>CAWUFW010005594.1:0-1305983 GCA_963921515.1 Calotriton arnoldi
GTGTGTGTTTGTTAGGCGATGTCATGGGCCCCATCGTCATGTGGATGTGAGAAATATAAGTCGCGCCTGGATGACCGATAAGTGACCTAGGAGAAATAGTTTTCATTGTATCCGCTGCATCACTGATCACTGATGAAAGCTGAAGGTTTTAAACAAAAGAGAACAAGTAATTTTTGTAACTTTGCAAGGAATGAGTACACGTCTGCTTAAATGTTGCTTAAATGTTGATGCATTTGAAGCAAAAAGTGGCGTTAACTTCTTTTGCACTTAATTGCGCACAGACACACACACATATTCCACATGATACTACTCCAGTTTTTTGGAATAGCATGAGGAGCCCCTGGGACAAGAGTTAGGGGGGTGATGGCACTGCAAAGGGAATTTTATGGGCCTTGGTTAATTGCAGAAGTATAGGCTCTAGCACTGTACGCGAGGGTTGCGGGTGGGCTAGTTTCATGTTCACAAGAACATGGATGCCACATCCTGGAGGTCCGTCCATCTAGGGTGTCTGCTGGGAAGTAATAGTGCTGTAATAGCTCCTATTCAGATAAGAAGGTGGTGCGGGGCACCCATTGAATTAATAAATTATAATTTGCTGAGTCTAAATGCAAACCATGTGGGGCCAGCAGCTGCCCTTAATCTCCTTGGGTTGTACACTGCATAGCTCTGCGGTTGTGGGGTGTTGAATGGTGTTGGTTCCATCATGTGGTAAAGGTCCTCAGTATTAATAAATGCACATTTCTCTGCTAAAATGGGCATTGTGTTTACATGACCTAGATGTGGCATATGGGTTTTCAAACATTAGACAATGAATGTCCAGCAGAATAGCAGCTCTCTATTGAAGAGACTAACACTGAACTTGGAAGACCTGAGTAGCTCCTGCCCCACTGTGGGGTTACCAGTGATCAGTAAAATTCCTGAAAAAGTAGTGACCACAGGCACAACTAGATCTGCATAGACTATTATACTTATGATAGTTGCGCTTCCATCCTGGGTCTATTAGGAATAAGGGGCAACCCTGTAGCCCAAGGAACCGGGGAAAATCAATAATAAAATAAAAAACGGGTCCCCTCGGGGGGAAGAGAAATCTTTATCTTCTTCGGCAAATGACATAGAGGTCCAATTTATGACCCCAATTGCATCGCGCTTGCACCACGCAACGTGGTACATGCGCGACGCAACTGAAAAATTAGATGTATGAAGCCACGCAAGGCTACTTTGCGTGGCTCTGAGTGGATTCATAAATCACAAGTAAAGCAACGCAGAGCAAGTCGCTGCGTTGCCTTACTCTGCGCTAGGGAGGTATTCCACGGGCATTGCGTGGGTGTTCCCACACAACTACCATGGTTTTTGATGTATTCCCAGATTTACCAGAACTGGTAAATCTGGGAATGCTCCAATAAGATATGTCTTCCCAGGAGAGGCATAACAAGGAGAAATATTTTTATTTCTCCTTGGTACTTCCTCTTTCTATGTGTGCTGCATTCCTCAGCACACATAGAGGAATATGCCTTGCAGGATTGTTTTTGTGCAGGAAGGTGGCCTTCCTCCACAAAAACAATCCTGCATGCAACACAGGCACCCTTGTAGAAAGACAAGTAATAATACCTTTTGCACCTGAAAAGGACAGCTTTTGGACAAATATGATGCTCTATGTGAGGATTGTGGTGTATTGTATAGTATGGTAGTGCAACCTTACCCTTAAATACACTTGTAAAACAGTCTTGGATTCAGTCAGGCTTGTTTGTAAAACCATTAACTCAACTCTGGGTAGCTGTGGCTTTGAGTAACAAGGCTTAAGCAAAGACACTTGTGTAAAGCATTTCGAAGCAGCAAACAACGAAATAAGAAAGTCATGCAACACAGAAGAAATCCAACAACAATTTATAAAAATAGATTTTATTTTATTAATTTTTAGACGCCAAGATGAACAAAGTCCAGTAGAGGTTTCCGGAGATATAGATTTTTAAGTAAAACGTAAATCTCAGCTTTTTAGTTTAAAGCACAAGTAAGCATTCGAAACCGTAAAGTTTAAAAACTTTTCAATCGTTTGAAAGAGCTGTGTTTGGTTACTCTGGCCCTATTGGGGCAGCCAAATTTGGAAGGGAGAAGGTTTGGGAGGGCCACTAAGGAGTATTTGGACAGTCACCTGGTCACCAAAGCAGTCTCAACTCAGTTCCACACTTCACATCAAGAACCATCATAGGTTGTGAGGTTGTGGGGTGCACAAAATGTTCCGAATGTTGGGGATTGGGGCAAAAACATGGACTGGTGCATGGTTACTGAAAAATCCGTTTATGTGGCCAGAGGATGCCCCAACAAATGGTCACAAATCTGGGGCCCTTGGAATAATCATAGAGGAGGAATATGTGAACCGCCAAGTACTGGAGTGGATAACGTGGCGGAGGACTAATACGCCCCTCAGTGCGCCTAGTCACCAGGGCCGGGACTAATTGATAGTAAAGAATTCAAACTGCGGTGCTAAAGTATTGCTGTATAAATGTGCTTGATTTTCTTCATTGTCATACCTTGGTTTTCAATAAAAAGAATTTTTAAAAAAAAAGAACCATCATAGGCTTCAATGGAGTGGTCCTGATGCTGGCGATGCTGGAAGATGCTCTGGGTGCTGTGTAGATGACAGGGGTGTCCTTGAGGTTATTCCTTAGTCCACAGGTGAGGTGGGGCGACTTTGGCCACAGGGGTCGGTGTCCCTTCTAAGTCCTCTTTGAGCAAGTAGAAGGCCAGCAGCGGCTAGGCTACTGAGCTCCAAACACAGCGGGTCCAGCTGCCTGCTTTGGTGAAGGCTGCTATCTGTCTTTGGTGACCAATCTGGACTCAGATGACATTCCCGGGTCCAGCAGACTTGGGTGCAACTTGTGGCAATTGATAATTGGTCTCTTGGGTGCCCCAGCGGAAGTCAGCAGTGATCCGAAGAATGCGGCTACTGATTTGCTGAAGTGGGCTTCTTCAGCTTTGTTGGCCCTGGGCCTGGTTCCAGGGGGTCTGCCGGGTAACCCTTGGAGTCACTTCTTTGGTCTGGGGCTCAGGAGTGACTTTTCCATGAGCTAGGAGCCACAAGCACAGTACTCTCTTTGCTAGCCAAAGGTGCGGCAGGTGCAGTCCAGCAGACAATGCAGCCTCTCTTGCCAAGTCCAGGGGTCAGCAGGGCAGTCCTTCAGTCCTTTCTCCAGTTCTGTTGTGACCTGAGGTTCAGGGCGCTAGAAATGCCCAGAAAATGCCCTTTGGGAATGATGCGGTCACTAGACAATGGGCTACCAGGATCCCTCCCACCCTGTGATGACTTCTGGCTATGTGAGGCATCTAGCAATCCCAGAGTACACTATTCTGCCCACTCTCAAGATGTCTGTACCCTTCTTTGAATGTTAGCAGCTTGATGGTTGAGCTTGAGGTTTGGCTACCTGTGAGCTACACACCCATGGGAAAACCGGTTTGGGCACTGGTCACCCTTCTCTGTTCCGGCTGCGTACCTTAACAAAGGGACAGCCCTTCAGGAGTGTGATTGCCATTTGCCAAGCAAATGTAGCTTCACCTATGAAGCTCGTCTTTTGGCCCCACACCCTGTGTGGCTTCCTGCAAAGGAGATGTCACAACATTCTCTGTAGCAGGATATTATTGTTCCTGGGCCTTGGAGTCGTTCACATGACTTCCCAAGAGGGCAGAAGGGTGTCTGGTGGCCAGCAATTGTGTGAGGCTACTGGACAAACTAGGCTACAGAGTGGCAACTTTCTAAAAATTGCCTTTCCTTAAAAGTGACATTAAATTCGACCTGGGCATCAAGTCGGGTTTAATGCCACAATTAATCTGATACCTTGAAGTAGCCATTTTAATAGCCCCATTCAGAAGTTAGCCGGGCTGAGAAGTTCAGCCGGTAACTCTGTGTTAACCAATGGGGCTACTAACTTTTCCACAGCAAAAATGACAATTTGGAAGTTTTGCTGTTAGAAAATAATAAAAGTATCTGTTCTATTTAATAATATGCAGCTTCCTGCCTTAGGGCTCAATAGGCATTCCTTAGGGGAGACTCACATATATTGTTAAGGGAAGTGCAGGTTTTGCCATTGGGTTAAGACGAACTAGCAGTTTTAAAACTGCTCTTCCAGACTGCACTGGCAGGGTGGGAGTCTACTTTATCCCACACAGGGTGGCACAATCAGTGCTGCAACCCTGGTGGGGCACTGTCTTACAAGCCCTGGGTACCCTTGGTACCATATACTAGGGACTTATAAGTTAGTCAGCTTATGCCAATTGAGGATAGCCAATTCAACATACATTTTGTAACGTGTTAGAACAAGGGCAGTGAGGTCTGGTTACCAGGGTCGAAAAACCAGTGGCTAGTAGTCCAAATGGGGGCGAAAATTTGGGGAAACCTTCAAAAAGCCTGTTTCCTCACACTCTGTTTTTCTGGTTTGTGAACAGGGGCAAGTAGAAATCCCAGCGGGTCGGGACAAAGCCTATTCGACTAGCCAGAGATGTTATTGACGTAATGTCGAAAACATGGTTAAATGATTTTCAAATGCTTACACTTAATACACGCCAGTTTATCAATGGACAAAAGCAAAAACACTGAGATCTTCCCATAAATGTTTTCTCTGTCCCCTTCCCTTTCTTCTGGAGTTGGATTTCCGTGAGAAGAGCATGCGTTGTTGGAATGTCCTGCTGCGGTTTTAACACTTGAGCTCTCCTATGCTAAATGTATCCATTGTGTAGGCAAACATATTTCTATAAGCCCCCATTCATTGTAAAAGAGTTCTCCCGGCGGTGTTCCCAAAAAAAAATAATTATTTTTTCCATTTCTGTAATTGACTTGTTTGGGTTATTGTTGCTTTGCAGCAAGGGAGGTCTTCAGAGAAACATGTCAAAAGTTTGTTCAATGATGATAGACACTGACATATCACCCTCTTTTCATAAGCTCAATAGATATATACAAAGATAATGCTATTACAAGAGGTATGCAGCAAAAGTACAAAGTTAGCATAATGACTGCGAAGGATACTTCCATCGTGTCTCTAGTAAAATGTTCCCCTATGACACTCTTTACCCTGACTCCAACGCTTCTCGTTTCCAATGATACCTGCCCTCAGGATCCTCACTTCGGGCTCCAGCACTCCACATCAGAAGTCCACCCCAGGGTCTGTACCTGGGGATCTGTCTCTAGCTGCAGAACTCAACCACAAGGTGGTCATTCCGCTTTCTTCAACTCGTCCTATAACAGCATCACACCATCAGCGTGTTATCCTTCACAGCTCACCCTCACTGGTCCACAAAACTCAAGATGCATTTCAACACCAAAGCCCCAGAATGTTCACCATGTTCTGATTAGCAATCCATTACTAACTCCTCTTGAGATAATACTTAACATAGTAACTTGCTGGTTCACCAAGCTCCCTACAATCTGTCCATCACAACACCAAAATCCAAATCCACCTCAAATCTACCGGTTTATGTCTTTTCAAGAGCCCAAACAGTGACACTTTGTCACCAATTTGGTGCAGGTGCAGCATGGACGAAGGCTTGGAATAGCCAACTGATAGCATTTTTCCAGTACATGGTTAAATCCTTCCTTGTGGATATTTCGCTGGCAATTGTCGCGAGTTAGCTTAGGATGGCAACCAGATAAATGTAAAACATTCTCCGTCTTGTGGCCACAAATGTACATAATTTACAAGCCTAACATAACAATGTAAACAGGAACAGAACACACAGTGAGAGCAGGGACAACATTGAGGTCAGGTGGCGCCAATGGCGGAGTCGGCACCCTGCAGGTAGTTGCACAGAGACTTGTTGTGTGGAGAGGGAGTGCTGTTCCTGAGGCTGAGCCTGAGGCCAGGAGGTGACTGCACAGAAGGGCCAGGAAAAAGGGACACACAATAGCTGATTTACTTTTTCAAGACCCCCTTTCTTCTTTTTATTTTCGGCTACTTTTATTAACTCCGTCTTCACATTTACCATTTACGGACCTGGTTATCTATCAGTGTCACCAGGGCTGGCTCTAGGGCGGTGCAACAGGTGCGACCGCACCGGGCGCTAACTTCGGGTGGGGGCGTCCTCTTTACAAGTATATTTTGGTTTGAAAAGCACCTGGTGCCTCGTTCCTGGCCTCCAGCAATTTTCAGGCAACAATAAAAATGTCAAGACAACTCCGGCGATTAATGTTCTTCCTAGACAGATATCGGAAGTTTGTCTAGTGAAGGTTTTGACTCATGGTAAGGTAGCACAGTGGGTTTTTATGCCGGCTGCAAAGAACTTGTACCATGCAGATCACAACGTGCATATAATGTAAATAGGTCAATGGGTTACCGCTTTTGTCTGAGAGGTCCTTTTGTTACTTGCAGTTTGCAAGTTTAAATCCCAACATAGAACAGTGAGCTATTTAACAGTCCTCAAACAGCTGCATGCAAACTGCAAGGTATAAATTAGAGCGTTATGATTTTACCCAGTCTTTCATTATCCTAATGTTGGAAAAAGGGGTCATTTGGATAGAAATCAATTCTTATTATTAAAGAGAACCCCCCAACCATGGAGTTATGTTTAAAATTCCAAGTTTGTGCTTCTACAGACCAAGCACTCTTAAACTATACTGTCTACCAGTATGGATGACATGTGACTCCTGCACCTTGTAGACCTCTGTCTTACTTAAAATTTCCTATACACTGATTTACACACATATGATTGATTGCCTCTGTGTAGAGTCTGTGATGGAATGTGCTCTGACACACTACACAAGTATGAGTGACGCTATAAAACGAATTAAATGTATCTGACAGAGTGGTTATGGAGAAATTGGTTAAGGAGGCTTGAGGGCCACTGTTAAAGAGTGGTAGTGAGGGAATCTGAGGCGGAGGTGGTCATTGGGAGTTGCCAACAAACATTGTCGCACTGGGCGCCACCACCACTAAAGCCCGCCCTGAATGTCACGATCGCAGAGGTGCAGCACAGGCAGCACCCAAAGCAATGGGAAAAATGCCTATGAGACCATTATCTATCAGTAGCTTATCCGAAAAAGGCTCTTTTGTGGAAACTCAATTGAAATATTTGATCACTTGTTCCGTGGGAGCTGCCTACAGGCACGCAGAGGTTTTTGTCGGGCATGGGACAAAGGTGTCATACTGGATCCACGAGTCAGCATCGGCTGCCCTTTAATGGTGTAAGTCCTATTAGATGCCATAAATGAACAAGGCTGGTTTGCTTCAAAATACACTTTGGAGCTAGCACATGGTCCTGAAAAAATCATGGTGCCTGAGAAATAATGCCCTCTCTTCATCCCCTTTCTGATGTCCTTGGCTGGCTCTCTTGAACCCTGACCTTAGACCATCTTGTAAACTAATAATTTGAAACCTATGTAGCTGAGGCATGTGTAAAATGTTAAATGGACCTAATATAGCTATAGAAATGCATGCAACACACCTTTCCTCTAACACACAGAAACCACTGGAGGCAACGTAAACCCAATACCTTTGTCCATGCCTGCATGAAACTTGCATTCTCTAATCAGTATACCAATTTCAGCCCATCAATTTCATGATCAATTGCAGGCCACCACAATTTCACGACAGCAGTCTTGGTAAATAGCAGTCCGAAGTCTTCAGAACACGCCTTGTTCTTTTGATATTAATATTTTCTTACTGATTTTACTAAGTCATCAACAATTTATTCTCCAAACCAATGTCATTCCTGATTGTGGCCTTTCTGTCAGGGGCTGCTGTTTGAAACCATGTCAGTCCTAGCCATAAAATCTTTCAAGTATCCCCCATGTGCAAATAAAAAATCTCCAGCACATAGAGACATTTTTGTAGGATTCCTGGACACTGGCCCCAACTTTGGGTGTCTATCTCTAGGAATACTATAAGTAACAACAGTTCCACCATGCTGGCAAGGCAGGTATGATGCCACAATTTCCCATTAAAGCTGCTAATGCCATGCATGCAGGAGGGGTTTGGGGGAGAAATATGTCCACCACAATGGCTGCCACTGGTGTAGTGAAAGCAACTACTTCCACCACAGGGCGTTTTCATTTCTTTGCCGGCAAAGTTTAATTTTTCCTTTTGTCCTCAGAATCATACATAACCAGCACCTCTTCTTCCACACAAATACCATAGTCCTTACTTCCAAATGCACAACAGCAATGTGGGAAGAAATCCGCGGTCATCATATGCTTATCTTTTACATATTTCAATAAGATTTTATATTTCCATATCAAAGTTTGGAACTAAGCACAAGGAACTTCATCTAGAAAGTATATCTATTGAGAACTAAACACGGTGAAAGGTAGACTAAGTGGGATTAACCTTTGAGTCTTTTACTCTGGCTTGGATTTTAATAATTTTGATATGTATTTATTGAGGATTGTATATGGATTTTAAGAAACAAACAATGAAAAATTACTTACAAGCACTTCATTATACAAAGGAGATTCAACTGGAAAACTCAAATAGGCAGAACAATTCGATTCAAGTGTGGTCAATTGAAAATCGATGAAAAACTCTTGAACTCACTATGCCCAAACCATAAACCAAACCGGCTTTAAAAAAAAAAGTCTAAAAAGGTGTCTCTTCAGAAGGCCTTCTACTTCATTGCGGGTTCCCATTGTAGAACAATCTTCTTACTAGAGTCAGTGTCCTAAAGTACAGTCAAATCACTTTGAGCTCTCTTAGAGGAGACTCAGATATGCCCTCTCCTAGGTTTTCTGCAGCTCCTAAAATACTGAGAAGGAACAGACGAGACTTCCAATAGCACACTACAGCATCAAAGTGCCTGTGTATTACAAGTGTTGGATTAGGAACGTGCAGTGTATGGTAAATTGCCATATATGCCTACCCCGAGTGCCCAACTGCATTTGCACCTGGTGTCCTGACTTTTATTTTGGCCCTAGCATTACACTAATCTAGCATGTCTACAGAGATCTAGGTCTGCCCATAAAAATGAGAGGTTCAGGACCTGTGCTGTGACCTAGAGGGGCACATCAAGTGTGCCCTCTTGTAAACAGTGGACCACTGTCTGTGTTGGTCTTATCAAGCAAAGCGGTGCTGGTAGCATCTACGTTTGGGTTTTATAGTATCTATGACCAGAACTTTTCTGTGGGTTAGTGAAAGGGCCATCGATTGCCCCTTTCTGGTACATTTCCTCTGTTATGTGGAACCCAAACCTTAGCAGTGATAACTAGTGCACATGTGGAATTCATGTATTTTAGTGGTTGTGTGGTACATAAATGATCATATGTTGGGGGTGGGGGGTGTGTGTATGTATCTCAGTATTGTAGCAAGTGGGTCCAGTTGGATGCCCCTGCTGATAGCATCAGTGGCAGCTGGTGGATTTTGAAAGTGGTGTGGCGAAAAATGTGTACCCTAATGTAATAAGCGAGCGAGCGAAGCGAGCAAGCCCGAACTGCAAAAGGAGGGTGCGGGGGGGTTCTCCTCCCGCACGAAAATTTTGAAAAAAATGGATTCAAATGTTGGGTTTTACACCACATATTTACTGCAAATTGTTGAAAAAAAGGGGATCCAAATATAGCATTTTGAAGCACAAGTGTGAAGAAAACATTAGAATCAAATTTGGATGCCCCTGGTGTTAGCATAGCCTAAGTTGGAGGGTGAGGATAGTTTACCAAGACAGTGACATGATATTGACTGCAATCCTTAGGCTGGAGAATGGAGACACATACACTGAAGTGAGGATGATGGAGACAGAGCTTCCTTTAGAAATTCAATGAAGACTTTGTTAGCACGGGGCTACTAATGAGCTCTTCCTGTTCAATGCTTTTTGGTGGATGGTAGGGGTGAGGCTACAGTTTCTGTTGTTCAAGGTGAGGAAGTTTCTAGGTCAGGCTTGCCCTTTTGTCTGTCTCAAAAAACTGCTTCAAGGAGACTGATGTTAGCCAGTAGCTGAGAACTCACACTTAAATGTGTCCCTATCTGTATGTAGTCCTGCTGGGATCCAGCCCCAGTGCTCCCTACTGCGAGGAACATCATTTTACACAGAAGCTGTGTCTGGTGATCAGTCTGTAAATAAGGGAACCAACCCAAACCTCTTCTGAAGCATGAGACAGTGGATCCACAGCCCCTGTCTCAAAAGTGTGCATAAATGTGGGATACAAACCACCCCATTTTGTTCCAAGGAAGGGGGTGCTCCACAAAGTACTCAAAGAGCTGCTGTGCAGCCAGGCCTTGGGCTGTTGTCTGACAGTCTGGCTCCAGAGATGAGAGGAAATCACCTGAAGTCAAGACTTTCTTCTTGAAGAGCTGGGAGTCTGTCTAAAGACCCTAGAAGTCCACCTGACTGCTGAGGGAAGGATGAAGTGTGCATTGCCTTGCAGTAGGAGAGACTGTCTAGAGGGTGAAGACCAGCAAGCTCCCGACGTGAGGATCCGCAGGGGGAGCAGACAGTCAGAGAGTGATACAGGAGTGACCATGCTGAAATGGGGCGGATCTTTGATCTCGATACGAAGTTCAGGATTGAACTGCATTGAGCTTGTAGCAGAGCATAAAGGCTAGTAGTCTGCCACAGGCTTGAGATACAGAAATTGCCACCACCAAAAAAAAGTTACTTGAGTCACAGTGGAGAATCCTGATTGGTGTGGAGCTGCACCTCAATCTTGGCACAAAAAACTCAGCCCAGAGGCCTCATTTACCATTGCAGCCACCTCGAAGGACAGAGCTTGAGCAAAGCAAAGCATGAGGCAGGGGAAGGTGAATTGAGAACTTGGATGTAAGGAATGCAGTAATGTAAAGTGCACTTTTGGTATTATCAAGAAGGCAAAGTAGATGATACGATTTCAAAAGAAGTTTAGTCAGATATGGAAGCTCACTTCCTGTAGATCCTTCCTCGACGAATTTTCAACTCCAACTCACTAAGCTGAAGTTGGAAACCACGGAGAAGGAACCCAGAAACAGCGAGCCTTATGTAAACATAAACATGGTGCGTGGCAGGAACGAGCCCACACACAACACAAAGGGAGGACATTAAAGTAATAACATTACATCATTTCCCTCCTTCACAAAACAAAATTAGAATTACCAACTGAATTACAAGTAAGTGAAGAAAACATCTGTACATATGAAGAATACAGGTTAATTCATGTAAAAATCTTTGAATCTAGAGGGCATGGCTGCGTTACGCGCAGGCCTCTCAGAAACTCCAAGACCATTGGAATTACAACTGCTTTGTGAATCTGAATTGTCTGACAAAACTAAATCACACACATCACCCATTGCAGACTCTGTAACATCTGACAGTGAAACTAAACTGACCAGCACTTGCACCATCACAGCATGTGCTGTTAGTGACAAACCACCAAGAACTACCACCATTGTCTTCCTCCAAATTGCTTTTGTGTTTGTTTAATTTGTCAGCTTGTTCTGGAGTAAGCCTTACTAAAGCCCTTTTATTCCACCACCCCTTTTTTCCCAAAAAGAACAGAGCGTTTAGTGACTTTGGTGTTTTTTACAGGTGCTGAGAATTTTGACTTTCCTTTCTTGACTTTTTTAGGAAGCTTGATCATCACCCCATTCACCTACTTGAAAATCAGTGTCTTTGACTCCATGCATGTTATCAAAATATACTTAGTGTGATGTTTGTACAGCAGATACCCTTTCTTTCACAGCTTTATTAACACCACATTGACATCCTTTTTCTTTAGCAACCAAGTCTCTGATCCAATCAGGACAAACTTCACATTTGGGTGTTCTTTTCCTCAAAATGGGAAAAGGCGAAACCCCAGTTGTACTATGAGGAGTGATCAAGTAAGCCCATACTTTTCTTCTCAGAAATTCTTCCACTGGTAATTTGTTAGCTACAGCGGTTTTGAACACCCGCTTAAAGAAATCTATTCATCCTCTCCACAAGACCGTTTGATGTTGGCGAATATAGGGCCACCATCAAATGTAAAATGTGGAAACGATCAATAAAATCTCTCATTTGGGAAGAGGTAAAATGGGTGCCACTGTCCGTAACCAACTCCCTGAGAGGACCCTTTAAATTGAAACCTTTTTGCAAGAATTTGATTACAATATTTATGGAGGTGGTAGAACAAAGTCAGAATAGACCCACTTTGAGAAATAATCTATCAAAACAAAACTATATCTTTGATCTGAATGTAATACCTCAAAAGGACCTGAAAAGGCCAATGCCACCTTGGTCCAAACCAAGTGGAAGTGGAAGTGGTACAGTGTGAAGTGGAGTTTGATGTGTCACCTAGCGTTTGTAGGATAAAAAAACTCATGTCACACTTAGAGATCCAATTTGTCAAATGAAAGTCCAATGACGGCCACCAAAAGAACTATTTGAGGTTTTTGCAAGTGCCCACACCTAAGTGACCTTGATGAGCTGCATTAATCAATTTCTTACGTACAGATGATGAGGGAATGCAAACATCATTTCTCATTAACACCCCATTCACCAGGGATAGTTCATTCTCAACCTGGGCAAAAGGTTTGAGAGGAGAAGCCAATAACCTTTCTCTGGGCCTTTTGTAACTAAGTCTATTACCGATGACAAAACTTCATCCTTACTTAAGGTATCCATCCACTCACTCAAGGATACCACCCCGGATGAGCCTAAAGCATCATCTAACGTGGCAACTAGGCATTCAACATAATCTTTACCTTCGTTCTGAACAGTAAAGTCCAGAGGCATCCTGGAGAGGCAATCAGCTCTCAAATTCCTACCTCCAGGAATATAATTGATGGTGAAATTGTACTCCTGTAGGCGAGACAAAAGCCTGACCAGTCTGGCAGAGGCCTTACCAGAACCATTTTCGTTGAGCATATGAAGTAAAGGTTTATGGTCTGTGTAATTTTTCAATCACCCAAGAGCAAGCTAACGCTTCCTTCTCATTGGTGCTGTAATGTAACTCAGCTTGCTTCAAAGAGCGGGAGGCGAACGCAATGGTATGTTCACTACCCTGGACCAATTGAGACAAATCTGCCCCCAGACCAACTTGACTGGCATCCACTGTAAGTATACATTTGTGTCCTGATTGAAAAGGAGAAAAAGTCAGTGCCTCGACAATCAGGTCCTTTATTGCCTTAAGTTTTTGGGCAGCTGCGTTGTCCCAAATGAATTTCACTCCTTTTTGGAGTACTTTGCGTGAAAGTTGGATCACCATTGCATATCCCTGGATAAATCTCAAGCAGTACTCGCTCATGCCCAAAAACGGCTTACGGGTGTCTTTGGGTGGCCTCACCTCACTTATAGCCTGTATCAGGTAGAATTTGGGCTTAATAACATTCATGTAAGTGTGATGACACAAGAAATTGAAATCTTGGACAAGAAAACTACATTTGTTTGGCTTAAGAGAAATACCAACTTCCTTGAATAAATCTAACACCTTCCACAGGATTAAATTATGTTCTTGAACTGACTCTGCAAATGTTAACACACCATCTTGATATGCTTGTGTACCAACAATGCTCGACATAATGGAGTCTATCAATTTTTGAACATACTTGCTGCAGATGCCAGATCAAAAAGTAAACATAGGAATTTAACACCTTCGCCGCGATCGGAATTCCGCCCAGGTGCTGGACATTCCGATCGCGGGCGTGGTCGTGACGAGCTCAGCTCGTCATGCGCACACGCCCACCGCGCTGCATGACGAGCTGAGCTCGTCATGAGCATCAAAGGGGTTAAAAGCCCCAAACAGGGTAACAAATGTGGTGAGATCCTGGGAGTCTGCAGAGAGTGGAATCTGATGGTATGCCGAGCATAAATGCAATAAGGAGAAACATTTCACACTTCCTAAATTGGCCAGTAAATCCTGTATCTTGGGGAGCAGATGAGTCCACAAGTATGTTCTCATTTAAGGTGCGTAAGTCAGCACATAGCCTTAGGTCACCCGTTTTTTTTTAGGAACAATCACAATAGGGCTAGGGGATGCTCGAAACGCCGTGAGGGGAACGGCTTCATACCGCAGCAGCAGACGCCGTGAGGGGAACGGCTGACACTCTTTTCCACGCGCCGTGAGGGGAACGGCCAACAAACTACATCCCCCAGCAGCCTCGACGGTCTCCTGGCGCTGCATTCGCGCCCGGAGGTGCTACAAAAGCAGCGGTCATCTCCCGCAGCGCGGGATGCTCGAAACGCCGTGAGGGGAACGGCTTCATACCGCAGCAGCAGACGCCGTGAGGGGAACGGCTGACACTCTTTTCCACGTGCCGTGAGGGGAACGGCCAACAAACTACATCCCCCAGCAGCCTCGACGGTCTCCTGACGCTGCATTCGCGCCCGGAGGCGCTACAAAAGCACCGGTCATCTCCCGCAGCGCGGGACGCACGCAGGCGAAGCCCGGGCCAAGGGCGGGCCCGTCCTGCGCCCGTCAGCGACAGGAAGAGGCAGGGCAGGGCCACCCCCCGGTTGCTTTGAGGGGGAGGCAGATACAACAGCGGGTAAGACGAAGACCAACCACCTTGTCTTTACAATTCACTGAACCCACAGACTTTTTACACAAGGTACACTCGGATACATAAGACACTAAAATGGTGCTGGGAAAGGACTAATAAATGTTACCGAGGCTTGTATTGTTTTAACAGATATAGAGAGCTGGTTTACCTGTTTGAACTTAGTAACTCAGCTTCTTGTGTGCTAACAAATTCATCCATTTAGTTTTTGCCCTAAGAACTGGTGTTGATTAGCTAGTGGGGCTCCCCGGCCTATAGCCCACTCCAACAAAGCTGACAAGAGTTGGCTTGGGTCGCCAATTTAGGGGAAACATCGGGTCAACTTGCAACCCTCTCCCGCATCCACACCCTGGTACGTGTGGAGTCAGCTATCGGATGTCAAGAATCCTTAAGATTGTTGCCAAGCCAAAGTTAGGATTGTCCTGGGGTGTGCGAGTGAAAAAGGATTTATAATGGGGAAGAGGATAGGTGCACTGAGAGCTAAAACTCCCATAGCATCCTCACTGCCGCAAACTTCTATAGATAAAATGCTACAGAGGGCCATAGGGGTGGTGAACACTGAAATCGAGCTAACTGAAAGGCGGCTTTCACTCACCCCTGATCTATTTATCCCACTTCCTGAAACAACCACGTTGATAGGTACACCGCAAATACATCGAGATGTCCAGATCCTGTCCTCTCCCCCAGTGGTTGCACCTAAGAGAGCAGCAAGCAAAAGTAAAAATACTATTAGTACATCCAGAAACACTAAGCGCAAAACAACCACAGTGGCTGGCTCCAAAAAGAAGCAATTCTGTGAGGAAAATACTGACAACCAGGAGGGGGGTGACGAGTTGGTACCGTCTCCAGACGGACCTACTGCAGTTGATCCAGACAAATCTTGTCCAGCCTGGGCTGTGAATCTGGTGGTAGATCTACAGAATAATCTAAGGGCCATTATTAAAGACGAGTTAGCCCCTCTTATTGGCCGTCTGGTCAATCTGGAAAAAGCGATGGTGGTAGGGGAAGTAAGACCAAATGATACACTAAACCCCCCTGCCAATAAGCAAGGAAAGGGGCTCAACAGAGGGTGCCAGACGGACAGTGCGGGTTTACAACTGCCACCAGGGGAGTTGTTGTCTGGGAAGGAGGTCCCTTCTATTAGTTACGACATAGGCCACCAGAATACACTCAGGGAGAAGAGAAGTGGGAATGATAGGGAAGAGACAAGAGCTAAAAATAGATCTGTCCCTTACATCCAACATGATGTTCCTAGCCCCCCTGAACAAGCCTTGAATAGAAATGGGAGCAGGCATTTAATACAAAAATCAGGAGAAGAGTTGTATTCAAAACCAAACTCCAATTTGCCTAGTATAAATCTTCCCCCAGCATGCGCCCCGTATGTAGCAATCCTGACAGGCGCCCCGCCAATTGAACCCAACGCGAAAGAATCACATCTCGAGCTGAGGAACAAATGTCTGTTTTGGCTCGCCAGGCATAAGCATTATGATTATGCAAGAGCTGGTGAGATCATTACGGTTCGAAGAGTTGGGTGGGTAGGGAATTGCCGGAAAAGCGAACCAGGGGAATGCATAGTTATCAATTTTAACAACCCTGATACTGTTGCAAATTTGTTTAAAATCTCTTCCAACAGCCATAATGTTTATTCAGGAATGAACTTGCGTCGCCTAGCATTTTTTTATCCACAACAGTACTTAGGCCAAAGGAGATATGCATCACCTTTAATACCATCCAAGGGTCCGGGATCGTTACTGGAGGGTAGATGGGCTGCACCCAACATATTTCACCTATTTGAAGTACCGGTACAAAATAGATTTGACATCCTGGAGGAGGTAGACTGACTGGGGGAGGGTCCTACTCAGATATGGAACATCGAAATGGTAGGGCAAGCCTCCATGGGCAGAGTTGGGTGCATTTCCAATCAAACTCCAATTGGTGGTAGACCAGACTGCCCTCAGCAGCACGACCCGTCAGGAGCAAGGAGTCAACTACCTGAGGCCCCTAATAGCACTTCTCCTGTTTCAATGGATGATGCAAATAGTGTAGATGAAACCAGCAAGGTGGCGGATGGGCAGTGTAAGGCTCGCATAGATGATTCCCCAGTCCCAAGTGACAGTGACATCAAGGGTATGAGCGTAGATCCAGGGCAAGGTAAAGGGTTGAAGATCTTAGCATGGAATTTGGCAGGCCTTAAAAATAAACTTCCCTGTCCCGAATGGGGTGCCTTTATAGATAAATACGATATCTGCCTCTTCCAAGAGACCTGGGTGACAGAGGACCTTCAGAGGGTGGGTTTTGCTACATTTAACAACCTGGCAACCAAGGGGAGTAGGGGGAGACCAGCAGGCGGAACATCCATCTGTGTGGGTACCCACCTGGGTTGTAGAGCAGACCCGTTGTTAACTCCTTCGAGGGACATACAGTGTGTACTCCTCACCTTCCCCTCTAAGACAAAAATTGCCTTAATTAATGTATACTCCCGGCCGGTCAACAATAGCCAAGAGTCGGCTACTATTGACCATTTAGGTCAGTTTATTCTGACGTTGGATCCAGGAATTTGGTTGATTGTGGGGGGCGATTTTAATTGCCACTTTGAACCACTTACTGATCCCAATCATTCTGATCCTTCGGAAGAAGATCTCTATTGGTGCATCCCGGACCCCCAGATTACCCCCATTAAAGTTTGGTCACCCTTGGCATTGCAGCTCAACGCACTTACGTTGGCGTTATCACTAAGGGCATGCAATGGGCGGACCAAATCTGATAGGCCGGTGCAGGCCACATTCAATAGACCAGGTCATACCTCGTTACTTGATTACATCATGGTAGAATCAAGACTTTGGGACAAGGTTCTTGATTTCTATATCACGCAGAGGCAGGATAGTGACCACAATGCCCTGAGTCTGATTCTAAAACCTTAGGATCTGGGTACTGGTAATCCAGCTCATGGCCCTACTAATGTGACTAGCGCATTAGTCATTTCAAACAACAGAAGAAAAGTTAGATGGGCCCGTATTCAGGACTGCCCCGAAAAGCTGGCTAAAGTATACCAGATAGCAATTCCATCGCTAATTAACATGTGGGAGCTTGTGCAGGCACAAGACCCTATTCGGGAACCGGAGGAGGCAGGGAAAATTCATGCAGAACTAACCCTTAAATTGGCGGGGGTTTTTTTCCCTGACGAGAGCCATAGAGAAAGTACCTGCAACAAATGCCCCTGATTTAATGGTGACTGCCGCAAGGCAAAACACGACCTTCTGGTGGCAGTGAAAGAGAAAGATGCATCGCAAATAAAATTAGTGAGGGCCAATTACAAAAGGTCCATTCAGCAGGTCAAAAAAAACTGGGAAGCGGAGAGGTGGGAAAGTCTTAGATCAGCCCTAAAAGAGAAAGACATGAAATCTTTTTGGGCTATAGTGACTTCGGGCGACAGGGAGGGGAGATCAGTCATTGAGCCCAACATAGCACCGGAAGCGTGGGAATCACATTTTGGGTCACTGTATGCATTAAGGGATGAAGGGAACGACACTAGTGATAATAATAGAAACGTTCCAGAGATTCCATGGGCGGGGGACTTGGAGATTAGTTTGTTTGAAGTGGGTAATGCTATTAACAAACTCCACTATAACAAAGCGCCTGGTTTAGATAAATTACCGGGGGACCTCTTCCGGGAAGAGCCCAAGATTTGGGCCCCATACTTTTGTGCTTTATTTAATGCTGTTGCTAAGGGTATGGACCCCCCGGACACATGGCGTGGGGCAGAGATTGTGCCAATATTTAAAAAGGATGCCCCCTTATGCCCTCCAATTACAGGCCAATTAGTCTTATTGACATCTCCCAAAAACTTTTTGGCCGGGTGCTTCTGGACCGTCTCATGGACTGGATGGAGCAAGAGCAAATACTAAGCCCATACCAGGCCGGCTTCAGATCAAAGATGTCAACCGTAGACCAGATATTCAGATTACAGCTATTATTCTGGAAAACGGCTATGGTAGAGGGTGGGAGCCTCTACTTGATATTTGTTGATCTGAAGTCGGCTTTCGATATGGTTCCCAGGGCGAAACTCTGGAGGGTTTTGAGAGACTGTGGGATTCCCGTATAGCTCCTTGAAATTATAGAGAAGCTCCATACAGACAATTTCGCGCAAGTCCGATGCGGTAAATTTGGAGAGCTCTCCTCCCGTTTCCCTGTCCTTAACGGAGTCCGACAGGGTTGCGTTCTTGCCCCTACCTTATTCTGTCTTTTTATTAATGGGCTTATTGATTTTTAAAAAAATATTAAGGATACAGATGCCCCGAAGCTAGCTTCAGGGAAGATCCCCGCACTGATGTTCGCTGATGATACCCTGTTACTTTCAAAAACACCAATGGGTATCCAGCGGACATTAGATGGTTTTGCTGATTTCTGTAAGCTAAGAGGGTTGGAGATAAACCTAGCAAAGACCAAGTTTATGGTCTTTAATCCTCCCAAACTGAAACAACGAAACCCCACACTATATGGCACCCCCTGGAGAGAGTGCAGACATTTGACTATCTGGGGGTCACCTTAACTGAGCATTTTAATTTGGAGCCGCAGTTGTCCAAAGCAAGGTTCAGGCTAACGCAGACAGTGGGAGGTATATTGAAGTTACACAGAACCTCTGCCCTTAAACCTATTGCACCCGCGCTAGAAATTTACACTGCTCAAGCAAGAGGGGCCACACTATATGGGGTGGAGCTGTGGGGTCATTGCTCTGCCATCAACCTACAGAAGGCAGAGAATACCTTTATAAGGCAGTTGATAGGTTTACCACGCAGTACTCCCCTCATCCCCATCCGCATGGATATGGGCATTAGGCCTCTTGATGAAGAGATAGCACTGAGACCACTTACGTTTTGGTGGCGGATATGGGTGACTCCCGAGCTGTCTGACTATAGGGATGAGCTGAGTGAGATACTGTCCTACTGTCCCACTCAGAAAATCCCATGGTTCTGTCACATTAAGGATTTAGCAATGAAATTAAGCAAACCAGATCTGTGGAGATCTCCCGCAACGTCATGCGCTACGACCTCAAGGTCGGAACTTGTTAGACACTACAGAGCAGTAAAATTAACGTCACTACAAGAAAGTTCCTCACGCGGGCGTTTAACAGTAGAGTTCATGCTAGTAAAAGATGTTTATAGCAAGGAACATTTTCTGGATTTTATCCAACCCCCATTGGCCAGGAAATTGTATATCCAATTTAGACTAGGGACTCTCCCTCTATTAGCATATACAAGTAAATGGGCTAAGGAACAAAAGAGGGAATGCCCTGTATGCAATTTTAAGGAGGAATCTGAATTGCACGTTTTATTCTTCTGATCTGTCTATCGGATGCAGCGCAAGCGCTGGCTAATTCAACTATGCAAAAATGTGGGTTTTGTGCGCTGCACTGAGGCATACAGAGTTTTAAAGTATGATACTTGTTTACCAACTGTATTTGCTGTATCCCGTTTTTTAAATAGCATGTGGCATACCAGGCGAGCTGCTCAAAAAATGTATCGCATTGGGGAACCCAAATGTCTAGTATTAAACATGGCAGTCTGATGCTGTTGTTTTTTTTTTTTCCTATGGTAGTATAGCCCATAGTTTTATAATAATGGATTGTTCTTATTCAGCTTTTAACTTATTTTATCTTGGAATGTGTTTTGGGTTTCTGCACAATTAAATTATATGTGACTACTGGCGTAAATTAGATATTCGCAGAGCCCGGATGTTTCTCTTTGTATATTTTAAAACCATATATTGTATATATGTTTTAAATTATGTGTACTTTTATGGCCTAGTGCCGAAATAAAGTTATTACTGAGACAATAGGGCTAACTGACTTGGAAGAGTCTGTGAGAGTTTTAACGCCTTCCTCTGTGAGTTTGTCCAATAATATTTTGAGCTCTGCTCTAACAGATAATGGTACTGGTCTAGGTTTGTGGGCAATTCTTACTGCCTGTTTTTTGAGTTTTATTTGCAGCTCAAATTTATGTATGGTGCCAATCTTTGCCTGGATTACCTCTGGATATTGTAGGGTAACATTTAAAGTGGTATCTTAAGTGTCTACAACAGAAGCCACATATGTCTGGTTAACGACCACAGGGTTGTCTGAACCTGGCACTAGCATTAGACTTAATTTGGCAAATTCCTGCTAACCAACAATTAGTTTACCTCTCATGGCCACATATATTTTAGTCATGATCCCTCTTCCAAGACATTTCACCTTTTTCATGAAAAACCCTAACATGTCAAGTCTTGGCCCCCGTGAGCTTTCGGAGCAACATCTGGGGCACTGAGTGTTTTATTATTAGCTCAACATTGTGTGAATACGGTATCCAACACAATGGTGATAGGTGCCCCAGAATCAGCCATCATTTGCAACTTAATTTCTCCAATCTGTATATCACAGAACGGTCCTTTAATGGGTTTTGACTCCTTACTCTCGATGTCAAGTGTGAGTACTACTTTGGAGAAATCCTGTGTACATTCTTCCAATGGGGAAGTGAAATGCAGCGAGTGTGTCTGCACATTACCTTTTCCTACAAACCCTCTGGAAATGCCCCATTTTTTGGCACTTGTTGCATCTCTTACTTACTGGTGGGCAAAAGGAATGATTACTCATATGTGCCTTGGAACCACATCTGAAACAATGGGGCACATTCTTCCTGTGTGGCAACTTCGTGCCTTTCTCTTTCAAAGATAAAGCATTTACAGCATCACAGTCTTATACCAGACTGACAATATGAGTAACAGAATCACTGGCTATGTATCTACTAGATATAATGGAACATTCTATAGACTTGGCTATGTCTTACACCTCAGTGACACTGGGATCGCGGCATCTAAGTAGATGCTCTTGGATTTTCTTGGAACTGCAGTTGTACACAAACTGATGTAAATATCCAACGTATTCCCAAAATTGCAGTTTGGGGCAGAGACATACTCCTTCACAGTTTCTTCTTGAGCTTGTTTCCGTTTGAAGAAGTTAAATCGTTCAAGGAGAACAGTAGGTTGTTCAGTGAATTTATGTTCCAACCTTGCAACCAATTCTGTATATTCATTCCAGTCATCAAAATGAGCAGGAGGTAACATCTGTGGTAAATTGTCATAGATCTGCTGTCCTTCTGTGCCTAGATGACTGAGCAGAAGGGCTGCTTTCCTCCTGGGTGCAAAATTATCTGCATCAATCGCTATCAAATAATTCTCAAAGGATCTAAACCACTTTTTCTGCGTTAATTGTGGTTTACCTGGATGTTGCAAGAAGGGTTGTAATTGTACTGACTGAGGAAAGTTACTCATTCTGTGGTGAAATGCAGGCTGAAACTGTCAAAATGAGTCAAACAGCAGTAGTATTGCCTTAAAATGTATTTGAAAATATTTTACATACCACAACAACAAAATCTGGTTTCTGAGGAGTAACTTCCCACAAAAGCGTTGTGTCAGCGATCGTTAAACCGGATTGGGTTTCTTTAATTATTTTAGCCAAAATGAGACAAAAGCATGTAAAATGGTTCCGTATGAATAATGGGACTTCCTCAAAAAAGCAATATGGCTGCCGTGTACCTGACGTGCCTACGTCAGTGAGTCATCTGCTGAAAACTGTGATTACAATCGGCATGCACGCGACAACAGAGCTGACACGTGTGTCTTTTGAAATGGAGCGCGTGCCAGGTAAACTCCACCAATGACGGCCCCGAGGGAAGTGAAGGTCGTAGACCAGTCTTCCCCGGGGCAATTCGCGCAATGGCCGGAAGGACAAGGTGGGGAGGGATTAGAAGGTTAAGGGAAGGGGCGGGAGTTGGGAGGGTATAAAGGTGTCAGGAGAGAAGGATCCGGCCTCTTCCTGACACCTTAGCACCACCGGGAGGGCAGACAAAAAGTTAGTGAGCTGATTAGTGCAGGTTAGTGGGTCCCTTGTCTAGTGGTAGCGGGATTTCATAGGTCGACATGGGTGTCCAGGGTTGTTAGGATCGGGGGCGTACCGCTGGGTACTGGGTGTCAAGGGCAAGTGCGGTGAGGCGCCGTGTGGGCCATGCTTGGATCCCTTAGGCCGGGTATTAGATTAGGCTGGGGGTGGGGCACCCGGTGGGCTGCGGTAGCGGCATGTGTGCAGAGCGTTGCAACGCATGTCTGTAGGCTCAGGCGGGGGCTCCCGGTGGCCTGCGGTAGCGGCATGTGTGAGGTCTGTAGGCTGGGGCGGGGGGCGCCAGTGGCAGGACGCGCGGGGCTACGTGTGGAGGCGGGTTTAGAGCCTGCCCGCATTGGCCTGCATCAGAGGGCTGAGCCGTGATGCGCACCCGGTGGGGGCTGCGTTAGCGGTTGCGGCTCGCCAAAGGAATCCGCCGCGCGCTTATTGAGGTCTGCAGGCGGGGGGTCGTGTCTGGCCAGCGGCAGGAATCACCCGGGTGACGTGCGGAGACGGGGTAATGAGCCCGACCGCACGGCTTCATTAATGTACTCTGCCGTGATGTTTAGCGGGGAGGAGGCGGCGCCAGGGGCCGGCGCCACAGCGTGGGTGTCGGCACACCCCAGTAAAGAAGGAGCCCCTTCAGGATGGCGGGCTGCGGGCCCCTCCCCATGAGATGCCCACCCGGGAGCAGGTGCCAGGAGGGCTCGTCAGACAGACCGGCCCCCATATTTAACAAGCCTAGAAGGGCTGGGGGGGTCCGAATGGGGAGGAGGATGTTGTGACAGTCCAAGTCACAGCTGTCAGCATATATAACAAGAGGGCTCTGCTGAGCCAGGGAGGGCGAGATAGGTGCCATGAGCACGATTTTCCTGCTGGGGGGGAGAGGGGGGTACGTGGCAGGAGCACCAGGTGGCAGTTCCTTGTGGGGAAGGCAGTGGCTCCTCCCCCACCAGCCTGCGCGGCACATACGGGGACCGGGGCTGCGGGGGGGTCTTGGGGTTTTATGCAAGTAGCCAGCCCCCAGAGAAGGTGAGAGGGACTGCCAGCACGTCATTGAGGCCCGGTGGTGCACAGGACCCACCAGGTTGGATCGGCCTGGTGGGGGGGGGGGGATCAGGACCGGCGGGTGAGGCCGGCAGGAAAGGGGTGATGCCAGCGGGGCGCACAACGGCCGCCGGGACGCTGGCCAGAAGCAGTAGGTGGGTCTGTGGCGGCCTACCCTCCAACGAGGGATAGCGCAGAGTATCCTACCGCGTGGTGAATGTATTTGAGAAGGATGGCATGGATGGTGAGCGGTTAAAGAGGGGGAGTGTGATGGGGTGCAAGGGGGATGGGGAGTGTTGCATGGTAGGGGCAGCGCGAGGAGGCACGGTGGTGTAGTGGTAGGGCTCTGACGCCTGATACACTTGTGACGGGTTGCGAGTCCTGGTGTTTGCGTGAAGTCGTGGTGCGAGGTGATTTACTGATGTGGGGGTGCGACTGAGTGGGGTTTTTTCAGGGGTGGATATGTGGGGGGGGGGGAGTCAGGTAACCAGACAGTTTGGTGTTTTACAGGAGGCATCTGCGGCCTAAGACGGAGCAGAGGACGAGGTCATAAGGGAACAGTGGCTCCGGGCCAGGAAGGGGAGGTCCCAGACGGACTCTCAGGTAAAGACATAAGGCAGACGTCATGGGAGGAGGGACACAAAGATTGAAGGAATTACTGCTGGTCGGCAGTTTGCTGTAGGGGTGGGGTGAGAGCTTTGGGGGAGCAACAGGCGCAAAGGCGGCGCCTGCTTGAGGGGCGAAAGAGAAAGTGGAGCCAAAAGGCTCGGTTGGGATGGTGTCCAGACGGACAAGGTGGAAACGCCCGAGAAGAAGAGGAAATGACTTGGGCAAACATCAGGAGTTGCCAGGCTGGAAGGGAGTGACAAGGGGGCTGAGGGTGCCTGTTGCCATGAAAAAGGACATCGGAGTGTCAAACAATTTGTGCCAGCATATTACGGGGTGAGACTTGGGGGCAGGGCAATGGCCTGGTTGACGTTTAGGGAGCAATAGCTGACTGGCACGAATGATGGGGGATGGTTTTTCACCTGGCGGGGAAAATGTGGGATGAGCGCCAGGGTCTGTCCCAGTGGGGCTAAATCACAGGGGACCTGGAGCGGGACCACGGTATGCGCTGGAGAGCATTGACGGAACACACAGCCTCCACTCAAATCAACGGCAGGGGCGGGCTAGTGACTTCTCGGCCTTGACGGGCGATCACTTACATGGAGCGGACAGTCTGAATTGGGGGTGCGGTGGATCGGTTGCCTTTGTAACGTCAGGAAGTCAGGGCAGGTCACCATGGGGACGGGGAGGCCTGCGACAGATAACCAGGGAAGTTAAGACTGAAGGGCTCAAGGAAGGAGGTGAGACATCTACTCGCGCAAGGTCACGTTTCTCCCCTGGGGGACCAGGTGAAGGCCAATCAGGGATGGGGGTGGGGGGTAGTCCGGGTTTCATAGGCCCATACCTGGTTTATTGGAGGCCATGGGCCCATGGTCCTCGATATATCCCGACCAGGAAGCTGGTGCTATGGCACTGAAAAAGGGGGTGTTACCGGACGGGGGTCGTATAACAGCAAGTCCACAGGGGCCTAGAAAGGCGGACAACCTGGAGTAGGTTGCTTACTGCGACGGTTGGCAGACTATGGGGGAAAGAAGACCATGAGAAAGGAGTGCTGGTCCGGTACGTTGGCCCCCTTAAGGGAGGACCTGGCAAAGTTCGGCTGCAAGTACGGCGCCGACGAACGGTGTCGGGGGATTTCATGGGATGCACAACTCATCTGGGGAAGGAAACGGGATAGCAACGAGTGGGGAGCAGCGGAACTCCTCAGGGTGCGGGGTGGCTCGGTGGATGAGGACATCTGAAAGAGGGGAAAAGTTGTGGGTCAAGGGATATAATGGTGTTGTAAACCGTTGAGTGGGCTCGGTCGATTATACTGAGACACGCACGGGTTCTCGCTTGGCAGGCATTTAGTGGGGGCATACAGGGATGGGCTAGGACTAGCCTGGGGGTCGGGCAAGTATGGAGGCACCTTGGCTAACAAGTTAAGCTCACTGTGTGTGGGGTTTTTGGTGTCACAAAGTGCAGTGGGTCTCCGGGGTGTCGCAGTAATTAGGCGCCAACAGTGTGCAACGGGATGGGGGCATATATATAGGTGAGGACTTGCCTGGGGGCCGGGCAGGGTGGGGGCGCCTGGTCCGTGACATTGTAGCAGACTCAGTGGGGTTTTAGTGGCATGAGGAGCAGTGGGCGCTGGGGGTGTAGCAGTAAATAGGCGCAAAGGGTGTGAAAGACAGGGAGCCTGCGGGGTAGGCGAAGGGACAGGTCACCACTTCGGATGTTTTAACAGGTGGAGAGGCCGTGGTGCCGAACGAAACGGTTGGGCTCAATGCAGTCTGGGTGGATATGTGACGTGGGCACCTTTCCAAAGGGGAGTGCGATTGTGAGAAAGGAAGAGGGGTGAGGATTGCGAGAAGAAGAGCAGATTTGGGGCGTGGGAACAGTGAGATGGATTGCAGGGGTGTCATAAGAGGTTGCGTAAGGGGGACGTGTTTTGGCAGGTACAAGCGGTAGACGCAATAAGAATGTGTGGAGTAAGGAGGTGCGGGGAAGATCGAGGATATATGGCGCGTAGGCCGTTCGGCATGGGTCGAATCCAAGAACGTATGGCAATTTTCACAGGGTTGGTGGAGCTGGATGCCTGGGGAATGCGAAACTGGGGAACGAGACGTTATGGTTCACTACGGAGAGCGGGCAACGTGGGACTGGCTGATATGAAAGGGAATTTTGTGAGTGAGCCTACCATGTGTGTGGCGGCAAGCATAGGGGGTGTTTTTGGGACGGAGCGGTGTTGGCTCTTTTTGAGGCGTAGGTACGGATGGGGAGGTGTGCTTGGGGCGATGACAATTGGGGATGGTGGAGTGTAATTTGGGGGCAACGACTGGGGAAAGTGAGCATGGTATAGAAGGGGAAGACAGCAGAGGGTTTGATATGAATGGCGTGGTGTCAAGACGGGGAAGGCTTTAGAACGTGGGGGATTTGTTTTCCCAAAAAGGGAAGGGTAGAGTGACGGCTTTCCGGCCATTATGGGGCTTATGTAACGGACATGTGGCATAGGAGGGGGGCAGCCTGTAGAGAGATGCAATTCTTGCGCTATGGGAGCTGTAGCCGCAACGGGGTCAGGATGGACCATGGGGGACGGGGAGGGTTGACGGTTGGGGAGACGGGAGAACGTCAATGGGTAGGTGATGCTCTAGGTATTGAAAGGGGTTTCCGAGGTTGGGTTTGGAACAAATGAGGCAAGGGGCTATGGAATGGGGAAGGATTTTGTACAGGACTAATTATTCTTTTTCTACTACAGGATGCGGGGGTAAACCGGAACCAGGGCGGTTACCGGGATAGGTGGCCACTCTCTCGTGCATTGGGGCAGCAAAGGATGCGGATTAGCAGGTGTACGGCCGTACCCGGGCTGGGGGAGACAGCCACCAGGATGGAACATGCTGGGGTAAATGTGGACTGCAATGGGGGACGTTGTAGCCAATATGGATGGAACGGGGTCAACAAGGAGTTGCCCTGATATGGAGTTATATGTGGGGGACAAGGTATTCGGGAGTATGTCAGGTCTGACACTACTCAAAGATACATGCAAATGGGATTGTGGTTCGATAAAAAGGGAACTGTCAGATATTTGGTAAGTTGAATAAATTGTGCCTCGCAGAGGAGGGAACGGGAGACTCGAGCATGCATCAAGAGAAAAGTCCCGCTGGAAACGGGAGAGATGTATGGAGGAACAAGTGATATTGTTCAACGATAGTGTGCACCTTTCGCGGCAGGGACGGTCACAGAAGTATTGTGGGAAAGCAGGGGCAATTATGTGGTGGAAGGTAATCCATATGGTGCCGCAGGGTCGGCTGAAGGGGGGCGAAAGGTGCACAGGAGCTAGGGTTGGGGCAGGTAACCGCCCTACGGGGGTTCCCTGGTTGGCGGTACTTTGGAGGGGTGGTGAGTCACATACGGGCGGATCCACCCCTCGGGGGGGAGAACTATCTGCATCAATCGCTATCAAATAATTCTCAAAGGATCTAAACCACTTTTTCTGCGTTAATTGTGGTTTACCTGGATGTTGCAAGAAGGGTTGTAATTGTACTGACTGAGGAAAGTTACTCATTTCGTGGTGAAATGCAGGCTGAAACTGTCAAAATGAGTCAAACAGCAGTAGTATTATGTATTTGAAAATATTTTACATACCACAACAACAAAATCTGGTTTCTGAGGAGTAACTTCCCACAAAAGCGTTGTGTCAGCGATCGTTAAACCGGATTGGGTTTCTTTAATTGTTTTAGCCAAAATGAGACAAAAGCATGTAAAATGGTTCCGTATGAATAATGGGACTTCCTCAAAAAAGCAATATGGCTGCCGTGTACCTGACGTGCCTACGTCAGTGAGTCATCTGCTGAAAACTGTGATTACAATCGGCATGCACGCGACAACAGAGCTGACGCGTGTGTCTTTTGAAATGGAGCGCGTGCCAGGTAAACTCCACCAATGAGCCTGGGGAAGCTTGCGCCATGGCTGTAATTGGCCAAATTTCACGCTAGGGGTGGTATTCACCGACTGGCCCACTGGGCATTCAGGCAGTTGCAGCAGTCCCAAGTGGCCACAGTGCTCCTCATTGAAGTGGGCACACCAAACTTCATTCTCGGTTGTAGCACTGTCGGCTAGGCTGGCACTGCGGTCAGACGCAAGTAAAAGGTGCCAAATTCCAACAAATGTTGCTGGCGTTGGGCTCCTGGCTTGAAAGTTTGTTGCCAAATGTGAAGTACGCTTTTGGTATCATCAAGAAGGCAAAGCGGATGATACGGTTTCAAAATAAGTTTATTTAGACATGGAAGCCCACATCATGCAGATCCTTCCTCTACGAATGCCCAACTCCAACTGACTAAGCTGGAGTTGGAAACCATGGAGAAGGAACCCAGAACAACGAGCCTTATTCAAACAAGCATTTGCAATGCAATAGGTCTCGCATTTACACAAGTTTATGCTATTGGCATTGTAAATGACACTGCCTTTTATTTATGCATTCACGCGATTTCGAGCTATTGGCATTGTAAATGACAATGCCTTTTGTTTATGTTTTGGGTTATAAAACATAAATACAAGGCATTGTTATTTACAATAATAATAGCTTAAACTATACCAACAGAAAGGGCGCTTCAGATATATTCAGGTCAAAGAGCTAACACCCCGACTGGCGCAGATGAAAGCACCTTAGAATAGTGAACAGCAACTTTACCTTAAAGCAGACATCGTTTGTCACAAAATGAAGGGACCCGTGCACCAGCAGTATTTCATCTCAATGGAAGAAACAGGAGTTGTTAATAAAACGCACAAACAGCAGCTGTTCTTCACTCAGTTGTGCTGGTGCTTTTATTGGCAGCACTGGCAGGGGCAATAGGTGGTGCAATCTGCAGTGGCCTCCTGACGAGGGCCCCGGAAGTTATTGTTTTTAGAAATTAAGCACTGTCTGACTGTGATATTCAAGAAGCTGCGCCCTACTGTAAAACTGCACATTCTAAGCTGTACTGTACACCACACGAGCTGCTGCCCTTGGCTCTGCAGTACAGCTGGAAACCTCTAGCCTTCCCATAGCCAACACAAATAATGCCCAGCTCCCATAGCAGAGTGTCTGGACACCCACTGCAACTAAGGCATAAGAGGCAGTAAAATAGCAAAAGAAAAAAAAACCATGGGGAATAGCAAGGCAGGAAAGACAAGGAATCCTGAAAAATAAAAATAGTGAACTTAAATTGTGTAGACAGTGGTAACAAGACGGAACAGGAAAAATATGATAAGAAATTGGGGTGGACTGTATGGTGGGGTGGGATAATAGTTTACTTCAAATGTGGGTAATGTGCATTGTAACATGGGGTAAAGTGTGCACTTTGCGACAGGACACTCACTACAGAAGGGGCGTGTGCACTATAAATCTGTTGGATACGAGGGCCGCCATTTACTGATGTGCTGAGAAGTGAACTATGTGCTTGATGTGAGGGTGGCACTCACTGCAGTGCAGGGAACAGTGAAATGAGGGAGGAGGAGAGCACATGGTGCACTTCAATGACCTCTTTTATTCAGTCACAGAGATTTGTCCCCACAGACAGAAAACGTGACTGTCAGAGAAAGGTACATTCTTAGTCCAGAGTCAAAGTACAATCACTTCACTAGTTTGTTCTTCCGTTGGACGCACAAAAATGCATTAGGTTTCACTAGTATAATGAATAGCCTAAAAAGTACCAAATATAGCTCCGTCAAGTGCTTTTCACACATCCAGACAGAAAGATTTAACAAGTCATTCCTAAATAAAGTATTCCGATTTAGAAAAAGACGGATAAGAAAATGTTATATTTGTTATACATGTCGTTATTTAAATCCCTCTTGTATTAGACTTGTGGGGTTACGCCAACAGAGTGAAAATATGCAAACATTAAACAAACGTATCCAGGCTAAAAATTGGTTGGTGATTCGACTATTATTTATTCAGAAACTGTTAACAGGTTGGTAAGCGGTATAAAGAGTTAAAATTGTACGGCTAATTATGGCCCGCGCCAGTATTAAACCGGAACAACGTTGAAATTTGTTTATGATTCACGGGAAAAAATTAAGATTAAATTACTAAACATCAACCTAAAAGGGCCACTATAATAATGCTATCGTCTGTTGTTTTAATTCATGCTATAGGCTAATAAGATTTGTGAACTAGTAAAGAGTAAGCACGTTCAAAGATCCGAATTGCTTAAATAACACTGTGAGCTCGAGGCAGACACCATAAATCCGAACGGGCACTTCCGAAATTATTTCTCCATATTCCAGCTACTTGATTATTAAGGAGAAGAAAATTGCCAATGAGACACCCCTTCATCCTACTGAAACAGGATCTGCAACGGGCTGCCAGGTGAGACGTGTTGCACAAACGGAAATAAGCAGAGCAAATAACCTGGAAAGCGCGATGCCCGGCTCAAACTGCGTGTTTACAGAGCATGGTTGTGTGACGTGTCGGAGCTGTGCTGTGGGGTACAGATCCAGTGGTGGGACCCAGTCTCTCCCCGGATGCCGTATCTCGGTGTACGTGGCATTAGATCAACAGCTAAAGCCTCCCCCTTCGCTTGTCACAAAACTATAAGTCCTTCCTTACCTTCAGGCTCCTGCAGTCCGTTGCACGGTTTCTGTCCTGGACCCCCACCTTAGTCCGTCCTGTGCACCGTGGGACACAAGTAAAGTTCACCTGGCATGATGTAACTTCTCCACTAGTGAGAAGTGTGCAGCGAACATCGATGTGCTGCCTGCAGTCCGCCTGGGCTAGGGCACAAACAGAGCTCGGTAGAGACCCGTATCGAGGACCCCTTTAAACAAGGGAAAGTGAAAGAGCGCCATGCGCGCGTTGTAGGCACGCCGTGAGCGTGCACATCGGCGTGGCCTGCGGCTCGTGCCCAGTGGCGGCGCCTGCGGACTTCGCCGTACTTGAATAAGTGCTGCGCGGCTCGTGCGGCCCAGGGACGCGGCCGCCAAAGCAAAAAAAAAAAAAACAGTAGAGGAAGTCCCGCGGGAGCCCACCCCGCCTTCGTGAATGCCGCATGGTGCGGCCAAAGCAGGATTTTAGGCGGGGCTCCTGGGAGCAAGACGGAGCCCCGCGTGTTGCTGCAGTGACCGGCTGAAGACGGAGACCAGCCGAGGAGCAGCGCAGAGTCCCCACAAGAGCAGGTAAGTGGGGTGAGGCATGCTGTGCGTGTAAAGCGCACCGCGCTTGGAGCTCGCGTGCGCATTAAAAAAAAAGAAAGTGATATTGCATGAGGCTTGCGAGGACGGAAGGGGGACAGGAGATGTGCACATCGCGTGCGTGTTCACGGGCGCGTTCACATTTCCAGTCCGTCCTGCGCGTGCACAGCTCCTGTCTCCCTTCCAAAGCAAGTCAGTAACAATAGATCTCGCTAGCGACAGCGCTTTCGCGCTGCGTCGCTAGGCGAGACCTAAAAACAGTACAATAGTCTGTTTCCAATTTCTGCCGTTATCCTAAGAAGGAGCTGAGGAGCAGCATGGACAAAGGAGAGAACAAGAAGAAAGAGAAAGGGGGAGGGAGAAATAGAGGGGTGCTAAGAGAGTAGGGAGCAGTTTTAGAACAAGCACTGGCAAAGCCGATAGGTCTGGCTTTTTGTTACAGAAAGTGTTTGGTATTCGTTTGGCAGCTTTGTGTGTGGTGGCACAAGCCGTACTAGAAATAGAATTCCACAATAAAGCAATGTATTGCGATGTGACAATGTGGAAGCTGTGAGAAGGGCCCCTTTGGTAAATGACAAAATCAGCAGAGGTGAGTGGTTCCCACATGGAACAGTATTACAAAAAGCAGTTGTAAGAAGAACTTTGCATTGTAAGTAGGGACTTTAAGAGGCAAAGGAAATCAGTATAGTGGATACTTTTTATTTGACCCGTTACCCAACATGAGCCCTCCTGGAATAATGAATATGTACTAGAAATTGAAGGAATTTTGTATTGTTGATGAAACACTCTATAGTGAAAATGTAGTGCCCAAAATACCCAAAATGTGAATTAAATAGGGTAGTGAAGTATATTGGTATTATACAATAAGGCAAATATGTATGCAGGAGTGGTATTTATTCCGTATGTCAGAAGAAAGAGCAGAGCTAGCCAAGCACTGAGATGGGCGCATTTGAAGTGCTTCTGTGTGAGCCCATAGCAAGATCTAGGATATCACCAGATTTGAGACAAGGAAACACAAAAAAGGAAATAACCAGAAGGCAAGCCTTTCCAATACATTCATCCAGGATCTGGAAAAATAGCCCCATCATCATCATAGCTACTTCACCTCTCCTGCAATTCAGAAATAAATACAAGAAACATCCTCAAAGAGCATTATCTCCACACGTGCTTCACAGCTAAGTTTGTGCTACACAAATACCATTACATACCATGCAGTATCCTCATCCACCTCCCCATTTGTACTCCGGGGATATGTTTAAGGCAGAAGTCTCCAGCCTTTTCTGTTGAAAATGAGGTTGAAAATCATCTTGTGCTACTAATACTATTAGTGTTGTCATAGTGACCACATGAAACAAGATTACATTAGTGCCCACCGTATGCAAGATTACCAGCAGTGATCACTTCAGTTTATCAGGCATGACAGGGACTTGCACCTCTTCCCTCCCGCAGACTACACCTCCCAGCAGTCTCCGCCACTGGGAGGAGATGTGCTTCCTCATTTTCCCAAAATAGCCAGTATTATTTTCTGAAGTCAAGACATGCGCGGGCGAAGCCAAGGCCAAGGGCGGGCCCGTCCACGCCCGGAAAAGCCTGGGCTGGGCCACTCTCCTTTCGCCATATTTTTCAGGTGAGTCACCTCGCCCTCCCCTCCTTCTGTGCCCAGCTTCCGCCCCTTTACCTGTCCGACTGAAGGAAGTGACCCGAATAGGGTCACCCGGGTCACTCGCGACCACCTCTCAGCCTTCCAAACAAATGAAAAGTCGGTCAGACAGTAGAGAATACAAACCAAAGTTATTTATTAGTCATACACTTGAGCGGAGTCCAGTCTGACCAGCCTCCTTGGATTGCTGCAGAGGGACTGACTCCCCCCAACATGGAGATACACGATATACATTTCCAGTACCCCAAAAGACACGCCCGACTGGAATATTCCAGTCAGAAGCTGGTGAACAAAGGAGACACAGAAGGATGAGCTACAATCCTAAGACCGGGTACATGCTATCTCAGTTCCAAGGTTATTCTGCCCGTGCCCGCCACTCCAAGGGTGGGAGCGGGCCTATCTAGCGGGAAAGGTATGCAATAATAAGACAGTCTATTCATTAGTACAGCGAAGCTCAACCTTGGAGAAATAAAAAAACATTGAGGCTGCTTTCTGCTGAGGCAAACAGAATGAGATAGAAGCTTAGTTTCGGTCATGGTACAAAATGGGGGCGGAATGCAAAATGGTGCCGCAAATGCTAACTTAAATCGTACAATGCAACGGGAAATCGGCTAAAAGCATTTTCCATTCCAACAGACCCTCCTTTTAGCATTTGCTAAACATTTTGCCACTGTCTAAAAGTAAATAACTTCTGCTATATTAGGAAGCTACTGCTACATGCTAAGACACACATTATCAGTATTCAAAAATGCCTTCATCTATTGACATTAGGTCATTGATATCCTTCATCATCATCATCATCATCACAGCAGTTGTCTTAGCGTCTTGTACTGGACCCTTTGGTTTGGGTGTCAGTGTTTATACACAATAAGTACAGCAGGCAGGAAGACAGTGTATACAGGTGAAGAATATACCAGCGATTGCAACTAGGAAGATAAGGATCTTTCAACCCCAGGACGTGAATAGACCCCAGAACCATCCAGAGAGGGACCATGTACCATTTTCTTGGTGGATGTCAGATGCGAGCATATGCAGCTTCTGAATGGCAGCATATACATTAGGGGCGTGATCCGGTATGTATGCACAACAACTGCTGCCAATGACGCGACAGGCCCCTCTCCGATCAGCAAGGATGGCGTCTAACAACATCCTGTTTTGTAAAGTAACGAGTGTCGTGGGTTGGAGCTCAGCAGTGATATTTGTCAGTATACCTGCTGTGGTATTTATAACCCCTTCAACAACTCTCGTGAGCCGACGAATGTTAAGGCTATTGGACATGGGGCCCCAAAAGGGTACAATACCCTTCATGGTATCTGTAAACTGCTGCAAAGTGGTGTCTGTCTGATCTATATCTTCTGTGTTAATAACCCTTCTTATTCGGGACAGGTATACACTCCTGCGCTGCAATCGATGGTCCTTATGGTAACTGGACGGAGCTATATATACAGGTGGGAAGAGGTAAGAGAGATAACACCTGCCCGACCATCCCTCAGGAAGCCAAACATAACCTTGGGATCCACAGACAAAATAGACTTAAGGAGGTGGTATCAGAGGCGGACTATCTGTTGTTCCCAGCTTATATGTTGTGTTGCATCTGCTCTCCCCTACCTCCATCTTCCCACACCCCTGGACACAGAAAGGAGCTGTGGTATTAACCACTGACCGCTGTATTGGCTTGTCTTCCGTAACATTACGAGCCTGAAAGGACTGGAAATATTCTGACGCATTGAATCCCAGGAAATCTTTCATTTCCGTATGTGACCATGTTCCATTTCTCACCCCTTTGTGTGCATACATGCAAGAGCTTAAGAACAATCTACCAAATGGCTCTCGACCTGTAGGGGCACCAGGAGGTACTCTATGTATGGAGCGTACATTTTGTATCATAGTGTGGGGACCAATACCTTTTCTTTCTAACGTATCAAACTGGGAGGTGGGCGTACCATACTAAGCAATGCAAACCATCCCTCACATCTGCTGACATAGGACAATGGCATGGACAACAGGTTCTCAATTTTATGAGTCACTGAGGGGAGTAGTCCACACACCCAACAATTTGTCATGTTAGACGCAGCATGCTTTTGGTGCAACATTTGTATAAACACATTATCCTTATAAGACTTTCGGTGCTCCCCTTTGTGAGGTGCCAAAGTGACAAACATATGCTGAGGGGGACCAGGTGTTGTACCAACCAAGGAATGCATTGGATATTTCTCCTCTAGGAACCATGCTATACTCAGAAGTGTTATCAGGGAAATCACAACAATCGTGACAAAAGCTATTTTACTTTTTGTGGACCAACTAGACCAACCAGATCCATACCGCTCTAAACGCGGTGCCGCAAACGGCTGCTCTTCCTCAGTAATGGGTCAATGTCACGAGGCGGGTCCGACCCAGGGGGGTGTGAAGCCGACTGTGGACTGGTGGGGTGTGTCACCCACCGTTTCCCCTCCTCTCTTACCGCAGCAGGACGACTGGTATACTAAACCCAATAAAGCCTTCCCTACCCCTACCTCGTCTCTGGCCCCTTACTACCAGCCCGCTACAGTCAACCAAATGGGTACATTTTAATCAGAGGAAAGGAAATGCAATAATGCTGATGGCAAGAAAGACAAAAGGGGCAAGTGTTCCCAGCGTCCATCAGAGCCTCGCTGGTAGACTCCTATTGTTCATCAATGTTGGCGCTATTGAGCACCGGCGGTGGAGCTGTCGGACCAGCCCTTGAAGAAATCCCACGTCGCTCAGGATCAAAGTATCCCCCCTTCCAGGGAAGCACGTTCGGTCTATCCTGTCCAGTGTACGAACAATGCACCAATCTCGTCTGTCCCTATGCTACTGTTGCCTGACTTATCGAGTCCATCCCTGCTAATCTGACTTTTCCTTTGGTGCACTGTTCCTCCGTTGGGGGCGCAGATTGTACCTAGCTACTCCAGGCACAGTAGGGTCAGGGAAAAGGGGCTCAGGGGGATCAGATACAGAGGGGCCAACAGATGGGTCAGTAGAACGGGGTTCCTGGATGGCCCTGACCTCAGGGGGCACTGCCGCATTCATCACTACATCATTCTCCTCCGTTCGGGTCCACATTAGCTGGGCATCTGAGAAGGCGACAAAGTGGGGCACCTGCTCCCCCTCCAAGTCCACAATGCCGTCGAGGGCCCACTGGTCGTAAGGCAGAGGGAGAGGCACTTTCCTGCAGTGTTGGCAGTGGATCCAATTCTTTCGGTCAGCAACCTTGACCGCCGTTCGGGTAGCGAGGAGCACTTGGACTGGCCCCTTCCACCGCGGCTCCAAGCTTCCTTTCCTCTGAAAGTTACGCGTCAGAATAAAATCTCCAGGCCGAATGTTATGCCCGGGCCCCTCAGGTGCTGACGGAAGAGCGTCTTGGATCTGTTGGTGAATAGAACTCAGACTTTTAGTTAACTCATACAAATAATACACTAACAAAGGGTATTCAATCTCAGAGAATTTCCGAGGACGCGGGACGCCCCAGACATTTGCCGGGCGCCCGAACACGACCTCGTAGGGTGACAATCCTATTCTAGAATGAGCAGTTGTTCTAGTGGACAAGAGGGCTAATGGTAAAGCATCTGGCCACTGCAACCCTGTGCTCTCCTGAATCTTAGCCAATTTCAGTTTGAGAGTACCGTTGTACTTCTCAACTAAACCTGCTGACTAGGGGTGATTCGCAGCATGAAACTTTTGTTTGATATGGAGTCCCTCGCAAACCAGCTGTATGACTGTTGCATTAAAGTGGCTTCCATTGTCACTCCAAATCAAACGGGGCAAGCCGAAGCGAGGAAAGAACTCCTTTATGAGTACCTTTGCAGTCGCTATGGCTGTATTTTCTTTATTAGGATAAGCCTCAACCCATTTACTGAATGCACAAACAACCACCAACACATATTTCAAATTGTTGACCCGATCCATTTCTATATAATCCAGCTGGAGGACCTCAAAAGGGAAAGTAGGGGGTGCAAAATTGCCAGGTGGTGCAGAGGTACCCTTCCCAGGACTGTGCGTCATACACACCATACAATATTTGACCAAATGAGCAGCCCTCTTTGGGATATTGTCATTGTGCCATACCGGATCTAACAACTTACAGATACCTTTTGCACTGATATGGGCTGGACGTGCGCCATAGTGACTACGGGAAGAACGTATGCATCAGGTAACATCCACCTCTGTTTCCCTGACTTATCTGTCCAACACCCTTCCTCATCCAAACATGCTGTGCTTTCCTGCCATACTGCTAACTCCTCAATCGTTGCCTCGCTCTGAATCTCCTTGATATTTGCCAACGTATCCTCAAACATGGTAACCTCGGGCACCCACTTAGCTGGACCTGCTACAAACATCCTTTTCATCTTTGTTCGGGCTGTCTCCTTAGCTGTCTGATCTGCAAATGCATTCCCTCTACCCACATCATCAGTTACTGCCCTGTGGACGCTACATTTGATTATCGCCAATTTCTTCGGGGAGTGTCAGAGCAGACAAAAGCCTATGTATGAGAGGGCCATTCTGTATTCTCAACCCATGGGAGGTGAGAAGCCCCCTCTCCGCCCAGAGTCACTCAAAGTTATGGGCGACTCCGAAAGCGTACTGGCTGTCAGTATAAATAGTGACAGTCAGTCCCTCACTCAACTCACAGCCTCGTATAAGGGCAACGAGTTCCGCCACTTGGGCCGACTGATAGGGAACTCGCGAAGTCTCAACTACCGTGTGCAGTGTTGTGATCGCATATGCAGTGGTTGTATTGCCATCTGGTAACTTAAAACAAGAGCCATCGACGTATAGTTCCCCTTGGGGGTCAGATAAGGGGACATCAGTCAGGTCTACCCGTCCCTTCGTTTCTTCCTCTGTCCGAAAAATGCAATCATGTATATCAATTTCTTCACTCTCAGAAGAGAGGGGTAGCAACGTGGCTGGGTTCAGAGTGGCACATCTTTTAATTGTAACATGCAGTGCAAAAAGGGTCAATTCATAACCGGTCAGACGTGCACCGGTGAGGTGCTGTGTCTTGGTTTTATTCAAAAGTATATCCACAGCATAGGGTACCATGACTGTGAGGTCGGTATCAAGTACGAGCCCAGCTGATTGTCGTACAGAGATGGCCACTGCTGCGACCCCTCTTAGACAGCTCGGGAGGGCTCTTGCGACAGGGTCAAGAAGAGCAGAAAAATAAGCACACAGCCGTTGCTTACCTCCAAAGGCCTGTGTTAGGACAGAGAGCGCACAACCAGCCGTCTCGTGTACATCAGGTGTACCAAGCACAGGTGCAGAGCAAAGTGCAACTTTTAGTTGCTCAAAAGATTGCTGACATTCAGGCGTCCAAGGCAGGGGTTCATGCACATCTTTAGTGGCTAGCGCAAGCAGGGGCTTTGTTAGTAACGAATAATTAAGGATCCAATGTCGACAGTAGGGAGTGATGCCAATAAAAGTGCGCACATCCCTCTGAGTTTTAGGGAATACGCATTTTAACAATGGTGCTTATGCGCTCAGGGGTCAATCTCCTACCTTCCTTCGACAGTAGGTGACCTAAGTAGGTGACCTCCTGTCGACAATATTGAAATTTAGAAAGGGACACTTTGTGTCCGTGGTGAGCCAAATGCAGCAACAACTTTACCGTACTGTCTTTGCATCCCTTTTCAGTGTCAGAAGCAATGAGGGTATCATCTACATATTGGAGCAATTCGTTACCTGGGGAAAGCGTGAGTAAATCCAATTGGGCCTTCAAGGCTTGACTATATATACTAGGGCTCTCTGTATAGCCCTGAGGAGCTCGACAGAATCTAAAGCTTCTGCCAGCGAGGGTAAAACCAAACTAGTGCCTGCTGTCAGGATGGATCGGGATACTAAAGATTGCATTTTTCAGATCAATGACAGAAAAGAATTTAGCAGAGGAAGGAATCATCGTCAGAAGGGCAGTAATGTCAGGGACCAGTGGGAACTGAGGAACCACTATTTTATTAACTGCGCGCAAGTCAATCACAAAACGATAAACATCTGGATGATTATCAGAGGAGTCTGAAGGTGCCCTCTTAAGAACAGGAAGAATAGGGCTATTACACACATTCGCTGTCGTCTCCTCAACAACTCCCGACTCAATCAGATCCTGTATAATCCGCAACAAAGCTCACTCACCCGCCTGTGGTATTTTGTACTGGGGAATATGAGGCAAGATGGCATTGTCCTTGATTTTAATGGAAACCGGGGGAACCTGCAATAGTCCTAAATCTGTGTCACCTTGCGCCCACAATGTGGGCGACACATCCTTAAATTCAGCAGGGAGGGGTGCATCTTTGGATAAACACTGCTTAGAGCTGGCCACATTCGGACCTATCGTCATGTAAACACCGTCCGGGGAACAATAAATTGTCGCATGCAGCTTCATTAGTAAATCTAGGCCCATCAAATTCTCTCCGCAATTAGAGGTCAACAGAAATGGCGAATCCACAGTAAAAGGACCTATAGTCAACGTGAGTGGTTTCTAAATGGGGCTTACAACCGGTACACCAGAAAATCCTACCGAAACATTATTATGGCCAGACAGAGCTGCCCCGGGGACCAGTGAACGGGAAATAGAGCTATTCATAGCACCTGCATCCACCAAAAAGTCCTTAGCTGAGCCATGCAAATCTGCAGTAACGTAAGGACCACCCTGATCTACAGGTATCTGAACTGGTCCCTCACCCTGTCCCTGGCTGTTCTAGCTGGGAGATATCCCTGTCACCTCATCCAGATCATAGTCATCGTGGTAGTACTGTTTGCCCCTAGGGTCGTCAAAGTAGTTCTGGTCAGTACGACCTTTCGATGTCCCAGTAGCCTGAACCCTATCCTGGCCACCATCTCCACGCCCCCGTCCATGAGACCCTCGTCCCCTAGGGACCGCCACCTTTTTCAAAAGCACTGGACACTCGCTGCGCCAGTGTCCCTCCTCATTACAGTATGCACACTGATTCGGTCCTACAGGTGTAGTGTTCCTGCTAGTACGCGGAAGCTGTTGGTCTGGACCACCACTACCATTCCCTCGAGAAGCCTGTTGCAATAACACCCTGGTCTTCAATTCTTTGTGCTTTTTCTCCACCTTCTCCTTCTCCTCATTTTCCCTGTGTTCATAATACTGTGCCATACTCAATATTACAGAAGGGGAGGAGGTAGTCCACATGCTCTCCGAAGCCTGCAACCGAGTCGTGATCTCAGGAAGCAGGTTCGTGACAAATCTATTAACGAACAATCAGACACCTCCCTCCACCGACAGGTCCTGTCTGCTAAAAATCCAAGAACACACCTTCAAATCGAGTAAAAAGACACACTTTCATCTTTCTTCGGACGACATGCCGTTAACTTATCCCAATCTACCCTTCTTGGTGGAATAAGAGAATGCATATAGGTAATAATCCGACCAGGCAAGGCTAGTATCTCGGCCTTAGGCTTCTCACCAGGCTTCCTCTCCTGGTCCCATGCCTTAATCTGATCCCAAGTACCACGCCATTCTGCATCATGGTCCTGTGTGTGTACATGCCTCCAAATATCAATGGGTACCAGTAAACCGAAAAACATTTCAGTATCTGCAAGGGTCATCACTGTGGATGAAGCGGCCTCTGTCAATTCCTTATAATATGCAGTGTTCCTGAAACCGAGCCTCTACCCAGGGTCTAGTAACAACGTCATGCTGATCTCGTAGCTCTAGTATCTCAGGGTGATATATAGGGTGGACTTCCCTCATCGGGAATTTGGACACTGTCTTCGGGCTCTTCTCAAGCAGCCTACACCGATAAGCAACCAGTGTTGCAACATTACCAAAGACCTGACCAGGTGCCATATCAGCAGCATACACATTGTCCCTAATATCATAAATAATCTGAGGTGCAGCATTGTTAAAACACTGTTCCCATACTCCAATCAAAGTAGCCGACATGTGCTTAAGGGCATGCTGCTGCACAAACGGCTCATAATCTTTCATCACACTCCACACATCTTCCATGCTGTAAATGGGGTTACGAGCCCACTGAGCGGCCTGATTGGCTACCACCTTCTTCTCTTCATTGCCCACATCAGATCGTATCAATATTCACCCCAGTCGTTCCCATGTGTCGCCCAGTCCCCATCCCCAAATCCCCGTACAGGCGTTCCACTACTCAGTACCGTCGGGGAATGAAGGAAAAGGGAAGAAGTAGTAACAGAGGGAACGGGCACCAATGTCGCCAATGGCTGTGTCGTAGGTGTAAGAGCTGGAGAGAGAGATGCAGAAACAATAGGCGTAGCAGGAAGACTCGCGGTCATCGCAGGCGCTGAAGGCAAAGCCAAAGAAAGGACAGAAGGCGCCGTGGCCAAAGCAGCTGAATCAATAACAGAAGAAACAGCAGAAGAGACGGGCGATTGTGGCTGTGGGATGGCAGAATATATTTTCTGCAGGGCGTATGGGGGTGGAGGTCGAGCATCTTACAATTCCTCCACAAATGTATCATTTTCTTCTCGAGCAACATAAGACTTTTCACATTGCAGTCAAAATTTCCTATCAGCACACTCTCTCCCTTTCTCTGTTCTCTCTCTGTCATACGCTACAGCTTTCTGAGTCACCGTCTGCATTTTTCCCTTCCGGGCCTCTTTCTCTACTTTCATTCGTCTCTGTCTAGCTTCCTTTCGCCATGTTCTGAGGGAATCGAACATCGACTGTCTACTTCTTTTTGCAAACAATTTATCCTGCAGGAAATTAATTTTTTGTTCATCAAAAGTGCCCGTCAACTGCCACTGCAACTCGGCATTGTCCCTCGTATATTTGTGCCATAACGTACTAAACACAATAGGGCCAAGGCCATGTTTGACGTACATATCGAAATTAGGGGTGCCTTCTGGTGGCGCTGGCTGACTTTCTTCCAATCGAGCATCAGTAGAACAACAACGACAGCCCAAACAAAACATTTTACTGATACACAGCATCTTTCAAAATGAAAACAAGTTCACTATTGATGCCGAGCAGATATTTGCAAATATCTTACCAAAATTGGTCCTCAGATCTCATCAAATACAAACCAAAGTGGTACCATGTTCTCAAGGAACTCAAACAAATTCAAGCCCTTGTCCAAAAACGATCCTCAGACCGTACCAAACACAAACCAAAATGGCGTCATAGTCACAAAGAACCAAAGCAAACTCACCTGGTGCACACAGGCCAAACAAATTTATTCTCCACTGCCGACTCTTCGGACCAAACGATCAGATCCAAGGGTTTCGCCGTTCAGGACCCCAGCCGAGATGACCACTGGGCGAGGCACCGCCCGGTCAGACAGGTGGGGCAGCTGCGAGTACCAGACTCTCTCGTGCAGGGATCCCCGGTCCACCCGTCTGACCCGACGTGGCCCCGTCCTCCTCACCCGCCTGTGGGCAAGGAAGGACCACACCCGATGGGGTCCCTGTTCGGGCGCCAACTGAAGGAAGTGACCCGGGTCACTCGCGACCACCTCTCAGCCTTCCAAACAAATGAAGAGTCGATCAGACAGTAGAGAATACAAACCAAAGTTATTTATTAGTCATACACTCGAGCGGAGTCCAGTCTGGCCAGCCTCCTTGGATTGCTGCTGAGGGACTGACTCCCCTCAACATGGAGATACATGATATACATTACCAGTACCCCAAAAGACATGCCCCGACTGGAATATTCCAGTCAGTAGCTGGTGAACAAAGGAGACACAGAAGGATGAGCTACAATCCTAAGACCGGGTACATGCTATCTCAGTTCCAATGTTATTCTGTCCGTGCCCGCCTCTCCGAGGGTGGGAGCGGGCCTATCTAATGGGAAAGGTATGCAATAATAAGACAGTCTATTCATTAGTACAGCGAAGCTCAACCTTGGAGAAATAAAAAAACATTGAGGCTGCTTTCTGCTGAGGCAAACAGAATGAGACAGAAGCTTAGTTTCGGTCATGGTACAAAATGGCGGTGGAATGCAAAATGGTGCCGCAAATGCTAACTTAAATCGTACAATGCAACGGGAAATTGGCTAAAAACATTTTCCATTCCCACACGGCACCAGTGTTTTCTCTGCAGCTAGCTGCCTGCAGCGCTCCACCCAGATCCTGGCAGCCTCGGCCCGCCACGCAAGCCCTCCTCTGTCTGCCTTCCCTCCCTCCAGGCCGACCTTGCCTGCTTTGCCCCTGTCCTGCCTCTTGCCCCGCAAAACAACCGGTGTCCCCTCCATCTGGCCCTACAAGCCATTAGCCCCCTCACTCTCGCCTCCTGCCCCTCTCTCTGCCGTGCCAGGTACCTCCTCTGTGGAGACCGCAGCACGACCACGTAGCGGGCGCACGCAGAGGGCTCGCAGGGCACGCACCAGGACCATGCCCGGCACAAGGACCCCTACCCCCATGGACCGCCTCCGCTTCACCTCTGATGAACTTCGAGCCCTGAACCATGGACGCCTGGACAACAACAACTGTGCCCATGCCTCCCCCAGGACCACCGAAGGCCCTTTTTTCAGCCGGAACTGCCACTTCACCTGCATCACCAAGGATACCACCCACGCCACGCCCATCAGCCACACTACATCACACACACCCACCTTCAAGGTCAAAGTCAACACCTCAAGAATGATCCACTGCTTGCTGATCAACGCACACTCACTCGGAAAACACACTACAGAAATCTGGAAGACCATGACGACCCGCGCCTCGGATGCCGTCTTCATCACAGAGACTTGGCTGAACCATGCATTCGCTCCAGACATTGCCACAGCCACCCAGGACAGATAAAAGATTTCACACTTGGACCAATCCAACAGAAATGGCGGCAGCATCGCCATAATCTACAAAGAGAACCTTGAATGCTCTACCACCACCGACGACTCCACCCCCTTCATGGGGCACCTCAACTTCCTACTCTGAACAAACAGCAAAATCACCATCAGAGGCCCCCTTGCCTACAGACCACCGGGAACCTGCCCTGCCTTCTGCAATGCCATCCCCGACTTCATCGCCCCTACCGGCATCGACTTGAATCTGTACATCTTCCTGGGAGACCTCGACTTCCACCTTCATGAACACCAATGACGCCAACACAGCCGACCTCCTAGAAAGTATGGCCAACCTCGGACTCAAACAGCTGGTCACTGACCCCACCCACACCCCAGGACACATGCTCAACCCTATCTTCTCAGCCAGCAACAGAGTAAAATACACCCACACCGGAGAGCTCACATAGACCGACCACCACTGCGTTCACTTCATCATCTCGGAACCCCGTAACACCCCCACCTCCACTGGCAGTGAGACACTGCACAGCTAGGCAAAGGTATCAGAGCACTGCTGGCTCAACACCCTCAACTCCCACCCACCCGCCACCACTGATGACACGGAACAAGTGTCGAATTGGATCATGCCAAGCACTGACGAAATCGCACCCAAGAAACCCACCTACCCCCAAGAAATGAACACGACACCCCAACTGGTACACGGCAGAACTGAAAAACCAGAAACAGGACTGCAGACAGAAGGAAAGAAGATGGCATGCCAGCAAGACCCTCGAGGACCAAAAACACTTCAAAGATGCCCTCAAATGATACCACCACCTCTTAACGAACACCAAGAAGACCGCCCTAGCCACCCACATCAAGGACAGCTTCAACAACAGCAAGGAACTTTTCAACATAGTCAAGAAGTTCACAACCTCTCGTCAACCAAAAACAACATCACACCCTCACAAGCTCTCTGCGACACCCTCTCAGACTTTTTCATAACAATATCCACACCATCTCGCAAGACTTTGCACCCCAACCCCCTGGCAAGGACAGCATCAACCGCATCACGCCGACTGACACACACCACACCAGCTCACCTCATGGAACACCCCCACTGAGAAGGCAGCTCTCATCATCAGCAGATTAGACTATGGCAACTCCCTCTACGTAGGAATCACCACCCACCCATGACGAAACTCCGGCCTATCCAGAACACAGCAGTCAGACTCAACCCAGATGGACGTACATCTACCCTCACCTCAGGAAACTCCACTGGCTACCAGTCACGAAGAGTGGCCAGTTCAAGCTGCTCTCCCAAGCTTAGAAGGCACTACACAACAAAGGACAGGCTTGCCTCAACAATCAAATGAATTTCCACCAACCTATCAGGAAACTCTGCTCCGAATTCCTCTCCCTAGCAGCCAACCAACACATCCACTGAACGAACAGTGGAGCCCGCTTCTTCTCCCTTATGGCGACGAAGGCCTCGAACAACCTCCCCCTGCAACTCAGAGCCTCACCATTGCTCCGTCTGTTTTAGGAAAGATCTCAAGACCTGGATGTTTAACTAATAGGAGAACAGGCAGCGTGAGCATGATCCCCCAGCGCCTCGAGACCCTCACAGGTGATGCAGCCATGCTTTATAAATCCAGATTGATTGATTGCCAGAAGTAATATAAAAAGACTTTGTCAATGTGGAATGCCTCTGTTGGAGAATGCATACAACAGCCATAGATGCAATGTCCTATGCCCTTGAGTACACGTGTTTAATTTCTACTATACATATATCAGTTGAAATAAGCAAAAGGTTCTAATTTAGTAGGCTGGTCTGCACACAGAGAGGTACTTTTAGGTAGCTGGAAAGCTACCAGACGTTCATGAGCTACTCGTTTGGAGAAGCCTGATTTAAGATAAGGCAAAAGAGGAGTCCTAGGGCTTAGGCTTACACCTTCATTTAATCTCCAGACTAAATTGGCGGATGAGAATTAGCAAGATTACTTCCCTGCTCCCAGTAAAACCAACCCAATGCATACATATGTAGATAAATAAATAGACACGTTTGATCTTGTATTTTTTTTTTCTTGTATGATTGGACGTGTAACCACAATCTTGCAGTTAAGGATTACTATAAATTATGTGTGTTATAAACTAGCTCGGTTGTATTTAATCACCCTTAGAACGATGAAAAGAGAAGTTAGTTGTGATACTTGAACTTGTGACCATCATATCGAGCACATATTTCCAAACACCACATCTGATGACCAAGTATCAGCTATGAAAGAGTCAATAGGTTAAGGCACCCTATTTTGAAGGAAGTTAGGAGGCAGCTTGAAGTGAATAGAACTTTTTATTGTAGAGCACAACCTGAGTGTGGGGCTCCAAGGCCAGCCAGGAATCAACTGCCTTGGCATGGACTGCTACCACTCAAGAAACAACAACACAAGAACAAAATACACACTCACATTCCTTGTGTGCCTTAAAAACATAACATATCCTCTTCCATTCAATACCCAGAACACAAATAAAACAAAAACATTGTAAAAAATAAAATGGAAACTAAATATAACAGAGATCTCAACATAAAAACAAGAGAAAAATATGTTCTAAGATTTAACATACACAGACCTGAAGAGGGTGTGGCATCCCCAAAGCACTTGGACAAGGTTCCATATTTTACATAATCATGTGAGTACACAGGGGGTCTTTGAGCCCTCAATTCATGCAAAACAGTACATTCTCCTTGTTCCATCCATAAATAAAAATGCTCATAACATAACCCTCTGCTCAAAGAGCCTGCAACCCCAACCTCACTACTCACTCTTAGACCACCCCTCTCAACTTCCCCCCCCCAAGATCAAGACAATTGAGTTAGCCGTCAGCAGGAAACACTGCACTTCACTCCCACACTGTCCTTACAGCTACCACCTTTCTTGTGGTGTCATTCCTGTGGTTCCACTTCTCTCAATTCTCCAACATCACATGCAAACCATGCACCTCCTTAACCATGAAAGGGCCTCTGATCTTGGATATACTGCCCCTCACCCAGCCAAACATAAACTTTGACCCATTCGATGAACGTCAGACCACCTCCAATATGAACTTCCAAATCCAACTTCAAATTTACACTCAGCATCAATTCCTTCATCAACGTGGGAAGCATTTTGGGTACCTGATTCCCTCCCACTCTTAATCACAAAAGGGATTCCTGGGTCACACTATTAACTGTCCTGCTGTAAAACCACTCCATTTCCACAACCATCTTTTGCATATGCAGTGCTAATTTGATTATCCCCTTGACCACTCTGTTGGCCCTCTCCGCAATCCAGTTGGCTTGAGGGTTATAAAGTGCTGTGCCATTATGCTTAATTCTGTACAATGTCAGAAACTCCTTAATCTCCAGTGAAGTCAACTGCATGCCGTTATCTCTAATCAAGGAAGAAGGGAAACACTACTCCATGTAAGTTTTCTCTAGCACAGTAATGGTCACTGTAGTGGTCATTTCATTCATTACCCTCACCATTAACCATTCAGAATGGGCATCTAACAGGAAAAGTGAAAAACTTCAACTTTCCGTTGACTACTGCTAGTAGTACCAAAAATAAATTTACTTTTACACCAACATTTTTATTTGTCTTTCCTCAAAGTGAGTCCTGCCTCAGAAAACCTGTCAAGGAAGCTCAAGCTCTAAATTATACTCTTCCACAGTCTTACCAAATATCAAGATATCATCTTGAAAGTAAATAACATTGTTTATCCTCTTAAAGGACAAAACCGGTCTTCGGTTGCTTGTGTTCCGATTCAGAGAGGGCCTGGTTTGGCAGTTCCGGCTGGACTGTTCCTATTGGAGCAGGGTCAAGACTTATTTGCATATAGCTAGGTCTAATCTGAGGTGGCATGGTGGGCAAAAGAACGATGGGTTGGAATTCTACCTAGAGCGATTGCCAGTGGTTAGACTTATTGCAGGCATCCACCCATTACGTTTTGTGGGTTTGATATCTCCTTAAAGGCTACAGCCATCATTCTTTGGAAAACACTCCCAGCCGAAGAAAGGACAAAGGGCATTCTCATAAATTAAAATGCACCCTTCATTGTGATTAATGTAGAAAAGGGGCTTTTACTCATTGTGCAACTGGATTCGACAATATGCACTGTGCAAGTCAAGTTTGGAAAAATATTTCCACCCCTTCAAGAGTGGGATGAGTTCATTGAAGTTTGGTTAGGGAATGTTATTCACAACAATGTTTTGATTCAGACTCCTTGGATGTACACAGAATCTCAAATGGTGACTAGCCTTTTCTGTAATTACAATGGGTGAAGTTCCAACTAGATGTTTCTATTGGTTCAATGATACCTGACTATTTCTTCTAACATTGGTTTTCCTGACCCTCTTACAATTATTGGTATATTCTCCTCAATTGTATGTTGAACTGGGAAGGCATCAAGTTTAACCACAATTTTGTGGACATAATCCTTGAGCTGGCTTGACCTTTCCTCAAACACTTCCTTTGCCCGACTGATAATGTAATCTCCACTGATGTCTTCCACGAACATGATCTCTTTGGGTGTACTGTGATTGTTGGGAATATGGAGAGGATACTAATACATCCAACCAAGTATTGGGGGACCATCATCTACCACATAAACCTTACCATAAATTACTGTCTTTAAATCTTATTTTGGTAGGCATGTACCCATGAATATCAATGTCTTCTCCCTGACACCCTCCTGGGCAAATGTCTTTGACTAAAAATTAAATCCCAAGCCATTCCAATTGAAACAATTGTTTCTTCACGATGATATCCATGCAACCGGATTCCACCATGTGTGCTACATTCCTCCCCACTACAGGATACCTGGACCACTTCCTGGAGATTGGCAATGAATAATAAGAATTTGCCATTTTACATTAAACAATGCCATGAAATAGGTTCTCTTACTCAAGCAAAACAAAGTTAACTAAACTTCCAATCTTGATCAAGTGGATAAGTGCTGATATGTTAGTGTGCGAGATCAGCCCTCATCAGTTTTCTACTCTGTGATGGCCCTAGGGGACTCCCGCCAAGGCCTTGAGTGGGAGAACTGTGTAAAATATTTGTAAAATGCACACACCCTTTACAAAACTTGGGATTGGCATGGCCAACGCTCTTGCAGGCACATAAATGGGAGACAGCCAAGCTGGTATCACCATCACTTCTCAAAGACATCACTAGGTTCTTTGTTGTAGAGAAAAGGGTAGTATCAAATTAATATGTAACCTTGACAAATCTGATCCTCTCTCCAAACACTCAGTCTGGGCAGAGTACACTGTCTGGAGTCCTGGAGTTAGTGCTCACCAGCGATTGTGCCCATTGTTGCAGGAATGTGCTCCCTTTTCTCACATTCCATGGTACAAGGTTGCTATGGACATGCAAGCCATTTAGGGGCCACCAGGGGGTCACAGATGCGACCCCTGGCACTGCTTTTGTGGCCCCTGGCCTCAGAGGTGGTAAAATCAGTGCCTGGAATACAGGGGCAGCTCTTCCAAATGGACGCTGATTGGAGCTCCTTTTGCCTGGTTTCTATCGATTCTTTTATTATACAAATAGTGAATAATATTATTCACTCAGTGTAATAACAAATGGAGTACATTAGCTGGAATATGACCCTATGTGGAAGCTAAGGAAAGTAAAAAATGCTGTTAAATGTATGTTGTATGCATGCTTGCGGGTGAGAGTGTGTTAATGTGAGTTTGAATGTGCGAACATGTTAGTATGCGTAAGCATGTGTGTGTGAGTCAAAGTAAAGGTCAAATGGCGTGCAATGGCACTCCTGCTACCCCTGGCATTTTGGTGAATTGACGTCCATGGCTATGAGCCAGCATTGGAGACTGTGGCAGATGGCCCATTGGGGGCTTCGGAGGCAAAGGACTGTGGAGACATAGGTCAGCACTTCTGGGGCAAGGAGGAAAGAGCCAGAACATTCTGGAAAAGCTGGAAAATTCTGGAAGTAGCCTGAAAGTTTGGGATAGTTCTGGGTCAGTAAAATCTAGGAAGAATAAAGACCGAGTCACAGTATTAAATTTGGCCTGTCGATAAGATCTCTATTCTGGTCACATAGTTTACATGGTGCACCTTTTTTTTGCTTCCCTTCGGTTCCCTGGGGTCATTAGGGCAGCTCAGGTTAACTCTTCCACTCTCCCTTCAACAGACACTGAGCTTTGCTTGCTGCCGTCCTGGAATTTTCTGCTTCAACTTCATTCACTTCAAGTCATCCTGGCTCCCCGCATCTATAGCATTGGAGGAAGATCTTCATATTCAGCTCCCAGACTGTATCCTGTTTGCCTGGGGGTTAATCAAAGCCTCCCCACTTCCATACACTGCTAAGCTTTTCTACTGATACTCACAAGGCATATTGTCTGGTTTTGCACAAGTATATTTACATTAATTGGTGCCTTGTTTTATAGGGTTACGGGGGTAACCAGTAGGCCCGGGTGGAAAAATAATTCCATTTGCCGGAGTTGGCGGAATTTGATAACTGCGTTATGCTTGTTACACAAAATTCCTGCCAAAGTCCGCCATTCGGTGTGTGGTAGAATTATTCTCCCATTGGCTCCTCGCAGGGCTCACGTGAACAATGCGAGGCTCCTGTAATGCGCGCCATGGAGCCCTCCGGCACCACTTTGTGACACCGGCGATCACGAACGGCTGCTTCTCGAGTAGAGTTTACACTTGAGAAGCAGCTAAATCAACTCGGAAATACCTTTTCCAATTAATATTCTACTCGAACGGATGGTTCAGGTTGTTTTTTAGTGCGACAAACATTTTCTTTTTTTTCCAACAGGAAGGAAGTGCACAGAGACTCCAACTTTCTCTTCCTGTACAGAAGGCTCCTCCCACTGCTTTGTCCATCTCCTGGTCACTTTTCATTTGGATTCGAGGTGAAAGGATCACTCTCTCTGTCTGCAATTCCTGCTGCATATATACTATTAGATTTTATAAGGACTTTGTTTTTGTGACATTGTAAGTAAGTTAAAACACTTTTGATAAGGGTGTTGTTAGATAAAGGGCATACACCAGTATATATTTGTACTTTTATTGATCTTGTTAAATTTGATTGTGGTGGGTAGCCTGCAATAGGGGCCCAGTATTTTTTTGCGTTTATTTTTTTATTTTTATGAGGGAAAAAGTTGCACAGTTAAGCACATTTTCTCCATGCTGGTTAAATTTGCACTATTTCATTTATTTTACAATGTTTCTGTGGTATATATTGTTTTAAAACATCTATGATTTAGACTAGGGATGGCATTGGATTGAATCATGCAAAATGTTTTTTTTCTCAGTATTTCAATTTGTTCTGCAAATGTGTATTTTATTTTGGTTGGATAATATATTTTGATGCCTTGGGAGGATGTGTGTTGTTGTAAAGTTTTTATAGCTGACTTAATTTTCGTTTTTTGCATTGCTGAGTTAATGGTAGTGTTTTCTTCTTTGTTTGCCATGCTTCCTTTGTCTACCCAAGTCAAAAAAGAAGATCTTCCTAGAGTCATTCTGAAGTCAACCGATAACTTCAGCTATGCTATTCGTGTGATTATCCGGAAAAGTCATCCTGAAGTATGTGAATAAGGCGAAACATTTAAATTAGATGATTCTAGAGTCAACAAAACTCTAGGATTGTGTCACGATTACTCCAGTTAAATATGCATGATGTTCCATTACTACTCGGGGAATACCAGTTGACAACTTCAGGATGAGTGTTAATTACTACCTGATGATTTAAAGACAATTTCATGATGACTGTAGATTAGTACAGTATGATTCCAGGACAACTTCCAGATAACTGTGAATTACTGGAGGATGATTCTGTGACGACTTTAGAATGAGTGTGGATTACTCCAGGATGATTTCATGACAACTTTAGAAAAAGTGTGAATTACTCTAGGGGGACTTCATGCTGACTCTAGGGTTATTGTGAATTGCTTTTGGATAATTTCATGACAACGTCAGGGTGAGTGTTGAATACTCCTGGGTAATTCTAGGGAACATTTTGGGTGGTTATGGGTCACTGTCGAATGATTTAATATTGAGTAAGGGATTTAATATCGAGTAGGTTCTATGAAGGTTCTATGACATAAGTGCTTTCTCTTATCACTACTATTTCTTTGTAGAGCCCATGAACTATATTAGATCTGCTGACCTGCTGAAAAGCAAGTACTTGCAGAAGCAACACCTATGTACCATTCCATATAAAAGAGGATTGTGTTTACATGTAATAATCTTTTTTCTGAGAAAGAAACTGAAACTCCAATTTTGACATATTACTGTATTGACATCTATAGTAAAAGGAGGCGGGGAGCTATCAAATAAACCTGAAAAAGTACTTCACAAGTATGTTGCTTACTTTCTATTCAAAAGCAGACTTTTAAATTGTGATGCTCCCCCCCAAGTCAGGCAAATATTATATTCACTTATAGAATTATCTGAAGGTTAATAGGTCAAAGCCTATCTGACAGCACATTTTCCTGGTTGCAAATACATATTGGGGTCAAGCTGAAAGCTTACATAGGAAGGCATTTCACTCATTGCGTTCCATTGACTTTGCATTCTCCTTTTTAAGGTTTCAGTTTTTCCCCTGGACTGCGCTGCATCCCCTGCCTGCCATAGGTCTCTTGTTCCATAGGCACACACCAGCATTCACCTTTTTAATGATTAGTTATTTTCTTCCCTGGCCTGCACCCCCTGCCTGCCATATGTCTCTCAGGCCATAGGCGCACACCAGCATTCACCATTTTAGGCATTATTCCATTTTTTTCCCTGGCCTGAACCCCTGCTTGTCATAGGTCTCTAAGGCCATAGGCGCACACCAGCATTCACCTTTTGAAGAATTAGATTAGTTCATTTTTCTCTGGACCCGCCTGCCTGCCTGCCATAAGTGTCTCACCTTAGAGGCACATAAAGCTAACTTTTAAATCTGTATGTTGTTGTTATCCTGATTGAAATGTTATGGTTTGGTTTGGAATGGTCAATGGACACACTATTGCTGTTAATTGTTTGGGAATGGTATAACCTCTCTAAAATATATTGTCTGTATGAATAATTCATACTGCAAAAATACCATATTTCACAAAATATTTTTCTTGTTTGTATGCCTTTAGGTACACAAGAGACATCATCCACAGTACTGCCAGACAGAAGGCTGACACAAAGGGACACCACACTACACTACCTCAGCCCTCCTCTGCCTGCTTCCGCTTGTGCAGCTCAGTGCCAACTGACAGTGCTTGAAAATGGCCTCAAAGAATGGTGTTCCTGCCAAGAAAGGGGCCAGTGAGGAGGAGGAGGAGAAGCAAATTGCCATCACTGGCGTGCCACCCTCCACCTTTTTCAGGACACGTGATGTGCCGCACCGTCATCAAGGGAGCAAGCTGGGAGCAGCACTTCCGCATCAACTGCACCACCCCAACCATAGCCCAAGACCAGGCCTCATAGTGAGGCAGTCACTGCAATCATGGTGATGAGCAGTTAGTCAGAACTGGATGTGTATCAGCCGCAAAGTACCCAATTGTCACAGGAAACTGAGCAAAGTGAACAACAGGAGCCAGCAACAGTTCTTCCTGAAGTAGGAATAAAACGGGAGGTTGAACTACCTGCTGAGCAGTATTTAGCTCTTGATGGACCATTGGATTCCCTATCTCCAGCAAGAAAAAAAAGGGTACTCCACAATCTTCTCCAAGCCCCCCTTCTGATGATCTGAACAAGGATTGGACCCCAGCGGAGTCCAAGACCTGGCACAAGAGACAAGATAAAGGGAAAGTACCTGAAAGCCTTACAATTATGGAAAAGGACAGTGATGAGGTTGAGCCAGTGATTGTCAGTATGAAAGCCTGCTCAGAGGACACCGATATTACACCACCTATTCAACCTGCTCAGAGGGATGTGGCACAGGTTCCACAATCACCACTGCCAGCTTCCATATTTGTAAGGCCTCCGCTGAGACCTTCATCCACCACTACCTCAGTCGAAGTACGTACTGCAGAGAGGCAATCGGCACACCCACCTATCTTCAGTTCTCCTTCAGGCATTGGCACACTAAAAAAGTTCTCCTCCCCAGTTTGGGACTTCTTTACGATAAGCAAGCAGGAGGATAACCTTGCAATTTGCTCCATTTGCCACGCTAGTGTTAGTCGAGGTAAGCCTGATTCACACTATGGTACTGGAGGCCAAACGACTCATATGAAAAAACATCACGCATTCCGTGGGAGGAGAACCTTTAATACATTGCTGGTGGTGGTGATGACAGAGGGGAATCAGCTCCGATCACGGTGATAGGAGGTGATGAGGAAGAAGTGGATGACAGCTTTACACAAATCAACCCTTTCCCCAGCAGTGTGCCAGCATCACCCGCATCTGTAACCTCCAAATGGCTCAAGACTGAGATGCAAACACCACCGAATACAATGATGATTCTCCCAAGATGCACATTGAGTGTACCACTTCCTGGTTCTCTACAGAAGTCAATTATACCACAAAAAACTCCTCGGGTCTTCGCAAACGCGCAATATTCTATGCTGGAAATTGTGAAGGATTAGGAAATAATAGTCTCACTATGTCCCCAAACAAGGGGAAAATCCCTTTAGGACGAAAACCCTCACCCACCATAGGTGGCATGCTTCATCATATGGGTTTCTCCTCCCAGTGGGAAACCTAGTCCCACTGAGGGCTACAACCCCCTCACTGTGAGGGAGGAGCTCTGGGATGTTTTCGTTTAAGTGGTAATTCACTTCTCTGGATGCTAAAATCCCATATGTGAATCTCAAGTGTGGTGAGGGCGCAGCGCAAAAGAAATAAATGCGTAAATGTGCAGTGGTGAGATTAAAACTACCTAGTGGGGCAAAAAACCTTTTTATTAGCTTGCTCACACTGATAGGATTAAAAAGCAGTGCAGTAAGCAGTATAGATTTAGTACTGCTATATATCAATAAATGGTCGACATGTTTCAGCCTACGTGATCTAAACTAAGTATCAAAGCTTTCTTCAGGACCAGACTGAGGGAATATAGCTGCTGCTCGTGATATAAGTGACGAAAATTTATATTTAAATTTTAAAAAGAAAAGGAAAAAAGAAGATACACAACCAGTAATTCGTTGTAATGATGATTCGTAACAGGTCTTTCGTGTCCTGTATGTAGGTTGGCATCTTTCCTACAAGAGGACGTAAAAAATAGTCAACAAAAGTTGACAAAGGTTCGAGTAGAGACCCAATACCAGAGATGATAGGCCTCCCTGGTGGAGATAGTTGTTCTTTGTGTATTTTTGGCAATACATAGAAGTAGGGTATGATGGGATGCGCTGTGATAAGATATGATGCCTCATGGTCAGTGATCCATCCTTCTTCCTTTGCTTCTTCTACCATCCGTTTTATTTCGGCAGATAGACGTTTAGTAGGATCCATCTTCAATGGTCTGTACGATCTTCTATTCCCCAGTTGTCGCAGACATTCTGCTCTGTACGTGGTGGTGTCTAGAATCACTATGGCACCCCCTTTGTCAGCAGGTTTTATTATGATAGAGTCGTCTTTGGCCAGTGCTTCAAGTGCTGTTTGTTCTGATTTGGGTAGGTTCTGGTATAGCCTTGTGTCATGTTCAAATAGATTGTTAACATCATGCAGAACAGCCTTCTCAAACGTAACAATGGAGGATTAAAGGTAGATCTTGGCCTCAGACCTGTGTTCTTCATATCCTCTCCTAAATCTTGCTTTGGTTTTTCATCAAAAAAGGAACGTAGGCGAATTTTTCTGAAGAAGCATGCCAATTCTTGTCTAATTTGAAATGAGTCTCCTTTGTATGTGGGCACAAACCCTAGTCCTCTCTCTAGGACAGATGTCTCATTGTCTGTGAGAGTACGCTCACTCAAATTGACAATTAATGTGCTTCGTTGCTGTTCCCGGGTTGCACTGGAGGTTTCGTCATGCTGCGTGTCATTGTTGATGCCAGAGGTGTGTTCCACCGTACTGTTGGTTGTTGGTTCTTTCGTCGGCCTCTTGTGCGGCCTGGACCAAACCCTAAAAAAGGCTGATTAGGGACCATGTTGTAATAGGGTTGAAACGGGAACATAGGAGGATGAAAAGAAGGTTGGGGGTAGCCATAAGGACCTGGGGGCCACCATTGTGTGGGGCCTTGGCCGAATTGGCCACCTCTTCTCTGTCCTCTCCCTCTTCTGTTTGATCCTCTCCATCCACTTTCTTCATTGGATGAAGAATCTGAATCATTGGACCCATCCTCACTTGCGGAGGTGGAATAGTTGGAACCATATTTCTTCCCCTTTTGGTTGAACTGGGGTGGTACATATGTATCCCTGGTATACGGATATACTTTCTCAAATGTGAACTTTGCAAGATCTTTTCTGAATTTGTTAATTTTCGTTGCAAGGACAGAGTCTTTGAATTCCTTGTTGCTTTTATTTGTTTCTTCTGCCTGTTTTTTGTAGACAGAAGTTACCAGTACCGATTTAATCTGAGATTCCAGAGTCTGTATTTCTACCAAAATAGTGTCTGTGATGCGTTTGGCTGTGTTAATAATCAATATTAACCAGTCCCTTGTGCACCGCCAGGCAATGAGAGACCAATCTTTTAGAAACAGTTTATCCTCCAGGAACAAGCGTGGTGTATTGGTAACAATTAGGCCAGTGGGGGCACAGTTAGCTCTTAAATACTCGGTCATAATAGCCCCATGTATATACGTACGGGAGTGGGAACGTTTCAAAACAAGAAGTTTTACCCAGTCATCACCAGAGGTGGAACTAGTGCTGGGAACACTATCAAGGATACTCGGTGTTGTGAGAATATTTCGGCCATGTCTTCGTCAAAAGCTAGACCCAAAAGTTCTGCCATTTTGAAGAAAGGGAATTTAGTAGCTGTAAAAGATCCCTCAAGACTGTATCAAAAAAGTAAGGGACAGAAACACACACAAGCATAAAACAGTCCACTAAATAGTTGGACTCAGGAAAAAGGGACCCGCGGCCTTGGCCGCACAATAATGCTAACACAACAACAAGGAGGGAGGGTCCAAGGGAAAAGATTTATAGACCTGCAAGGAGATTATCCCCTTATATAATACAATTATACCACAAAAAACTCCTCGGGTCACATGAACACATACGTGTATAGATCGGTGCCCATAATATGAGTGCCTAGTGGGTGATACACGATCTTATATATATATATTTTTTTCAGAGCGGGGCCCCCTTCCCCTGAGCTGTTGCCAGGTAGAGGTGAGGCTACTTATCCAATATGTTTGGGTAAGTGATGTTTTCTACAAAAAGTTGTAGTTGCCGCAGATGGACAAATGGCCATTTCAGCATGAGCAATATGTGTTGTACCTGTTGTGATGGATTAGAGTTTAAATATATGGCTTTCTGGTTTTGTCTCCTTTACACAGATAGCTCCAGTAATACCGAATCATCATTACAACGGATTACTGGTTGTGTATCTTCTTTTTTCCTTTTCTTTTTAAAATTTAAATATAAATTTTCGTCACTTATATCATGAGCAGCAGCTATAATCCCTCAGTCTGGTCCTGAAGAAAGCTTTGATACTTAGTTTAGATCACGTAGGCTGAAACATGTCGACCATTTATTGATATATAGCAGTACTAAATCTATACTGCTTACTGCACTGCTTTTTAATCCTATCAGTGTGAGCAAGCTAATAAAAAGGTTTTTTGCCCCACTAGGTAGTTTTAATCTCACCACTGCACATTTACGCATTTATTTCTTTTGCGCTGCGCCCTCACCACACTTGAGATTCACATATGGGATTTTAGCATCCAGAGAAGTGAATTACCACTTAAACGAAAACATCCCAGAGCTCCTCCCTCACAGTGAGGGGGTTGTAGCCCTCAGTGGGACTGGGTTCCCCACTGGGAGGAGAAACCCATATGATGAAGCATGCCACCTATGGTGGGTGAGGGTTTTCGTCCTAAAGGGATTTTCCCCTTGTTTGGGGACATAGTGAGACTATTATTTCCTAATCCTTCACAATTTCCAGCATAGAATATTGCGCGTTTGCGAAGACCCGAGGAGTTTTTTGTGGTATAATTGTATTATATAAGGGGATAATCTCCTTGCAGGTCTATAAATCTTTTCCCTTGGACCCTCCCTCCTTGTTGTTGTGTTAGCGTCTCTACAGAAGTCGCCTGCATCAGTGGCATCACAAAAGAAAACAATCCAAGCATCTATTATGGGGATGTTTAGGCAGGAGGGAACCTATGAACGCAACCACCCAATGGCACGTTTGTACAACGGAAAGCTGGCTAAACTGTTAGTACGTGACCTCCTCCCTTTTTTTTGTGGAAGGAGTGGGATTTTTGGATTTTGTGGCGGCCATCTACCGGAACTGGATGGTTTTCAGCCGGACCTACTTTGTAAGAGGTGATATTCCAGTAGTCCATCACGATGTGCTGCAATTGGTTAGACAAGCTTTGCAGCAGAGCACTGTTCACACTATCCACCTGATGACAGACATGTGGACCAGTTGTCAAGTAACTGATTACATGTGTATTACTGCATATTGGATCTCTTTTTTAGGGGTTAGGCAACAGCTATCTGCAGGTCTCAGAGCGGAAGAAAGTTTTAAGGGTGTTCATGGCATGCAACAGTAGTGATGTTCGCCATGGAGAAATCCCATACAGCTGCAAACATCTTGGAAGACTTTAACAGCAAGGTGTTTGAATGGCTGCGACCCAGAGGTCTCAGAATTGGATTTGTTCCCATAGACAATCGCAGTAATATAGTCAAGGCTATGGCAGATGGTGGATATATTTGAGGGTCCTGTGTTTGGCACGTTGCAACAACCTGATTATGCAGGTATTTCTCAAAAAAGAAAATATAGTCAGCAACAAACTGGTCACCTGCAGAAGAATCTGCTGTCATTTCAGTCATTTTATTAATGCCCGGAAGCAGTTGAGGATCATTCAGCATGCTAATAGAGTACCAGTTGAAGCCCTCATACGGGAGGTGCCAACATCTTGAAACTCTACCTACTACATGTTGCAATGCCTGTTTGAGCAGTACAGACCAATCACAGACTATGTCCTTCAAGGAGGAAGGAATGCACCTGGGAAAGGTATAACCATGGAGATGGACAAAGGGGCCTAGTCAAATGCCTGCACAAATGCTACTTCCTTTTGAGGTTTTCACATGGGAAGTCAGCAAGGAGGACAGTACGATGAGCCAAGCTATCCAGTTGTTACATCTGCTACAGGACCTGTTAAAAAGGTGTCGCAAAGGTTCCCCGGTGTGAACGAAGAAGCGCACTAGTTGGTTGAGCGCTTGATTCTTTTCTTGGCTGTTAATCCAAGGCTGCAAAGAGAGATAGTGTCCTTCAAAGAGTACATCTGTGCCATAATACATGATCCACAGTACAAAAAAACACTGTCCACTTTCATTCGCTTTTCAGAAGGGGATGCTTCATTATACAAGACGTGGATTGATGAGCAAGCGAAAGACCTGGAAGAAGAATGGCTGGAAGTTAGAGGCCCAGGCAGGAGTTCTGGCATTCAGCCTTCAACCTCCAGAGAGGGTGCTGTTGTCTCACAGCAGTCAACACCAGCAACAACACTGGCAACAGCCACACCAGCAACAGAAGAATTGGACCCAACCTCTGCAATGGCTTGGTTTCAAATGGCAGGGCTTAAGTAAAGTGCAGAGGCAAACGCAACAGAGGTCGAGCAAGTTGAAGCACCAATGACCATTTGGAGGATGGTTCAAGACTATCAAGACGACCGAAAAAAGGTCTATGTGGATCAAAACTCATTGGTCTATTGGTATGGGAAGATGCACCAATAAAGGTATCTGGCAATAAAGTATCTGGCTTGTCCGGTAGCCAGTGTGTCTGCTGAATGCAGTTGTCACAGTCAGAAGGACCAGTCTCTTGCCTCAAAACGTGGCAAGATAGACTATGATTAAAATGACCCAACACTTCATACCACACGATTACACTATTCCTGAAACAGCATGTACGTTAGCTGACCAAATTCTGGGCATGCCCCTAAGTTTGAGGACTCTACTTCCCTGATAGAGTAGACCACAATAGAACTTTCACATTATCGTTGGACTGCTAGGCAACATTTTTTTTTTATTTAGCTAATCAATCAACTAGGATTTATAGAGCGTAGCAACTCACCAGCTAGGGTATCCAGGTGCTAAGTTCTCTCTGGGCTCAGTCAAAAAGCTAGATCTTGAGTCCCTTTATGAATTCTGGGAGAGAGGGTGATGTTTGGGGGTGAAGGGGAAGGTCATTCCAGGAATTGAAGGTGAGGTAGGAAAAGGAACGTCATCCACTGTCTTCAGCGGGTGCAGGGAGTGAGCGTGAGGGCAAGGGAGGTGGAGAACAGGTGCCTGGAGGGTTGGTAAAAGTTAAGGCGTAGTTGATGTATGCTGCTCCCTGGTCATGTAGGGCCTTGTAGGCGTGTGTCAGAATCTTGAATTGGCATCTTTTCTGGACAGGGAGCCAGCGGAGGTTCCTGAGGTTGGGGGGGCGGTGTTCTGGGTCCGTTTGGGGAGATTGAGGATGAGTCTAGAAGCTGAGTTATGTATCATCTGGAGTCTCTTTAGGAGTTGGGTGGTGATACCATCTGGTTGTTAGGGCTTGAGTGACTGTTTTCCTGGTGCTGACAGGGAGCCTTCTGAAGATCTTTTGGAGCATGCAGAGGGTGTGGAAGCAGGCGGAAGAGAATGCATTGGTCTGGTGTTTCATGGTGAAATTTGCTATCCAGGATGATGCCAAGGTTGCAGGCTTGGTCTGTCAGTATGAGTGTGGGTCTGAGTTCAGAGGGCCACCAGGTGTCGTTCCACAGGGAGGTGTTTTTCTCAAAACTCAGCACTTCTGTCTCGTTTGTGTTGAGCTTCAGGAAATTGGTTTTCATCCAGTCGGTGACACTCGTCATGCAGTTGTGGAAGGTGCGGGTGTGGTCTGTTGGTGCGGGTCTGAGTTTGGAGGGCCACCAGGTGTTGTTCCACAGAAAGGTGTTAAAGGAACATTTATATATTTGGTGTCTAACTTATGCAGCCCCACCATTTATTTATTCACACATGAATGGCTGGATTCAAGTTGGACCAATGTGCACAGAAGAAGCATCTCTCCCCAATTGCTTAAAGGACATGAAGACAATTTCAGCCTATGCCCCATCCTTATGCTTTTTTTCATTACTTAGCTGGGCTGCCCAGTAAAGATTTACAAGACAGCTATCGTTTTGCTTCCATGGGAAAAGACTCAGGGAGATACAATAGACCAATGTGTACCATCATGCTTGGATTGGGACAGGTAACTATTGCAAGAATGAGTGATGTATTACTGAGTGGGTGTGAGTGGTGATGATTGTTGTGGAGGCAGACAGTTAGGGTGTTGTTCAACTAATATGTGTAAACTTGATTTCGATGATTTGCAATGTTTGTTGGCTGATGGGTGATTCTGCCTGAAGATGATTGGCCCTTTCGCACATAGCTATATTTACTTGTATGGTCTGCTCCTTGCTGTACTTTTTTCTTCGGGTTCTTCAGAGACCAATCAGTTTAGTTAACAAATACATTCTAACCAAAATGCTCATATTCTTTTGCCCTTCTTGTTCATCTACAGCAGTGTACTATCAATCAATCAATCCACATTTTTAGGGAGCGGCTAATCATCTATGAGGGTATCCAGGCACTAGGATATCACTGTGCTCAGTCAAAGAGCCAGGTCTTGAGACCCCTTCTATATTCTGTGAAAGAGGGTGAGAGAGGTTTTCCAGGACTTGGCAGAGAGGTAGGAAAAGGAATGCCCTCTACTGTAGCTTCGGCGGATGCCGGGAGTGTGTGCGAGTGCGATGTATCAGAGGTGCCTGGATGGTTGGTGTAAGTTCAGGTAGCGGTTGATGTTGCTGGTCCCTGGTTGTGGAGAGTTTTGTAGGCGTTGGTCAGCATCTTGAATTGGCATCTCTTCCAGACTGGGAGCCAGGGGAGGTTCCTGAGGTGGGTGATGATGTGGGTCCGTTTGGGGTGGTTGAGGATGAGTGTAGCCACTGAGTTCTGTATCGTTTGGCATCTCTGCAGGAGTTGGGAGGTGATTCCAGCACAGAGTGTGTTGCCGTAGTTCAGCCGACTGGTGACTATCGCTTCAGTGACAGATTTCCTGGTGCTGACGGGGAGCCATCTGAAGATCTTTGAGAGCTTGTGGAGGATGTGGAAGCAGGCGGAGGAGACTGTGTTGATCTGGTGTTTCATGGTGATTTTGTTATCCAGTATGAGGCCGAGGTTGCGGGTGTGGTCTGTCTGCATGGGTGTGGTTCAGAGTTCTGTGGGCCACCAGGTGTCATTGCATGGAGAGGTGTTGTTTCCGAAGAGCAGCACTTCTATCTTGTCAGTATTGAGTTTCAGGCAGTTGGTCTTCATCCAGTCCGTGATGCTTGTCATGCAGTTGTGGAAGTTGGTTCTAGTGGTGGAGGTGTCTTCCGAGAGTGACAGGATAAGCTGGGTGTCGTCAGTGTAAGATATGATGTTGAGGCCATAGGTTCTGATGATGTTGGCTAGTGGTGTCATGTACCTGTTGAACAGGGTAGGGCTGAGGAATGAGCCTTGAGGGACGCCGCAGATGATTCCCTTGGGTTCCGAGGTGAAGGGTGGTAGGCAAATTCTCTGAGTATGTCTGGTGAGGATGGAGGTGATCAATTTGAGGGCGTCTCCCTGGACCCCGATGTGGTGGAGTCTCTTGATGAGTATGTGGTGGGATACGGTGTTGAATGCAGCCAAGAGGTCGAGGAGGATCAGGGCTGCTGTTTCACCTTGGTCAAGTAGAGTTCTGATGTCATCGGTGGCAGCGATCAGGGAGGTTTCGGTGCCGTGGTTGGCATGGAAAACGGATTGGGAGGCATCCAGCAGGTTGTGTTTCTCCAGATGTTTAGTGAGCTGGTGGTTGATGGCCTTCTCGAGAGCTTTGGTGGGGAAGGGGAGCAGTGAGATCAGGCAGTAGTTCTTCAGTTCATTGGAGTCGGCGGAGGGTTTCTTGAGGAGGGGTCTGACCTCTGCGCAGTTCCATCATTCGGGCAAGGCGACCATGGTGATGGATGCTTTGAGAATGGAGATGAGTTTGGCGCTCATTTCCTTGCTTCCTAGGTGGGGGTTGGGGTCCGTGTGTGCTCTGGAGTGGATGGAGTTCATGATGTGGTGTTCTGGGTGGTGAGCTGTTGCCATACGGTGAGGCGATGGTTGTGGATAGCGTTAGTTCGTGTGAGGAGGTTGTAGAGATCTGTGGGTTGGAAGTTGCTGAAGATGGTGAATATCTTGTTGTGGAAGTAGCTTGCCAGGGTGTCGCAGAGTTTCTGGGAAGGGGGGATTGAGTTCTCGGTGGCTGAGAGGCAGGAGAACTCTCTGACGATGCTGAAGAGTTCTTTGCTGTGGTTGGCACTTGCTTTGATGCAGTCTGCCAGGGCATCTTTTGTGTTTCATTGAGGCGTTGGTGGTATGTATTGAGGGATGACTTGAAGGTGGCTTAGTCTGTGGGATCTCTGCTAGTGCACCAGCATCTCTCTAGTCATTTGCAGTTGTGTTTCATTGTCCTGAGTTCTTGTGTATACCAACTGGCTTGTTTGGTGTGTCTGCTGGTCTTGGCGGTCTTGATGGGGGCGACTCTGTTGGCGCAGTTGGTGACCCAATAGCTGAAGTTCTGGATGGCCTGTTCCAGGTTGGTTGCGGGGACTGGCTGACTGGTGTGGAGAACGTGCATCCAATGGGTCTCTGTCACTTTGTTCCAGTTGCAGTGGGAGGAGCTGCAGGGGCTGGTGGTGGAACGTGAAGGTCCTTCGATGGTAAAGTGGACGATGGTGTGGTCGGTCCATATGAGTTCAGTGTCATGGTTGTACTTGATTCTGTCGCTGGCGGTAAAGACAGGGTCTAGTGTGTAACCAGTACTGTGGGTCGGGTTGGTGACCAGTTGGTTGAGGCAAATGTTGCTCGTGCTCTCCAGGAGGTTGGTGGTGTTAGTGTCTCTGGGGTCGTCAAGGTGGAAGTTGAGGTCCCCCAGGAAGATGTAGTGCTTGGAGTCAATCGCCACATGGGCGATGAATTCGGTGATGGCGTTGCAGAATCAGGGCATGGTCCTGGGGGTCAGTAGGCAAGGGTGCCTCTTAGGATCGTTCTGCTGTTGGATTAGAGTTGGAAGTTGAGGTGTTCCATGATGGGTGTAATGTTGTCATCGGTGGTGGTGCAGCAAATTGATTCCTTGTGGATGATGGCAATGTCTCCTCCGTGTTTGTTGGTGGGATATCAGTGTACCATCTTGTAGCAATTGGGTGTTGCAGTGGCAATTTCCGTGGTGGAGGAGGGTTTGAGCCAGGTCTCAGCGATGAAGATCATGTCAGGGGTGAGGGTGGCGTCCCAGATTTTAATGGCATGCTTGCAGAGGGATTTGGCGTTGAGCAGGAGGCACCAGAGCAGTTCCGGGGTGGTTGCGGTCGGTGGAGTGGGTGTGGCGAAGCTTTCCATGCTGGTGGGAGGTCCTGAGTTGCATATGAAGCAGCAGTAGTGGCAGAAGAACACTCTACCTTTGATTGTGGGGATGTGATGCAGCAGTTGTTGTTGTGGCGTGTGGGGTCCAGGTCTTGGAGTTCTGCCACAGACTATATGTGGATGGCGACCAGGATTCCTGGTGCTGGGCGCAGATAGGCTAGGCTTTGGCGCACTTTCAGCGCGTCGGCTGCAGGCCTGCTGCAAGCGCCCACTGTGCAGCCGCTCTGTGGCCTCCATTAAGTAGGTCTGTCTCTCACAATCGGGTCAGAAGGACTGGGGAGTCGGATGGAGTCAGACTCAGGTTAGGACTATCTCTACAGTCAGAAGAGGGAAGTTATCTATTTCAAGTTAAAAGAGAAACCAACATGACTCAAAGAGGCCTACTCCTCCCTGTGGATTGGAAAGAGGTGCGTTGATTTCAGAAATGCTGAGTAGTGTGCTGGCTCAAATGTCAAATTCCTCTACTTTAGTGGTTCTGGTTGGGGTGGGGCTGTACCTAGAGACAGACATGTCACATGATGGACACACTCGGCTAAATGTTATGAGAGTTGTGAGAATAATCAGTCAGGTACATGCAGCTACTTGTCTGGGATTGATTGTAAAATTGTTCTCACTTCTCAGTTAATTGCTCATGAGTCATCATGCTTTTGCACTGCCGCACCCTATGCTCTTGGTCCACTCCTCATGAAGCTTATCTTCTCCTTTACTCTACAATATCGACATTGACTGTTTTACAATCCACAGGCCTTCTCTTCTTCTGCATGAAAGCTCCAACATTCCTGCTTACCTTACCGGACCGGTTCAGCCATGCACCCAAGACAGACATTCGAAGAAGAATTTGGCATTCATATACAGTATCATTTTTCTTTTAACAATCATAATTTTTAGAATTGTGTGTGTGTTAACTCCTCCCTAATTTGCATTTTTCAAACCTAGATGACAGAACAATTAGATGATAACTTGGGTCTCTAGGAACTAAGGACTGTTTGCAATTGCAATGCATTCACTGAACTGTGTCATTCTCTCATTTCCTTCCACAACAGATTTGATGATAGCGATGTGCTGCTTATGAATATTATTATTGTGCAGTGTTTGGCTCTGTCACACCTTTCTCCAGCTCCCCGTTCCCATTCAATCATCAAACCCCTAACCCTTTTCCCGCAGGCTGTGTGATATATTGAGGTGTGACTTATGAATTTACACCATAAGTGGATCACACACTTGATGGGGCAAATATGGTGAAATCGACACCAACTCACTGCAGGATCTTCTTCCTTGAGCAATAGCCCATGCCAGCCCCACTCAACCACCCATGCATGAAAGGGATATATAACATCAATTCATATCATAGTGCAGAGTCAGAACAATGTCTGTTCCAGTATTTTACAATAGGTAGTTGCACTAGTATGCACTATCTGGCCTGATTCACAAAGGTAGAGTTGCACTTTTGCTGTAAGTTCACTCTTGCAGTTTAACTGATCTACCAGAAGTTTGAAGTAGTAACCTTACGAGTAGTAACTAACTAGTAGTAGTAGTAACTCCTTTTAAAGTAAGTGATAGTGATTATGAGTAGTAACTTTGCGATTAGTAAGAAAAATTACTTATGTAAAAGTTTTTTTTTAGATTCTTTTTTAAAACCTTTATTTGTAGATTTTCAACAATTACAGACTGCGACATATTGCATCAGACTAAGGCGGGGATGGAAATACATTTGGAAACTGGTTATTGCTTGTCTATATTTGCCGAAACAGCTACCATTTCAAGGAAAATGAGAGTCCAACTGGTCATGCAATGTCCTCGAAGCTAAATATTCCATTGCCAATTCGTATATCTGCCCGAAGGGCAACAGTCGCCTGTCAGCAATGAGGGAGCAACGGGGGGGGGGGGAAGGGGGGGAGGAAGATAAAGGGGGAGGGGGGAAGAAGGGAAGGGGGGTGAACCTCTCTGGCCGATCTGAAGAATGTGGTGCGCAGGTGTATGAGGCGGGCCCCCCAGCGCAGCTTACTTCTCCGTTCTCATTACACTGCTATCGCAGGGGCCTGTGCTTGGTCAACCTGGTGTGTGCGTAGAAAGCTTTGCAATGGTTCCCATATGTTCTGAGGGCACGCTTGTGCGGGCACTAGTTCCCAAAACTCGGATAGCTGAGTATGGCAAAATGCGGCATCCCTGAGCCATTCATCCCTACGCGGCTTGTGCTTGCGGCCCCAGCAGATCGCCACCCGTCTCTTCGCCAGTAACAACATTATGGCCGCAAGTTTCCTAGTATCTTTCGGGAAGTTCTTGACGTATCCTAGTAGGGCAGTCAACGGGGTGCACTCCAACCTACATTCCAACATTTCATCCAGTGCATCAAACACACAGCCCCAGTATCTCGCCACCTCCCAGCATTCCCATGCCAGGTGCATGAAGGATGCCTCAGGCGTACCACAGCGGGCACATCGCGCATCCGCACTCAGCCCCGCTCTGCACAGCCACACATGAGTCCTGTATACTCTATGGAGGAATTTAAAATGAATAAGCCTCAGCCTATAATTGGGTGACATGTCCCTGGATTGCGTGCAGCAATAGGTCCATACACCTTCCTCAAAAGGGGCTCCCAGACTTTCTTCCCATTCGCGCTGGGCAGGGGGTACACTTATTGGGGAGTCGCGCTGCATGCCAGAGTAAAGACAGGTTATAAGTTTGCGGGGGGAAGGATTGGATAGAAATACTTCCAAGGAAGTGGAACGTTGGTGGCGCTACCGGGAGCAAATCGTAGTGCACCCGTATCACCGCCCGTAGTTGATGATATGTCATCCTATCCAGGAGGCCCGTGTGTCCGTCCCCCAGTGCGGCATCCAGGCCGATAAAGACACTATCCGGGAATGCTCGTCCCAGCGTATGCAGCTGGAGCTTATGCAGTCGCTGACATACCCCCGCCTCTGCAGTGAAGGGTAATACCGGGTGTCTGGTGGGCGGTACCGAAGGTGCAAATAGAGTGTCCAGGCGCACTCTGCGATGGAGCATCTGCCATGCCCAAACCGTGCAGCCAACTGTATCAATCCCGGCCCATGGGCGGCTCTGGGGTCGAAACAACACCATGTGCAATGGAATTGGGTCCGCTTGGTCACTCTCAGGGGCCGTGTGCGCCATAAACAGGGTCGGGTAAATCCAATGGAATGCAAATTGGGCCTGTGCACAGCTATGGTACAATTCCATGTCTGGCGCACCCAAGCCTCCTTGTTCGAACGGGAGCGTAAGGGTCTCCCAGGCCACCCGAGGCTGCCCGCCAGCCCATGCCAAAGAGACCAGATTGGAGCGAAGCCGCTTCTTGAATTCCAACGTGAGAGGAAGCGGGAGATTGACGAAAGTATATAAGAACTTGGGCAGTATCACCATCTTGGCAATGGTGATTCGGCCAGCCAGAGAAAGAGGGAGCGCCTTCTAGCGGGGTAATCGACTTTCCAACCACTCCATGAGCCTGCCGTAATTATATCGCCACAACTCCTCGTGGTCCCTGCTGACCCAGATGCCCAGGTATTTCACTGGAGAATCCGCCCATTTTAATGGAAACTCCGACTGGCACGTGCCCGTGGCAGCTGTAAGCGGGAAAATCGTAGACTTTCCCCAGTTTATAGTGATGCCCGAGAGGCCGCCAAATCTGGTGATCTCACGTATAAGGGGATCGAGATTAGTCGCTCGGTGTTTGACATATAGGGTCACATCGTCCGCATACATGGACTCGAGAATCACCCGGGGCGTGAAAGCAAGACCTCTTCATGCATGGTGCTGTCGCAGCCTGGCCGCCAATGGCTCCATAGCGATAGCGAAGAGGAGGGGCGATAACGGGCACCCCTGTCTAGTGCTGTGAGCCACCTTGACCGGGGGGAGACCACTCCGTTAATCTGCAGTCTGGCTGTTGTGGTAGTGTAAAGTAATGCTATTTTTTTAAGAAAAGCGGGACTCATTCCAATACGAGCGAGGAGCGAAAATAGATAAGGCCATTCCAGCGTATCAAACTCTTTAGTTGCGTCAAGGAAAACAGCGACGGCAGGGAGGGAGGGGTCCACCTCCTGCATCGCAGCAAAGAGAGGCAGGAGGTTGTGAGCCGTGCTTCTGCCAGGGACGAAGCCACATTGATAGGGTCTAAGTATCATGGGGAGCAGTGGAAGCAGGCGCGGGGCCAGTAGTTTTGCGAGACGCTTATTGTCAATGTTAATCATTGATAGTGGCCTATAAGAGTCACACATTAGTGGGTCCTTGTCCGGCTTAAGAATGGTCACTATAAGTGCCTCGCGAAGGGAGGGGGGAGAGCACCCCTTTCCAGTGAGTCCTCATACATGTTGAGGAGATGGGGCACGAGGAGCGGCGCAAATTCCTTGTAAAATGCGGTAGTGAGTCCGTCCAACCCCGGTGCTTTGTCTCCGGGCATAGCCCAAATTACTCCAACCACCTCCTCTTCAGAAAACGGTTCGTCCAAATACTTGCGATGTGCATCGCTAAGCCATACTAGCTCAATCGAGTCAAAAAAGGGGAGCAGGTCGGGAGATACCTCCGGCTGGCGTGCGGCATATAATGAAGAATAAAATGTAATAATTTCAGCCTGAACCGCCTCCTACCCGACCACGATCTCGTCTTCGCCCATGCGCAGCTCACTGATATATTCGTTTGCCCACGTTTTTTTAGCAAACCTGCAAGAGTTTTGGTGGCTTAATCTCTCTCACCGTATTGACGGGCGCGCGCCTCCCTTCCCAAAAAGTGTGTTTCTCTTTGTGCCGCCTCCTCAAATTCTGCTATCTTTGCTTTAATCTGCTCGAGAGTCGAGAGCTGGTTGGACTCGAAGTAGTCTAATTCAAGTGGGCGTATGTCCCTTTCTAGCCGCCACAGGTCATTTATCAATGTGTGCAGAACTCCAGTCTGTTTGGCGATACACTTGCCCCTAATGACGGTCTTAAATGCCTCCATAATGTGGACGGGGAGTCCACAGAGCCAACATTTATCTCAAAGTACTCTGTTATGGCGGATTGAATTTCCTCCCGGAACACCTGGTCATGAAGGGCACCAGCTGGAAGTCTCCAGCTGAAGGTCCTACTCAGCGCGTCCGGCAATGTGAATTCCAGTAGTACCGGGGCATGATCCGAGAGGGTTCGGACAAGGTGGGTGCTGTGTCTGACCAAGGTGTCTACATCGCGTGAGATGAGTCAGTAATCAATTCTGGACCATGTGGGGCCCACAGTAGAGACACAGGTCCCCTCTCGACCATTCTGGTGTATGCGACGCCTGACGTCTATCAAGCCGTGTTCTTCCATAAACACCTGGAGTTGCGCCGCTGCCCGCGGATGAGGCCGGCAAGAGCCACCCGACCTATCACTGTCGGGGTTTAGGATCATGTTAAAGTCTTCTCCCCATAGCACTGCCCCGGGACCCAAGGATTCCGCCAGCCGCCATATTTCACTGAAAAACTGGGGATCATCTGTGTTGGTGCCATACACCAAAACTAGTCAGACTGGACGACCACCAAGTACCCCGGCCACCATCACGCAGCGCCCCTGAGGATCGCAGAATGCAGTGCACCTGTGCCATGGAAGGCCCTTTCTGAGAATAATGGCTGTGCCCCTGGCCTAGAGTACCCCGCTATGAATTTTGCGCCCATCCACCCCGCTCGCAAGCGCAAACAATTGTCCTTCATCAGGTGTAGCTCTTGTAAAAAAACAGATGTCCGCCCCATGTCTATTAAGCAGCGCTGCCACCAGCCGCACCTTTCTGCCATCATTCAAGCCCCGCACATTCCAGGTGATTGCTTTTAGTGTGTGTGTACTGTTCGGATTTTCAACCATCTCTGCGCTTCCTAATATCCATGGACGCCGAGGGGGGGGGTGGGGGCAGGAAACAGCAGCTGTAGGTTTGAAGCCAGAGAGGGGGGAAAAAAAGGAGGGAGGGGGAGAGGCAACAGGGAGAAAAGAGCATCGCAACCCAGGTAATTCACCCACCACCCAAAAAACCCACCCCCCACCCACTACAGCCACCCAACATGGCTGGAGAGCATCTTCCCAACCCCAAGGCCACAGAGGGCCGACAACAAAATGCAACATGGGACTCATCCCAGGGGGAGGCACCAGGGAGCTCGGCGTTTCCCAGCCTTGAAATGCTGGGTGGCTGGACAGAAAGCACCCGTGGGGGCCATATAGTCAATCAGTCGGGCGACCAGCGCGGTGCCTATCAATCTCAAGTGTCCGTTGAATGACAGTGTCTGCGACACATACAGCAAAGTCCAGTCCATCCGGGCGCTGGGATGCGCCTCAGTTCATCTTGCTCTGTGGAGCCACATCAGATTATTCAATCGTTCTCATTAAGTGGGTCCTCTTCCATCTGTTCTTTGTCCACAGAGGCCGCCGGCTTCGTGCATTTGAGGCTGCGTGCGAACTTAGCAGCGAGCTTGGGGTCCGTAAAGTAGGATGTCTTGCCGGAGTGGAAGACTCGGAGTTTCGCCGGGTAAAGTAAGGAGTATTTGATCTCTTGTTGCTGTAGCATTCTTTTGACCGGCACAAATTCTCAGCGGGCGGCCTGGACAGATAGGGTAAAATCAGGAAAGAAAGAAATCATATTTCCCTGGTACCTGGTGTCCTCTAGGTCACGGGCCTTGCGCAGCACCGTGTCTCGATCCCTATAATTTAAAAGCCTCGCGATGATGGGTCGGGCCGGGGCACCCGGGGGTTGGGGGGGCGCGGGCCAAGAGATCTATGGGCTCGCTCCACAATGCACATTGCCGATAGGACATCACCAAAGAGGGACCGCAGCATTTCTTCAATGTAGTCCTCCACGCGGGTCATCGCAGTAGTTTCAGAGATTCTGAGGATACGCAAATTGTTGCGCCGGGACCTGGCTTCAAGATCTTCATTTTTGTTCCTAATGACCTCCAACACCTTCTCCATGCGGAGCAGTTTCGGTCGCAGTGAAGTCATCTTCCAGCGCAGAGGCTCGCTGTTCGACTTCCGAGATGCGCTCATCGTGATTCGATACTTTGTCCTTGAGCCGATCCAGTCGGTCTGACATCAAGTCCATTTTTAAGTCAATTGCTGCCAGAGAGTGCTTCAAGTCCACGAACATGGCACGGATGTTTGGCTCAGTAGTCGATGCCGACGCCATATTTGCATCTACCTGCTCTTCCACTGGAGGGGTGCTTCCTTTGGGAGTCTTGCACTGTTCAAATGAGAGCTTCGGCTGTCTCGCGTCCGCTTGCCCATGGCGCACCGCCTGGTCATGCAACCGGGGGTGACCCCCACCAAGGCGGGCCCGCCCGATCTCAGTCGGCCCGGGCTCAATCAGACCACTGCGTGTGTGCACTCTGGAGCTTCATGCTGTGGGGAGGCAGTCCTCTCAACCCCACAATATCTGTGTTTCAGCAGAGGTGGGTACAACCAATTATGGACAAGTGGCTGCCTGCCCTTTTACTCAGCGCACTCCGTCAGCACCGCGCACGTTACTCGAACACCAGTATTGCCCCACTCTCTGTGAACCCCAGTGGGGTACTTACCCTGGCCTCAGTCAAGTGTAATTCCTCCTTCAGCCGCCCCTGTGCTTCAGGATCATCCCCAAATGTGTTGAGGGGGCCAGGGGGCATCAACGCCTCCAATGATTGTAGGGACCAGCCGGAGGGCTGCCCTCCACGTCTGCAGGTTATCACAGGGGTGAGTGTGTCTAATCAAAGTCGCAGGGGCAGCCCTGTCTCTGGAGTTCAATGGGCAGAGCCTAATCAGGGACCTTTATTTCGACCAGGCAGGGTATCCCCAAAGGGAGCGACCCCCTCGCCTGCCAGTCTCTGAAGGTCAGTCCTTCCACAAAGCTTAGTTATGGCACTGGGCCGCAGTGGCCCTGCTCCGCCGCGTCGGTATGTTTCCTATGCCGCCGGGAGGTCCCGCAACATATGGCACTGTTTGTCCCTGCCTGCGTTTTCCCTCCAAGGTCAGGGCTGGGGTCTACGGGAGGTGCGGGGCCAACCTGCCCGCTGCACTCACAGCCCCCTCCAGCCGGTTCTGCAGCCACGCTTCACCCCATTGCCCATTCACTGCCAGTTGGTGGGGCACCCCAGGGGATGGACCCCCATGCCCTCCAGTGCCTGCAGTCTATTCTATGCTGAACGCGAGTGTATCCCACTTGGGCCTCAGGGGGCCCAGCTCCGCCGCGCTGGTGAGTATTAATTTGTGGCTGGGAGGCCCCACAATGCATGGCTCCGTCCGTCCCGGCATATGCTGCCTCTCCGGGTTCGCGGCTGGGGGAGGGCGTGTGGCCTACCCAGCCGCTGGGATCACAGCCCCCCTCCGCCCGCTGAGTTGCGACGCTTCGCTGGGGTTCCGCTGCCTCGCGCCCTTATTTATCGGCACCCTCTCAAGCCAGGGACATTCGTTCCAGCCCAGGAGGGCCCAGCCAGTGACGGATCTCACAAGGTAGGCCGCAGTCCTACGGGTCTGCAGAACCCCGCGGGACACCACCCAGTCGCCACCACGATTCTCCGCCGGGCGACCTCCCGGCCGAGGGCTCCTTACCTGGGCGCGTCTCAGCCCACCTCAGCGCCTGAAGATCCAGGCTCCGCTGAGCTCCGGCTACCTTATCCGCGGCTCCAATCGTCTCGGCAGCAGCTGCGCGACAGTCAAGCCGCGGTACACCCCTCGGCGTGGTCACATCAGATCCGGCACAGACACTTCATCTCCCGGGCCGCCATTTCCTGTCCGTGGGCAGCGCCCGTGTCTGTGCTCAGCAGCCGCCACTGGTGTCTCTCTAACTCTGCCTCCAGCAGCAGCAGTAGCTATCCAGGCGTGTCCTCACCCGTTTTCAGGCCGCAATGGGCGCCCTGACTGCAGGATAATTGGCGGATTGTCAGTCCAGCCTGCAGAGCCTCACTATGTGGCGGCCATCTTGCAGCCGGCACTCTAGCGCCCCCACTTATGTAGAAGTTACTAGTGGTAAACCTACACTGCAAGAGTCAGTAAACTAACACCAAAAGTGTAACATACTTTACCTTTCTGAATCAGGCCATGTGTTGCTTAAATGCTTAACCTTCTCCTGAGTCCAGTCCTGACTCGTAAGTTTAGTTTTAATGATTTTAATAAATTAAATACTAGTTTCCCATTGCTCAGAAGCTACTACTGCTAGTTTTTGTAATATCAAGTCTTTGTGTAATGTCGGTGGTCTGGTCTCAGTCTTTGATAAGTTATGATAATAAATAACCCACTAACTCTGTGTTTTCTTTCAGTCTAATCCTTCTGAATAATCCTACAGTTGAAGTTTACCTCATTCGCAATAGGTGGAAGTAGGACCTCGCTTGTGATGTCTTCCCTGTTAGTGCTTGCCTGCTACTACCACCACCATTAAGAAGGCCCCTTGGGAAACCCATTATGAAATAATGGGGTAACCCAATAAACGTCACAGGACCTGGGTACAGTATCATATGAAGAAAGTTGGTCCTTGACTGACAGAGGAGGTATTTAAATAAAGAAATAATGATATATGGGTTGCCAGGAGGGTCAACCTGAGGTAATGAATACAGTACACTCATGTATACACACCCTAACAAACCAATAGAGTCCTCCAATATACTTATACAAACTACAACCACACAAGATTTACTTAAGAAGGTTCATTATTTATATATTCTTTGTAATCGAAATCCAAACATCAGACATTTGGTAATGTGATTACCAGGTACATTTAAGAGAAGGTTGCACAAGGAAAAGGAAAGGGTTAGTGCTCGTGAAAAGAGTGAGAAATCAAGGAGTTCAAAGATACACACTGTTCCTTATTGTAAAGGGGCACTGGTCTATACAAGAACAAGTATTCATAGGCCTGTCCACAGTCTTTTTTTTAGATTTATTTACATTATTCTTGAGTGCATAGATGCAACATCCAATTCTGTGGGGGATAAATTATGGAGCAGGCCTTTGCTGGGGAAATGCGTCGACGTTTCGACCCGTCTTGGGCGAAGAGGGCGACTTGAAGCCTCCGCGTGCGGGTCTTCTTCAGGACAAGGGGGAGGGGCAACCTAGGGTATTAATAAATAGTTTAGATGGGCGTATCTTCCCACCATGGAGGGGTAGTGGGAAAAGAGAGAAGGTCTGTCTACTGACCTAATGTAGATGCCCAGGATGGCGTCAGTGTTGTTAGTCCAAAAGACAAGGGCATTCCCATAAGTGGAAGGGTCTAAGAAGGAAGCAAAATACTCATTAATTTGCAGCGCTTAATTAGGGTGTGCATCGCTTAGTTGGGGTGTGAAATTGCGGCGAAACAACTTACCCGCATTGAGCGGTATGAGCGCGCTGGGGGACAACTAATAATGAAGTCCTCAATCGTGAGCTAATTCCAACTTGGTTAAGGTGAGGATCCAAACCTACAGAATAAAACTTAATGTCAGGTTCAGAAGCAGCGTTAAAAAATGAGAGCGTAGCCTATGGCTAGGAAACTAACCTCGAAGAATGCGGGAGCGCCGTGCCTCACAAAACCTGTTCTGTCAGATTCCAAAGGGACTGACAGGCAAGTTGCTGCAGGTTTTTAAAAGGAAAGCCGGCCACAGTTGGTGTGCACGTTACGCGTCCGGTATCCAAGCGTGGTGCGTCTCCGTGAGCGTCACCTAGGGAACCACGTGAGCCCCAAACGGGCCGTCACTAGAAGCGATTGCTCTGTGATGATTAACGCCTATTCATGGCTGTTCTGTGCGCGGTATGACCGCGATGACATTATTGTTACTAGTGGAGGCGTAGAAGGACCTCCTATGGTGCAGAACTATTAAAGGAAGATTGTGCAACAATTACGGTGCCATAAGACCACTGAAATGTATACAACATTAATCCACTTATAATTTCATATTGAAAAAATTATAAATGTTAAATAATCATGGTGACACACATATGTACATTAGACAACTTAATTATATACAATATTGATGCACTTGTATGTTTACATCTAGGGGTTTGTAGGGTTTGTCAACCTACACACGTTGGGTTGCAATTCTATATACATAAAACATGGGATTTTAGTAGACCACTGTTGATCGGCACAGTAGTAATTGGCCAGTGTATTATCATCACTATTGCAAAACCCGCTAGACAGGAGCCCCTGAAAGCCGTAGCCACAATAATGCGATGCGATGTAGAGGTAACAACATAACAGATGTAAGTGCAGTTAAATAAAAATACAATGCCCCAATAAATAATTGCGTTCGTGACACTTTATACACAGTGAAGGTAGTACAAAAGTTCAGAATACACAACCTATTTACAGAAAGTGACAAATTATATACAGTGAAGGTAGTGCAAAAGTACAGAATACACAACCTATTTACAAAAACTTGAAAAGCAGAAACCTAGTTATTCTACATGGGGATATCATCCATTGTTTAGAGTTGCGGCCTGTTTTGCTATCTCCTCATATTCGTTCAGACCCCTGAGTGTTGTGTCAAAGTTATGGATCCATTTACACTCGCGAAAGATTGGAGTAATTACCACCTCTTACATTGGAGTGGACTTTCCCGATAATCCACCACTTAAGACTCTCAGCCGAGTGGCCGAAAGTGAAGTGGTCCACTAAGGGGGCCCCCTGCACTGAACAACGTGTACGACTACAGTGCTGTAGGATGCAAGCCTTAGCCTTTTGTGTTGTCTGGCCAATGTTAAAGAAGTTACATGGGTATTCAATTGCGTATATAACCCCTGCGGAGTTACAATTGGTATGGTCTCGCAAGGTATGTGTGTAACCATTCTGTATGAAACTTTTTAATTCCTTTGTCATGGAACACGCCTGTTTTGCTATCTCCTCATATTCGTTCAGACCCCTGAGTGTTGTGTCAAAGTTATGGATCCATTTACACTCGCGAAAGTTCAGAGTATTGGAGTAATTACCACCTCTTACATTGGAGTGGACTTTCTCGATAATCCACCACTTAAGGCTCTCAGCCGAGTGGCCGAAAGTGGTCCACTAAGGGGGCCCCCTGCACTGAACAACGTATACGACTACAGTGCTGTAGGATGCGAGCCTTAGCCTTTTGTGTCGTCTGGCCAATGTATAAGAAGTTACATGGGCATTCAATTGCGTATAACCCCTGCGGAGTTACAATTGGTATGGTCTTGCAAGGTATGTGTGTAACCATTGTGTGTGAAACTTTTTAATTCCTTTGTCATGGAACACGCCTTACAGCTCCCACATTTGAAATGTCCCTTTATAGGTTGAATATTCCATAAAGGGAGTTGGACATTCGTGGGTTTTCCATGGAGTAGAGATTTGACCAGATGCTCCTTGAGATTTTTACCTTTCTTAAAGGCGTGCATGGGGGGATCAGGTATACCTACATCCTCTGCCACCAAGTGCCAATGTTTATTGATGTTTTTTTTTATAGCATGGCTCTTGGTGCAAAAAGTCGTAACACAAGTCAAACGTTCCTGCGCCAGAGATTGTTTAGATTTAGGTTCGAGAAGGAATTCTCGCGGGGAAAACCAAGCCCGTTTTCGTGCTTTTTTGAGGAGACTGGCCGGGTAGCCGCGTTCTTTTAAGCGACATACCAGGTCAGCCGACTCTGTAAAGTAGTCAAGTTTCTTGGAACAGTTGCGTCTGATCCTGAGAAATTGCCCGTAGGGCAGGTTATCCCTGAGACTCCGTGGGTGGTGGCTCGAGTATCTTAAAAGAGTGTTCCTTTCACTTTCTTTTCTATATAAATTGGTGTGTAGTTTACCTTCCTCAGCCCTGATCGTAATATCTAAGAAGTGAATCTCCTTTGTGTTATGTTCAAGGGAAAATTGAATGTCGTTTGACCTCTCGTTTAACCAAGAGTGAAAAAGCTTTAGACGTTCCTTTGTGCCCCGCCAGATCATGATGACATCGTCTATATATCTGCCCCACATCTTGATATGATCTCTAAAGGGGTTAGTATCATTTAATACATATCGGTGTTCATAGTTGTTCATGTAAATGATAGCCAGATTTGGAGCAAAACTTGCCCCCATGGCTACGCCTTTCGTCTGTATGAAATGATCCCCCTGGAAATAGAAGACATTTTTAGTCATAGCAATTTTTCAAGTAGTTGGAGAATAAACTCCGTAGGTACTTGGGTAGGTCTAGGTCTTTCGTCTAGCACTTCTCTGATGACATCGAGAGCAGCCCCCTGGGGGATGCTCGTGTAGAGCGACGTTATGTCCATGGTGACCAATATTTCTTCCATGTTGTTAAAAAGAAGGTCATCTAACAATTTAATGGTCTCCATTGTATCTCTCAGGTAAGCAGTTGTATTGACTGCAATAGGTTTGAGGAACAAGTCTATGTATTTACATACAGGCTCCAGAATGGAGCCACAGCCCGAGATGAGGGGTCTACCCGGTGGCTTAGGCATGCGCTTATGAATTTTAGGTAGTGTATATATAGTGGGCATGCGAGGGTATGTGTTATTTAGATAGTCATGCTCATGTTTATTCAAAAAACCTTCAGAGAGACCGAATTCCGTTAAGTTTTGATGGTCCCTGCAATCTCTTTTGTGGGGTCACCTGTGAGTCTGATGTAATTGTCAGTAACCCCAAGTTGGGCCAGGATCTCTTGTTTATAGTCAAGTGTATTCTGAATGACTATGGCACCCCCCTTGTCTGCTGGCTTGATGACAATATTGTTATTCCTTTTGAGTGATTCGAGTGCCATACGTTCTGGTTTGGAAAAGTTGAATTTCACATATTCTTTGTTGTTCAGGGAATGCATGACATCCCTCATAACCACCTGTTCAAATGCCAACACTTTGTGTGACATCAACTGGGATGGTGGTGTGAAGGTGGATGGAGGCCTCAGACCTGTGTTAGAAAACCCTGGTTTAACGGGGATTTTGTTGAAGTAGTATTTAAGGCAAATTTTTCTATAAAATTGATGTAATTCCATTTTTAGGTTGAAATTGTTGGGCAAATTAGTAGGGACAAAGGATAAACCTTTGTGAAGTACTTGTTCTTCTTCAGTACTCAAGACATGATCCGATAGGTTGACTACAGGGTTTTGTTTATCCATTTGGGGGGTTACCATCTGTAGTGTTGGCGGTGTGTTTGAATGTCTCCGTGTACCTCGGGGGGGAAAATGCACCTGTTTCTTCGCCCTGTCCCTGCCTCTGTTCCACATTGGTTCTCTCAAGCCCCTGGGTCGACCCCAGGGCTGCCCCCTCCCCCTGTATTCCTGCCATTGGCCTTCGCCTAAAAGATTGGTCTGTTGCTTGTTGTATGAGTAACCCTGTGCATGTGTTCCCGCATTCGTGCCTGGTCTTTCTGTCTCACTGTCTGATCCACTAGCTATGGAGGAATCAGAGAAAGTTGTGTATCTCCGATATCCACCACGTCCCTGCTGGACAATCTCCCTTGGTTGTCCTGTTTATAATACCCTTCCTGTAAGTAGGGGTATATTGTGTTTTTTATCGTATTGTTGGATATCTCGCGCTAGTTTATCTAGTTTGGTACTTTGTGTGTATGTATCAAAGTCTTTAGCGTTCTCTCGAGCCGATCTAATGCTTCCTTGGCATTAATAAGTGCCTTGTTATCAACAATCTCTTTTTTCAGATCAGCTATTTCTTTCATAAGCTGTTTTACTTCTTCAAGGGCTGTCTCAATACCGAGCACCATCCAGTGCCGGGAGCAATTGTTGGAGACAAAACAAACGTTTGCTTTAAATTTAGGATTGTCAATAAAAATTGCCGGTTCGTTCCTAACCTGAAGCCCCACAGGGATCACGTTAGCTTGAAGGTATTTAGTCAGTACATGTCCATGTAACCTGGTGTGAATAAGCTTCTTCTCTAGATGTTCTAATTTGCTTACTTTCTCGTTTAATGTGAGATCTATGCCATAGGCTGATGCGTCTAGGAAACTAGTGCCAACTTGGCCTTGTAACAGTTTATCAATATAGTCTTCGGTGTATGATAGTGTTTCTCTCTCAGACATGTCCTCGATAGCTAGGACTTAGATATATGTACACGGACTATACAGTGCACACAATATTTACAATACAAAACATGAAAAAATAACTTATCAATAGAATCATGTACATTTATACAAAAAACCCTCACAGGAGAACCTGCTCAAAATAACCATTATGAAATAATGGGGTAACCCAATAAACGTCACAGGACCTGGGTACAGTATCATATGAAGAAAGTTGGTCCTTGACTGACTTAGAGGAGGTATTTAAATAAATAAATAATAATATAAGGGTTGCCAGGAGGGTCAACCTGAGGTAATGAATACAGTACACTCGTGTATACACACCCTAACAAAGCAATAGAGTCCTCCAATGTACTTATACAAACTACAACCACACAAGATTTACTTAAGAAGGTTCATTATTTATATTCTCTTTGTAATCGAAATTCAAACATCAGACATTTGGTAATGTGATTACCAGGTACATTTAAGAGAAGGTTGCACAAGGGAAAGGAAAGGGGTAGTGCTCGTGAAAAGAGAGTGAGAACTCAAGGAGTTCAAAGATACACACTATTCCTTATTGTAGAGGGGCACTGGTCTATACAAGAACCAGTAATTATAGGCCTGTCCACAGTCTTTTTAGATCTATTTACATTACTCTTGAGTGCATAGATTCAACATCCAATTCTGTGGGGGATATTTTATGGAGCAGGCCTTTGCTGGGGAGACGCGTCGACGTTTCGACCAGTCTTGGGCGTGCGGGTCTTCTTCAGGACAAGGGGGAGGGGCAACTTAGGGTATTAATAAATAGTTTAGATGGGCATATCTTCCCACCATGGAGGGGGAGTGGGAAAAGAGAGAAGGTCTGTCTACTGACCTAATGGAGACATTCAAACACGCCGCCAACACTACAGATGGTAACCCCCCAAATGGATAAACAAAACCCTGTAGTCAACCTATCGGATCATGTCTTGAGTACTGAAGAAGAACAAGTACTTCACAAAGGTTTATCCTTTGTCCCTATTAATTTGCCCAACAATTTCAACCTAAAAATGGAATTACATCAATTTTTTAGAAAAATTTGCCTTAAATACTACTTCAATAAAATCCCCTTTAAACCAGTGTTTTCTAAGACAGGTCTGAGACCTCCATCCACCTTCACACCACCATCCCAGTTGATGTCACACAAAGTGTTGGCATTTGAACAGGTGGTTATGAGGGATGCCATGCATTCCCTGAACACAAAGAATATGTGAAATTCAACTTTTCCAAACCAGAACGTATGGCACTCGAATCACTCAAAAGGAATAACAATATTGCCATCAAGCCAGCAGACAAGGGGGGTGCCATAGTCATTCAGAATACACTTGACTATAAACAAGAGATCCTGGCCCAACTTGGGGTTACTGACAATTACATCAGACTCACAGGTGACCCCACAAAAGAGATTGCAGGGACCATCCAAACCTTAACGGAATTCGGTCTCTCGGAAGGTTTTTTGAATAAACATGAGCATGACTATCTAAATAACACATACCCTCGCATGCCCACTATATATACACTACCTAAAATTCATAAGCGCATGCCTAAGCCACCGGGTAGACCCATCATCTCGGGCTGTGGCTCCATTCTGGAGCCTGTATGTAAATACATAGACTTGTTCCTCAAACCTATTGCAGTCAATACAACTGCTTACCTGAGAGATACAATGGAGACCATTAAATTGTTAGATGACCTTCTTTTTAACAACATGGAAGAAATATTGGTCACCATGGACATAACGTCGCTCTACACGAGCATCCCCCAGGGGGCTGCTCTCGATGTCATCAGAGAAGTGCTAGACGAAAGACCTAGACCTACCCAAGTACCTACGGAGTTTATTCTCCAACTGCTTGAAATTGCTATGACTAAAAATTTCTTCTATTTCCAGGGGGATCATTTCATACAGACTAAAGGCGTAGCCATGGGGGCAAGTTTTGCTCCAAATCTGGCTATCATTTACATGAACTATGAACACCGATATGTATTAAATGATACTAACCCCTTTAGAGATAATATCAAGATGTGGGGCAGATATATAGACGATGTCATCATGATCAGGCGGGGCACAGAGGAATGTCTAAAACTTTTTCACTCTTGGTTAAACGAGAGGTCAAACGACATTCATTTTTCCCTTGAACATAACACAAAGGAGATTCACTTCTTAGATATTATGATCAGGGCTGAGGAAGGTAAACTACACACCACCTAATAAAGAAAAGAAAGTGAAAGGAACACTCTTTTAAGGTACTCGAGCCACCACCCACGGAGTCTCAGGGATAACCTGCCCTACGGGCAATTTCTCAGGCTCAGACGCAACTGTTCCAAGAAACTTGACTACTTTACAGAGTCGGCTGACCTGATATGTCGCTTAAAAGAACGCGGGTACCCGGCCAGTCTCCTCAAAAAAGCACGAAAACGGGCTTGGTTTTCCCCGCGAGAATACCTTCTGGAACCTAAATCTAAACAATCTCTGGCGCAGGAACGTTTGACTTGTGTTACGACTTTTTGCACCAAGAGCCATGCTATCAAAAAAAACATCAATAAACATTGGCACTTGGTGGCAGAGGGTGTAGGTATACCTGATCCCCCCATGAACGCCTTTAAGAAAGGTAAAAATCTCAGGGAGCATCTGGTCAAATCTCTACTCCCTGGAAAACCCACGAATGTCCAACTCCCTTTATGGAATATTCAACCTATAAAGGGACATTTCAAATGTGGGAGCTGTAAGGCGTGTTCCATGACAAAGGAATTAAAAAGTTTCATACAGAATGGTTACACACATACCTTGCGAGACCATACCAATTGTAACTCCGCAGGGGTTATATACGCAATTGAATACCCATGTAACTTCTTTAACATTGGCCAGACAACACAAAAGGCTAAGGCTTGCATCCTACAGCACTGTAGTCGTACACGTTGTTCAGTGCAGGGGCCCCCTTAGTGGACCACTTCACTTTCGGCCACTCGGCTGAGAGTCTTAAGTGGTGGATTATCGGGAAAGTCCACTCCAATGTAAGAGGTGGTAATTACTCCAATCTTTCGCGAGTGTAAATGGATCCATAACTTTGACACAACACTCAGGGGTCTGAACGAATATGAGGAGATAGCAAAACAGGCCGCAACTCTAAACAATGGATGATATCCCCATGTAGAATAACTAGGTTTCTGCTTTTCAAGTTTTTGTAAATAGGTTGTGTATTCTGTACTTTTGCACTACCTTCACTGTATATAATTTGTCACTTTCTGTAAATAGGTTGTGTATTCTGAACTTTTGTACTACCTTCACTGTGTATAAAGTGTCACGAACGCAATTATTTATTGGGGCATTGTATTTTTATTTAACTGCACTTACATCTGTTATGTTATTACCTCTACATCGCATCGCATTATTGTGGCTACCACTTTCAGGGGCTCCTGTCTAGCGGGTTTTGCAATAGTGATGATAATACAATGGCCAATTACTACTGTGCCGTTCAACAGTGGTCTACTAAAATCCCATGTTTTATGTATATAGAATTGCAACCCAACGTGTGTAGGTTGACACACCCTACAAACCCCTAGATGTAAACATACAAGGGCATCAATGTTGTATATAATTAAGTTGTCTAATGTACATATGTGTGTCACCATGATTATTGATTATTTAACATTTATCATTTTTTCAATATGAAATAAGTGGATTAATGTTGTATACATTTCAGTGGTCTTATGGCACCGTAATTGTTGCACAATCTTCCTTTAATAGTTCTGCACCCTAGGAGGTCCTTCTACGCCTCCACTAGTAACAATGATGTCATCGCGGTCATACCGCGCACAGAACAGCCATGAATAGGCGTTAATCATCACAGAGCAATCGCTTCTAGTGACGGCCCGTTCGGGGCTCACGCGGTTCTCTAGGTGACGCTCACGGAGACGCACCACGCTGGGATACCGGACGCGTAACGTGCACGCCAGCTGTGGCCGGCTTTTCTTTTAAAAACCTACAGCAACTTGCCTGTCAGTCCTTTTGGAATCTGACAGAACAGGTCCTGTGAGGCACGGTGCTCCCGCATTCTTCGAGGTTAGTTTCCTAGCCATAGGCTACGCTCTCATTTTTTAATGATGCTTCTGTACCTGACATTGTTTTATTCTGTAGGATTGGACCCTCACCTTAACCAAGTTGGAATTAGCTCACGATTGAGGATTTCATTATTAGTTATCCCCCAGTGTGATCATACCGCTCATTGCGGGTAAGTTGTTACGCCGCAATTTCACACCCCTAACTAAGCGCTGCACACCCTAATTAAGCGCTGCAATTTAATGAGTATTTTGCTTCCTTCTCAGACCCTTCCACATATGGGAATGCCCTTGTCTTTTGGACTAACAACACTGACGCCATCCTGGGCATTGACATTAGGTCAATAGACAGACCTTCTCTCTTTTACCACTATCCCTCCATGGTGGGAAGATACGCCCATCTAAACTATTTATTAATACCCTAGGTTGCCCTCCCCCTTGTCCTGAAGAAGACCCGCACGCGGAGGCTTCAAGTCGCCCTCTTCGCCCAAGACGGGTCGAAACGTCGACGCATCTCCCCAGCAAAGGTCTGCTCCATAATTTATCCCCCACAGAATTGGATGTTGAATCTATGCACTCAAGAGTAATGCAAATAGATCGAAAAAAAGACTGTGAACAGGCCTATAATTACTGGTTCTTGTATAGACCAGTGCCCCTTTACAATAAGGAACAGTGTGTATCTTTGAACTCCTTGATTTCTGACTCTCTTTTCACGAGCACTACCCCTTTCCTTTTCCTTGTGCAACCTTCTCTTAAATATACCTGGTAATCACATTACCAAATGTCTGATGTTTGGATTTCGATTACAAAGAATATATAAATAATGAACCTTCGTAAGTAAATCTTGTGTGGTTGTAGTTTGTATAAGTATATTGGAGGACTCTATTCGTTTGTTAGGGTGTGTATACACAAGTGTACTGTATTCATTACCTCAGGTTGACCCTCCTGGCAACCCTTATATTATTATCTCTTGGGAAACCCTGCAATAAGGTTTTGGAGGATTGAGAGAGGTAGCAGCCATTGCTTCATCTATTCAGGTAAGAGAACTAAGAAGTGAGGTGAACTAGCTAAGTTAGTAACTTCTACTGTAGTTGTTTTTTGGCAAGCAGAGATAGATAAGTGAGATTAATATTTTTTATGTATGTTGTAGGCATAGGTATACCCCCCTAGTGGTCAATAGTTACAGAGGGTAGTACGACAACGGTATTATTGTAACTTACTGGTAGACACTTTGATAAGTGGCTGGGTGCTGCAAAAATGACAAACGTTAACCTCATCAAGCGATAAGACAGAACTAGTCTGTGTTGTTCCCACTCTGGTAGTGGGGTATTGTTTCGGTATAAGTAAAGTAAGTAGCCTAGCAAACAAATATATGGCTAGGGACTTCAGAATCTGATAAGGAAAGTCTAGGAGAAAAAGGCGATGCACAATATGTGACTGTTCAGAGGGCAGCTTTATGTCAATTAAAAAAACACAAGGCTGCGCTAAAAAGCAGCGCAAAGTTAGAAGACAGATTGTGAGTGATATGCATATTAGAATCTACCTATGTATTTATTTACAAAGAAAACCCACCCTCTTCACCCACAAAAGGCCTACCCCTCGTCCCACACAAATAGCCCCAATGTCCCATCAATAATAATGTCCGTACCTTTTTCCAGCTTCCCTTCTCATATTCCACCCTCTCCACCCACAACAGAACAGTCCCTCCCACCAAAACATGTCTATCAAAAAAGTGCTTAGAGGGCATCTAGGAGGGCATGTAGATGTGCCACTTCTTGCGCCAGGTTCTGCTGGCCCACCCGAATCTGCTCCAGCTCACACAGGGAGCGATGGAGGAGACGGACTGTTGTGGATGACGACGATAAGGGAGGGGGTGGTGTTTTGCTGGGCAGCAGTGGTGGACCTCGGCTGCTGGCAGTGCTGGCGATGGTGTACAGGGATGGAGGTGGGCCGGGCTGGCGGGAGGGAGGAATTGGAGGCATATGCCTTCTCTTCCTCCAAAGCCACCAGCCATGATATTTGACCACGATGGTCTCCATCCTGTGGCGCCACAGCCGGGCTGGACCTCCAGCAGCAGGAGCAGTCATATCAAGACAGAAAAAAATGAAAAACACAAATTGTAATGCTCAATGCAGATACTTGTTTATAGTGTTACAGTAGCAGAAGATTGCTGGTTCCCTAAGGCCATTGGAATCTTTGATGTGATTAGTCACAGTGCCAAGTTTTCCCCACACATGCATCACATAACAATAGCACTGACTGCAAGGATTAAGCCAGAATACTACTAAAATAAAAGTGATTTCTTTTGTTTAAAGGATCTCGTAGTGAAACTAAACAGGCCCTTTGGGCTAGATGTACGACTGTTTTTTGCGGTCGCAAAAAGGTATTCAACCCTTTTGTGACTGCAAAAAACGGTGGTTGTATGTACCAACGCTTTTAGGAAGGGGCAACCCCTGACACAGTGTTTCGCTCTAATTAGAGCTCTTCAGAGAGGTATAGCTTTGTCCAGACACAAGGGAGCACCCAGTATAAGTCAAAAGAATACCCTTGGTTGCTTTTACTCATTTCAGGTTGGCTTGGATGGTATTTTACCAATTCAAAGCTGTAATATTGTGCCTGGAGTGGGAAATGGCTTTTGTCATTTTACAGCTCGGCATGGACAGCACTGTGCTAGTCCTATGCTTAAAGACTTTGCTGTAGAAATGGCAAAAGACTTTGTCCCTTTCTATCTCGGCATGGATGGCACTGTGCTAATCCTATGCTTAAAGACTTTGATAGAAAAGCAGACATTTGAGGTGAGCAGATCTAGAGTGTCGCTGGTGTTGAGAGTGCTCTATACAGGAGCTGCTTTCCACCTAAACTTGAGAACTACCCAGAGTTCTCTGCTTCTTTTTTTGCATATATATATATATATATTGACAATTCCACACTCAAAATAACTTATTTTGGCAACATCGAACACAAAACGCGTTTCGGCTAGGAACCAGCCTTCGTCACGCTGCGAGACACCATTTTGTAGGGTGTTTAAATACTCTAAATGTGATTAGTATACAATAGACATTAGCAAAATCTTGTCTCGGTCACAGAGGTCACTGATCTGTCATGGATGATGATCACATTAATGCCATAAGACAATTATATAAAAATGCATACACAAAGTAAATATCGAATATAAATCACGTCATAGCGTTTGTAATGTACAGTTGGTTCTTTCCAATCCGTTTTCAACATAACATCATATCATTTGTAGACAATTAGGCTTTAACTGTACTAATATCCCACGAAATTAGAAGTTCAGTGCACTACTATTATCCTGTGTGTGCTGCCCTGTCTTAACACCGCATACAAATACAAAACCTTTTGCTCGGTTTAGATAAATATTTCTGCTCGCAATGCATAAAATCTACACAGTAATGTAAAGAAAATGTACTAATGTATAGTGCTCTTGCACCATTGTCACTAGAGCTAAAACCAACAACGCCGAAATGAGCACACACTGAATATATTTGCTCCTTGGCTCAATCCCAAAGACAGACCACAAGATTTATAATCAAATTTATACAAAACGACTGCTCTCAGTGACCCGAGTAGCTTAACAAATACTTCGATCAAGGCTTAAAAACCCCAATTATTTTATAAGCACTTGTGTTCCATCACAATTCAGTCCTCAAGGCTACGTACTATTAACGAGCAAAAATGGCTAAAACAATATTAAATCAGAGTTGCGTTTAGCTCTCCAAGTAAATGCGGTAAAGATACCTTGCTATAGGATATTTGCTGTGTAAATTAGTAGTTAATGCTGCTACAAGAGGAGCCCGTAACTTCTTCATTCAAGTTCATCAATTAAGTACTCGCCTGAAAATAGGCTGCACATTGCTGTCCAGTGTCATTGACCGATGCAATTAAATCCGCCATTTCGTGTCCCCAACAGTTAGAATCCAGTGAAAGTGCCCATCGCACTGATTTTCAGCATGAAATGCATTACTGGCATGAAGAAACAGCGCGAAAGGCCAGATGAGCTTTTTTCCGCCGGTACTCTGAATTCCATGGAATCTCGCTGAGTTATTTTGTAACTCCGCGGAGTTCCGTCCAGTTCTTTGCAGTCCGAGGGTCCTTGCCTCATGCCTCCCACCAGCTCATGCTCCTGAGGGCAGAAGGTCGAGACACTTATGGAGTGTTTCCTTTTTTCTCCCTCTCCCTTCCCTTTTCCCCACTGTATAGTAACTTTAGATTCTGTAGTTCATTAAAGATCTTATTTGACTGAAAGGGGACGGAGTGAAGGGAGTGTTTGAGTCCCTGGCCTGAATTCCAGTGAATCCTGGAAAAGCACAATTCATCCAACAGAGTCTTCTAGAAGTCCAGTATATTTTTGGACAGGATCACTGTAAGTATCCTTATGAGCACACTTGGGGCCATCCACACTGGCAGCTGAGCAACAGGAGTCCCCTCCTGTAGAATGGGGTCGTTTATAGATTTTACAGTATCTCAAATTGAAAGTCTCGGTTTCTCACTGAAAATGACACATTGTGGAAAATGGCCAAAAAAAAGTATAACACATGCACTGCCTCATTCATCACTCCAAGGAAATTTGAGCAAGGTGGATTAAATCTGTGACGGCATGCTATGTAATCTGGGATGACCAATCTGATCAACTTTACACTTGGATATATGTCATTCCTATCTGTCATTCATTTCTCCCAGGCTGTGAGTTTTCTGAGCTTCTTCCCATAAGGAATCTTTGTGCCACTGGAGTCCGTGCTCTCATGGAAGCCTCCAATATTGATGAGCAGTAGAATATCCCACGTCAGTGAATATGTTACACAGTGAAGGTAGGACACTGGCCACAGTTCTTCGATAATTAGTGGAAACTAGTGCATTAAGGGACCAAAGTAAATGTTGGAAATATATTAATTACCTTGACATTGTTGATTGTCAGTCTACTGACAATGGGGGCCGGTGTTATTGAATGAGTGCAATACATCGAGGGTTTATATTTTTGGCATAAACCTGGAAGGCTCAAATAGCTATATGGATACTACATGTAACAAGAGCCCCAGTATTGAGGGCCTCTCCAAGATAATCCAAACAGATCTCATCCTGGTCATCAATATGCTTAGCGCAAAGACTGCCCTTATGAATTGTCCATCAACTGACGCACCTGGTCCCAATGGTTTACCAGGCTTAATTTTTAAGCTTGATGAAGTCTATTGGGAACACTGGTTAATACCAGTTTATAGAGCCTCTATCCAGATAGATTCATTCTCCACCTCCTCTTCAAAAAGGTTTCCATATACAGTCCAGCACTGCTATACATTGAAGCCAAAGTACATGCCAGAATCCTGCTGGCTGAATCAGAAAATTTGTTTGAGCATGTAGTGATGTAGAGTCACATGCTTTGCACACTGCTGCCATCTAGTGTTGGGTGCAGATGTTGCAAGTTGTTTTTCCTTGAAGTAGAGGTTCTGGTTTCGAGGCCACTAGTGAGCACTGATCCAGCGCGACTAATATATTTTCCTCTCCTATGGACATAACATCCAGGTCGGAAACACTCCTTTTTCCACAACTATACCAATATGACGGTGGGGCCCATAACACCGCATATACATTCACTCACTCAAATATTCCCTGGATCTCATCCACTACTACCTAGGAGAGAAAGCTATGATGAATGCTGGAAGGGAACGGGATACCTTTTTACTGTTGACAAGATAACTGTTTAAACATCATACATAATTAGATTTTAATCCTGTCAAATTCCAAAACACCAAAAGGTATTCCGTTCATTGGTCGATGGACCAACTAGTAGAAATCAGTTGATGGCGATTAAGACCAGCTCAATCACTTTAACCTATTAAACATTTGCATTTATCATTGAGCTAAAGAATCACAGACTCGAAATTTTAATTATAATAAAGTTTATCTAATTAATTAAATGCATAGAGAAATCTCCATTTTATTAATCAGTTTAATACATTTATTATCATTAGAAGAATAAAGTTCAGAGAATTTATGCATACCTTTTTAGATGGAAAAATAAAGTTCGTCACAGCAGATCACAGCATAGCATTCCCAAAATCTGACTGACTGTCTCGCTAAACAGGCCTCCTCGATGGACCACCTATACAGGTTTTCCGCATCGATCTCCTTTCTTCCCAGTCAGATTAAAAAGCAAAACGATTAATTAAATTTAAAGAAAATGGCCTAAAGAAAAAATAGCAGAGATTCTCCAGCGTCAAAGTTCTGTGCCCAAAATTATGTATGAATAGCGCTCCTCCTACTTAAGAGTAGGTCCTCTTATACCCTAAAACTAGCTTACTAAACAGGAATGTTTCAATCTTTGGGGGCGAGATTCACGCTAATTGGTCCATTGGAGGGGTGGCAAGCATCTCCTCATTGCCCTCCTTGTTCAAACCAGTTCCGACAATGTTTATAATTTTCGTCCTTTCACACGGTTTTAGGACATTACCAATCCGATTGACAAGTCCTCATTTGTAACTTCTCTTGTATCTTTATTAAAACAATTCATTGTTAATTCACAGTAGCATCTCTGGTTCCCATGCATTTTCTCGCTGCGTCCCCTTTTTGGCACCCATTATGGTGTCAGGTCATGGTGACCTTGGTCTTTTCATTCTGGGCTCTACTTTCGGATCACGTGTCATTGCAACAGCTTTCTCCCAATTGGAAGCCATTTTGCACTTGCGCACTTTAGCTCATCTGCCTCGGCGGCCATTTTTACAGTGCGGCCTAGCAGGCCCGTACGAACTATTATGAAACAAACACAATCATAATCAAAACAAAGAAAATAAGCCTTTTCGTTTCCCACCCATCATTCTACGTACCCCAATTAGGTGTTACCTAGCAAAAGCGACATATAAAGCTATGCTTACTTACCATCTGCATACTTTTGCCACAATACGATTTACTACATAGCACAAATCATGCAACATTATTTTAATTAATACGCAAACCATTATGTTATTATTTATATCACGTAGACAAGCGTTAGTAGGTTATATTTTGAACAGGTATTGGCGATTATCCTTTATAAAAGATGCCTATAAAGACGTAAAATGTTGATTAGTCTCCAAACAATTAATAGAATTAATTATTAGTATTAATATTAGGGGGTTCAAAATTTTTCTTATTTACCTTGCTCCATCAACTCCCCCCTTTGGTGATTTTTAACATCACCACAAAACCCATGTTACACAATTTTACTGATAGCATTGTTTCTTGTCCATTTGCTTCTTGTTAGTTTTCACACATCTGTATCCCTTTCATCTTGTCTCTTTGTTCTTTCATACATACTGTCTTTTAGTTCTTCTAGTTCTATTTCACCTAATTCTCGTTCTCTTTCTTTATTGATCTTATTTTCTCTTTTCATTTTGTTTTGTCTTTTTCTCCTTTTAATACATATGATAACAAATTTCAATAATAACACTCCTAAAATTACTAATGTTGCTGATATCAAAACTTTCCCTACAATAGAACTACCTATTTCAGTGAACCATTTTGGTATTGAGGAAAAACCCTTACCAAGTTTCTCCCAAGCACTTTCAACCTCCAGTGGAACAAGTTCTTTGTGCAAATTTGTAATATTCTTTATATACTTTTGTATATTTTCACTTTTATCTGGAATGTAAGTACAACAATGTTGGACTTTCAGCATTCCACAGACTCCTCCCTCTTTTGCCAAAAGAATGTCAAGGGCAAGTCGATTTTGCATTACCATAGCTCTCATGGCAACCATCTCGGTATTTACCATCAAGAACCCTCCACCAGTATTCGTTGATAAACGATCTACTACTGTGGACAATTTCCGAATTTTAAAAGCATTCAAAGATATTCCCACTGCTGGTATCATTGCTCCAAAAATGTCACCCACTATTTCTGAAAAACTTTCCCTTTTTCTACGTGTGAATGTTGCACCCATCTCGTGTGTTCCTTTTTCTTCTCTATCTACATGAAAGATTTTTGGAAAGACCAGGCCTAAGAAGCAAGACCCATACCAATGGTCCGGCAACCTGTAATAAGCCCTGTTCCCACAAATATAATAGATCCCTGGAAATATTGGATCTTTTCCTCCTTTGAATCCCCATCCTCCTAAAATTTTATAATTGTCGCGACAATCGCTGGAACCCACGAAATAGTTGTCATACCTAGTTTTATTTCTACTAATGCACAACTTTCCCTGTTGGGGCCAACCTAGAGTCATAGCTGCATTTGTCTTTTTCTTATTATCACTTTCTCTTTCAAATGTCCACAGTGGTGTTTTCATCTCTTCCTCTACTACTTTCCTTTGAAATTTTACTCTTCTGCTTTCTACCATTTCTAACACCTTTTCCTCTTTCTTTAACTCACAAGTAAGGTTATGTTTAACTACATCATCTAATGTCAATTCTTTGTTCTCTAAGAAAAATTCACCAAACATTTTTGCCACTTTCACCGTGTTCAATTCAGGAATTATAGGAATTTCTGCAAAAATCTTATTTATGTCAGTATAATAATATTCTAATCTACCTGTTTTATAAAATAAACTAGCTAAGACACTACATGTTATTCCATATGTCAAAGGAAGGTGATGATGGGTCACACCTTTGGAAACAGACGCAGGTAATTGCATACAAACATAATCTCTTACATCCATGGTTTCTACATATTCATATAATAATTTTGTAAAAACGTTCTTTGAAAAATCTGTTATAGATCTATCCTTATGTAATTCTGCACTATCTACTAGTGTTGCTGTGTTCTGTATGCTATAGAAAAACAATGGTCCTAGACTTATGTTAAATCTTAGTTGTCTGAAGCAATCATAGACAGCATAGGGTACATATACAGTTTAATTCAATAATGTACCGTTAACTTATTTAAAACACATTCAAATATATCCTCAAAATCCAAAAAGAAATCCAAAAAAGGCACACACAATTGTTTTTATGTGACTCGTATTTTATTCGGTCACTTTTCATACCATTTTATCATATTCAATGTTCAAAACAGAGGAGTGGTTGCTCCAAGGGAAAAAGTGAAGAAAGAAAGTGCTCGTGGAGTAAGATAGAATATATAAGAGGGAGATCCAATCAAGAAAAACAATGATTCATCATTATTTATATTACAATCTTATTAGTAAAACTGGTCGTGATTCATGATTGCACCAGTTCTACATTGAGGCCTGTCCATTAGTTAGTTCATGGTTAATCATTTTGTTATTTCTCAAAAAATGCGCAAACAACGTTTGTCTGTAAGCAAGTAGGGCTGGGATAATAACAGGTACAGGCCCCGAGTAGGGGAGAGTGTCGACGTTTCGACCCTAGTGCAATGAGGGCAGTTTATATCCTCTGCAAGCGGGTCTTCCTCAAGACAGAAAGGAGGGATGGGGGGATGCGGGGAGCAACTGATCATGGGTGATGCACAGTTAAAGTGCCGCCCCTGGGTATAGATATAAAAGTCCGCAATAGAATTGCGGCTTGGTAACAGCAGTTTACCTTCAATTAATGGGTGAGAAAATCGCCCACAGCGTCTTAATACATCATCTTAGCATGGCCCGGGGGAATCCAGCTCGATATAAATAATGATGAATCATTGTTTTTCTTGATTGGATCTCCCTCTTATATATTCTATCTTACTCCACGAGCACTTTCTTTCTTCACTTTTTCCCTTGGAGCAACCACTCCTCTGTTTTGAACATTGAATATGATAAAATGGTATGAAAAGTGACCGAATAAAATACGAGTCACATAAAAACAATTGTGTGTGCCTTTTTTGGATTTCTTTTTGGATTTTGAGGATATATTTGAATGTGTTTTAAATAAGTTAACGGTACATTATTGAATTAAACTGTATATGTACCCTATGCTGTCTATGATTGCTTCAGACAACTAAGATTTAACATAAGTCTAGGACCATTGTTTTTCTATATCAATTAGTACCCAGGTCCATTGACTTTTGTGGGTTACCCCATTATATCTTAATGGGTGTTCTGTATGCTATCCTTCTTTGTTTTGTTCTCTACTATGGACGTTTCTTCTACAGCTAATCTAATTGGAATGGTGATTGCTAAGATGAGCCATACAAACATTAATAAACCTGTACAAAAGAAACACATTCTACACCATCTACGTAGAAACGCACATCTATTCTCTATGTCTACCATCTTGTTTTACTACCTATGTATAATTTGCACAGAAAATTGTGTCACCACACCTCTGAATGACGTTTCAGCCACTCTACTTTCTCACTTTGTCTCGTTTGGTACTCTCTTTAGTTCTTCTCAGAACTCTTTCTTGTCTTATTCAGGTTTTATTGTCCAGTCCGGCTTTTCTTTTTATTTTCTTCCAACTTGTTGCACTCCACTTTCACCCATTTGTTTGTAGCTTCCTTTGGGGTTATCGTGAGTGATTTCTTCTTCTTTGATATCAGTCAGTGCGATGTACAGCCATTCAGGTGACTTATATTTCAAATTAGCTTTCTTTACTCTTTTTGTTTTCTGTGTTTGTTTTCCACTTTGTTTTTCTTGTTCCCTTTGACTTATTTCATTTACTTGTTCTGCATTATCTTTGTTTATCCTTATGATTTTGTATCTCAATCTTTTGACTTCGTGGGGCCAATTATCTCCTTTTCTCTGCCTTTTCGGTTCACTTTCTTTTTCTTCACGTTCAGCTCTCCAAGTTCTTTTTCTTAGTGCTAGTCTCTGTTTTCTCTCATCTTCACTTTCTTCTGATTCTGTTTCAGACCTTACTTCACTTCCTCTTATTTTGAATTTTATAATTTCACTTTCTTTGACTTGCTCCTTTTCTTCCTGTGTCTTTTCCTTTTGATCACTTGTTTCTATCCCTCCTCGAGGTTCTTCCGGATTCTCGTTGATCTCTCTATCTGGTTCTATATTTCCCTGTTCATTTGTTTGTGTATCTGTCCCTATTGCTCCTCGAGTGTCTTCCGATTTTTCTATCTCTCTATTTGAATCTATCCCTGCCTTGTCTATTTTGACAATTCCTGTAGGATTTTTATCATAACTTGTGCTTGGCTGTTCACTGTCACTGTCTTTTTGTTCAGTTTCTTCGTTTATGATGTCAATTTTCCATTTATTCTTTAGTTTTTCACCATAATCTGATTGATCTGTATCAGATGCTGAACTGGTGTCTGATATTTCCAGATGTCGACTTACAGGTCGATCTTCAAGTTCTGGAACTTTTGCTATTTCAAATTCTTCTTCAGTCGTTAGACTTGTACCTGGGTCTTCCAGATGTCGACTTACAGGTCGATCTTCAAGTTCTGGAACCCTGTTTCTCTCTTCTTCTGCATCGGATGCTGAACTAGTATCAGATATCTCCAGATGTCGACTTACAGGTCGAGCTTCAGGATCTGGAACTCTGATAGTGTGGCTGGCATGCACCCAGTTTTTCACTCCTGCACATTTGACTGCAGTTGTTGTTACCAGGATCACCTGTCGTGGTTGGTCCCAGCGAGGAACCAAACAGTTTCTTCTTCTGTGGACTTTTTATGCGGACTCAATCTCCTGGATTCAGATCATGAGCTGGTTTTCTTTCAAGAGTGGTCGCATCCGGTCCAACCTGATGAAACACAGAGGGGCCGATTCCGATCTCGGTCGGAGGCGCACCCAATACTATTCGGTCGGGAAAAAAGCCATGCGAAAGCCAGTTTCCCGACCGATCCGTACAGTACACCGAACGAGCAAGTACGATGCGCACAACAGCAAAAATCCCGGCCGAGCCGTACTCACCCAAACCAGGTCCTGTTCTCCGACCGAGGCGAATCCGGAAACGCCGAATCGAGTCGCACGGAAGGAAAATGCAGCCCCGTCCGGCCGAACAAGTACGATGCGCTTTCCGTACGCGCCGAACCCGTCGCTACGCACGGCACGTCAAAGCATCCGGGAGAGGCGCACATAAGCTCCGAATCGCGCCACAACACGATCCACGGCTACGAGACGAACACAGCACCGACGAGGACGACGCGAGCGACGAGGACGAAGCCAAGCGACGAGGACGACGCGAAGCAACGAGAAGGACGAACGACACGAACCAACCATGAATCCCTTCGTCCCGATCATACCAATATTCTACATCTACTACCGGAACAGGCACGGACGCGTACGGCGCAGAAGGTAAGTCAGACACCAACCACAAAACACATACAACACGTACACGACACATCACACACATACACTGGGAATCTGAATATACTTACACCAGCAACAGCAGCACCATAGGGGCGGGATGCCCATCACCAATGCCACATATGCACAGAGGGGCCTGAATGCGCGCCACCACCCCAACCCAGGGGGGCTGGATGCCAACCACCACAACCACCCTCAACCAGGGGGGCAGGATGCCTACCACTACTACCACCCTCAACCAGGGGGGCAGGATGCCTACCACTACTACCACCCTCAACCAGGGGGGCAGGATGCCTACCACTACTACCACCCTCACCCAGGGGGGCAGGATGCCCACCACTACTACCACCCTTAGCCAGGGGGGCTGGATGCCTACCACCACCCTTAGCCAGGGGGGCTGGATGCCCACCACTACTACCACCCTTAGCCAGGGGGCAGGATGCCTACCACTACTACCACCCTCACCCAGGGGGCAGGATGCCCACCACTACTACCACCCTTAGCCAGGGGGGCTGGATGCCTACCACCACCCTTAGCCAGGGGGGCTGGATGCCTACCACTACTACCACCCCCACCCAGGGGGCAGGATGCCTACCACTACTACCACCCTCACCCAGGGGGCAGGATGCCCACCACTACTACCACCCTTAGCCAGGGGGCTGGATGCCTACCACTACTACCACCCTCAACCAGGGGGCAGGATGCCCACCACTACTACCACCCTTAGCCACGGGGGCTGGATGCCTACCACTACTACCACCCTCAACCAGGGGGGCAGGATGCCTACCACTACTACCACTCTTAGCCAGGGGGCAGGATGCCCACCACTACTACCACCCTTAGCCAGGGGGCTGGATGCCTACCACTACTACCACCCCCACCCAGGGGGCAGGATGCCTACCACTACTATCACCCTCACCCAGGGGGCTGGATGCCTACCACTACTACCACCCCCACCCAGGGGGGCAGGATGCCTACCACTACTACCACCCTCACCCAGGGGGGCAGGATGCCCACCACTACTACCACCCTTAGCCAGGGGGCTGGATGCCTACCACTACTACCACCCTCAACCAGGGGGGCAGGATGCCCACCACTACTACCACCCTTAGCCACGGGGGCTGGATGCCTACCACTACTACCACCCTCAACCAGGGGGGCAGGATGCCTACCACTACTACCACCCTTAGCCAGGGGGGCAGGATGCCCACCACTACTACCACCCTTAGCCAGGGGGCTGGATGCCTACCACCACCCTTAGCCAGGGGGGCTGGATGCCCACCACTACTACCACCCTTAGCCAGGGGTGCCAGATGCCCCACCACTACCACCCTTAGCCAGGGGGCAGGATGCCCACCACTACTACCACCCTTAGCCAGGGGGCTGGATGCCTACCACCACCCTTAGCCAGGGGGGCTGGATGCCTCACCACCACCCTTAGCCAGGGGGGCTGGATGCCTACCACTACTACCACCCTCAACCAGGGGGCAGGATGCCTACCACTACTACCACCCTCACCCAGGGGGGCAGGATGCCCACCACTACTACCACCCTTAGCCAGGGGGGCTGGATGCCTACCACCACCCTTAGCCAGGGGGGCTGGATGCCCACCACTACTACCACCCTTAGCCAGGGGGTGCCAGATGCCCACCACTACCACCCTTAGCCAGGGGGCAGGATGCCCACCACTACTACCACCCTTAGCCAGGGTGGGCTGGATGCCTACCACCACCCTTAGCCAGGGGGGCTGGATGCCTACCACCACCCTTAGCCAGGGGGCATGATGCCCACCACTACTACCACCCTTAGCCAGGGGGCTGGATGCCTACCACTACTACCACCCCCACTCATAGGATGGACAATGCATGACACAACAAGCACACCACAACCTAGGGAATGCAAGATTAAGACATCCCCCCCACCACCATGACAAGCGTGTGAGCAGGCTGTGTCAAATGCCTACAACACCAAACATGACATTGAACATACAATGTGACCCCTAGCACATGTGCCACACATATATGTGTGTGGCACCCACAATGCAAGCAGCCCATGACCATTGTGGCAATGGGGCCTAAACCCCCATCATCACAATGACCAAAAGGCAAGTGTGGGGTCCATAGCTGAAGCACATTTTGACCATTGTGGCAATGGGGCCTAAACCCCCATCATCACAGTGACCAAAAGGTAAGTGTGGGGTCCATAGCTGAAGCACATTTTGACCATTGTGGCAATGGGGCCTAAACCCCCATCATCACAGTGACCAAAAGGTAAGTGTGGGGTCCATAGCTGAAGCACATTTTGACCATTGTGGCAATGGGGTCTAAACCCCCATCATCACAGTAACCAAAAGGCAAGTGTGGGGTCCATAGCTGAAGCATATTTTGACCATTGTGGCAATGGGGCCTAAACCCCCATCATCACAGTGACCAAAAGGTAAGTGTGGGGTCCATAGCTGAAGCACATTTTGACCATTGTGGCAATGGGGTCTAAACCCCCATCATCACAGTAACCAAAAGGCAAGTGTGGGGTCCATAGCTGAAGCACATTTTGACCATTGTGGCAATGGGGCCTAAACCCCCATCATCACAGTGACCAAAAGGTAAGTGTGGGGTCCATAGCTGAAGCACATTTTGACCATTGTGGCAATGGGGTCTAAACCCCCATCATCACAGTGACCAAAAGGGAAGTGTGGGGTCCATAGCTGAAGCACAGTTTGACCATTGTGGCAATGGGGTCTAAACCCCCATCATCACAGTGACCAAAAGGCAAGTGTGGGGTCCATAGCTGAAGCACATTATGACCATTGTGGCAATGGGGTCTACACCCTCATCATCACAGTGACCAAAAGGTAATTGTTGACAAAGAAAGAGCTGCAACTGCCAAACTGCATGGATCATTCCTGGTCACAGAACCAAAAACTCATCTGTGGCAAAGTAGTGTATGTGTCCCATTGCAACATAAATTGGGGGAGCCAAATACTGCAGTGCAAATGAAACATTCCTTTGGCCATGTGCAGACAAACAACACCCATGGTGGCTGAGACCGTCAACAGTCATCAATGACACAATGACAGAAGTGACCATCAGAATGCAGAACCACATATTTGCACCAATGGGCACACAAATGCAGATACCCTGTGGAGACAGCAGATGTGAGGTGAACAGATACCATACCATGGCAGCAATGGGACACACAAACCATGATCACTGTGCTGACCGATGACCTAGGAGTCCCAGGGACAGCAGGGGAAACACACCAAACAACATACAGCCAATGGCACACCCAAGATATGCCAATGCAGTGGTGCAGATGCACAAACACTAACAGGCAGACCAACACTGTCATCATACACAGCAGGTGAGGGGTGGGGGTGCCAGTGTCCCCAGGCAACAACACAACACATGAGGAGAGCTGAATACCAATCATACAGATGTGCATACACTGCCACACTAAGGTAACTCATGGATCCAAATCCCCTATGTGGGCAAGCAGGCATTGACAGGTGAGAGGGAGCACAAAACACACATGTCACACAGGCACGTAGGAACAACAACTGACACAGCAAGTCACAGACACACCACAGCACCACCCCCAGGGCCCCCACAATGTGGTGACCCTGGGCTGAAGAAAAATACCACTGTGATGACAAAGCTAAATGTCGTTCACACTGTGAACCACAGTCAGGTGTCCTGAGCAACTAACTACCATCACACCTACACAAGCACAAATCAATCAGCATGGCCAGTAAGCCAAGGCCAACATGGAGGCAGGGGACTAGCCGGGCAACAACTCTCATCTGCACACACTCAAGACCACACCCCTCGACCTCCAACAATGTGCAGCAGTGAAGTACACATGCACTGGTGACATTGCACATGCACCCATTACTATTCCAGGGTGGTGGGTGGGAACCAAGGTGTAGAAACACATCACACATGGACACTCAACAAGACTCCTGAATGTCTGACACACTGCACACTACGCTGTACATGGACATGACGGCAATACCACACCGACCAATGGGATCCCAGCCACAGTCACACACCAATGAAGAAGCCAAGGTCACCCACAAAGAACACACATAGACAACAACCAACATTGCAGCCCGGACCCTAAGGAGTGCCAGCAGTCACACACACAACGTGTCACAATCACTGAAAGATAACACAAACTGGAAATCACATGACAGGGGCAAACAACAAGTGCCAAAGGGAAACCTGACTGTGACCCATCTGCGTCAGCACACAAACTCTGCCCTGACAGCAAACACACCTATGGGTGACACCCTGATGACCAGTAATGTGCCATGCACCCACATCACAGAGAACACAGGGAGAAGACTTTGGGGGAACATAGCTCAAGTCAGCAAGCATCACAAACAGGTACAACACTAGGGATCACAGCATGCGCAGATGAATGGAAGTGAACACACAGACATGCACATACAACACACACCTTGGGCGCAGGCAATGTCACACGTGTACACACTGCCATGAGGGGACTCCACTCCTGTGTGAGGAAAGCTGTGCCATATGTTGCCTCAGTAGGGCCCCATCATGTCAGCTGAGCACTTGGTCACACAATCAACAATTAGCACCAAATGAGGGCTCCCATCACATCAGCCTGGTCATGGATGTGCCAACGGAATCATCAGCACAGATCCAACACACTTGTATAGCAATGTTGCACTGACTACACGGATGAGTCCCTCCCCATTGATGCCCAAACCTGCATGTCCACTGGAGATGGCAACACGGTCAGGGAAGTAGACAAAAGCAACGATGGCAGGCACAACAGATGTGCAGGGGTGGAAGCCACAGATGTGAAATTGCCAATGTAAGTAGGAAACCCATTGCCAAATACTGAACACATGACACCCTCAGATGCTGCTATTGATGACATGGATACACCACATGATAGGACACATTCCCCCTGGACCACATGGGTTCCTGCACAGTAACACTTCATAATCATGAGACCAGATATCACCATCACTGCAGCAAGGGCATGGTTAGCTGCACCAACAACATGTACATCTGAAGCATGAGCACTAGAGAAAAGAAAGTTGCTTTATTCAGCATATGTGTTGAGGCCAAACGAAGTCCTGAAAAAGAGCAAAGGCCAATGGCCAGTCCATTGTCAAAGTTCAAACAGGGTGACACTGGCAGATGTCACCCTACGCATGCCTGCACAATACCAGGGACAATCCACTAGGAGGGGCAACCGGGGGGCAGGCCAGGCACCGCAGGGACAGGATCAGGGCTCACCAGGGGGAGTCAGGGAAGGGGTGGTGGGTGCTGGAGAGCCACTGACAACTGCAGTGGAGGTGTCTGACATGGTGTGTGCCGGCACAACTGGGGGCATGACACAGATGTCGTGGGTGCCGGCACAACTGCAGTGGACCCTGCAGATGGGGTGGACAGGTCCGCCACTGCAGTGCCCAAGTCAGACAGGGCGGTAGTGGACTCCACTGCAGTGCCTACCTCCAGGGGAGGAGAATGGGGAACAGGCAAGGTGGGTTGGACAGAGGGGAGGACACCCTCACCACATCAGTGGCACAGACAAGCGCAGCGGGGGTGTGGTGCTGGGAGAGCAAGTGGCAGGGGAGAAGGCCGGAGCATCTTGGGGATGGTATATCTGTGGGTGGGGGAACCTGGGGCAGGGTGTGGTGGGGGCACCTGTGCAGTGGGGGCCTGAGGGATGGAGGACGGAGACCTTGTGCCTGAGCTGCAGGGCGGTGGCGGGGTCTTGCTCTTAGCACTCCGGGGGACTTGCGGGTGGGGGCCTCAGTCCGTCTGCGCCTGGGGGAGGGTGTCCGGGGGCGAGGGGCACTCTGCTCCGTGTGGGTGGGCTTCCTCTTCCCCCGGGATGCTGGAGCAGCTTCATCGGTGGGGAAGAGGCCGAGGTCACAGAGGAAGAGCTGCTGTGACTTTGGGGTTGCAGGTGAGGCAAGGGAGGGTGCTTTGGAGGGAGAGGGAACTGAGGACTGCGCAGTGCATGTGGATGCGTGTGTGTGTTCCAGGGCCCCATCCCCTGTGAGTCTGGCTTCAGTCCCCTGAATGTGCTTGCGTGTGCGTTTTGTCATTGGCGTGTGTGTCAGTGTGCTGGATGTGTGTGTGCTGGTGTGTGCCAGTGTGTGTGTGCCTGGGATGGGTAAGGTGCTGGGGAGTGTGGATGGAGCAGAGGCAGGAGGGGTGAGGGACCGTTTGAGGAGGGACACTGCTGCCGTCAGGGAGGAGTCCATGGACCTATTGCCCCTCTGTAGGTCAGACATGCCCGATGAGATGCCCTCCATGAACGACACCAGCTGAGTCAACAGCGCGGTGTGCGCATGGAGGACACTCAGCATGGCTGTCTGCCCTACATGGAGCTGGCGAAGGAGGTACACAGACTCCTCACTCAGGGCAGCAGGGGACACAGGGGCAGGGGGTGCGGTGCCTGGCCCAAAGGAGACACGCTCCCGGACATGGGAGCCTCCACGGACCTGGGGAATGGGAGCCGATGGGAGGGCGGTGGTGGTGCTGGTGGTGGCGGGGACAGCAACACTAGCTGGGGTGTGGTGGCTGCTGACACCCGCCTCCACAAGGGAGTCATCCTCCGAGTTGCTCTGGTCCTCAGCTGAGGTGGATGCTGCTGAGGACTCCTCGGTGTGGCTCCCCTCGCCCTCCGTGCCACTGGGTCCCTCCGACCACTCCTCGGCTGCTGACCCAGTCTGGCTCTCCGGCTCCTCCTGGTCCGTGGAGCTGTCCCCTTCCGTGGCCGTGGATGTATCTGCAAACAATGGGGAAACAGACAGACATCAGTCACCTGCACATAACGCACACACCACTGTGAGCACAGCACATCCCAGAGCAAGCCCTGGCATCATTAGTTGTACATTGCTAAAAGTGCACTAATTGAACAGGAGAAGTCAATTGTCAGTCTGATGCCAAGCATGGCACTCACATCCCACATGGCCTTGCACCCATCTGTCTGGTGTCTGTTGGATTGCAACACCCCAGTGTTGACACATGCACCAAGTACACAGTAGTTGGACAGTGCAGAGGACACGGTGTGGACACATCACAGCTCTTGCCACTGAGTCAGTACAGGTTTACGGATGTAAGGGATGCCCAGAGTCAAATAGGAAATGCATGTGATGCATACCAGCGACAGACACCATGATGCACCCATGTCCTGATAGCCAGCGCCACTATGGTGTGCATGTAGCACATGTCACTCCCCTGCAGGATCACCAATCAGTAGACACATGCCATGGCGGAGGCATGACTGCAAAGTCATACATCACTGTCTCAGTGATGTATGACTTTGCAGCCAGACAACAACACTCTGCACTGTGTCACAATAGTAGGTCATGGGGAATGCAAGTCCTGGAGCTGCACAAGTGCACATGTACATCCCCCACAACACATCCTCTTAACCCTCATCTGTCCAGGTCATACCTATTGGACATATGGGAGACCTGTGACACTACCCTACATGTCAGAATACAGGCATTGTGTAAGCAATGGACCCACCCATGATGCCCACCACAGAGTCAGGGAAACAGATGCTGTCTCCCACCTTGAGTCAAGCAAACTGCAAGGACACAGTCCTAAGTGACAGAATTCCCTGCATGTAAGGGCCACACCTGGGTATCAGATGAGGAGTGGGCAGTGCACAATAGAGGGACATGGCTCCTGGACAACATGACTGCTGTACTGTGGCAGTTCAACCTGGCCCGAGGAGGGCACATAACATGTTAGACAGAGTACACAGTGCAGTCTTTGACTCACCCCCTCCTTGCTGCTCTCTGGCCTTCAGCTGCCCATCCAGGTCTGGAAAGACCACCGCCAGGATCCTGAGCATGTGGGGGTCAGGGTCCGTGTTCCGCCCCTCCTGCGAGGAGGCGACAGCTTCAGCTGGACCCGTGCAATCCTCCGGGTCCAGCCCCGAAGGTCCTGCCACCTCTTTTGGCAGTTGCGGATCCGGCGCTGGTAGACCCCCACGGACCGGACAGCCCGGACGATGTCCTTCCAGATCTCATGCTTCCGATGGGCAGAAGCCTGTCAGGATGACAAAGTGATAAGGACATTACTACACATGCAACATATCCGTGCATGACACAGTTGCATATACATGTCGCAATCACAGGGGCACATGGTGTACCCAGGCAGTGCACGGCTGCCCATGGACAGTTTTCCAGAAGTCACTACATGGTATCATAGCATGGGGAGTAAAACCCTGTTCAGAAGCACTGTCACTGCACCATACCTGTCCAGTGCAAGTCACTACACACTATGGGGGTGACAACTACTCAGTGAGCCTGCTAGCCAGTGGTGTGCTGACTCTCAGCCTTGCTAGTCAGACAAAATGCACATTCAGAAAGGCAGTGCACAGAACACTCACCTGCTCCCCTGGTGTCCCATACAGCTTGCTGTACTGTGGAAGTAGGCTGTCCAGCAGGGCCTGGTTCTCTTCAAGGCTGAAGGCTGGGGCTCTCTCCACAGTACGTGCCATTGCAGGGTCCAGAGGGGCAGAGACAGCAGCAGTGCAGTGGCAGATGTCGTCCTGGAGCATGTAGTGCAGGCAAGTGGGCTCTCAGGGGAACATGCAGCAATATATATGTGCTGGAGAGGCAGATACTGTCCCTTGTGTCCAAAGTGATAGGTCCAAGTCGTTTGCATCTTCTGAATCTGGCCAATCCATGGAATAGCAGCACCAAAACACGCCCACAGCATCCTTCAAATCTTCAACTTCATGACATACATTATTTTGCAACATTGTTGTGGGTGACCAACTGAATTTCCAGCAACCGACTCGTTCGAATATTCAAAAACGCGTCCGTTGCCAGGCAAGCCCATTGTCAATGGGTGCGCACCGATCGGTCCATTGCTGTTCAACGCGCACAGGGGTACAACGCGTACCCGCACACATTGAATGCAATGGGCCGGCCGGAGGCACCGATCGGTCCATTGCTGTTCAACGCGCACAGGGGTACAACGCGTACCCGCACACATTGAATGCAATGGGCCGGCCGGAGGCACCGATCGGTCCATTGCTGTTCAACGCGCACAGGGGTACAACGCGTACCCGCACACATTGAATGCAATGGGCCGGCCGGAGGCACCGATCGGTCCATTGCTGTTCAACGCGCACAGGGGTACAACGCGTACCCGCACACATTGAATGCAATGGGCCGGCCGGAGGCACCGATCGGTCCATTGCTGTTCAACGCGCACAGGGGTACAACGCGTACCCGCACACATTGAATGCAATGGGCCGGCCGGAGGCACCGATCGGTCCATTGCTGTTCAACGCGCACAGGGGTACAACGCGTACCCGCACACATTGAATGCAATGGGCCGGCCGGAGGCACCGATCGGTCCATTGCAGTACAACGCGCACAGGGGTACAACGCGTACCCGCACACATTGAATGCAATGGGCCGGCCGGAGGCACCGATCGGTCCATTGCAGTACAACGCATCACTGTACATGTGACTGGCATATGTCAGCATGCCTGTCTCAGATGGACATATGCCAGCCACAGATAGCTCCCAGGGAGTGAGGGGCACACCTACATCACGACAGCCTGTCCAAACCTTATCATAAGGCATGTAAGGCTGCATTTCCTATTGTGTGTATGTTGGTGTACATGTTGTCCTGTGGGTGTCACCTGTGGGCAGCCACCCCCAGGCTGTGCACGTGTTAATGGGGACAGGATCCTGGGTGTTACGTGTACGTGACCACTGTGATGTGCAACTGTTCATATCTGTGCATGTGCCATGGTCACATTTCACAGTGGTGTTTGTGTATGTCATGTCACATACCCCGTGAGTCCCATGTGGGACGGTATGTTTGAGCCAGGGTGTCCCAGTGGCACAATAGTGATGGCCCTCCACAGTCTTTGTGCATGTAGTGTTTACAATGTCTCTGATTTCATGTGCACAATGGGAGACAGTCTCCACATCCACGTTGTGTGTGCATGGACTCTGATGTTGTGCGTGTGTGTCACAGACGTCCATGGCTCTCCTGCCATGGCAAGTGTGGCCACTACCTGTGGGGGTCATGTTTGTTTTGTTGTGGTGTACACATGATACTCCAGGTGATGCCAGTGTCCATGTGGCATTACAGGGTCCCTGGGAATGTGCCTGTCGTTGAGCTGTGGTGCCTGGGGCACATCTGTCCTCACATGTCACTGGGGGGTGACTGTGACACAGCATCATGATATCCAATGGGCCAACCTGGGACAAATTGATGCCACCTGTAGGACCGTGTTGACAGATGTTGGCCATGTATGTACCATAAATGTCGTTCCGGTACTGCACACTTCATGTAGTTGTGCCTCATGATGATGTATGTTGGGATCTTGAGTGTGTTCAATGCCGCATATGTGGGGTGACTGACGATCTTGCTTACTTCTCCTCTGCACTGCAGGGCTCCTGCTGTCCATCGGCCATTCCCAGACCTGGCAACGATGGTGGAACGGGACAGCATCCGACGGTACCGCTTCACCAGGCAGCTGATTGAGGATTTGGCAGTGCAGTTGTCCCCACATTTGCAGCCTGGCCGGCCGTATCCTACAGCGCTGACCCCCAAGGTGAAGGTGATGGCAGCCCTACACTTCTTTGCCACCGGTACCTTCCAACATACTGTGGCGTCTGCTGGTGGGATGTCACAGACCATGTTCAGCCGTGTGCTCCGCGATGTTTTGGCGGCAATGTTGCTCTTCCTGAACCGGTACATCTATTTCCCTAGACTGCGACGACTCACTGACGTGAAGAGTGACTTTTATGCCCTGGGGAGGATGCCGCATGTCATTGGCTCCATTGATGGGACACATGTGGCTTTGGTACCACCACAGGCCCAGGAGCAGGCCTACAGGAACCGCAAGCACTACCACTCGGTCAATGCACTGGTGGTGTGTCTTGCAGACATGACCATCACACACGTGTGTGCCCGTTTCCCTGGTTCAGCACACGATGCCTTTGTGATGAGGAGTAGTCGCATCCCCAGGTTGATGGCACAGATGCAGAACCAGCGTGCCTGGCTTGTCGGTGTGTACTGACTTTGTGCCATTGTGTGTGATCTGATCTGTAGTATTCCGCCCACTTTTCCAAGTCAGCTGATGTGCACTTGTCTGTCCGTAGGTGACTCGGGATACCCCAACATGCCGTGGTTGCTGACACCCCTCAGGAACCCTGTGACACCTGCCCAGATGCGCTACAATGAGGCACATGGTCGGACCAGGAGAGTGATTGAGCGGACCTTTGGTCTCCTGAAGAGCCGCTTCCGCTGCCTGGACAAGACCGGAGGGTCCCTCCCATATGCCCCTGCGAAAGTGTGCAAGATTATCATCGTCTGCTGCATGCTTCACAACCTGGCAGTGCGGAAGGAGTTGCCTCTCATCCAGGATGACGATGACCAACATCCGCCACCTGTGGAGGATCCTGGCCTGGACCACGATGCCAGTGACGATGATGATGATGATGATGATGGTGATGGTGATGTCCGCACACAGCTCATCACCAACTTCTTTAGCTGAATGTGAGTATCCTGAGGTGTCATGTGAATGATGTGAGTTGGCATGATGTGTGGGTGGTGCTCTGGTGCTGTTGGAGTGTGTCCATGGGCTACTTGACAGGATGTGTGTTGCGATGTGTGGTGACAGGTGGGCTGTACTCCCCAACAGTGTTGACATGCTAACTTGGTTCTGGGTGGGTATCTTGTAACATGTATTGTGCATGAGTTTTGCTGTTCTGTCCTGTACTGCATTGCTTTTGACTGTGTGTCATTTCTGTCCTTCACAGGGTACTTTCAGATTCGTTTGGTGAACTGTGTCCACCGACGACGTGATTGCACATCCAGGCTGGTAGCTGTTGTGTCCCTACAGGTGATGTGCGCCACACCCATGGACTTCCTTCTGTCTACAGTTGTTGACTGTGTGCCCGCTACCAGGTGGGGTTACCTTGCATCTGTAGTGGTTACGGCATGTTGCTACTGTGTAATAAACCTGTGCTTCACTTAGTGATGTGCGTTGTCTGTGGTCACACATTTGACTGCCATTTGCTTACTGCACCTGTGGGCTACTTGACTACAACTGGGAATGGGTGTGGTGTCTGTGCATTGCACCGTCTTCCCTGGCAACATCAGTGTAGGCAATGAGTCAGATGGCCTAGGTGTGTATGTGTTGTGTAGCCCTGGTGGTGTGTCTCCCTCATATGTGTCACGTTGCCTGTACTCACATGCCTGTGTTGTCCTTGCTGTTGCAGTTCGCATACACTGTGTAATTTTGCAGTTCATCATCCCCATAACAGCACCCACGTTGGAATCACGACAGAGGCAAGTATGGTGTATTAGTGTGTTTATTGTGATAATAGTGCATAGGATGGATTGTGCTGTACATGAATCTTGCAATCCCAAGTTCCTAGATGAATAGAAAGTCCAGGTAGACAGGATCCCCAGTATCGGGGCCACTGTTGTCTGACACATTGTTCCAACTTATACTCCCCATGCAATGTGTGGGAGTAGTGTTGCCATCAACAGGGTGAACAGTCTGTGCACAAAGGCGAAAATCCAGAACAGGTTCAGGCTTCCTGGGAGTTGCGCTTGGCCATCAGCCTCTCACTTTCCCCTCCTCGGACGACCCCTCTTCTTGGGGGGGGGCCCTCAAGTGCAGGCTGCTGCGGTGCAGGGGACTCTCCGCCAGAGTCCTCCTCCCTCCCTGTGGCAGTTGCAGTTTGTTCGGTACCAGATGTTGTTGGCACACAGGGAGGTGTGGACTGGTTGCTGTTCATCTGGCGGAGGCATTGTAAAATGTCCCTGTGCACCGCCGTCATCTCATGTAGTACATCCCACTTGGACTCCACGCGGGTCATGTGGGAGTCCACACGTGACATGTGGGAGTCCACACGTGACATGTGTGACTCCACTTGGGACATGTGGGAGTCCAAGCGGGCATGATGGGCAGCCTGCTGCTGTTTAATGTCTCTGAGGAGCCCCACTACCTGGCTGAGCTCTCCGGTGCTGGACTGGTACGCATCAGCTATGCGTACCAGTTGTGGGTCTTCATGCACACCAGCAACGTCTGCAAGCAGCGACCTCTGTCTCCCACCCTCCCACCACCCCTGCTGACATGTGCAGTGTGTGCAGTTGCACGCACAGATAACCCTGGTCCACCTTGGGGGTTGGTGGTGGTGGTGGTGTCCATGGCCCCAGGTTGGTCCAGGGTCACTGCGCTGGTGTTGTTCCTTATTCTGTCCATGTCGGCAGGGATGGTATTCGTGGTGACAGTCGTTGGAGGGGTGGGTGCAGGGGGTGCAGCTGGTGGACCTGCTGGTGCTGCAGCTGGTGGTCCTGCTGGTGCAGCATGTTGACTTGCACCGGATGTGCCAGGTTGTTCTTCATCGTCCGAGGAGGACAGAGGCTGTACGACGCCAGTGAGCTCGGCATCCTCTTGAGCCTGGGACTGGGACTCCTCAGCGTCTGCTGCTGTGTCCCTATCATCACCTGTTTTTGGGAGACACAAACAATGTATGTCATGTTTCTGCAGGCATCAGTGGTTGACACACCTGACAGTTGTGACTGTGCCTCGGGGTGCGGGCCTGTACATTGTATTGTCCTAAGTTGTCACAGTCAGGGGTTGATATTGGTGTGGCACATTGTCCTGCATTATTTGGGCATTTCTATGTATTCTCTGGGGTGTGAACATGGTCTGCATTGATTGTGTTTGGTTGACAGCCAGACCTCCTTCCCACCCACCCACCCACCCAGTCAGTTATCCCACCATGGAACGTGCTTGCATTGCAGGGAGTGTAAGTTGTCTCTCAGGATGTCAGTCAGTGGTGTCCTGCTGTTTGTTGGTGCACAGTTGGCAGCAGGGCCTTGTGCTCCCCACAGCAGTAGCCAGTGTCAGCCATCTTGTGAGTCCTTCTCCACTCCCTGTGATGTGAGCATGGTTCAGGGTGGTGTTGATGGGACAGTTGTGGGGGTGAGCTATGTCTGTGACTACGTCTCCCATCATGCTATTGCCTCCACCCCCTTCCCAGCATGCCCATGCTTCCTTCCTTTTGACTCTGCTTCCCTGTGGGGTGGGCTGGCTGTGCTGACAGGATGGCTGGGAGTGTTGTCCTGGCAGTTGTTTGGCTAAGAGTCCCAAGAGTGTCCCTGTGCTTCACACAACATAACCCAGGGTGGTGGTGCTTTGTGGGATCTTGTGTTAGGATGGAGGGCATTGCATTCTACCAGGTGGGTACTGTGGAGTTTGTGTTGGGGGGGTGTGAGGGGAGGTGCTGGTGACTATAGTCAGTGCTGCAAGTCCCCCTTCCCACCCAGCCAGCCAGATATCCCACCATGGAACGTGCTTGCATTGCAGGGAGTGTAAGTTGTCTCTCAGGATGTCAGTCAGTGGTGTCCTGCTGTTTGTTGGTGCACAGTTGGCAGCAGGGCCTTGTGCTCCCCACAGCAGTAGCCAGTGTCAGCCATCTTGTGAGTCCTTCTCCACTCCCTGTGATGTGAGCATGGTTCAGGGTGGTGTTGATGGGACAGTTGTGGGGGTGAGCTATGTCTGTGACTACGTCTCCCATCATGCTATTGCCTCCACCCCCTTCCCAGCATGCCCATGCTTCCTTCCTTTTGACTCTGCTTCCCTGTGGGGTGGGCTGGCTGTGCTGACAGGATGGCTGGGAGTGTTGTCCTGGCAGTTGTTTGGCTAAGAGTCCCAAGAGTGTCCCTGTGCTTCACACAACATAACCCAGGGTGGTGGTGCTTTGTGGGATCTTGTGTTAGGATGGAGGGCATTGCATTCTACCAGGTGGGTACTGTGGAGTTTGTGTTGGGGGGGGTGTGAGGGGAGGTGCTGGTGACTATAGTCAGTGCTGCAAGTCCCCCTTCCCACCCAGCCAGCCAGATATCCCACCATGGAACGTGCTTGCATTGCAGGGAGTGGAAGTTGTCTCTCAGGATGTCAGTCAGTGGTGTCCTGCTGTTTGTTGGTGCACAGTTGGCAGCAGGGCCTTGTGCTCCCCACAGCAGTAGCCAGTGTCAGCCATCTTGTGAGTCCTTCTCCACTCCCTGTGATGTGAGCATGGTTCAGGGTGGTGTTGATGGGACAGTTGTGGGGGTGAGCTATGTCTGTGACTACGTCTCCCATCATGCTATTGCCTCCACCCCCTTCCCAGCATGCCCATGCTTCCTTCCTTTTGACTCTGCTTCCCTGTGGGGTGGGCTGGCTGTGCTGACAGGATGGCTGGGAGTGTTGTCCTGGCAGTTGTTTGGCTAAGAGTCCCAAGAGTGTCCCTGTGCTTCACACAACATAACCCAGGGTGGTGGTGCTTTGTGGGATCTTGTGTTAGGATGGAGGGCATTGCATTCTACCAGGTGGGTACTGTGGAGTTTGTGTTGGGGGGGTGTGAGGGGAGGTGCTGGTGACTATAGTCAGTGCTGCAAGTCCCCCTTCCCACCCAGCCAGCCAGATAGCCCACCATGGAACGTGCTTGCATTGCAGGGAGTGTAAGTTGTCTCTCAGGATGTCAGTCAGTGGTGTCCTGCTGTTTGTTGGTGCACAGTTGGCAGCAGGGCCTTGTGCTCCCCACAGCAGTAGCCAGTGTCAGCCATCTTGTGAGTCCTTCTCCACTCCCTGTGATGTGAGCATGGTTCAGGGTGGTGTTGATGGGACAGTTGTGGGGGTGAGCTATGTCTGTGACTACGTCTCCCATCATGCTATTGCCTCCACCCCCTTCCCAGCATGCCCATGCTTCCTTCCTTTTGACTCTGCTTCCCTGTGGGGTGGGCTGGCTGTGCTGACAGGATGGCTGGGAGTGTTGTCCTGGCAGTTGTTTGGCTAAGAGTCCCAAGAGTGTCCCTGTGCTTCACACAACATAACCCAGGGTGGTGGTGCTTTGTGGGATCTTGTGTTAGGATGGAGGGCATTGCATTCTACCAGGTGGGTACTGTGGAGTTTGTGTTGGGGGGGTGTGAGGGGAGGTGCTGGTGACTATAGTCAGTGCTGCAAGTCCCCCTTCCCACCCAGCCAGCCAGATAGCCCACCATGGAACGTGCTTGCATTGCAGGGAGTGTAAGTTGTCTCTCAGGATGTCAGTCAGTGGTGTCCTGCTGTTTGTTGGTGCACAGTTGGCAGCAGGGCCTTGTGCTCCCCACAGCAGTAGCCAGTGTCAGCCATCTTGTGAGTCCTTCTCCACTCCCTGTGATGTGCGCATGGTTCATGGTGGTGTTGATGGGACAGTTTTGGGGCGGGCAATATGTGTGACTGCGACTCCCATGATGCTATTGGCTACACTGACTTGGCCAGCATACACAGAATTCCTTCCTTTGAGTGGTCTTCACTGTGTGTTGGTGTTGTTGTGGTGGCTACATGTGTGGATGTGTTTGTTAGTTCTATTTGTGCCACTGCCTAGCTGTAGTTGTGGTTGTGTTTGTACATGTGTTGGCACAGTTGGATGTGACTTTTTTGATGGCATGTGTTGTGTTTATCTGACTGACATACACATTTTGGGATGATTCTGTTCTAGTTGCTGTGTAATTGCTATGTGTGCATGGTTTGACTCTCCCCTTGACAGTGATGTGTGTGTTTTGTGGCAGTTTATTGTGTACATTTGTTGTGTACTCACCAGGCTCTGGGATGTTCTCTAGTCCATATACGCTCACTGGCGGAAGGATGGCCCGCACCTTCTCCTCCCAGGGCCTGAGGTATATTGGCTTGGCAGGAGGGCCACTGCCGGTCTGTTGGCTGTTGCTGTAGTCTATCTTCAGCAGGTCCCGTACCCTCCTGCGCACGTCATACCACCTGTTCTGGATGTCCGTCTTTGTGCGCCGACATGATGATTGTGCGTTCACCCTGTTGATGATCCTCTCCCACATCTTGGTTTTCTGCGACATGGGGGTCTGTTGGACCAGAGTGCCAAACAGCTGTGGCTCCACCCTGAGGATCTCGTCTACCAGGACTTCCAATTCACAATCTAGGAACTTGGGATTCTTCTTGGGGGGCATGGTGATGGGTGGTGATGGTGAGTGATGTGTGTGTTGGTGTGCAGGTGAGGGTGTGTGAGTGTGTGTTTTGCTGGGTGTATGTGAGGTAGGTATTTGTTGGTGTGCTGATGGTGTGTGGCTTGTGTGAGGGATGAGCTGTGGGTGTGTGGTTGCTTTCTCTTGGGTGCTGGCAGTGAAATGGCATTTGCAAAGGCTCATGGTAGTGATTTGTGTCCTTTATATAGGTGGAGTTGTGGGTGTGTCTTTGTTCTCTGTCCCCACCCACCCCAGTATTTATTGGCTTGGTAATTGCTTGTTTGGCCTTTTTTTGGTTGATTTTTCCTTTGTGCTGTTTGTGTATGTTGGAAACGTTCTTGTGACCGAGTCGGACCCTGCATTGGTCTCGTACGGTGTTTTCCGTTTCGTTCACGCTGTGTTTGTGCAGTTTTGTATGCTGCGTACGCGTCGGTCGCGGTGTATTGTATTGCTTCGGCTCGGTTTTGTATGCGTGTCGGTCGTACGGCTTGTCCTCCGTCCGACTCGGTCGTGTTTTCGCGCCTTGCATCGTACTTTGCGGGTTGGAGTTGGCGGGTACGATTCGGTCGGATTTGTTCCGGGTGCGTGTCGGTCGGTTGGATTCGCGTGTTTTCCGGCCGGATTGCTATTTTCCGAGCGGCTCGGTCGGTCGGCTTGGTTTCCTGACGTGTCGGTCGGATTTATCGCGGCTTGCATCGTACTTGGCGTGTCGGGCGCCACTGGTACGTGTCGGTCGGTATTTTTTCCGGATCCGAGTCGGTCGGTGCTTTTTCCGGCCCGAATCGGAATCGACCCCAGAATGTACCACATCAGCCAATCCTTTGCAATAATCCATCACGAGATCATCAGTTATAGTCAACAGTTTGTTGACAGGTACATGAGCTTGTCTCATTGCTCGTCCCATGATAATTTCGTGGGGACTCAAACCTGTTTTCCTATCAGGTATGCTTCTGATAGTCATCAGTACCAGGGGAAGGGCATCTGGCCATTTCAGTCCTGTGGCTTGACACATTTTTCCTAACCTTTTATTGTTCCATTCACTTGTTCTACTACTCCAGAAGCCTCTGGTCTGTATGCACAATGCAATTTCTGTTGAATACCAAGAGCCTCACATATCAGTTGAACTAATTAATTTTGAAAATGTGTTCCTCTATCTGTTTCAATCGTTACTGGAAAACCATACCTTGGAATGAATTCTCTTAGCAAAAGCTTTGCCTCTGTAATTCCATCATTCCTTCTGGTCGGATAGGCTTCCACCCAACGAGAAAACAAACAAACAAAAAACCACAAGAACATACCTCAGTCTATTGCTTGGAGGCATTTCTATAAAATCTAGTTGCATTCTCGTGAAAGGACCTCCTTCTCGTCCTATTGTTCCTAAACTCACTACTGTTTTCCTTCCTGGATTTATCTGTTGGCAGATAAGACATCTTTGACAAAGACTTTCAGCTATGGCTCTGAATTTTGGGTTATACCAGGTTTGTCTGAAAAGTCGGATCATTGCATCTCTTCCAATATGAGCTTGTCCATGGTACATCCGTGCCATGTCAGAAATCATGTTATCAGGCATAACTGGTCTTTCATCTCTATAAACCCAAACATCATCTTCTTCCCTTTTCCTGCATCCTGCTTTTATCCAATTATCTTTCTCCTCATCATCTGCTGCTTCCTGTAACTGTCTCACCTCATCCCATGTTTCGACAATGTTAGTAAAAAGCAAAGGACATGAAACATGCTCTCTTTCTTGCCTCCTGTTTAGTGAGACTACATTTTTAGCACAGTATTGAAGTACCTCGTCGGCATAATTATTGCCCACGGTTATGTAGTCTTCCCCATTTTTATGTGCATTGCACTTCACCACGGCAATTTGTCTAGACAGCTGTATCGCCTCAAGCAATTTTTTCACAAACTCGCCATTTCGAATCGGAGTTCCTGCAGACGTAAAGAAACCTCTTTGGGACCAGATCTGCCCAAAATCATGAACCACTCCGAAGCCATACTGGCTATCCGTGATCACTGTGATTCGGACATTCTTTCCCAGTTTGCATGCCTGTATTAGAGAAATTAGCTCAGCCACTTGGGCGGAACGTATCCCTCTCAAACAAGATGCTTCCATTATGGCACTTACTGTACATACTGCATACGCTACACTCAAAACTCCTTCATCTGTCCTCAAACATGAGCCATCCACAAACATCACATAGTCTGATTCTTTTAAAGGCTCATCTCTAATGTCTGGCCTTGGTTTCGTACAGTATTCGAGTACATTCAAGCAATCATGATCAACCTCATCTTTGTCTTTCACACTCTCTTCATCCGGCAATGATGTTGAAGGATTCACACTTGTGCATCTGTCAATAGTTACATTGTCTGCACTTAAAATCACTTTTTTCGTACCTAGTCAGCCGACTATGTGTCATGTACTGAGTTTTGGTTCTTGTCAAGAGAATTTCAACAGAATGTGGAACATATACCCTCAATGGGTATCCCATCACAATTCCTTCACTTTGTCCCAGACTCACACAAGTAGCAGCTACTGCTTTCAGACATCCAGGCAACGCTTTCGCTACTGGGTCTAAAACAGCTGAAAAATATGCAATAGGTCTTTTCATATTTCCATGTCTTTGCACTAAAACTGAAAGTGCACATCCAAGTCTCTCACTACAATACAGTTCAAAATCTTTTTCATAGTCAGGCATTCCCAGTGCAGGTGTTTCACACAATCTTGCTTTCAATTCTCTGAATGCCTTCATTTCTTCATCATTCAACTCAAACGGATCTTTCACATCCTTTTTTGTCAATCGCTGTAATGGTTTTGCAATTAGTGAAAATCCACTTATCCACTGTCGACAATATCCAACCATTCCCAAGAACATTCTTACCTCTCTTTGTGTCATTGGAGCTCTCATTCCTCGGATGATTTTTATTCTTTCAGTTGTTACCTTTCGCACTCCCTTTTCAATTTTATGACCTAGGTTTTGAACTTCTTGCTGGCAAAACTGTAGTTTCGACGGAGACACTTTATGTCCTCCTTCTGCTAGATGGTTCAGTAAAGCAATGGTGTCAGTAACACATGCTTCTCTCGTTTTTGATGCCACCATTAGGTCATCAATGTACTGAACCATCACGGATTTTACAGGCATTTTTAAATTTTCCAACAATTTCTTTAGGATCAGATTAAAGATCGAGGGACTCTCTGTGTACCCCTGAGGAATTCGGCACTATGCCAAAATACGCTCTCCGAACCTGAACGCAAATAATGGCTGGCTATCTGGATGTAACGGGATAGAGAAAAATGCATGGCACAAATCAATGACAGTGTACCATTCTGCCTCATGTGGAATCTGATACAATATTACAGCAGGGTTTGGTACAATTGGACAACAGGAACAACAATTTTATTAACCCTTCGTAAATCCTGTACTATTCTATATGTTCCGTTTGGCTTTTTCAGTCCCATTATAGGCGAATTACATGGACTGCTCATTATTTCTTTCAATATTCCTTGTTCAATCATTTTATTTATCACAGGGGTTATTCCTTCAATGATTTCTGGTGTCAATTTATATTGTGGAATATTTGGGTAATTTGTCCCTTCTTTAACCGAAATTTTAACAGGGTCTACTCCTTTCATTAACCCAATATCTTCACCCGTAAAATCCCACACCTCCTGTTTTACTGTTTTCTTGTAACTCAATTGGGATTTTCTCTACATCAAACACAGGAAACAAGTCATTCACTCCTGGCTCTAATTCTGCCATTGTCATTTTATATATAATACATCTTCATCTGGTGTCTGAAATGCAATCCCATCTGGCGTACAATAGATGGTGCAATTCATTTTGCAAAGTAGATCGCGTCCAAGTAAATTTACAGGACTGCAATCACATACCACGAATCGGTGCATCTCTCTGAACGGTCCAATTTTTACTTCTACTAATTTTGTAAGTGGTGCCTTAATTTGCTGATTCGAAACACCAACGACTTGGATATTTTCACCTGAGAGAGGAAGGTTTGGAATTTCCACTGATCTAACAGTAGAACGGGTAGCTCCAGTGTCCACAAGGAATGTTACATCTGCACCATTCACTTCTCCATCCACAAATGGACCTGTCTGATCTACCTCTAGAGTTGCGCCAAGTACGCTCTCTTCCTCCTCTCCTAGGCACCGTCATAAACTTTCATCCGACTCATTCCCATCCTGTCGCAACCAATACTGTGATATTGCAGCTGCGCGCGGCAATTGTGTTACCTGCTCTCCTCCGTACTGTATCTCTGTGGATTTACACTCTTGGGTAGCGGTGGTTGTGGCACCTGACTCTGTTGCGTAACTACCTGCGGTTGCTGCAGTTGTTGGTAACTCACCTCACTCTGCACCTGTGGGTTTAATGATTGATTTTCTGCATTAGCTTTTGGAGGAAATTTACACTCGTTTCTCCAATGCCCTAATTTTCCGCAGTTGTGGCATGGCCACTTTTTCTTTGCTTCTTCTATACTCATTTGGCCTTTTCCTTTACCTATATTTGGTTTGAATTTATTTTGTCCGGTCTCGTTAACCTGGTTATTCAGTTGAGCTTCTTGTTTTTCTGCAACTTTCACTTGTGCCCACATTGCTTTTTCCTTTAATTTACGCTGTCTACTCTCAATGTCATCACTACAATACTTAGCATACCTCAGCACCTCGTCCACTGTACTATTCTGCCAGCATATCATATGCTGCTTAATCATTTCGCTTATTTCTGGTTTCAACCCATAAACAAATCTATATACAAAATGACTCATGTCCTTCTCATTCAGAGTCTCATAACCGCTGTACTGTTTGAAGACCAAAAGCAGCCTCTCATAGTAGGCATGTACAGATTCCTTACTCTCTTGTGTAGTTCTATCAATTTTTACCCAATCAGTTTCTTTGGGCGGAATTTTGTTTTTCAGGAACGTAATAACCTGCTCATATTTCCTCATCACCTCGGGTCCTGGTGCTCCTGTTTTTGCATCCCTAGGATATTCTACAGTTGGCCAATCAATGGTGATTTTGCATTCTGTCCATAAATCGGCTGGTACTACAATGTCAAATAACCCATCCAAATCTACCCACAACACCTTTGAAACTTTGATAAATCTTTCCACTTGTCTGTACCATTCTACAGGTTTTTCTTTCAATTTTGGAAAGTCATTTGTAAATGACAATATATCCTGTCTGGTCCAAGGGACATGTATATAACTGCCTCCTGGAGTTTCTCTCATGGGATACTCCCTTACAACCGACTCCTTGTCTGTCACCGCAAAAGCTAAAGACGCCTTGTCAGTTGTTTTCTCATTCCTTTTAGTCCACCTGCTTCTCCATCTGTCCACATCACCCCATTTTCTTAGCAAAACAATCAATTCTTTTATCTGTGTTAAACGTCCTGTGTTCAGATTTTCTATATCCTTTTCACAAAAATCTACCCTATACGGTTTCTGTAAACTCCTGACCTTCACAAATTCCACTCCTAGTTCATGCGCTGTCTCTTCCAATTTGTCATGCAGATTTCTAGCCCTCCAAGTAATGCTCTTGCATAAGAACATTATCTCGTCGTCTTGGTACGTTTTTAGTTTTTCCGTCCCAATAGTCCCTAGAATTAATTCCTCCATATCTATTTTAAGCCTAATTACATCTAATGGTTTTGGTTCTGTCTCTTTCTTCTGCAGGTTTCTCATCCATTCATTTAATTCGTCTGGAGTGGGACCTACAGGTGTACTACTCATTTCTATCCAGTTTCTAATCCTCTCAGGTGTTTCTGATGCAAATTCGGTTCCCATAGGAATCCTCCTCATCTCGCTCTCGTTTACTGTCAAATTAGTAGTTGGGCTCGGTCTATATGGACTGACCAAATTTCTTGCCCTCTCATTTTCTAGTTCCATCCCTTCTCTCATTCTCTGCAAATTTGAGTTCATGGGAATGACTAAGGAATGTTCATCTATTTTCTGATTCTCAAAAACTGGTATTACTGGTCCTATCGTTACTGGCACAGTCACAGCTTCCATGTTCATTGTTAACTCTCTTATTTTCTCAGTCAATTCTTTTGTAGTTTTTGCTAACTCGGCTGCATTATCGCTGTCACATTTTTCACCTTGTGGAGTTTTTAGCTGTTCATTTGACCTATTTATCTTGTATCTTCGTTCTGGACTTTTATTCCTCCCAGTTTCCGTTGGCGGTGCATTGGGTGTCACCACTGCAGAATTCTGTTGATATGGAGGTGGGTTTCTGTTTAAATAATCTTCCAGCAATTCATCCTCTGTCTCGCTACCTCCATACCTGTACCTTTCTGTAACTGTATGTTTCTTTTTCTCTACACACTTCTTTCCTGTACCCTCTTCAACTGTAAAAGCTGGAAACAACCCTTCTGTCATATTAGCATATCTCCAACGCTTCATTCTGTCCTCATGATTCACTCCCCACAACCTTCCAGGAACAAAACCATGATTCTTTGCACCTCTGTATCTTTCTCGTTCATACATCTCGTCTCCCCATTCACCTAACGCTTCAAACTGTGTCGGTCTAGGTCTTGGCTCAAGCTTTGTCATCTTTTCCCTCAAATTTCGAAGTATCGCCATGCTAAACGATCCATTCTCTGGAAAAGCCAATACTCCATCATTCTGAGTATATTTTGTCCAATTTTCTAACCAAATGCAAGTATGATAACCGTATTTCAGCATCATATGCGAAGCTGGTGTTTTCGGCGGAGGAATTACTTGTCCCTCTCTAGTTACTACCTTTTTGTCTTTTCTAAAAAAGTTCTTAATTTTCGCCATCCATGACTGTTTCTCTCTACCGTATTCATAATAAGCCATATTTCACGATTTCTTTCTCTTCTGTAAGCTCGTAACTCTGCTCTGATCTCTATGTGCTATTCGGACCTATCCCAGCGCGTCTCACACTAACGCACCAATCCAAAACCTCCACGCCACTGCTATTCGGACCTATCCCAGCGCGTCTCACACCAACGCACCAATCAGGGCGTTTTCCGTGTTTCTATTGCACTGGCCAATCCCAGCGCGGCCTTTTGTCTACGTCAGTTCTGCTCCTGACCCCTCCTTTGCAAAAATTATCGGCAATTCGTTTTCTTGACCAAATCTTATTAGTTACAACATAAAACACATTTCCATTGTCTGTTTTCGCTAAACAAAAGTGATAGTTTACTCTATCGTACAAGAATATAGTTTCGTTCGATAAGTGTAGCACTTACCTCTACCTTACCCTTCTTTCAAGCATTGGGTAAACCCGTTTCTCTGGGGATAAAACACATGTGGAGACTACACTGCTCCTGAGAATTAAGGCCAGAGTTTCACAAGAAAACCGGTTGCTATTTCACTCATACACGTTTTATACAGAAAATGTCCCTATCATAATACAACCTGTGTTATCACCAATTTGAAAAACCAGACAATGCACTATTCCATGTGACTTCTCTTGCCACACGTGTCCACTTCCTACTTCCCGGAAGTTTCAAAATTTCCGACTTACATATAACGTAATACAACTCGACATGAAGTATTAAAACATGGAATATTCAAAAATCAATAATCAATAATCACCAAACTAATCTATAGTAACCATAACTCTGCTACCAAGAAATCTGATCCAGCGCGACTAATATATTTTCCTCTCCTATGGACATAACATCCAGGTCGGAAACACTCCTTTTTCCACAACTATACCAATATGACGGTGGGGCCCATAACACCGCATATACATTCACTCACTCAAATATTCCCTGGATCTCATCCACTACTACCTAGGAGAGAAAGCTATGATGAATGCTGGAAGGGAACGGGATACCTTTTTACTGTTGACAAGATAACTGTTTAAACATCATACATAATTAGATTTTAATCCTGTCAAATTCCAAAACACCAAAAGGTATTCCGTTCATTGGTCGATGGACCAACTAGTAGGAATCAGTTGATGGTGATTAAGACCAGCTCAATCACTTTAACCTATTAAACATTTGCATTTATCATTGAGCTAAAGAATCACAGACTCAAAATTTTAATTATAATAAAGTTTATCTAATTAATTAAATGCATAGAGAAATCTCCATTTTATTAATCAGTTTAATACATTTATTATCATTAGAAGAATAAAGTTCAGAGAATTTATGCATACCCTTTTAGATGGAAAAATAAAGTTCGTCACAGCAGATCACAGCATAGCATTCCCAAAATCTGACTGACTGTCTCGCTAAACAGGCCTCCTCGATGGACCACCTATACAGGTTTTCCGCATCGATCTCCTTTCTTCCCAGTCAGATTAAAAAGCAAAACGATTAATTAAATTTAAAGAAAATGGCCTAAAGAAAAAATAGCAGCGATTCTCCAGCGTCAAAGTTCTGTGCCCAAAATTATGTATGAATAGCGCTCCTCCTACTTAAGAGTAGGTCCTCTTATACCCTAAAACTAGCTTACTAAACAGGAATGTTTCAATCTTTGGGGCGAGATTCACGCTAATTGGTCCATTGGAGGGGTGGCAAGCATCTCCTCATTGCCCTCCTTGTTCAAACCAGTTCCGACAATGTTTATAATTTTCGTCCTTTCACACGGTTTTAGGACATTACCAATCCGATTGACAAGTCCTCATTTGTAACTTCTCTTGTATCTTTATTAAAACAGTTCATTGTTAATTCACAGTCGCATCTCTGGTTCCCATGCATTTTCTCGCTGCGTCCCTTTTTGGTACCCATTCTGGTGTCAGGTCATGGTGACCTTGGTCTTTTCATTCTGGGCTCTACTTTCGGATCACGTGTCATTGGCAACAGCTTTCTCCCAATTGGAAGCCATTTTGCACTTGCGCACTTTAGCTCATCTGCCTCGGCGGCCATTTGTACAGTGCGGCCTAGCAGGCCCGTACGAACTATTATGAAACAAACACAATCATAATCAAAACAAAGAAAATAAGCCTTTTCGTTTCCCACCCGTCATTCTACGTACCCCAATTAGGTGTTACCTAGCAAAAGCGACATATAAAGCTATGCTTACTTACCATCCGCATACTTTTGCCACAATACGATTTACTACGTAGCACAAATCATGCAACATTATTTTAATTAATACGCAAACCATTATGTTATTATTTATATCACGTAGACCAGCGTTAGTAGGTTATCTTTTGAACAGGTATTGGCGGTTATCCTTTATAAAAGATGTCTATAAAGACATAAAATGTTGATTAGTCTCCAAACAATTAATAGAATTAATTATTAGTATTAATATTAGGGGGTTCAAAATGTTTCTTATTTGCCTTGCTCCATCAGCACCCTCCCCAAACATACAATACACCACGAAATAGACTTCACCTCAAATTGCGTTCTCTCATACAGGTTTAGAGTAAGTGTAATACTGCAAAGCAAGGCACTGTATGTATACTGGTGTAACAAACATATTTAAAAGGCAATTAATGTTGAAATCTCATAGCTTGAGCTCACGTAAAGAGAGGTAGGAGGGGTGCAGGTGATTCTACAGCACTACAAGCTGCAAACCAATTGTTACAGGTAACATTTTCTGTTTGCATTTCTTTGAGATTTAAAGCCCATCGAAAACGACTGTACATGCTTTGTATAGACTGAGAAGAAGTGCCCTTTTCCTTAAAGCGGTGGCTTGCGAGCTGTGGTAGAAGGCTTTTAGATAAGACTTTTAACAGTTTGTCCAGCTTGTGCTTCTTGGTGGACATGAATGTCCAAACAATAATGTTTGGCAAAAGTGTGAATAGTAGACCATGGTGTAGCTTTACATATGTCTGAAAGTGGGATGTTGCCTGGGAAAACCATTGAGGCTCCTTTGTACCTTAGAGTAGTGTGCATTTAGCAGTGGCATAGCAAACTTTGATACACTTGACAATCCATCTAGCAAGGCCTGCATTTGAAATGAGTCTACATAAATAGGATTTGGCAAAAGCTACAAAGAGTTGCATTGGGATGGAAAAGTCCCTTGCATGGTATAGAGGAGTATTCACCTGAGTGTCTGATGCTTGCATTTGTGGTATCCCGACTGCTATTTTGGCCCTGGCATCATGCTAAACAAAGAATGTGTGCTGAGGCCTAGGTCTGTCCCTGTCTATGAGATCCTGGACCAGTCTAGTGACTTGGAAGTAGTCACAAAGCATGACTGCATTATGGGCAGAGGACTACTGTCCCTGTCCTGGGATCAGTGCATGAAGTGGTGCTGGCAGCATACCATATTATGGAAGATTAATTGTGTGCCCAGACATTTTTACCTGTATCACTAAAATAAGTCCCACTGGCCCTCTTGTGTAAAGTTCTCGTAGGGCTGAGTGTGTGAGTGAACCCACGTTCTGAAGACAGTGGAATCTATTTTAGATACCCCTGGCCTGGCATAGCACAAGATGGAGGACAAGGGCAGCTTCCCCAGACAGCAGAAGTGTATTGCTTGCATTCCTGTGGCTGGAGGTAGGAGATACAAACAATGTAGTGGGGGTGGGGGGATAGAGACAGTTTTACCTTTAGAAATTTAAATTTGAGGACTTTGTTAGCAAGGGGCTCTGATAAGTTCTTCCTGAGCAGTACCATTTGGCTGATGGCAGTTGTGAGGGGTGGGACTGCAATTTTGTGTAAGGTGAGGATGTTTCTAGATCAGCCCTTCCCTTTGACCCTGACTACTGCTTTTGTATGGTTGTCGACAGCTAGGTGCAGACCCCTAACACTTCATTGCACCTGTGTTATTTGTGCTCCAGTTTTGAGCCAGTCCTAGCCACAAGTGCTGTGAGAAGCAACTCCCCAACCCAAAGGCGGTGTCCAGAAAGCAGCTTCAGGAGGACAGTTTGAGACAGTGGATCCGCATCCCCCGCTCTAAAAAATGTTTGGAAAAGTGGGCCCCAAACCACCCTACTTTGATCCAGGTCAAAGTAAAAAACCTATGAAGGGAGTGCAATGCAGGGAACTCAAAAGACTGCTGTGACCGGACTGCTGTCTAACTGAGAGCCAGAGGTGAGGGTAAATCAACTGAATGCTGCACTTGCTGCTGTTAGAACTGATGGTCTGCCTGAGTGCCTAGAAACCTGCTTGCCTACTGAGAGAGTGAGGGAGTCTGCCAGGCTCTGCAGGAGGAGATGCTATCAAGGAGGAGAAGTCCAGCATATCCCCTGGGCTGTCGGACATTCAGAGGAAGTGGACTGCTGAGAGCGAAGTTAGAGTGACCCATGCTTTGGAGGGTCCCCCGATCACTCAGACCAGGTTCCTGGCAGGAAGCGCTCTGTGAAATTGGCTGTCCATCCTGGCTGGGGCTGTACTTGCCATTCAGCGACCTCTGCCCAATTATGCAGCAACTGCTGAATGACAACATTGAGCTGACCAGGGCTGCAACTGCCTTATTGGCCCAGGCAGAAATGCTACTGCAATGAGAGGACATCAGCCAAACAAGGGTTACAACTACCTGCTTGTCTCACTTGGGGGGGGGGCACCTGCTATTTGAAGATGTTGGCTTGCCCAGGATAGCTTCTGCGCTTTATGTGCTTGGGTCGCTGCATGGAAAAGACTCGACCTGCCAGCGGTGTGCTCAGAGATCCAGCCGCACCTGGCTACCATAGCAGCCCCCAAAGTTACTTTTGCTCACCACAGCATATCTGTGGGAAGGACTCCAAAGAGCCTAAAATGCTCAGAGAGAGAGAGTGCACCACAAACTGCTGCAAACCCACTAGATCACCTGGAGTAAGATACTCAAAAACTAAGTGCACTGCCTGTATTTATGATTAGTGGGGGGACATTAGAGATTGCACATGCCCGATTCACACTTGGCCGTCCCTTCAAATGGTGTCCAGCAAGGGAGGCGGGGGGGAGGGGGAAGGTCACCTAGGTGGTTTTAGCCCAGAAGGGGGAATCAGCCGGTGTTCAGCCTAGGGAGAAAGGAGTCACCAGGGTCACTGATTTGTACCTTAAATTGAATTGTGTAGAGTTTATTGCTGCTGTGTAGTTAAAATTACCTTCTTTTTCTTACAAGATAAGCACTGGGCTGGACATAGATGTTATTATGTCACTATTATGTCAGTTGGTGGATTGTTGGATTCTCAGCTTGTGTAACCCTACACTACCTCCCTAAGGAGCCTGCGACTGCTTGTTCTCGCTACTCTACGAGTCGATTGCAGAAAAGGTTGTACTAGGCTCAGTTGCATGCTATCCTGTTTACAGTGTTGTTTTTTTGTGGATTTCAGTGGTGTTTTCTCTGTTTTCAAAGCCTTTGGAAATCAGTGCTCATCAGTGTTTATTCAGCTGCTTATCTGCCAAAATAGATAAAACTCTATTTTTCCAGTGTTTATAAAACTATTTTTGCAGTGATTGTTATAAAGCACATATTTAATTTAAAGGCAAAGTAATGCAGGTTATGTAGTGTCTTTCCATTGGGAGTTTGTCCAATGGTCCTATATTGGACTGTTTTCAGCATAAAAGGTCTCTGTATTGAACTCTCACATCTCATTTCCCTCTCTCACAAACACTCTGGCAGGACTCTGTCTGGTTTACAGGACTAATAATGGAGTAATAAAATGTAAGCGTGTAATATTCAAATATTTTGATAAACGAATCCCTGGAAACAACTTGGAGTCATTCTCTTACTGAATACAATGACATTGCAGGGGTGAACATTCCCTGCCAACATAATAGTACCTTGTTAGACCTTTACAATTTTGAATTACACCAGATTAATTTGTAGTCCTGCATTCTAAGACACCTGAAACATGATGCTTTTTGCATGCCGGCACTCTTTTTCTGCACTCTGCCTGACTACATTAAGGTAGTGCTGCTGTTGAGGGGACATTCATAGCTGCCTACTGTTCCAATGGTTAATGTCACACTTTGTTAGTCCTGTCCTAATTACAATGTATTCTGCACTTTGAGACGTTGCTGTTAACTTTGCAACAATGGTCTCAAAACCCCAGCAGTAAAGTGCAGTTGGGGAAAATCCAGGAATAGGTGAAGATATGACAGATAATAAGTTAACAATGATTTACGGACACCCCTACAAACAAAACTCAAGCAGAATAATCTTAGACCAATCTTTCTTGCTGCTACCTTGTATAACAAAGTTACATTGTCTTGGACCCTTCAGACCGAAATAAAACTGACTCATTCCCTCTTGCATTCTTTTCTTTGAATAGCATTATGGTTTGTGTTTGTACAGGTGTTTACCAGCATTTATATGTCTACACTGCTGAATGCTGTTTCCCTTTTCGACTAGGTTTTATCAGTGTTTAATTTGAGCCTGTGGTTTCCGGTGCTCAGCACTGGCACTTAATTGTCAATACCGGTGCTTGTGACAGTCTGCCACAAGGTGGCGCTGTCTGGCATATTTAGAGATGACTACAACAACTTAATTATTAATTAAATACACATTAAAAATGACTATTACCTGCCTCCCAAGCCATTCTTATAGCTTTGCGAGCCTGAATTGTCACACTTTTAGTAGTGAGATGGTTATTAGTTGTATTGCTACTGTCATTGGCAGCATGGCAGGGGCAATGTGTGGTACAAGCTGCAGTGGCTTCCAGATGAGAGCCCTGGCACTTTTTTTTTTTACAAATTAAGCACTGGTTATTATAGGTTTAAACCTAAAACAGCATAGCCCATGCAGTTTGCAGATCCATAATAAAAAATATCCCAAGACAGCAGTGGCAAACAACCTCAACCATCACAGTTGATGCACAGTAGCCCCCATCGGCCCATTGGCCCCAGTCTATGGTGTCTGCCAAGTTGCTTCATCTTTCGAAAGGATTTTTTTACAATCAGTATTGTACATGAGGGCTATATTGGGATCCAAAGGGCCTAAGGCCCTTTACACAACCAGCTGAGGTTGTGTGAAAAAATTTAAATTTGCCCATCCATGGTTTGATTGACATGGAATAGCGAGACCACTATAGGTAGACCTGATCTTTGTGCACATTAATGGATGGCGCCTCCACTGAGAGCTTGCATTTCACTAACTCATCAAAGGAAGTGATGGCAATGATGAAGACCACCTTGCGGCAAAGAAACTGCAGTGGGTAAAAGTTGAACAGCTCAAATGATGGCCCCATGACCTGGTGAGAACAATATTGAGGAGCCATGAGGAAACTGGTGTGACTCTTAGAGGATTATTCTTTTGAGGTCTTTCATAAATGCTCTAACTGCAGGTATTTAGAATATTCTCTGGTGTTGTCGATTTTGTGAGTAAGCTACTACAGTGGCTAAATTTATCCTAACTGAAGTGTGAGCTAAGCCTGCCTTCTGTAGGTGCAATAAGTAACAGATAATATTTTGCACAGAGGCATGTAGGGGCTGCTTGCTGAGACTAAAGCAATAGTGAACACATATTTTCCATTTGGCTGCATAACAGGTCCTTATTGTTGGCATATAGGCATCCTTAACAATTAGCATGCACTCTTCTAGGAGTTGAAAATACCCAAGTACCAAACCTCAGATTCAATGCCCTGTGGTTGGGGTGTTGCAGCTGTCCCTCATGTTGAGGAGGTCTGCGGGTAGAGGCACCCTCTCCTAGGCATGTACACACATTTCCAGAGGAGTATCATGTCTGTCTCACTCAGGTGGATGGTATGAGGATGAACCTCATGGAGCCTGCATCATTTGCGTTGTCCTTGCATCATGCAAGGTGAGACAAGGACAACGCAAACCATTAACTGGGATTTACTAATCCACGTAAAGCCACCTTACCTGGCTCTGAGTGGTTTACTAAATCCAAAGTAATGCAAGACATATCGTTGCCTTGCGTTACCTTATGCCAAAGGGGCTTTCCATGGGTAGAGTATGGGAGTTCCCACGCATCCAACCATGGATTTTGCTGCATTCCTAGATTTACAGATCTGGAATGTATCCAAATGATGTGCTTAAATATTTGATGCATTTAGCATCACACATACAACAACAAAAATACCTTTTAGGATTTTTTTTGTGTAGGACGGTGTGCCTTCCTGCACAAAAACAATTCTGCCTGTCATGTAGGCACCCTTGCACCATGGTGCAGGGATGCCTGCGTTGGCATTGGGCAGCACACAGTGCGTCAGTGAAAGGAGGCAGCAGAAATGCACCATATCTTTGTAAATATGTTGCATTTCTTATGTCTCCCTTTCATGCAACGCAGCACAGCAAGTTGCCTTCCTGAGCTGCGTTGCATGAAAGGTTAGTACATCTATCTTTTAGTTTGTTGTTCCTGTGCTGCTGCAGTAGGATATTTTCTCCAAATTACTCTTAATTACTGAAGCCAGCGTAACTGTGTAATTTCAGTATTTTTGCATAACAAGAGTAATGTGTTGTAGGAAACCCACCTCTCTATATAGTGCACCACAATGGGTACACTGTGCAGAAAGGTCGAAGAGACCCTTATTGGTTTACAGAGGCAAAAGTAGATAATACTAACGCTCTACTTTCTACAGTGTGGTTGAGTATTTAGGCTTATCAGAGGGTAGTGCAAAGCATTTGTTGTATACACCAAGGAAATAAAGGATTCACACACTCAAAGAATGAAGTCGAGACTGAATTAGTAAAATAGCACTTCTTTTTATATAAATATTTAGACTAAGAACTTCGGGTACAAGGTAAATACTTTTCACAATACGAGAAAATCACAGTAAAGTCAATATCTACAGTTGTGCGCAATACGCACAATGAATTTCCTATTGATGGAAAAAGGCAATTGGAAAAAGAAATGCAGTACAGTACAGGTTCACTCTTCAGTGCCAATGCCCTAGGTACCAGGAGTACCATTTTCTAGGGACTTAGAAGGGGTACTAAAGTTGTGCCAATTGGGAAACAAAAGGTACAGTTTAGGGAAAGAGCTTCTAGCACATAGGACCTAGTTGGCAGGGACCCTCTGCGCTTCCAGTCACAATTACATCATTTTCCAGGCAAAAAGTGGGGGCTAACCATGTCCAGAAGAGGTACTTTCCTACATGTATAAATACTGAAATTACTCTGATTACTCTGGCGCAATTAAAATTTCATACAGGTCTATGTAGAAGTCCACCAGCGATAGGAGTACTGCTTAAGCACCTGGGTGTTGATCTCCCATTTGTGTGTTTGCCAATGCATCCTGCTGGTCAGGTCTGCAAAGTAATTGTATACTTCAGGGAAGCATTCTGCCAAGAGAAGGACCTGATAGTAAATGGCTGAATGCCAGATTCTCTGTGCCAGCCTGGACTATTGTGGTGAGCGCATGCCCCCAATTTTTGAAGGTAGCACATGGCATGTTGCCGTCTTGTGCGAATGAGAACTCTTGTTATGAATCACTTTGGGCACTAAATGAACTGTACATTGATGTGTAGATGTTGTTGCTAAGTGGCCATTGTTCCAGCACTGTCATTGCCTAAGCACCCTCCTCACCCTGTGAGGGAGGTGAGTGAGTTGATCACTTGCAGCTGGGATTGGGAGGGCGAGGTTGAGGAAAGATCTACCCATTAACAGGTTCTGGTTACTTGACCATAACGGTTTGTGCTGAACTTTGGGGTCTACCAGCACTTCACCTTCCCACTGACCAGTTGCTTGGGGCCGTAGCCTGACAAGGCACTCCTGCGCAAAGCACATTCACAACTGGCTATCTGGGGCTATTGTGATACAAGACGCCATCATTCCCAACAGTATCATCATCATTCTTGCTGTCAGAGGATTTTATGTTTGGTCAAGAGGAGTAGCCTCTTAAATGCCATCACTCATTGTTGAGGTAGGCTTTGCCTGTTATCCCAAAAACAGTTGCATTTGTTGAGGGCAGAAGGGGAATTATTTGACAATGGCAGTGAACCCTAATGTGTTTAGGAGAGGCACTGCTTGTTGAATGTGATTGAAACATTGCTCTCGGCTGTTGCTCTTTACCAGCCAGTCATCTAGGTGTGGAAAGATAAATAACTTTGTGACAAATGTGTGCTGCAGCTACTGCCTCATGAGGGGTCTTGTTACCCCAAAAGGTAGAACTTTCAACTGACAATATTGTCGTTACCACAACCTTAGATACTAGTGGTGAGCCAGATGGAAGAGGATGTAGAAGTAGGTATACTTGAGGTTGAGGGTCACCTTATAGTTCCATGGAGAGTAGTAGAATGACTTCTTCTAGAGTTGTAATTTTGAAATACTCTGAGATAATGTAGCACTTGAGCGGCCAGAGGTCAAGGATAGGCTTCAGCATTCTGTCTTTTCGGATATTAGAAAGTACAGGGATTATACGCCTTCTCTATATTGGTGTGGGAGAAGTGATTCTATATCTTCCTTTTAAAGCAATGCCCTCACTTTCTCTTGCAGCAGCTTTTATTGTTCATGGCTGTGGTTGTTGCTGCGGTATGGATTGCTGAGTGGTGTGGTATGAAAATCTAGGCACTAGCCATAGGCGGTTATGGAAAGTACCCTAATGTCTATGGGTATTGTGAGAAGTTGGCCTGGTATATGCTGTTCACTAGTTAAAGTGGACACCTTGCACCAGTACAATTCGACTCTTATGGTAGGTAGGTTTAAGACAACCTTTATAGAAAGCTATCCTAGTGGTAGCTGTGGAGAGCAGCCTTCAGGCTAAGTCTTGGAGGAATGTAAAGCAGCTTGTTTTACCACACAATCTCTTGAATCACCAAATGAAGACACCACACAGGTATATATATCAAATATATATGTATTTATTACTAAACAACTCTCTACTAATCTCTTGTGAGATTAGAAGTCAGGAACATATGCATAAATCAACGTTTCACAATAAATTAAGCACAAATATGGCTGGGGCCCTAGGGGCGTACCAGACCATATACTAAAAAGAGACTTAAGAACAACGACTTGCAAAGGGACAAGGCCTAGGGCCTTCAGAAGTGCTGGGGCCTCACGAAACCACCCAAGGCAGGTAAGTAAAGGACCCACGGGGGACGCGTGCAGTGAGTGAACACAGGCGCGGGTCGCCGTTGACTTCAATGGGGCAAGTCGCGGTTGGAAATTAAGAGTTTCAGGGCACTTCGGGAGTAGCTACAAGCAAGTCACTTACAGGGTAAGTAGTTCTAGGGCCAACACCCACAGGAGCACCGTAGTGCTGGAGTTACCTCACCCAGGGAAGCCGGGTGCATAGGTGTCCTTTGGTATCGGGTCGCGGTGTCGTTTTCATTGGGAGCCACTGAAGACTTGCTGCTTGCGACGACAGGAGAAGTGTCCGGTGGAATCCAAGCCTGGATTCGGAAGAAGGAAGACCTGAAAGCAGAGGGGACAGTGTTCAAAGTCACTGGGCAGTGACCCGGGGCAAGGAAGATGAATGCCCACCGTCGTCGACAGATTCAGGTCGTTCACGGGTGTCTTGACTCTTCGGCCACGAGGTCCAGGAGGCGTCGAGGACAACCAGGAGCTGGATTCAGCTTGTCCCACAAAGTCTGCAGCTGACTGCGGTGTCAGCGACCCATTTGGAGCCAACAAGCCTTGGCAGCAGCAAGTCTTGTGGAAAGAGCAAAAAGTCAAGGGTGCAGACCAGCAAGGTCTGGGGAACTCACCCAGCGAGGGTAAGTCAGGGCAGGCCTGGAGCAACCAGGGGAGCCCTTTGGTTCTGTAGAAAAGTCTTCAGGGGACCCACAAGCCGGCTGGCAAGGGATCGCAAAGACGCCTCGGGAGGATTCCTTCAACAGAAGCCCACGGTCACTCGGGACGGGGTAGGCCTCTGATCTTCGGAGGGATTCCTGCTAGAGGCTGGGACCACATGTGGTCCAAAGCACATGTTCATAGAACGTCGTGAAGGGGTTGCACTCGACAATAGTGCACGGTACCCAGGGACTGCGGTTCCTCGTCACTCGTGGGGTCCACTTGCCTCAGCTTCGCTGGGGACTCACGATGGCCTGGGAGAAGTCAGGAAATCTTCGTCTTGGGCTCCAGGGACTTCGGGCTCCAGCGGGAGCGGCGTAGTTTGCGACCGTCGTTGTAGTTTTTGGTGCCTGCCAAGCAGGGAGTCACTCCTTGACTCCAAGGAGATTCTTCAGTCTTCCAGAGGTAGTGGAACGTCGAAGGTCCAGGATTCTTCTTAAGAGCGTCGTCCAGGAGATCTAGTTTGCAATGCACAGGTTCCCCCTCTTATACTAAAAGGAAGGGAGGGACTAGCTCTAGGACCCCACCTATGGGAGGGTCAGGGAGTGGGTGGCTACACCCACTTCCCTTTGTCCAGTTTCGCGCCAGAGCAGGGGCAGGTAGCCCCTGAGCTGGTTTGAACTGGCATATGCACAGAGGAGCCTTCTGCTCCCCAGTGCAGGACTTCAAAGCACTCTAGGAGTGCACCCACCCAGCCCCAATACACTAAACCCTGTCTGGAAGGTGGTCACACCCTCCTGCGACAGGATACCTATTGTTGGGCCTCCTCCACTGCGAGTTTCGGTCATCAGCAGGAGGGCAGCCCAGTGTCTGTGACTGGTGGCATCCATTTTGTGATGCCAGGGCTCTTCAGGATTCTACCGCGTTTCCACAGTAGGTACATGTCTATCCCTCTAGAAGGGTGGAATGCTACCCCCGCCGCCAGAACTGGCGGGGGGGTAGTATTCAAAGATGTTTGACACCAAACACGACATGTTTCCGTGCAGCCATCCCAAAGTTAGCATTTAACGCGAGGCTATAATGCGCTTAAGAGTATATGGTCAGGCTGCACTACAAACAGCCTCAGAGAAGGGTCTCCGAATTCTGCAGAGGGGCTCTGCTCATGCAGGGCACCCTCTCACATAGGAACCAAGCACTCTGCCTTCAGGATTGATAAGGCCTGCCATAGGAGTGACTTATAGGTTTATATGTGTGTATCTATGTAGTGATATAGGTAGCCTACATCACAGTAAGGGGTGCATGCACCACCTTACCCAGGCTGCAGTAGCAGACCTGTGGTGTCAGATTTAGTCTGCTTCCCAGGGGTGGCATAATACATGCTTCAGCCCCTGGTAGGCCTGTGAAGTACCTATGCCCTTGGCACCTAAGGTACCATATACTAGGGACTCATAAGGTACCACAGTATCCAATCACTAGTGCACCTAGAGTGCACTCCAAGTCGTTTAGAGAGAACAGAGAGGCTGGGGCCCTGATTGGCAGGGTCCCAGCCAGACTATAGCCAGAAACCAGTGTAAACATCAGAAAAAAAGTGGGGGCAACATAAGAGGCAGATCCTACTCTCCTACAGGTATATGTTCCCATTAGGGAAGATCTGACTGAATTCATCCTCCGAGAGGTGTTGTGTAATTGCGGGGAATGTGTGGAAGGTCATTGCTTTTGGCAGAGGTGCCCTTGTTTTGGGTACCATTTGATTTACCCTAGCTGTTGCCCCAGAAGCCTCCCCTAGAGTTAGAGTAGGACTTGGATGACTCACCTTCCTAAACAGACTGTTGCGGTTGGTATGGAGGTCTTTCTGAGGTAGCTGCTGATACTCCTCCTGCTTGGGCTTGTTGCCTTTGAAACCTTATCTGATCTGGGTTAAGCCAACTGGGGCACAAAACTGTGCTTCCCATCAATAGGCACACTTGTATGGAATTGCTGGACTTTTGGTCAGAATCCAGAGACACTCAGCCTTTGGAGGAGCATGCTAGTGTTCATTCTCAGGAGGGAGTGCTAGCTGTGTTCAGTGCACACCAGATGAGGGCATTGCAGATGGTCTTCTCCTTCAAGATGAGCTCCTTTCCTTGTTTCTTGTATAGATTCAGAAGGTGTTTTACCAGCTTCTCCATCTCCTCCCAGTGGTACCTGTCATATCTGGACAGTAGTACAAGCAAGTTGGATATGTGCCATTGAGTGGCAGAATCCACAGTTACCCTTTTGGCAGAAGCATCAATGTGCTTGCTCGTTTTGTCAGGTAGAGCCCTATTTAGAAAAGTGTTGCCTACCAGTGACTTGGTTGAAACGTGGCCCCGGATGTATATGGGATCCTCAGGTGCTGCCTAATACCTTTTCTCAACCCGTGGAATGACCACCCTGGTTTTCACTGGTTCTTTAAAATTCTCAGAGGAGCAATTCAACACCCTTTTCAGAACTGGCAAGTACTGTACCGACAGCTTTGCTTTCGAGATAGACTCAATATGAAACTCCTCCTCTTTTTCAACTACATGTAGTTTGACTATGTGATGTGCACTGCACATAGGATTACTGAATGATAGGAGATGATATTACCAGGTGTAGATGATTTGACTGGGTAACGTTCCAAGGAATGGTCATCGTGGGGATCAACATTGTAATCATGCAAAGTGTCACCTCTGTCATGTCACGAAAGGTTCATATTAGGGGTCAGGAAAACCCTTTATGGGATCAGGCTTTGAATCGATGTGCAGGGGACTGAAACTTTGCACATGAGCGTGCTGAGGGTCAGCTATGCTCCTTAGGCCTAGGCATTTTAGAGTCTGGAAAGGTTGAGAATGCTTCAGAAATGGCCTCTTTGAATGGGAGTCCCCTTTCCTTGCTGTGGGGTTGGCCTGGTTTTGTAGGTTGTGGTGGATGAGCTCAAATGTGTCCTGTCACAGGGGTTATGTAGACTCTTCTCTGCCTCATGTCAGGGTGCTTGCCTTGCCCTTTTGGTGGTGTAGGTGAATGCAGCATCGAAGCAGCCGGAGGTTTCAAGTTCAACTACTGAGTCTACCGTGAATCCGAGGAGGGCAGTTTTGATTCTCGGGGCCAAGACGGTGTCTCAACATCAAGGTTCGTGTCCCTGTTTTGAGACTTCTCAGGATTCATGTCTTATTTTTGGGGCAGAGATGGCTTAGGAGTCAGTACAGACTGCTGAGGCCTTTCCAGAGGTGTTTCAGGATTTGGAGAATGACCCTCTCCTGGCCGTGCCCTACCCTAGGGCAGAGGCTATGCTCGAGTTTGAACCTGGGAGAGAGAATCCTTAAAAGAATTTGACTGGGGAAAACAAGGCGTAGTCTTTGCCCTTGGGGTTGGCTTCACACAGAGCCCTGGAGAAGGATTTACCCCGAGGTCAGAATGAGTGGAGTAAACACTCTGAACTCCACTACCCCTGGGCCCTCGGATACTGAGGCTCTCAACTGTCTCCATCAGAGTATGTTCCTTCAACGTCTTCAATGCCAGTTGGGGCATGGCTTGACGTGCAGCGGGGATGGCTGCTTTCTTTTGAGCTCCGTGACACTGCCGGTGCGGACGCTCATTTGTCATGCGGAACGGGTGATAATTCATTGCCCTTCTGCTCCGGTGAGCGGCGGAATACCTCAGGGACATCGGAGAGTGTTTTATTTTTTGCGCAACACTCTATTGAGGCTGCAATACGGAAAATTTGTGTCAGTATATTTTCCAAAATGGCAACCGCCGATGGAATTCTCCTCACGACACGACGTATGAAAGCTGCATTTCACTACTAAAGCACTTATTTGCCTTTTGAGGCTCCTTAAGGTACTGTGGTATATTATTTTTGTTGGGCACTTCGCTGGATCCATAAATATAGGGGTGTGACTTATCGTTCTGTGGAGGTGGCTACAGTCTATTGGGCTTAGTGTCACTGCCTGTACTGTTGATTATTTCCCATACGCTACGTGGGATTTCTAATTGCCCTTCAGCCCTGAGAACGATGAACCAGCTAAAAAGATGTCAAGGAGTGCTTTTCCCCGTTTGAGTCACCTACTTTGAGGCTGCGATATGAAATGAGGTGTCGTGCTATCTTTCAAAATGGCGGCCAGTTGTGTAATTTTCCTCACAACACGATATGAGGTTGCTGACTTTCACCCTTGAAGCTCCTAAGCATTCATTTATGGCTGCCTTAGGTACTTTACTGTATAATTTTTGCTTGTCACAGCGCTCTGTTCATAGCTACCAACTATAGTGCAAGGATGCTTTCTCTTCACGTTTTGAAACTTTAAACGGCGACAGCTGATGGAAAGTTGGTCTCATACTGTACTACTCGACTAAAGGGCTACAATCTGGCATTGATCTGGTTGTTTTGCTGATTGTCCATTTCATGCGATATAAAGTTACCATGATAATATTCTGCTCTGGTGCTTCTTATTGATTTGGTGGCGTGGCAGAATAATTTGCCTGGCTACTGGAGAGTCTTTTGGGTCATATATTGCCATATCTGTGCCGTCTAATCCTCTTAAGTTCTTTCGGTGGCAGCTGTTACGATCATATCTAAATGACGGAAGGCATGGGTGTCAATACTAAAGACAGACTCCAAACAAACCTATCCTACTCCGGAATCACCAACTAAGGGTAGCCTTGAGTCTATTTCAACTCTGGAGGCGATTTTACTTAAACTCAATACTGTTCATGATATTGCACAAAGTACCAAAACTAATACTGATTTGCTTCAGGTAGAGGTGGCTGCAATTCGCAATTATCTTAAATCTCTCTCAATATGTGTTTCTAATGCGGAAACCAGAATAAGTAGTGTGAAAGACTTTACAAATAAACAGGCGAAGCACATCCAAAATCTGGAGCGTTCCATTACCTCACTGAGGAGAGATCTCACAGAACAAGAGGATCGAAATCGAAGGAGTAATCTTCGTATTTTTGGATTACTGGAGGATTATGAAAAGTCTGCTCCTTCAGTAATTGATTTCTTGCGTACATGGATCCCAAATACCCTGAATATTTCCTTCAATAAAGACTTTGAGATAGAGCGCGCCCACAGGGTACCAACCTTCAAACCAAGATCGATGTCTTCTCCAAGACCCCTGATTTTTAAACCCTTGCGCAACCAACATACAGAACTAATTTTGGCACAAATGAGGAAAATTAAGTCGATACAATGGGAGGGTTACAGAATATCCATTTCACAAGACTTTGCCAGAGACACGGTGATCCGCCACAAAGGCTTTCTGAATCTACGCAAGAGACTCACTGATTTAAATATCCCATTCTCTTTTGCTGGTCCCTCAAGATTCTGGATCACTTTCAAAGGTCGCCCACAGATTTTTTATGAACCTTCAGATCTTTCGACATTCTTGGATAATCAATCTGAATCGCAAATGGACTCAGACTCTCTTCCTGGTACCTCTCGCCTCTAATGCTTTGTACTTACTGACATGGTCTGTGCCTAATCTTTTTTCATTTATCTAGTACTTATGCTGGTGCCTTTCTTTTTCTCCACCAATTGTTATTGTCTCTTATAGGACAGTGCAAATCTTTGTATTGTACTTAGTTCTACTTGGGATTATATCCCCGGTTTTGTTCTGTACAGAGCTGTTCGACCAGTTCTTATGGTTCTTTGCAGGTATATTGTTATATTTGAATTATTGTTTGTATTCTGTATTTTGATATTATCCTACAATTGTTGACTTGTTGCTGCTGTTTCGCTCATTCTAGATTAGTCAATCTTTATTAATTATTACTCTTTTTTTACACAACAATACAATTTTTCTGTACTATATTTAGTACTATTTGGGTTTGCATCCCTAGTGTTGGTCTGTATTATGTTGGTCGACCCAATTTATATGGCTCCTTGCAGTTATTCTGTTACAATTGGTTATTGTTAATATACTTTTAAATTCTTAGCCATTTCTATTTTTTTCCTCTCTTTTAATCTTTTACTATCAGTAAGTATTTGATTCTTTATTCATTTCCTTCTTACACTCTCTATTTTATTCTTGGTCTGTTTTTTCTTTGTTTAGTGGTCTTTTTAAGTGATAATCTATTTACATGGATATACCAGTTTCTGACACCATTGAGCACCAATGACATGATAGTTGTACATTTGCCTTATGCTATAGGTATGATGTCTCAATTGTGAAATGTCATCTTATGACACACATCTTATTTAACTCTTTATCTACTACCTGCTCTAGTTAAATGGTATGGTTTATGATATTTTTTATTTTACAGCTTTTACAGTGGTCATTTACCCTATATATAATACGTACATCCTTTGACAATAGTAATATGCAATTCTGTGTTTTGTATTTTGTTTCTTGGAGATTACCTCTTCATAAATGTGTACGATTGTCTGTTTCTCTTTATTCTTTGTCCTATCATTAACTCTTTCTTTCATCAATCTCTTTATAAAGGTTTGTATCCTATTTTCTATATTCTATTCTTTCTTTGTTTTATTCTACTTTCTATTCGTTTTTCGGTTTGGCTTGTTTATTCTACCTTTTACTCCATCTCTCATCTTCTCTCGGTGCTCTAAGTTGGTTGGTGGTAAAGCCGGGCATCCCTACGTGCACCAGGAGTCGGTAGGACTCAAAAAGACGTCGACAAAGTCGCTCAAAAAGTTCAGTCAAAAAAGGACTGGAGGTACCGCTCTCTCCGGATCGGAGCTGGCTGGCGTGGAAAAAGAAAGAACTGACGTCAGCGCGCGAGGGCGGCGTCTAAGTAGCTACCGCAACATCATCCCAGCGACCACGACGCCACCGACGGACGCGGAGCCGACCGACGCCACCTTTCGACGCGCAGAGGTACTGCTGACGAAAAACTTTCGGGATCCAGTCTGACGCCTGGGGGTAATTCTAAGGTAAGGAATCTATAACTAACTGTTTCTTTCAGATCTACTCATATGTATATGCTATTTATTGATATCATTGATCTCCATTGGAATGTCAAATTATCTTGATGATTTGTGTCATTATATGCACCAACTTAGTATCTTTATATTCATTTCTCGATTTAATCTTTTTAATGTATATCTAACCTGAAGCTCTACACTCCCATAGTCATAATGATTTGCTTATGAATGACATCTTATGGTAGACACTCTACTTATATTTTATTTTTATCTACTACGTGCTTTAATTGTATGAGATTGTTCCTGACTTTTCTTATCCCACCATTTTACAGTTGGCTATTTATTCCATATATTGTATTTATCTTCTTTAGATCTTATTCATATAACTTTATGGACCGGTTTATAGTATCTTAGATTGATATCTATCTGTTAATATAGGCTGCTTTATTTATTTATTTATTTATGAAATGTTATTTATTTCTTCCTCAAATGCTAGAGTATATTATATTTATTGAATTTACATTATTTATTCTTATTAGAAAGAGGTAGCAATATAGTATTTCACCTGAGCATGTTATACTTGTTTCGCCGCTCTGCGGCCTGTTTATTCTTGAGCTGTCCATACCGAGGTTGATAGCCTCTGCTGTTGCTCCTCCACGTTGTTCCCCCCATGCAATTTGTCTCCTACAGACATCCCCTGGCAGGGTTGCTCTTTGTTGATACTCCGTTTTTCCCTGGAGTACTTCTGTTCTTTCTTTTAGTTCTTCTATTCCTCATTTCCTTCCTTTTTCCCCACCCTAATTTTGGGACATCTGCTTCATTTTATTTTGGGATACATGCTTTATTTCCTTTAGTCTTTAATTTATCTTGGTTGCCCCTTTTTCTTTTTATCAGATGCATTCACTTATGTTGTTTCATACATATCTATGTCTGGCTTAAATGTAGTTTCACTTAATGTTCGGGGGTTGAATCACCCTGTTAAGAGGGATATAATTTTAGATTATTGTAACAGTTTATCTGGTCATGTGGTTCTACTTCAAAAGACTAAGATAGCCTTTAAAGAGGCTCTTCTTATGAGGAAGGATTGGGTTCTTGATGTTACTTGCTCCGAGGCTTCTGGGAAGAAGAATAGGGTTGTTACTCTTATTTCCCAAAACTCTGGTTTATCTATTGTTACAGCTGAAAATGATACCAGTGGCAGATGGCTACTTAATCGTTTGACTAATGGCTCGAATGATCTATTTATTATGAATTTATATGCCCCCAAAATTGATGATCCACTTTTTTGGACTATCAAATAAAAAACTTGCTGATATTCCACAGAACTCAAGAATAATTGTAGGCGGGGATTTTAATCTTCCCTTGATCCTATTTTGGATAGACACTCTGCTTTTAAATTTCGACCCCCTAGAGCACATAAACACATGCTCAATATGTGCTTGTCTCATCATCTTTTGATGCATGGAGATTGCAGAATCCTACGGGCAGTGATTTCACGTTTTTGTCCTCTCCACATTCTAGCTTCTCTCGTATTGATTATCTTTTGGTAGACGCCTATCTTTTAAAACATACTATAAATATTATGATCCATCCAATAGTTGTTTCTGACCACGCAGCGGTTTCCTTAACTATCCTTAATCTAACAGATACGAGAGGCCCTGGTAATTGGCGTCTCAATACAGAAATTTTGGAGGATAATGAGGAAGTAAAAGAACTTAATGAGGAGATTGATAACTCCCCAATAGTATTGTGGGACGCTTTTAAATGCACTATACGAAGCCACATTATTAAAAAAATGTCAAAAAGAAATGATGACATTAGGAAATCTCTTCAGTCTCTGGGGGATGATATTAAGCGCAAAGAAGAGCTATATAGACACTAACGATAAATCACTCCTACAAAATATAAAGCATTTGAAATACTCTTTTAACTCCATTGTCACCAAAAGAGCTTATATTGGTGTACATGCTCAAAAATCCCGACACTTATTACTACAGAATAGAGCTGGTAAGTTTCTGGCCGCCACCCTAAAATATCAAAATATGAATATTAAAGCTACTCATATTTCCCATGTTATTGATGAAAATGGATCAAAGAAGTTTCATACTCAAGAAATACTTGGTGTCTTTCGAGACTTCTATGAAACTTTATACACACCTAGAGATCAATGCCCCAAGATTACTTGTCAACAGTTTCTTAATTCGATCCATACTAATACTATTTCGCACTCTGACATGACTGAACTGGGGAAACCGATTGATACTGACGAGATCATTCAGGCTATTAAGGCTACTCGTTCGGGGAAGGCTCCGGGGCCAGATGGGTTTCCTATCGCCTTCTATAAAACATTTACTCCCTCAATAGTCAAATATCTTAAGAAGATGTTTGATAACTATGTTCTTTCTGGCAAGGGTTCTGGCTCAGCGGCTGAGGCTACTATTGTAGTCATCCCGAAGGATCCTAAAAATCTTCGTCCAATTTCATTATTAAATATGGAAGCTAAAATCTTTGCCAAGATCTTGGCTAAGCACTTAGAGGGTCTTATTCCCAATCTCATCCATGAATCCCAAACCGGTTTCGTTAAAGGGAGACTCGCTAGAGACAATATTCGGACTTTTTGTCATATTTTAGAAAAAGCAAAACTCTCCGTATTGCCATCAGCGGCGATTGCCCTGGACGCTGAAAAGGCTTTTGACAAAGTCTCTTGCCATTTTTTACAAGCAGTGTTAGAATCCCATAACCTTGGCGATTCCTTTATTAATATGGTTATGTCTCTCTATGCGCAACCAAAAGCTAATATCGGAATTAATGGTGCTACGTCTTTCTTTTTTAATCTTCGTCAGGGTACTAGACAAGGGTGCCCTCTTTCACCCCTTCTTTTTCTCTTGTCTATAGACCCACTCCTTCATCTACTAAATTTGAACTAGAGTATTAAAGGCTTTCAATTTGGATCGCATACGCTTAAAACAGCCGCTTACGCTGATGACGTCCTTATTTTTTCAGAGGATATTGCAACAGCGATCCCTGTTATTTCTAATATCATTAGGGATTTTTCGCTTGTTTCCGGGTACACTCTTAAAGAAAAAACTGAAATGTTCCCTCTCAACTCGCTGTGCTTTCCTTCTCACATGGGTGATTCAGGTTTTAAATGGCAATCGACCCATATTAAATACTTAGGGATTTGGTTCTGTAAGGATCTTTCAGATACTATCACTTATAATGAATCCCATATCATATCTAAAGTTAAAGATCTTTTGCCTTCCTGGTCTCCTAAATATATTTCCTGGTGGGGTAGATTACAAACTCTTAAAATGATGATAACCCAGATTATAAATTTTTTATCCTCCATGTTATCTATAAAGCTTTCTTCTACCTTCTTGAGATTGATTTAATCTCTTCAAATTTTTTATGGAATGATAAGAGAGCTAGAATTGCTTATAAACACCTTAGGAAGCCTTCTGTCCTGGGTGGTTGTAATCTTCCGGATTGGAACTTATATCAAATAACCTTCCTAGCATCTCAGGTTGCACTTTGGTTCTTACCGGATTCCCAACATTTACCCCTGTGGATTTATTTTGAACGTGAGCTGTGCACTCCTTTTTCCAATCCTTCCTTTCTCAAAGCTTCTAAGCTGGTCTTTGATCACTCTCAAATTATTATATTATACACGATTAATGCACTAAAATAAATCAAGATGGTCCTCTTTATGTTACAATCCTAAACTTTTTACTGACATCGATCCTATTACGGCTTCTTCATGGGCTGTCAAAGGTATCAGATTGGTGAAAGATCTTTATGATTCTAATCATGACCCGCTTCCCTTTTCGTTTTTAGCCAGGAAATATAATCTTAGCAACATGGATTTTTACTCTTTTTTGAAACTAAAGGTTAAACTTTCTAAAATACCCCCCTCTACTGATTCGGTTATGGTTTCACTTCTTTCTATGTGGTTACGCTCAGGCCATACTGCGTCTAAAATCTATAAAGTTTTATCCGCTCCACTCCCTACACAGTCTACTATTACTTATGATAAATGGTCTCACCACTTTGAAGAAGACATTTTAAAACATATTTCACAAGATACCTGGCAATTGATTAGGAAATTATCCCTACGTAATAAAATTGCTCCTTCACTTATCCAATCCAAATTCTTCACATTAAATCTTCTACATTGGACCCCTGCTCGTTTACATAAGTTGAAACTACGAGATAGTGATCTTTGTTGAAACTGTAATTTAGTACCAGGCACCCATCAACATATGTTTTTTGAATGTATGTTATTAAATTCTTTCTGGGGCCTGATACAGAAACACTTATCACTAATCTTTAATATATCTATAGACCTTTCTTTACCTATGATTCTACCGGGTCCATGGGCTACAGCTATTCCTTTACCCCTTGACAATACGGATCTGGAACTATTAGATTTACATTTATCCATTGCTGTTAAAATTATACTAACAGAATGGAAATCTTTTCATCTTCTATCTTATCGTACCTGGTGGGCATGGGTCTCATACCTTCGTGGAGCTCATACTTTTATTGAGAAGCACAAGTTACTACTTGTGTAACGATATATCTGAAAGAGACACGTTAGTGATAGATTCCTTACCTTAGAATAGATACCCCAGCAATACCAACCCCGGTGGTGGGTCTGCGAATAGATTACACCAGAAAGTCACGGAGAACAGAACGGCCAAAGAAGCCGTCTCTCCGGACTTGACTCTCAAGGCAGTAATGCTTGGTAAATGTGTGCAGCGAGGCCCACGTGGCTGCCTGACAAATATCCTGCAAGGGAACGCCGCGTCCCAAGGCAGTAGTGGCTGCTGTTGCCCTGGTAGAATGGGCACGCAGCCCCACAGGAGGCTCCTTTTTAGCCAAGGAGTAACATGCTTTGATGCACAAAACGACCCACCGAGAGATGGTGCGTTTGTGCACGGCCCGACCTTTTTTGGCGCCCACATAGCCAACAAAGAGCTGGTCATCCACCCGGAACTGTTGTGTGCGCTTTAGATATAACGAGAGCGCACGTTTTGGGTCCAGACGATGGAGCCTCTTTTGAAGGATGCGGAGGCGGAAAGAAAGTGGGCAAAGTGATGGTCTACCCGATGTGGAAGGGCGTGACAACCTTTGGCAAGAAAGAAGGACGGGTCCTTAAAACCACCTTGTCCGGATGAACAGAAAGGAAAGGAGGTTTAGAAGAAAGAGCCTGGAGCTCACTCACTCTCCTGTCAGAGGTGATAGCTACCAGGAAAGCCGTTTTCAGAGTAAGAAGACGTAAAGGACAGTTATGAAGGGGCTCGAAGGGAGCGCACATGAGATAGGTCAAGACAAGATTTAAGTCCCATTGAGGCATTATGAAAGGCACGGGAGGAAACGTGTGTGTAATGCCTTTGAGGAAATGGTTAACAACCGGGGACTTAAAGAGAGAAGGCTGATCTGGAAGCCTGAGAAAGGCGGAGATGGCCGAAAGATAACCTTTGACAGTGCCCAGAGCAGAGCCCTGCTGGGCCAAGGATAGTAGGAACAGAAGGACCTCAGAAAGAGGGGCAGAAAGGGGATCCACAGACTTTGCTGTGCACCATGCTACAAACTTGTTCCACCTGCAGGCGTATACCGTTTTAGTGGAGGGACGCCTGGCTGCCAGAATGACATCACAAACTTCGGGAGGAAGATCGAAAGCTGTCAACTGTCGCCGCTCAATCTCCACGCATGGAGGTGGAGGCTGGACAGGTTCGGGTGGAGGACCGTCCCCTGCTGCTGCGACAGAAGATCCTCCCGAAGAGGCAGTCGGATCGGGGGATCGATTGCCATGTTGAGTAGCTCGGGATACCAGTATCTTCGTGCCCAATTCGGAGCCACAAGGATGACTTGGGCCCGGTCGCGCCTAATCTTCTTCAGCACTCTGGGCAGAAGTAGTATAGGCGGAAAGGCATACAACAGACCGCAGCTCCACACGCGACAAAAAGCGTCGCCGAGCGAGTGCCGCCTTGGAAATTCCAACGCGCAAAACTGATGACATTGCGCGTTCTCTTCGGTGGCGAATAGATCTAACCAAGGCTCTCCCCACTGTAGAAAGAGACCTTGCGCCACGTCCAAGTTCAGACGCCATTCGTGATCCATCAAGCACCGGCGGCTGAGTTAGTCGGCCCTGGCGTTCAGAGAACCTGCCAGGTGTTGAACCACCAAGGTAATACCTTTATGTTCCAGCCATGTCCAGAGGCGCAGAGCCTCCTGACATAGGGTCCACGACCCCACCCCGCCCTGTTTGTTGCAATACCACATGGCGGTGGTGTTGTCCGTGAACACCTGCACTACACTTCCCCAGACAGAGGGAAGGAATGCCTTCAGTGCAAGTCGGATCGCCCGCAGGTCCAAAAGATTGATATGGAGCCGGGACTCCGCCGGAGACCAGAGGCCTCTGATCTCCACCTCTCCCAGGTGGCCGCCCCATCCCAGGAGGGACGCATCCGTCACCACTGTGTGCTCCGGTTGGGGAAGGGAGAGGGATCTGCCATTGACCCAATCGCGATTCGTGAGCCACCACTGCAATTGTCGTGCAGTGCCCTCCGAGATCTGGACAAGATCGGACAGGTTGCCCTGATGCTGCGCCCACTGGAACTTCAGGTCCCACTGCAGAGCCCGCATATGCCACCTGGCATGTTGCACTAGCAGAATGCAGGAGGCCATGAGGCCCAGGAGCCGGAGGGTCATCCTGACTGAAACCCGGGATAGAGGCTGAAAGATGGGAATCATAGCCTGAATATCCTGGACTCGCTGCTTGGGAGGATAAACCTGAAACTGCGTCGAATCCAGAACCGTTCCGATGAAGGGGAGCTTCTGAGAAGGACTCAGGTGCGACTTTGGCACGTTGATGGAGAACCCCAGCAACTGCAGGAGGTCGGCCGTAGTCTGAAGGTGGGTGACGACTGCCTAGGGCGAGCCCGCCTTCAACAACCAGTCGTCGCGGTAGGGGAAGACTGACACCCCTGACCTGCGCAGATGAGCTGCGACCACCGCCATCACTTTCGTGAACACCCGAGGGGCGCTTGTAAGGCCTAAGGAGAGCACGGTAAACTGAAAATGCTCCTGGCCTACCGTGAACCGCAGGTAACGCCGGTGGGCCGGCAGGACGGGAATGTGAAAATATGCGTCCTGCAAATCCAACGCTACCATCCAGTCTCCGGGATCGAGGGCAGCCAAGACCTGAGCCAGAGTCAACATCTTGAACTTCTCCTTCCGGAGGAAGCGATTGACGTTCCGGAGGTCCAAGATGGGCCGCAAGCCCCCCTTGTCCTTTTTGGGGACCAGAAAGTAGTGGGAATAACATCCATGTCCTACTTCTGGCCCAGGAACACGCTCAATGGTACCCTTGGCCAAGAGTGCTGTGACTTCCTGTTGGAGAAGCGCTAAGTGATCCCCCGACATGCGGTGGAACTGAGGTGGCATGGATGGGGGGGCAGACTCGAAGGGGAGGGAATAGCTCCTTCGGATGATTTGTAGCACCCAGCTGTCCGAAGTGACAGAGCGCCAGTGGGGGAGGTGATGTTGAATCCTGCCACCCACCGGCGTGGGGTCCACCCCAAAGCGCGGACTAGGAAGGCTTTGAGGCGGATGCTGCGGGAGCGGAGGTGGGCTGACCCGCACGCTGGCCCCCTGTGCCGCCACGGCGGCCACGGCGGCCATGCTGAGGCTGGTTCTGCGCAGGCCTTTGGAACGGACGTGTAGAGGCGCCCCTGCCGCGGCCATGAAAGGAACGAAAAGTAGACGTGGCTGGGCGGGAGGTGGAGAGACCCAAGGACTTGGCTGTAGCCCGAGAGTCCTTAAAACGCTCCAGCGCACTGTCTGCCTTATCGCCAAAAAGGCGAGTACCATCAAAAGGCATGTCCATGAGGGAACTCTGGACATCCCCCGAAAACCCCGTGGACCGCAGCCAGGCATGTCGCCGCAAGGCCACTGTCGTGGAGATGGCTCTTGCCAAAGACTCCGCGGTGTCCAACCCACACCGAATGGCGAACTTCGCGGCATCCTTCCCCTCTGCAACAGCTTGGGAAAGCACAGCCCGAACCTTCGGAGCACTGGGGCAGAGTTTGCGCCACCGTGTCCCACACAGCGTGAGAATAGCGGCCCAAGAGGCATGTGGTGTTGACCGACCGCAGCCCCAGGCTGGCAGAGGAAAACAACCTTTGCCAAGCTGCTCCAGCTTTTGGATTCCTTATCCGGCGGAGCGGTAGGGAATGCTGTTTGGGAAGTGGAAGCCTGAATGACCAGGCTCTCCGGTGTCGGATGAATTGTCAGAAAGGCAGGGTCACCCGGTGCCGGACGGTGACGTCTGGCCACATTTTTATCTACAGGGACCCCTGTGGCTGGCCTAGACCAGGTACCCATCAAAACATCCGTCAAGGCCTCATTGAACGGAAGCAGAGGTTCCACAGAACTTGCTGTAGGCTGAAGCACCTCAGTAAGGAGGTTAGTTTGGAGGACAACAGTAGGCAATTCAAGGCCAAGAGCCTCAGCTGCTCTATGGAGCACCACAGTGTAGGTTGCGCCTTCCTCCATGAGAGTGGGAGGAGACACAAACCCAGGCTCAGAGGAGAGGTCAAGGCCACTGGCATCCTCTGAGTCTTCTGCCCACTCCTGTTCGGACTCACACTGCCGTGCAAGAGGGTCCTCCGACCCCTCCCAGTCCTCCTCTTCCCCAACAGCCCGAGGCACAGGCTGCAACGGCGAGAGAGGCACAGGGGAAAAGAAATGCTCCACCGGCGCCGGGAACGGCGCCCAGGGCCCAATCCGGGTTCCAAGCTGGAAACGCGGGCAAGGGCGGAGGTGGGCCGAACGGCACCCAGGGCGGCGCCGGGAAGGGAGCCGCAGGGGGCGCCGCGGCCGGAGCCGCCGGCGGAGGACCCTGCGGCGCCGGAGCTGCCGGCGAAGGACCTTGCGGCGCCGGGGCCGGAGCCGCCGGCGAAGGACCTTGCGGCGCCGGGGCCGGAGCCGCCGGCGGAGGACCTTGGGGCGCCGGGGCCGGAGGCGCCGACGGCAGAGCCGGCGGCAACCAAGGGCCCCCAAAAGGGACCGCGGGGCCCAAAGGCGCACCGGCGGGAGCCCTAGGCCCGAAAAGGCGGTCCATGGCAGCAAGAAACTCTTGCACCTGGGCCGGAGTCGCCGACGGACCCGGGTATGGCGGGTAGGCCGCGGGACTGACAGACTCCAACGGAGCCGCGGGGGAAAGCCCCGGGTCCCCTCGTTCGCGTCAGAAGACCGACGAGGGGAGGTCGGAGAGCGTACGCGCTTCTTCGACTTCTTTTTATGACGTCGCTTACCCGAATCCGAGGGCGAAGACTTGGACCCCGAGGAGCGATGATGGCGACTCGGCGGTCGGTCCCTCGAGCGACCCCTGGACCTGGAACGGCGCGGAGACAACTGTCGGGCCTCCAGCAGCTTTTGGGACCGCTCCCGCAAAGCCTTCGGAGCCATGACCAGACAGTCGGAACATGACCGGGAGTCATGGTCGCGCTCTAGACAGTAGAGACAGACGCCATGGGGGTCGGCCACCGACATCGTACTGCGGCAGGCCCCGCAGGTTTTAAAACCAGGCATCCCTACGTGGCACCAGGAGTCAAAATATAGAAATTAGGGACAAAAGTCCCAAAAAACAACTAGGTACGTTGGTGACTAAGGTACGTGCTCTAACCGGATCTGCTGGCGCGGAAAAAGAAAGAACTGACGTCAGCGCGCATGGGTGGTGCCCAAGTAGTCTCCGTGACGTCATCTCGGCGCCTACGATGCCAGCGACGAACGCGGAGCCGCACGACGCCACCTACCGACGCGCAGGGGTACTGCTGATGAAAAAACTTTCCGGATCCAGTCTGACGCCTGGGGATATTCTAAGGTAAGGAATCTATCACTAACGTGTCTCTTTCAGATAAAACATTACCCGCCTTCCATTTCTAATGTTTGGCGGTCTCTGGACAATTATATGAAGTTGTCTTCTCAGGGGTTGGTAGCTCAGTATCCTTTTGATTCCATTTCTTAATTTATTTTCTTCCATTGGAGCAGATGTCCCCTCCCACCTCTTTGACTCCTATCTTTTCCTTCTTCTGTCTTTTCCTCAGTATTCTTTTTTCTTTTTCTTTTCCCCTTTTTCCCCCGGCTGATCCTTTTCATTTATTAAGCAATACAACTAGTATATGTTTTGCCATGATCTATGTAGTTGCTTTGCCTGATTCATATCTCTAGGATTTATATTATTATTTGATTAATTTTGTAACATCTACTATGTATCATGATATTTATTTGCTCACTTTTTTAAAAATAATGATATGTTCATCATTCTTTTTATCCCAGTCCACTGACTCTTGCTATGAAATCTTTTTATTCTTGAAATTCTTCGGAACTAATTTATTATATATTTGACTCTGATCTGTTGTATTGTTAGTGTATTACAAATGTATTTCTTTTTTAAATATGCAATATAGATATTTGAACAAAAAACTTCTTCAATGCCAGCTTCAGTGGATGTTTTGGGAGAGACTGGGTGCTGCATCCTGTATAGCCACCTCCTGGGTCATTTTTATGCAACCTGGCTCCATTTTATGGCTCAAATATTCTAGTCCAAGTTGGTTCCGAAACAGTTGGTGGTAACACGCTGTCTTCTTGTGTTTCATTACCTTGATGTAGAAGATTTATGCTTCTTTAGTGCGACGGTTCCAGAGTTCTGAAAGTTAAACCCAAACCCAATGATGGGGAAAACAAATCTGCAAAAGGTTCCAGGCAGCTCCTTGTACCCCTGCTTCAGACAGCCGGTCCATCAGCACTTCGTGATGGACCGTGTCAAAGGCTGCTGACAAGCCTAACAATATCAGAATTGCCTTTCCTCCACTATCCAAGGCCTCCCTCACTTCCTCTGTTAATTTAATTAAGGCCAACTCAGTGCTGTGTTCTGCTCTAAACCCGTATTGAGATGGGTCGAGTAGATTATTAGTCCGAAGAAATGTTCTGAGCTGGATGTTCATGGCCTTTTCAATAATTTTTGCAGGAAGTGGAAGTCTCGAAATTGGCCTGTAATTATTTGGATCCTTGGGGTCAAGGGTAGGTTTTTTTAGTAGGGGGAGTATAGAGGCCTTCTTCCAGTTTCTGGGAAATTTGCCTGTTGTGAGTTTGGCGTTAAACAGCGGTGTAAGGGCCGATCCTATAACTTCTGGGATTTGTTTCAGTACCGAGGCCGGACATGGATCCGACGGAGACCCGGATCGAATGGAACTCAGAAGTTTAATCGAGTCGGGTGTCCCTAACAGGGAGAAATTATCTAGAACCGGTGTAATTAATTCCTCTTTCCTGAAGACATGGCTTTATACAGACATCACTCTGAGCATGGTATTTTATCTCTGTACGACAGTCCCTCTGCAGCGCCTTGACGCCCTTGGGCGAAGTTAGCGCTTTATAAATTTAATATTCATTCATTCATTCATTCTGTGGCATCACCCTTTTCCCCCTGTGAGCTAGGGTAAATGAAGAAAAGATGGATTCCTCTTTTTGTTGGAAGAAGTTAGCCAATTTTTCGCAGAGTTCAGGATTGCTTTGGCTCTGGGGGCCATGGGGACCGCTAGTTTAGAAATGGTTTTGAAGAGTTCTTTGGAATTCGATTTGGCCTGAGAGATTGGTTCTGCAAAGAACTCCCTTTTGGTTTCCAACAGTGTACTCTTATACAGTCTGAGGCTTTCCTTATATTTTTCTTTATCCAAGCTTTTGTAGCCTCTCCTCCATGCCCTTTCTAGATGCTTGCAGGCCTGTTTTTGTTTTTTTAATTCGTCCGAATACCAAGGAGCTGACGGTTGGGCCCGTTTTGGGGTCCACTTTTTAACCGGAGCTAGTTTGTTACACGCTACGTCTATCCATTCCGTGTACACAGAGGTAGCTTCATCTACCTCTGATGGAAGAGGGTGCAAGGTATTCTTTAAGGCCATCTCTAACTCTTTACTGTCTACATTTTTCCAGGCTCTTTTTTCAATTTTCTTTGAGAGTTCCAATCTAGGTGTATGGCCCTTCGGCTCTTTCAGTTCGAAGAAAATGGCACTATGATCGGACCATACCAATGGGAGTACTGAGGTGTATGCCAGAAAGAGTAAATCCCATCCAGCGTGTGCCCTTTGACATGTGTAGGAGCTCCAACCCGCTGCTTTAGTTCTCCGGCCTCCATCACTTGTTCCAGTGTGATGGTGTCTGAGTCTGAGTCTGATCTTAGTAAGAAGAGCACGGGAGAATACCTTCTGTGCACCATCAATCAAGTTGATCGGCCTATAGTTGGAGGGCAGTGAACGGTCGCCCTTTTTAAAGACCGGAATTAGTTTGGCTCCCTTCCACAATGGCGGTATTGGGTCCCCGGCGGCGATTCCGTTTGGGCAGGACATCTACAGTGGATAAAGCGAGGCTTTGACCCCTTCTTTTCTGGCTGCGCTTAAAACAAACTCCTGAGCTCAGTCACTATGTTGTTGCTTTTGAAGAAGTCCTTAAACTTGACCGCTTTAGAAAAATCGGGTGGTTCACTAAAGTTCAGACATTACTTTCTGCCATAGGCTTGGGGAATCTGTGGGATGTCTCAGATCCCAGCTTACTGCCTAGCAGAGAATTTATCAAGACTCACTATTGGAACTGGGTGGCGCAGACAACTATTACCCATTCATCCGGAGGCCGTCTCACATTAGAATTCTTGGAGTTCAAGATGCTAGGTGCAAACGAGCAATATATGGAGGTTATTACGACTCATGATAGAAAGCTTTATATTCAATTCAGATTTGGCTGCCTCCCTGTGAATTCATTCACAGCGGCATGGCAGCGATCTTCTGAGGCACCACAGCATTGCTCAGGTTGCCCCGGGATTGATGAGACGATCAAACACATTTTCTTTGCCTGCCCACTATACAAATCTCCGAGATCCAAATGGTTAGCCCCCATCTGCAGGTTGATGGGAACCCGTTGCCATCAAGAAGCACTACGCATATTAAAATCCGATTCTAGGCTACTAGTTGTCTGTGCAGTGGCTACATTTCTGGGGAAAATGTGGATTATTAGAAAGTATACATTGAAGAAGAGATAAGGTATACCCCCAGAACTCTTACTGCTGTTTTTACGTTCTTATGTTCATTTTCTCTCTTTTTTAACAGCTTGTTTTAGCTTCCACATTTAGTTGGAGCAATTCGATTGATAAACGGTTGTTGTGTTCATATTGAATCATTGTCACGCACATAACACGGTATTTTGATACTGTATGCACTTGCACTTTTATGTAATCCAATAGGGATCCCAAACCATCAGTATTTTCTCTTTCTTACTCGTCGTTTACTTTTTTAAACTCCCGTTTTTAATATTTACATCAAGTTGGTGTCTTGTGATCTGTCAGTTAAACTTGTTCATACATAGAATTTTCTTTAGGCATGTAATACTTAACCTTTGTACTGTACGCACTTGCACTTTTATGGTCGTAACGACCGAATAAAGTTTTTGACTGAATAAAGACATTAGAATGATCTACTACCTGAAGGAAGAGCCCCAGTGTGGTGATCTCACTTCTAACTATAGGGCCATATAGCTCAGGACACTCCCACCCTCGTCATTATGGAATTTGTTGTGTTTAGTTTGTGGTTTTGAATATCAGATAGAAAGGTAAAAAGTACTTTGCAAATAGCAATAAGCCAGCCATCTGGAGGACTTAAAACGGGATGCCAGAAACTAGGGGAAGAAGACAGGCGTTCATAAAAAAGGCAGGAGGGCACACCTTGGAGTTAGGTGAAATGCATGGGTTGGACAGCATAAAACAGATCAGTCAAGTGACATTTATGGACAAGGAATGCTTTTATGTTTTTAAGGAAAGACCAGAATAAAGGCTGAGGGCGAAGATCATAAGGTAGGCCATTACATATTCTTAGCACTAGACTAAGAAATGACTGTTTGAAGGCTAGCTTGGCACAAAACTTTGGCATTTCCAACCTCAAGTATGTTCGGTGTCTGAGTGCCATGGGACCACTAGTGATAAAAAACAGGCTGTCTAGATAAGAGAGTTTGTGATTGTTTAGTGCCTTGGAGGTAATGCAAACTAGTTTGAAAGTACTTCTGCCCTGGAGGCAGAGCCTATAAGGTTCCTTAGGGATTGGGGGTATGGTGATCAAATATTCAGTCATCTTGGTGAGCCTGGCAGATATATAAATGATTGTTCTAATAGGAGCCACAGTAGATGTAGGTAGACCTGCAAGAATGGCATTACTAGAATCAACATAAGACACAACCAAGGGATGCTGTATCATGCAGAAATTACTTTCATCAGAGGTTGGTACTTGGACAACTTTGTGACGTGCTTGACGTCAGCATCCATGGTGAGTGGAATGAGTGAGGATGCTTGGTGAAAAGCGTTAATTTGTTGCTCTGTTAGCCTTGGAGGATCACATTACACAAAGTACTTCGAAATTAGGAGGATCTATTCTGTTTTTGTGTTGAACATTAAAGAGTTAGTAACATCCAACATTGAGCCTTTTTCAAACAGGAGTTTAGGGAGTGGATGTCACTGAGGTATGATGTCCCCAAGGATAAACGGATGTTGTCCACATACTGCTAAACTGAGACCAAAAATCACGCCATTTGGAGTCCCAATGAGTACAGGTTTCGACTGAATATGTGTTCATCTAAAACCCATGTTTTCCAATCAATATAGAAACCATATTTTTGGACCAATGGTGTAGCTCCACGCCCACCCCTTATGGTTTCTTCTTTGTTTGGAAGCCTTTGTGGAAATACATTTCTTGCAAAGTCACAGTGTCAAACATCAAGTCTCTCCTGTATGTTAACAACAGTTGTTTATTTAACTGGGTTCCACAGGTGTTTAACATGGAACATAACCCATTTCATCTGAACCATTTAGAACTTTGAGGTGAAGCACAACACAGATTCATTCTCAGGACTGTGCTTGCTAAAGTAGGCAGGATCTCCCAGTCTCATGTTACGGCATGTGAGGAGTCAAGAGATGTCACACCACTTACCAGGCAGACAGATGGTCCAACAATCTAAGGCATTATATCTTAGCTTACTTACTCCAACTGAAATCCCTTTAGTGACTATAATGTTATAGTGCAGATGGATGAGCATGGGACCTAACAATAAAACAACTGAATAACACTACAAAAAACCATAGCGAAAAGTGCTCCAAGTAGCTGGAAACCTCAAGTTTTTTTAGCCTCAGGGAAAGTTAACCACTCAATACTTAATGAAGCTGAATCACAGCTAATTATGGACAGAGTATGTGTACCTCACCCTGGTGCGACAAGCCATGTGGCATTCCAAGTATACACTAACATAATGGCAAGAAAAGACTTATATTTCCGATCAAATAGCCACAAACCAAGGCTTTCTTTATATAAATTCTGCCCCTTGGGTGTGTACAACCTTGCTAGCAATACATATTGTTTTTTTATGGTTTGCACTAAAGCTGAAGGGACCCTACAGGGTGGTCTCATGTACTGAGTGGCGGAGGCTGTTCTCTTTTGAGAAGTGGACCCTTCTGTGGCTCACAACCCTTTTCCATCAGGACTGGGGCCACCTGTGGGGAAGCGGGAATCCTTGTTCCTCTTGTGTGGTGAGGGATTAATCTTCAGTAATATAAGGGAAGCCACAGTCAATCACAATGGTTGAGGAACACTGACATCTTGCAGATATTTCACAGCTGGGTGTACAGCAAGTGAACTGAGACATATCTATTTTTGCCCAGTTCTGAGACAGAAGTGAGGTGTGCACATTTGGTGAGGACAGCCGTGTCACTTGGTGGAAGAAAGAACCTTCTGAAAATTTCATATACTGGTTCCTAGCACCCTCATCTAATAGTCCCCATAGTGGCCCACAGCCTGGACCAACACAGGTAATGACATCTCCTGGTTGGGCCTATAAAAGGCCAAGAAGAGCCTAGGACCCAAAACTCTTGCATCTCTAGCAAGCCATCCACACATTATCCCTTATACACCACACCCCATAACCAGACACACACACCCAGATCACACAATCATGCACCAGACCGGCACAACAAATGCCAACTACCTCACCCACATCTATCTCACTAACATGTAAATATACCAATAGACCAAATCCTGCACCGCAAGCTCATTAACTCACATTCTGCAGTCCTCAGCACGCTGGCCATGATAAACATTAACACACAACTCAGCCTGGGTGCACTCTTAATCACTAAAACGTTACTCCTACCCTCCTCCATGCCCATTTTAGGGCATGGAGGGGGGTTCTCATCCCCACAAGCTAAAAAATCTATCATGCAGACTGCACTCATGAGACTACTGAACCCTGTGCCCTAAGTGATCCGGCAGCACACAAGTAATTTAAGCTTGTCATCTGCCACTTCCTACTCTCACCATCTGAGTAATTCACTCACCTTCAACCTGAGCTACAGATATCCCATACCCAACATCGATTTCACTGAGGAAATCTCAAACGTCATCATTATTGCATCTGTCCAGCACACTAAGCCACACATTCCTGAGACTTCAACGGCCCCAGAGCCTCAAGCAACATAAAACTGAAAGAATCATTTAAGCCACTCAGTACTCTCAACATGTAGCTACTCCTTAGACATCCAATCCACCCAAATCCACAAGCAACATTCTCAACTTCACGAGAAAGCCTCTTCATCAATCCAATGTACTCTCCCAATACTGCCAGAATAGATAGACCATCCCGCCATCCCTTTCTCTCATCTCCACACCAGCACATCATGGTCAATCTAAATGAGAAAAACATCTATACATTCTTAAAAGACTCTCCCAGACTTTCTTTATGACTAACTCAAAGCTCACCACTAATCATAAGCAAACAGATCTCAACATGCTCAACTAACACCACCCTGCGGACAGTCATGCATCCTGAAAATAAGATTTTCCAAGTTCAACCCCTCAACACCGTTTTACATGCAAGAGCTCTCCAAGAACAACGGCAAAATTGACAGACAAGAAGTGAATTGGAGCTGGACCAATCTCCCTCACTAGCTCAATCTCCCCAAAACACACTTTTCCATACTCAGGATTCTCATCATCTCAGCCAAAGCCAACTTGTGAAGAAACATTATCAACTAAGTCTCCAACAAAAAGAAAAGCACTATTGAAGGAAGTAAAACTTATAAACTAATTTAAAGTTTGGATGATGGGTACACCGTATCAAACATGATGGATAGCCAGTCGGCCTTATTACAAGTGCCGCAGAATAGAACACATTTATAATAAGGTGGACAGGACATCTGTAATGTTTGTGATTAGGTAACCCATCCACCAAATTCTAAATCGGGCCCTTTGTGTCACTCCAGTCGGACCTTGCAGTTCAATATTTCATCAAGAAGAGGAACACTATCCGTTCCTACTTAATCGCGAAGACAGATGATCTCGGCACTGTAGACCTATTACCCAGCTTTCATTCATAGGAATAATTGAGACAGCAGTTGTCGCTCTGAGACCATTTTTTGTTGATAAACATCTTTGTTCTTCTCTCCACCCACTCAAATGTTTAAAATCTGATGAGGTATAGCAGGCAGGGATAGGATGTGTTTAAAATGTATGTACAGATTTAAAGATTAGATTATGGCAAATTGTTTTCTGTAATCTTGTACTTCTGAAGCCAAGTCCTATGTTTCACACCACTGGCAATCACCACTCGTGGGCCATAACTTGTTTGTATTTCTGGGGTTTAGGCTATGATATTTCAGAGACAATATAAAGATATTCGCTGACTTGTTAAGACACTTTGTTCAGTCAGCTTATTTTGGTGGTGGGCGGCATTTTTTGGTACCACACATACAATTTGCATCTCAGTTTACCTTTGATGTCACCATACTTTATCCATTGTTTTTCAGAACTCCAGACTCCATTTCACCATGAAAAACAATTCCTGATAAACCACTTGATACTGACTTACCTCTCTGACAGTTCTTTATGTGCCTTCCTCATTGACTCCCGATTTACACTATGGCTTCAATATTGGGGTGGGTAGCTTGTGGGAAGCCTTCTGGGCTATAGTGGCAGTCTGTATTGATGAGCAATAGCATGCAGGCAAGGTGTACCTAAATATATCGTGTAAGGTGCAGCAGCTTTCGTTGGTGGGTTGGAGTCTACATTTTGTGTTTAGTATGTAATGAATGAGAGAAAAAGTAACATGTGCAAGGGTTGTGATGGTATTTTGGAACGGGGTACAGAATATTTGTGGAAAATGATTTGATCAAAGGGAAAATCCTGAATTTGTGTTATCATTTCTTGGGTCGGTTTGCCGTCTGGGCATTCTGTCTTAAGGTTAAAGTTGGTCATGCGAACGACAAGGAGGTTAAGGAATAGAACTGTATTGCTAGCATCCTCAATAAGCGATCTCCTTGACTGCCACTGATTATGGCTTCATTTAGCAGCTGCCATTTTATGCACATCAAGTAACTAAGTGATCAAAGCGGGGACGAAATTGAAGTTGAGGGGTCATTTTAATAGCAAGCTATCATGCCATGCTCATTAGGGCTCCACACCTCTCTCTTGTTTTGTCTGGTTCTATAAGTATTTGTTATTGATAATTTGATAAATATATTGGATAAGCACTTTGGAAGCAAATCTCGATTTTGAAAAGGATATTCCATGAGGGAATAAGGACAGTTACCTGCAACACATCCTTAGAGGATAATTAAACAGACCATGATAATGCCTATTTCTAGGTCTGATAATTTGTGATGGATTTCATGGGATATATATTAATTTGGGTAGGGCATATCTTAATATTTTTTGTTTTAGGGGCTTATTACATTAAGCAAGGACTGGGATAGTTGCAGTGGGAGGACTCTGTTTATTTAGTTTTACAACAAATCCACTGAATGGTGCAGCAGTGGTAAATACCTGGAGAGCGCACAGGATAAGGGAGCAGCAGTTTTTCTTTTAACTAATGTATTCTGCTTATACCTGGTAGATTTTGCTCCTTTCCATGAGCACAGCTGCTAGCTGGCACCTGGCTCAGGTTGCTGGTCTGTATGCATTTGCAGGCACCAAGAAGTTCTTTTGAGAGAAGAAACTTCCTTGTGGTCCAGGCCTTTACTTTTCTTTCATGACTATATTGCTGGCAAAGCAGGGTTTAGTGATTTTATTCTGTGCAACAGTTTGTACGTTAATGCAAAGGTTTGTATTTGTAAGGGTTTTTATAGATCACATCACTGCTGTAGCTTTTGGGAACTAGTGGTCTAACACAGATTAGCACGCAATTTGCTGGAGGGCCATTATGGTAAGAGCCAGGTCTTCAGTTGCTTCCTAAAGACAGGGAGTGAAGAGACCTGAAGAAGAGAGGCTGACCTAAGCGTGCTCGACTGGAGGTAGTGACTGAATTTGGGGGCAAGGAATGTGGGAGAAAGACAATGAACGGATTTGCGAACACGAGGGAGCGATTTATATATTACACACTCTTCTCAGGGACCAGTTCAAAGAACTGGGGAAAAATGCTACTACTTCTGAGTACCTGTAATGAGTCAGGCTGCTGCATTCTGAACCACTTGTAGTTTATGCGATATTTGACAGTGGTCCTAGTTAAGTACTATTATCACAATCTATGTGTAGCACTAGAGCCACTGAAGTGTGACAAATGCAAACAACAACAAGCATTTGCATAGCAATAGGTCTCGCATTTATGAGAGTTCGAGCTATTGGCATTGTAAATGACAATGCCATTTATTTATGTGTTGTTTTTAAAACAGATAAATAAAAGACTGTCATTTACAATACCATTAGCTTAAACTCTCTCATATGCGAGACCTATTGCATTGCAAATGCGTACTATAAAAATACAGAAAAGCGTTCGGAGAGTGCGTGTCCTGCCTGCAATAGCAGGCAGGGCCAAGCAATTTGAGAAAATAGTGCTTGGAGGCTGTAATTAAAGCCTACCGAGCAACAACACACATAACAGGAGTGTTGCCATGGGAGATAACAAAATGAGACAAGGCGGTACTAAGGAGGGACCACTAAGCCTTTTGACTAATGAACAGCCAGAGTTTAGTGGACAATGACACAAGCCAATGAAAAATGTGGGCGGGGAGTGGGATAGCTTCACATCTCTACCTCAATACTGCATGCCTCGCAGCGCTTGGCATGCACTGCCCAGGCTCAACCTAAAAACGAAGACCCTATGAATGAATTTAAGCTGGCCTCAAGGACGGGGCAAGACTGGCCGTAGCGGGAATCAGGCGTTTCCCCAGGAGACTGAAAGGGTGGGGGCCTGCTTTGTTACTAGGGGCCGGGTTTACAGCAGTGCTGCAATATCAGCCCCCAGACAAAAAGCAGCACCCCTGGCCACCCTCACCCCCCCCCCCCCGCCCCCTGCATGCCAGGGCTGCTTTGGGATCCCAGTCCTGCCCTGCTCAAGGGCATGATATGCATCAAGAATCATGTCGATGGACGAACCAGACGCGGAGGTGCGAGACTGGCCCATTGAAGAGAACCAGTCTAGGTTGTGCGCAGAGGGAGTTTTCCTGTTAGTAACACTTCAGTTCTGGATGATTTCAGTTTGAAGAAACTGGCTGGCATCCATTATTGGAAAGTGGAAATTATGGAAACGAGTTGATTATGTTCTGTGGGTGATGGTGGCTGGTTTAGACTAAAAATGAGTGGAGTATCACCCACAGACACACATAACATTTTACAATCCGTAAATGGAGATTTGCCAGTAGATGCACATAAATATTAAATAACAAGGAAGTTTGAATTGTCCCTTGGGGACCACCATACTTCAAGGCTCGAAAAGCAGAGCGGTTCTTGGACTGTGTTACTGTCTGACATGAGAGAGGTGAACCATTTGAAAACAGAGCCTTGGCAGACAGAGTCACCTTCTTTTTGGATAAGCAGAGCATGGTTGATAGTATCATAGGCTACTGACTAACACAGAAGGATCAGTGCGCTGACACTGCCGTTCTCTACCTGCGGTGGTCCAAGGTGGACAGAATGACAAGTTCAGTAATATGATCTGGGCAAAAGCCAGCGTGGGCAGGATTTCAGCGCTTATGATTTCCCATAGGGGTTTGCAATCAGTACACATCTATATACCCAGGAAAGGGAAAAAGGAAACGACTCTAAAGTTAGGCAGTCCAGAAGGATCCAGAGTAGACTTTTTTATACTGAGGGAATGGTGAGCTGGACTAAACTCGACTAGCATCTTGGTTATTTATATATTCTCTCTTCCTCGTCTTTCTTGCCTTTTTAAGGTCAGCCTAAGTTAACGCCACTGCCCTTCTCATGCGTGGTGGTCCTGAAAATTCCCTCCCCTTGTTGGCTGCTATGGCCATCCTTCCCTCACAGAGAGGTGCTCTAAGGAGTTTGTACCCTACGAATGTCAGAGTTTCTGCTTAGCTACGTGACAATCAAAATATCACTAGTATTGTAGGCGCAGCTGGTCAGACTTTACATCTTAAAAGACCCAGTAGAAAAACAATCACAAGCCCAATATGCGTTTCATTTTTATTAAACAAAATGTATCTCCCAATACAGTCAAAGAAGCCACTAAAAACTGGCCTTCAAAAACACCTTAAGGTGCTGTGGATAAAAAGATTAATGGAGAAATTGCACGAGTTAGTGTGTAGAAAGTAGTAGATGCTTCATTCGATATGTACATTCATATAAAACACTCTTGCTTCATGTTAAATAAATAAATAGCAGGACGCCTGAGAATCTCTTGAGGTCTGTGGCAAAACCAATAATCTGCCATGAGCTGTGCAGGATGAGAAAAGATGGCACTGGGGCTAGCTCAAGGTACCCTCGAGGAAGAGCCATCCCACCACTTGGGCTGGGGAAGAGGGAAGAGATGCAGCCTACATACGGCACTTTGAGATGAGGAGAAACTTGACGCACCTATGCGCGAGTAGATATAGCTTTCTCGCCACAAGGCTTGCTGTGCAATGGAAAGCGAGAGTAGCTTACAAGTAAACAGCCCCACTCATCTCATCCAAGAAACAGGATCCCTTGTGTCTTGGGAGCAAACGCGTCCATCCCCTGTGGATAAAACTTCAGCCTCTGCAACACAGACTTCACAATGTTCCCAAGGTCTCTAGTGCAAGACTTCATGATTGTCATCCTAGTGACAAAACTGGCACACAGCTTTGGCACAGTTCTTCAGGACAGGCTCAATGCTGGTAGAGAAGGTGGTACTACTGTTGAGTAGCGAGGTGGAGTGGCAGAGCAGTGGGAGGGATCCACTACTGATAGAGTGGGTGGCATTGCAGCTTTGGAGTGAGGTACACACTGGAATGGTGATGCATGGGGGTCTGTGTTTTGAACTGGCAGGGTTGGAGGGCAGGGGAACAGTGCCACAGGGGAGAATAACATTGCACTGGGAAGAATACATGTGGGTCCTAGTACTGAAATAGCAGAGGTGATCCTGAGGATTAACGAGGTGCAATAGCAGAGCAGTGCGAGTCCTAGTTCTCAAATTGCCAAGACCACTGTAGGCCCCAGTGTGCACTTGGCTGCAACAGACACAGGCGCTCAATGGCACAGAAGAGGTGCATTGTTCGAGCAGTGTAAATTCTGGTTTTAGAAAGGCAGCTGGTGCTGTTCAGATTAGGGTACACTGGGTAAACCCCGTGAGTGCCTAGTGCGATATAGCAAGTGATGCAGCTCACAATCCTTTCCACTTCTCCTGCAGGAAGGCATGTGAATAGAACAATACACTTTATAGCCTCAAATCACTTGCCCACAAACCTGCCATCAATGCATCTGCAGGCACAGCTTAAAGCGGTAAAAAAAGAGCCTGCCCCCGGGTTTTGTGAAAACTTTCTGGTCCTGCCTTCCATATGGATGTGCTGCGCAGATTAATGGTCCCTCCTGCTGCACTGATCTGGATTATACAGACCCCGCTTCCTTTTATCATATCATTTTGAGGGCCACATGGGGTTGTGTTGTAGGCTATTGTTAGATCGGCCTCCTGTACCTCGCTTCCCAACTCCACCCCCTCTCACACAGATTTGGCGTAGACCCGTGTCAAGGATCTCATTACAGTACATTTTGTGCTGATTCAAAAGCAGAGATGGTTGGCTTTGTGCTTTCCGCTCCTACCACTATTGACAAACGACCAGGTGAACCAGCCACCATGACTGGACTCCTCCACCTCCGTGTTGGCCAGCCCACTGGCATACGCAGCTGGCGGCCACCAAGTGTACTTCTGCAGATTGGCAGTGCAGACTGACGTCCATCTTGTTTCAGTGGCAAACAAAAAATGTTCCACTAAAGACTTATTTTGGTGCCAACTATACATTGTTCCCTCTTCGTGTCCCTCACCCACACTCAGTGAGGACTCTTCAGTCACTGGTTGAGCCCTCTGCAGATCTCCTTTCTTTGGTCAGTGGGGGAGAAGGGGCCATCACAGTACAACCTTTAACCTTCAATCCTTGAAGTTTTAGTGTAGGACCTGGTCCAGGTCGTATTTCTCGCAAAACTTGTTGGTGAAGGGCAGGCAAGTGAGGTACTCAATCCAGGGCCAGTTGATTGGGTAGACATAGAGCCAAATGACCAATGAGGTGAAGAAACCGAAGAAGAGGATAAGTGAGACAATGATCATCACACGCTTGCGGTACTGGTCAGCGGTCCCAAAGGTGATGTAAGGCAAGAAGGCAAAGGAGAGAAGCAACCCACTCAGAAAGCCAAAGATGTGGGCTATGTTATCGATCCAGGGAAGCAGGCCAAAGGCGAAGAGAAATAGGAGGGTTCCCAGGAGCTTGAAGAAGGCCTTCCAAGGCTTGGCCAGGATCTGCCAGCTCTGAAAAAGCTCTACGAAGAGGCATGCCAGCAGGCCGAACTGAGAACCGGCAGGTCCCACCTGTTGAGGGAAAGGAGAGAAAGAGTCACAAGTCTCAAAAAGCTAATAAATGATACCAGCTCCTAATATCCCAAAAGAGCAATTTTCAGCCTCAAATGAAAACAACTTAATTAAGGAAATCCGTTCACGGTTTCTGCACGGCTATGGTATGATGCCCCCATTAGAGTATCAATTTTCGGCCTTTTTAGAAGTCCTACTCACTTGAGTTTTATATTATGTTGCCCTCCTCACGCCTTCTTCATAGTTAGTCAATGGATGGGTAACAAATCTTTGATAGTTTGCTCGTTCAATGGTATGCTGCATTCAGACATAATATTTTGTGCTTCTATTTATAATTTGATGGGGCTCATTTTTCTTTGCACATGCATAATCATGTTCCCTATACTACAAAAAAAAAAAAAAAGATATGTGCGATTGTAAGCTCCACATGGAACAGAACGAGGGGTTATGCTTAGGGTAGACAGGCTGTGAAGAGAAAGCGCAATAGACTGGGTTAAAGCTCCGGAAAGGAGTGATGGAGGAAGTCAATGCATGGAGCTCTCTAGTAGGGATTCAGTCGCAGACCGATAACAATGTGGCTGGTTCTTAACCTCATGATTCTACAAAGGGAGATAGGAACGTAGGCTGACAGCTTGAAAATGAAGTAAACTGAAGCCCGGCATCTGGCGCCAGCCCCAACATTGGAGGACCGGGGGTTGAATTCATAGTTCTGTGAAACAAGGCAACATGATTTAGGTGGAAAGATCTGAGAAGGAATAACAGGAGGTTAAGCTATGTGTGACAGGAACCAGATCCCTTGTATTGCTCTTGGGAAAGGGAAATCAGAGACCAGAAAAACAGGGGACATGAACTTGGGCTCTGCCATGGAAATCATGCAAATGGGTGCGCATGAGGTCGGGATGAGATACTTGTAAACACCGGTGATAAGATACTGGAACGTAGAGCTTTGGATATGGAGAGGAAGATACGACTGGGCACAGAGAGTCAGAAAGTGGCCAGAGTTTGGTATGAGCTTTAGAAATCTTGGGGTCAGAAGTTTGGTGCATTGATGAAACTGAGGATGGATGGTGCTTGGGATGGGAGCGAAGGACTGGACGGGGCTGAGCTTGAGCAGAGAGCCTGAAAACGGAGGGGGCAGATGTTTCAACTGAAAGCTTCAGGAAAAAGTAAAAGTTTGATCCAAGTGCTCTCTCAAAGGGCGCGAGCCAAGGCAAACATTTGTGGAGGGAGTTTTGGACCGAGGGCCCTAGGAAGGGAGAGCACCCAACTAAACTAGGAGTTTTGGGAAGCAAGAGTACAGGGCCCAAGCCTCAGTCCCCTCTAAGTAGGTAAAGGATTGTGAAGAGAACAAGGATTTCTACCTTTGTAAGAGGAAAAACAGCAGCCTGTTTGTTACTGATCAGTGGCGGCCGCCACATACAAAAAGTGTTGGGGTGTGGGGGAGAAGCGTGCAGGGGCGGGGGAGAGTTTAAAAATAATAATATATATATTTTTTTAAACCTTACCTGAAGCTACCGGCCCTGCCTCCCGCCTCGGTGGTCTTCTTCCTTGTCCCAACAGGAACTGGGGGAGCATCAGACTCTCTGTGCAACCCCCTCGCTGCTCTCATGCCATGAGAGCAGTGCAGGGATTGACCTGAGCGCGCTGCTTTGACGCTCCGCTCAGTACACGGAGTCTGTGCTGTTTCTCCAGCCCGGCTGTTCAATACAGTCGGGTTGGAGAAACCTAAGTGCACATGTGTGTTTGGTGGACCTGAGGATCCTCCCATGCCTCGGACCCGCCCCTCCCTACACACGCTAGTTCAGCCAGCAGGTGAAAAATAAAACGATGATAGAACATAGTTTTATTTTTCACTTGCTGACTCTGAGCCGGTATGGAGACTCTCCTCCACCATTGCAGAGGAGCCACTGCTGTTACCTATAGGAAAACCTGTCAGTGACAGGGGCTGGCACTTTAATAAAATTGGCTGACATGTCCCTGTATTTATAATGATGATGCCAACTGTGTCTTTATTTGCTTTAGCACAGATTAAGGAGTAGTTTAAAGAGCTCTGAAATACGCGAGGACAGTGTTGCTCCATCTGAGTTTAACCGTAGAAGTTTGGGAGGTCTATTCAGGTCAGAAGGAGCACCTGTCGCTTAGGGGCTGTTTGCGAGTTTGGACCTGGAGGTATATTTGTGTCAGACAGAGAACAACTGCCACTCTGGGAAGTGTGGTATGATGAGCTCTAGAGTGGGAGACACAAATAAAAGAGGGGGGATTTACTTCAAGCAAGAGCCTGACATGTAGTCACCTCAATAACATGCATCAGGACAGTGCTCCGGGGCCAATGGAAATTGGGGCAGCTGGGGATTGCTTGTAACAAGTATTGGCTGTTGCCCGTAGAACATCTGGAATCGTACACAACTCCAAGATCACTTAATGCTAAGAATCCCCTTTTCCGGCTTAAGGGAAGGCCAACAGGCTAGGCTCACTCTAGAAGGTTGGTGTGCAGTAGAAAAATTGAAAGTTAACATTAGAATAGCATGCAATAAATGCTGTGTGGTAACTCTGGTAAAATATATAAAACTATAATTCAGAATTAAAGTTTTAATAGTATAGTAAAATATTCCAAAGTAATGTATGGTTCTATGGAGATCTATTCTTACTTTCTTTTTCGGTGGACACGCATCTAGGCATTGGCTTTATTGTGTGCCTACCGAAGTTCAGTGAGTGCGGACAGATTCCTCTTTTGCAGTGGTCAAGCCGATAATGTGCAGTGAGACCAGGGCTATTCAATCACTGACTCGAATGACCTCCTCGCTCACGGTCATTATGGACACTGTCTTCAGTCCTGAACTTTTCTCCCACACATGACTGACTTAAGGCATTAGTCTAATAATTGCAATGGAAATATAAGAGGACTACAGCACCCAAAATGCCATAAGCTATACAGTTAGCCCACGACCGGAAACAGTCTGTAATGACTTGGAGGGAGGTGGTCATCCAAATCCTGGCTGAGCCAACGCTCCTGTGACCACGGTCCAACTCCTAGATGTACTTAGAGGGATATGTGAACACAGCTTTGTGGGTGTGACAGGACCTTCATCGTCAGCAGTTTAACATCAGGGAAACCACACTGGGAGGCAACCCGGTCTGTACACTGGTCTCAGAGGGAGGAGGAACACCTTCGGCGAACCATAATGCACACTGCCTCACGCTGTGGGTGTCTTCAATTCTTCAGTCTCACTTCTGGCTGCAGGGGGAAGGGATTGTCGCGTCTAGTCCCACAGCACAAGTCAGCGAAAGCCCCACTCTAAGCAGTGTCACACTGGGCAGTGACACCAGTCTCCAGTCTTAGCAGCACTGAGTACTTCAGAGAGTGACCCTCAGAGTAGCCCTCAAGCAGCAGGGTATGCTCTCCGTGGAAGAGCAGTATAGCGCCACCCATCCTTCAGTTTGTAGACATGCAAGCCTTCTCTGCACAATCTTACGTTTGTCCAAACTTTGCGGATAGGAGATACAATCTTCCTGTTACTGGTGCAACCCTTCTCTGGCTGGGCACCCAGCTTGCTTCCACTGTAGATCAAAACTGAACAGATTACCCTGCCTCACAGGAACAGCTTGCATTTCCATACACTGGTTGTTCGGTGCATCTTGTCAAGGTTCACTTATTCTCTTGGTAACAATAAACTCCCCATAATATCTAAGGGCTCTGGTCCCATTGTGACTGCAGGCATCGCATATCACAGGGCTTGTAGATTCAGTTGACAGCCTCGCAGCCAATCAGGGACTTGAGGCTGGGCTCCTGCCAGAGTTCATCCAGGGGGTGGTGGGTGGGCCTCAGCACTTCTCCGTTGTTCAGGAGTCTGTCACTGTTGATTCTTCATCGCAGGTTACAGGATGACCCCTCCGAGCAGCTTGTGCCCAGAAGAGTACATACAATGGATCTCCTTACCCAGAAGGGTACATACAATGGATCTCCTTACCCAGAAGGGTACATACAATGGATCTCCTTACCCAGAAGGGTACATACAATGGATCTCCTTACCCTTCCCTTACCCAGAAGGGTACATACAATGGATCTTCTTACCCAGAAGGGTACATACAATGGATCTCCTTACCCAGAAGGGTACATACAATGGATCTCCTACCCAGTAGGGCACATACAATGGATCTCCTACCCAGTAGGGCACATACAATGGATCTCCTGCCCAGAAGGGTACATACAACGGATCTCCTACCCAGTAGGGTACATACAATGGATCTCCTGCCCAGTAGGGTACATACAATGGATCTCCTACCCAGTAGGGTACAAGCAATGGATTTCCTGCCCAGTAGAGTACATACAATGGATCGCCTGCCCAGTAGGGTACATACAATGGATCTCCTACCCAGTAGGGTACATACAATGGATCTCCTACCCAGTAGGGTACATACAATGGATCTCCTGCCCAGTAGGGTACATACAATGGATCTCTCCCTGTCCCCACTGAGCGTTTTAGGATTGAGAACGAAACAGGACACCTGCCCACAAGGGGATGCGCAGGGAAGAAGAGAGGGGTGAGCAGCCCAAAGACAAGCCAGGTAATAGACAAGACAGCAAACCCAATGCCTCTTCTGTCTAAGCAGTACTAAGGCTGCGAGCAAAAAGGGCTCTAGTACCTTCGAGTATTAAGCAGCTACCACCCAGCGTTACGGGGTGCCGAGGGCTAGACATGTAGGGGGTATTTGTCCATGTTAAAAGGAGTGCCACTTTGGATTGACTGCCATCTCCAACGGAGTACTGTACTGGTGAATAACACAAAAGCCATGTGCAGCACCCTTTACAGGACTAGGGACGGGAGTCTCCTCTGCAGGAAACATACCCGACATCAGAAATGAGAAAATCGGGAGCAGGGTGACAGAGAACTTCACCAAAGACTTTCAGACCGACAGAGTGCCACACAAACAGATAAAAGATGTGAGGAAGAGAGGATGTTGAGTTTGTGTTTAATTTTGCTCCCTTGCTTTCCACGGTCGCGGCAGGTAGAGTGGAAGGTGCTGTACACACACTATTTTTACTTGACATACAACTGGCCCTGTGTTCCCGTGGCAAGAACCACCTTTCAACATTGTCGGACATCAGTAAAAGCGGGTGATGTGTGGAGACGGGTTCATCATAGCTGGTGCAGATCATTGTAGGAACACAATATAAAACCTAACGCGTCAGCACACCAATGTGTCTTTTTCCCGAGCCCAGGGCTTCGGTCACGTGCTCCGGCCAGCTGCTGGCTCTAAATAAAGTTAATGAATCCTGTGCCCTGCTCGGCCCCACTGCAAAAACTCCATCGCTGCCTCCTGCTGGTGCCAGGCAGGGGGCACTGGCCGTCACCCTAACACGAACCCTCCACTTTGGCAGCTTGAGCAAGGGCTGCATCTGGGCGCTTCACTTTAACATAAAACATCTACCGTTTGGTTTTTAGCTTCTCCGACTTTGAAAGGACACTGCCGGTCTAAAAACACAAGCTGAGAAGTAGCGCCGAACAAGGATTATGAGGTGGAGCAGTGAGGTGAGGAAACAAAAGGAACACAAAAGCATGGAAGGAAACGGAGGGAGGGCTGAGAGAAGAAGGATGGATGGATGAGGCAAGGATGGCTGGAGGGAGGGGAAGATGGCTGTCAGGACAAGAGAATGCAAGCTACGAAGAGTGGACGGATGGATGCATAAAGAGAAGGATAGATTTATACAACAAAGTCAATGGCTGGACGGAAAGCTGAAGAAAAGGACAATTTAACGAATGGATGGAAGTACAGAAAGATATATAGGCCGATGGAGAGAAGGATGAATGAAAAAGAAAATAGGAAGAAGCAAGAAATGAAGGATGAATGGATTGATGGATGCAAGGACAGACAGAAGGATGGAGAGACGGGAGGAAGTAAAAGATAGAAAAAGACTGAAATAAATGAACTAGAGAAGGAATGAAAGAAGTAAAAAGACACTAGTAAGATAGAGAGAAGGAAGGAAATTCCAAAATTCCATTTGGGGGTAGAAGTCTTCTTAACACCTGCTGGGCTCGCTCACCTCATACACTGCCATTTGGGATAGGTTTGAAGATGGGGGTAATTTATTTGCCTGGCCGCTCCCTTGCTCACTCTCTTGATCCCTGCCAGTGCAGATGTGCTCCTATGACCATGAAGAGAGTGCAGGAGCAACCCGCCCCCTTTGTACTAATGGCTGTTTAGTGCTCAGAGCTGGGTTTAGAAAGAGGGCGCGCAGGCGGTTTGCACTCTTCCGGGATGCAGAGGCCTGTGAGCCTGATGCAGAGGGTGAATGGGGTACAGCACCGCCCCTGGAGTGTAAAAATAGCACAGGCGTCAGCGGCCTTGCCTCTCACTCGTTACCTTCATCAGTCATCACTCTCCCGCCCCCCCCCCACACCTCCTCCCGCCCCCCTCCACACCTCCTCCCCCTGCCTCATATCTTCTTTCTGAACAAGTCTCACTTTTCTCTCCACAATTCTCCGTTCGCCATCATTTTTTTTCTTTTTCGTTCTGTGGCCAACCAGTAAAATAGTTCATGGTATTGTCGGCTTCATTCCTCAGCACCTCCTCCCTTGCAGACTAAGGCTTCCCTCCAACATTTCTTCTAATCCTTCCAATTCTTTCATAGTTATGATACAGTATACTCTTCTCTCCCTCTCTCTGCCTCCCTCTGATATGTTAGTTAAATGGTGTCACTGCTTTCTTAAGCCCAGAGCTTCTCCTGTTCATTTTACCCCATGAGCCTTAGGTTTCCATAACATGAGCTGGGCTATGTTTGGATCAATCTGAGGCTGAGTGAGTGAGTGTGAGGCTCATCCCGTGGGCTGAGCTCCAGGGCAGGCTATCAGCACGGTCTGGTGCACACTCGTCCAGGCCCCTCCGCGCGAGGGTTTCTCGGCACGCGCCCACGGCTTGGGACAGACCGATTAACTGGAAGAGAATGAGCCGTCTAAAGCCCCGAGGCATCACTTGCTGATACTAATCCCCATTAAAGCCTCCACAGGTGCGTGTCATGTGCACGCGGTGCACGTGGGTGTCCTCGAGGAGGGTAAGCTGCACGGGGCTGCATTGGGCCGCTGGGTAAATGAAAAGGCTTAAGATACAACCATGTTCTCAGGGACCACTGGGAGTCGTAACCCTCGCTCTGCAGTACAGCCGGAGATGTGGCTAGAAAGAATTAGCTTTGAAGGGAATATCTTAACCAACATTAATGACCAAGCAGTGAAAAACTGTCCCATTGTCAAAATAGTCTATAAACCTTTTTCCAATCAATATCCTCATATCTGTTGCCTCATCATGTGTTTAGAAGGCAGAGTAACAAAGGGTCATCCGGAAGAGGTGGCACTAGATATGGTCACAAAAAAGGCAACTCGCCAAGGGCCCAAAACGATCTTAGAACGAGGCAGCAGGGTCTCAATTCAGGAAGTTATGAGACACCCTGAGACCTGAACAGGCATGATTTAGACCACCACACTTCTCTTCCAGAGGCACAGAAGCTACGTACATCATCCAACTTTTGGGATTCTGGACAGCTAAAAACTCTTAAGGTTCAGAGGGCTCAGCCCGGGTCATATGCGAGCTCCTTACAGCATATGTGTACTAGTCCACCGCATTTTTGTTCAATCCACAAGAAGATATATTTCCCCAGATCTCTCATCCCTTGGTGTCGGCTATGCAGATCCCTGGATGAGCCTTCACAAGACACCTAATGGTTTGAGGGGCTGGGCCTCTAAGATCCAGAAAATTATTTCATGGAGGAAGTCCCTGGTTCACTTATTAAAAAATTATATGTTATACATATTTAATCTTCTCAGAGATTTCCCCATTTGACATACTCGAGGCCACTTAGCGGTTCTTATCCATTACTCCTCATTCTCAAGGAAGATACTACCCTCATCCTCACTTGGCATCTAGGAGGTCTGTAACTCTCAGATCTGTCTATGCCAGGGGTCTCCAACCTTTTCTGTAACAAGAGCTACTTATGTTCAGTGCTACTAATATTATTAGTGCTGTAATAGTGACTACATCAGGCAAGATTACATTACTGGACACCAAATGCAAGATAATCATCAATGGTCACCTCAGTACATCAGTCACTGTTGCCAGTAGAAAATAGTTTGTCAATATAGAATGCCTCATCTTAAGCAACTAGATATTGAAGCTCTCATGTCTTGATGTACTACTATATCCCATCTGAGAACCCTCACCCCGTAATGTACTATATCCCCCGAGCCCTCATCCCAAGATTTACTAGCCCCACTAAAATTTGCAACATTCAAAATATTACATCTCCTTAGATGAGTCACATCTAGTTGCTTTTAATATCCTCATAGCCCTCTTTAGGTTACACAAGTATCTCTTTAAATCTCTTTTGATACCCGCAGAAATTTCACCAAGTAACATGTCTGACTTCCCTAGATACCCTAGTCCTTTTTTTTGTAGGTTTCCTCATAACATCATGGACTGTGGATCCCAGGTCCTGCACAACCCAAGCTGTGTGGGAGTCCCCCAGGTCAAATTCTTGAAGCATTTAATAAGAATGGACCAAGTCATAGCCTTTCTTGTTTGACACAAGGATTCTCCCAATGAAGTTCTGTATCCTTCAGATTTTATTCTCTTGCAAACTCTCTCTTCCACGCTACAGTGGTATCCATTATATTCCTAAATATCTGAGGATTTTATGTCTCAACGTTGAATTTCAAGTGCATACAAAACTTTCTATACTTCAAGTGATATGGACTCGAGTGAATGGTAGCAAGAGAATACTTTTTTAAACATATGTAGTTGACTTAACACTACCTTCATAGAGTAAACTGGAGCTTCTGCATCCTACAGTGTACTGGAGAAATCTAGATCATATTAGAAAATATATATATATAGCTACTAGTTTCACTCTGTCATTGATCATGGGGCCCATTGTTCTCTTATCTTCTGCTCTATGTGAGTGCTTAAAGCTCACAGGTCTTATTCATTCGAGGAACTAGAATACACATACGCATCCTCACCCTTTGACCTGCTAGGTGTTAAAAATGTGTTCTGACTCCAATGTTGTAGATCTTCCCATTACATTAACTCTTGGTATGTTGGGAGTGCCTGAATGCTTGATCTACCTTCTCGACCCATTAAAAATCCCCAGATGTTTCACCCCTTGTTATTACCCTCTTCCCATGCCTCCTCTAAGCTCACGTAGCCCTCCATGCTCTCCTCGCCGAGAAGCCTTACCTCTGCCCTGTATGGCAGGAAGAGTGCACTGGCTAGGTTACCAGTAATCCCACTGAGGATGTAAATGATGGAGATTCTCAGCCAGCCCGCCAGCTTCTCAAGATCCCTGAGCACCGTCATCTGGAAAATTACAGATACCAAGCAGTGGATGATCCTATAGGAGCCAAAATAAAAATGTTTGTCATTTAAGGAGTTATGCCTACATCTGCTCTCCTCACAACAGACTAAAATGGTCCATCTAGACTGTGGCTTTAGCCAGCGTCCACAGTTATGAACCCTGAATTTCCCCTAGTCAGCTGCAAAACACTCACTAGACACCACAAAGAACAAGCAAGGCTCTTGCTCCCATTTCCCACAAAAACATGTTTGGGGTGATTTGATGACTGAGATATCACAACAACAGCTGTCAGTCATACTGACAAACCTCTTTAGAGACAGCATTTTACTTTAGGGCTGTTACCCAAGTTTAAAAAAATATATATATTATTTGAGTTTTTAGTGGCATAAAACAAACATTTACACCACAAAATGAATGAGGCAAAGCATTATTTTCTTCTGTACAAATCAGAGTGCACACTTAGTAATCAATCAATATACACAAATAGTGCAGTTGAGCTCACATTCGCTCCTATAATTATGATGGGAAGTGTGGGTTGCATAATATGTTGTTTCCCACCCAAGGACCTCATAGTGTGACTGGTTGAGTGTTGAGGACCTAGGGTCTCCTCCAAGGTCCCCATATGTGAATTTCCAAGGGACATTTCTGTTTTCGTACACCACCATTTCCACAGGCATACACTGATCCGCAGGACAGGACAAAGCAGGTTTCCCCACTCCCTAGCAATATCTTACTTTGCAATCATCAGTCCCAAAGGGCATAAAGTGAGTTTGCATCTGATAGATCAACATCGTTAGGAACACCCAATAGAACAAAACTGTGGCGCTGTTGGGACAGCTACAGCCAGTATCTCAGCATGTTCACCTCCTATTCTAATTCCATAGGATTGTATTACCCTGCAATCCCAGATCGTGTGTTGGAAAGTGCCTCCTGATCCATACATTTCAGCCATCTGTCAGATGGTGCAAGTGCCATATAGTGTAACATTGTCTTATTATTGTAAGCCCTATGTACAATTTTGAGCTGTATCTGTATGCTTGCTTTAATTGCCACTTCCCTGGGATGTCTTCCAATCTACAGCCTGCAGGGGGTGATGACTCCCACCAACTCGTCTCTGGTGTATTGCTTTATTTAGTAGAGTCTGGTAAATGGCGGATGCTGTACCACTATTCAATTTCTCAGATAATACCTTGCATTCCAAAGGGATGGCTACTGCAAGCTCTAGTTGTATGCATTTAAATCCTTTAGAGGTGTTCAGTTTGTACACATCCTGCATTTGGTAAGATGTCATCAACGCATCCCTGAACAGATCACCCACTCTGACGATGCCTATACCATCGCCTCTAAGAAAGCCCTTTAATTTGGACACATTTCTCAAAATGAGCTCACCCGTATGAGCATTTCTATTGTAAACCTTCTGCACCAGTCTGTGCAAGTCATTGTTTTGTGCCATATTTTAAATATCAAAGGCATAGTCCTTCCTTTAGATTATGGAAAAAGGAAATATTAAGAATCATGTCTATTGATCAGGCTAAGAGAACCCACTGTGCAAATTGCACTCTGGAGTATTTGTACCTGGGAATCCAACAGATCTGAGGAACAGGATTAAAGATTTCTTTGGAAATATAATTTGTACCGTCCAGATGAGAATTAATATGGATATCGCAAATGCGACTTGTAACTAAGACAGGCTGAGGGAAGGTAGATAAACGTATCCCTTGCAAGTACAATATCTTGCCACCCCTCATATTCTCCATGTAAAACCAGAGGAGATTGATATCACTGTGGACCAGTTATGGGTTTTCCCTCTTGAATGAATCATGAAATAAGAGTAGAAGAGTTAGCATCATGCCCACCCTTAAGGTATTGCATTTTTTACCGATAGCTTCAAAGATTATCTTTACATAATTGGGGAATGAGTAACATCACAGTTGGACCTGGCCCTTTCTGCAGGGTCACCCCCAAACTTTTTGCATTCTTCCTCCTTTTTTTCTGAATCCATTTTTGTTGGCTCTAGGACACTCAGCATTTTAATAATGCTAACCTGTGCTAAAGTGCATGTGCTCTGTACTCTCAACCTGGTAACATCAGCTCATCCACAATTGGCATATTTAATTTACTTTTAAGTTCCTAGTAAAATGCACTGTATGTGCCCAGGGCCTGTAGATTAAATGCTAATGGTGGGCCCGCAGCACTGATTGTGCCACCCACTTCCTTAGCCCCTTAAACAAGGCTCGGGCCCGGCACTGTAGATCCTGTTTGCAGTTTTAAACTGCCATTTCGACCTGGAAAATTAATCTACTTGCCAGGCCCAAACCTTACCTTTTATTACATATAAGTCACCCTAAGGTAGGCCCAAGGCAGCCATATATGCAGGGTGCAGTGTATTTAAAAGGTAGGACATGTACTTTTGAGGTTTACATGTCCTGATAGTGAAAGGCTGCTAAATTCGTTTTTCACTGCTGCAAGGCCTATCTCTTTTATAGGTTAACACTGGGATTGCCTTAAAACAGCTTCGAAGTGTAATTTTTAATTGGGAAAAGATTGAGATTTGGAGTTTGGTGTCTCTGGACTAACACTTTAAAACCACAGCTGATGGTGAAGTCGGATTTGAAATTCTAAATCTAAAAATGCCACTTTTAGGAATTTGGCATTTTCTTACTGTAATCATTCTGTGCCTCTCCCTGTCTCTGAATACAATTCTGGGTTGGGTGACAGCTGGGCTTTGTGCATTCCCTCTAGACAGTCACACAAAGGAAGCTGGGGTGTGACATTTGCATCCTGATGGCCCATCACCAGGCTGATAGGCCTTCCTGAGGTAGATTGGGAGGGAGGAGCTGACACTTGCACCCAAATAGGGCTGTGCCTGTCCCCACACTAAGAGCTGCATACCCCCTGTAGTGAGTCTGGAGCCAGGGCAGGAAAGGCAGGGACCTTGTGATCTTCAAAGGCCTCTTTGAAGTTTACCCTACTTCAAAGGCACATTTGGGTATAAGTACCACTTAATCAGAACTTTGCTGGAACCAAGGACATGCTGCCTGTAATGAAGAGCAGCTGTGCTGTAGGAGGGACAGCCACTTTGCTACCTGCATTGCTGTGTTGGCCAGCTGATTGCTGTGCTGTAGGAGGGACTGCCACTTTGCTACCTGCTCTGCTGTGTTGGCCTGCTGCCTGCTTGCCTTGGAGTGAGAGGGACTGAACATGCTCTCTACATCCTTAAACCCAAGTTTCTCCAAGAGCTTTTTGGCTTGCTTCTTGTTCTCTGAAGTCTCAGGAACACAAAAGACTTCTTACAACTCTGCTGGTGCTGCTTGACTCTGCCATCTGTGAGTTCTATGTTTGCCTGAGGTGCCCCCTCCAGTTCTGGGCCTCAGACGTCTGTTCTGCAGCTGTTTTCTGCAAAACTCGATGCAGTGGCCCCTTTGCTCTGATCGGAACCGACAGTGCCCTCCGACACAATGCCAATTCGACGACGACGCGGTCCAGACTGCGAGGTTTGATGACGACGCAGCACCGATCCGAAGACGTCACTGTGAGGCTCAACTTCGACACAGCGCCGTTCCTTTGACACAGACTGCTAGGCTCGACTTGGACGCAATGCCAATCCTTCAACACTGGCTGTGAGGCTCGACTCTGAAGCCTCGACCTGACTCAAGTAACCTTTTAGCACTTTTGACTTCTAAGCACTGTTTTTGGATTTAATCTTTAAAATTCATATCCCGATTTCTACTTACTGGATTGTTTTTTGTCATCTTGGTCCTGTTTTACTCAGATAAAGATTCTCTATTTTTCTAAACTGGTGTGGAGTCTTTTTGTGGTGGTTTCACTGTGTTACTGTAGTTAAAGTGTTGCACAAATACTTTACACATTGCCTCTCAAGTTAAGCCTGACTGCTGTGTGCCAAACTACCAGAGGGTGACCACAGGTTAATTTAGGTTGTGTATCTGACGTGCCCGGACTAGAGTTGTGGCTCCTGCTTGGACAGGGTGTATACTCTGTCGACCAAAAACCTCAATTTGTAACAATGACTCTGTCTCAAGCATGTTGATGTTGGAAGGTTTCGATGTAATATAAATATTATTGGATCAAATGTTCAGTCCTCAGCCAACAATCGATCAGTTAGGTAATTCAGATCTTATGGGCTCAAGCCTCAAACAGCAGAGCTGCATACTAGTTTACAGATCGAACAGATGCAGGTCTCCAGACACTCATTCCTTTTTGGAGTACACAGATCGAGCAGGTGCAGGCTCCCAGACAACATGCCGGTTCCCATTTAAATGATCTCCTCAAACGTCACTTCTATCCCTCTAAATGCACAACCAGCATTCCCATACACCACACACGTCACATATGGATCTGATAGTTTATATTCTACATATTCCCCCACTATGTGAGATTGAATACGGATAGGAGCCAGAGAAGAACCAGCGCTGTACTATGAAAAGGTCTGCACAAACATTTTTCTGTCCAACAGTTCTTTCTCTCCTGAAGCTCCACTCCTATTTACCCATGTATAAATGCAGACTAGGCTAAATCACATACCCTGCATGCAGAAATAGAGACAACCAGAGACGGTAGAACTGGTCCGGGATTTCCGGATTGAGGAATGGTAGAAGGCCGCAGACTTCATCCAGGCAGTGAACCTGCAAGGGACAGAAATACAATGGGTTAAATGGGTCACTGGACCTCTGGTAGAGGGTAACTTTGCCTTGGAAAGCAAAGCCTCTACAATGGTAAGAGTAATAATTGGTGAGAATCTGTAATACACATTTATGTTCTGACTGATGCAAGTCATTCCTGATTATTATCTTCCAGAATAAAGACAGAATAAGATACACAATTACATACACCATAAAACCAACAAGAAACAGTACACAAAAAACACATGAATATTAAAGTCTGTGTAGGTGAAATAGCAACTCTCTACAGACAGACTTGTGTTGTATATCTGAGCCTTATTTTGACATCAGCTGATGGTTTGACCTCCTCATTGTTTTTCACGCCCTGAAGTGTTTCAGCATAAAGAACTGTAGTAGGTAAGCGGCCTACAAGACAGTGCAGAAGCAATAAGTACAACATCTACCAGGCTACAGTGTAACAACCGTAAAAGTGTAAACAGTTGCATGAACATTTTAAAGAAAGTCACAAGTGCACCCCTGTGTTGTTTTACAAATACAACAGTGGGAATGGTTCTACCAGCCATGGGTAGTCACTACGGCTTTTGAATAGAAAGGAAATGTGCCACCCCACCCGTGTTTGACTTTTTTCTAGCCTGTGTATTCTAGCTGTGTATTCTCTCAGTGTTCTTGACAATGTGTGATTCCACTGAGGGTGCTTTATGTTTTTTGAAGTTCCACCATACATCATAAAGTAGTGGTGGCCAGGGTGCACAGCCAAAGTATATCCCCACCTCTAGATGTGGGTGCCAGCCGCCCCCTCACCAGTCTATGGGGAGACACATGGTTGGTATCAGCTGAAAGTCTAATCAGAAGCACAGGCCTTATTACGTGCATCACTAGGAGAGGATTCACCCAAACCTGCCCATGTAAAATCTGTTCACAGTCCATAACTGGGTTACTTTTCCTTTTTTGTGTATGCAGTGCGTGCTATTGGGCTGACCTGTGGAAAGCATGTAGTGCTGGTTACTATCAACAACAGCCTAGGCTATGATGCAATGCATAAAATGGTGGCTACTTGACTATGGTTAAGACCATTACAGCTTCCCTGTGATTGTAGCTGCAACTAAACACTTCAAAGCTGGTTCACATTTGTTTGGATTCAGTCTGCAAAACGCATGCAGCCCAAGGTCCTGCCTGAACACAAAACAATGACCAAGATTAGTCTGATTGCCTCAGAAAATCCGCATCCAGATCTGCCTGGATTTATGTTACCCAAACTCCAGGTGACTGGCTTGTGTGAGAGGTCAAACCCTATTCTGTGGCCATCTGTCGCTTCACCCTTTTTGCTCTGCTGAAGGCTTTAGTTGGTTGGGGTTGTTTTTTTTTTGGTTACCTTGGCACCACAATCGGTTGGCCCAGGAGTCCTCCTACAGCTTCAATTTTGGATAATCCCTGGTCCCATGGGGCCAATAAGTTGTATTTGTGTACTTCAGGTGAAGTTCTGCGGCCAGAAAAGGACATGTGATTAAGAACAGGACTCAAGTTTCTTTTTTCCTCCCAGAAATGGCAACTTTCTAGAACTCTAGAGGAAGGCTCTGCTGCTTGATATGAGAAGAGGAGCGGACATCTTACCAGGAAGACATGAAGCAAAGCTCAGAAGACTAAAGCACATAAGAAGGTCATTGCGAAACAACACAGAAAATTCGACAGTCCAATAGACCAGCAATGAACTACAGACATCAGCTTTGCAAGGAGATCGAAGATCTGTAGGCGACACTCCAGGATTTTAAGTGTGGTGAGTCTGCATCACACTATTACAAATAGCACATGACTTCCAGCCCAAGAGAAACAAGGGGTGTCAATGCCTTTCACTCTGACCTCACTGCAGGTGCCCTAAGTCCAGACCCGTTGGAACTAGTGTGCAATTCTTTATGGTTCTAGGCCTATCGCAGTAAAAATGTAAGATTGGTAAATCCCAGTTCATCAGTGTCTACTGAAAGCTGGTGAGTCACTTGTGTCTCCTGGCCGCGTCCGCTACTCCAAATTTCAACTGCAACCAGCAATTCATGAGATATAGTGACCTGTGGTTTGGCACCCAAGGGGGTGCTAGCTTATTTTCAGTACTTTGGACATTTGGAAACCAGTTCAGGAGTAACTCCTTGAACTGTGTCCTGCGACACACCGCCGCCCCACCACTGTCACACACCACCAGAACATAGTGACTTCAGAGTAATCATTTTAGTTCCCCACATCCATCATTTTGCAGTGGTGGGATTTTCAATTCACTTTTGATTTTCAAATCATTGGGTTTTTACATTTAACATTTTGTGCTGAATTGTATTTCTAGCTTATTTTCTGCTAACGCGGCATAAGCCCACTGAATTAACAGTCCTTGAACTCCAGGCCACTGACAAAGCAGGCATTAAAGCATTCTTATGAGACTTAAACTCTATACATTGGGTTTTTCTTTCCACATATGTTTATATTTATTTGTAATTCTCTCCTACATATTAGTCATCAACATCTTGTGACACAGATGAGATTGACATCTTTGACATGTGTAAACAAACAATCCTTATGTCATTTTTGCAAAGTTGTTCGAGCACTTGTGAGTGACAAACATGAACCCTTATGAAACCTTGTGTAAATCCTGGGGGGCAGAGGCTGACAGTGTATTGCAGATTGGTTTCATTCGGGTAGGGGAGAACGTGTGCTAGATATGGGTGTAATATATGAGGTAAGTGTGTTGCCACACTTCACTTGTTTGAAAGGACTTGATGTACGTCACTAGTCAGGCAGGCAGGCAGTCTATTCCAGTGAAAGGCTTCTCCAACTGCCAGGCAATGAGCCCAGACTGTTGCCTGCGCTTTTGCGATTAGTCCGACCCTGCGCTATTGGGGGAGTGATGTATGAGTGCGGTAATCAGCCAGGGAGTAATAGGGCATTAACGTTCATGTTGGGGCTCGTTGCAAGCGGTCTATGGGTGTAAAGTGTCATCATTTGTTTGGGCTTTAAAGCGAATGAGTAGTTCACCCCATTCCAGTGACATGGGGGCATTGTAAGGTGTCGGCTCCCTCGCGCCTGAGCAGTGTGCCCTCGGACTCAGCCCAGAAGCCAGCCGAGCGATGACCCATCAGTGCTCCGAGGAGGAGGGGGAGTGGGGGGCAATGGCTTTCCATTGTTGGGTTATGGAGTGCATGGCTAGTGTCAGGGCTGAATCTAGGAAGCAATGGTTTTGCGTTTTTTAGGCACTTGAACAGGCCTAGAGCACAGACCTCTCAGTTGCGCAAGTTATTCAATCCAGATAGCTGGCTCAGCCAGTCTGTTTTGCAGCCTAGAAGCATTTTAACCTGTGGTAGTGCCAGAACATGAGTTGCATGTCTTCATTTAGTTGGCGGCATCTGTTTGTTAATGATCTCTGGAGTTTGGTACGCTTTAAGATGTATGCAAAATCTGATGAGCTTGAACCTGGCTTTTTGGGTATGACGGCGGGGTGCGCTAGTATTTGGTCCCATTCCGTGTTACTGACCTCCCTGCCCTTCTCTGTCTCCCATTTATCACGCACTGCATCGAGAGGACACAGAGTGTAAGTGTTGAGTGCTTTTGTCAACCATCATATGAGATGTTGGCTCATGGTGTGTATCGTTTGCATGATCTCGAGTGTCAGCGGCTCGTTGTCTATGATTTGCCAGTAACCCAACAATGTGTAGGTTAGTGCAGTTCCATAAGGGTCAGTAAGTGCCTCTCCCGTATGTTTCCAGGTCAAGGTGATCAAGGACCGCTATTTCTCCTGTGTGGGTCAGACTTTAAGGGGGAATGGTCGGGACATATGGGAGCATTTGAACCGTAAGAATGAAGGCTCTATGGTAACACAGATGAATGACCCGTATTAGTCCAAAGGATGGACAGGCAGCATGGCCCACCGGGTGGAAAGTCTGAAGCACCCTGGTCGTCAAACATCATGCTAGCATTGTTGCAGTATCATCTAGAAAATGCCAGAGTCCCAGCGGCAAAGCCACTGTAGTTGGGAGGCAAGAGAGTTGTACTAAAATTCTGGTACCCCCCCCAAGCTACCCATGTTAATGGGCCATCTGATCTTAGCAAGCAAGAAGTATTGATACTGCAGCTGACTATAAGTTTAGCACCTCAATCATAATGTCCACAAAGTACTAGAGTCCTGTGCAAGTAGCCTCCGAGACCTGCTGCAGTTGGGACTCACTGGAAATCCAGAGATACAGATTGGAGAAAAATGGAGGCAGCACCAGGGATGAAGTCACACCTTAGCCAATATGGTCTTTTCAAATTTCTTTATTCTTCTTTAAGTTAAAACGACAGGACAACAGCAAACGCGTTTCGTTCCTTTTATAGGAACTTCATCAGGGCAAGAAATTCCTGTGCGAACCACGTCCCACTCTATATGTCAAGACGATAGTCAGCCCAACGATGCGGACAGTGTTAGATCTAGTTCGGGCCAGAGTAATCTAAACGATGTCGGCGCAATATTCCGACTGGATTTGATTAGCCGTGGTGGATCCCTCAAGGGTATTTGACGGGATTCTACGTAGTTAAAAGATCTAGAAAAGTCCGGCCCAAAAAAGTTTGTAAGTACACACAAGTGTCCAAAAGCACAGGAATAACATTGATATTGGCGAATGGAATCCGACCGCGATCGTAGCAGCAATTTGTAGCTACCGGCGATCCCCCAAGGCGAATGAAGTGATAATACACTTCAGCCGATGAAATCCAATGAGCCTCGTATTCCAGCGGCCGTAAGTAAGCCCGAACCAGCAGTGAAAAAGAGCAGCAAAATTTCTTGCCCTGATGAAGTTCCTATAAAAGGAACGAAACGCGTTGGCTGTTGTCCTGTCGTTTTAACTTAAAGAAGAATAAAGAAATTTGAAAAGACCATATTGGCTAAAGTGTGACTTAATCCCTGTGCTGCCTCTCTGATCTTAGCAAGCACCATTCTCCGTTGGCCATTGTTCCAAATCCATTTCCCCACCAGGAGGTCTACTGAGCGGAAAAACTTTGCAAGCAGGTATAGGGGCAGGTTGGCAAGGTAGTAAAGTAAGCGAGGGAGCATTTCCATCTTGGAAAGAGCAATTCTGCCCATCACAGATAGCGCCAACATCCTCTGGAACAACACCTGGTTCCTAAGAGCTGTAAAGGTGTGCATTTTATTACAGTCGAGTAAATCTCGGTCATCATGGTAAATGAGTATACCCAGATATCTCAAAGTGTGTTGTTACCAGTGGAGAGTGCTACCTCACAAGTCCAATTCCGTTTCCAAGGCTGCATGGATTAAGTGAAAAAGACAAGATTTCTCGCAGTTTACACGGCGAGCCAAAACTTTACGAAAGGCCTTAAGGGCCTATGCCATTGCTGCATGGTACCTTCTGACATTCTTTAGGTACAGCAGCATGTCGTATACATAGAGGGAGACATGTGTTCTATCTCCCAGCAGTATACCCCATGTTCGTCCCCCGAGGTGCAGGCGAATGGTTACGTGGTGAAGGCAAAAAGAAGTGGCGAGAGTGGACAGCCCTCCTTGGTGCCGCGACCAATGGGTATGGGATCAAAAATACAATGTTACTGACTCGGGCCCATGCGGAGAGGTGTGCGTAGAGTAGCTGAGTAATTTTTAGCATGTAGTTGTCCAGTCCTAGCCATGAAGCAATTCAAAGAGGTAATACCAGCTAAGAGAATCAAATGCCTTTACCATTTCAAGCACTAGACATGCTAATTTTGGATAGGCATGTGGTGCAAATTCCATGACACGAAATTGGGGCTGAATGTTCAAGGCTGTGCTCCATCTGGTACGAAGCTGTTCTGGTCAGGGTGAACAAGCTGGAAATGTAGAGGTAGCAATCTATCCGCGAGAATCCTGCTCAGGATCTTGTAATCCACGTTAAGGATCGCAAGCAGCCAGTAAGACCCTTCCCTGCTTGGCTTCAGCATAGAGATCAGTAGGGCCTTGTGTTGTCATGACCCATAGGTCGAATGTCTCTGTCCGCGCAGCCAGTTCTCCGTATAAGGCAAGGCCACTTTAACATGGCTCATTTTCAAATGTTTCAGTAAGGTATGGGGTATCCACATTTCAGGGCCAGCTGGCATCACAGTCCATAGTGGTGGCCTAAGGTGCTGCCAGCACTGGCCCGCGTACACATTAGTGTAGGAGAGGGCCACAGGTAGCTTGTGATTGTTAGGGAGCACTGTAGCTGCATGCAGGTCTCACTCCGCAGCAGGGGACTTCACCAGAGCTGAACCCCCGAGATTCCACTCCCACCGTGGTCACAGCAGTGAGCTACTCAAGAAATCCCATCCTCCCAGCTTACTCACCAAATGTTGTATCTTTTTTGTGCCCAGGAGGCCGCAGGATTCACCGCAACACCACAAGGGTCTCGCTGCTATGGTAGTGTCTTTCCTGGGCGCAAGATGGAGAAGGGGCCTCAAACATGTGTACGGGTAAACTGGATGGAGCCATCACACAAGGATTTACAATGGATTAAGGGCTAGAGCAGCGGAATGAGGCGATTAGACGTCTGCTATTTTAGCCATTGTAGCCATGCCCTCCCAAAATATATACTTTTGAAGCATTCGGTCTGCCTCGGTTTTTCCAATGACTGGGGAATGTAGAAAAGCCGAAATAAGAGGTGAGATGTTTCGGAGGACAGTTGATAACCACAGAATAAGATCGGTTGTAGCGTACACGTTTTTGAATTGCACCACCGTGTATTGTGAGTATTACAAACCATTTTGAGGGTCATATCCAGGGCCATAGCTTCGGGGGCAGTCTTTGGGGTGTTACACCCCCCAATAGATGTATTTTGTGGGAAATAGTTGGGTACAACAGCTTTCAGCCGGGTATGGTGAGGTGACTGTCGGAATTCACCAGGAATTTTTACATACACAGACTAAAAACGCACACACACGCTCCCTCCCTCTGTTTTGAAAGTCTTCAAAGAGGTTAGTTAGTTTACAGAATATTGTGTTTTCTCTCACTTAGTATCCCTACCAATCCGTGCTCCTCTCCCTTCCCACTGCTCCTTAATTCCCCCTCATGCGCCCTGCTTGTCGTGTAATGTATTTTAAAATGAAATGCCATCGTGATTGTTGGAAAGTATGAGACCTCCCAACCCAATCTTACTGACCAAGCTACGCCCCTGGTCATATCTCAACCACAGAAGGGTCTATGCACGTCTGTGTTTTTTTTAAGTAGTGTTCATGCCCTATATGCGACAGAAGACCTTTTATTGTCAAAAGCCATAGCTATGACTGCACAATCCCTTTATTGTATGGGATTACTGTCATACTTCATCAGGGTTAGAAACCCTTTACCACCCCGTGGAGTAAGTTCCGACTGCTCCACGTAGCCACAATTCGAGAATAAGTTGTTCAAAAGACTAACTGGGATCCCGTGTGTGGGAAACATACCTGAGACACTGGAATACCAGTGGTAAATAACTGGGCGCACCACAGAGAACACCTTCGTCCAGGGAGAAGAGTGAGAGATACCCAGAGAAGGGTCCATAAACATGTTGATCAACAATCACCTTGTTTTAAAACATGCAAATATTTAGCAAACGGTGTAGGCCTCCAGCCGAGTGATTTTCCTAGCAAAGCAACTTTTGTTAATAAACTATGTAACTTCATTTCATTTAACTTCCTTTGGCATCTTTCCAAAACGTATACATAAAAGGGGACTCTGTTAATTTAATAATAGTTACATTTTTCCAGCCTGTCAAGTGTGTGAATTAATTGAAATTAGTCCCTGCCATAGCAGGAAAGGTAGAAAGAGAATGGATCCTTTTCGTACAAACTGTCTCACTAACCACGTCAGCTTAGGAGGAAAATAGGATGCGTAAGGGACTAAAGCGAGTCATTTCAACGTATATAACAGAAGAAATGTGTCACAGCGAGATACGAAATCATCAAGCACATGGATATATTTTAGGCATGGTAAGGAAAAGTCTTGCGTCACCCACCCATGAATCTCATTAAGGAAACACAAGAATGCAAGTGTCCTAGAAGAATCCATTGTCCACCTTCCAATACCCCACCTGTGAGCAGAGCGTCGCCTCCTCGTGGAAGTAGCCGTGCATGAAGTCGCAGTATTCCCTCGTCGAGATCTCACAACTAAAGTAGAATGTGGCGAAAGAGGGAGAAGGAGAGGAGAAAGACAGACAGACAGAGCGGGAATCAGGGTGATAGAGAGGGAGAAAGAAAGACATCCAGTTATTTAACAGCTCATGTTCATCTCAGGTCCAATAGCACCAATAAATGGACACCCCTTGAACACCTGGCCTTGCATATCTAATTAAGAAGTATTCCAAGAATTCAGTTAAGACACATTTTGTATTTAGAGAAATAAAGTATCCTTCCAAGTAGAAAGAATGTTAGTATACAATCTCGAAATTACACCTCTCTAGAGTGAACTGTAACAAAAGGTAACACATAGAGGGCATACTCTGCACACTTTGACCCACAGAAGTTTAGTGAGCTTCACCTGGTCATCAGAGCAGAAAGGAACCTAAACACACTGTGGAAGGCCTGGACATATAAATGCATGAAACGGGAACAATCTCTGACCCCTAGTGAGAATTCTGAGCCAAAGAGCTCTATACATAGAAAGTTAGCCTAGCGTAGATGTAGTTTCTCATTTTTGTAATATCATTCCTTCAAAGTGACACAGTACAGTTCAAACCATTTATCTACATGCCTAAGGGTAACATGTTCTTAGTGCCTTGGACTTCCCACTTTCCCATTAGTTTCCTGGCCCATAGACAAATCCCCACCATCTTATGACTTCAGTATGCAGAAGACAACATGACCTAATGCTAAGATGGAGGTCTCCCTCAAGAGCTCTATCGTCTTTGTTTCTAAGCCCACACTCCTAGAAGTCGCCCAGGAAGATGGGTCCATTCGGCATTATCCTAAAGACAAAGGATGATTGACTAGGATTCACTTGTACGTGTGAAGCCTCTCTTAGCATCCCACCACAGAAAGGGGAAGGCCTCCATTTAAACTAGCCAGTAGATACTATTGCTCCTCTCTAACGTATCCGCCACAAGTCTCTGTTAAGCTCGTTCTTACAACACTTTTATAAAAGCCCATGTCAGAAGGAGCAAGAAATGCGAGTCGTGCCTGGAAGCAGAGTGTAGTACTGTAGAGAAGCAGGCTGAACTGGGTGAATTCTTGGTACCACCTTCTCTCCAAAGGTGTGGAACCCTCTGCATAAACCCCATTTATTTGCAGCTAACACAGATTATTGATGTGTAACAAGTCTGCCTGTTTCTCACACTTCTGCTTAAACCAACAGTTCAAAAGATCGTCTTGATTCTCAATGATGCAGGACGTTCAGAAATACATGCACATGTAATATGCGAAAATAGTGGAGATGTCATGCACACTGTGGTTTTTTGTCGTTGTGATGACTAATGTGATGCATGTATCGTGACTGAAGTATAAAAAGGGGAATTTTGAAGCAGCTCAGAGACCAAGGACATTATCACACGTTGGCAGTAAAATATAGATCCCTGGGCAGCCACAGTTTGCACAGGGATTTGAATTCCAAGTAATGCAGTTTATCGCATCCCATAATTACTCCAGTTTTAACCATGTTAATTTTGGCAGATTAAACCATCTGAAATTTGACAGGGGGAAAACAATCAGTAATTACGGAGACATGCCAAAACCTTGCAGTAGGCACCAAATTCCAAAGTTATGCTCAATTCAGTTTTAACTCTGACTAGTAAGTATTTACCGGACTTAGTAAATACTTCACACAATGGGTCTGGAAAATACTGCATGCCCCTGCGCCCCACTTTTGATCAACCTCTAATAAATATTCCAAAGCAATACTTTCCAAACTTTTTAGAATTATGACCTAATTATTATTAGAACAACAAACGTTTGTGACCCACTTAGCTTTAATGGACATGAGGTAGGTGATTTTTTTTAATGTAACTAAAGCATTGTGTGGTACTGCACTGTCATTTACAGATAACACGTTTTCCAATTAAATGGGCACTAAATTTGCACAGGCATACAGCTTTGATGATAAACCAATATTGAATACAAATGATGTGTGTAAATCAAGTTTCATTCACATTTGCCATTGACCAAGTAAAATGTCTTGATTTGTTTTGATCCTATTAAAATCTTTGTTTCCATCACATTACAGAACTACGCAAAATGTGCTTCATTTTTGCTTTTCTAACTGCTGAATGTGTACAGTTCATTTACAAGTATTTACATTTTGTTGTGTGTAATAAACAAATGATATCCAACAGCCTTTCGTTTCACACTCCCTGTACCCCAGGAAGATTGTCATATAATTCACTCTACTTTTCTTTCTCTGGCTGCACAAAGAGAATTGTTTGTAAACATCCAATATCCGTGTTGCAATTTGTCAGAAAACATAGCCCAACATTTAACCTCTGTCTTTCAAGGTCAGCAAATGTGACACGATAAATACAGAATTGAAAGGCATCTCTATTTATTGCTTGGACTTTTGCCACTCATCAAAAATCGGCTCGCAACCGACTCACAGTGTGGGAAACACTGTTCTGAAAACCTCATACACTATACATATTTGGACTTCCAAGGGCTTAACCCCTAGAGTATAATGTGCAGGTCTGAAATTAATCTAAGTGTTTATATAATTGGCTGTCTAGTTTAGTGTATCTATGCCCAGATTCTTACAACTACACTAGCTAACATCTAACGTTTTGTAAAGATACTTACTTACTATCCACATGGAGAAAGGAAATAAAAACCTCAGGAATAAAAACCTCAGACGAGAGGCCATCCATATACTTAGTCCATTATAAATGAAAAAGTTAGTAAGAGCTGACAGGGACGAAGAAAGGTGGTCTAGGACATAATGAGTTGAGGTTTGATCCCCTTTTTACTTTGTTTGAGCTGCTACATGAGGTCAAGGCCACAGATAACCTAGGCAAATTCTGCCACCTCTGGCAGCAGGAGCTACTTCGTTAGTGAATCTACTGCCAAACAGCCACGTTCAGTGTTAGTAGGAGAGAAGATAATGAACATAAGATTGTTTCTGCTATATGCAGTCTATCAATATGAGGACCTCTGCTGGCCCTACCACACTCGATGCTAGTTACATTAAAGATGGTGAAATCTATGGGTCACTCCACCGAAAGAAGCAAGAGCTGCCTCGGAGGATGCATTTACAAATACCAACCCTATAAACTGAGAGTTGCTTTAGAGATACAGAATCTACAGCTGACCTCGCCTTTTGTAGTGGGAGCATTGTCAACGATAATTCTCATTAAGGACAACTTTGGGTTATCCTCACCCTATGCAGTGGGAGCTAGATAGGAGATCGTGAATGTAGAGTGGACTTGGATATCCCCTTGAAGTGCAACGGAAACTGCATTAGTGATAGTAAATCCTACCACACCCATGGAATGGGAGTTATGTAACTCTAGATATGTTCTAGAGCACGGATACTCACAGTACGGCCCGGGGGGCGCTTGCAGCCCTCTTGACCTTTATATGCGGCCCTCCTGACGAGCAGTAGCATAAGCTGCTGTTTACTTGCTGAGCACTAATATTTTAAAAAATGTTAAATAAACTGGCAAGCATTTATTTGCAGGTTAAATGAAGTAACTTCTGTGGTGTCCTGCACCACTTAACTTTAGATAACCTGCACATGAATGCTTGCCCGTTTATCTAAATATTTTTTTAGACCTCCTTACACAATCCCTGACCCACCCAGGACCTCGGTCACACCACAGACCATACTTTGTGGCCCCTGGGCCAAGGTTTACGAGTACCCATGTTCTAGAGGTTACTTGTCCTTATGATGTGCAAGCTGCTTTAGATATAGATATCAGGATGACCCTTACCATTCATCCTTTTCTGCGCACCACTTTTGCACCACTAAATCAGAGCAATATTCTGCATTAGTGCTATCATCAGCGAGAAGACCATGTATTCTGCTTTGCGGAGTGGAGGAGGGCGTTTGAAAAAAGGTCATCATTGACAATATGTGAACCCCCCGTTTTCCATTTTTTTACCTGCCCTTGGTTCCGATACAGCACGGCCGCCCCGTGATGTCACAGTCCATGTGCATCAAACCTGTGAGGTTCTTTTTTGGCTCATAAGTGCAAATCTGGAGAAGAGGAAAGGGAGTAAAGTAAATAGAGCGATTAACTGAAATGTCTGTGATTTGGAGTAGCTAGCCATGACTGTGACCTGCAGATATGCTCCGGATTTGTTGGTACGGGAACAGCATTGGTACTGGAGGTGACACTTTAATTCAGTGATGCAAGGCATTCCATTGGGTTTATGTGGAGGCTTCAGTTACGATACAACAGACCTATTAGCGTTTTTTTAGGAAATGGGAATATTTTCTGACAATGGAGAGCCTCTGTAATGCTGATAGAGTGGAGGCACAGCTGCTGGCCATGCAAGGATTGTGCTGAAAGTTTGGCTAGCATAGGGCAGCTTCAGCAGCATGTCAATCATCTCTAGAAGGCAGGTATGAACGGGGCCATCAGCCACGTCAGACTGGCACCTTCAGTGAAGGGGGGTACAAGATCCCATCAGAGTGAAGATGGCTCATGGAAAGGTGGCTTTAGGAGGTGCGGATTACTCTAGGAAATGGTGCTGCATGGAGCGGCAGAAAGTATGATGCAAAGAGACATTCCTGGTACCACTAATTTCAACCTTACCGGCCACTTGGTGATGTCATCTTCCCAGACATGTGGGGCAATTGAGGCCGGCTCCTCGCACGTCCTGAAAGTGAAATACTTTGTCAGTAATAAATGAGAAGATAATGCCAGGCTTCCAACATACACCCCCTCCTGGGCTTTATCAGCTGATCTGAGAATCTCCAAATGAGAAGTGCTCCTAAATGCTGCATTCCTTTCTACCCTTCAACTGCCCAATATATCTTGGATCTCCTGCAACTGCTGGAATTGTGCCTTCTTGTTTTCTACTCTATCCGAACCTCTGCAAAGGCCTTTATTCCATCCCTTACCGCTACATCTTATTCCACCTGTGCCCTAACCCTTCAATACACATCCATCCAATACTCCACAGTCTCTTGCAAGGTTATAGAAATTCAGCAACATAATTTGAGCCGCACTGCACACAACACAGTCCACCAGGCGGAACATGACCAAGACCAGCGAGACTCCTGGTGAAGAGGTCATAAGCCTCGAATAACTGATCCTTATAAAGGAAAAACTTTAAAACGCCAAATTTTAAGTGTCTCTAAACTATATTTTTTTACTATTCACGCACCTGACCACCCGATTATTCATTTTTACTTCTACTTTTTTGTCTTTTCTTTTAAAGGCAAATCTGCGTAATGATTTTAATTAATCAAACATAAATAGATCTGAAATTTCACATCCATCCACCATTTTGCCACATTCCACGAGGGCTCTGCTCTGTTATTGCAACTGGTCAAGGATACCTTATCACTTAAAATTGACTCCACCAAGCCACCATTTTCCATATAGTTAGAAATTCCTTGAACCCCTACTCTACAACTGCCCCACCTTATTTGCCCAAGCCCTATAACTTCCTCCACTTCCCTATCCCCTACAACTGTGCAAGCTTATCAGCCATATATGCTATAAATTACTCCTTTCTCTGCCTTTTCTATTTTTTCATTTTTATGCACCTCATACCTTGCCCCCTCATTTCTCACAACACGCTTCCCTCATATTTTTGTCCACTCCATCGGATCACTATGTCCTCTACTTCAGACCCTGCAAACACTGCCAAACTTTGCCTATAATTCCTCTACTCCCCACTAAGCCTCTTATATTGTCCTCTTTCCTATCGAACACAGGTGCCCAACCCCGGCATGTCCTTTACCCTTGCCCATACCCTGTGCCACATATCCCAACCCAAAAAACACAATTTCTTTGAAGAATAGAGATGATTCATCTTCTGACAATCTGCATCTCTGGTGAGAGGGTATATATCGGGTGGCTCACCTGGGGTCTTGGTGGCACACTGCTCCAGACGTCCGTCTTTCTGTTGTAGATTCCCTGATTGGAGCATTAAACTCCGGCCACTTCACGAAGGTTGCCAAGGTCTCCTGTAGTGGAGAAAAGTAGAGGTTCATCACACAAGCATTTCCTGCTGTTCCCAACTGTAAAGCGCTGTGGTCTGCTCAACGTACTCTCTCTCCCAATCCTAGAAACTTCCAAAAAAACAGCTGTTCTTCCTATCTTCTTCACAGAGACCGGTTTCAAGTACGCGTCTGAAGGTACTCGAAGGCAAAAACTTTTGATGAATAGATAGGCTGGTATCAACCAGCCCTCAGTCAGTACTGTTTAAAGCACAACACCATGTATTTGTGAGAATCCACTGGGGCAAAGAAAGCAGCTGTGTCTGTGAGGCCTTCTGAGGAATGTGCTAGCACTTATCTTGAGCTGGATGACTACATGCCAGTCTAATAGTCATACTCTTGATGTGTTGAATCCTCTGGGTTCTAGCTTCAGGCAGCCCCAGACAAATATAATCCCATAACCGAAGGCACGAAAGTAAAACTCTAATCACCTTTGCCTTTTGACCAATAAGAATAAAATGTAAGATTTCCAGGGGAACAAGAGTTAGACAAAATGAACCAACCAGACCGCCTAGATCCGAGCCTCAAACAAAAGGTTGCTATTTTACGAAATGTCAAGCTTTTCCACTTGTCAGGTCACAGAAGCCATGGAAACCCACCTGGGTAAGTTAGAGCTTGCTGCCACAACCAATCACCAGATCCTCCATCTTCTGCTTGTTAAGTTGTAATAAAAACGGACTTTATCAAGTGTTTGCTGCAGACCACATGTTCAGTTCTGGATATGACAATTGGCCAATGAATCTGCTGCAGGGCTGTTTGGGTGTTAGAATACTCTTCAAAGGTGCAATGTTTCACCTCCCAAGCATCCTTTATCAGGGGCAGCCCACAGAATGATACACCAACTCTAACTTGTACAAAATGTGGCAGTATCTTTGGTCAAAGCCCTAAAAAACTATGATCATGTCTTATTGTAAAGGCACATTGTATGTCGACTATCGGTGACGCAAGGCATTTAGATTAATGCAGAAGTTTTATGCTTTAGAAGTAAACAGCGGGTGGCATGGTTTCTCAGTGACACTTCAAATCTCAGGAACTCTGTGCCTCCGACTAGTGGACACATTTTTATCAATTCTGTATTTTAAACAGTTTCAAACACCTTATATCTGGCAATGGGCATTTTAGATTACAGCAGAGGGGTATAATTCACACAAGCATCTTGTTTCCTGACTAGGAGGAATTATTCTAGTAGTTCGGTGTGTTTGAAGGGAGGGCTCTTTGCAAAAAAGACCATTTCACCATCATACATGGCACAGAGATAGGATATCACAAACTCAAAAACTAAGAAATAAATATTAAATAAAACGGGTAAATAATCTGCACAGCACAGAAACATGGGGACAATATACAAGCAACCAGATTCACAAACCTAAAGGGGACCACATGTACAGCAGGAAAAAAAAATTAACAAAATAAAATTAACTGTCAGAATTTCAAAAATAAATGGAAGCAAAAACAAGCAGCACTATCTGAAATAAATATCAACAGCCTAGACGAGAACTAAGCAGCCGACGCATCAGAACAAATAGGGCGATAAAAAAACAAGCATCTACAATATGAGAGACAAATTCAAGAAAATGCATGCAGCTACAATATTGAAGTCAGAGAAAAAATCACCCTAGTTTGGTTATGATTGCATAGATGGCATAGGATGAAAGCCATTTCCTTTGTTTCACTGCAACACCCAGTCACCAAATGTTGCGTTGCAGCTTCAGTGAATAACTCATTGGCGATTTGTTACTGTGGGCTTGGGGTAACTAGTAGAGGATCACAAACCAACCTACCCTCCAAGGGTGTGGAGAAAGCCTCTTGATGCCTCGGGGAGGCGGAAATGTACAATTTCAACTCCGTCTCACAGACCGATGACCAGAAGTCACACAGTGGGCTCTGGAAGTGCACAGTAAGTTAACTTAAACTTGTGCCTAAAGCACAGGGATGGTTTTAAATCAGCCTGACTCGCAACACAAACTCCTTTTCCTCCATTCAGGTCATCTAACTAAATTTCTTTATCTCTTCCGCTTGCTCAGCTACAACAAGGTTCCATGGGGAGAAAGCCCTGGTCGACAATTTTTGACTAGATGAGCAACACAGTAGAGAGAAGCATTCAGTGCATTTCCGCAAAACGCTGATACTAGGGAAGGAGGACTAGCAAAAAGGATTCAATTTTGAGCTGAAGGAATGGACACATTTTGAGCCATCAGGGTTTAGGTCTTTCTGATGATTCTCAATGCTTTCGGATGTTCTACTTTCGAGGAGCTGAGTGAGAAGGTGTGGGGTAGACATCATGAAGATCTTTCACAATGCTTCAGTCCCAGAGTGAGATTAATGGAATGAGGAACAACTTAAAAACAATAGAGACATGTATACATTGGAGTAAAGAGGGTTGGGGGGAGTGAGATAGAGTCACTCAAATCCCTCAAGGAAATAAAAAGTAAAATTACAAAAAGGATTTGTTGGTGCACAAGCACTCTAGGCTCAAGAAGCAAATCTAGAATTTGAGAGCCAAGAGCACTTCTAGGCCCATTTGGATAGGGTGTCACATGCTGTAGGTCTACTTAAGGGTCAATGGAACCTAGATATAAGAGGGTATCTGCGCTAACTGCAAGAAACTGGCCTTCACCCTTATTCCACAGACTGAGCCCATTCACCGGAAAGTCCCTATCCGCACAATCAGATAACAAACAGGTGGAGGATGACCATCTGCAATGCTAACTACTAGCACTGGAAGGTCAAACATGGATACAACACTATGCTGGATAAAGAGTGGAGAATTAGTTCAAATCTGTGGCACACACTTCGAAATGGACTCACCGAGCAGTCCGCCCTCCACGTCTGCACACAGCCGGATCGGTCATTCTGAACGCAGCAGCCAGATTCGCGCTCACGGTCACGCTGCCGCTGGGTCAGCTTCTCGATCTGCAAATCCCGTCGAATGCAGGGAGAAAACTTTGCCCCGAGATGGATCAAGGAGATCTGAAATCAGTCAAAAAATATCAGTAGTGATCTGTGTAGGTGCCAGGGTTGGAAACCTAGGTGATGCTTGATGTAATGAATGAGGTACCTTAGAGTTGTGTTAAAGTCTCTTATTGTAGAGCAGTATAGGGCTCTGAAAACTCACACTAACGTGCACTGGAACTGCTTTATGCAGGTTCAAGTACTAGAATAGGAGTGAGTACAGCAGATTAGGCTAGAAGTGAATTGATAGATAGATGCAGGGCCCTAAACCTGAATAGTGGGAGTGCTGCAGGTCAGGCACTACCTTTTCTCACCAAATAGTGGAAACTGAGTGGCTACAGGAAGTCTATATTCAGGCAGGGTCCCAGTACTATAACTCTATGTGGCTCTGGGCATGAGAATTGAGGTGTATGCGGAGGCTATGAGGATTTTAGTACTTGGAAAGGCAGGGCAGCCGCAGGCAAGGTGTAAAATACTTTGGCAAGATTGTGTGTGAATCCCAGTCCCAGTACAAGAGAAGGGATGAGATATATATATATGTAAGTAATATTATAACTCAAGTATGCATAGTAATCAATATGAAGGTAATATTGATTAACCATTACAAGATGGATGCCATTGTTGACTGTAGTATGTAACCTTTGTGTGTCCCTTCTTCCTTTCTGCTACCCACTATGTACGGCAGTCTCAGCCTTCAGTACAGTGTGTGAACAAGCTTGCTTGACAAGCGAAACACATTACTGAATAAACCATCATCTGGCAGTTGAACAGACTCTTACTGAATAAACCATCATCTGGCAGTTGAACAGACTCTTACTGAATAAACCATCATCTGGCAGTTGAACAGACTCTGAGTGATCGCTTTATGCAAAATATTTACAGATACGATGTCCAGCGTGCTCCGCCGGCTATAGCGATCCTCTGCCAGGGACGAGGGGTGCCGCAAAGCCTCTGGGTTTGACGAGGAGCCCCGGACAAAGGAACCATCATAACAGCAGAATGAGGTACTTGAATGAGATGGTATCGTGAGCAGCCTATACAGGGGAAGCAGTATATATTTATCGAATTGTGAACTCTGGGAGTGCCCATGTAGAGGCTCAATATGGAATACTTGTATGTGTCATCATGACAAGAATTGAAATTTAAAAACAACTCCCGAAGAACACTTTCGTTCCCGTTATGAAACGGAGGCAAATGTCAATGATCTGTGTTTAACCAATCCTGGCTCTCCTTTGAATTTGCTGTGTCCAATGAAAATCAAGCTATCAATTTAAAAGCACCAAAATGATAGTGCTGTCTGTTTTAAATGCAAGCAAGAAGTAGGCGCAATGCCGAAACGCGTCCTTGCCATTAAAATTATTTGAAGGGGCCCGCGAGTGCAGCGTGTTTTTCTACAAAACCGGAGTATATATATATATATATATATATATATATATATATATATCCAAAAAGAACAGTAGGCACTCACAGGGTTATTGGTAGCTTTAAAGACTTATTTAAAGCAAATAGACGCGTTTCGGCTGGACTGCCTTTTTCAATATTTGCATAATACACAGTGCATGAAGCAGGCTGAATTTAAGGGCTTTCACATGTCCCCATTGCAGCGCTCATTCACATCAAAAGAGGACTGCGCCATCGCACTGTAGAATACAGTTTTTCAGGCACCATATCAGCATTGTATTAATGATATGGCCAATTTCACGTATTTTTTGTTCATTTCAGATATTATACGTGAGGCCACCCTCAAGATTGATGGCACCCACCTTAAGAGTTTGGCAAGGTTGGTGGAGTTGGTGAAATGGATGTAATTTCCTTGCCTGAACCGCTGCATTTTGTGACAATACAACAACATATCAGCACTACCCGAGATGAATGTGAAGAAGGAATCATTGCTATAACGCAACTCCGACGGGTAGGTGCACAGGATTGCAATATGCGGTTACGACGAGGGGTGTATACCAGACTGTAGTGCTTTGAAGGGGCACTGAAACACCTTGGAAAGCACTGTTCCGAGGGGCGTATGTATGAACTCATTTAGAGAATAATGTCATTGTACAGGAGTGAGTGAACTGGCCATAAAAGTGCTTACAAACAGACTGACATTCTTCATGTATTTTTTTTATGGATGAACTTAATTGCCTATCAAGATTTGGAATATACATTTCATGAAATGAGCTAAATACATGAAATTGGCCATATATCATTAATACAATGCTGATATGGTGCCTGAAACACTGTATTCTACACTGTGATGGCGCAGTCCTCTTTTGATGCGCATGAGCGTTGCAATAAGGACAGGTGGAAGCCCTTTAATTCAGCCTGCTTCGTGCACTGTGTATTATGCAAATATTGAGAAAGGCAGTCCAGCGAAACACGTCTATTTGCTTTAAATAAATCTTTGGAGATACCAAGAACCAAATGAGTGCCCACTGTGCTTTTTGGATATTATACGTGAGGCCACCCTCATGATTGATGGCACCCGCCTTAAGAGTTCGGCAAGGTTGGTGGAGTTGGTGAAATAGGATATGTATATTACACCTTGTTCAAGACTTCACAATCCCGGCTTTTAGTAATGCCAGGGAGATTGGCACTCTTACATTCTTCTCCCTCACCATTATCTTCCTGAATCTCCGTCTTCTCTAGTCATAGCTTACCCCCATAAACCCATTAATTTGCTCACTATTTATGTGTCCCCAACTCCTGTAGTCCAACACCCATCACACACAGAGCCGAGCACAGCCATGGCTTACCGAACTGGGTCCGATCCAGAAGTTCTCCTGTTGGATGTACTTCACGCTTTCATAGACACCTTTGTTTCTTAACACCTAGAAGCAGACAACATAAGCTGTCATGGCGGTGGCATAAGAGCACACCGAAAGCTGAACACTGCCGGCGCTTGCCTTACCAGCTCTGCTTTCACGTGTTGTGCAAATCCAATAGGTGCGATGCCATATGTGCAGATGGACAGCAGGGTGATGATCAAGTGGACGCAGGTTATCCAGTATGTGAAATATGGCCTGAGAAATGGTCGATGGAAGCAAAGCATGAAATGCAAGTAAGATGACAGCCCATCAATCCAGCAATCAAAAACAGCAGCCTCTATTAAAGGACTACATAGCTCAGCAGCGCACAGGACTGCATAGACCCCTAAATCTGAGGAACTAGTTCAAATCTTTCCTATTCTGATATACGGCAAAATGTTTTACATTTACATACAGTAGTAGGACTTTCCCTATGTCAATGCCAACATTTACAATTGCTAATATAATGTGTCATATTCTATTTGTTAAACAAAGCAGTTTATGTTTGAAAGCAGTAAAAACTAACTGTGCTAAGAAAAAGTGTTTTTTATGCTTGGTGGCCCGCAGCGCTCGGAACCCCCCCCCCCCCACACACCCACAGACCATGCACGCAACCTCAGGATCATCCTGGACTCCTCGCTCTCTATGAATCGCCAAATCAATGCCATCTCACCATCCTGCTTCCACACGCTCTGCCTGCTTCGAAAGATCTTCAAGTGGATCCCCACTGAGTCGAGGAAAATGGTCACCCATGCACTCGTCAGCAGCAGACTCTACTACGGTAGCATGTTCAATACCGGCACCACCCAAAAACAAGAATCTACAAAACATCCAGAATGCCTCCGCCAGACTCATCTTGAACGCCCCACACCGCAGCCACATCACCGGTCACCTGAGAGACCTCTACTGGCTCCAGATCAACAAAAGAATTACCTTCTAGCTCCTCACGCACGCCTACAAAGCCCTCCACGATGCCGGAACTGCATACCTCAACCACTGTCTCTCCTTCTACACTCCCACCAGACATCTAAGCTCTGCCCAACTGGCCCTGGTGACCATCCCACGGATCCGCAAGACCACGGTTGGAGGAAGATCCTTCTCCTACCTCGCTGCGAAGACCTGGAACTCCCTGCCTCTACATGTCAGGCAATCACCGTCTCTGCCTCAATTCAGGAAGGACTTCAAGAGATGGCTCTTCGACTGAACTGCAGACCACCTCCCGTCCCCCTCAGCGCCTTGAGACCCTAATGGGCGAGTAGTCACGCTTGACAAGAATCCTGATTGAATGATTTCTTTTGCCGATCACAGATTAGTTGTAGCTTTAAGTAAAGGGAACAGTGATATTAAATTGGAATACCAAGGCAGTTATCTTGGTGAGATACATATGATTGAATGAACATGATGTCACAACTCAACCAGAAGTCCGCCTTCCGATTCTTCCCTCCTGATGAGTTGGTTTGATAAACAGAATACAGGCTGTTTGATGACTAAGTTTTGGGACAGCAATGCAGGACCTTTAACTAACACCAAATTCATTCGGTACAGTCTGCGGTAGCAGATCTGTAATGAAAAGTCTCCAGTTACTGCCAGAATCCAGAGTATGGTGGTCATTGTCACAACAGATGCAGAAAAGAAATTAGGGAGATCCAAGTCCAACCACCCCCTTGTCACCCCCCACAGAGATGTGAATATGGGGTCGTGTGGGGGGTGGACTTTTGGGGTGCACCTTGTGAAAGCACTTGCCACTACCGTGGGACCACTGCCTGCTCTTAAAAAATGTCTTTACAAATATTCACAAAGGAGAAAGGGTCCCTGGTGGACCACTTACCGTTTGCGAATGGGTTACCACCTACTTTAAGTAGGTGGTAAAATGCAATGTTTTGCAACCTCATTTCAGTCACACAAAAAATCACACGTACCACTGCGATTTGCTATTAGGAAAGGATGCCCTTAACACACACCTTCCTAATACCGAATTGCAAACACATTTTGCAATTCGGTAATAGGTTACCAAATTGCAAAATAGGAATTTATACATAGAAAAATGCTTTTTTCCAGTCGCAAACGGCCCGATTTTGCAAATCAGGCCATTTGCGACCTAAAAAAAGCATTGTACATCTAGCCCTTAGTGTCTTTTATGGGAATGTTACCTATAAATTAGACAAGGCAACAGCCCAGTTTACAGTGGTTTCACCAGTGAATGGGTATAATCTATGGGGGGAGGGGAACTGGAGTCCCCACATGCTGGTGCATATCATTTTAAAAGTGTACACCTATAAAACAATAAAAAATAGAAACCTGGATTCAAAAGATATGAATGAATTGCAATGCATTCGAAAAATGTTCAGTGATCATTAAAAGGCCCTGGAGGATTACGCCCTCTTATTTTTGAGTTTTCAAGAGCTTCAGTATCAATATTCTGTATTATCAATGTGGCAGGCTGAGGATGCCTGTTTACTCCCAGCGAAGAATGAACCGAGGCTTGTAGAAGATTTTGAGATGGGCTAAGATGTGATTCGCAGTCTTTGATCTAGTCTAGTATTTATCCACTACTTTGTATGGAGTAATACATGGCATTATAAAGTCCCTACAATCCAAGAATCAGTCAGTTCTAACCAGTGGAAATACTCACTCTTCATCTTTGGACAGCATTCTTGAGGGACATTTTCGTATTGTAGCAGCACTGACAATAACCATGTCCATTTGTTGTAAATTTCCACAATCTCCCAAAAATATGCTTGCAGTAGTATATTTATGCACAAGTGAAGCGAAGAGATGTAACATTTTAATTTATATTGTGCTTAAAATTTATGTCACATTCTAGAACTTCTTGTTGGACTGTTTCTTTTGTCACTCAACAGCTTTTCCAGGATTCCTCAGAACTGTACTTGTCCTAGTTGGATCCAGTGCAGTGCTTAATTTGAGACAGTGGTTTCCGGTGCTCGGCACCAGCACTTAATTGTCCACACCTGCAATTATGACAGCCTGCCACATGATGGGACTGTCTGTCTATTTTAGAGATGAGCACGGCAAAATTCTGTTTATTAATTCAATATACATGAAGAATTACTAATACCTGCCGCCCAAGCCATTCTTTTTTATTTTATTTATAAAGATTTTATTGAAGCATACAATGCACCTCATACAGAATAATAAAAAACAAAATAAAAAAACAACAAAAATACAAGCTGCCCCATTACAGAATAGATCCAATATACTGCAATTCCAACAAAACTACTTAGTGGTGAACATACATGTGTAGCAAATAGGTATTCTCACCGTCTATGCCGGTGGGTGTGCACGAAGATAGTTGACCAGGTACATCCAATAGTCCCTTGGTTTAGATCCCATTGGCAGCCCTTCCTCATATGTTTTTAGTGTATCATTGCAGTAGGCCATATCTTTAATCCATAACTTAACTTGTGGTTTATTCCTACTACCCCAACATAACGATATTCTGCGTCTGGCCAGCAGAAGTGCAACGCTACAGAATTTACGTTTCATGGCTTTAACTGTAGGGACTAGGCCTAGCAAGCATGTACGTATTGAACAGTCAATAGGCACCGTCAGCATGATACTCAAAATTTGTATAACCTCGTCCCAATATGCTCTAATAGAATGGCAGGCCCATGCTAAGTGAATGAAACCAGCATCCTCTGCCCCGCATCGTCTGCATCTGGAGTCCGCACGGAGCCCATATCTATAGAGCTGTGCCGGTGTATAATATGTTTGATGCAGGTATTTATAGTGAAGGATACGTAGATTACCATTAGGCGTTAGCATACTGGTCATGTTACAACATATCGCCCATTCGTCTTCCGTAAGAGGCTCTTCAAGCACACAATTCCACCGTGTCAGTGCCTTATGCGTATTGCCATCTATATCCTCTTGTAGGTGTGTATATAGCCTAGTCACCAAGTGGGAGCTACTTGACGTTGTAATAAGCATTTGTAATGTCTGAAGTGGCTTTGGCTCATTTGGGTAGCCAGGGTATAGTTTCTTTATGGCACCCTGCAATCTGTGGTATGTGAACCTAAAAAGTAGTGTTTGGTTACTGATGTACTGTAGCCCTTGCGGTTCTATAAATGTGCCATTATCATAGAGGTCTCCCAACTTATCAAGCCCCGCACGGTGTAACAGGTCTGTCCCAACCCTATCTTGTGTAACCGATAGCTCTGGGTGGTCCAATAGTGGCATCGCCGGTGCATAGAGTGGCAGTTTATTAGCTAGCTTCCCCATCTTTTGCCAGGCCGCATTTGTCGTGTCAATTGTGTTTATGGCGTTGGGATGTACGCGGGCTCGCCGGTATGGAAGGATAGCTTTTAGTGGAATTGGATGAGCGTCTCCGTCCTCTATGGCGATATGAGGCATGTATGGGACCGGATGATACCAAAAGTGCGCGTATTGCGCCTGAGCACATAAATAATAAAGGAGGTCTAGAACTTTGAATCCGCCTTTAGCAAATGGTAGTGTCAGGGCGCGCAATTCAATACGGGCTTGTTTGCCCGCCCATATGAGTCGATTTACAACCGCAGTCAGTCTTTGGAAGACAGTCGTAGGCGGTGTGATGGGAATGTTATTAAATAAGTACAGCAACTTAGGTAGTACGACCATTTTTACAATGGCCAGTCGATCCGCCAACGTTAGGGGCAGGCGTATCCACCGGTCCACTTTCCCTTCAAGTTCGCTAATTGTTTTGCCATAGTTTTCACGAATAACCGTTGCTGGGTCCCGATGGTACCATACCCCCAAGTATTTAACTGGGTTCGACCGCCATTCAAGCGGATATTCCACTTGATGTGGTACAGTAGAGTCCTTTAATGAGATAATAAGGGATTTAGACCAGTTGATTTGCAGGCCAGATTGGCGCCTAAATTTGATATATTCACGTATCAGCGGGGATAGATTAGTATCAGGATTTTTAACATAAAGCACCATATCGTCTGCATATAGCGAGATATTTAATGGCCGTTGTAGAAACTGTAGTGCAGCCCCTCTATGCCCTGCCGTATTTTGCATGCCAATGGTTCTAGGGCTATGGCAAAAAGTAATGGAGATAGGGGGCAGCCCTGCCTCGTGCCCCGCTCTATATATTGATGGGATCCGACACATATTTATTAACTTGTATGCGTGCTGTTGGCTTCGTATATAACATTTGGATCCATTGCATGAAGATGGGGGGAACCCCATCCGAAACAATATAGTATGTAGGTAAGACCATTCGATGGAGTCGAAAGCTTTTGCTGCGTCCAGCAACACAGCAATCGCCGGAATTTCTGGTGCCAGGTAGTGGGAGATCGCAAAGAGTGTTCGAGTATTATGGGCTGTGGAGCGGCCAGGAACAAACCCGGACTGATCTGGTAGTACTATTTTAGGTAATAATGGTTGCAATCTCTGCGCCAGCTGCTTTGCCAGTATCTTAGTATCGGTGTTTATGAGGGATAGCGGTCTATAGGACTCGCACATCTCCGGATCTTTATTTGGTTTCAGTAGAGCTATAATCATGGCCTCCCGTAACGTGGGGGGAGAATCCGGTTGGTGTGCGCATCTCCATACATCTGTACCAGGTGAGGTGCCAGCAGGTCTACATATGCCTTATAATATTCGCTTGTAAAGCCGTCTGGGCCCGGTGCCTTACCATTGGGCAGAGATCTCACAATTGCTGTGACTTCTTCTATAGTCACCGGCTGCGCCAGATACTCCCTATGGGCATCCGACAGCCAGGCCAATTCTATGTCATCCAAGTATGACATGACCTCTGATGGTGCGGCTGTGTCGCGGGACGCATACAACTCTCCGTATGTTTTCATAAACTCTGTGAGTATGTTCTGCGTGTCATAGTGGGACATGCCATCCTCATCTTTTACTGATAGTACTGTTTGTGCCTTATATCCCGTGCAGATTTTACTTGCCAAGACATGTCCCGGTCTGCCTCCCTCCCCATATGTTCGCGCATTATAGTGTTTCGAAATGTATTTGAGTTCGTCTTCAGCGAAGGTTTCATATTCCGTCACAGTTGTCCTAATGTCGCTGAGGATGGTCATGTCACCTGTCTGTTCATATTCCTTCTCGAGGGCACTTAGTCTGCTTTCCCGTTGCTTAAGCTGAGCCCGAATATCTCTGAGAAGGCCTGCGTTTACACTGATGCATATGCCCCGAATAGTAGCTTTGAATGCCTCCCATAATAAGCTAGGATCGTCTGTGGAAGTTTGATTGATAGTAAAATATTCAGTGATCGCCTGCGCTATAGCCTCAGAGTAAAGAGGGTCCCTTAGTGCTTTGGCGTTAAATCGCCACACAAGGTGGTGGCTTGTAGTGGGGCAGTTCAATAGTTAGCATCACTGGTTTGTGGTCGGATAGAGTTTTGGGTAGATGTTTAATGTGCGTGGTCCAGTTCATAACCTCCTTCGTACCTATCCAGTAGTCTATTCGGGACCAGCTGCTGCGGGCAGTAGAATGATATGTGGCTTCTCTTAGGTTCGGGTAGCGTGCTCTCCAGATATCTACCAGGTTAGCTTCTGACATAATAGCTTGCATTACGGCCACCGCTTGCCGATGTGGTTCTCTAGCGGAGTCTGACCTATCAAGTTGTTCGTTTAATGATAAATTAAAATATCCACCCCACAGCACGATCAGGCCAGGGAAAGCCGCCAGCTTGCTCCACAATGATTTATAAAACCTCGGGTCATCGACATTTGGGCCGTATGTGTTGATTATACCTATATGATGGCCTCGGAGTAGACCCACAACTATAATATACCGGCCCATATCATCAGTTATCGTGTGTTCTATGTGAAAGTGCGTTCCCTTTTTCACTAATATCACTACCCCTCTAGAATATGAGGAGTATGAGGATGTGACAGTCGCCTCCGCCCACCTTCGCCCAATTGTGTTGTTAGTAGATGGGGCTATATGCGATTCCTGCAGGACTTGTTGACAGAATTCCGTGAGTCCTTAGTCACTTGGCCGCCAGGGATTCAGCCCCGGATGGACTATCCCACCACCCTGGCCCGCCCCTTATATCAATATGTACTGGGATCATTTATGGCAGGTATGGGCTGTAATGTTCATGCAATAGTCATATAGTTCGGATCACAGTGTTCTCTGTGCGGTTAGCACATGGGGGCAATACAATCCTCGTCCACAACTCCCCGAGCCTTCTACTTATAGGCAGGACGCCACTTGTGCAGGTCAACGGACCAGTCTATTTAGTGTTAGAGTTATTACCCTGATGGATGTATCTCGTATTTAGTGTCGTCCCATATTCCTGTGTGTTGTGACTTACCATTAGTGTCTGCATGCAAGTGCCTGTTATCGAGCCAGTCTCCAGACTATGTAGGAAGCAGGCATCAGGCACCTCCGCGCGGCATCCGCACACCTCTCAGGGGCCAAGGACAGGTCATGAGCTCAGCAGATATATCCCAACTGGCCCATCTCGGGTCTCCCCCGCATTCATGCCGCCTAAAGTATGTACATCCTAGGCTGTGGTCGCAACCCAGTTAGAGCTCCTTTCCGAAGGTGCCATTGTTCCTGGTTATCTTACGCCAGATGATCAATGCATATCCGAAGACGGTCTAGTTCGAATCTGGATCCGGTGCTCTGCTTCCTTGTGTTTTTCTTTTGGTCAGCGTCCTCTTAATGAATTCCTGCGCAGCCTGTGGCGATTGTAACATCGTGATCCTTCCCTCGCAGGTCACTCGCAATATTGCCGGATACAGCATTGCGTACTCAATTCCCAGCTCACGTAGCTTCTTTTTGGCAGCAGTAAACTCCCTTCGGGCAGTCTGGACCGCCATTGTGAAGTCTGGGTAGAAGGCCAGATTGTTGCCTTGATAGTTAATTTGTTGTTTATCTCGGGCAAGTCTGAGAACCGCGTTGCGGTCCCTATAGTTGAGGACCCTAGCGATTACTGGCCGAGGCGGTGCTCCCGGTGGAGGTTTGGGTGCTAACGATCTGTGCGCTCGTTCAATGATCAAAACCGGGGAGAAGCTATCAGTGCCAAACACTTCCCGTAAGAGATTTTCCACATATACTTCCATTCTTCCTGTGTTTGTACTCTCGGGAATACCTGCTATACGTATGTTGTTTCGTCGCGATCGCGCCTCCAAATCCTCGGTTTTGCTCTGGATCACTTCCAAGATCTTTTCCATTCCAGCACACTTGCGCGTTGAAGTGTGAGCTTCATCCTCCACCGCAGATATGCGCTCCTCAGCTGCATCTAGCCTTTCGCCTTGCTTGTCCAGCTTATTCGATATGCTGTCCACCCGCTGGGTTAGCATATCTAGTTTTCCGTTTATGGCCTGAAGGCTCTGTTGTATGGCCTGTAGCGCAGTCTCCACCCCCGTGCGTGCGGTGTGCTCCGCATCAAGTTCTGTATCCGAGTGCGCCGTCGCCCCCTTCGTGCTGTGCCTGGTGTCAAAGGACAGCTTCGACTGTTGTTTGTCTGGCTTACCCATGTCTGTAGTCTGGGAGAGCCCCCCACAGAGCGCAGGCTTCACCACAACGGCAGACGGCAGTTGTTGGGATGATCAAGGTATCATACTATTCACTTTGTATGTCACAGAACTCCAGGTCACTCTGCACCAACCCCAGCTTAGTCTTTGTGTCCCTGCATAGATACGCTTTTCTCCGCAGCGCATTACTTTGGCGCCAAAACCATATTTTGCCCAACTGCAACGCCGCTCTCAGTGGCGCAGTTGGTCAGTGTGGTCCTTGAGTGCAGTCACAGTGCGGGGTGGCAGTTATCCCCACCACTCTGTTGATGTGGGGCAGCTTCAGGGCTCAAGTCGGCATCCTCCGCAGCGCTACTTCCCAAGCATTCCGAAATGCGCACTCATCTTTTGATATCTCACCTCAGCTGGAGGCGTATCGGGTTTGCGGGTCTCAGGAGCTCATTGTACCCTTGGGGATCTCCTCGCGGCAGCTTCAGCCCCACACAGCAATTGGGGATTATTCTTGGGCGCCAATACCCAGCTCGCTGATCTAGTCTCGCGCTACTCACAGGGAAAGAGGCATCGTCGATGTAGCGCCACCTTCATCAGGGCCAGTGGGGGTATAATTGTGTATAGTTGGTTACCTGGGTGCAGGCCACATTTGTGCTACAGTCCCGCGCTGTCTCCGGCCTCCACTGCGGGATCTACGCGCTGGTGATGCTCGCAGGTCGCGCGGCCGCCATTTTACCCGCTTTTCTGTTGCAGCTCCGAGAGCCCCGCTGTAGCGCTCGAGCGGCCAGTTTTATTCGGGAAGGCGGTCAAAGCAGCAGCCACAGTGTCCCCGAATCTTTATCGCATACCGCACTTATCTGCTACTCTCAGGTATGTTGCCAGCGCCAGCCCATGTCCCGTTTGTCCCGCAGCTAGTTTCCGACCAGAGCCGCCATCTTGGTTCCTCCGATCCCCGCCGTTGCTGCACTGTAAATTCTGCCCGTTTCTCGTTCAGGAGCACCTCTGTCGGGAAATCGCCGCTCAGTGCGCTGGCATTCCGACATATGATCCAGTGCTTTTTAGTTATGTGGAGCACCCATAGCAGTGTATAAGTGCCGGATTTGTGTCCCTGACCGGCGGAGCAGCTTCAGAGAGCAGCCATCACGCAGCGCGCCCTCTAGCGCCCCCGCCCAAGCCATTCTTACAGCAGACGAGGGCCCTGGCACTTATTTGGTTACAAAGGAGGCACTGATCCAGTGTCTGTTGCACATCACCCTTTTGAGTTTGCTACCATACTAGCTTTCGTTCACATGTTCATGACATGCCACGATCAGTATTTTGCGTTTGTTATTTGATATGCTCTTGGTTATCTGCAATAAAGCATTACCGACGCCCGCCGTGTTCGCTTCTTTCATGTGCTGAGGCTGTTTGGTGGGATGTAATATAAAATGTGTGATGCGTCACCTTGCTAAACTATGGGGTTTTTTGTTGGGGCTGCCTCTTGCCATGACTTACACTTTGCTTTGTTCCAGTTTCTTGAGACTGTGACTGGTACCTTCTAATTTCAATGCAGACAACAAAGTCCCCCAGAATCCTAAAAGTCAGATATTACCCATGACACAGCTTCTGAGTTCCAAGACATCTTTCTTTTCCCTAGAAGTTTTACAATATTGATATTTTGGGGAAAAACATGCTCTTTTTATACTGGACACACAAACAGACCAAAATTGATGGTGTACAATTAAACATATTCAATAACAACGCGTGCCAGCTTTAGATGTCATAAGTGCTGTGCCACTGACTTCTACCGGTAATTCATTCCATTTGAAGCAGCGGATTGGCAGCACGGATAGCTTCTGTGAAAGCCACTGCACTCTCTAGCAGAGCTTACATGGCTACGCCAACGCTGGGGCAGGGTAATTGGCGATTGAGGAGAGTGGAGAGGGCGGACTGATAAACAAATGATGCAATTAAGGCCAAGCTGGCCTCTAGAAATGGCGGGAGAATATTTACACCACAGGTGCAGCTTATGCTAAATGCAATTGCAGAAAACAAAGACGTGCAATGCCATTTCCCTTTGCACCCACCAATTCACGCTATTAAGGGGGTGTGAGCAAATTGCATTAACTGTAGAGAGGTACATTTTGTGCTTTCACATGAAGCTTCATAAACATGTACAAAACACAGCCAGATGTTCGCTCGCAATGCTTTCTGACGGTCATCTGTGTAATGCGGAGTCTAACTACAGGGAGGGCCATTCTAAGGTATTTGCATTGCTGATGGTGGCGAGTGGAGAATGAAGACAGGGGCTCCACAGCAGGCCGGGCCAGTGCTTTCAAGTGGTCTTTGGAGCAAAAGCAAGACTAACCTGCATGCAGGGGAGTAGCTTCAGGGGGTTGTATGATTGAACCACGCATGCCTTTACAATGCGTCCTTAATAACTCATATGGCTTTACATCACATGTCTCTACCATGCAATATTTTACCACGCTTGCCTTTAATACAAAAATGTAAGTATTTTGCAGGTAAGATGCCCTCAAATACGCTTGCCCACCCTAAACCCTAAAATACCCTTGCCACTAACAAATACCCTTACCCATGCCTAAAAATACCGTTGACACCCAAATACCCCTACCCACCCTAGACCCTAAAAATACATTTGCCACCCAAATACCCTTACCCACCCTAAACCCAAAAAATACCCTTGCCACCCAAATACCCCTACCCACCCTAGACCCTAAAAATACATTTGCCACCCAAATACCCTTACCCAGCCTAAACCCTAAATTACTCTTGCCAATAACAAATATCCTTACCCATGCCTAAAAATACTGTTGACACCCAAATACCCCTACCCACCCTAGACCCTAAAAATACATTTGCCACCCAAATACCCTTACCCACCCTAAACCCAAAAAATACCCTTGCCACCCAAATACCCCTACCCACCTTAAACCCTAAAAATACCCTTGCCCCCAAATACCCTTGCCCAGCCTAAACCCTAAATTACTCTTGCCAATAACAAATATCCTTACCCACGCCTAAAAATACCATTGACACCCAAATACCCCTATCCACCCTAAAAATACCCTTGCCACCCAAATACCCTTACCCACCCTAAGCCCTAAAAATACCCTTGCCACCCAAATACCCTCACCCCGCATAAACCCTAAAAATACACTTGCAACCCAAATACCCATACCCACCGTAAATCCTAAAAATACCTGTGCCACCCAAACACCCTCCCCCACCCTAAACCCTAAAAATACCCTTGCCATCCAAATACCCTTCCCCACAGTAAAAATACCCTTCCCACCTAATTATCCTTACCCACCCTAATACCCTCATCCACCCCTAAACCCTAAAAATATCCTAGCCACCCAAAACCCTCACCCACCCAAACCCTAAAAACGGGTATATTGTCTTATATATATATATATATATATATATGAAAAGGCTTTATACTTACCTGCAAAATACTTTCATTTTTATTGCAAAGGCATGCGTGGTAAAGGCATATGCATGGTAAAATTTTGCGTGGCAGTCATGCAATGTAAAGGCATATGCGTTTTGAGCGTTTGTGGTAATGGTATTGCGTGGCAACGGTCGCATTGTAAAGGCTATTTTCTGCATGAGGGTGGGGTGTTTGGGGTGTGACACCCCCCAAATAAATGCTTTCTTGACTTGGTAGTTGGGTCCAGGGGCCCTGAGTCGGGTCTGCTAAGTCGGAGTCATTTTATCTCGTCCTCCTGATTTCACTTGGGCGTTTAAACATGTTCATTTTTTGGATCAGAACCTTAAATATATAGAGTAAGCAGTTTACCAAAAAAGTAGCAAATCTGCACCCACAGAAGTACTCCTTGTATGGATGCAAATGTACTACTTTATTGGAATTCACAAACATTGGCAGTAGTAGGCTTGGAAAGCTGCTCAAGTCTCAGTTTTCCAAGCATACTACTGGCAACCAAACATTCAAAAGGTGATGGGGAAAATGCTTTAAATAGTCTGACCACAGGCAATTCCTTGGATTAGCATTCCAACGCATTGTTTTTCCCCCCACTGTGCCACTCTAGACAGAGGACCCGATTTAGGGTTTGGCAATCAGATTAAAGACAGGGTGGTAGAGGACATTACGTCTGCTACTCTGCATTCACTCCACCTGCCAAATTTAGAGAGGTCCGCCAGCCCCCGGACATCTCTATACATTGGCAGGAACTGCTGTCATGGTAGTTCCGGTCAATGTAGGAAAAGTTTGAAGGATGGCTCCGTCAATCATGATGCTGGCCGGGAAAGTTTATTATTTTTTTTAAACAAACTTCTCAAGAGGGAATTTGTTTTGGGAACATAAAAAAAACAGAATGACTGCCATACCATGGGAGCCTTCTCCCATGCTTCTTTTTCTGTCCCTCACCGACAGGACAGAGATATACAGAAAAAAGCCATCCACTGTCCACTCTAAATAGGGCGGACCGTCAGATGGCTTACCTCCGGTGGCACCTACTCTGTTGTGCTGTAGGAGGCAGTTTTATAATCATGGAGTAAATTTTACTCCATCAGCATAAAACCTGCAGTCTGTCTGATTCAAAATCAGGTGGGCTGCAATTGAGTACCTGTTCGGCTCTTAATCAGTCCCAGAGGCCCACCTAATGCAAAGCAGCACTGACCCTGCTCCTCATGGGAACAGTCCATCCCAACCTTGGTCATCTCACCCACTTACCCTGCAACCACTGTATTTTATTAGTTGGGAAATATGAGATTCAAGCCCCCTGAATCTTACTAAGCTTCGCCCCTGCTTGCATGTGGTTGCTCCTCATATCTTTAGTGGGATTGGAACGCAGCCTAAAGTAATTATCAGTGTCTGAAATGAATTCATGCATTCAACCCATGGCTTTGTTGTTTTTCCAGTGGTCTTGTGTCAGCCAAACACTTTACAGAAGCATTGGTGATGGCTCACCAATTTGTGCAAAGCAAGTTCACTATTAACAGTGCAAATAATGAAGTCAGCTGAAGCCAGGTGTTTAGAACTGCAAAACCATTTGCTTTGAGCTCATGCCCTATTCCTTTGCTCTCCTCGCCCTTAGATCCTTGATACCAGCATGGCCCTCGCACGCCATTCTCAGGAACCAAAAGCAGCCCTGGCAAAAATATTCAAGCCAGACTTGCTTTGTTTCTTCTTTCTCATTTTGCACTTTCCTGTTATCTCCCCTCTCTCTTTTTCATCTCTCTTGTTTAAAGCACCCAATGTCGCTGCTGTAATTCACTGGGGAGCTGGATAGTCCCAGACCAGCTCTCCCTTGTGCCAGCCTCGTCCTGTCCGCTCGCTATTTGCCATCTCTTCTTACCCTCATGCCAACTCTCTTTTATTTGTCTTTGCCTTTTTGTTATCTTGTCACTTCTCTGATTCTACCCTTTTCTTTGTATTTTTGTTATCCTGCCACTTCTCTGATTCCCCTCTTCTCTATTGTTTTCCCCGATCTCGGTCTCCCGCCAAACTCATCTTGCAGATGCCTCTCACCTGGCCCCGCCCATCGCCTCCCAGTGCCCCACGCTCCCCCAGGATATACTTAATGGAGGCCGCAGATGCACCAAAGCCAAGCCTGCCTGCCCCCATCCACGCCTGGACCGCGCCCAGCACCAAGATCCCTGGTTCCCGGCCCTCCCGCAAATACGACACCGCTAACCTCCATGCCCTGTAAACCGAAAGACCCAGCGAACACTGCTGCCACACCACACTCTATGGTAGGACTGTTCTCCTGCACCAGATGCACCTTCTCCTGCACCAGCACATCCCCCACTACGCCTCAAAGCACACCCCGACCTCTCATCACAAAATGACAGAAGCAACACACAGACTTCACTGCCTACGCCTCAACATGCACTCAATGTGCAAGCATTCCACCGAAATATGGGACCTCATCGCCACCCTCGTACCAGACATAGTCTTCCTCACAGAGACCAGGCTCAACCCCACATCCACCACAGAAATTGCCACAGCAATCCCCGGCGGATACAAAATCACTCACCAGGACTGCAACAACAAGCCGGAAGGAGGAACATCCATCAGCCACCAAGAGACCATTTGGTGCGCCACCACCACCGATAAAACCACCACCCCATATGGAACATCTCAACTTCAAGATCCACGCGGACGACAAGACAACCATCAGAGGGACACTTGTATACCAATCCCCAGGCCCGCACTCCAACATTTGAGACACCATCGCAGACTTTACTGCACCCCTAGCTTTAGACTCCAAGGACTACATCTTCCTCAGTGACCTTAATGTCCACAACATTGACCACAATGACAAAAACACCGCACACCTCCCCGACAGTATGAGCAGCCTCGGATTAACCCCACACACACCGCAGGAGACACTCTGGACCCCATCTTCACCTTTAGCAAATGCGTCAAATACAGCCACATCACAGAGCTCACATGGACCGATCACTCCATCCTCCACTTCAGCATCTCCAGCCCCCACATTGCCAGCCCCAAGACGACCTGCGCCCTCCACCAGAGGTGGAACAAAATCTCAGAGACCAGCTGGACAGACGCCCTCAACACCTCAAACCGAGCTACTGCCATCAACCTTGAACAGGGAGTTAAGAACTTAAACGCCAGGATCACCAACTGCGCCAACAGCATCACCTCCATCAAGAGCAACACCCAGAGAAGATCCTCCAAAAAGGCCAGCTGGTACACCCAAGAACTCAGAACAGCAAAACGAGATGGCAAACAACTGGCGAGAAGATAGCATGCCAGCAGGGGCACCTTTGAGAGGGCAGCCTTCAAGACCACCCTTAACCTCTACCACCGCCTGCTGAGAGCAACAAAGAAGAGAGTCCTAAGCCGCATGCATCAAAACCAGCGCCAACACCACCTAGGAACTTTTTTGACATCGTTAAGGAACTATCCAACCCGGCTGCCAGCGAAAACAACATCACGACCTCACAGAAAATGTGCAACTACCTTGCGGGCTTCTTCTACAAGGTCACATCCATAAACAGAAACTTCGAACCTTAACCCACACCCTCGGACCTCCTCGACAGACGCACCACTATCGCAACCAACATGAACCACAGACTGACCACCTGGAACCTCCTCTCCACCCTGGACACCACCTCCACCATGAAATCCATCCACTTGGGAGTTCCCACAGACCCATGCCCAAACCACGTCTTCATCTCGGAAACTAAAGGATCAGCCAAGAACTCGCCACCCTGCTAAACACCTTCATCACCACTGCAACATTACCCGATGCCTGGAAACATGCGAAGTCAGACCATTACTCAAAAAACCCTCCGCAAACCCCAGCAAACACAAAAACTGCTGGACAATCTCCCTGCTACCATTTCCAGCGAAAGTACTGGAAAAGATCATCAACTAGCAACTCACGACACACCTAGAACCGAACCAGCTACTTGACGCTTACCAATCCGGTTTCCGCTGCAATCACAGTGCCGAGACCACCCTCATCACTGCTACCAAATACATGCGAACCCTCCGTGACCGAGGAAAAACAGCAGCTCTGATCCTCCTCGACCTTTTGGCAGCCTTCAACATTGTATCCCACCACACGCTGATCGAAAGGCTCCACCACATCAGCATCCAAGGGGATGCGCTCAGATGGATCACCTCCTTCCTCACCGGAAGAACCCAGAGGATCTACCTCCCACCTTTCACTTCCAAACCCAAGGATATAACCTGCGGTGTTCCCCAAGGCTCATTCCACAGCTCCACACGGTTCAACGCATATATGACCCCGCTGGCCAAGTTCTTCAAGTGGCTACCCCTGCACATGAGACGCACCGTGACACAGGCCCTCATCACCAGCCGAATGGACTACGGCAATGCTCTCTACATAGGAATTGCCACAACCTCCTACAGAGAGTGCAGACCATACAGAACATCACAGCCAGACTCATCCTCTACCTCCCCCAATGAACCTACTTCACACCCCACCTCAGGCAACTCCACTGGCTCCTCGCCCAGAAGCGATGCAAATTCAAACTGCTAACCCACGCACACAAGGCTCTACACAACCAAGGGCCCACCTACATTAACCACCGCATGAACTTCTACCAACCGTCGACAGGACTACACTTCGCCTACCTATCCCTTGCCCATACTCTTCGCATCTACTGAAGCAGAAGTGGAGGACGCTCCTTCTCCCGCATCGCAGCAAAGTCCTGGAACAGCCTCTCAACACAAATCCGGATCAAAGAGCCCTCAAGACCTGGCTGTTCGAATGAGACTCCGGGACCTGCAAGCACCTATGGGGTGATTAGCCATGCTCCATAAATCCTGATTGACTGATTGATTGATAAAGTGGCATAGGTGCCAACAGCGGTACTCTGCCTTCAAAAACCGACTCCGGCCCTCCGGTGAAATGCCTGGTGGAATAGACGGCCAGTCTGGGCCAGCTCTAGAGCCACCAATGCCATGTCTTGCCTGAACAACTGTCACACCTATAGCTCATTCTGTTCTATTACCACACATTACTGTGGCAAGTGGACTTTCAAAGTTCATCTTGTGCCCAACTTGACCTTCGGGTCATGTGCTCTTGGATCTGTTGCCCCTCTTGAACTCTTATTACCTGTCCAACTCTATGCCTCATTCTGCTGTGCCAACCAAGACTTCACCCCAACTTTGCATTCTCTCTTGCATCCCTGCCAGCAGTTTTAATCGTACCCACAGTACTCTCACCTGTGACTGTCAAAGTGCTCCAGTTTACTTTGAACTACACTGCTGATGCTGCGCCGGTATGTGCGATTCAGCCAGTTCCCTACCATACCCAGCCCGTAGTAACGCTTCTTGCGGTCGAAGGCGAAGTGCTTCACCTGAGATGCGATGCGCTTCCCTCTCCTGGGACCCACTGAGGATGCTGCGGACAGCGGGCTCTTTGCAGACTCCTTCCTATGGAAAAGAAAAAGCACCATTTATTCGAGCTGCACACACTTATCTTAGGAGCAGGGAGGAGGGGAATGATACAAGGACAGGAAAAGAAGCTGAGGAGCAGGACCACAGGAGTTGCAGGTAGGGTCAAAGGATGGCCGGACAATAAACAGAGGCCACATAGGTAAGGGCACAAGAGAGGTGCAATGACATGAAAGGGGAAGTGGACTAAGAAGCAAGCGATGGGATGGGATGGGAAGGAGGAGAGAGACAAGAAAAGTAAGATGGACAATAGGGAGCAAGCGTGAGGGTGTAGAGGAGACTGGGGTGCAGACATTCCCTGATAGGGGCAGCAACGGAGCAAGGAAGTAGTTAGGAGAAACATGAGAGAACGAGATTGTGAGAGACCGACATAAAATACCATCCCACCTCAACCCACCTGCTATGTGTGATGAGGAGGGACATGTGGTAAAAGAAGGGCTCAGCCCATAATTTTATAAACACAACTAATGTTTGCAAAACTTCATATGGGATTTTGAGGAAGCTTTTCTGAATTTAATGGAAATATAGTCCATACATTTAACAAATGATAGGAAAAATATGGTATCTTAAGCACCCATGGAAAGGGGCTCATAACCTTAACTATACAAACAACACATACATGCAGACATAGGTTTACTAAAATGGGTACATAAGTTTGTACTTCGAGTCCAACTTGCACAATATAAATATTGCAGAATCTCCGACTGTGATTGCATAGTTCTGGGCAGTAAATGTATTACTCCAAATGAATTTCACTCATACTTTTAGTCCATACAATGAATCTACGCAAAATGTTTAAAAAGTATTTCCTCAGTGAAGGTTCATCTTGGGACAAATGTGTCTGGATTGTGGGAGAGGAAGGGACTCGTATGACAAGATCTCACAAGTAGATCTCTTTGCAAAGTATCAATTCCACCTTTTGACCAGAAGATCACAATTGCTTTAATTTATAATGTTTTGTGCATTGGTGAAAATCCATCCAGTGTTAATTGAAAAAACTACAAAACATAATGTATCAGAACATTTATGGATGAATGGTAGTTCAATTCAAATTTGTTTCAGTACAAGTCATATGATTACCTTACAGGAGCTCAACAGCCTTTGTTTCACTCACACTTTTGGGTCTGTGAATCAAGCTGCATAAAATAGGAGCAGGGTAGCAACACACCCTCCAAGGGGTCCAGAAGACAAAACTAAAGGGGGTGGAATTAAGCCAATTAAAAAGTACAGTTTTTGACTAGGACGAACGAGAAAAGGGAGGCACGAACCATAAAAATAAAACAAAATAACTAAAAGGTTACTGGAGACAAGGAATGTCATGAGTCCAGTACCCGTAGTGCATGTCCACAAGCAATGCCTTGCTGTAATTGCAAACAAAGGCAGTGGGCACAGGTGCATGTGATACTCACGGGGCATGGCTGAAATATATTTCCCTTAAGGTACTGTGGGCAAGGGTACAAAGTACAGTGCATTTCTCAAAGTCTCCTCTTTCCTTGCAGCTGCACAGAATGGAGGTCATGGCCTGAGCTCAGGACTTAAGATGTAGGCTCCGGTGATGCCCTCCATCTATTGTTATCAATCAAAGGTCGGTGAGTATGATCTAGGCTTAGACCCCGAGGGCCTACATTTAACCAAACCGGTACGGGACCCTCGCCTCACCTGGTGCCTATGAGGCAAAACCACCAACACTAAAAGTTACAGACTCAAAACATGCCTGCATAAAAGCCATATCAAAGCCGGGTGAGTAAATTAAACTTACGGGACGTATAGTGAACAACAGAAGAAGGGATCTGACTTCCATTACTAAGGTTCTGATAAAGGCCTGGACTCATTAGGGCAACGAAGGCCGAAATGTTGACCACTCATGTGTGATGCTAAGGACAGTAAGCACGTCCGGAAAACTTCTCCACTTCACTTTTTAATCTTACCCCTAAACCCTTCACCCATATTAAACTTCATATTTAAGGTATAGGAGGTAGTTTTATATTTCACAGCACAGATCCCACCAGTATACTCCCACAGACAGAAGTGGCACTCGGCTGGGGAAGAAAGTACCCAGGTGCGAAACCCAATGATGACGGCACCCAATAAGATACCAGAGTGGTGATCACTTACATCACCAGTGACAATTACTGGTCGAGGGTTTCGGGCCAATATTCAAGGGACCCAGGTTTCAGACACTAGTGCAGTTCACTCTCCGTTGAATGATAATGATACACTTATGGAAGCGGAGTGAACTCTTCCTATGCTTTTATCTCCCACTTCTTGGTTTTTATGGATACTCTATCTAGCCACAGATCCATAACCTTGTGGGTATTCCCCAGGCATCAGACTTGATTTGGAACTTTAAAGCATTACTACTGTGCACCAGTAGGTGTTGTTGTGCTGCTCTATGCCGACACGGTTCTGCTCTGGAAGTGATGTGTGTACCAGCATATAAGCGCCACCCATGAGTGCTGACTTGGGTAGCATTTTTAGGCTTTCCGTGCCCTCAGATGTAGAGCTAATCAGAAGATTAGAAAAACCAGTCTGCAATTCCCTAAATTGGGAACTTCTTAGATGGAAAAAGTGTCCAGTTCATAGAACGGTGAGGTGGGAAGGTTGGTGAGTAATCTGCAGTTACGTAGAGTATCCACCAGAAAGAAAGTTGCCAAAACTAAGTAACTTGTTCTTCTAAGGATACTTCTAACCACAGATTCCTCACCTTGTGAATAGATACCATGGCAGTACACCCCAGTCTGAGTGGGTTTGTAAACCGGCTCAGACTAAAAAGTACTGTAGGATCGAGTGGGCAAAATACCCTTCTTGATGGAATTGATTGTTGAGGCAGTAGTGCTTTGGAAATGCATGAAACAACCCCCACATAGTCACCTGACAAATGTCTAGCAGAGGTATACACAGACTAAAGCAGCATTGCAGCCTTTGCTCTGGTGCAATGAGCCTGTAAGCCTTCTGGAGGTTGTTTCCTTACCAGTACAGAGAAGATTTGATGACGATAACAATTCATGGGGGGATGGTCTGTTTTTGCATTGCCTTGCCCTTCTTTCTACAGAGAGCCCCATAAAGAGCTGATTGTCTATCTGGTATCCTTTGCTGCGATCATCATAAAAACTTAGTACCCTCTTAAGGTCCAAACAACGAAGTCTATCCTCCTCCTTTGGGGGATGAGGTGAGGTAAAGAATGCCAGAAGAGTAATAGCCTGCCCAATATGAAATGGAGTGACCACTTTTGGTAGAAAGGAAGTGCAGGTCCTCAACACCAACTTATCTGTAAAGAATGCAGTATAAGGTGGTTCGAGAGAAAGAGCCTGCAGCACGCTCACATGCCTAACCAATGTTATGGTGAAGAGAAAGAAAGGTTTCAATGTCAAAAGTCAACTGTGCAGTGGCTCAAAAGGGTTGCACATCAAAAAAGTGAGAACTAAGTTCAAGTACCTCTATGGCATCACAAAGGGTTTTGGTGGGAACAAATGTTGCAAACTTTCCAACAACCTCATTACAACAATGATTTAAAAAAGATGCTGATACAGTAACCACAAAAAAGTAGAAAGAGATGCCCAAAGCAAGTCCTTCCTGGGCCAGGAACAAAACAAACCTTGCCTTGTAGGGGGCCAATGTGTCTTGTGCTGCACCAAGCCACAAATGTATCCCAATGACTGGCAAACACTGATTTTGTGGAGGGATATCATGCGCCAAGATGACATCAATGTCCTCAGGAGGGAGGTTGAAGGATGTCAACTGCTGCTGCTCAATCTCCAAGCGTGGAGTTTTACATTGAGCAGACAACCTTCCTCCAATGGTCGTCAGGAAGGTCTTCAATGCCAAGGGAATCACCCTTGACGCCAACAAATTGATGTGGAGTCCACTCTCCAATGAAGACCAGAGGCCTCTAATCTCCACCTCTCACAGATGGGCTCTGCAATCCAGTAGTGATGTATCTGTGTCCCTTGCTAGCTTTGGGTGTGGTAAAGAGGGTCTGCCGTTGACCCAGTCACGGCCCAGTAGACATCAGAGCACAGCTTTTGCAGTCTCCTCCAAAAACTGGATACAATCCGACAGATTCCCCTGATGCTGTGCCTTCTCGGATTTGAGGCCTCACTACTGAGCCTGCATGTGCCACCTGGTATGTTTGGTCAGCAGGATGCAGGAGGCCAACAATCCCAGGAGCCTCAGAGTCATCGGCACTGAGATCCAGGACTGAGACATCGGAATCATAACCTGATTGTCCTAGACTCTCCACTGCGCAGGAATGGTACGAAACTGCACCATATCCAGAACAGCTCAGATGAACGGGAGCGTCTACAAAGGAGTCGGGTGTGACTTTGGCACATAGATACTGACTGCCTGGGACGAGCCTGCCTTCACTAGACAGAATAGGCAGAGGAACACGGATACCCTAACCTCTGTTGCTTCACAACCATCCTGAATAGTTTGAGTAAGGTCACCTGGAACAGTCTGCCACTGTGCTTCAAAGGGCATTGTAGTAGTGGTCTAGAGGACAGCTGGCATTCATTGATCTCAGAGCAATTCTTGTAGAGAAGAAAATCTGCTTGTCAAATGTCTCTATATGTTTTGACTTACAATCAAGTGGAGTGCTGGCAAAGTTATTGGGATTGACTATACTGGTGGACACCTGTACCACTGATCTGTCCGACATTGTATGCTGTGTAAGAAAGGCAGAGTCGTCTGGTGCAGGTTAATGGCGACGAGCAACCTGCCTATTAACAGGTGGACCCGAACATGGTTTCGCCCAAAGCTTAAATTAGATGGCAATAGTTGCTCTTTAGGGGCCTGACAGAAAACATTAGTTTTTACGTCCACAGTGAGGAGCTGTAGGTCTTAGGATTGGGCTACCATTCGCATTACAACTGCGAGGAGGAGACACAAGGCCCATATGTGGAGAAGTATCCAGACCACTGGCATCGTGGAGTACTTCGTACCAATTTTCCTCATCATATTGTGGATTATAATCATCCACTTTATCATAATTGCCATTGTCTTAGTCAATGCTGAAACGATTGTCTAAAGTTTTGGGCCCTACCATGTGCAAAGTGTCAGAATCAGAAGGATTACCTGCTAGCTGTGTGCTGTTCGGATCCGGCCACAGCCATGGTCGAGGTCTTGGTCGATTCTGCTCAGAGTTGGACAGCAAAAAGGGCTGAAAATCCTCTTCTGGTGTTGATGCACAGGGAACCACTGCAGTGGGTGGCCCCGGAACTAAAGTTGACATCGGAACGGTGCTGAAGCCAATGCAGGTTCAAGGGGCACAAAAGGTGCTGAGGGAGGACCCGCCATCGGATGTCCAACTAAAAAGGCCCTGCAGATCATTGGGGCCCAAAGGTGCGGTAGAGGGAACCGCTTAAGTGCCAAAAATATACAGCATGGCCTTCCTGAAGGCTTCTACCTGGTGCAACGTCATCGATTGTCCCCCTCCCCCCCCCAAACTCGGGACACACTGTGAATTGAATTGGAACCGGCTTCGATGGAGATTGGGAGCGAAACTGGGACACATGGTGGTGCCTCTCTGGAGTCTGAGAGTGGAGGAAAAAGCTGATTCCCACTTCAACTTCTTATTCTTTTTCTTGGATTTAACCGAAGACTTCTACAGTGACAATGATCTGCCACCAGAATGGCCTTTGTGTGGCAATGTAAAGTTTGGCCTTGAGGTCCAGCATGGCCTTTGACTTCAACTGGGCACAGTCAACACAGGCCATTGAGTCGTGCTCTAACCCCAGGCACCAAAGACACGCTTCCTCAGGGTCCATCACAGACATCCATTTCTGACAGTCCCTACAGAATTTGAAAGTTCAAAGCCTAGCAAAATACTGAAATCTGCCAGTTACGGTTATGAAACCTTCAGCCATTGCTGCAGACTCAGCTGGGCATAGCCTGTGACCATGCCCAGAAACCCCAGGGGTTTATTTTACAATATATATATTTTTTAACTCTAGTGTTGTAGCCTGAGTTTAATGTGCCCCCACAAAGCTTGACATGTTTAGCAGGGTCCATGAACCTTGGCTCTGATTTGCAGATGCCACAATAGTTGTCGGAGCAAAATATATTCAGCTTCTGGCAACTGAATGGGTAATCCCAGCCCAGAGCATAACAATGAAAGGATTCATGCCAAGCAAAGCATGACACTGCCCTAACATAAGCTCGGCTTTAAAGACTGGTTTGCTATTGTTCCCGCCAGTGTTTTTCAATCAATCAATCAATCAATCAATCAGGGGAATTGTAAGCGTGCTACTCACCCGTGAGGGTCTCAAGGCGCTGGCGGGGGGTTGGGGGGTGGTTCCGCAGATCTGTTAGCCGAAGAGCCAGGTCTTGAGGGTCTTCCTGAAGGTGTTCAGGGAGGGGGCGCTTCTGATGTTTGCCGGTAGTTCGTTCCAGGTCTTGGCTGCAATGTGAGAGAAGGATCTTCCGCCTGCTCTGGCTTTGTGGATGCGCTGGGTTTCGGCCAGAGCGAGGTTGGTAGATCTGAGGTTTCTTTTGGGTGCGTGGAAATTTATTCTGTCGTTGAGGTATTTGGGTCCGTTGTTGTGTAGGCATTTGTAGGCGTGAGGGAGGATTTTGAAGGTGACTCTTTTCTCCACGGGTAGGCAGTGGAGCTTTCGTGGGTGTTGGCGGATGTGTTCGTGCCGGGGGATGCCGAGAACGAGTCTGGCGGCGGTGTTCTGTATTGTCTGGAGTTTGCGGAGCAGGGACTTGTTGATGCCGGCGTAGAGTGCGTTTCCATAGTCCAGTCTGCTGGTGATGAGTGCGTGGGCGACTGTCTTCCTTGACTCAGGGGGGATCCATTTGAAGGTCTTGCGGAGGATGCGGAGGGTGTTGAAGCAGCTGGAGGTGAAGGCGTTGACCTGACGGTTCATGGTGAGTGATCGGTCGAGTACGATGCCGAGGTTTTTGCCCAGGGTTGGATTGGGATTAAAAATCGGCCCGGGCAGGCTAAAAAAAAAGTGGCCCACATTTGCATATTGCCTTTCCGCAAAACACTGCTTTGGCGAAATTTTATAAAAAAAGAGAGGGGGGGGGGGGGGAGTTTAAAAAATGCACGGATTCATATACACTGGTGAAACACCTGAAAACAAGTGAGGCCACTTTTGCTCAGGCCCCCTCCCCCGCTCAATATGCATATATTAATGGGCCGACCCAGCGAGATAAAGGGAATGACGCCTCTGCCGTTGATAAGAGGGAGGTAATGGACGCCCATTTACCTCCAGAAAGGCCACTCAGGCACCCACTGGGCCGCTGGCGCATTGAAGAATGCAGAAACCGCCCAAATCGGCCCCGCAGGCTGTTAAAAAAAACAGCCCACAGCTGTAACTGGACACCGGCCCCTCGGGCATTGCCCGAGTGCCCGCGTTACCAATCTGACGCTGTTTTTGGCGTGGTCTGAGGGGGTGGGTGGGCTTCCGAGAGCAGTCGGCCACCATGTGTTGTCCCATGCTGAAGGGGTGATGACGAGGACTTCTGTTTTCTCGGCGCTGAGCTTCAGGCAGCTGTTGGTCATCCAGACTGCGACGTTTTGCATCCCTTCCTGGAAGCTGAGCTTGGCATTGGTGGGGTCCTTGGTGAGGGAGAGGATGAGCTGGGTGTCGTCAGCGTAGGATATGATGTTGAGGCCGTGTTGTCGGACGATGGTTGCGAGGGGGTCCATGTAGATGTTGAAGAGGGTCGGGCTCAGTGATGACCCCTGTGGGACTCCGCATGTGATTTCCGTGGGACCGGAGAGGAAGGGTGGCAGTCTGATCCTTTGGCTTCTTCCAGTGAGGAATGATCGGATCCAGTCCAGTGCTGTTCCTTGTATACCGGCGTCGTGTAGTCTGGCTACTAGTGTACGGTGGGAGACTGTGTCGAAAGCCGCTGATAGGTCGAATAGGACGAAAGCTGCGGAGTGGCCTTGGTCCAGGAGGGTACGGATGTTGTCTGTGGCGGCGAGTAGGGCGGTCTCGGTGCTGTGGTGGCTACGAATCCGGATTGGGACGGGTCAAGGACAGCGTTCTCTTCGATGAATCGTGTCAGTTCCCTGTTGACTGTTTTCTCTGCACCTTTGGCTGCGAAGGGGAGGAGAGAGATGGGCCGGTAGTTCTTGAGGCCGGTGGGGTCAGCTGTGGGCTTCTTGAGTAGGGGTCTGACTTCTGCGCGCTTCCAGTCGTCTGGGAAGGTGCCTGCTTTGAAGGTGGTGTTGATGGTGCGTTGCAGTACGGGCGCGATGGCGGCCGCGGCTCTGTGGTAGATGTGAGGGGGGCAGGGGTCGGTGGGGGCCCCCCGAGTGGATGCCTTTCATGGTCGAGGCGGTGTCTTCGGTCGTGATCGGTGTCCAGTTGGAGATGGTGGGCCGGCTGGTGTCTCTGGGGGGCGGGGGCCGGCTTTGGCGTCTGGTGGGTGGTCGGAGAAGTTGTCGTAGAGGGATTTGATCTTGAGGTGGAAGTAGGTTCCAAGTTTGTCGCAGAGGTCTTGGGACGGGGTGATGTCTGTGGCTTCGCTGCATGGGTTGGTGAATTCCTGAATGACACTGAAGAGTTGGCGGAGTTGGCGAGAATTTTGTTGTGGATGAAGTTCCTCTTGGTGGTTCTGATTTGGTTGTGGTAGTCTGTCACGGCGTATTTGTAGGTGGCGTAGTTTTCGGTTGTCTTGGTGTTTCTCCAGTTCTTCTCCAGGCGTCTGCAGGTGTGCCTGGCTTCTTGGAGGTCAGTGGTGAACCAGGCGGCTTTTCTGGGGCGCTGTTTGTAAGGGTTGCGTAGCGGGCCGAGCTCGTCCGCGCAGTTGGAGATCCAAGTGTGGAGTCCTCTGGCTGCGGTGTTTGCGTCGGATGTCCAGGTGTGTTTGTCTCGGGTGAGGGTGGAGGCAAGTTGTTCGTCGGTGACCTTGCTCCAGTTCCTTCGTGGTGGGCGTGGGGCTGGTTTGGGTGCCTTGGGTTTGTCGATGGTGAAGTGTACGCAGTGGTGGTCGGTCCATGGCGCTTGCGTTGTGTGGCTGAATTGGACGCTGTTTCCTGCCGCGAAGATGGGGTCGAGGGTGTGTCCTGCTCAGTGGGTTGGTGTGGTGACGAGTTGTTTGAGTCCGATGTCTGCGAGGTTGTCACGAAGGGTGATGGAGTTGGGGTCGCTGGGGTTGTCGAGGTGGAAGTTCAGGTCTCCAATGAGTATGAAGTTCATTGAGGCGATGGCGTGGGGTGCGATGAAGTCGGTGATGGTGGTGACTAAGGGTGTCCGGGGGCCAGGGCATCTGTATACGAGGGTCCCTCGGAGTGTGGCGTTGGGGCTGGTCCGGATCTGGAAGTGCAGGTGTTCGGCGGAGGGGAAGGTTTCGCTGGAGGTGGTGAGGCGGAGGGTGCTCTTGTGGGCGATGGCGAGGCCCCCTCCCGGGTGGTTGGGGCGGTCCTTCCTCTGGATCTTGTATCCGTCCGGGATGGCGGTGTTGATGTCGGGGGCAGAGGAGGCGTTGGTCCAGGTCTCCGTGAAGAAGGCGATGTCGGGCGAGAGGAGCCGAGTAGGTTCCAGATCTCTACGGCGTGTTTGTGCATGGAGCGCACGTTGAGGAGGATGCATCTTAGGGTGTCGTTGGTGCTGGCGTCGGGGGTGTTGGATGCCGGGGTGGTGCTGACGGTCTGGCGGCAGTGGAGGCAGGAGAACTGGCTGTGGGTTGTGTTCGGCGAGGCCTGTTGGCAGTCTCTGAGTCTTCCCGGGTTGAGTTCGAGGAGGGTGGTAGTGTCGTAGCGATGGATGGTTGGAGATACAGGGTTCCTGGCTCTGGTCGCGGACGGGCGCAGACAGGCTTGCCGAAGGCGCGCCTTTGCCGCGCCAGCGGCATGCCCGCTGCGCGCGACCGCCATTAAGTAGGGGAGGGAACGTGCAGCTGGGAGTGGGGGCGGTAACGGCAGAAAAAAGTAGACGGGCACGATCAACAAAACGGATGGGCACAAGTTACAGAGGAAGAAAAACAATAATGGGCAGAATGCAGGAAACAATGGCACAATAGCACAAAGTGGGGAACAAAAACTACAATAACGCTACCAAGAGAGGGGACAAGCGCAATTACAATGCCAGCGAGGTGGGCACTCGGCACAGAGCGATCTCGAACCCTACCTGGGTTGGGCCAAGAGGATCTGTGGTGCGGAGCAGAGCACAGCGGCGCTGCTGGGGAAGAGCAGGCCTCAGACCGGGGTCAGAGGTCTTGCTATTTAGCTTTCCAACACTTAGGAATCTGAATGGTGAAAGTACCTCTGTGACTAGCTATGACCTGGTCAACTGAAATTATGCAATTCTGTGGTGGTGGCGTTTCCACATAGTTTTAAGCAAATATAGCATTTGAAACCTCATCTACCATCAGCTGCATAATATGCAGAATCTACCCAAAAATATTTCTTCAAGCTCAAGCAGTTCAAAAGTTACTAACAAATTGCTGCAGTTTCATGCAGTGTCAGACCGATTGCCAAGTTAACTGGTCATCTTTCAATTGCTGATTGCTGTATTCAGGTGTTTAACTGGTAGTAATAAGGTTCAAACATCCGCACACAGTATAAATAGTAGCTAAAATGCCAAAATAGCAATATGATACTGTAAACAATTAAACCACACTGTGCTGCATAATTTTCTACTTCTTGCCACATAATTGTGTCAACTCGCAACATAATTTGGCCCTCCATTGCCGCATAATTCCACTGCTTCTAGCTATAACTACTCTGTGTGCTGGTCTCTTTCTCTGCGTCTGTCTCGCTCAGACGTTCTCTCTTAAATACTTAGATGTAAGCTGCACAGATGAAGGCTGGGCAGAAGGATGCACTGTTTTTATATGTACTCAATACACAGACATTCGAGGTAGTTAATCGTAGACAACTCCTTTTCCTGGTTCTGTTGTGCAAACCTGCTCCTCACATCTAGAATTCACAATGGAAGTAAACCAAGTACAACTCCTTTGGTTCTTGGCAGTCTGAGGCTCCTGAGGTTTAGTGCATATAAATGCCTTTCTAGCCTGAGAGGGTGGAAGTAAGTGTAATGAGGTACAGGGCTAGAAATGATGGAGCTAGTTCTTTAACTTATGCTATGTTTCTAATTTCATTAGAGACGCAAGTGGTTCATTTACGTGAAATGGGGCGTCTTATAATAACCTAAGTATCATCAAGCAATACGTTTATTGGCACTGTGAGCCCACCGACGCTCCAGCAAGGAACACAGACCACCTGACAAGCTGACCAACAGACACAAATGGAAATGAAGAATGTATCAATAGTCTGGAGGAAATTAAATCAAGATTAGAATGTAAAACTGCAACATTCCATACAGCGTTTGCTGCATGTCTGTCTGAGCTCAATATCACAAAATGTTCTGCTGAGATTAGTCGTGAAGCCACACAAGTAACAGTCCTTGCAAAGACGGAAGGAAACAGCACCTGTGCTACACACTCATAGGCAAGCAATCAATCACACCCATCGCCTGCTTCGCCCCCCACTAGAGCCGACACTTACCTGAAGGCTATCACTGGGTCCCTGGGAGGCCCATCATCAACATGGTAGAGGTGGGTCCGGAAATAGGCAGCAGAGAGGGGCGGGGACTCAAATACATCATCAGGCATGGAGAACATCTCATCTGGCATATCTACCTGTGATGAGAGTGAGAGGAGAAGGGAGGATGGAAGAGGAGCACGGGGTCACAATGGTGACGAGGAGAAGATCTGAGAAAAAGTGCACACAGACATGGTGGCCAACACATACAAAAGCAGTAAATTGAACTCTATGTCATAGTGTGTGAGGGAAAGCAAACAGCATGTGCCGGTTTGTTGCTGGTGTATCTGCACTTCTCATCATGCAGGCCTGTTTCAGGGAATATGTACTTGTTGGATATAGCACCCTCCCTTGTAAAGTGACCATATCTGCCACAAAAAGTTCTTCCTCTCGCATCAGCCAATCAGAGGTAATTACAAAAGGTGCAAAGTAGTACCAGAGGTCCCCAAGCAATAGACGCGCGACCCAAGCACTACGATTTCCTTGCTTTCATTTACAGCTCCTCCTCCACAAAGAGGACTGACAGTTTCCAGCTTCATCAGGTTTCTTGCAGAAAAGGGTAGAAAAAATGGAAAAAACCTGAATGAGAATAACTACTCCATTGACTTCTATCTGTCATCATCACCCATAAAAAAACACAAGTTTCAACTTTCTTCCTCTGCTGAAAAAAGTGTCTGGAGAGTAATACTCTAAACCATTCAACCCAACTCATGAATGCTCACTTTTTCCTTAACCCCCCCATCCCCAGAACAGGCACGCTAATCTCTCCCCATGATAATCACTCCCCAAGTGGCGTATAAAACTAATGAAGTCACAGAACTTATATTTCCTCGTCTACTACCCATAAGTGGTGCAGTACTAGTGATTGGTCATAGCTGCAAATGTTTAAAGCACCGAAGAGTCACCATGGAACCATGCTTGCCTTACTGAAGAACGAGGAGTCCAGGCTCTCAGGGGCATCCACGGTGTCCTCGTCAATAAAGCTGGGATAAATGAAGCTCCTCTTCTGAGTCATGCGTCTGGAGTGTGGAGTCTCCAGCACCGGTCGACCCTGGTGGAGCAACACATGCAATACCATCAAGACACAACCACCGATGTGTAGAATTCCCTCCTTACCTTCAAACCTCGGTGTTCGTGAGGTCCCGGTAGAGTTGGAGGGAAGGAAAAGGATCAGTGAACTCCCTTTGGCAAACAATTTCAGGAAATGGCAGGGGCAAGAGGATAAAAGGTCTCTGGGAACTCTGCATTTGCGTGGAGCCTCTTACAGACAACTCTCAAGGCCCAGATATCAACAAAACTTCAACACGTACATTCACGCTTAAGTATCACTGGCTCAGATTCACACCTCTCCTCTTAAAGGAATAACAAAATGGAACTCAAGAATCAAAATTGCATGAATAGTGCACTGTTGCCAGACAGATTTCTAGAAGTGATGCCAATGGAGACAAATATCAAGGACAGAATGGGCACAGTCATGCAAATTTTCTCTCACCTAGTAATTTTTTTGGTCAAAACATGTATGAAGATGTGAACGGGCAGAGAGAGGGGACCAATCTGCCTCTGGATGTCCTATGTACTGGGTGTGCAGTACTTGTTTCAACCGGACACTAAGCTATTCATGATCCTGTAAGTTGACAGGGTTAGGAATGACAGAGAACACACTGATCCTTCAAGAGAAAAGACAGGCATAGACAGGGCACTGTAGCAAAGTGGCATTTGGGCCTTTGAGATTGTCATGATCCCTATTGGAAATTAGAATTAGGTTTCATTAAAAAAAAAAACATGCTCAACCAACAAGCAGTGGCAAAACCTATATGCGTGCCCTTTGAAGGCTGGTGCAATGGTTATTTTTTCATTTAATTGCAAGGAAATACCTTAAAAAGAAAAACAAAAGAAAGCATGCAGCTGTCTAATTGGCAGTTATATACTTGCAATAACAGTTTTTTTTTTTTTAATTAACCAGTGCATATAATTTTAATAGCACTGAAGGGGTGCTTCCAGGCAGGGAGGTGTATTCAGAACAGGTATAGAAACCCCTTTACTTTTAATACAAAATATGATTCTTAATGGTGCAAAGAAAATGTACTATTGCCTTTGAATTCCTGTAACCTGAAAACATGATTTAAACATACAATGAGTAAAAAAGAATAAAATAATTATGCAGAATGGAAAAGATTGACAAAGTAAAGCATTGTCCCCAACACTAGGCTGCACCATTCAATATCTATAAGCTGTCAAACATATTCCAAAGATGTCATATGGCATCTGTCTTTTAGCTTGGATCTGTGTTTTAGGGTGAAAGGTCTAACCTCTGCTCACCAACACATAGAAAGCCACCAATAAGACATCAATAACAGACTACCACAGCAGTTCAAAACTCAACCCAGGCCCCCAGATACAGACCATCCTTAAAATACCTTCTTTCTGCAGTTGCAGCAAGGATGGGTGATCCTTTTGGCACAAGCATAAGCTAGGACAGGCTCCCAATCATCATCAACAACACAACATATCAAACCTACAAAACACCCAACAAATCCTATCGCAATATCTAAACACAACCGATATCACGATGCCCCAACATGTATAGTGGTTGGTGGCTCCACTGGGTTCTATTGCCTTATAAATGCACAATGAACAACAGAGCAGGTGCTAATGTAGCAGCATACATTTTAGAAGGAGGAACTCACCTTAATAATGGCAGCTGCTGCCCGGAAGCTCATGTGGGCCACAGACTCCCTCTTTCGTCGGGGCAGGCGGGAGTACCCAGACCGGGCACTGGTGAAAGACGTCAGAGACATGACTCCAGGTGTCACTGGTGGGAGGACAGAACGCGGCGTGGGAAGAACAGAATGAGGTGTCCGTGGGTAATCAACTTCATCTAGGTGCCGAAAAGCACGACCTTTGGCCAAGGGATCCACAATCTAATGCAAGTAAAATTACAAAAAAAGGATATGAATGCTAAGAAAGTGACCTGAGCAGAAGTAAGAGGCATGTGGCAGTAGAAACACGATGCTAGGACTTGCAGAATCCATGGCAGAAAAATGAGCATTTCCCAGAATATCACTCATTGGTCTGAACAAGGGGCTAATGGCTGTGAACCCCTAGTGGGAATGGATGGCCCTTTCTCTCCCACAAGTTGCTACCAGGAATAAATCTTAAACACGCCAGCTGTGGTTGTGTCCTGCTACACAGAGATGGTTTTTGTTTTTATTATTAGAGTGCATCCCTTGCTTATTATCCTCGACACAGAAAGGGAAGAGTGACAAGGACATGGTTGGCAAAAAATAAAGTAAATGACAGGAGGGTAACAAGAAAGGGGGACTGACAGGATGTACAGGACTCTATGCCGCAGAGGGGAAAAATCCAGCATTGGATTGTTGATTTCAGAAAAGAGGAAGGGTGCAGGAGGGCATAATGGAAAGATTAAAAGAATAGGTGCAGGTATAAAATGATAGACAAGACAATGACGCTAGGAAGGAATTTAGAGACTACTGGGAGACAATCGTATACTGCGAAAGCGTATCGGGAAAGCAGGGGAAAAGATGGGAAGCCAGAATATGGAGACATGCATCACATTGTTAAAGAGAAACTGTACCCAGAAAAGTGGTACTCATGGCTGGAAAAAAGATGCTCAGGAGCGAGATGGGAGAGGAATGAAATACTGCCATTTTAGGTTGCTGAACAGCTCAATATCTAATAAGACGGTGATAAAATCATCAACAGGGAACCAGATACCGATCACAATGGATTTTGGACTCTGGAAGGGCTGAAGTGCAGTAAAGGGTAGGGATGAGTTGGCTCTTGAAAGGCCCTGTATAGGATCTCTACATAGGCAATGTCCAAACAAGTGTCTTTTGGATGGACAAATGGACGGAGGGAGCTTACAAATACAACACCATGGAGCTGTAAAACCAGATCGCTGATCTGGTTATTCAGAGATCGCTTGGCTAAAGCTCTGCCGAGCAGCCAAGCAGCCAATTGGCTCAAATGCTTACCTAGTGAAGACTGTTGGAAAGTTGATCAATCAATTATGATTACCTCTTTGGAAGTTAATCAATGCTTCTTATGACGGACTCTTGGATAGCTGATGGGTTGCTAAAGGTACGAAAGTAATGGAGTACTTCTGAATCATGAAATAAATGAAAGGTTGCATGGAATGGATGCCAAGGTGCTTTGTAATCCTGAGGGCAGGTCTCCTCTAGCTGAATTCAGTGTGGGAAGTTTATCAAGTTCAAGGTTATTGTCCTACCTGTGCTGCATTCCCTGCATGGCACATGTTTTTATTTTATGCAAGGAGGGTGTAACCCCCCAACCAGCCCCATCCCCCAATGAGCTCCAAAATGCTGTGGACTGTCTCATCCTTCTCTACTCTTTTTTTTAGCTCGGTGCTGCATGGCCTCCATCCTCCTCTTTGGGACAGTGCACAGATTTGAGGATCAGTTCTGGGTCACCTACGCCCGCATACCTTCACCAAGTCCTGCATCTCCCTGCATGCATGTGGCTGAAGAGGTACTCCTCCCCCGCCTCCCCACCCCTTCTGTGGCTTCTCTTCCTTGTTCGATGCAAGTGCAGCTCCTGTGCTGGAAGTGTCTCTGGTGCAGTCACAAACTGACTGCAGTACAAACATCTGTTACAATATGGCTGTTCCCTTTGTTACCTTACATAGTTCGGCTGACATGGTACTGTAGAAGGATAAAGGAAGCTCTTTTCTTAAAAAATGCCAAGGACAATCTGACCTGGTGGGTTAGGAATATGCAAAGAGGCCTTCCCTTTGGAAACTAGAGGATGGATGTGTGGCTTGGATGGGCAGCATAGTAAAGAGAATTTACAAAAGGAGGTAACTGATTGGCTCTGAATGATAAAAAGAGGTTCTGTTGTAGAGTTAGGTTACTCTTTTTTTGTTTTAATTGTGCGATTAAGGGATGTAGAACATTGATAAGCATGTAAGGGGAGGGTGCACTGCATCTTTCAATGATTAAACACATTTTTTTCATATAAACATTCCAGAGGCTGCCATTTGGAATGATGTAACAGATTTGCTTTGTGGACCATTCAGTGATGAGAGGCTGATAAGGGACCGAGTAGGGTGCAGGGATCACAGAGAATTAGATTAATCAAGCAACGATGTCCCTTATGAAGCTTCCATGTGGCATGCGCTTCGATGGCTTGGAATGATGAATAAAGGTCTTACCTTTGGCAACTTGCAGGGGGCAGGTGACTCGGTTGGTTGGAAGGATGGGGTCTCCTGGCTAGGCAGCTCAACGTCCCGCTGATATTGGGTCTTGAGTTTCCCATATCTCTGGCTGCAATGCTGCAAGCTCTTTCGTTGCCACTGCTGACGCTTCCCTTCCCAGTCACCACTGACACCAAACCACTGTGCGGTCCCCCTGAGGAAGCAAGGACAGGGTGTATCGCTAAAGGCTGGAATCTATCAGTGAGGTAGGTCACATACCCAGGGCACTGGCGGCAGGTAAGACAACCCACAGAAACACCCACCAAAGAAACCAAAAGGATCCACTGCGACTGCAGGTGACTCTTATTGCTGAGAGTTGCACCTAACCCCACTGGAGACGGCAAACACCATGCTGTTTGCCATACAAGGCCTTACAACAGATTTCATGTTAACAAAAAGAGACATGTTACAGGGTTCACGAGGCAAAAAAGATACAATTACACATAAAAAACAAAAATGAACCCACGCTGCGGTTATTTACTGAAAACATTGTCCAGAGATAAATTATGATCCTAACATGCTTTAATGTATGAAAGGAGATTACATTGATTTCCTCTTACTTTGTAATGGCACCCACATTTTGGTTTATTTTTCATTTTAAACGAAGACCAATTCTCGACTTTCTACGTAAATGAGAATTTAAAAGATTTGAGTGATTAGAGCAAACAGCCTTCTCAAAGCTTTATTATACGAGACCCTTCCCCACTCGACATCATTTCAGAGAGAAGCTTGAAAATGGCCCAATTTCATAAATCAAGTTTCTTCCGGAGGATAAATGAAATAAGTGAGACTCCAGTGGAAAGTGTTTAACTGTAAGTTTTACATAAAAGGTTGATGTTAGATGTGTTGGGTATTCAAGCACATAGCGTAAATACCTATGGAAAACAGACAATAATTTGCTAACATGAGTAAAAATGAATTCGTTATAGGACTAGTTTGCACATGTAATCTAAATATTGTGTTTTCTGCAGTAATCACACAGATGGTACATGGTTAATTAATGTAATCCCTTTAACTGCGGTCTAAGGTGGTGTTTTAATTTAATCCAATACCTCATGAAGAGTATTTTTTTACTTAGGCAGTTAAGCTCACTTAAAGTCTGGATCATGTTTTCCAAATTGTTGATTCGATTTGTTTCATGAACTAAAATTGCCTTTTCTCACAGATCGGAGCAGCATCTGACCTGTACAGAACTTTTTTCAAGCAGTATCTAAAAGATCATGTGCAATTCATCCATACATTCAAGAGGATTTGGGCATGAGCTGCCTCCCAGGACAACAAAATGCATTTCCTGATCCTGCTATTCATTAAGGTTAGGCCTTGAAATAACCGTAGTCCTCAAGTTTGATTAACTACCCAACCTTGGGACCAACACCGCAAAACATGGCCTATTTCGATTAAATGTTATCAACTGCAAGTCTTTACTTATTTATCACTCGGATATATTTTTTGGGTCCACTTGGGTGCTTTATATCAAAGCAGAACACCAGCACATGCAATGGTTTGAGAGGATACCAATCAGAAGAGTAAGAGAACAATAAAACTCATCAGAGTGCAGGGGGAGGTAAGATGAACAAGGGAGGCGGGAAGGGACGGAAAAGCAAGAACGCTGCAGTACTAAAGGGACAATTGGCCCAGTTGAACTTTATGGTACAGTTGTTACTTCCGGGGTTTCCTTTAGTGATGCTTACTCTGCCTGAGGTGTATCCCTGAGTGTACTTAGCAGTCCCCTTGCCAAGAATATCATTGCTTCTTTCATTTGGATCAGTCTCTTAGTGCCGGACATCCTCACATGCTGCCAGCAGCGACCCACCCTCAACCTTTCTTTGTGGCAGAGGAAAGTGCTTTTCGAATCCGTTTTTGAACCCTAGGCAAGTCTGAAAAGAGACAGGTTTTTGAAGCAGTGTAGCTTCAATTCTTCCCTTTTTTTGAGGTTCATGGAAGCTGGTGAGGTGCTATTTAAAGGCAATTCTAGGATTCTGTCTTTGGCATCGACTGTAATCCAAGTGCCATACTGCATCTAGAGGTATCTAATTTGGCCACATTGTACAGGAAGGGAGGCAGAGAAATGTCACTTTTAGACTCTCAGAAAACATTAGCCCCAGCCTTGGTTGGGAGTTAGGTCATATTCTTGCCACCAGGTGTGCAAATTTAAAATTTCAACCCAGGCCAGCAGCCACTTCAGAGGGAATGGGAGAGCAGTCTTGTGGAATCGAGCAGGTGACTGTCCTCAACAGAGTCCGCGAGACTCCATGAAATTCTTCTTAGACATGCATCTCCTTGGTGGATGAAGGCCTGACTCCCAGGAGCTGTAACATATCCCGCTCTGCCAGTTCTTTATGTACTCTGGCCACACACAAGAATATGAGGCTCAAGGCAAGTGGTCCAGCGAATGGTTACCTGCGGATGCTCTGGGACAGGGATCCCTGCCTGTGCAGCCCCGGGCGCTTCTCAGATGCATGGCTTTCGTTCCTGCGACGCTCCTGCGGCTCCTGCAGGCTCACACTCTTTTGGTACACTGGTTTGTTCAGGGGCTGCAGAGGAAGAAAAAACATCAAAGTGAAATCACCCATTCTCACTATTCTAAGTCTCCAAATAAGTTACAGCAGAATGGAAGGGCAAGAGAAAGGAAAAAAAAGGGAAAGAAAAAGGAGGCGGCTGATTGGGGCAATGGAGGAAGAGGGGAGAAAAGACGGAAAACAGACAAAAGGGAGAGAGAGAGCACACAGGAGTAACATGAAAAAAACTGTTAAAATGAGAATGCCAGGGAGAGAATAATCGGTGGGGGAGATGCAGAGATAAAGGTGCAGGGGGTGGGAGAAAAGTGTGAAAGAAAGCAGGCATGGACATGAGACATTATTCGCTCTCCCTAAAACAGCTTGCACCTCAATGTGGTGAACAGTGGGGCAGCTTGTCCTGCTCGTACTGAAGGCAGGGCAGGGCTAAAATGACCACGGCAGAAGGATGAACTGGTGGGAGCCTGGAGTTCCAGTTGTGGCCTTTGTTTCTGCAAAAGGGTCATTGCAGAGACTCAGCACATGAACCAGTGAGGATGAACTTTAGAGGAGCAGAAGATGCAGGAGGAAGCACCAAGAGTAAGAAATGCACATGTTTTATTTAAAGACCAGCTGCATCATGGACGGCCCCTCAGCCTACCTGGCTGATAAGAGCACCATATCTGCTGGTTGCGATACTGGAGAAGAAAAATGTAAAAAGGATAAAATAGGAAGCAGGCCAATTCAACAACATCCCAACACCCAGCAGGACTGCCCCAACACTCCTTTAATTCAGGAAAGAGCTGAACATGCCTCTTCGAAGAAAAGCGTGTATTGAAGATGCAGAAAATGCTCTTCCCTCCAGAATATTCTGAACCCCCTCACCCTGTACATGTTCACCAACTTATTTTTGCCGCTGGTGATACAGTGCCCTATTGCCACTGGCTTGGTTTCATGCTTTATTAATACCCACGCACACAGATCATTTTAGGCACAAAATGTATGCTTGGCCTATTCTAATAAGGTGATGTAAGGGTCAAACAGAATTAATATGAAGTGAAATACAGGCTTTAGATACTTTTGGGAAGGACTTGCTGCACAACAGCAGATGCCACTACATCTGCATGGCGTGTGGTTATTGCAATTGTACATTTGTATTCTCTCGCCCCATTGCCCCAATCACCCATGAGCCCATTACTAGCTTGAGGGCCTTCATACCTGCGTCAGCTCCGTCATCTTGCGGGCTCTGTGTTCTTCCGTTGGCGGGATGGTGATGGACAAATTGGGGGGCTTCCGGCTCTGAAGGCGACTGCTGCTCTGGTTATTCAGCTCGTTATTTTCGGAGGACGACATCTTGTAAAAGGTCTTGGTTGATCTAGAGGGAGGAAGGAATGAGATATGAAGCCACCGAGGAGTACAAGATTGTCTTTCGTTCTTGCAGAGCCAGCAGTCGCAAGGAAGGAAGCAGCAGCATCACTTGAGGACATCTACAACCTCATCTGATCCAAATGCATGTGTGACAATATGAAATGATGAATGCGAAACAGGAAGGTATCGAGTGTTAGGACCTAAGACAGAGGACAACTATCGCTCAGGTCACGCAGGCTGCCCAAAGAATATTACACACTCGCGTTTGATACAGCAGAGCCATCCCTCAGGTTACACAGATTTCACAAGCTCATGCTTCACTCAGCAGAGGGGTGATCGGTCAGAGAAGAAACTGCTTAGGCCATGTATTACAGCTATACAAACTCCCATGTTACAGAGCCCTTCCCACCTTAGAACTCAGAAAACAGGGGTATCAACTCAGATTCCATAATTGTATTAGTGGATTCACCCCACGGGATGTTGGCAGCGAAGCAATGTCTCCTTCTACACTTGTGTCATAACATTCTACATCTGCAGACTCCGCCTTCATGCAGCTGAGCTGCCGCCAGCAGAACAGACCTTATAGATTCAGGGCGCCAAAGTCACCCCTCCGACAAGCCACTGGTTGGAGGCAAATACATCAACGGATTTTACAAGAAGTCAAGGCACCTCTGTGCATCTAGTTAGATAACAGCTCCTCATCTACCAGGGCACCGAGCTGTTACCCTGTGTACCTCACACTCGTTGCTGTTGTATTCCTCGCTGCAATAATGATAAGTGTTTACGGGATCAGTACGCTGCCACCTCTTAGGCGTAAATTGTGTTACAAGCAGGTGCTCCAAAAAAAAAAAACTAAGAAAATCAGATAGGAGTAAGCATTGTAGTACTTACTAATACTATTCAATGATGCTGCTGAATTAATGGAGAGTTGAGCCTTCGTTTCACAGCCTATGAGCCAGGTTCTACAGTGTGACCTTCAGCACAATGACGAAGGAAGACTCTTCTGAAGAAATGACCCATTGCTTTGCTTTCCCCATCAGTACTTCTTGGAATCAAATCAGACCTCATGTTGCAATAATTACCATCTATTCGCCCCCTCCACACAATGGCTTTGCGCCGGGACACTCGTGAGTATCCGTGCGCGTTACAAATTAAAGTAACATAACATAACACAAAAAAATAGGGCTAACTGATCTCAGGTCCTGCCATACAGTTTTTATTGCCCATAGCGAAACGCCCATATTCACCTACACGACCCCGTTGCCAGCGCATACAAACAAGCATCACTATGGTATGAAATTATTGCCCAACCGATCCACAAAATGGCCCTCTAATCTGTGAACCTATAACGTGGGACACCTGCAAAGAGTGAATTACAGTGATCAAGTTGTGAGTTGACAGGAAATAGTCCCACGCACCCAAAGACTTTCGAAAATTGGAGGCATATAGAACCCATAGTGTCCTAAACCAGAGCAAGATAAGGCAACACCCCAGAAGAGGGAGTTGACCCTTCAATATTAAGGCAGATAGGTCAACAGACAATAACATGACAAGCAAGTAATAAAAATAATTACAAAAACAAGCACAAACGAGGTTAAGGCAATACCCCAGATGAGGTTGAGGACACCAAAATGTCAATACCGCTAGATCAACAAAAAAAAATACCATAACAATGAAGCAGTAATCATGATGTCATAATCTAGAACCGAACCAGATGAGGCCACACCCCAGGTACGGGCAGCGACACCACAGTGTAGAGACAGGTACCATAGCCCAGATAGCAGTAATCCAGAGTGTAGATGTAGATGTCAAATCCATTAACAAGCCAAAACAATTACTTGTGCAAAACTGTATGCCTTCCCAAATCGAGTTGCACGTCACATGGTAACCCAATCACTACCAAATATAATCCTATTTTAAGATATTTCTTTATGAATTAATTCAGCATTATACCCACTCAACCCTCCCCATTCTCACATGAAATGTTGAGTATGCATACATGCCAGAGTCTCGCTACAGACCCCAAATCAGCTGAAATGCATTAGGACACCTTCTATTAGCCCGTTGTTTTTTAGGTCTTGCCTAGAGACAGCATTAGCTGTCTCGCTGGCCACATATAGTATTTGTGGCCTCCGGATCTATATGGTACCAATGCATGGCAGTCTCAGTGATGAATTGTTACAAGAATGGATACGAAAAAACACGGACTGCTCCAAGGGTATAATTCTGATTAGGCATGCATGGAAAAATATGAGAACACAGTTAAACTAACTGAGAATCTAGAGAAGGATTTGGAGTCCTACGGAAAGACACAGGAGACAGATACTTTCAAAGTGAAGATGCAAGGAAGTAAGAGTGCAAAAATATGAGGAGGAGATAAAGAAGTGCTTTTAAATGAGTTCAGGGTGCTGCAGCAGGGAAGACTGGCAGCACCCCAATATACAAAAAAAGAACATGGTGACTATGCAACAAAAGAAAGAAGGAGAAGAGGAGGCATGCTAACCAGAAGCAAGACCAGGGGCAGGGGCAGGGGCAAGTCTCAAGCAGAATTGATGAGAATTCTGTAATAAATTTGACAGAAAAGGAGTTATTAAAGGAGGAAATTGAAGTATTGAATTTGGGTCTGTCTTTTTCTCCAACTACAGAATTTACCTATACAAAAACAAGAATGGATTTGTTTAACTTTGACCGTAAATTGAAACTGATAACGGCACATGCAATATCGAAAAACAAGAACAGTGACAAAGAGGACTCTATTCCCACTGGAAATGCAACCCTACAGACGGCTGATGATGCTGAAGGTCTATGTGATGTACATGACTTAAATCAGAATAATGGCACAATGGGAAGTCAAAGCCCTGAAAGGGACTCAAATACTGTGGTGAGAACTTTGAACAGGATGGGTTTAAAAACCAACATGAGCAGTAGGACAGATTTTAGACCGAAGTCTAGATGTGTTCTTGTATTAATGTATGATGCAAATTGCAATTGATGTAGTCCAAGAGGTAACGATTAAGCAATTGAAACACCTAAGAAGACGTGCACTCAAAGATCAGAAGAAACAAAATTTGAATTGGTCACAATATAAGACTCTGCAACATTTGTTAGCAAGAGACGTTTGTGTCATCAAACCAACTGACAAGGGTGGCAATGTGGTCCTCTGGAGTAAACAATTGTATGTGGAAGAAGCTCAATGGCAGTTAAGGGATACCCACTTGCTATCAACCCATAGAAAAGAGAAACCATAAGGAACTTGTGGGGAGATACCACAGGAAGTTGTTGACCTGGAAGGAGAGTGGAATTCCGCAATACAAAGAATACCAGTTTAGCCAAACCAACAATACAACCATCTCCACTTTCTTTTTACTACCAAAAGTGCATAAGAACAGAGAAGTACCACCAGGCAGACCTATTGTTTCGGCCATAGGGAGCCTTCTGGAAAGGGCATCTGTGTATACTGATCATTTTTTGTTTCCTTTCGTGGAGACCCTGCCTTCATATTTAAAAGATAGCATGGACTTCTTGAAGAAAATAAATCACATGCCTACTATTGGATGGTCTGAAAGCAGTGGAACACTATTTGAAAGCCAGACCCTTGGGACTTCTCGAACACACCAAAATGCTTTTGGACATGATTAAGTTCTGTCTACAGGAAATTGCTTTTCTGTTTAATGGGGACATGTTAAGGCATATTCAAGGGACAGTCATTGGCACCTGTTTTTCCCCCAGCTATGCCAAATTGGTAATGGGCTGGTGGAAAGAATAGGTGTTCATGGATCCCAACATGGAAATGTTTTTTAACCAAGTGATTATATGGCTTCACTATATAGATGACCTCTTTCTGATATAGGAGGGGTCAAAAGAGGATCTGCATATATTTCTAAGATGCTTACATGATAATGACTTGGACTTAGTTTTCACAATTTCAAAGAGTAAAACAATGATTGAGTTTTTAGATATCCATATAGAGGTGCAGAATGGTAGATTAGTAACCTCTTTGTTTAGGAAAGACACAGCAGTAAACACAGGGCTTCATGCAGCTAGAAGTCACCTTAAACATATAAAGTGGAACATCCCCTCTGGGGAACTGGTGCAACTAACAAGGAATTGTAGTATGGAAGAGAAGTTCATAGAGACCCAAGATGAAATGATAAAGTTAACCCCACAAAAGTTCTAGATACAGCAATGGCAATAATTAAATAAATCAGAGAATAGAGAAAAGCTACTATAGGGAAAAGGTGATTTGGGAGAAAAAGCCTCCCAAAACTGGATAGGTTACTTCCAAGAAGGTGAGGATGATCACAACCTCGAACAACTCATCAAAGAAGGTTGTTGACATCTCATCAAAGAATTGGGAGAGCCCAGAGAATGAATCAACCATTCAGGAATATTTAGGGAGGGCACCTAGGTTAACGTATTTAAGGAGTAGGAACATCAAGGATATGCTGGTATGGAGCCACTTCCAGCCAGGAGATCAGAGTACATGGCTGGGTGCAGAACAGGCCGGTTTTTTTCCAGGCAAAAACAGTAAGGTGTGTAAACATAGCCCATCTAGAACGATTTACAATGTTCCCTTTCAGGAAAAAACATAGAGAATAAGACACTATATCTCATGCAAAACAGACTATAAAGTTTACAGCATAGAGAGCCCCTGCCAATGCAGGTAAGTATACAGCACCATTTTTCAAGTAAAGAAACACATTTTAGAGCATGTGAGGGCCATCAAAAATAACAATCCAAAATACCCAGTTACTCGCCACTTCCGAGTCCATCATAGCAGCGACTGGACTGTAATGGCCTTTTTCTGTTCTTGATAGAGTGAAGTAACAACAGAGAGTGGGAGACCAATGTTTGAGATTACGCAGACTAGAATCAGAATATATTATTAACTTGGAAACCATGGGGCTGAACATGAATGAAGATCTAGTTGTACATCTTGAGGTGTGAGGCATCATATGAAGCCAGTTCAGGATCCAGAATTTCCCATGCCCATGTTTCCATTCCCAACCACTTCCTACTCAGTGAGTGAAAGATCTTGTGTTAATGATGGAACTGGTAGCCGAAAGACTCCCCTTCTTTTAAATTCTTTTTTTTTTTTTTACTTTTCTTTTTTCGTGTCCCCCTTCTCTTATAGGTCCTATAAGCACCCTTGTTATGTCTAGTTGAAATGGGAAGAACAGAACATATTTCAAATGTATACAAATAAGTTATGTAAACTTGACAGATAACCTCAGAGGACATGTATTTTTGCCCATTAGGGCTTGATTATTGAGTGAACTCAGAGGTATATTTAGTTGGATTAGACATGCATTTCTGCCCACTAGGACTTGATTATTAAGAGAATCGAGAGGTATATTTAGTTTGATTAGTCATTAGGGATTTAGTAGAAGTCCAACCACAAATACAATCTGCCCGTAATAAGAGGCTGCACAGTGCACTTTTTGAGAATTCCTATTTAATCAATATATATCCTGGTATGAGCTTTTTTGGTAATAAAGCATTATGAAGGTTCAATGATGTGTGGAAGTAATTAGCCCACTGGGGCTTTATTTGGTGGCGCTCAGAATAACCGCAACTGTAATGTCAGAACATCATGACTGTTAACGATAAGTATCTTGCATTATTCTTACATAAACTACGTGCACTATTAGTTATCCCCCATGATTATGTCATTTAGCCATCAGAGATTCTTTCAGTGCTGTGCAAAAGATTTTATACTTGTTCCAGCGAGTGTTTACTTTCATTACTATTTTTAGGTCTGGCCTTTGACACAGTCTTATCTATCTCGCCAGACTATTGTTTTCCCCCAAAATGATACTTAATATACATACAAATAGGATTTCTGGTCAGTGAGCTTCACTCATTGGTCTGTTAGTTGGCATTCACATTTTGCATCCGCTCACTTTACACACTGGCTTCCGTCTCTTTCAGCGACTGCACAAAGCCTATGCACATGGTTCAAATAGTACTTATCTCTTCAGTAACAAACTGGTGTAAAGTGTGCTTTTTAATATTGTTCATTTGTTTTAGCTCAATTTTAAATAAAAGTTATTTATTTTGCCTGCACTTTGAGTGCCCAGATAGAAAGTGGTTTATTTTCCATCTTTTTATTTATAGTTTCTGTTATAAAGTATTTAAGTGACAATGTAAGATTTTAGATGATTATGATGGTTAAATCATGATTTAATATGGTCTCAAAAAAATAATAACATGAATGGTGCAACAGAAAAGCTTTTTAGTGAAAAACCAAAAAAACCAACTAGTAAAACAGCAACGTCCGTGATTGTTTTTTAATTTATATTACAAACATACGGCAGCCATGTTCAAGAGGTTGCATATTTTCTTTTTTTATCACTATGGCATAAGCTTGCATTGAAAAAAAGCATTACACTTACTTGCTAAGGTAACATCTTTTGGCTTTGCTAATGCTTGTTCTTACAGGGATTTTAGTTCTGTAATATATGAGGACATAACTGCTTAAGAAAGCTATACATTTTATGTTGAAATTATTTAAGTGATCAATAGAAAAACATCTGACTGACTTTATTTTGGAAATGTTTTTTTCTCATTCTGTAGTAATCCTGGTCTTTAAACTGTCTCAAGTTACAGTAATTCAAGACCAATAGTACATTTTGCTTGTGCCAATAAACCTTTTCCTGTGACGTGCATTGAAACTACAAAGAATTTCTACACCTGATCTAAGTACCCCTGCCTGGTAGGAAGCACAAGTCTTTGTCTATTAATATTATATACAATGTTAATTTGTTTACATTTAAATTACAACGCAAGCATGTGGTCACCACGTTTAAGCAACAGCACGCTTACCTTTTATAGCATATATTTGCAATAATAAATGTTAAAAAAACTAACCAATGCACTAGCTTGCGAAGGCCAGACCCACTGGCTTTGTCCATGCTTGTTTTGTTGGAAGGGAGTGTGGCTTCTCCTTTCCAGTTCTCTTTGCAGCTCATTACCAGTGCCGAGTACTAGCCACTTCTTCTGGTCTGTCGTGTGGTGGGGATCGACTATATGGACCAAAAGATCCTTTATATGGACACACAGACCCGTCTGCTTTGTGGTGTCGGGTGGGCGTGAGGAGGAGGCCAGGAAAAGGCAGAGTTGGTCTCGCCAGACACATGCAGTCAGGAAACTGCAGTACTAGCCAAAGCACTAAATTATACTGTTATTTACTCCTGCAGGCAGGTGTTATGTGAGAGTTTACTCTAGCAGGTAATGCTAGTTGAACAGGCAAAGGTGCTGTACCATTTATTCGAGGAGGCAGGGATACAGCTGCATTTCCTGAAGCAAGCTCGGGTACTACAGCATTACTTGTGCAGGCAGGACACAGTGGCGATTACCTAAATGGACAGGAATACTGCAATCGCTATATGTGCGGGTTGGAATACAGTTCCAGGCAGTGGTAACGGTATTCCTAATGCAGGATTTATTTTCACATGCAGGGTCCCTTGGAATTATTGTTGGGGCAGGGATAGCGTGACATCTAACTCAGGGGCGTATGGTTGGTGCAGCAATTTCTCGAACCTGTACTAGAACCTGGCGTTTCTTCGAGCAGGCAGGGGCACCCCGACATTTTCTAAAGCAGGCAGGGGTTCTGCAACATTTCCTCAGGAACAGAGGAGTACTGTGACATTCCTCGAGCATGCAGAAGTAATGCAGCATTTCCTCAAGGACCGAGGCCTCGAGTACACAGTTGCACTGACACTTCCTCGAGCAGTGAGTGATACACTAGCATTTACCCTGCCCTAGTCGTAGATAACTGAAATCTCAGGGCCACATGCGAACATGTTGTTGTTCCATTGTTATAAGGGATAGACGCAGGAGACGTGACTACGAGAGAGCGAGAGCAGAGGCTGGGGCAGGCTCCGCCCAGCTCTCGCTGACCCAGAACACCGTCTCCTCGCGGCAGATGCTCTTAGACAGATTGTGTGAAAGTACCGGACTAATCTTTGTGTTGTGGAGACTTTACAGGGAAGCTAACGAGGAACACCAAGGTCAAGGGCAGGTGGTATGATCTAACCGCACGAAGACACGGCAACAGTGGTGGAGGCTGCGGGGAGAACTAAAGAGTAAAATGAACTCTAGGGGGACGTGCGCGAGAGGGCCCTGGGGCACATGTGAAGTAAATCCACGGGTACGTACATGACGGACTCGGAGGGTCCCCTGGGACATAATGAGGTGGACCCCGGGGGTACATTCTAGAGGGCCCAGTGGGGCATTATGTCAGTGGGACCCCTGGGGCACATGGGAGGGGGACTCCATAGGCACATGGGAGAGGTGGACCCCTAGGGCACTTGGGAGGAGGACCCACAACGGCCCATATATGGTGAACCTTACGAGTCACATGCAAGGTGAACCCCTGGGCAGGGCTTTAAGTGGGGGGGGGGTCTGAGCACCCCCAGTTTTTTTGGGGGGCCTCGAAAGGGGTCTCTAGGGGGCTCTATTTTCGGGCCTCAATGGTCAAAGGTAGGGTGACCAGACGTCCCGGTTTTTGTTTGGTGTTTCGGGTGAGCATGCGTGCGCACTGCTTAAGGCGTGACGTCATTGTAGCAGGAAGGGAAATCCTTTGAAGAGAGAGACTTTCCTTTGAAGAGAGAGATTTCCCTGCTCTTTGAACACGCACCGCCACCTACGTCATCGTGCCAGCCATCGGCACAACAACAGCTGGTTAGAACCGGCACGACCCTGTTTTTCGGCCTGCAGCCCCTTGAGCTGTGTTGTGTGCTTGAGGCCGGGTTCGCCGCTCTGAGAAGGAGCCTTGAAAACACCCTGCCGGTATTCACCACTGCCGGCCCGGGATCGTGATTTCCGAGCCACTCTCGGATTGGTCACAGCAACGAGGGTTTCCCCTAGCAACACAGAGGTTCGTCAGGCGGAGCTACATTGAGTCTGGACAGGCGCGAGACGTCCCCTAGCAACCGGGGTTCCCTCGCGCTCGTCATCGAGGAAAGGAGCTGAACCTGAGGCCGAGGCGCGTCCCACCGGCGAAAGCGGCTTCACCGGAGATGAGCGCGGACCGCAGAGCCCCCTTCACATCCTAAGGTAACCGGCTCCAACACGTGACCGGAGTTTGCACAGGGGGGGAGATTGTGATCACACGCGCTACCGGCGGGCCGCCGCAGGGGTGATTAAAGCTTGGTGACTTGACTATGGCAATCACGGGGGTGATTTGAGAAAGCGCTATTTTTGTGATTTGAGAAAGCACTATTTTTGTGATTGGGAAAACGCAATTTTTTTTTTTTTAAACTTTATTTTGCATTTTAATAGTGAACAATACGATACATTCGTAGTATAGCAGTCATGTACGCAAATGACGATGTTGTTTTACAGCTTACAGTTAATTGCATTTTCATCGCATTTATGTGAAGGGAAATATACAAAATTTCTTATCGCCTACACATTAGCCAATCTCTAATTACACAGTTGCCCCAACTAATCCGTTGTAGTGTAATAAGAAGGTGTTTTACAGTTGTGATATATGGGAAAACGCTAAGTAATGTAAATAATTTTTACATGTTTTTTAAAGTGTTTGGTATTTTATGGCTTATACTTAATAAATATACCTTTTTGCCTATTTTATTATCCTTTGCTGGATGCGACTTCATGATTTTCTTAAGCACACAATGCTAGTTATCTTGATTTAGACCACGCCCCTACTCGGATAGGCCACACCCCTTTAAGAAATGTGCCACGCCCCTTTTAGAGCACCCCCAGCCCCTGGGGCACAAAGAGATCTTGAGCATGGGGTGGGACAACACCTGCTGACCTTTTAGACTGCATTTTGCCCAGAGAAGAAAGGAAACGGCACAAGCAGTGAAGCGACGTAAGAGAGAGAGAGATCTCGACAACAGAGGCACTCAGAAGGGGGCTCTCCAAATAGGAAGCATGCAACATAGTATTTTATATTAACAATGACATCATCCAGGCATGGAGGGGGGCTCTGCTTAGGGGTATCTTTCCCAGGGGATGGGGTGCCATCACACATGGGGGTGGATTTTTTTGTCCCATGGTCAGTGATGTAATCCTCCAAGTGATGGGGGTTCCCAACCCTGGAGCACAATGACCACCCAATGGACTGCTGGACAAGTCATTGTAAAGTAGGGGTGTGTGAAATTATGCTATTTTTTTTTCTGCAACATTTCATATGTATTTTGCACAAATACGCCTTGGCTAGAAATGTAGTTTGCTGCTATATCACATTACATTTTCACACAATGGCATACTTTGCTTAAAAAAGTTGTACAATATTGTCAATTCCTATTACAGTTATATTATGCAGATTTGTAGAGCGCAATATCACCCAGGAAGGTATCCTGCCTTTGAGCAGGTGAGATTCTAGCCAAACTTAGGGCCTAGTGGGACTACTTGAAAAGCCAGGTCTTCAGCTTATTGCGGAGTTCAAGAAATGAGGAGGAGGCTCTTATATGTAGAGCAGGTCGTTCCATGCTTTAGGAGAGATGTAGGAGAAGGCTCTTCCCCGGATGTGATTTTCCATATGCGTGGGATGTGTGCAAGTAGGAGTCTGGATGAGCGGAGGTGTCTGGAAGATTTGTGAAAGCAGATGCGTTTGCTGAGGTGTGCTGGGCCAGTGTTATGTAGTGCCATGTAAGTGTGGGTGAGGAGTATGAATTGTGCTTGTTTGTGTATGGGGAGTCAGTGGAGCTCCTTCAGGAGTGGAGTGATGCGAGTGTGGCACGGGAGGTTGAGAGGGATTCTGGCTGCAGAGTTCTGAATGGTCTGCAGCCTTCTAGTGAGTTTTTTGTTGATCCAGCTGAAGAGGGTGTTCCCGTGGTCCAGCTTGCTTGTGGCCAGGGCTTGTTTGACGGATTTCTGGGTGCTAATTGGGAGCCATTTGAAAATCTTCTTCAGCATCTTCAGGGTATGGAAACATGAAGCGGTCTTAACATGGGCGGTCATGTCAAGTTTGTTGTCAACAATCCTGAGGTTCTTGGCATGGGTGGTGGGGGTGGGTATCAGTCCTAGCGCTGTTGTCTATCAGGCGGAGTCCCACTCTGAAGTGCTATTCCTGAAGATCACAATTTTAGTCTTATTGGTGTTCAGCTTTAGACAGTTGGTCTTTATCCAGTGGGCGGTTTCATTCATGCAGGCATGGACCTTGATCCAGGTACTGGGCATCTTGTCCGTGAGGAAGATAATAAGTTGGGTGTCGTTGGAAAGGACGTGATGTTGTGAGAGCGAATGATGCTGGGTAGAGACATCAAGTATGCGCTGAAGAGGGCCGGGCTCAGGGAGGATCCATGCGGAACTCTGCAGATGAGGTCACAGGTGTCAGAGTTGTATGGTGCCAGGTTGACTCACTCGGTGCTTCCAGTAAGAAGGAGCAGGTCCATTGGAGTGCATGTCCTTGGATTCCAAAGTTGTGTAGCAGTAAGATAATGATGGGGTGGAAGACTGCGTCAAATGCTGTGGAGAGGTTCTGGAGGATGAGGGCTGCCGTGTCTCCTCTGTCCAGAGTCATGAAGATGTCATCCATGGTGGCGATGAGGGCACCATGGACACCTCTCAGCTTGGGTCTGAAACCAAGCTGAGAGGTGTGGAGGAGTTGGAGGTCATTGAGGTATTCGATGGGGCATCTGTTGATGCCGTAGATATATACCTTGCAATTAAATGATTTCTATAGCTTAATCCACTGTATGCTATATACTGTTTAAATTAACTATATACTACATCAGACCTCATGCTACTTTATACAACGTTTTTCTGCCCTGGTGGATCTGGTCTATTCTACATAAAACTGTAAAAATGAAATAGGTTTAGGGTAATCTTAAAATACTTGTACATTGATTGAGATAGAACAATAGACTGTCAAATGTTTACAGCAAATCACGTACTGTTGAGGTGGGGACATTGTTGACCATCCAAGGGTGATGCTAAAACTAATGCTGTACCTCAGCCGGGTAGTCAGCCTTGAAAGGACCAAAGAAGGCAGATACTTGAATGAGGTAACAAATGTTAGAGTGATCAACTGCCCAGTATTTTTGCATTACCTAAGAGTTTAAAAATTGGAATTTATCCATTCACTTGGGTACATCCATGGTCTTCTGGACTTCAGAACAGCCCTTTTCAGGGACAGATGAAGAATACCTGTGGACAGTGAGACACCAATGAAGGATTCACCGAATTGTGAGACTGTACTATGTACAAGTAGTAACAACTGACTGAGGCAAGGGTCGTGGACAAGCTTCCTTTCAGGCTAGCCAGCAGACCGAGATTTGACCACATGGCACGAGGGGAAAAAAAATCAGTGCAACTCTTACTGCTGCTCAGTCTTACTGGTGAAACCAGCTATTTGCCATGGTCTACAGAAAAGTGATCTGGCTGCACTAACATCAAGCCTAATTTGTGGTGGCTTCTATGAAGAAATAACAGAAAGCTTTTCTCAAAGTTCCTCTGAGGGCCAACTCAGTGTTGCCAGTCAAGTCATCTAGAGCCCTCGAGTTCTTTCTAAAAGTGGGAAACTTGAGAAGCGTGCGCTCAGTAAATATATTTTGGCTACTTTTATTGATTGGGTGGATCCTTAATAGTGGTGTGTCTTGAGTGGCAGAGGACACTCTATAAACAACTGTGTTCTATCAATTACGAAAGCAGGAGGCGTGTGCTCCACTAGTCAGTGGGTACATCTGAGTTGACTAGGGTGAATAAAGACATTTAGAACCATAAAGTTTATACAACAGGAAGAAATCAGCACAAACTCAATGTCTTTCAGTGAATATGGCCAGCTACTCCTACCAGGGAGCACGTTTGGGATTGCTCCTTTGATACATTTAAAAGGGCTTTTTAAAGCTCTGAACACCTGTGTGTTCAAGTCCCGCATTGAACGATTTACTCGGCAGAAGTTGACTGAAACAACATGTTACGCATGTGCTCTGATGGTGTGAGCAACAAATTGGTGCAAAGAAACAGAGGCACCCGCAACATGGGCTCAAGATGGAAAATTGGAGGTTATAGGAGTGTGAAGTGTAATCCTAAATGGTAGAATTCAAGAGTGATGGGCAGTGAATTTGGGATCCAAACATGCATTCACAAAACTGAATCCCTTAACGGTGTTTGTCCAAAATCCGCTGGGGCCACATCTTCAGGAAACCGGAACCTGCATGCTGCAGCTGCAAGGGAAAGGAGCTTTTAAGTCTCACGTGCCTGTAGGGAGGGGTGCTCTGGTCCACTAACACCTGTCTGCTAGAACATAGAACCTCAAAGACGTAAAGAGCAGACGTACTCGTGAGTTTATGTTTAGCCTTCTATCTGTAGTTCTGCCCTCCCTTTGGCTGCTGTAAACCTCCAGCGCTCTATGCAGTTTTCATGTACGACCTACGGGGTTAGCATTAGCCACACTGACCCCTGGCATCTTTAACTGGGATACTTTCTGCACCCAAGGTACATGCTTCTAGTTTGGAAGCCGACTTACGCCGGGACCCGCTACCTCTACACTGACCCTCTTGAGACAGTGCACCGCTATAGAGTGGGTTGCTTCATTTCAGCCCATAGGATGCAACCGCTACTGATGCGCACGCAGCCCATATCTTGCCTTACTTGAGAAGGTGTTTAAAATTACCTTTTGGACGCTCTTAACCAGAAGTGGACTCAGTAAAAGTGGGTTATTTCCCCTTTTCCCCTCTGTTGAGCGGTGTTCTGCCTTATCAAGCTCATTGGGCCCTTCCCTGCTGTACTCCCCTATGCACCCCACCATTGTGGCACAACCTTCTCTTCCTTCTTGGTTAGTGATCAAAAGGACTGAATTAATTTAGTTATTAATCTGTGGGTGTTCTTTTAGTTGGTAACCTCTTCATAATAGTTCCCCTAGGCTATTATCCAAAGTGTAAGTAGTCTCACCCTTACCACGTGTGCTCACATCAAATCATTTGGCCCTTGTTAATTGACCTGTTGTCTTGTTTTCATGAAGGTATTGGGGCACCACAGTCCCATCACCACGCAAGTTATTTTTGTCCATTTGGGCCAGTTATTTTTGTAAAAGTGATTTTGTACCTTCCAGTAGTTTTCTTTTTCCCCCTCTTCGTTTCGTCTTGAGCCTTAAGTAGCCCAAGTCCTGAAGAGGACCATATTATAAGTCCACGCCGAAACATTGTTGACTAGTCCTGTATGATATTTATCTGATTCTTACTTTTGTTGTGATTATGCTTGTTTTGAAACACAACCCTAAACGCATTCTAGTTCAGATTATGGTATGCTCGTTTTTGCATTCTTTTATGATAGTAATGTACATGTAAACAAGTATGAACAACTTATTACTGTATTTTCACCTTAGCTCCCTGGTATATTATGCCCTTTTGAATTGTGACAACATTTATTACTGATATATAGTTGTAAATTAATGTTTTGGTTCATGAACCACTGTCATAGGCCAAAGGATAATAATGAAAGCATACGGAGGGTCTGAGCACATAACTACAGAAGCTCCCCTATCCCCATTCATGGGTGCCCAAATCTGGGTTCCACCCCCACCAGGTCGACGCGCCAACAAATTCAAAACAGACCGACACTAAGGAAAACCATGAAGAGCTGGGAACACACATTTGCAATGGTCGAAAACCAGCTCCTAGAGAACAGTTCAATGTGTGTGTGTTCATTTAAAGAAAAATCAAGAGTTTTGGGCTCCAGAAAACCAACCATTCCTCCGTCCTGTTTGTCGTGTCTGAGGTCTATGCAGCCCAACCAGTAGGGGATCACCCACCTGCGAGCAAAAAGCACAAACCCAGGGAGCTCATGGGCAGTTGAAGAACCAACTTGCAGGCCCATGGACTAGGGCTGCGCAGCGGCAGCATGCAAAAAAATATATACCCACTTTGAAATCAGTCCACAGTGAGGTGGCTATAACATTATCTTGCCACAAATTCCCATCATCATAATGGTTTGTATCATGTCCACAGTTCTCCTTTCTTATTCTGTGTACACATTTCAATCCCCAAAAAGTGTGGCCTTGGACAGAGGATGGCCCAGAGTACTATAGGAGGGGGATAACTATGTAATACGGTTCAGAAGGTACCGTGAATGCAGGTAACTTCGGAGTACTCCTACAGACCTGCTGTCGGCTTGTCCCTCCATTCAGAGCGCCATGTTGTAAGCCTGGGCGAGAAACGCACAAGACCTACAGACTTGTAGTCGACCGTCAAAGCTGCAAGAACCCCTTCATAGTCAGCACCATAATGCATTGTGCCCATTAATTATCGTCTATTGTACACACTTAGTGGCATACTTTACAAAATGCATTGTCTGAAGACAGGGCCGTTTCTACCTCTAGGCAGGACTAGGCGGCCGCCTAGGGCGGCAAAAGTTGGAGGGCGGCGGCGGCCGGCGGCAAAAATCATCAGTGACTCTGAGTTGAAGTTCAACTTCAAGTTCTGCAGTTTAGTTATAGTTAAACGTTAAGTCGCAGAGAAGGAGCTTTGGAAAGCACTGGTCTCAGGCGGTGGGAGGGGCCTGTCGCCTTGGCTACATAAACATGACGTCATCATACCTACGAGAGCGCTACGGGTGAACTGAAAAATGCGCACTGGATAGGACACCGGGACTGGGAGGGACTCGTTCACTTAAAGTTTAAGTGAACGAGTCACTCCTAGTCCCGGTGTCCTCGGATCCAGTGTCTTAAAGGGACGCTTCATTAGGGAGTGTCCCAGTTATTGCTCGACTGTCCTATTCTTTCATGCTCAGAGTAAGTTTAGACAGACAGTTTCGGTGCAGCTCTGGTTCTAATGGCTACATTCGACGTCGCAGTGCGGTTGCACGTGAAATGCTTCTCGAATTATCGGGCTCAATAACTGATGGGCGCCTTAGAGACTCAATCGTTCAGATTGGCACAGCTTTGCGTGTCCCACTGTCATCTCGATGGGTATGGAGACATAATGTGTTATCTTGGCTACATTTGGCATTGGCGTTTTCTGCTTATGCTAATCCTGATGTGTATAACCAGCGAGGTAGTGTTTAGTGGGAAGAAAGGCTTCTAGGCACTCACCAGACTGAGCGAGGGTTCATGATTAAGAGGCAGCGGTTAAAAAGTAGATCTGAGAGAGGGTATTAAAGGACACGACAAAGAAGCAGTGCCTTAAATGACATTTACACGATTTTTTTAAGTGTGCATGAGAAATTCGTATGATTGTGCATGTACAGTTATTGTTTTACACTTCTATATGCAAAAACGTCCATTTCAATATTCTGGTTTAATTTACCCTTCTGTGCACAGAGACTTCTATGGAAGCATCTCTCTGTTCTCTGCTTCCAAGCCCTTCCCATCTTCAGCATAGATGCCCCTCAGCGTGGAAATTCCTGATCCCTCTCCCTGCCACCCAGGGACCATGATGGATTTAATGTGGCCGAAGCCGAGAATATGTATCTGGACACCTCACCTCACTCTTATCTTAAAGGTCACTCCTGTATCATTCAGCCGACTTCTCACTTTTGCTGTTTCCCCCCCGTGTTTGTTGTGTAATGTTGTTACAAAGATGGCATGGGAATCTGGGATCGTATCTAGGAAGGAATGGGGCGGTTGGAGAGTGTGTAAAGAGGCGAGAGAGGAGGATCAGAAGTGACTGGAAGTGAATGAAAGAGGGAGGAGGCCAGGGAGAGGTTGGATGGAGGAGAACTGGGGAACAAGCTAAGAGAGAAAGTCAGCAGTAAAAGGAAGAAAGATGGGAATGAAACAATGATACAGGGAGAGATGGGGAACCGTGAAAAGAAGCTGAGAGCAATTAAATGAGTAGAGAGAAGTGAAAGGAGAGAGAGAGAGAGAGAGAGAGAGAGAGGTGAAAAGTGGAGATATGAGGCTCTGAGAAATTGAGAAGCGATAAGCTTTAGCGAACGAGTGAGTAAGGAGTACGAAACAAGGAAAGGAGGTGACAGGAGTGAAAGGGAGTAGAGAGGAGCAACACTGAGGAGAAAGGGAGTAAAAGGAGGAGAGTCACAAAAGACAGAATTGGAGAGATGGAAAAGCAGGAACATTCAAAGATAGGAGAAAGACGCAGTAAATCAGATATCAGAAGGGGGATCACTAAAAAGAGGAATTAGGCTTGTTTCCAGGACCAGTAGGTGAAGGGAGCCCTATGCAGTCCCGAAGGTGGGATCGCACTATCTCTTCCTCACCTGGATGTTGGGACCATGGTCTGAGAGAACGGACCTGGCTTCTAAAGTCTCTGAAGCAGCTATGGTTGAGAAGTCTGGCCTGGATGACAGAGGGAGAGAGTGATGGTAGTAAAAGGGAGGGGGCGGCATTTTTCAGTTCTCGCCTAGGGCGGCAAAACACCTAGAAACGGCCCTGTCTGAAGACATTACTAGCAATAATGCACCACATGCATGCAACATATCGACGGCGGCTGCGCGCTCCCCACTGAGCTGTCCTACTGGCTTGAAAAGCCTGCTTACTTGGAATGTGATGGCAGGGCCTGGAGGCTGACGTCATGCAGCACTTCCTTTCCAGCCTGCCCACAGAGGCAATAGATCCAGGGATCATGGAAGTGCAAACATAAGACCCGCTATAAAAGTTTAATGCTGCTCACAAACTGATAAGTAGAGATTGTCAACGTGGGTGTGATGCTGTAATAATGACTGTTTTTATACATTCAATCCGGGGCCCACTGGCCTGAACTTTGACACCATTCATACTTTGATAAGTGTCACCATAGAACAGGCCCGCTTTAGTCCAGGGAGCCCATGTTGTTCTCATTTTATTGGTTATAAAATTTATCCTTTCCGGCCTTTCATGTAGCGCAGGGTGGATAAATGTAGGGGGAGGAGTGTAAAAAAGATAAGTTTTATCTTGGTAGAGAGAAGATACAGGCTGGATCACTGGCAGCCGCCCTGTCAACCTCGAGAAAATGGAAAAAAAGAGGAGGCGGCGGAGACTCCTACTCCACCAGTCATAACCAAAACCCTCCAAATAACGAGGAGCAGGGCCCCCGAAGCAGTGGCGTCACAAAACATGAGCCCCCCCACCCCCTGCAAGATATGCTGAAGGGGCCACTCACATCATCAGTAAGGGTAAGCCTGACCCCCCACCCCCCTTTCCCGCCCGCACAGTGCATTTGTACTACAGGAAGCCAAACATGCTGGTGCTTCTGAAGGGTTGAGATCGTGTAAGCCAAAAAACAGGATTGTGTCTCGTAGAGGCTAGTCACGTTGTGCAGAGTCGATGACATGCTGTTTGGGCCACTACTAGCACCCCGATATTATTTTCCAATTTAAATACCCGTCCCGGTTTTGCAAAGAGTGATGGGAGAGTGTGCACGTTTTTCCTCTGACATGTAACAGAAATTGGCACAATATTCATGCCATATTACATTAAAAAAACTCAGCCTGTGTGTTTTTTTGGGTTTTAATTCCATATTGTACGAAATTCAAATAATGATTTTCATGGATCATGGGCATCTCTACAACTTTGCCCTGTTCTACCGAGCAGGCACATATTGATGATTACCCGGGCTTAACTTTACACTTTGCTTTCTGGTACATGTAGTTCTGTTTTTATATTTAAAAACTGCATGTCCATAAATCCCAAAATGGAAAGGAAATCAGAAATAATAAACTATTAAGTTCAGATTTCTAATTTTTTTTTCCTTGGGCTATACAAAGCTTTCTGCAATGGAATAAAATACACTACCTCTAAAACACTGATATTTTTGTGCTTATCTCACATATATCGGCTGTATCACAGATCTGTGGCATGTGTCAGTGTAGAGCTTCCAGTTAGTTTACTGTCAGTGGCAACAGCTAATCTTATCTCTAGGTCTATTGCCTGTCCCAGTTTTTTGTTTTGGACATCTGGTCACGTCAATCTTTTAGAAGTCGACAAATTAAGTACCATAAATTGGGTACTAGTAATATGTTATTTACGGTACTTAGAAATTGCAAGTGTTCTATGAAGTTGTGTATACAACAAAAGTCAAAATGATGTCAGTCCGGTACCTCTGAAAGCTGGTAGATTTGGGGCAGTTAAATATAAGTCAGTTGTTTCTGAAATGATATACAACAGAAAACACCGGTGTTTCATTCAAGTTTTCACATAGAACAAGCATTGGCAAAGCCAACAGGCCTCATCTATGTGAGAGCTATTGGCTTTGGCTATGTGTTTTAGCCATGTTGTACACCAGTGTGGGTGCTGTTCTGCATGGCTAAAGGTTAGTGGGGTGGGGGGTGATGTGGAGTGGCGTAGAGTGCAGTGCGGTCAGTGGCGGCTGCTATTTAATGGCGGTGGGGGGGTGGGTCGCGGGGTGAGGAAATGAAAATAAACTACAAATTCACTTACCTGTGTGCAGCCGTCTCTCGGTCCTCTTCGCCCGCTTCCAGGACTCCAGGGCAAGAAGTAGGAACAGGAGGCACCCAGCCTTCCAGGCTCCCCTAAGTCAATCACAATGCTGCGTTGCAGCGTTGTTTGGTCTGTGCGCCGTGGTTCGGCGCTCAGACAGGGGACAAAGAGCCTGGGCATGTTCTCCATGCAGGCTGTAATGCAGCCTGGGTGGAGAACATGCAAAGTGCGCATGACTGTTTGGCTGGCCCGAGACGGCCGTCCAAACCATCATGCGCACTTAAGAGAGTGCAAACCACTCCTCCGTGAGAGCCCAGCCCCACCATGCACCTACCCAGCTGAGCAACAAAGGAAAAATAAAATTATAATAACAATGAGTTATTTTATTTTTTGCTTTTTGACCTGCTCAGTGGGGCGCCGACCCTCCGCCTTAGCGGAGGAGCCACTCCTTAGTGCAGTACATTGGGGTAGAGTGGAGTGGGGTAGAGTAGGGTAGATTGAAGTGGAGTAGAGTGGGGGAGCCCCAAATCTGCCGAGGCAACAGCGAAGGATGCTCCTTCTCACAATTGGCGGCCAAAGCCTAGAACAACATTTCCCTGCTCCTCAGGACTGCCCCAATGCTCTGACAATTCAGGTAAGGACTCAAGACCTGGCTGTTCAAATGAACAGATCACCAAGAAGCAGCTAGCATCCCCAGTGCGTCGAGACCCTCACACGTGATTTGCCGCGCTTTACAAATCCTGATTGATTGATGGGGTAGATTGGAGTTGCGTTGGGTAGATTAAAGTGGGGTGGAATGGAGTGGGATGGAATTAGGTGGGGTAGATTGGAGTGGGGTAGGTTGGAGTGGTAGATTGAAGTGGGAGTGGAGTAGATTGGAGTGGGGAAGATTAGGGTTGAGTAGAGTAGATTGGAATAGAGGGGAGTGGAGTGAGGTAGATTGGAGTGGAATGAGTGGAGTGGGGTAGATTAAGGTGGAGTTGGGTAGATTGGGGTGGAGTGGGTTAAATTGGATGACTAAGTGTGGTAGACTGGAATGGATTAGGGTAGATTTGAGTGGGGTAGTTTGGAGTGGAGTGGGGTAGATTGGAGTGGTATAGTTTGGAGTGGGGTAGATTGGAGTTGGATAGATTAGTTTGGGGTGGAGTAGATTGGAGTAGGATAGATAGGAGTCGTGTGGGATAGATTGGAGTGGGGTAGATAGGGTGGAGCAGCATGTGGTAGATTGAGTGGATTGGGGTAGAATGGAGTGGGGTAGATTGGAGTTGAGTCAGGTAGATTAGGGTTGAGTGGGGTAGGTTGGAGTTGAGTGGGGAAGAGTGAGTAGATTGGGGTGGAGTGGGGTAGATTGGAATGGAGTAGGGTAGATTGGAGTAGATTTGGGTGGGGTGGACTGGATTGGAGTGGAGTCGGGTAAACTGGGGTAGAGTGGAGTGGGGTAGATTGGGGTTGAGTGAGGTGGATTGGGGTATATAGAAGTGGGGTGAATTGGAGTAGATTGGGGAAGAGTGGAGTGGGGTTGATTGGAGTAGAGTAAGGTAGACTGTAGTGGAGTAGATTGGCATAGATTGGATCGGAGTGGAGTGGATTGGGGTAGATTGGATCGAAGTGGGGTAGATTCGAATGGAATAGGGTAGATTTGAGTGGGGTGGATTGGTGTAGATTGGGGTAGATTGTAGTGGATTTGGGTGTAGTGGAGTGGGGTAGATTAGAGTGCAATAGATTAGAGTGGAGTGGGATAGAGTGAAGTGGGATAGAGTGGAGTGGGATAGAGTGGAGTGGGATAGAGTGGAGTGGGATAGAGTGGAGTGGGATAGATTGGAGTGGGATAGATTGGAGTGGGATAGATTGGAGTGGGATAGATTGGAGTGGGATAGATTGGAGTGGGATAGATTCGAGAGGGGTAGATTGGAGTGGGATAGATTCGAGAGGGGTAGATTGGAGTGGCGTGGACTGGGTTAGAGTGGAGTAGTGTATGATTGGGGTGGAGTGGGATAGATTGGAGTGGAGTCCGGTAGATTAGGTTGGAGTGGAGTGGGGTACAGTGGGTAGATTGGAATGGAGTAGGGGAGATTGGGGTAGATTTGAGTTGGGTGGGGTAGATTGGGGTAGATGGTAGTGGATTTGGGTGTAGTGGAGTAGATCGGAGTGTGGTAGAGTAGAGTGGGATAGATTAGAGTGGAGTGGGATAGATTGGAGTGGGGAGGATTGGAGTGGAGTGGAGTTGTTGGGGTAGTGTAGAGTGGTGTGTGCTGGAGTGAAGTAGGGCATATTGCAGGGCGTGGGGTAGACTGTGGTGGAGTGGGGTGGCTAGGATTGATTGGAGTAGGGTAGATTGGGGTGGAGTGGGATAGATTGGAGTTGAATAGAATGGAGAGGGGTAGATTGGAGTGGCGTGGACTGGGTCAGAGTTGACTAGATTGGGTTGTTTTGCTGTAAGGTAGACTGGGGCAGAATCTGGTGGACTGGGGTGGGGTAGATTGGAGGTGATTGGAGTGGTGTAGATTGTGGTAGATTGGAGTGGAGTGCAGATTGGAGTGGGGTTGATTGGGGTTGACTGAAGTGGAGTGGTGTAGATTGGACCGGAGTGGTGTAGATTAAAGTGGAGTGTGTTAGATTGGGGTGCATTGAAGTAGGTTGGAGTGAGGTAGAGTGAAGTGGGATACATTGCAGGGGAGTAAATTGGGGTAGATTGGAATGGAGTGGAGTATTTGGGGGTAGAGTGGAGTGAGGTAGATGGGTGTAGAGTGAAGGGGCGTGGAGTGGCATGCCTTAGAGTGGCATGGCGTGGAGTGATGTGAACTGTCGTAGGTTGAAGTGGCATGTCGTAGAGTAGAGTGCCGTGTATTAGAAAGGAGTGGCGGGCACAGAGTGGAGTAGAGTGTTGTAGAGTGGAGCGATGTAGAGTGGAGTGGGGTAAAGTGGAGTATGCATGGTGTAGTAGTGCACATTACAGACAACACATTTTCAATTGAAATGACCATTATATTTGCACAGAGACCGTTTTACTGCGCACAAACGATAATGTGTGGAAATGTCATCACCTAGTGCAGTGGTTCCCAAAGTTGTTTGACCCATGGCTCCCTTCACCTATGGTCGTTGGCCGCGGCTCCCCATTATGTTACTTCTTTTTTGGCAGGTAGGGGGATGCAAGCACAGCTTGTACTTCCATTTGTCTCCCTGAAAATATTTGGGATGAAGCCGATGAGGGTGTTATAATCATATACGCTAGACCGTCACTATTTAATTTGGGTGTAACCCTGTTAAGCATGGACCAAAGAATTCGCCTTGCACAGAGCATAATATTACCTTTGCCCACACCCAACATGGTCAGTGTTTTTACGATGTGGTCTAGCGTTTTAGAAATCCTTGATGCACATGGAGAGGGTAAACACTACTCTATGCAAAACTATCCAACCCTGTGAAGGATTCAAGTTTTTCTCTTTGCCACTTCTGCATGAAAATCATAAATTTTGCAAACATTTATATTATACTACCTCTTTTCAACAAAATAGTTCTGCATAACATATACTTTGCAGACAAGAGCTAGAATTATTGTCCTACACAATGGTGCTGAAAATAGAAAAGCTCCACAAAATATAAACTAAGAAAAATTCTGTCTACATTTCACATTGTGCATAGAAAAGTGCGAAAGATAAACCTGCAGAAAAAAAAACTTCTGTATGCATTTTCCAGCGTGCCATGTTTTCACTAGAGTGACAATTATCCTGCTATGTGGTAAAAATAATTGTGAAATGCAGAAGAAAAATCTATCTCGGGAGAAGGTGATGGTCAACCAGGAAACTTTTAACCTTTGCGAAAGGTGAAAATCACTGGCAAAAAAACTGTGCATACTCCTAAAGCCATATCTACAAAATTATTTTGTACAATTACAGGCTGTTTATGATACATTTGAGAAGTGTTCCCTTTTTGATGTTGTAGAAAATGCCGTAGTTTAAAATGGATAGCTGTTGGAAAATATGGCATACCAATATATCATATGCTTTTGTGGTGGCATTTAGGAACCAATCAGGCTTCGGTTTCAGGAGTTACATTTGTGACATTATGCAACATAATGCATCTCAATAAAATCTAGAACAGCACTTGTAGCTGATGCCATACCGTGGATGGAGACATTTTTCATTTACGAAACTCTGCAAGTGATAAGTACAGTACGCTTTTTAAACTATATAACAGGTTGTGTCATACTGCACAGTTGTGGAGAGGCACCATGTGTATTTAAAGGGTGACAGGTGTAAAGAATATAACCAAAGTTCCATTTCGAAATAGTTATCAAAAGTCATTAGAATTCTAAAGATAGCTGAAGCAATTGATAGACCACACTAAATGCATTCATTACTATGTGTAAAAGTTTTTATTTTTAACACAGTGCTTTGCTAAAGTCAACTCGATGGCTGGAACACACGACTTTCACTAAAATCACCTTTTGGCCCAAATAATCTATGACATTCCTCCCTCGCTCTGACAGCGACCTCACAGGTTTTTCCTAATGAAAGTGCAAAGCATCCTTAATTTTAAAGGGCCACACCAGCTGTTTTCGGTAGCAGAGATTTGTAACACACGCCAAGGGTCTGCAGGGCCTGGCAAGAAACCATACACTGCACACTAGCCAGATTAGAGTTTTCTGAGCAAATTTATTGCATACTTGATTTAAAGAGGCAGGACTTTAAAGAGCCCCAGCAGTCTCACAGCCAGAGCGAGCTTTGAAGGCACATGCAGTGGCATTCCAAAGCCATACAGTGGTTCCCAAACTGTGTGCTTGGTGCGCGGTGCCCCTGGCTAGGTTTGAGGGCGCACCGAGGTACCGCGGCGCACCGATTGGGAACCACTGACCTAGTGTATTGATGTGTTTTGATCGTATTCAAATATTTGTTTCCACCGCGCTGCAGAACAGCAAAAAAAAAAAAAAATATATATATATATATTTCTACTTTCCTAATTTTGTTATATTCTCAAATATCAGCACAGTTAATGCCTCCATTTCTAACGATAATGGCATTACTCCTAGTCCTACTCCCTCGCCTTCCTTCAGTACTAATGAGGCCCCGCCTCCCACCCAGACCCACCCCCAGCATAAAAACTCTGCCCGCCCCCACCTCCACCTGTACGTAAACAAGCCGAGCTAGCACTCAGTTGAACCACACCGGGAGGGAGGGAGGGTGCTCGAAGGAAGGCGAGGGAGTAGGACTAGGAGTAATGCCATTATCGTTAGAAATGGAAGCATTACCTCCCGTCCCTCCCTCGCCTTCCTTCAGTACTAATGAGGACATAGCAAGCAGAAGAAAACAGAGACGGACAACTGAGTGATAAAGAACACCAAAATTTAATACAGTGCCCCAAACACAGCAGATCAACATCCCTGGTCCCGCATAGAGGACAAAACCCTGTGGCCCAGAACAGTATCCATACGCTCCAGACTCGCAATTCGATAGTAGAGGGAGAAGACCAGGTTGCCGCCCTACAGATTTCCACCACCGAAGCCCCCTGCAACTCAGCCACCGTAGCCGCCATACTGCGAGTGGAACGCCCCTGAACCCCCACAGGAGGAGCCACCCCCTTAAGATGGGAAGCCATCAAGACCGTGGACCGAATCCAACGACTCAAAGTAGCCGTGGAAGGCTTAACACCCTTCCTAGCCGGACCGAAGTTAACAAACAAAGAGTCCCCCACCCGGAATGACTCCACAACCTGTAGGTACCACAGCAAAGCCCGACGGACATCCAAACAATGCAAGCGACAATCCTCAGCCGAGGAAGGAGCAGGACAGAATTCAGGCAAAATCACATCCTGACTGAGGTGAAAAGCCGAATTGACTTTAGGGACAAAGGACGGAACCGGAACCAGAACCACCCGATCCGAAAAGACCTTACAGAAGGGAAACTTATAAGACAAGGCCCCCAACTCCCCCAAGCGCCGCACCGAGGTGATAGCGACCAAAAAACAAGTCTTAAAAGTCAAGAGACGCAACTCAAGACCCTCAAGGGGCTCAAAGGGAGGACCAGACAGGACATCCAACACCAAATGCAAATTCCACGAAGGGAAGGACCAAACAGGGCGGGGAAACAAATTCAACAGACCCTGAAAAAAACGAGGCATCAGAGCCATGTCATCCCGCAAATTACGCCAGGAGCCCCGAAAAGCCTGAATAGCCGCCCACTGCACCCGCAGAGAAGCCACCGACAACCCCAGAAGAGCCCCATCCTGAAGGAACTGCATCACCACAAAGAGGTCAGCAACCGTGGGATCAACACCCTTACCAGCACACCAGGCCGAAAAGACCCGCCAATGCCTAGCATAGGATAGCAGAGTAGAAGATCTACGGGAAGCCTGCAAAGTAACTGCCAACTGGGCAGGAACCCCCAACCCAGCTAAGCCCTGCCGCTCAACCGCCAGGCCGTCAGGTGCAACCTCCGCAGAGAACCCAGAGGAAGGGCCGGAAACTCCAAAGGGGACGGAAGCAGTGGAAGGACCCACTCCCGGTCGCAACACAGCTCGGACAGGAGAGGAAACCAATTCGCCCATGGCCAACAGGGAGCCACCAACAACACCTGAGCAAAGTCCCTGCGGACCCGCACCAGAAAGGAGCGGAGCAGCGGAAAGGGGGGGATGGTGTACAGCAGACCCTGAGGCCAAGGACAGGTCAAGCCGTCGACCCCCAGAGACCCGGGACACCTGCCCAGAGAACAGAACTGGACCACTTTGGCATTCCCCGGATCCGCAAACAGGTCCACCACAGGGAGGCCCCAACGACCCACCAACTGGACGAACACACCGGGAAGGAGAGAGAACTCCCGAGATGACGGAATGTCCCTGCTCAACAGATCCGCCCTCACATTGTCCACCCCCCCGAATGTAGAGAGCCGACAGACCCAGCACCCAGACCTGAGCCCACCGAAAGATGACGCTGGCAATCAAGTTCAAGGACCGGGACCCCCCCTGACGGTTGACATAGGACTTCGCCACCAGATTGTCCGTCCGAATCAACACCCAACGACCTTGCAGAGAGTCCTGAAAGTGCACCAGGGCAAGCCAAATCGCCCTCAACTCCCGCCAGTTGGAGGACCTCCGTGAGTCCAGCAGGGACCAGCACCCCTGAACCTGATCCGACCCCAGCCAAGCACCCCACCCGGACAGGCTGGCGTCCGTAGTCACCACAAGCGGAGCCGGAGGAGCTAGCAAAACCCCGGCCAGAAGGTGACGCCGGCAGAGCCACCAGGAGAGCTCCCCCCGGATCCGGTCCGTCATGGGTAGCAGGGACAGGAGACTCTGAGACCCTGGAGACCAACCCAACAGGATCCAGTTGGCCAGGCGGAGGAGATGAAAACGAGCCCAAGGAACCAGAAACACCACGGAAGCCATGTGCCCCTGCACCCGCAGCCACTGGACCGCCGGAGGAGCCTCCCGGGACATCAAGGCCCGAACCTGCGACTGAAGAGAGACCAAGCGCTTGTCGGACAAGGTAACAAGGCCGAGCAAAGTCTGAAAACGAGCCCCGATGAACACCATGTCTTGAGAGGGGACCAGAGAAGACTTTCCCCAGTTCACCAAAAACCCGTGCCCCTGAAGAACCTCCAAGGCCCTCACAATGTGAGCGAGCAAAAGAGACTCCCCCGCAGCATGCAGCAAGAGGTCGTCTAGAGAAGGATGAACGAAAACCCCCTCTGCATGAAGGAGAGCCATGAGAGGCACCAGGACCTTTGTGAAAACCCTGGGCGCGGACCTGAGGCCGAAGGGAAGCACGCAAAACTGAAAATGGGCGTCTCCCACAGCGAACCTCAGGAAACGCTGAGAAGAAGCGGCCACAGGGATGTGGAGATAGGCGTCCTCGAGATCCACGGAGGCCAGGAAGTCGCGAGGTTGAACTAGAGGAATGATGGCCTGAAGGGTCAACATGCGGAAGTGAACGGGCCGAACCCAGGAGTTGACCCACTTGAGATCGAGGACAGGCCGAAAGCCGCCGGTCACCTTCCGAACCAGAAACAGAATGGAGTAGGTCCCCGTCCCCACTTCCGCGACAGGAACCCGGCAGATGGCATCCTTGGCAAGCAAACCGGACACCCCGTCCAGCAGAGCCACCCGGCGGGGACCGGAGACAGGCAGAGGAGTCAGCCGAACCCCAGAATCCGGCGGAACCTGCAGGAAGTCGATCACGTACCCAAGACCCACAGTGCTCAGGACCCAGCCATCCGAAATGTCCTGCTGCCAACGAGGAAGAAAATGCAGAAGACGACCACCCACCGGCAGGGAACCGACCAGACAGTAGTGGTCAGGAACCCTTCTTGGCAGGGCCCTTAGGCGCGGAGGCAGCGTGCTTGGGAGAAAAACGGGGCTGAAAACGGCGCCTGCGGAAAGACTGACGAGAATCACGCTTTGGGGAAGAACGAGGGGCCCTATTCCAAGGCCTGCCAGACGGGGCCGATCCGCCCTTATAGGGCAAGGCATACTTCCGCTCCTTGAAAGCCTTCGATATCATGGCAGGCAATTGGTCCCCAAACATAGCCCGCCCATCAAAAGGCAACTTCAACAGAGCCGCCTTCTCCCCAGGATCAGCCTTCCAGGACCGGAGCCAGAGGGAACGACGTGCCGCCACCAAATCCCCAGTGGACACAGCCGAAGACTTGATCACGTCCGACGAAATGTCCGCCAAAAGCCTAGCCTGCTGCTCCATAGCAGCCAGGAGGTCAGAGCATTCAGACCCCTCCTGAACCGCGGCAGCCAACTTCTCGAAATCTTGCACCAAAGACTGTGCCGAGTAGGCAGAGAAAAGGCTAGCCCTCAGCGCCAGGTTCCCAGCCGCAAAGGAGCATTTAAGGCCAGAGTCCACCTTCCTATCAGTAGCATCCGCCGGGGTACAATCCTCAGGCAGAATCGCAGTTTTGCCAATCAGAGTGGCAAGGATAGAGTCCAGTTTCAAACTGTGAGGCAAGGGGTCCTCCCCCTCCAAAAGGTAAAGTTTCTGAAGGAAGCGAGGGACCTGCAACTTATCAAGCTCACGCCACTCCCTCAACACCATGTCCTTGACCGGACCCTGAAAGGGCATGCCCAACCTGGAGGGAGAAGCATACTGAGGAAAAAGACTCCCATCCGTCTCCCCCAGCTGGAACGGAGGGAACCCCAAATTGTCCCGCACATGAGCCAGAACATCCCACCGCTCCTCCCTGGAGATATACTTTCCCCCAGAGGAGGTAGAAGGACCCTCATCATCCGAAAGAGAAACCGCCCCTGCAGGATCCAGCGAGCGAGGATGCGAAGGAGCAGCAGGCACCGGACGAGCCAAGAGAGCCTTAGCCACAGCCGCCTCAATCATGCCCTGCACTTCCTCCTTGGACATGAGAGGCACATCACCCCCAGAAAGGCCCCGACTCCGAGGGCGCTTGGGGGGAACAGGAGAATCCTCAGGAGAGGAAGAAGACACCAGGTTGTTTCTCTTGAACGCCTGTTTGCGACCCATGGCAGCAGAAGAATGGAGAAGCAACTCCCCCGCCACCTAAATGTAGGAAAAACCTCCCAGGCACCAACCAATGAATGCCCTGGCCAGGAAACTGCCGAAAACAGGAAACAAACCAACAAAATGCCAGCCAAAATAAAAGATCGGGCACAAACCCGTCCTACCAGGTCTCCAGAAAGAGTGCAGTCCGGGAGGAGGCAGCCACGACAGCCCGACCCGGAAACACAGCCCCAGCCACAGGAGGACCGTCCAACAACGCAGTGGCTTCCTGAGCCACCGCTCCGCCCCCATACCACGAGGGAGACGAGGAGAGGAGGCATCGCCAGGAGAACGCTGCCGAGGGCACCGCCGTCGCAGAGAACCAATATGAAGACTCCCCGGCACCTCCACAGGGAGGAACTGAAGGTAAGTCTCACTAGGGAGACAGAAAAAAACAGGTGGAGGTGGGGGCGGGCAGAGTTTTTATGCTGGGGGTGGGTCTGGGTGGGAGGCGGGGCCTCATTAGTACTGAAGGAAGGCGCGGGAGGAACGGGAGGTAATTATTGTTGTGTGATAGAAAGAAAAAAAACGTTCGTTCATTTTTAAGTCAGAGAAAGAAAAGTAAACACCAAGCTCCCTCGGAAAACAGAGCCCGACATTTGACCTCGGTCTTTGAATGCACAGCAAACGTGAAAACATAAGAACAAAATTGAAAGCCCTATTCACAGAAGGATGCAGTAAACAAGCAATGCTCATCAGACGAACTGAAGCTGGATAGCCTAAAACAAATAAAGCCAGCAAATTGAAAACAAGCAACTGTGAGTTACCAGCCACAAAGCCAATGGTCAGCAATAGGCAATTGCTTTCCGAATGCCCACAATAAGTCGTTAGAAAGCCAGACATATGCGCTGTCTGGTAGGCTTGAGCTTGACTATAAACTTGATATGTATATTTTCGTTTCTTCGGTACAAACTGTTATCTTCCGTCACTGACCAGCAGGTGGCAGCCGCCCGCCAGCTATAACCAGCTACTTTTGCTATGATTGAGATTAAAGTTGAAATGATAAAGGCTCGGGCAATTTTTAATAGGGCGGTGTCAAAAAGGTCAATGTTGGCTATACGTAGTGCTACAGATGTATGTATGTCTGTAGGCATGCTGCAGAGAAGAGACAAAATTACCTAAAAGTGATTCGCCGAGATACAGCCAAGACAGTGTGCTGCCAAAAACTCTCGAAACAGATTTTGTGGATGTGGGACACTTTTCGAAGTGTTGCTATTACGTATTTTTGTCCCAATTCGACCCTGAACTGACATAAGGGTCAATCAGTTTCAAGCCGCGGTGGGCCGAGTTCGGTTTGGGGGGTCTCCAACCCTTTCTGTAATAAGAGCCTCTTATGTTCAATGAAAATCATCCCGAGCTACTAATATTATTAATGTTGTAACAGTGACCACATCAAACAAGATTACAGTAGTGGTGACCATACACAAGCCGTGAGCACCTCAGTGCATTAGGCGTGGTTGCCAGCACTAGTGTAAAACACGCTTTGTCAATTCGGAATGCCTTTGCATGCGTAATGCATAACAAGTACAACCATAGTTGCAATGCCCCTGACACGAAGGTAATGACATTAGCAATAAACGCCACATGATTCATCACTAAAATATCAGCTTTCGAACATTGGTTTATGAGTTCTGAAAATACACAAGTTGTCTAAAATACACAGTCAAACTTTTGGTCTACATATTTTAATCCAGCCAAGCAAAAGCTTCCAATTTAGTAGGCTGGGCTGCACACAGGAGAGCTACTCACAGGAAGCTGGAGAGCTACCAGTAGCTCATGAGTTACTCACTGGAGAAGCCTTGCTTATATAAACTGCAAAATAAAAGAAACACTCTTCTAACCTGGTAAAGATCGCATGGTGCATTTAATTATAAACCATCACCAGCACTTTAAATTGGCTCAATCCTGACATCATTCTATGTCCACCTGTAGAGTATACATGAAAACCACAGAATTGAGATCCCCCCACTCTGGTGCCTTGTCTCAAACCCTGGCATCCTCTAAAACGCTACAAACGTTGGCACTGAAACTGCTAACACTCAGAGTCCCTTAATCAGGATTGCACCAACATCTTCAATTCTGTCACAGCTGTAATCAAATCATGTTATTTCGGCTAATTAAAACCACCGACTGCACATAACAAATGATCAAATATTCACAAATAATTAAAACAATATCCTTGTTCAAGGAAGCAGAATCAGCCTGCATTAGCCAATTCATTTGCATCGCTACCTGTTTCGCAATACCTCTGCCTAGAGAACCCACTGTAAAGTGCACTTGTAGCAGCACAAGGAATGATAGCAGTGAGTGGGTAGCATAAATGAGAGACAAGCAAAGGTTGGACTATTTCCAGGCAGCAGCGACACCCCAGCCCCTTGTGTTCCACATGGTTGTCTATTGTCTTACACTGCCTCTTACGGAATACCAACTATAAAGAGCAGTAATGACAACATTTTTGCAAAAAATTCACTAAAAATGGAGAAGACATCAAAACAGCATTTACTCCACCCTCCCCAACTGGTAAGATCTGCAGTAGGTATTTTATCTCGCAACGACCTGTCCATGAGAACTCCATATATAGTGCATATGTGACAGCACAAAAAGTGCTAATAGTACGGGGTGGCATTAAGGAAAAGCAGGTAAAAGGAAAATACTCTTCTGGGCAGTAGTGTCGCCCGGTTCTCTAGTACCACAATTAGGACTCTTAGTCAGCATCGTCTATAATACCAAACATAAAGGGCAGGTTTGACACAGTAGCATTTACTTGGGCTGGAAGAAAAAAAAACACCAAGCTTGATACAATTACTCAACCCCCCTCAACCTGGAACATCTACAATTTGACATTTGGCTAGAAATGACATGTCCACTTTTCTTGTTAGTGCAAAATTCGCAATAAGGTGCACAAGATAATAAAAGAAGCGACAGATCAGGATATTCCTAAGTAGTGTCCCCTTGTATTCCTTTGGACCTTGTTGTTCTCCATCATGACCCATGCAGCTGCACCATACTATGTGGATGAAGTCCTGAAGTGGCAGTGAGGCTAAGAGAGTGGAGCTATTGTTCGGACTTCCTTCTCATTGCAGCCTCTGGATCTTTATCGAATAGCAACTTATCGGCTTGTGTGATGAATTTTATGAAAGCCGCAATCACTCAGGGGCATTCACCTTTTAGACAAAAAGAGTAAGATGTGGCAGCAGGTTCTGATACAGTTCTCATTAAAAAGGTTACGCAGCAAAGCCTTACGTTCGGTTAGCAACTTGGGACAAGTTGAAACGATGTGAGTCAGACTTTCTTTGTGGTAAAGACATAGCCTACATTAGAACAGAAAGGTTTCCTTGTCCATTTTGGCAAGCAGTCATGAGTTTGGCCCAGGCTGAAGCATGCTTGAAAGAACTTGATTTTAATAAAAAAATCTCATTAAAATATTCAAGTATGGTTGCGGTGGGGTTGTTTGTAAGAATCGATGACTGTCCGTGTGTGGCTTCTTTTACTAAAATCTCTCTTATCCCTCAATCATGAGATCTTCTTTATTTGCTTGTTGAAGCATGTTTTAAAGAGGGCGTGCATCAGTGTTGCTTCCCATAGATCATTTGCCTCGCGGGCATTCATAGCCAAATCGAAAGCGTGCACCCAGCTGTTTACCTTTGGAGTTGCCATTTGGATTTATTCCCATATTTGAGCACGCAGCGTCGACAGGTCAGATAGCCTTAGTAAAGACATGTACTTAAGTAGAGAACCATGTTGAACTAATACTTGGTTTAGCCTACCAAATTATAGCTGCAATTGTGCTGGGGCAGTGCTTTGTGGTAGGTGGAAAAGAATGCAAAATACCTTGCTTTGAGCAGAGTTAGGAAAGCTCCCGAGCTTCCCCAGAAAAGCCACTAAGCCAAAGCTAATTGTTGGACTGAGTTTGGCTTTTGTCACAGTAAGTAGAGGAGCCAAGGTAGGATTTTGCAGTTTGCGAAGTAAAGATTGAAAGGCTGCAATTAATGAGGCAGTCTTTGGCTTTATTGAGTTTAGATGCAAGCAGAAGGAAAGGCGTTCCTGCAGCCAAACACCGACATATTTATAACAGGTGACTTTTGAGACTGGCAGTCCATCCAGGAGCCAACTGCCTTTCTTACGAACCATGATCTGGGCTTTTGTGAGGTTCACCCGCATTCCGTTTTTGGCGCAGTAGGGGTGGAGATTGTTTAAGAGCCTCTGGGACTCAGTGCCTGTCAAGTTCATCAGAGCTGAAGTCACCTGACGATGTCCCAGTCTTGGTGGATATGATTTGGCTTCGTCGAGGTTTGCACTTAGATCAGACATAAACCGATTGAAGAGCAGTGGGGCCAGGACGCACGCTTCTTGCAGGTCCCTTTTGACTACTATTTTGGATGACAAGCCATTGTTTGAACCAAGCTTGACCATTCCTCAGTTGTTTGAATACAATAGTTGGATGGCACATAGGTTTGCAGGGATGTTCCATTCGGCCAGCTTTCTTCTTGGGAGATTACGGTTGACGTGGTCAAATGTTTTGGAGGAATCCACAAAGCAGGAATATACAAGCTGCTTCCTATTGATGATATATTTCTCTGCGATCATTGAGAGTGAAGCTAAGTTATCTGTGGTGCTAGATTTGGCTCTGAATCCAGTTTGATTGAAGGGAATTAATTTTTCTCTTTCCGCCCAAGCTTCCAGCTCTGCCAGTAGTAAGCTAGCAAAGATTTTGAGTCTACGTTCAGAAGGGCGATCATGCAATAATTATTGGGGGAGGCGTACTGGCCTTTCTTGCATATGGGTTGGAAAATTGAGCCACGCCATGATTCTGGTACTACCTCCTCCTTTAGGCAGAAATTGAAGAAGAAATAAAAGCGGGCACACCAAAAATAGCAGTCTTCTTTGTAGATAGCCGCAGGGGGCCCATTTGGGCCAGGTGCCACGTCCCTTCTGCATTTCTCAATGTTTCTTTTGATTTGGCTCGCAGAGAAGGATAAGGCGGTTGTGCTGTTATCGTTTTACGGTGGCATTGGTCCTCACTTTTATATAAGGATTCAATATGCCTCACCCATGTTTTTTCAGTGACATTGTTGCCTGAAGTGGCATTTGGATCTCTATCCAGTTTCTTGATTAGGAACCACAGAGATTTGGCATTATTGCTTTTACGGGCTTGCACGATGTCAATCCACTCCTGTTCAGTTTGGGATCTTTTTCCTGACCAGACTGCTTTTTTTTATAGACTTTGCATAGTTCACAGAATTTTTCATGCTGGAGTTCTGGATCGGGATGAGTGTTGATGTCCTTCATTTCAATTGTCATTGCTTGATGTCGGAGCCTTAAGGTTTTTGAGTACCACTTTCAATTTTTCCTCCGTTTAGATCTCTGCGGGGTCCGTTTAATTAATTTTGAGAGATAGGTTTTGAGTTCATCTAAAGTAATTTGCCATGCCCTGATTTGGGCTCCATGGTACCAGTTTAATGATATGCTGGTTTGCTTCCACTCTTCATAGCTAGCCGAAGCGGGGGCGGCCTACATGATGCTTTGCCAATTGCTGCCTACATCCTGAATGCCTATGGCATCGGATGCATGTACTGGTTCATTAGCGTTCATGATCCTAATGATCTGATGTGACTGATCACTCTCACATCTTGCATTTATGTTAAAGCTAACAATTTTATTGAAAAGGGGGAACATGACAAAGGTGTAGTCCAAGATTTTCTTGTGGCAGTCATTGGGATCTCCCCTTGGCAGCGCCCGTTGAGTGCCCGATATCCAAGGGCCTCTAAAATGCGGAGGAGGACGTGGTCTATTTTACTAATGCAACTGTATTTTGAAGTTTGTAGTGGTATGCCCCAGCACATGTCCAGTCTTCTTAAGTTGCCACTTCTTCTAAGGTGATTTGCCAGATTGAGATTAAAATTACCAGTGAGTATTCGAGGGACACAATTATGCATGCTTTCTAGTACCATGAGAAAGTTTTCAATTGATTTTATATTTTGCTGCTTTTGCCTGGAGCCTGTGTTGATGTAAACATTTAGGATGATCATTGGACGGATTTTGTTGCCAAAGTCCCGGCTTGATATTATTATATTAAAGTATGTGCGGTTCATCAGACTCCAAGAGACACAAGCTGAATGACCTGCCCATTTTTCTTGGCTTTTCCTGCTGGGGCAAAGATTTTGACATACCGTTCCAGTGACTGTTCCTCCGTTTTCCATGTCTCTTGGAGACAGACCACATCAAAATTCTTCAGGTACGACTCGAGTTCTAGATCTGAATGAAGTTTTTTGATTACTGCAATGTTCCATGAGATAAAAGACATGGGACGTGATGACATACTAGGAGGCTTGTTATCACAGCAGGCTGGATTTTGCATGGCCTTTCCAAAAGGAAGTTGCTGTGTCGAAGGTTTTATTCTATCGCAATTGTCCCAGTGTATCTCGTAGTGGCATCAATCCATTTTGTTTCGATTAAGGTTAGATGTTCCAATCTGAGGTTCACGAGATTGGAGAGTTGGCAGAGTTGGCAAACCAGCATTGACGACCTTGTGAACTATTTAGTGAGATTGTTACAGCATCTATGAGGGAGGACTGACTGGTTTGCTGCACAAGCGCCTAATGCACTTTTGAGCAAAGTGGTGGTTTTCCTCGCTTTCTACTTTGCCCGGTTATTGGCCGTCTTCGTTGTTTTTGCTCCTGGTTTTTAGTTAACAGTACTATGGGGTACTTCTCCTCTACTATCATTATTTTTTTGTGCTTTGAGAAAACCAGATCTGCGGTTGCTGATGAAGACCAAGTAACCAAGGTGGCTTCACTAGGGTCTCCTGGTATAAATTTGACTGCCGCGATGCATGTAGAGGAGAGATGGTTCAGATTTTCCTGTGTGGCTACCAGTCTCAAGATATTGCATCTGTTCAGGATATCTCTACTTCCCCGGAATTTCTAATGAGGTTGAAATACCGTTTTAGTGTTTCCCGTTATGTTTGTTGCCTCATTAATACGAGATCCAAAGAGGCCTATTTGGAGTGGAGGCTTAACTTCCAGAGGCATGGCTGTTTGCATACCAATTGCCGTACCCGGAAATGGTATGATAAATGAGCGTGCTTGTGATGTATTCTTGCTGTGATGGAGGTCAGACCGCTTCTCAGATGATCTGTTACTGTTAGTCAGTGACTTCTGGTGGCTGCCAATAGTTGGTTCTTTGCTGCCCTTTTCTTAACACCTGGTGAATACAAGGGCTGGACCCCTCCTTTGACGTAATTTGCAGAGGCAGTGATGAGATTGTGCTTGTGGGGGCAGAGGGCTACAGATTTTCATGTGGGTGAGAATTTGCCCGATTGTGCTCTGGAGAGGCCATCAAAGAGACCGTAGAATGATTCACTTTTTGTGATTGACCGAAACACTGGTCGGAAGGCGCCTCCTCTTGGGCCCTTGAGGCAGGTATACCTTCCTGTGCAGATTTGTCCACAGGTGCATCTTTTGTTTGTGTGAAAATTGGAACGAATTTGACAGTGGCTTCTCTTCATTTCAGATTTTTTTGCCTTTTGTTCTTTTCTTTTGCTTTGCTTCCTTCATTTTTTCCGTTTACTCCTCGAGGAGGTGGAAGCTTTCATGGGGGATTTTGATGAAGAACGTTTAGTAGTGGAAATTTCCATGAATGATGAGGTTCTTATGTCAGTAGCAGGCTCATTAACGCTGGGTGAGTTGCCGCTATTATTATCCTCATGATCCTGCCTTCTGTGTACCTCTGCTGTCCCATATAGAGTGGTTGGAGCCAGTGGGTCAATTAAAGGTGGGTGATGCAAGTTTTGTTTTGCTCATCTTGGGGGTTAAGGAGAGTGATGCTCACCCGCACAGTTGTCCGCTGAAGGGGGGAGAAAGAGCGCCTTAAAGAATTTAATTCTTCCACCATAGAAGACGCAATAGCAGGGAATCCTTGAAGTTTTTCCACGATGGGACTGCATGAGCATTTTGTAGTCGGCCTTTGATTACCCATGGGCAGAGGTATATTGGCGTCACTGAGCACCTCTTCTACTGTTGAATGCAAATTCGCAAAGCATGATTCAATGGCAGCGTGATTCAATGGCAGTGGTATATTGCGCCAGGGATTACAGCAGAGATTTGTATGTCGAATTTGTTTGACTGAAACTCCAGCGCTTTTGCTGTAGCATGCAATGTTTGAAATAGACAAAACCATACATCCTGTTCCAAGACCCTGCTATGGTCGCAGGAGGGTGGCATGCCCACTGCTGAGTTATTTGTAGTAAAAAGGTTCCGGCGCTCGATCTCGCTGTCATCTTTTGGAGGTTCTAGTGAGTATTTACCCACAGAGGGTTCTTTCCCCCTGGTTAAGCCGAGCTTTTGATGCACTGGGAGGCAACAGGGTGTCAAAAAAGGATAGAGAATCCTGACTCACAGTCTTTTTCGAGAGAGATAAAGAGTGTTCATTTATAGGCTCTGGTAATATAGGGGCAGGAGAGAATACACTCTCCACAGGAGATAAGAAGAGTGGCAACTCTGCGGCCATATAGCCTCTTTATTTCTTGACGACCAGCCCCTGTTTTTTATTGCGGGTGATTTTAGAGGGGTAATGGTCCTATGCACCAGGGGGATGACCCTTCCTTTCTTATTTGCCTTGTTAGTGCCTTGATCCATAGTTCCTCACCAGGTCGAACAAAACCTCCCGCAAAAAGGACCCTTGAGTTTGCGCTCAAAAGGGTCCTTGAGTCCAAGTCCATCACCGCTGTAGATCTCAACAACCTGACCTCTGTAGCACTTGTCCTTGAACTGTCTGCTGCCATGTCTATCACCCCCGGCCACACTCCTGGGCGCAGCCCATGAATGGGTCCCTTTCCGTCTTCCTGTGATAACTTCCGTTGGCATTATGTGGTTTCCAGTTTTTATAACAGTTTTAATCTTTGGTTATTTTATGCTGTGGTCTGAAACCTACTAACCTGGGGTCTGCCACACCTGCTGCTTAAAACGTCATTAACGCCCCTTGTACGAGGGTCCCTCATAGTGGTCTAACCATACGTTACTTCCATAGATTGACACTCCACTGAATAAAATATTCACACATAGAACATTAAAAGCGAACTAACAATAGTAGTGGCCACGCCAGTCCAGTTACACGTCATGTTTACTTTTCAGACTGAATCAAATCAATGTCGTCATAATGACCGATATCAGTAATAATATCTGTAATTACAACGCAACCTTGATTATATTCAGTCTGCAATGAGGCAGAACACATCTTAATTATGCAAGTGTCATTCAAGGTCTGAATGAGCTGCAGGGACCTCAGTCCACACTATTAGACTGATATAAAGGTCAGCACATAAGAAGAAATTGTTATCAGCCACATTACCAAATAATATGATCAGTGCTTTCAATGGGGAAAAATAAGTGCAGGTATTCTCCAAAATGAGTTGCACACTGTGGGTGGGGCGCGGGGGCAGAGCTGGGAGGCGGGGTTATAAGTGATGCTTAAGGGTGGAGCTAAGGGAGTACATTCAATGGGACCGAGACATTTCATATTTTTCCATTATGCTCAATAGCAAATAGTGTGGGCTCTTTAAAAAAAATCCTTAATATTAAACAGCACGATAGCACTCTAACAAAAAGCTCATGTGTTAGACATCAGTAAAATGGACACTGCACACAATACTCTCTCATGCAAGCATACACAGTAACATACAAGCACTCATGCACGCACACACAGCATTCAATACAATCTTTTTTTTAAAAGCTTGCATTCGTTAATGTATGCTCTGATGTACCTCGATTGCCATCCGCCGTACCTCACCGTCACTGTCGCCCCATTCCTCCTCATCCTGACTTGAATCAAGTACTGGCCTCCTCTGCTACACCGTCATGTAGCCTTCACTTACATTTCATACGAGTCACAAGATGTGGCAGTCAGCAGGCCCTGTCACACACTACTATGAGCGATCGACTCCACAGGGCCTTATTGGACCGAGTGCCGTTAATCACCGTATGACACAAGACCATTCCAAACTCCCTGGCAGCTCTGAATAAATGCAAAGAAGCTGCTGTTGAATTAGTTAGCAGCAGCACAGGACAATGGTAGATTGGCACGCGATTGTCAGAGTGCAGCACGAAAATGGACAGACTATTTCATTGTCAGCTAGTGAGCAGCAACTACGCCACTGTATCTATCCATTCCACTAAGCTTACCTTGCTGCCCCATGAGTACTGGTAGTCTATTTGGCCAAGGAGAAGTTCCGGTGTTCAAGGGGGAAAAAAAATCAGAGGTGCCGGTACTCTGTACCGCTGCGTACCGGCCCATTTAAAGCACTGAATATGATGATACAAACTTCCCAAAACAGTAAAACATCTGAAAGTATTTCTTTGCTTTCTATGCTGGATGAACCGAGGGAGTCACCCTAGTCTCTAGCCCAATGTGGACCTCGAAGGACTTGCAGCAGCACCATATCTTAACAGAGATGGCGCTGTTGTGCTCTCTCCTTGCCACACAAGGTAGTGCAGCAACTTTAGTTACTCCGCTGTGTTGAAACATCGAAAATCTTCCTCGTCTTTTCCCTGGATGAAGCACTTCACAACAAGGAATGCCGTCCAGAATGGGTGACGTGACTCCTAAACGTTGTGACCCACACTGTATAATGTAAGGTTTCCTATCCATTCATTTACACATTCATTCCTTGTCTCTGTATAATGTGAGTGCGATGTCAACTGCTCTGGCACCCTACATTTGTGTGAGTAGTACTAGAAAAGGAACACCGTAGAGCTCGTTTTTAAACATTTTAACTGGAGATGTATTGATTTGCCTACAATCCCATGCCGTGCTCAAACCAAATTAGAACCTAGTCCCAGGGTTCCAAGGCCAAATGAGTGAAGAAGTTGGAAATGAGGGAAAGAGCCTTAGTAGAATTACCGGTTTGCCTTTTCCTCGCCACCATTCGCCAATAATAGAAAAAAATGCTGCTCGCTATGGACAGAATGCATTTTTAAGAAGCAAAAAAATACAATCTTATATACATATTTACCAAACATAAACGAGGAACTTAAGATTCTAAGCACATTCCCTACTTCCTACCCATTAATATACAGGGGCGATGGCTGTGCACTTTTTTCCTGCTCTTCCACTCTCCATCCAAAACACACAAAAAAACAACAAAAAAACTTCAAAATAGCTATAAACAGGGCAGGCCCTCCCCCGCTCTCCATTTCACTTCACAGCACAGATATTTTCACGCTTTGTGTTCTGAGCCTAAAAGGAGCCGATGAAAAGGAACAAGTGAAAAATGGTCTCGGGAAGAAAATGCGAAAAGTAGCTTTAAAATCTGAGAGGTCTTCCAACAGCAAGTCATTAAAGAGCCATTATTTCTCCTAGCCACTGGTGTTTAGGAGGGAGGCGTAGGGTTCAGGAACACATGCAGCTAGGCACGGGCTGCGAATCCTGGTGAAACTCAAAGCAGACACGAGCACACCTGACTGAAGTCCCTTATTACCAGTCAGAGATGCCCCTCTTCATGGAGAGTGATGCCTTGCAGGTGCAAGATGCGAAGGCTAGGGAGGGGCAGGCGGTCAGGCATGAGACAGGGGCTACAGGCCAGGGACTGGGACAGTGGGTTTGGGTGCCTGCTAGTGGGGGGCCCAGGGAGGACACTGGGCGGGCTTCTAAGGCCCAGGAGCACAGTGATGCACGCGACCCTCCTAGTTGGCGCAGCCAAGGGGGGGGGGGGGCGGTGGGCCAAGGCAGGAGAGGCTGACAGAAGGGGGCACCGCCAGCGGGGCGCAACACAGCCTCGAGATGCTGGCATGAAGACATGGGGGGTCCACGGCGGCCAACCCTACACCGAGGGAGCGGGCTTGCGGCGGCAGGAGTACCAGGGATGAATTTTTGAATGAGGATGAATGTGAAGATGATGGAGCGAAAGAGGCGTGCTATGGAGGGGGTACAGAGTGTGCGGGGGAGGATGCATTGCCTTTGGACTAAGAGTGATGAGTGGGAAGAGGGTGAGTTGCATGAGGATGAAGGGGCAGTCAAGCAGGTGCCACGCAATACCAGTGAACGGCGGGCAACACGTTCTTCAGTTAATATCTTGCAGCAGTCAAGTGCGGGCACAAAAAAGGGCACAGAAGATCAGCAGAGGTGAACGCAAAACAGACTGAGCCATTACCTTCAGGTACGGGTGAATGGTGGTCAGTTTGGGGCCACATGGACGGGCGGAAGGTGAAACCGGTGAGAAGGTCGGTGGGTGCTGGGGATGGTGAAGTCATACTAAAGAAAGATAAAAAGAATGAATCCACAAGCATCAAAGAATCGCGCAAATGCGTGAGTAGGAAAAAGCACAAGGATAAAAAAGGTGTCAGTCAGATAGCTCATCTTAGTCAGATAAGGACAAGGGCGACGTGGACTCAGATGAAGTCAACCATAAAAGAAAACTACCATATATGGGCCTGGCGATGCCCTTAGGGTCTCACTTGTCAGAGAAGACAAAAAACAGAATATGGAGACACGGGTACGTAGATGTGTTCAAACTCTTACATAGGGACATACAGGCCAAAGAAGGGTCGAAAGAGGAAGAATGGGAACTTACGAGGCAGCCTAGAGTACTGATTAATATGGAGAACTGGACGTCAGCGTTCCTTATAAATGCAAGCATTTACTGTGAAAGACATGGGGACAGGGCGATAGCGCTGCTAAAATACATGGACATAATCAGGAAGGCCCAAATGCACTTTGGGGGTTTTGCATGGCTCAGCTATGACGAAGAGTTCAGGGTGCAAGTGAGCCTGAACCCGGACAAACCATGGGGGGAAGTTGACTCGGAACTTTGGATGCAGTGCATGTCATCCACGCAATCAGCAGCATCCACGCATATGGCTAGTGGTTTGCCAGTTACGTATCGGCCTTTTCAGCCTAAGCCCGCCCCGCAGGGGGCGGGTTGCATCCCAAAACCAGCAGGAACCAATGTTGGGGCGTGCTGGAATTATAATAAAGGATACTGTTCCTGGCACCCATGCAAGTTCAAACACGAGTGCCCTAAATGTGGGGGAAGGCACCCTAACACTCAATGCTTCACCCTGGCCACCCCTGCAGAACAATAGAAGGGCTCCCGGGGAAGGAGGCAACAGGGACACCCTGGGACAAAAGGCAACTACTCCCATTAAGCTGGAAGCATTGAAGCCTTGGCCGGCGATATATCTGGAATGGGGGTATGCATTGCAGCTAGAATGGGGCTTCAAGGAGGGTTTCTGAATTGGGTATCAGGGTTCCAGGAGGCAGAGATGGGCTGACAATTTACAGTCAGCCAAGGAATACCCAGATGTGGTAGCACACAAATTGGCCAAGGAAGTGAAAGAGGGTAGAATAGCAGGTTCTTATACAGTTTGTCATAAAAGAGCGTCTTTCTTCGGAAATATTCTACACCAATTCACACATACAACAACATCCACAACCAGAGGATCTCTTAGATTACCAGTATATCGGCAGTGCACACAAGAAATATCTATACCACTAGTTAAAAAGATTAAAACATTTTTATTCAATACAGTTAATAAAAAGATCTTTATATCATCATATACACTATTATTTCATTAAAATCAACATATAGATAAAAATGTGCAAAAGTACAGTAAATACAATTAGCAGCAATAGTTCAAAACAGCATATATAGAAACGGGGAAACAAGAACAGAAGTAGGAAAAAAGAAGAGACATTTCCTACAAAAAAGTATGGCTGGCACAAAGATGGATCAAGATCATACAACGGAAGAGAATATGCAATTGTACATATATATTTTTTATGTTTTCTCAACCGACAATTTGCCCATATAGTTACACAGCACAACTTAAAAGAGCATCGACGCGTTTCGGTAGGTCACAATTTATCGACCAACACCTTCATCAGGAAAAAATATGTATATCCCACCATCAAAACCAATTCCTTAATTCAAAGGATCTTAAAAAAGGTTAAACAGGGATCATAGAGCCTCCAAAAACCGACATTAACGTTTAGTAATGTTCTTATGAATACGCCATGTAGCTTTTATTAAGGTTTAAATATGTGCTCCACGTGACTGTTGACGAAGCCTTCCTGTATCAAAAACTCAGCATAAGAGTAACTGGTAGCCCAGACCTCCACTGATAAGTAATATCACGTCTTCAAACAGCAAAGGCCCATCCAGATCGATTCTTGATGACCTCTTTTTGTTTTATACACACATATACAGGTCCTGATATATCAAGGATCCTTTATCCGCTTTCATCAAGTTGCCTCAATGCCTCTTTGAGTAACACACCACACGGGATCGGGGTATACGCCTCCGTCCAAACAGGGTATACGCCTCCGTCCTATTTGGACGGAGGCGTATACCCCGATCCCGTGTGGTGTGTTACTCAAAGAGGCGTTGAGGCAACTTGATAAAAGCGGATAAAGGATCCTTGATATATCAGGACCTGTATATGTGTATATAAAACAAAAAGAGGTCATCAAGAATCGATCTGGATGTGCCTTTGCTGTTTGAAGACGTGATATTACTTATCAGTGGAGGTCTGGGCTACCAGTTACTCTTATGCGGAGTTTTTGATACAGGAAGGCTTCGTCAACAGTCACGTGGAGCACATATTTAAACCTTAATAAAAGCTACATGGCGTATTCATAAGAACATTACGAAACGTTAATGTCGGTTTTTGGAGGCTCTATGACCCTGTTTAACCTTTTTAAGATCCTTTGAATTAAGGAATTGGTTTTGATGGTGGGATATACATATTTTTCCTGATGAAGGTGTTGGTCGATAAATTGTGACCTACCGAACGCGTTGATGCTCTTTAAGTTGTGCTGTGTAACTATATGGGCAAATTGTCGGTTGAGAAAACATAAAAATATATATGTACAATTGCATATTCTCTTCCGTTGTATGATCTTGATCCATCTTTGTGCCAGCCATACTTTTTTGTAGGAAATGTCTCTTCTTTTTCCTACTTCTGTTCTTGTTTCCCGTTTCTATATGTGCTGTTTTGAACTATTGCTGCTAATTGTATTTACTGTACTTTTGCACATTTTTATCTATATGTTGATTTTAATGAAATAATAGTGTATATGATGATATAAAGATCTTTTTATTAACTGTATTGAATAAAAATGTTTTAATCTTTTAACTAGTGGTATAGATATTTCTTGTGTGCACTGCCGATATACTGGTAATCTAAGAGATCCTCTGGTTGTGGATGTTGTTGTATGTGTGAATTGGTGTAGAATATTTCCGAAGAAAGACGCTCTTTTATGACTTATGTCTTGATGGTACCCACTTTCTTCGTGTATTGGGTCCCTCTCATTGATTTGAGAGTCTTATACAGTTTGGCCAATGACAGATTTGATGGTTTCACCTCTGGGGGTGGTACCGAAGAAGACGGAAGGGGAATTTTGGGTCATTCATCATCTATCATGGCCAGAGGGGGGAGTCGGTGAATGATTACATTGCAGAGGTGGATTCCAAGGTGTTGTATGTGTCAGTAGATGATGCAGTGGCCCTGGTGAGGAGTTGTGGTCGGGGCCGAGTAGGCAAAATGTGACATCAAGTCGGCATTTCGGCTACTCCACATACACCCTGAGGATTTTCAGTTGTTGGGCATGCAGTTTGGTGGTTTCATCTACGTGGACAAGGTTTTGCCAATGGGTTGCGCTATCTCATGTGCTCTGTTCAAAGCTTTCAGTACTTTCTTGCAGTGGGTTTTTACAAGATCCAGTGGCCACAAGTCGGTGTCGCACTATCTAGATGATTTCTTACTTGTGGGCAGTAAAGACTCAGGTGATTGCCTGAAGGCTCTGCAGCATTTCCAACGGATGGTGGAAGTTTTTGGGGTACCGTTGGCACCTGAGAAAACACAGGGTCCAAAGGTGGTGTTAACATTCCTGGGTATTGAATTGGACACAGTTTTGATGGTGGCAAGGTTACCACAGGCTGAAGTAAACGAGATTCAGGTGTTTTTGCTGGAGGTGATGGGTGAGAGAAAGATTGAGCTGCATAAGGTGCAGAAACTTCTGGGATACCTAAATTTTGCATGCAGAGTGGATGCGAGCAGGGTGAACTTTTTGTCAGCAACTGGGCATGGCCATGTCCGGGGTGACTTTGCCGCACCATAGGGTTAGGATTTCTATGGCAGTCAGGGCAGATTTGGGAGTATAGAGGATTTTCTTGGCTGATTTCAATGGGGTGCCCATGAAGTTTTTGGATGATAACTCAGATTTTCTCTGATGCGGCAGGCGCGCACGGTTTTGGTCTTTTCTGGGATGGTTGTTGGTGCCCCGTGTGTTGACCAGAACACTGAGTGCGGCAAGGGCACAGCATCGCCTTTTTGAAATTCTTTCCTTTGCTTGTGGCGCTACATCTGTAGGGAGGTGAGTTGGCAAACAGAATGGTACTCTTCCATGTAGATACAATGTCTGTGGTTGATCTTGTTAACAGAGATTTACGGGTGCTGAGGCTGTTGCGATGTTTTATGCTGACGTGTTTGTGTTTGAATATTGTGTTCAGGGCGCGTCATGTACCGGGAGCCCAAAATGACATTGCGGATGCTTTATCTCGTTCGCAGTGGCAGCGCTTTCGATCACTGGCACCTTGAGCAGACGCAGTCAATACGCCGCTGCCGGTCGAGGTCCGGCAGTTGGGCGAATGAGGGTCATCAGCCTGGTGGAGGGAGCTTTAGCGGCATCCACAAGGAAGAGCTATAGGCTGGCATGGACTGATTTCTGGGCCTTTCAAGGGAATGTACTACAGGGATGGGATCAAGATCTGGAGGAGATAAGGAGATTGTTTAGTTTTGTACTTTTCTGCGATTGAGGTTAAACTGTCTGGGGTCTTGGCAAGCTGCATTGGGGGTTTGACCCTGCTGGGGACGAGATCTTAAGTCAAATGTTGAAGGGTTGGGGCAAACAGAGGAATAGGAGAAGGAGGGCACCGAGGGAGGCCATCACGTTCGAGTTGTTGGGGGAGCTACTAGCGGTCCTCCCCGTATGTTGTTACAACAAGTTTGAGTTCGCTATTTTGAGGCTTTGCATGGTGTGGATGTTTTTCGGAACTGTTGGAGTCAGCAAGGGAAACAGGGTTTACTGGGGGATGACGTCTGCATGGATACTGGGTGTTTGGGGATATGGTTGAGCCGTTCCAAGACAGATCAACAGGGCAGGGGAAAGTGGGTTTGGTTGAGCGAAGGAGAGATTGAGACGGTGTGCCCGGTTCAGGAATGGCAGCGTTTTATTGACTTGGTTCAAGGGGATTTTTTGTCACCTAGATGGGAGGCCAATGTCTGCGTCACAGCTATTGGCGGTGATGCGAATGGGGCTTCGCCACTTGGGTAGGGATCCGACGGCTTTTGGAACCCATTCATTCAGGATAGGGGCAGCGACGGAGGTGGCTGGCCTGGGGTGAGGTTGGGAGAGTATTCGGAAGATCAGTAGGTGGCGGTCCCGTTGCTGTGAGCGCTATGTGAGAAAGTGATCGCAGGGAGGGCCTAGTTTTAGGGGGATGAATGTGGGGGCAAGTGGAGAGGAGGAGGAATCTGGGACACAGGATAACAATGTTTCTCTTTCAAACGCAGGATGCGGGAACGATCCAGGGGCCAAGATGGTGAACTGGATTATGGGACGTTCTCTGGTTCATTGGGCAGCCAAGTATGCAGACCAGCAAATATAGGGCAGGAACCTGGGACTGCACGGCAGCCGACACGAGGTGCTATGGTGGGGAAAGAGTGGAATGCGATGGGGAAGTTTGCTACCTTGGTTGCCTAAGCTGGTGAGAGGGGTTGCCCGGACATGTTGCCGATTCAAGTGAGGTGAAAATGATTTGGTGAGATTATCCGGTTTGACACTTTTGCAGCATATGCAGAAGGATCTTGAGGCCATCAAACGGAATTTTTCCGGGACTTGCATCATATGGACAGAATTTGTTCCACGTCGCAGCTGGCAGGGGGCAATATGGCATGGGGCAATAGACAAGGCTTGCAGGAAACTGAACAGGGCGATGAGAGTATCTTGTGCAGGTTTGGGGATTACAGTGATCTCTCATGGGGGAATTTGCGAGGAGGAAGCGTGCCTGTTTCGTGATGATGGAGTGCACTAATTGAGAATGGGGAATGCGTATTATATGATGGAGCTGAGGGACACTGTGAGCCGACTGTGGCATGAGAATATATGGTGTAGGAGAGATCACCCCTGAAAGGGTCCGTCTGAGAAGACAATAGAGGGGGCAGAAAAACACCCTTTGGGGTTTATTCTGGGGGACGAAAGTCTTGGGGGGTTAAAAGTCACATGCGGGCTCCTACACACCCTCGTGGAGAAAGGGGGGAGAAGAACGGTGCGCAGGAGGAAAAACCGGGGGCGGTACCTTGTCGGGAAAGGATGGAATGAAAGGACGGTTGGGGTAAAAGTTGCTGTGAGAAGTGATTGGACGAGTGATGTTGGGGGACTGGTGTCTTAAGTTATAAGTTGATGTTAATGGTTAATAAAGTTATTAAGTTATTAAGGTGCAACCATGTCCTAATCCACTATTCATGCAACGCCTACAACATCACAAAGAGAATCAGCATGCATCAAATTAGGTAACTCCCTTCGCCCCAGCTCCGCCGGCCTCTGAGAGCGGAGCTCTTGTAAAAGCATCGTTTTTTTAAACTCCGTTCTTGTAAATTAATCGAAGTACAGGGAACTAGAGGTAGATTGTTCATATTTAGCCCTCCCTCAAACTCCACTGCTGTTGGTGTACTTGCTAGCCGTGGTATCTTCACTCGGTTATGCGTGTACATCTGCCTCCCTTCATATCGCCACAGACTGCTGCTTACAGATTACTGAATGATGAGAAGGACACCACTGCTGATGGAAGGAAGCGACAGGAACCCTGTCTTTCCGCGCTTGCGTGCGACGCTCATCCTTGGTGTTTCCACTCGCGGCCTTGCGGTTCTCTGTGTGACCCGTCTCTCGAAGGCGAGGTCAGATTATATGGCGCCAAAAACGCAGTCACTGTCTCACCAGAGCCATGTCGTTCCGCCCGGAGGCCAGGGGTCCAGAGCCCGTGTCCTTCACTCCTGGAACGTGCAATCTCAACACTTGGGTGCAATTCAAGGTAAATGCCTTGTTTAGAAAACAAATCTATGTATTGCTGTTCCCCAAAGAGAACTGGCGTGCGCACCAACGTCCTTTACTGCAGGATTGTACTTACAATATTATGAACCAGGTCTGACATGATCAGCTCTGCATCCTGATCACAGACATTCTGCATCCTGAACATTCGAAGTGAATTATTTTGAAATGGCACAGCAACATTCTATTTCGTACACAATCTACAATTACGCGATACGCTCAATATGATATATTTTATTATTAGAAAGTTGATAATATAAGTATAACAAAATCCTTGCTATCAGCAATAGTGTTGCACTCAGGCCTCTTCTCTTACTCACCAGCAGATGGCAGCCTCTCATCAGACATAACTCATTGTGGAATGTTAGGGTTTAGTCCCATGTCCATACTCTAGATCTGACATGATGGTGTGTAGGAGACTGTGGGCGAGACAGACAGCCCGGAGGCACGTCCAGGGACTTCCCGAAACTAGGTCTGGGAATTACTGGCAAGGTGGGTCAGCGGGTTAAGTTTAAACACATAAATAGTAGCGCGTTGAAACAGGGGAGGTGAAGAGGAGGGGTGCCTGTGTGAGCAAGCACCATGACACCCTACGGCGGGCGGGGCCAGGTCGCCCTGCAGGCGTTGTTCAGCTGTGGTGTGCTTCTTCGCATGCCACATAGGCCATCACTGCTGCTCTAAAGAAACCAGTCCCTCCCGTGTGTTGGCATGCTCTAGAGGCCAGACTGATGGAGGCAAAAGTAAAGGCAATTTATTAACAGGAAGAGCCAAGCCAGGGTCTGGCTTGGCTCTAAGAGCCCGTGCACCAGCCGAGCCCTGAAAATATTTGGCATGTAAATTATGAACAAACGTGAAAATATGAGAAAGTCTTTTCAAAATTCAAAAGAGTGTATTTTTTACCATGCAGTAGTGTTTCAGCTTGGGACATAATATGAGATCATTGCATTTATTAAAAATGATAGTTTGACGACAAAGCTATTAATAATAAACTAATAGGTAAGTCAGCTGTCGCGCAACAAATATGGTGCCTAGATTCTGGTTATAGATGATGCAACATTATAATCTATTAAATCAAAAACCAGGTTTTTTTGTACAACGCACATCCGACATATCCGAAGGTGTGCTCATATGTGATAATGAAGAAACACATGGCTTGGTGAAATAAAATATTGACGAACTTAGTGAAGTGGGGAAGCCAGAATTGACCCCATGTTTTCTGTTTCCATTCTATGCAATTCAGGTCAGTGCTTAATTTAAGCCGGTGGTTTCCGGTGTTCGGCACGTGCACTTAATCCTCAAAACTGGTACCAATGACAGTTTACCACATGGTGGCCCTGCCTAATTTTGAGATGTGCACAACAAAGTGTCTAATACTTCAATAAACACTAAAAATGAATAATGCCTGCTGCCCACACCTTTCTTATAGCTTTGGGTGGCCTGGAATAGTCTGTGTTGTCACACTTCTAGGAGCGCGATGGTTAGTACTTGTGTTTTACAGTCATTGGCAGCACTGGCAGGAGAACGGCTGGTGCAAGCTGCAGTGGCCTCCTCAGAAGGGTGCTGGTACTTCTTTTTTTAAACAAATTAAGCACTGCACTAGATAGTTCAATATGAAAGGTTACTGCTCCTTCTTGACTTCTGGTACATGCGGTTTGTGGGTGGGGGGTAGGCAGAAGAGAGCTGAAAGCTCAGCTCGTTTTAGGCTCGAGGGTTCAAGAGAACCTCGAGCTGAGTCACAGCAGGGCCCCCGGTTCGAGCTTTCAGTGACTCGCCCACCTCTCGGCAAAAGCGCTGGCAGTCTTTGCAGGGCGACGCTGTGCCTGTTAAAAACAGGTCTTATCACAGGGGTGTTGCAGGCCCGCCACCTAATTCACACCGATCTCTAGGCTGGGGATGGGCTTGGGTAAAGGGGGGCCAGCACCAGGTTTTTTCTCCCAGTGTCTCTTCACACACTTTCAGCAGTTGCTGCTGATATTGTTATGGTATCGTCTGGTTAGGCAATGCTTTGTTTTTTCTAGGACTGTTAACCCACAAGCAGTGAGAGGCTCGCCTTTGCATTTAAAAGGTTATTTCTGTCCTTTCACCCACTGGGCTGGACTGTTTACAAGAAGAAGAAAAAAAAGTAGAATATCAGGCCCTAAACTTCATTTTGCATTTCACAATTGTGCCTGTTATATCCTGTGTCTCCTAGTTCCTTGCTGCTCAGCCTGTGTGAGTGTGATGTAATAGAATGTTCATGAGTGCGTGGTTTGGATGAGTGAGTGATCAGTTGGAATGAGTGGGACCAAGCAGCAGGATACTGTTCCCGGTGGGGTCTTTACCATCTTACTTGTAACTGAATAAACTACATAATCTACACTACTGGCTACTGGACTGATTACCTACAAGGACCCTAACTTCATTTACAATAGTGCCAAGCGAGACGATGATGTGCATGGGCTCTAAACTCCAGCATGTGTTGTGGCTAAAATGCCAGTTGCCCAAGAATGGAGCCACTTCTCAGCTATGTTCTAAAAGTCGTCTAGTTCATTTAAAAAACTGGTAGTTTTACAAGTTAAACCAAAAGTAAACTCTGTTTACATATTTTATGTGGGTTTAGTCTTTCATTCACACCATGCATTAAAACAAGCTATGGCAATGCAAATCATTTTTTCGCTTGTTTAATGGAAACTTTTATACTGAACTTCACAACACAACAAAAGCACAATATGGACAGCAGCACAACTGTTCCTATTACAAATGATAAATAAGGGATAGGTTGCAGTAGCAGCAAGAATCTCACATGATGCTCACATGTACAAAACAGGAGGCTAACACACTAAAGAGGAGGAGTTAAAGAACTTTTGTATAATCTCCGTGAAAAGAGAAACAAGAAGTAGAAAACGTCTGGAAGAAACAACCAAACATCTAATGGAATTACCCTGCGTTCAGGTACTCACATAGGATGATGAGCCATCAACCTCCATAGTGTGGTATACGTCCACCAGTGGATTCCAAATCTGTCACTGCGAAGCATCTCCGAGTACTACTGTTCACTGGTTGTAAATGTAAATGTCCAGTATTTGTAAAGCGCGAACAATTACCCGAGGGCGTCAAGGCGTCGGGGGCCATCGGGAAGATTAAGCGAGCTATTGCCTAGAGCAGGGATTCACAATCTGTGCGCCGCGGCACCCCAGTGCGCCGTAAAATCTATCCAGGGGCGCCGCGCACCAAACGCACAGTTAGGGAACCAAATTCATTTGTTAATCCCGACGTATCAATAGTTCAGGCCCGGGCTAAAAGACCAGGCCGAGACGGAGGAGAAAGAAGTCAGGGTGGAGAGAGGGGCTGACAGGAGGGGCTTTACAAGGGGAGCAGGGAGGAGGCGCAGACACCACCAGTGGAAGCCTTTACTGAAGTGTTGATGACATGTTGGGAACACAGTGATGGCTGCTATGGTAGAGCTGGAGACTGAATAGTGTGTCTGGCGAATAGACCCTGCCTTTAAAGAAGCCTTCGGTGTACAGCTGCGCACTCTTGACCTGTGTGGTTGTGAGGTAAGAATTCTGTGAAGCTTCAAGATTAAATAACATAAGCACAAAGTATTAAGGACAATAAAAACTGGAATAACACACTGACTAAAGTACTTTGTGTGCACAGATTCGAAGAGGACACACAGGTACGTCCCTCCCCCTCCACAGAACTTCTTGGGTACAGAAAGATCTTGGTTGCAGGCACCTTAACCTCATGTTATTTTAAATTGCAGCCCATTTGCAACATTTAAACATGCAAGAACATATTTACTACCACATGTTCTTGTTGCCAATTGCGTTGCAGCAGTTACATATAGATCATGCAAATGCCCACTATTTAACAAAAAAGCTGTATTCATACCAGTACCTTAAACAAGAGTTTTCCCTTTAAAACGAATACGTTCAAAATAGTTTAAAAAACTGTACTGCTACTGTTACATTTGGTAATTGCATGCTCATTCATTTGTGGTCCAAACTTGTGCCTGTAGTGTGCTCAACCTACTTGGAGCTGGGGCTCTGCGTTATCACCTGAGCAGTTTCTGCAGGGGATCACTTTCTGTGTGTGTCTGGTTCACGGCTTTTTCTTCTCTCTGCTGTAGGGGCCACAGTGCCCCTGTATTGGTCCTACAAATCCTCTTGTAGTAACACCACAGGGTAGTGAGTTACCTGACCCAGATAACAAAGAAACCTATGGAGAATATGTCCTGGCAGCATCCTGGTAAAGTGAGTAATGCACTGCACAGTGCCTTTCCGTATTGGCTGTTATGGTATCTGAAGCTTTACCATAACACACAGTGAAGTATGCTGCACATAGTAAATTGTAACACATGCTATTTCAGTTTTGGCATTTTGTGTTTTTAGTGTTGTTTATACCAGGTGTCCCTGTATCTGCAAGTTGAGGGTGAATGGAAGGAGGCATATGGAGAGAGAGAGAGAGAGAGAGAGAGAGAGAGAGAGAGAGAGAGAGAGAGAGAGAGAGAGAGAGAGATTGATTGATTGATTCAAGGGCCATTCGCCACATTAGCCTAGTTTTGTGATTGCCACCACTCCATTCTATGCTCCCAGAATTTCACACGCTTCATCATGCAACCTGTACAATCACACTATGCAGCCGGAATGCCACATATCCCCATCTATGCAAACAATGCAGTTTGTAGCATAAAGCAACATATGTTAGTGACAGAGCACCACGTGCACAAGCAGGCATACATGCAAAGTCTGGTGTTAAAGCAATAGTTCTTCAAAACTCATTTATGAGTGAAATGACTACATGGAAGTACTGACCTAAAGGTCTTACCATTACCTGTCACACACATCAAAGCCTACCATTGACACACTTTCCCAGCGTCCATGATTATAATACCTTCATCGGCTTCATCCCAAATATTTTAAGGGAGAAAAATGGAAGTACTCCCGAGGCTGGCCTTACACCCCCCCTCCCCCGACCCGCCCAAAAAAAGTAACATAATGGGGAGCCGTGGCCAACGGACAACAGGTCAAGGGAGCCGGGGGTCAAAAAAGTTTGGGAACCACTGGCCTAGAGTCACGTGGTGCTTGGCTGATCAGCCGCCGGCGATTAAACCGTGAGCCCCCGGGTTCCGGAGTCAGCCGCCCTGGCCGCTTTACAGGGCGGTTGTACAGTCTGCTAGCTACAGGTTGCTTAGTTTGGGTGAGGTTATGTGCCCGTATGTTGCTATTTACGTCCTCCCTTTGTAAAACTGTCATACCTCTACTACAATTGTGTGCAGGTGAGCTAAAAATGATTTTACTGGTGTCTCTCTACCACTGGATTCAAAACGGGGGTTTGAGCAATGGATGGTGCTTCTCTTTTCAGTCAACATGTTTCAGCTTTTCAATATTGCCCTAAAAGGTCAGGCACCTTCCTCCGTATTAAAGATCTTGGTATCATCAAATATTCTGAAACAGTTCTTGTTCACATGGGACGTTATGCAAGTTCATTCAACATCCTTTGTTTTTAATAAGATGGGGGCAACAGCAGTGTAAACATCCTTTCTTCATAGAACAAGTACAGCCTGGGCCGAAACAGTGCACATTTCCCCCCTTTAGAGGACAGGTGCAGCTTGGGTAGCAGGGGTTTCTCGGTTACGGGACACATACAAACCAGGCAGCAGCAATGTAAGCTTTCTTTTTCAAGGAACTGGAACAGCAAGGAAGTAGAAAATCACCTTTACCTCTCTCGCAGAGAGCAGCATGTGCAATCTTACTTTATCCACAGAATAGATTCAGCAGGGCTGAGTAGTACAAGCCATCATCGCTCACAGAACATGTACAATTAAGCCATGAGTGACATGTAGGCTCCATACAGATCTCTGGAGCAGGTAGCCTCAGGGTACAGCACTGGGAAGGCCTGAGCTGCACTTGAGGGGCAATTTTGGGAAGGTAGGAGAGGGGTCGCCTGTTGCAGTACAGGGACAGCTGGGGCACAACATGGCCATCTGGGCGCTTCCTGAACGCATAGCAAAGAGCGCTAGGGACAGCCCTGGGCACAAGACATTCTGGCCACTGTGGGGTCGTACGAGGACATGCAGGGATGGCTTGTACAGATAGCTTCCCACTTGCTGAAGATGTGCCTGGGGTCTTCAACTTGAAATCTTTCCTTTAGCACTTAATACTAGTATTCAGTATATTTTCAGTTTAAAATATTTTTATTACGTTTTTTTGCAATTACAAATTCTCTCACACACAATTGCTGGCCGCTGAGGTATGCAATTGCTAAGTATGTCATCCAACATCCCACTGTCCCCTCCCCTGTGCCCCTTAAAACAAAAGTAATTCTGAAGCCACCTAGCGTGTGCTACATAGGTGGCGCTAATCATGGTGCCCGAGTCTCTCCTGCAAGGGTACCTCTTGCAAGGGGGCTTATGTTCTTAACATCAGTGCGCCCTTCTGGTATAAGCTGAAGGGACCGGAGGTGTCTAGGTGGTTGGAGTTCCCAATATTCCTACGAGAGGGTTGTCACATAAGGGGACCAGTCAGTATCATATGATTTGTGGAATTGCTCTACGTATTGCGTTATTTTCTCCTTTGCTAAAGACCCCCCCACAATTTGTTAAGTCAGTGGAGAAGGGTAGGTGGTGTGGGTTTACCCCATGCAACTACAATAACACGTATAGAGCTACCATCAAGGCCAAGGCAAGTTTTTTGCCTCCAAGTGATTTGCATGACCTCTCTCCTGGAATTGGTAGGCCTCGTAGGACTACTCCTCGGTCCCTTGCTAGAGGGGGTCTCCAGTTCCTCGATTATCTCCTCTAGTATCTCTCCAGCTTGGGGCAATGCCATTGTACATGCTAGAGGGATCCTGTGACTTTGCATCCCTCCAAAAAGTTTTGCTGCACTCTGCTGTCTTCTGAGGGTTTTATACCATTACCTCATACTGGGTTTCCTCCATTTTCCATTTGTGCGCCATAACCCAGGCTCTAGCATGGAGTTTCCCCCACTCCTTAGTGGGGAATGTCTTGCTCAATTCTAGATACCATCTAATTTGGGCTACTTTTTGTGTGTGGGTGTCAAGTGTTTATAGATGACAGATGTAGTGTGTTGCTGTGTTGCGCCTCTTAACCATTTTTCAAAGGTAGTCATTGGGCGTGATCCCCCCCTCTTGAACCCAATGTCTCACTTGGTAGCATGCGCAAGGCTCTATCCCAGGGAGTTTATAGGAGTGCTTAAGATCCACAAACTGTTTAATTTGCTTTTTTGGAATAGGAAAAGTGACCTTGCACCTCTGTTTTCTCTTCACTTAAGAAAGATTTGTTTGTCCAAGGCTGGAGAAAAATCTGGATTAAAGTATATTGACAAAAATGGGGAGGGGAAAGTGATAAATCCCTTTTTAGCTGCGACCCTATCCCATGCTGCAATGGTGATCCGAGTTATGGTTCGATGACAATGGGGTAACCATGGGACATGCCACAGGTGGACGCCTGCTATTAAGCATCAATCCAGCACCATTGTTGGTTTGCCTCAGTCTTTCCCTAATTTACCAAGTATCTCGGCACTGCCGCTTAGTATTTGGATTGTGTAAGAGGTATTGCTGGGCCGACATGTGCGACTAACTTATATGTGCGCTTCGGTGCTATTCTCCGAGATTTATTCCTCCCGATATATTTTTTTTTTTTTTTTTTAAGGACTGCATTTGGTTTAACGTAGGGGAACTGCGATTGGAGGGGTTGAAAAAGATAGAGAATTTTGGGGAGAGTTGTCATTTTAATTATAGCTACCCTCCAAACCAGGAAGAGTGCTGAAGATGCCATTTCAGAAGGTTTTGTCGTATACCTTTTATCAAGTAGGAATAGTTAAGAGCCACACTTTAGCCTCGTGTGTCCCTACTTCACCAGCTTGTTTTTAAGCACTTCACTTTGAAGCTAAGGAAACTGAGGTACAGAGAGGAAATGGTTTGCCACGGCTCACACAATGCCAAGAGGGAAGAGCTGAAATTAAAATTCCAATACTTTGCTCCAAGATTAACCGTTTTGCCAATTGTCGACAACTCTAATGTTAAATTGCACTGAAATAGATAGATCTTTGAGGGTCACAGCTGAGTGGTGGAAAAAGATCTGGCTGGAGCATATACATTGAAACAAATAGCTTTCATGCACTGCAAATACTATGTGTAGTATGTACATAAATATCACCCCAACGCTCGTTCAGACATACCAGTCTGTGCATGCTGCCACAAACCCTCCTTCAGATATGTAGGCCTGATCAAGCCACCCCATACCCTTGATCAGACATACAAGCCTGTCAACGCCACACAGCAGGTCCCAGGCCCAGCTCTCCTCGTGCTGCTGCATCGCTCTTGCACCTGTCTTCCCCTTGCTTCTTCCCCATTTTCGGAGTGCTTTCTCCTTGCTTTTCCCTCGTTCTCACTGCTTTCTCCTTGCTCCCCCCCCCCCATTTTTGAGTGCCTTCTCCTTGCTTTCCCCTCGTTCTCAATGCTTCCTCCTTGCTTTTCCCCCCGTTTTTGAGTGCCTTCAAGTGTTTTCCCTCGTTTTCACTGCTTTTTCCTTTCCTTTCCACACCACCCCGGACCCTTGATCAGACATACAGGCCTGTCCATGCCAACACAGACCCTCAATCAGAGATACAAGCCTGTCCACGCCAGCCCAGGCCCTCGATCAGACAGATGCACAAGCCTGTCCACTCCACCCTAGACCCTTGATCAGGCAGACAGGTCTATCCACATCAGGTCAGACCCTCCTTCAGATATCCATGTCTGCCAACAGAGCTGGAGTACTGTACTGTATTATAATTGGATTATACAGTGCATATATGTCCCTGACGAGACGTAGAAGCACTTTGTAGTGAGTAGCACCCTACTCTGGAACCCAAGACTAGTCTAGTGGTTGATCCTGTGGTTACTTTTGGTTAATGTGATTATTCTTAGTAGCATCTCAATCTTGCGCCTCAAAATAATTTTGAATGGGAGCAGTAATAACCCAAACAAGCATTAGCAAAGCAAATAGGTCTTGCCTTTGGACCTGTTGGCTTTGCCAATGGTTCTAGCCATGCTGTACAGCATTCCTGATGCTGTGCAGCAGTGGTTTTACAAAATAAAAAAGCCTATGATGTGACCAGCCACGCCATTTTGCAGGGGCATGCAACAAGCATGTGGGCGCCTACAAAGTAACACAATCGCTGTTGTCCTTTTTGTCTGCTGATCTGAGTTGGCAGAGGGGGCAGTGCAGCAACTGGGCAGCAAAAGACAACTCAAGCGAAAACAGCAGAGGGGGAGAAGTGCAAAAGTGAGACTGCTAGAAAACACTCACTCTCATGATGTGCTTAAACAAAAAGATAAAGCTAGCGCCTGAAAAGAGAGCAGTGGAAGGAAACTAGATATGCGCCCAAGCTCCATTGGAAGGACAAAACACAAGAAGAGGAAGGAAAACCACACACGCCAAACAATAACAAGCATTGGCAAAGCCAATAGGTCTTGCAATGCCTGAGCTATTGGCCTTGTCAATGTGAATTCCTTTTAGCTATGTTGTCTACCAGCACATCTGCTGTTCAGCATGGTTGAAGGTTACTGAAAGCCTAGAATCACAGGATGTTGAGCAGATGCAGAGTCTCTTCGCCCCCCGCCCTCCCCGACTCCCATATTGAGTTTATTATCCTGCCCCTCCCAATAAAAAAGCGCTATGACGTGGCCTGGGCTGGCTGCATCATAGTACTTTTTTCAGTGACTTTCAGCAATGCTGAACAGCAGATGTGTTGCTAGAACATGGCTAGAAAACATTCACATTGACAAGGCCAATAGCTCGGGCATTGCTGAGATCTATTGGCTTTGCCAAAGCGTGTTCAGTGTTGATGGGGTCTTGCTGAAGAAATGTGGAAGTGATAGTGAGAAACAGTTGAGGAGCTTTAAAGTGAAGTCATGATCTGGAGCAACAGCCAGAGCTGCCAACAGGGAAACCAGGTTTAAATCTCAGGGCAGCTGAACACTTTGTGAATCTGGGAAAATCACTTCTGCTTCCCCCTGCCTACCACAATTTATGTGTCATTGTGTAATGTAACTAGTGACCACTTAAAGCACTCCAATACCATCAGCTTATGTTAGCACTAAGGCAAGAAGGACAACGAAGCGAGCGCTCCAATACCACTGGATCGTGCAAAAAAAAACAAAAAAACAAGAAATGTTCGTGTTTTAACAACTTTTTAAAAAATGCATTTGTTTACGTACACACACATGCATTTTAGTGGTATGTGTGTATGTGTACAAGGGAGAAGGCCTGATTACACAAGTACTCCTATGGAGTGCTTGAATACAAAGAAAAAAATAGCTCCGCAAACCGAGAGCAGTGTAAGGAGACATGCACTTGTTCCATGCGCTATGGAAGGGACAAACAGAAGAAGAGATCATCACGCCCGTATTCTTTAACAAATGGCATCAAAGAAAATGAGAGCGCACTGAAGTTTACCAATGGTAGGAGATGGGTGGCCTGTAAGCCCCACAGATTGAACACAACACGCCTCTTTGAGACTGCCTCGGTCTAGCCGAAACCTAAAAAGCAAGCAAATGAGAGTGACAATTAAGCTCACTAATGGTAAACAATAGGCAGGGTCTAAGCGCATTGTATGCTAACATCAGTCTCACAGCCGACCGTGGATGTGCTGTGTAGTAAGCAAATCTTAAACAAGCATTTGCAATGCAATAGGTCTCGCATTTACGCGAGTTTGAGCTATTGGCATTGTAGTGACAATGCCTTTTATTTATGTTTTGGTTTTAAAACATAAATAAAAGGCATGGTCATTTACAATGCCAATGGCTTAAACTCTCGTAATTCCGAGACCTATTGCATTACAAATGCTTGTTGGGACTGTGGCCCACACATTTGGTGCATTGTAGTTTAATTCAAAAGTGCACGCCTCCCTCTGCTGGGATTAAAGCTGGTCTTTTAGTCAAGTCACAACAGTTACAACCTGGGATTGCTGCCTAGTGCATAGAAGGTGAATAGATCGCTGTACAAGAAAAAGTGCAAACCACACTTCACATGAAGCAGGTGAAAGAATAACTCACATCGTTCACACTAGGGATGTAAACGGTACAGGAGTTGCTATTCTTTACATTATATTAGCAAAGCTACTACCCGTCAAGCTTTTCAAATTCTCAAGGAACTGACTTTCAGGGTTTTGGGGTGACCGGTTCGGAAAAATGTCATCTCGGCCCCTGCCCGGATCAAGAAGATGGTGCCGGAGAGCGCGCGCCACGACACCTGATTGACTGCTGTTCTCCCAGCAGCCGGTGTAAACTGGTTGGAGCCTGTGAGGAGCAGCGCAAATGCCTTATTGTTTGTTGAAAAGCCTGGGACAGATGGAGACCTTTATTGGGGGTGGGGTGCATGGCCCAAGCAAAAGAGCAAAATGTTTTTATATATGTGCGATGGCACAGGCTTCTATTAATCCCGAAAGAAAATAGTTTTATTACCATCTGTGATCTAATGTTACTGTTTCAAACTTTTCCGACCTTTTTCTCTTGAATCCAGATTCTCTTTACCCATGCTAGTTGTTAAACGTGTCTGCGCACGTGGGAAGCTTAGGGGCTCAGATTACAGCCGCCTTTCAAACACGGAGTATGGAGGGAGACATGATGTAAGAAAACTGACCCGGCTGCCGCGCTAAAGAGTTTTAAGTTCTTTCCAAAAAACATGGAGGTGCGCGAGCCCTGCCCAGAAAAATAAAATAACATAGGGAGACATGACGGGTGGGAACACACGGAGTATGGCGGGAGACATGACGTTAAACCCGGCCGATGATTAACTTGTTACCCGGCAGCGGGGATGGGTGGAGAATTAAACAGGCAGCCTGTTTTTTGTGGTGGGAGGGAGGGCCCCCTACGGGGAGATGGAGTTTTCAAGATGAAAGCACGGCGCTCATGAAATGGGCGCCGTGCTGAATAGTTTAAAGTGACAAAAAGAAATGAAGTTGGGCAAGCCGCACCGTGCAAAAAGAAAAGAAAATGAAGTGCTGCCGAAGAATACCCCCTTTCTGTTGTGCGCCGTGGAGAGCCCCTGCTCCAAAGCATGTCGGCGCCGTAAACAAACAAGCGCAGCCAAAGCGGACGGCACTGACAATGTAAAGAAAAGAGTGCTTACTGTCTTTTAAAGGACAGCGTGTAAAGCCGCCAGTAAAAGATCCAGTCCACGTGGATGGGGAAAAAAGTGGACAGGGTGGTAACCAGGAGGGACTAAAAAGCCTCCGGGACAATCATAACACCCCGTTTAGCATAATTGGCGACGCAAAATGACGCGCACCAATGGGAAACACGGGCGGAGCAGAAAGCGAACTTCTGAAATCGTATTGATTCAAAGAAGCCCTCGCAGAGTGAGCAGCGCATGCGCGCTGCAACGCCAGGCGAGACCTAAAAACGTATCATGCTGCGCTTCAGGCGGCACAGTGGAATGGGGGGGGGGTAACGAGGTTTTGGGAGCAAAAACCTAGTCCTAAAACTATAGTATACTATTTCTGTGCTCTCAAAGTACATAAAACCACCACTCAGAGCTTCACAGGCCATACATAGTCTAGCTCCATACCAACTGCTGAGTAAAAAACAGTGTAAAAGAAAACAAACCACTTCTTCCAGGATACCCCCAACCTGATGACCAAAGGTTATGCCCGTGGACCTGTTCTGAAAGAAACCATCATGGAGACCACTTAGGATTGTTCTATAGCAAAATTCCAAATACTTAAAGCAGTTCAAATCTTAGAAAAATGTGTGAAAATGTAAGAACTATTTTTACATTTCTGTTTAAAACAACCTAAAAGAAAAACTACACAGAACATTTATTTTAGTTATTCTCGTTTTAATGGCAAACAATCTAAACCAACAATATCAAATGTCTGTGTATTTAATCATTTTCCAAATCAAGAAAACAAATTAATTGAACTATGTAGTGTCCAGGTGCCCTCGGAATACCTCTCCTCAGCCCACTATGCGCATCCTTGTGTCAGGATCTGCCCCTCCACATGCACCTAGGAAGTCTGAGTTGTCCCTATGGTGGGGGGTCCCTACCCATGTAAACCTCTTCAGAGCCCCATTCCGTGCATTTGTGCCAGTAAGAGCACACTGGAGCTTGCCACATGCAGCTACAGAGGGTAGGAGAGATTCTTCAACAAGTGACTGATTTGTTCTGCTTCGTTCTGGCTGTTCTTACTCTTCGGCTTCGATACAACAACTCACTACGCATTAACAGAGCTGACAGGCCCTGGATAATGTGACAATGCATGCTAACATAGGGATGTGCCCTTGATGTTTCCCTGTGATTTCATCCAGAAGTCACACATACTTGCTTTGACCGTTATTGGCAATGGTAGTAGTATTGGTGGTATTAGTATTCTGGTTGTGGCATTGGAAACAATGCCCTTGTATTGGTGGTGGTGGGATTGTTTATGATTTTGCTTGTGCTGTTGGTGTTGGTGGTTGGTATTTGTGGTGGTGGTATTGTGTTGCCGATGGTAGTTTTGGTGGTGGTGATACTGTAGGACTGGCATCTGTGGTGGCACCGGTGGTGTGTTGTTGTGGTATTCGTGGTGTGTGTTATTGGTGGGGTCGGTCTTAGTGTTAGTATTGTTGGTGGTGCTATTAATGTTGGTAGTATTGATGGTGGTATTGGTGGAGGTATGGGTATTGTGGTGGCATTATTAGTATTGGAGAAGTGGTATGGTTGCATTGGTGGAGGTATTAACACATGCACATTTCGTACACTTCGTAATTGATTTTTGTTTATCACATCTGGTGGCCTGACACCATCTAATATGGAACAAAAGCAAACAGAAGACCACTAAATTATCTACAACAAATTATCTAAACGAGACTAACCAGTCTCCCAACAGAACTTGGGATGCACTCTTCCTAACGCAAAAATTGCAAAGCGTGTGCACATATCGAGGAAGCAGACAATTCTAGATGTTCAGAAGAATGAAAACTTCAAAAACCAAAGCTCTTATGCCCGCACATCCACTAATGTGGTTAATTATATGTATAAAATGCCCGCCTCATCTTATATGTGGTAGAAACAGGATTCAGAAAATGAATCAGCAAAAATTAAACATGCACAAGTTAGTAAACATTTGTGTGAACCTTGCAAAACTTAAAAATAATATTCTTACCTGGAAGTTTTACAATACTGATTTACAATTTATGTACAGATTTTGCATTTTATTGTGCGCTTTTATGGCTATTTCCATAGCTGAATAAACATGAATTGATTGATTGACTGATACAGAAGGACAGTAAAATGCTGCAGTAACTTAATAAACTGAGACAAGCGATTGATGACTCACTACCCAAACAAATTGCCTTCCCCCGAAAAACATGATACAAACTTTCCAAAAGCTGGACACACAAACTATGGCATGAAAACAAACAAACAAACAAACACTATCTATCTCTCTATATCTCTCTCTATATATATATATATATATCTCTATATCACTCTCTCTATATCTCTCTCTGTCTCTCTCTCTGTCTCTCTCTCTCTCTCTGTCTCTGTCTGTAAACAGATGCGTACTTACAGCAGAAGGACTGTAAGGAGTTTTCTCTGACAAAATAAGGGAACAAATGTGTGGTGATGGATCATTTCTCATCAATGCGTCCTTATATACCATTTAAATGGGAAAGGACACATCAAGAAAAAGATTAGCTCCATCTTGGTATGGGATTTGGGAATTCCAGGCAATAACAGGTGGCATAGACACTGGAGGAGGCTGGCTTAGTAAATGGTGCACACATATAAGTGTAGACCCCTGAATTAATCCAGTCAGCCCTTATGGTGATTTTAGAGGTTTAAGACAATTTTAGAAAGCTCTCTAAGTGGCAGCTGTGGAGAGCAGCTTTCAGGCTTAGTCCAGAAGGAGTGTAAAGCAGCTTGTTTTACCAGTACTTACTCTTAAGGTGTACGTTAAGTGAAAAAGAACCACACAGTGTTGTTATAAAAATATCTATTTATTATAAACACTCACTAACACATTGCAATATTTCCTAACCAGAGTTATAACCACAATACACACAATACTTTGATAACATAACACGTAAGTAGCACAAATACACAGTGGTCTCCAGGGGTAGACCAAACCATATACTAAAATAGTGGAATGCGAACCACGACCTAAGTCGAGACTGGACCCAGAAGACGTAGAAGAACTGGAGACCCTAGAACCACCCAAGGTAAGTACCCAGGAACCCCCACGGAGGCAGTGTACAGTGTGGGGACACAACTGCATGCTCAATACAAGGGTAAGTCGCGGTTGCAGTTTTAAAGAAGAAGGACCCTTCCCAGTGGACCCTGAAGAAACCCGGTGGAAGATGGAAGGTTGGAGAGTCACCTCACCGTGGATATCCCAGGAACGAGGATACCTTCACCGGGGAAGCCGGATGCATATGTGCAAAGTGACGTCGGAAACCGCAGTAGACCACAATGGAGGACATCAGTGCAGAATGCCGCTGGCGAAGAAAGCGAAAGAGTCTGGTGGAACCCAAAGATGGATTCAAGATGAGAGGTACCTGCAAGCATAGGGGACAGAGTCTATGCCACTCAGGAGTGATCAGGAGGCACAGAAGATGAATGCCCACCAATGTCGGGGATGACAGTGCCCTTGAAGTTGCAGCTGTGCGGACCAGGCGATGCTGTGGAAGACCAGGAGCCATTCGTGAGCTGTCCCACGTTGGATGTCAGGAGTCAGGGGGTCAGTGTCCAGCAGGGGCACCAACAAGACTTGGCAACGGTAACCAGCCTAGTAGTTGAAAAAGGTGGTGTGTCGGGACCAGCAAGGTCCATGTGACTCACCACAAGCAGTTAAGTCAGAGCAGGCCCCGAGCAAGCAGGGGAGCCCACTGGAGACAAAGAAGACCCTGAAGAGGACCCACGGGCCGAAGGCACAGGAGTCGCAAGAGGACCTTGAGCAGCTCACCAAAGGATGAAGGCCCACAGTGCAGAGGATGCGGTGCAGGTGAAGATCTTGGCTGCAGGAAATGCTTGAGGCTGGAGCTTCTTGGAACCCGAAGATCTCTGGTAAAGGCAGTCAACAAGCCTTGGCAACGGCAAGTCGACAGTGCACAGGGGTACTGCTCCAGTGGTTCTGACAAGGGATACTGGCTTCAAACTTGCTATGAAGTCAGTGAAGGCCTTGAGGGAGTTGCACAACCACCACCTGTGTTGCTGAATCTTTTGGAGTCCGTAGGAGCTCAGGGACAGCAGACCGTTCAGCTTCGTTGTGGTGCCTGAAGATGCAGGGAAGTGAGTCCTTCACTTCAAGGGAGATTCCTTTGGGGGTCTTGGATATCCACAGGTCGGTAGAAGAACCTGTATGAAGCACAGGCACAGACAACGCAGAAGACTGGCAGGACGACGAGACCAAGAGTAACAGGAGTCTTCCCAGTTGCAGTCTCGGTTCCCAAAACAAAGTCCAACGAAGTCCAAAGTGCCCAGATGGTTGAAGATGAAGTGGTTACAGATCTGAATCTTGTCCCATGACGAATCTAGGGACCCACCCACAGGTAAGCCCTTAAGTGCCCTAAGGAAAGGGTTGAGATGATTCAGGGGTCCCTCCCAGAGGAGGGGCTGGACAGTGGGGAGGATTCGTCCATGTCCTTTGTCCAGTTTCACGCCAGAGCACGAGCCAAGGGCTCCCTGAACTGGTTTCAACTGGTGTATGCATGGAGGGCACCAAATGTGCCCTTCAAAGCAGTTAACTGGCGCTGGCAAGCGCCCTCACCCTGTCCCAATTCACCAAATCCTGTCTAGGAGGTGGCCACACCTCCCTGTGACAGGAAACGTTTTGTCCTGCCTTCCCCTGCTCGAGCTTGGCTCAGCAGCAGGAGGGCAGAATAGTGTCTCTGCTCAGCAGCAGCCATAGTTTGCTGTGTGGGTCTAGAAGACTGGCACGGGGAGCACTGAGGGCCTCCCGGAGGAGCTTTACAGTGCATGGAATCATACCTCCAACACCGTTTACGGTGTTGGGTACGATTCCAACATGTTTGATACCAAGCACGACAGGGTTCGTTACAACCAGTTTAGAGATGGTCATCGTGTAATGACGCATGGCCCCTCTATTTATCGTATTGGCTGATGCACTTACAACCCGGGAGAATGGGCTCTGTAGTTTTGTAGGGGTGTCCTGCTCATGCAGGGGCACCCTCACACTTAGAACCGAGCATCCTGCCTTCAGGATTGAAAGGCCTGCCTTAGGGGTGATTTGTAGGTTTTAAGTGCAGTGACCTCAGATATAAGGAAACTTATATATGTCGTAAGTGGTGCTAGTACCAGCTTACACAGGCTGCAATGGCGGGCCTGTAGTCACAATTTGTGTGGTTTCACATGGGTGGCATAATACATGTTTCAGCCAATGGGGGACCCCTGGTGTACCCATGCCCTGGGTACCTTAGTACCATATACTAGGGACTTATAAGGATACATCAGTAGCCAATCTAGGGGGGACCCAAGTACTCACCATGTCCAATTTAGGGGAGAAGCACAGAGACTGGGGTCCTGATTAGCAGGATCCCAGTCAGACTAGTCAGAAAAACATAATGACACCAGCAAAAAGTGGGGGTGACCATGAAAGCAGATCCTACTTTCCTTCACACACCATTTTTAAAATGGCCATACATAAGGACAGTTACATCTACATCTTCAGAAGTATGGTGTCTTTTAATCAGCAGAAGACTCCCAAGTTTGGTATTTCTATTTCTTTGCAATCTTCCAAACTCCAGCCACCACATGGCAAGCACAAGTAGCCAGAGATACGCGGCCTTCTTCCAAGAATACACCGCCTCTAGTAAGTACCTGGCACAGATGTAACAGTTCCAAAACTAGGGGCCTTATGCTAGGACTGCCCAACTGATGCTTTTAGTTTTCCAGGGTGAATAATAATTGTGGGGCTGTTTGGGTGTTGCTCAACAGAATTTTTTTTATCAGTACTTAGTGTAGCCAAAATCTATGGATAGAGGGAAATTCTTTTTTGAGTGTTCCACATGTTGCACACTGCTTGCATTTAATAATGAGCTAGGCTACTAGCCTGTGGGATGGGTTACGGTGTTTTCATGTTGGGAGCAAACTAGCAGTATTGTATTTGGCTGACAAGTCTTTTGTTGAGGTCAGTATAAACGATGTTTCCATATTCAAGCCCAGCCATGTTCATGGCTGCGAGCAATAAATGTGCAAGAATGGTAAGATATTTGATAATATGTTGCTGGAAAATCATATCTTGCCCACTAGGGGCGAAGGTAGAAACAGGTTTGTGTGAGGGTTAAAATAACTGAAGGATCATGCAGTTCCTTTACATTTCCATTAGGCTGCAGCTGCTTCTGTGGTTATGGGATGTGTGAAATGTATTTTTGTATGCCCAGTACCACTTAGTGCCAGACCTCTGTTTAATGGCCATTGTTTAAGTGGAGCTTATTTACATTTTGTGGTTTATGGTGAATGTAGGATGTTGGCTCTCTATATAGTGTACTAAAAAGAAGTACACAGTGCAGAGACTCCAGTGGGTCCCCAATTGGTTTACAGAGGCTAAAGTTGATAATACGAACACTCTCTTTTGTGGTAGTGTGGGCGAGCAGTTAGGCTTACCAGAGGGAAGTGCCAAGCATTTGTTGTACTCAGAGGGGCAATAAATTAAACACACACTCAATTTAGAAAAAAACCCACTTTTTTTTATATATGCTTTCAACTCAAGAACTTCGTTCAAAGGAAAGTACAGTTTTCGATAGAAATATTCACCGGTAAGTGAAACGTTTAAACCTGTGCGCTTTTACGCACAATGCAATCCTATGAGAGGAAAAGTCAAAGATGCATTAAGGTAGGTATTGTCGGTTTCAGGGGTTCACCTTCTGGGGTTGGAATAGTAGTGGGTCAAGGTTCAAAGTACTACCAGCAGTACTTTGGGAACAGCCCGGGTTCTACCAGGAGCAGGGTGCTGGTTAAACTGGTAGCTGGCGCGCTGCGGAGAAGGGGGGCCTCCTGAAAAGAGGCTGCACAGGGGGAGTTGCAGGCAAGTACGAGGGCCCCGTAAATGGGGGCTCCGGTCACAAGGGGTCTTAGAGCACGGGGGCACAGCTGGTTCATCTGGACCCGGGCCCGGTGGCATGGGTGCAGAGCGGTTAGGTCAGCTGGGCTGGGTGCGCAAAGATGCACCAGGCGGTCCAGGACAAACAGCTGGCAGGGGCAAACTCAAAGCAGCTGGGGCCACTCTCGAAGTGGGTCTCCGTGTTGCTGACGTCCCTAGACGGCTGCTTGGTCCTGCTGTAGTGAGAATCTGGACTGGACCCTCACTTTTAGTGTCTGGTGCATGGCGTCCGGCACCCCGGGTGTTGGTATCACACACCTCCGGTTGGTCCTGGTGTCTTCACACTCGGTGGAGAGACAGATCTGACCTTCCAGAGCACAAGTACCTTCTCCTGGTTATCTTCAGCATCGATCCGACCGGGGAGCTGCAAGGCAGTGGACCAGACTATGCTTGTGGGCGCTTAAAGACTGCAGGACAGTAGCTCCTCTCCTCCAAGGGAGACTGTTGGTGGTTTCTGAAGTGTTGGCAGGCTATCCAAGGCTTTGGTAGTTCTCCAGTTCGCAGGACGAGTCTCCCTGTCACGATTGTCGAGAGAGGGCTGAGGACAGCAGGGTTTAGCGCCGAAGTCCAAAGTTCTGCTGTAGTTCCTGCCAGGAAGTGACTCTTCTTTGCCCTTCTGTTGATCCGTCGAATCTGAGTTCTGGGGTTTAGGGGTGCCACCTAAATACTCAATTTAGGGGCGTTTACGGGGAGTGACAAGTGGTAGCCAATGGGCTACCTACCTTTAGGGTGTCTACACCCTCTATTATGACCACTTCCTGTGGGAAGTGGGCATAACCCTGACCCCAGAAGGCTAATTCCGTTCATAACAACATGGAGGATTCTGAAAAGTGGAGTCCACATCAGCTGGCCTTCCCTAGGGGTGGTGCTGGCTGAATGTGGGCACACCTTCTAATCTTTCCTAATTTTCCTCCCTGTCTTGCCGCCAAAAGGTGGGGTCAGGACAAGGGGGTGGGCACCTCAACTATCTGGAGAGGCCTGGGGTGACAAAGGCGGCAGGGCCTTTGAAGCTTCCCGCTCAGGAATGCCCATCCTGCTTGGAGGAGGTGTGAACACCTCCGCCCAGAGCAGGCTTTGCTCCTGTCCTCAGAGAGCGAAGGCTCTCACCTGAGGAGGTCAGAAACCTGTCTATGGTGGCTTGCTGGTCGAGACCAGTCAGTCAATTCACTTGTAGATGGTAGTGTTTTCAGGGGGCCCCTCTAAGGTGCCTGCTGGGTGCATGTATTAAAGCCAGCACTGGCATCAGTGTGGGTTTATTAAGACTAGGTGTCTGGTACCAAACACCATGGGGCACAGTGAAGCCATCATGTAGCTGGGGAAGTCGTAATGACGAGTGTCCAGCACATGTACTCGTTAGGGCTTCTGTGCACTGGTAATATCTAAGGGTGATCTTCGATATCACAGGGACACATGCACACATGGGAAGAGTGCACCCTGCCTTAGGACTGTAAGGCCTGCTGTAGGGGTGACTTACCTATACCACATGTAGTGCTGGCAGGCATTAATCGTCTCCTACCCAAAACCCTCCAATCTGCAGGGTACAAGGGGCACAGTGGAAAAGGACCCTTCCTGTCATAAATCCATAAACTAATTTTAAACAAGATGTAAAAGAAACTAGGCCCTCACTATTGCAGGTTAGTACTCCACCTTTTAAAACTGGAACCGGGTTTATTCTATGGCATATTCATACTCTGCCTGTACTGAAGGATAGTTTTACCCAAGATCCCATCTTTAACAAGAATGAAGATCCCCCCCAGAACCAGTGACCTTGGTACCCAGATCCTTACTTAGCAGGGTACACTGGTGGTGGACCAACAACTCGCATATTCAAAATCTGGGCTAAAGGTGCCACCAAGAGAAGCTGAGGATAGTCCCCCACAGCTGCCACAGAAAATGCACCACAGCTTCAAGAAACACATCTAGCGCTCATCCCTTCTACCAAGGTGCCCTGAGGTGGAATGCTCCAAGTTCCAATCTTACACAAATGCCAAGCCCCAAGAAAAGTTGTAAAATCAGAACTCTTCAAGCTACATTAAAGCCATGTAATGCTGATCAACCTTAAGGATTATCAATGTATGCCTCCTGCTAAGCGGTATTTAGCTTAATTTGTGCACAGCAGCACTCATTTCTGGGGGCCGAAACGTATTTGTAACCATCAGACTTTGACCAAGAGCAAAAGAGAGAAAAACAGAAAGGCAGACAGATGAAGGAAGAGAAGGACATGAAAACAGTAACAAAAGGAGGAAAAAGTGGTAAAAAAAAAAAAGAACCTGCAAGTCTGAGATAAAGACATAGAAAGTGTACGGTGGGGAAAGAAAGAGGAGTGAGGTAGAAAGAGGAGTGAGGTGGAATGAGGACAGTGCAGCCTTGGTATTCTGCACACCTGGCATTCCTCGGTGTTAGTGGCGGGATCCTAAAAAAAACAAAAAACGTAGACTGCGTACTTATATATTTACTCATTTCTACTTGGGAGAATTGCCTTCCCTCGGTTCAGCAGCAATGCTTTGGAGAACACAAGACTGCAGGCCCTTGGCAATCACTACAGCCAATGGGGTCCCTCGTGGCGCAGCATCTGCAACACATGTGGCACCTGGTCAAGGCATGGCGCTTCACAGAAGTGTTGCATGCAAAGCACACAGAGCAACAGCAGGCTGAGACTAAGTCAGGAAGGTGAGCGCCGATATTCCTTTTTATTGCATCTCTGCAGACAGTATTAACTAAGTGTTAATCACAAGAGGGCTGCAGATTTTTGTAGTCTCTCGTTCTTACCCAATAATGTGTTTTTAGGTCGAGCTTAGCGTTACAGCGCATGCACTGCTCGCTCTGCGAGGCATGCTGTAGTAGGGTATGTTTTAGAAATGGAGTGGAAGCCCCGCCCATATTTTTCATTGGCTGTTGTCATTGTCCCTGGTAAACGCTGGCTTCCGATTCAATATGAGGCTTCTTAGTCCCGCCTTGTTACCGCCCTGTCTCCTTTTGTGACCGCCCATCAGGACTGGATCTTTTACTTGCGGTGTTACACGCTCATCCATATGCAGTCGGTGAGCACTATTTTCTTTCAGGCGCACACTGCTCAGCAGCGGCACTGCTTCCCCCATCGGTGGCCGGCTGCCAGAGGGCCGTCTGCAGCCTCCGTCCGCCCACACAAGGAAGTGGCTACGCTTCTGGAAGAGAAAAGTGGAAGTGAAGCGCTCGGAGAGACTGAAGTGAACTTGTGCCGCAGATGGACTCCAGCCGGGCTGGCTTCGTGTCGACTGCTCAGAGTCCGCAAACTGACTCTCCCCTCAGAGACCCTTCCCGTCTCTGCCACGAGACCGGACTGCGCTCCCCGACCCCAGCAGTCAGGTGAATGTGCGCTGCACAAGTGCGCCCTTTTCAGGCTGTCTCATTCTACAGCTAGCGCGTCCTACAGCCTCAGAGCGGAGGGTGTCCGTTCATAAAGTTTCATCTAGCGCCTGGGGAAATCCCGAGACCGTTCAAATGGGAGGTGCTTCTGAAAGGCTGGCAGGGCTGGGACAGATAGGGACACATAGAGGTTTCCATATGGAGCGGATGATGCCGATGAAAAACTTGCAGGGGTGGGACGGTCAGTGAAGACCTAAAGGATGGCGACAGGCCGGTCTCAATAGCGCTCGGAAGTGACAAGATTTCACAATAGCCTTGTGCCCCTAAAGGGCTTGGCCAGAGTCAGTCACGCGTAGATCTCTCACAATCTGACGAGAGCATGGGTTCACGTAAAGCCCATTTGTGTATTTACATATTATAAAGAAATTACCGCCCAGCACAACAAGTATTTCGTTTCTCGTAGCGCTCCGTGGGAGGGGAATCACTTCTTGGCGTTCAGAGCACCAGACGAGTATTGAGTTCGCAGCACGACTGAAATTCTTTTGTATAAGGGGCCAGCGCCCACTGGCCCTGGCAGGGTGGGGGTATACTGCTGGCAGGGTGGGGGTATTCTGGTGCAGGGAGTGGAACAGAGACACTCCCTTTGCATGTGGCGCTGTGTGCAAGACTTCCGTGTCTACAAACCCAGAAGAAGCTGCTTGCGCAGACTTTGTGCCTAAAAGGAGGCGAGGATGCTTTTTAAAGACCAATACAAGAGCGCTATGCATCTAATGTCATCAGTGTCATAAGAGACATTTTAAGGCATGGGTTAAGTGAGCAACTGCCCCCCGCCCCCATCGAAGCACCCTCCCACCCCACCCCCCATCTCAAGCACTCTCCCTCCCTCTCTCTGCCCACTTCTACCCCTCACTGTTTTTAGGTCAAGCATAGCGTTGCAGCACATGCGCTGCTCGCTCTTTAACCCCTTTTACTCTGCTCCCTAAGGCCGCTGTCATTGAAATCCATGCTCCAGGCTCAGTGGGCACCTCTGCCACCTAGGTGCAGAAGCACAGTGGCCCCGTGTAACTCGAGATTTGCTCCTCTTTTGCTCCACACAGACACACACTCAAAAGGGAGGGGGGGGTAACTCTGTTGCTTGCAGCTTTGACTCTCGCAGCAGTGCTAAGCTTCCTACCCCACGGCGGCGGCCGCCCCTCGGGGGCCAATGCATCGTTGTTCACACACTCTCCAAAGCCATCATAGCACAAAGACTGTACTGCCCCCTGGTACACGACACCCGCCCTCCATGCATGTTGCCCTTTATGCCTAGTACTTCCACAATAAAAGCACTACATCTACCACACTTGTTCAACATCGCCACCCCCAAGGGCCGTCACTCCTCGATATTCACTTCTACTATCCAGTAACCTCAGCACTTCTAACTCCCCCCCACCACCCCATTCTGCCATCTCACCTGAAGTTTTTTTGTTGAAAGTGTTGTTGGGCATCACAGACAGAGTTTAAGTTGAATTGTACACTCCATCAGTCAGCTACCTGAGTATCATCAGTGGTCCGTGGTGGTGGTATCTCGTCAAAATAGGAAGAGTTAATCTCTGCGCACCACATTTGGAAATGTAGAAGGCATCAGAATTTCCTACTTATAGCCATTAAAACAACCATTTGCAATACAATAGGTCTCGCATTTGCAAGAATTTAAGCTATTGGCACTATAAATGACAATACCTTTTATTTATGTGTTTAAGTGCATGTTTACACACTGCTTACAGGTTTTCAAAACACAAATAAAAGACATTGTCATTTACCATGCAAATAGCTCAAACTCTTGCAAATGCGAGACCTATTGCATTGCAAATGCTTGTTTAACATGTACTTCGTTTTTTGCGTCCTTCGTCCCGCTTCTTCTTAAATTCACCTTCACCACATCTTCCCCTTTGTCACCCCTTACCTCTCATCCCCTCCTCTCTAACCCTCAAATGTGACTCTCTTCATTTGCACCTCCCATTTCTCTCTTCCCTCATTCTGGAAGGGAGGACACGCGCACCTCTCTTCCTGACAGTCATTTCACTACTGTCACTTACACCTTCCTTTCACAGACCTTGCCGCCGTGCTTTCTTCGGAAGTTCCTCTCAGAGGTACTCCTCTTTTCCACAACCTCGTCTTATCAGCCCACACACACGCACACTCTTTTGCTCTGTTAGACACACCCACAGCCTTCCTTCCCTCTCCCAAATTCTCCTTTCCCTCGTAAACCCCCATCACTTCCACCCTCCCGCACCCTCTTGCTTCCCCTCTGTCACACAGTTTAACCTCCTTTCATCACACATTTTCACTCTCTGCTCTCTGACATACACACATGTACATACCGGCAGAATGGCTGTTTTTATGCTTCTAAAGCATCGTCACAGTGCACACACATTTCCTTGTTGGACAATACCGGCTTAGAGGCCCTGCTGTGGATGTCTGAAGAAAAGAGTCCTATGCAGGCTTGCAAACCTAAGTCGGTGTAGCCAGGATTTCACAATGAATATTCCGTTTTGCAAAGGAGGCAAAATAAAGTATTGGGTCAATTTACAAACTCCTGGACCATGTGTTGATGCTTTGGTGTTTTGCACCTTTTTAGGTCTCGCCTACGCAGCGCGCATGCGCTGCTTGGGAGGGCCTTTAGCCGTCGCTCTGCTCATTTTCAAGCACACACTCGTGCTTGTGGCGGCATCCACCTTGCAGGAGCGAGCAGCGGAGCGCCACAAGCACGAGTGCAGTGCTTGAAAATGAGCAGACTGCTCTCCCAAGCGCGCGCGCACCACTCACGGGACGCTGCAGCTGCTTTCACTTTTTCCGCCACTTGGCCGCCAGCTGCTTTCACTTTTTCCGCCACTTGGCCGCCAGCTGCTTTCACTTTTGCCGCCACTTGTTTTTCTGTAATGCTTATTATTATTTATTCATTTTCTTTTTACTTTGGGGGCACACGCGCTTTACCTTCAGCCATGTTAAGGTAAAGCACGGGTGCCGCGATTCTTGAAAATGTAAAGAAATAGATGTTTTCTATTTGTTTACTTTTGCTACAATCGCGGCACCCGCGCTTTTCTTTAATATGGTTAAAGTTAAAGCGCGGGTGCCGCGATTGCTGAAAAAGTAAACAAATAGAAAAAAATATATTTCTTTACTTTTGCTACAATCGCGGCACCCGCGCTTTACTTCAACATGGTTTTAAGCGCTGGTGCCGCGATTGTTGAAAAAGTAAAGAAATAGATTTATTTTTCTATTTCTTTACTTTAGCAGCAATCGGGAGCTGCCTTCTGCCCGGTTACTTTGTTCAACCAGCAGAGGTTGTCTTTTTCAATTATAATACGGGACCTCCTCCTCGATTTAATGAAAGCCCTGATATCGATACCCCTCGGTTCAGTCCCTGTGCAGACCATACAGGACACCATCCACATTCTACCAGATAAAACCGAGACACCGTATGTCAGGCTGATAATTCTTTTACCCTCTGTAAGCCACATCAGCCACTGAACATCAGGGGGCGCACACACTCACTCCCACGATGACAGGCAGGGGCTCTCAGGAGCCATTCAAGCACGCCAAAAATAGCACAGCGCAGAACCCAGAGGCTGTCTGCTGGGGCCAGCTATATCACCCCCGCCTGATTCAACACCAACTGGCACTCAACATACGTATTCTCAAGCCTATGTCCCCTGGCTAGAATGCGTCTTAGTCTTTCCGGCAAGGCTCACACTGTCTCTCTCCTCGATCTGCTGATGAGCCAGGCACTTCTGTCCCCTGTCCTCCGCCACTCGGTTGCTGGGGGGGTCAATACGAACTTGCACAGCCTGTTGCCTTCCAAGAAATCCTCAGCTCCCAGAGGGAGTTCCACGAGCAGTATTCATTCCTGCAGGCATGCACCTCTTACAATCTCGCTATGGCCTCATCAGCAGCCAGGCATCCTGGGGGGCTTCATGATCCCCAAGGCAGCAGGCCAAGGTGTCCCACAGTCGCCCTGGTTTTGTGCGCTACCTCATGAGACCGTTCACCATGTGGCAACCAGCTCTCTCTCCAATGCGCCCGACCCATGGGCAGAATGAGGCGATCCCTCCCAGACTGCACCCTTACTACATGGGAGCTTCAGACCCTGGCCCAGCCCTTATCCGAAGGATTCTCTCGAGGGGGGCCCTGCGGGAGGCACGCAGGTCCTCGGCATTGGTCTGATGCAGAACCACATCAGGTATGTATGCACGGGTTCGTTTTTGGGTTGTGTTCTCTCTCGGCCACTCTCCGAATGTTTTTGCTCATGGGACCGCTTCTCTGGGGACTGGGACCCATCCCATTACCCCGCCGTATCAGAAGCCGCACAAGTGATCCCCTTCAGGGCCACAGGAGAATGCAGGCTGTCAGCCCGGGCCTGTTCAGAGTTGTCTGTTGGCTCCCCTCGCGGGCATCACAGCGCCACTGCCGGAGGGTCCGCCATGCTCTCCCAACACCTCCAGTCATACCCTGTCTTGCCAGGCACTCACCGGCCCAGGGAGTATCTCTGGCGCAAGCGGCGCTGCCTCTACTCATGCCGTGCAGCGCTGTCTTCACACCCAGGGGTCACGACAGCCCCTGGGCCCAGGATCAGGGGCACGGCCCAGTCTGCAGCCCTCGATTCCTCGTGGCTCAATGCCTCCTAGGACCCCCGGAGATCGTCTCACGGACCCCCAACATCGTGGTTCGCAGAATGGGTGCACAGGGGAGGTAGACCGCTCCAGATGCTTGGAGGTTAGCACTGGATTTTTATTTCGACAGCAGGAGCTCCACAAGGAGAGTTTAAATCGGCCATCTTGCCTGGCCACGCCCTTGATACTGCTGAAAATAAGCTTCTACCCAAAAATCTGTGGGGTGGAGGATACATACTGTCCCCTGCATCATCCCACGATTTCTGTGCCCATGGTGGTAGGTAACACGTATTGAGCTCCCAGGGTCTCAGGAACCCCCTACGGATTATAGGCTGTTGCATCAGTTTTTTTTTAAATTGTAATTGGCTTTTGTGTCAGAAGGCAATGAGGTATCTGAACAGTAATTGCTGTATACTTGCGTTTAGGGCAGAGGTATTCAACCTTTATCGATTTGAACACCCTAACAAAATGTTTTGAAGACAGCCCCACTCTTAAACTTTATGCGAAGAATTGTGGGAGATGCAGGTCTGAGCGCAGGCAGAAGGTCTTATGAGACCATTTTAGGTGTAATTGTTCTGTAGTTCATTATCCACACTAAATGTGTGACGTACATTAGAGCAAATATATGAATTGCCCAAAAAAACACTATATTCACACATCGCGGTGCTATGAATAAACAAGTTACTATTCCCCACTGTGCCAACCAGGATTCAATTCTGTAATAGTCTGGGGGAAAAAACACACACAACCCAAATGAGGTTTCATAAGGTAAAAGAGTGCCTTTCCCACAGATTACTTTAACTAGCATTTATTGTTCATTTTGTGCGTTATTTTATATGCAGATACCTGAAGGTGACAAAACAAAAGTCTTAACAGAATATGTTGTTCTTCTTAGCCATGTCTTAGACACCACGACCCTCAGGATCACCGTTCTCAGATGTTTTTAAGCACTTCAACCACTGCATGTAATTTAAGACATCCTGGAAAATTGCCAAATAAACGAAGTCAGGCTTCCAGGCCATCTTCATTCAGAAGTACTTGTTGAATCATTTATGCCCCCCTGGGAATACAACCAGGGGCCCCCAGGGGGCGGGCGCGCCATACAATTTGAAGACCTCTGCTTTAGGAATCTGTTGCATCGAGTCTCAAAACCGGTTCCACCAACTTAAGATGTAATGTTATTTCTGCTCAGTCACATCCAAAACGGTAGGGCTGAAGTAGAGTTAGCTATACATCTGACATGCGCCTGACCCCTCCCCAATTCTGCCAACGTATCAGAGACCAGTCAGAAAATCGGAAATATTCCCTTTAGAGTAACTACTGCGCCTTTCAGTGCCCGCTATCTTAATCCCCATTTAAGAAGGGATAGAAAAAAGATTACATAAGATTTCTCATTTTACTGTACATTTCTGACATATTAGGAGTGTTCCACAGATTGTGGCACTATTCTGCAAATTCGGTGCCTGGGTTTCGAGGCAGAGAGAACAAATGAAAGAGGACACAATGGAGGAAGTAAGACTGGCACCTCACACGCAGCTAACTACGCTTGCTAGCATCACTGACTATTCTGGGGACTCCTGCACACTGTGAGGGCACATCAGCTAAAATCTATATCTATATCTATATATCTATATCTATATATCTATATATCTATATATATCTATATATATATATATATATATCTCTCTCTCCCCCCCCCCAGTGAACGTTCTCTCCCACTCCCTGTGTGTGGGTGTGGCAAGCACGTTTCCCCCCTTCCTACACCTCCGTCTTCCCGAGAGGTGTTATGGTCACGGGGCCCTGTCTCCTGCTAACGATCCATCAGTGTGCAATGCCACAATCTGTGGAATGTCACTCCGGAGCAGGACAGCGTATCATGTGGGTTGACAATGTATAGTGTCTCACCCACCCAAAATAAACGCCTCTAAAGCTAATGCCTCTACTTGCGTTTTAGTGGCACAGAGAGCGCCGTTTGCTTCTTCCTGAAGACACCATGTTTAACGTGCGCTAGACGCCTTTATTTCTGCCGTTTTAAATAGCGCGGACTCGGCTTGAAGGAACTGGATCGCTTTACATGAGGACCAGGTACATTACACAAGCACATATTCATTTTTGGTAGGCATAGGGAGATGAAGTCATTTGTCCAGAATCACAGGGTGTTGAGTCGACACCGAGACTCGAACCTGGTTCACCAGTTCCAAAGTCGGCAGCTCTGGCCTTACGCCACACCCTTATTCGGTACTGTGCGATGCAAGGGCAGATTGCGCTCTCTCACGGCGCAATCATGTGAACAATTTTGTGGAAATGGCCAGCCTTGTTTAAGTGACTATGACCACATACACAGGCAACAAGAGACCGCTCAAATTTAATTTCTGGTCAATGGGCTGAACACCCTGACTAGACATAGGATGGGGGTGGGGCCGGCTTTGAAGCTGGGGAACCAGGTTCGAGTCTCGGCAGGGACGCTCAAACATCCTGTGATTCTGGGCAAATCACTTAATCTTCCCGTGCCTAAAAATGAACGTGTTAGTCTGTAATGCAACTGGTGCTCATCTAAAGCGCACTGATACCTTCGGGGTCGAGTTCGCGTAAAACGTCAAAACAAAACTGATTTCCCACGGTTATTCTTCATACTATACTTCATACTGCTGCACAAAAACACACATTGTGCAACCTGCATATGATCAGCAGGAGCACAGCAGTTCCCATACTGATTTCAAGTAAAAACACAGGCCCGCATTTAACTCGCAGAAACCAATGTTTAGCAGTCCTTCCACTGACTTCCAAAGAAGCACAATATTTAGTCAAAAATTAACTGCACAACAAGGTTAAAACAAGCCTTGGCTTAGCCAATAGGTCTCGCCTTTGGAACCGTATAAGTGTTTAGCCATGCAGCAGTTCATGTTGTTGCACCAGGGATATTGTGCTGCATAACTAAATACTTATAAGGTCCCAAAGTCGAGACCTATTGGCTATGCCAATGCTTGTTTGGGAGTAGCCGTGTGAACGAACAGGTCTGTGTGATTAGAAGCTAGGTTTGTGTAAGACACCGTGATGCATCAGGGTGTGAGTGTGTGTGCAAAGTAACTAGCGACATGGATATCCGTGTATGCGAGAGTGGGTGTTGTACCCAAGTGTGCTTGTGAGATCACGGGCGGGTGCTTGAGACAGAATGCAAGTGCACCAACACAGGGGAGGAGGGGGCAGAATAAGAGGGACAGCATAGTTGTACATGTGCCATTTTACCATTCCCGGTGGGTCCCTCACCTCACCCCAGACAGTGTGTGACTGTGCATATTCGTGTATAGTAAAATTATGAAGAACGAGCGTGAGAAAGTGAGCGCAATGACTGCGTGTGTGCGCGCGCACTGGGCGGGAGATGCGCTGTGGAAGCAGCTCGTGTTTACAACCTTATCTCGTGCCCACAGGGCGCGCTGCAATGAGCAGTGCAGGGAGGGGGGTGGAGGGGGGGTGCTTGTCCAGTCACTATCATGTGCTATCAGGCGTCTGTTAGGAGAGGACTGGTGCAAACATGTTTGTGTAAGTGTGAATGGAGGGCAGCAGAGGCTCCCCTCGCGCAGGGTCGAGCTGACCTATAGGGTAATCTATATTTTACACGATGTGCTTTGCAGCAGGCACAGTAACCATCTATGTTATTTTAGGAGTCAAAACTGTGACTAGACAGCCCATAGATCTGTTCGGCAAGTGCATTAACCACCAGAGTTATCTTACCATTATTATCATTCACTAAAATTTGCTGGGCACAGAAAGATGGTGCTTAATACAATGAGATATTTTTAAGCAGGTGGCTTAATCCAATGAGATATTTTAAAATCCAATTAGATATTTTAAAATGCAGCGTCTTTATAATGAATTCAGTAAGGCCAAACAGATTTACTGTTACATTTGGCCTTGTTGACAGTTTCTTTGTGGCAGAATTTTTAAAGAATAAATGTATAGGTTGACTGTCAGACTGCTTTGTATGACTCCGCCCCCTTCCGCTGCCACACCTTGACCCCCAATTATGGGCTCCCGTAGTATTTTTTTTCCAACCCCAGCACTGGTGGACACAAAGGGGCCTAGTGTCTACTCTTCCCTACACTTTTCACCGTCTGTGCACATATCACTTCATCCCTCTTCTGTTTTGTTGTCCCTGGGCCATCACCACGGCAACTGCTTCCTCTCTAGTACAATATGTGATGTTTGTGGACCGCTCCTGGGATTGGGAGAAGGCAAACTCCTCCCAAGGGATAAAGATGGCTTTTATCTTAACCAGTTTGGAGAGGGGGAGGAGGAGCTGCCGCTCTCTAATGAAGAGACAGAACCTAGAAAGATGCCCTAGGAACTCTGGAAAAGGTGGGGAAGTGAAAAATGTAAATGCACATAGGCACCATTGCTGAGAATTATGAGTTTTGAAATGACTACTGTGAGACTAACACTGGCCAACTATGAAAAAGTGCACACATATACGCAAATAGTACATAGGCAGATGCACACAGTATAATATCCTGCTGTTTACCACTATTGCTGAGGGTGGGAACGGATGATGACTCACAGGAGATGAAACCTCATTCTGTCATAATGCCCTCTCCCTCAACAATGGTAATAAACACCATATTACACGCGGCCTGTTCGCATTCATGGCGTGTGCAATGCTGTTTTTAATGCAATAGAAAGAAATGCGTTTTTAATCCAAACCAGAGCGAAGGGTTAAATCCATGCAGTGATAGTAATTAAGCTTTGTGATTATAGTCCCAACTCTCCATTGTGAAGAGGAATCGTTGAGAAAATATTCATTCTTTTTAAGCCCTTTAAGCTGTACCATGGTAATTAATTACAAGCCATTTTTAATTTCCAGAACAGTAAGAAATGTATGAATTTGTCTTTATCAGCAAACTCGTTCCAAATAATTTGCCTTAGAAGCCACATTTATTTTCACCGGCTAGACACATATAATGCACACTGGCCATAAGTAGTTACGTTTACGGCTAACTTTCCATCGTTTACGGCTAACTTTCCATCAATGCTTGGAATATAACTTTGGCACAGTTTGAGTAATCTGCACAAAACCTTCTAATCAAATAGCATTGGTGCTAAGTGTCTGCATGTCAAGAAGATTCGCGCAGATCTTTCTGGGAGAGTAAAATATAGGAGTGGGGAATAAAAAAAAACATACATTTTCTATTTCAACTCCCATGGGAAACTTTGCTATTTGCTAAAGCAAAAAATGCTGAATGTAATTTTAACAAACTTGGCAAGGAACTAGAACTTTACGGATATGACGCATAGGTGTCGGGGCTATGACGGAGTACCACGCCTCCGAGTAGCTGTTCGTGACCACGCCCCCTGACGGCAATGGCTGCATAGTTCGGCGGCCTTTGCCTTCGCGTCTTGGCGAGTCCGTGGGAGCCCTTGAGGAAAATTTAAGCACAGCTTGGAGAAAAGAACGGAAAAGAACAGAAAGGGCAGAAAAGCAGAAGGGCTCTGCCAGACGGGATTTTCGATCTTGGATTCTCGGAATAAACGGTCGGGATAACGGCAGGAGTAGCGGCCAGCGGAGCAACGCTTAACGGTGGTTCCGGATGTTGATCGGCTAAGCAACGTTCTACGTGCTTGAACAGGCTCTGGAAGAGGAGGACGACGGGCAGTACAAGAAGGAAAGAGAGGTGAGGAGGTTGGGAGTGGCGAGCTGAGGCGACTTGTGTGGAGAGTACTTTGACAAAAGGACTGCACAGCGGTGGCCAAGCTACGTAGGTCAGGGGAGGAAAACGAAAGGGGGAAAAAAAAAAAAGAGAAAACTCCGGCCAACTAGGGGTACAGCATCTTTTCCACTACGTTTACTACGCTCTCTCCCGAGCAGGTCCATTGAGAAGGGCTGAAATGGGGAGACACAACAAGCAAAGCAACCCAGTCGGCAAGGTGGACGCAGCAACTGGTTTAAAGGCAAAGACTCGCTTGGCGCAGGCACATGCTAAGGCGTTGTCTGCGGGTGCTGGAAGAACAGGACTTGTGGGGAGCCGCCTCGTTCAGAATTCCAGTTTTGAGAGTTCTGAAGATGAATCGGCAGTAGAGTCCACGGAATTGAGCCAGGGACCTAGAACTTCCCCTACGATACCCATAATAGAAACTCAAGCAATTGGTGAAGGGGGCAAGTTAAAAGTGGACACTTCCATCACTAATGAAAGCAGTAAAGAGGACGGAAAGGGCGTTAAGGAGTTTCCCCTCTTTTCGAAAAAGCTACCGCAGCCAGCTCCTCCTCAGCCAATCCCACGTCAGATGGTGGCTGGGGATCTTTCTAGCTTATGTCAGTCCCCTTTAGATCTCAGCTCATCTTCTTCGCCCGCCACCTCTCTCGCCTCTCCAGCGCCTCTTCTCGTTCAAAATCTTCCTGCTTTGTCTACCTCGATGAATGAGTCGCATGCTTTGAATCCTCCTCCTTTGCCTGCTGTAAAGGCTGGAGTCCAGCCATGCTCTCAGCCAGCCCTGAATCAGACACAGACTGGCAGCAGCCCAGTGTTTTCCCCTGGGCTTCCGGAACAGGATCAATTGGGTCAATTGGACCTCCATAATCGGCAAGTGTCTCCTGTTCAGAAGCAAAAATCTTCCAAAATACTACAGTTGATCCATAGCCAGAAGAATCAAGAAATATCAGCCATAGTACAACTTCCAGCTTTTGATCCATCTCTAGATTCAGCTGAAAGTTTAACAAATGTTCCTGCAGAGTCAATCTCCACTAAACAATTAGATATAAAAACTTTGCTTAATATCATCCTTGATGAAATACGTGAAATGAAAAGATCGCAGGAGAATGAAATTGCTTCCCTTCATCTCCGCCTTGGAAAGATCGAAGATGCGGTGGCCTGTCTCCCAGTTAAGATTCAGGCAGTGGAATCCAGGATCTCCCAGCTTGAGGACCAGATGACTGGACTGACTATCAAAGTACGCGAAGCTACAAGGGACAGGAGCTCGTTAGAAAGCAAGCTCGAGGAGCTGGAAAATCACTCTCGTCGCTCCAACTTGCGTATAGTGGGAGTGCCCGAGAGTATGGAAGGTTCCCAGACACCGCAATGGGTGGAATCCTTTATCAAGGAAAAGGTTCTCCCCGAGTTTGGTGGGGATCTTACAATTACCAGGGCCCACAGAGTTCCATTCCATTCCATCCCTTGCCAAGTATGAGTGGCCCTCGCACCATCCTAGTCAACTTTGCAGACTACCGGATAAAAGAGAAGATCCTGACTAAAGCCATACAACAAAGGCAATTTTCTGTGAACGAAACCTCTAATTGTAGAATTTTTCCTGATATGTCTGCGGCCGCGGCCCGGAGACGAAAATAATTTGTTAAGTTGCTCTTTTTGTTTAAAGCTCAAGGCGCACAGGCGTCAATTGCCCAACAGTCAAAACTTCGGGTTTTAGTCAAGGGGAAATTCCATATGTTCTCCAACTTAGAAGAGGCTCAGGATTTTCTTAAGGAAATGTCAGCTCCATAATGAATTAACGAATTAAGGGGTTTTGGAGGGCTTTCTTCTACCTGTGGATATATTTGTTGATTGTTGGGCTGGTTATCTCTGCTCCTCCTTTTACACCTCTTAAAGATATAATGAGGTAGGGGAATTACTTAAAGTAAACTTTGGATCTAAGCGAGCTAATGCGTCTAATACGATTCGCTCTTTTTGTGTGGCCAGGCTATTTTATAGTAATCCATTGTCAGGGAGGGGGGGGTGGTGGGTCACGTTGGGTGCAGTTCCATGGCACCCTCCAAAGTAGTAGGGGAGAGTGAGAGGTGGGTAGCGTGGTGGGGCACCTCCCCGGTGGGTGGGTTGAGTGGGGTGGGGAAGGGGGTGGAAGAAAAAGCAGCAAAAAGAGCAGGAGCAGTGGTGTTAGCTCAACAATTTTGCTTTCTCAGGAAAATGGGAATAGGAATATTCTCAGTTTTTTGTTTTGGTATTTGTTTTTTAAATAGATTGAGATGAATAGGAGTTGTATTACTGCATCCATCAATGTCAATGGGATACTAAACAAATCTAAGTATGGAGCTTTAATAAGGTGGCTAGTGTCTTCCTCCCCCCAGGTTTTATTTCTTCAGGAAACCCATTTAAAAACAAACTACCCCAAGCTGTATATTCCTAGATTTTTTTCACATGTCTTCTTTGCTTCAGCCGGGATGGCCAAAAGAGGTGTCGCTTTATATTTCTGCCGTAGCCTTCCTTGGGAATTCGGCCAAATTCGGAGAGATCCACTGGGGAGGTGGCTTTGGGTGGAGGCTAAACTAAATGGGACAAAGTTAAACTTTGTAAATTACTATGGTCCAATAGCTGATGATTCTACATCCCTAAAAAAGATCGCAGAGCTTCTTAGGGGTGCCCCGGGACAAATAATCCTTGGTGGAGACTTTAATTTTATTCAGGATCTCAAGAAAGACACGTCAAATAAAAAGAAAAAGGAATTGAAACCCCAAACAAAGAAAATATTGGAGGCTATAAGACAGGAATATTTACTGGTTGACCAATGGCGTAGATTGAATCCGACGGCAATGAAATTTACCTGTTACTCTAAACAATTTCACACGGCCTCCCGGATCGATTTTTTCCTGAGTTCACGTTCTTTGAAAGTACTAGGTACTACGATAGGGGCTAATCCATTTTCAGATCATTCCCTCATTTCAATAGAGCTGGAAATTGAAGGGGGAGGTAAAACGGAATCCAGGTGGCAGATGGATCGTCTACTCCTGCAAGATCTTAATTGGGTTACCCAAACCAAAAAGTGGATATTGGAGTTTTTTTACCATAAATGAAGACACCGCAGATATTTTCTCAGTTTGGGGCGGGTTTAAGGCAGCCATGCAGGGACAGATAATTGCCCCCTCAGCCGTTCAGTCAAGAAAAAGGCGGATGAAGATTAATCAACTTCAACAGGCAGTAAATGAGGCCATGAGTTTAAGAGATATCCAATCACAGGGCAGCCGAGATGCCGTTATTCGGCTAGAAAAGGCAAAATTAGCCTTAAAAGAATTTTTTCTTATTGAAGAAATCAATAGCTCCAAAACCTTTCAACAGCAAGTCTATGAGGAGAGCCAAATGGTGGGAAAAATGTTGGCAGGGCAAACAAAATTGAAACAGGATAAAGCCTTAATTACCGAAATTATTGATCCAATGACCCAAAATATCAGTGGAGATAAGGATGATATAGCTCAAGTTTTTTTAGAACATTATACACAGCTGTATTCTACGAATTATGGGGTAGGCTTAGACCTTATTCGTAAATACTTTGACAAAGTAAATCTTCCTATACTAGCTGGCACGCAAGCTGATCAACTTGAGCGCGAAATTTTGGCGGTAGAAGTTTTGGACTCGGTTAAATCAATTACAGGGGCGAAGGCCTGTGGAGCAGTCGGGCTCCCAATTGAATTTTATAAAATTTTCTCTAAAGAGTTGACTCCTTTTTTGGCAAAATTATTTAATGTAGTTAGAATGGGAGGCTTTGTTCCTCCGAGCTTTAAGGAGTCCATCATTATTAGTTTTGTCAAAAAGGGAAAGAATCATAAGGATGTCAACTCTTACAGGCCGATCAGCTTGCTTAACGCGGATTTTAAAATTCTTATGAAAATCTGGGCCCAACGTTTTACTCCGATCGCCCAGGCGTTAATACACCCTGACCAGTCCGGCTTTGTGGCAGGGAGGACAATGGCCTCAAATACTGGATTTCTAATACAGGTTCTCGATTTTGCCACTAGTAATAAAACTCCAACTTTAGTTACAATGGTCGATGCCGAGAAGGCATTTGACCTGGTTAACTGGGATGCTCTTTTTTTTTGGGAATGCAAAGATTTGGTTTCCCTGTTCTTGTCATCAATATGCTGAGAAACATCTACCAAGGCGCTCAAACTCGAGTGGTTATTAATGCCAAGACGGTAGGGGTAATTAATATAAATCGAGGTACCAGACAGGGTTGCCCGATGTCCCCATTTTGTTTACTTTTTTTATCGAGTCGCTTGCAGTAAGAATCCGTGGTAATCCTGAAATTAAACCACCAATAGAAGGAATGGCGAAAATAAAATTATTCGCCGACGATATAATTTTATATCTGCAACCAGACAAACTAAATCTTGATCTGGCTCTTCTTGAATTCAGTAAATATGAAATGATAAGCGGATATAAAATAAATCAAAATAAAACTGAGGTTCTGGCTTTGAATGTGAACTGTAATTTCTTACCTTCGAATTTAAAATCTCAAGCTCTAAAAGTAGAACCTATTAGATATCTAGGTATCTATGTATCTAGTCAACTTGAACAACTATTGAATCTAAACTATTTAGCGATGCGAGATAAAATTAAAGTCTTGCTTGATAGATGGATTCTTTTACCATTGACCTTGATTGGTCGTGTAGCACTTATTAAGATGTCGATACTTCCTTTATTGGTGTTTCTCTTTATTAATGTACCGTTGAAAATCAATTCCCATTTTTTAAAGATATTGAGTCAATGATCAGAGATTTTGTATGGAATCGAAAAGCATCTAGGGTTAGGCTCCCCATACTTCAGCTAGGAACAACTCAAGGGGGTCTAGCGTTACCAAATATCCGTACTTATTATCTGGCAGCGATCTTAGATCTCTCGGCATGTCTATTAGATCCTAATGGTTGGTCTGATAGTTTTTTTTACGATAGAATGATTCAGGAGTCAGGTTCACAAGTTTCTTTTTTTTTTTAAAAACAGCCAAATTACCCAAAAGACCCGCTATAAGACTATTCGGGATTTTTCCGATAGACTTCAGTCCTTTTTAAACAACCCGGGTTTGGTGGATTTCACTTTTGAATCTGGAAGAGGCCAAAGTTCTTGGGCTCCAAATCCATTCTACTAAGTGTAAAAGATGGAGGGACTGTGGTTTAGGAGAGTTGGGTTCTTTCTTTGTGTCACGGAAATTCATTTCTTGGCAGGAGGTCTTAGATAGATCCGATAATCGATTAACAACAGGGTTTTTGGAATACCTCCAGATATTAAATTTTGTTAACAAATATAATATGTCGTCATGTGAGACATCATCAGTTTCGGTCAATGCCCTCTATAAAGCAAAATTAAAAGGAGTGGGAAATTGGTGTACTCTACTAAGAAAGGGTCAAGAGTCTCCTTTGATTGAAGAAATTCTTATTAAAATAACTCGCGAAACTGATTGCTCTTTCACGAGACAGGAGTGGGAACAAATTGCACAGTTAGGAAGTAAGGCTCTTAGAGCAGCCAATTTCAAAAGGATGTCCTTCCTATCTCGCTGGTTGGCCTATTTCACTCTGAAGGCCCTTAATAAACGTTTCCCGGGAGTAGATAATAAATGTTTTCGTTGCCAGCATCAAGATGGGGGCGATTAGCTCCATATATTTTATACATGTCCGAAGCTCGAAGTATTTTAGCGCGAGATCTTTGCTGCAATAAGTTTGGCAATTGAAAAAAAGCTTGAACCTGAAACTGAGATGGCTCTCTTTGGCATTTCTTGAAAAGGATCTGACTTGTCTAAGGCCGAAGAGACATACTCGGCGATCTGCTCGTTAGTAGCCCGTTCCTTAATCCTCCAAAATTGGAGGTCAGAGGATATACCATCTTACTCGAAGTGGGTGAATAAAATGCAAAAGATACAAAGGTTCGAAGAGGCCTATGCCAAAAGAGTTGGGGCTTTAAAAAGGTTTACTAATATCTGGAAACTCTTTGTTAGTGGCCCGTTTATGAATGTCACATGGCACTTTAGTATTTGGGGTCACCTTAAGAATGTTAGCACTTTACGAAATTGGTGATTCTAGTTAAGCACTGTGCACTTTTTTGCTTGTCTCGAGGTTAAGATATGTTGAGACCGCAATGTGGTAGGGATACCTCAAAGAAAATTAAATATTTATATAGTCAATAAATGCCCTATGTATTAGGAGGCTAGGTTAAACAATATCATTATTATAGGCTCCTGGTTATTCTTGTTATTCAGCACATTTTGCACTATCTGCACATTAGAAATTAGGTATGGATATTTCAGTGTAATTCTTTTAATAACTGTTTTGATCTATTGCGCATCGACTTTGTATATTGTTTTTATTGCCCATCTGCTCTGCTCAATAAAAAATTTAAAAAAAAAAAAAGAAACTAGAACTTTACTGCGAGGAGTGTGGATACTCGGTTTGGTGAAAATCTGTTTAGTTCGAGATTATTGGGATTACAAGAATATGGCAGGTGTGTTCCAAGAGTTCAGTATAGGGACACTTGGACCGACAATTCCCGTTATCATCCGTGGATTCCTGAATGCATTTTAAAAATAAACCCCACTGGACAAGGAAGCCTTTTGTCCCATCGCCCACTGCATATTCCCGGATCCCCACGCTCCCCCTGGATGTCTGACAGAAAACCTTTCTGTTGCGGCTGCCATTTCCCATTGCGGCGCACTGAGCACCACTTTGGGAAAAATAAAGAAAACTAGGCTCTGGCATTAAAGTTAATTTTTAAAAGTGATTTTTGTAGTGGTATTTGCAGGTCCTGGGCCAGATCTACACAATCTGGATCCTCTTTAGACTGCACCGATTCTGCAGGACATCTCAGAAAGTGTAGATCTGGCCCGGGATCCCTGAATCCTCATTAAAATAAGTAAATAAATAAAAGCTGTGCCCATCAGCAAGCCAAGGCCAATAACCATGTGCAGCAGGCGTGGAGCACGTCAAGAGGTTGGGTGCACGGCCAGGCCTTCAGCGAACCTATGGTGGTTGTGGGCAAGGGCTGTGCACGGCGGGACTGGGTGTGTGCAAGGGTGGGACACGAACAAGGTTGGATAAATTTGGGGGTTGGGTACAGGCCCTGGAGTTAAGCCGTGCTGTGCACGGCTCGAGGACATGCATAGATGCGTTCAGCACTTGCGAAGTTTGGGCTTTCCAGGCAGCTTTGTGGCCACCATCCCTGTGCACAGTACCTTGGCTTGCATGAGGAGCTGGGGTTGTGTGCAGCGCATGGCGAAAGGCCAACATTTACAGCTAAACCCGCCACACAGGGCCACATATCATGCTCAGCAGGGGGTAGGCACAACAAAGAGGTACGCAGCACATCTTCATAAAACCCCCAAATTTACTAAAACAAACTTTACTTAAAGTCATGATTTCTATTACTCTTACCATAGCAACCTATGTTTAAAAAACACCCTTTGAACTAAGCGAAGAAAAACAGTTAACTTACACTTATGCTTACGATTAAAACCGGAAAAACCCTGAAAGGACTTATGCTTACGATTATAACCGGAAAAACCCTGAAACTTGCCAGTCGTTGTTAGCTTCGCAATGCATACCTTGCCTAACAGCCATGGAAACCATAAGGCACACATCAAACACAATGCTTATGATAAAATAAATGTATGCTAATCAGAACAGCGGAGATCATTAAACAACAAATACCCAACACAAAGAAATCATACGGTCGTTCATTGATAAGGCTAATAGTAACATACGTCATAAGAACTGTGAGAGCCTCAATGTGACTCGCGATCTGATGTGTCACTCTCTGGGCATGGTGTGTTAGGATTTGCAAGGTGTTCAATGGTTTTAATTCTTAACCATAACTGTGCTATAAATGTTTCCTTAAGTGGATCTGTAACAAGTTAGCATCATTGTCCCCTACAGTGTATAACAGTCCTGCTGGCTCCAGACGCAGCCTGGCAGAAAACGTACGAAGCATAATGAACACACAATTGAAAAGTGCTGCACTGGCTCTCAGGTGAAGGAGTGCATCAAATGAGAACGATTTGCAGTTCACAAAACCTACTGGAAGAAAGAGCCTGGAAACATGTTCAATCCGGCTCAGCACTACACCTCCACTAGGCACCATTATTTCTCCAACGTGCATCGATGTGTCTTCAGAAAACATAAGCATGGGGCAGCGAATAGGTGTTCATGACCCCCACTGCAGGAGCGGCCCATGCAGGTAAGAGCCGTGAGGCGGTGCGGCGATGGTGCAGGGGTGAGTGGGGGGGAAGGGGGGGGGACTCGACAGATGACGACGAGAGAAAATGTATTATTTATTTAATTTTCAGAAACTGATGATTAAACTGGTCAGGCTGGCATCCAGCTGACAGCCACAAGACACCAGAGGCATCAATAGGGGCTCACAGCTCGCACCTGGCTGGACTTTAACAATGCGTGCACCTTCCTTCACAACTGGGACTCTTTGCCAGCTACCATAGTGCTTTGTGCTATCCACAAGGAACTTGCAGCATGCTACAAAACTCCCAACTAAGTAATGCCATTGAGGGGCTCTGGTGATATGATATGACAAGGGATTTGTAAATGCCATGAGAACCGTTATGTCACATTTAGACACTTCAGCTCTCAGCAACTTTGCCAATCACTATATTTCCATACAAATCTTGAAGATGTGCAATGCTTGCAATTTTCCAGCTAAAAAAGTCTTTGCACGGCGTTTTATTTTTTTTGTCAGGTTTTTTTAAAATGCTGCCTAGCTGTTGGGTCTCTGCACAAATCATGTCATAACAGAGCATGTGTGTCTCCTGTGTAGTTGTGGAGTAGGCCGGGGAGCAATATTGCTTCCGAGGAAGGGCTCGGTTCTCCTGCAGGTAGGTGTATAGGACTGAAAGCCAAGACATGGCCTTCCACTGCTCCTACTCCCTGCAATGGGAATAGCTTATGAGAAGTGGACTCTAGGCCAGTTTCTTTCTTATCGAAGAAACACGTTTCACTGACTCGCCAGGGGATGCTGTGCACATAAAAACAAGAACTGGCAAAGCCAAAAGGTCTCACATTTCAGACATAATAGCTTTGCCAATTTTTTTTTCTGATGCCGAGTGCATCATCAAAAATAAATGCCTTTTGCCAGTGCTGCTAAAATAAAAGATATGAAAAAAGAGCACAATGACATGTATGTGTGCACATGAGGGAGTACACGTCATTATAGCATAGTGATGTTACACGCATTAGGACCCTCGTAGTTCTGGGGCGGGCTTTAAACAGGAACTACGTCATATGTGAAGAAGTGTTAAGATGTGGTTAATACGGAGTATGGGAGAATGAGCAGTATGTGAACGTACAATGAGAAATTAAGAAGCATTTGACTACAGCTCCCACGTGGCATAGTTTATTTGCATGTTCCAGGGCTGGTGAAGATGCTACATCTGGCAGCAAGTAGGGAATACATGCCCAAAGAAAACAAGGCTGATCTCCCTGAGAGTTTGCAACAGTACAGCAAACCACGTGTGTGTGCCATATGTGCCTCAAATTGATGCAAAGCAGTCTGCGACTGGTCCATGTGGAGTCAAAGCCCTGCTCCAGCCCATACACGGCCAAAGAAGGTGAGGGCCCTACAGAGGAGCACATTCAAAACACCCGCCAAAACTGCCAGTGAAGCAGTTGGCAGAAACGCAGCACTGCACCTTGAATACGGAGCAATTACTCAAATGAAGCAGTGAGATAACGACAGCGACAAACAGATACCAGAAACAAAGAATTTACTCACTGCCAAAAAACAAGCGAAGCATTCTACAACCTCCGAGCGGGAGTGGTGACCCAAGCATAAGCACAAGGGTTGTGCTTGCAGAAGCTGCAGACAATGATGGGTACAGAAAAGGCTGTCTGAACAGTACGTGTTCTCAATGATGGCAGAAGAGAGTGCGAAATGTTATGCAGCCGTGTTCCTGAAGCCAACACTGCCTTTCGACCCTTCTAAGTAACAGACCATTGGTGGCAGGTGGGCTGCGTGGATCGAAACATTCAACAACTTCATAGATGGTCTTGAAGAAGAGGACAATAAGATCCTCAAATATTTGAAAAACCTTGCATGCGATGGAGTGAAAGAAGTGTTAAAGAAAATCTCACAGACTGATGTGAAATAGTACCAAAAGGTAAAACAAAGCGTTGATAGCCAAGTTCAATCCAATGCGGAATGTCGACTATGAACGATATTCTTCAACCAAACACGAAAACATGATGGTGACACATGAGCAAGTTTGTTTAAAGACTTGACGCACTAATTAAGCACCGTAAGTTTTGTGACTTCACCAACGAAGAAGCCATGCACCTCAGAATAATTGATGGCTGCCTTTCAGATTAGTTTAGAAGGCGCATGCTGGGAGAAACACACAGTCTAGAGAAAATGCTGATGGCTTCAAAAGCAGTAGAATGAGCAGACCGACAAGCTGCTGACATGAAAGCAGGAACAGCACTCAATGAATCAGCATTGACCGTGAAAAGCAAGTACAAGCAAAAGCAAGATACACGCGAATCGACATCTTTGAAGAAATCAAAGCTATGCTTCCAAAGTGTATTTTCATTTCCCCATGAAGGTGAATGTCCACCCATCGGGAAGGTCTGCAAAGGTTGTGGAAGAAATAATAATTTTGTTACTGTGTGCCGAGCGAAAGAAAAATCAAGTGCATCATGAAGGAAAGGAAAGATGGACGCGAGAACGTTCCAGAAGCACTCTCGCCACGCTCCGAAAACCAAAAACCAACATCAGGTACAATGATTTGAAACCAGACAAGATCAATTGTCTTCAAGTTCATCGTACAAAAGTTCTGTGACCTCACTATGGAGTACCAGCAAAGAAGATGGGTGTGCACTGATGATATCTATCAAAGAACCGCTTGCCCGGGGGAGGGGGAGGGAGCTGGAGAGAGCACCAGCCTGTTAAGAATATCTCAGTTCAAAGAAAGCTCACCAGACAAAGCGAGAAACTTAATTTGGACATTGTCCTAAAATCACCCTGAAAGTGAACAATCACCGAATAACTTTCATCATAGACAGTGGTACATCAATTAATATCATGCCAGTGGAAAAATGTAACTGCCTATCCCCTGTTGCCTGCCTCACTCAGTCAGGAACGAAGGTGTGTACTTCTGAGCCATTGAAAAGCCAAGGGCCGTTCACAGCGACACTGCGACACAAAAAGACATCGGTGCAAGCCACCATTCATGTTCTACAAGGGACTTCGTTGACTGCTTGTTTGCTCAGTTTTGCCACCACTGTGGAGATGGGGTTGATATCCCTAAACTACAACCTCTGTGCTCAGTCTGAGATCACGAGTCAATTCCGGATGTTGTTCCGTCGCCTGGGATAACTTAAGAAAATTAAAATACAGTTTCAAATCAATTCAACAAACATTCATCCTGTTGCTCAATGGCACCGTAGAGTTGCTTTTAATCTACTAGAAGCTGTAGAGAAAGAGTTGGAAGCACTCTTAAAACATATCACTGAACACTCTACAGGCCCCAAACCATGGGTTTTGCCCATAGCAGTAGTTCCGAAAAAGGACAGGAGAGGAGCAGTGTGCATCTGCGATGAAATGCGCCAAGAAACAAAGCCATTTAAAGGGAAAGACACCCTGGTCCACACATAGCGGACATGATCAAGCAATTGAACTGAGCCAAAGTATTTTCCCCACTCAACCTGAATAAAGGATACCATCAACTTGAACTGGAGAACTGCAGGTACATTGCACCCTTTTCGACTAATGTTGATCTGTTCAGATATAAGAGACTGAGTTTTGGAGTATCCTCGGCTGCTGAGATATTTGAGGATGTTATTCGCAGAGTAATCCAACCTGTTACACATGCTTTCAATTACAGTGATGACATACTGGTCCTTGGGAAGACACAGAAAAAACATGATAAAGCCCTCACCCAAGTGTGCCAGTTACTTGTTTATGTAGGCCTCACTCTGAATGCTGCAAAGTGTGAGTTTCACAAAACCAAACTCAAGTTCTTTGGGCACATACTCTCTGATGGGGGAGTGACTCCAGACCCAGACAAGGGGCAAGCACCGCCATCCACCCCCCAACCCCAGGATGTTACCATGCTTTGATCCTTTATAGGCATGGCCAGTTATTGCTCGAGATAAATTCCCAACTTTGCTACAGTGAGTGCCCCATTGAGAGACTTGACAAAGCGAAATGTACAGTTTCAGTGATCTCCAGAATGCAACCAGAGTTTCAAAGACAATAAACATGCGATTGAGAATGCAACTGAAATGGCCTACTTCGACCCCAAGTTACATACCAAACTAACAGTTGATGTGAGCCCGGTAGAGTTAGGGGCAATACTTGCTCAACACAATGGCCATCCGAATGTTCAGAGACACATCGTAGACTATGCCAGTAGAAGCTTATCTGAAACCGAACTTGCCTACTCTCAGCCGGAGAAGGAGTCTGGCTGTGGTGTGGGCTGGCGAACATTTTCATGTATTCCTTTACGGAAAACGATTTACTGTCATCACGGACCACCATGCGTTGTTTAAATTTTTCAGAAACCTGAAATCCAAGATGCCCCCTCGCATTGAGAGGTGGAGGTTAAGATTGCAAGAGTACGAATTTGACATTGTGCACAAACCGGGTAAAGATCAGAACCTGGCAGATTACTTTTCACAAATGCCACTATCTTGTCACAGTTCAACATCGAGGACAGCTGAAGCCTATCTCAACTTTATTGTGAGATCTAGCACACCAGAGGCTCTGTCTGTCAAACAAACTATTGCTGCCACTAAAGCAGATAAAGACATGACCATAATCAAAGAACTTATTGCCATGCAAGCATGGAGGAGAAGCACCTGGCCCCTTGCCGATGATGTTGAATTAAAAAAAGTTCAAAAATGTACAGAATGAGTTAGCAGTCACCCAAGAAGGTGCAATACTATGAGGCTGGAGAATCGTTATACCTGGAAGCCTACGACAGCAGGTCATCGAGCTGGCTCATGAAGGACACCGTGGTATCGTAGCCACCAAGAGAGCCCCAAGAGATTGAGCGTGGTTCCCTCGGCTAGATGAGCAAGTCGAGAAAGAGCTCAAGGCGTGCCACATTTGCAATTGTTTGTCCCCCAAAGTAATGCAGCACCCAGTGACAATGTCTGACCTTTCTTCTCATGCATGGGAGAGTGTTGCCATTGACTTTTTTGGGTCTTTAGGAAATGGACATCATCTCATGGTAGTCATAGATGATTATTCACATTCGGGCCACAGGCTTTAGCGCTGGTGGCACCCAGTGCGACAATGTTTGTTGGCGCCCCCCAATGACCACCTCCGCCATGGATTCCCTTACTACCACCCTTTAACAGTGCCCCTAAAGTCTCCATAATCACACTCTCTCAAATGCATTTTATTCGTTTTATAACACCATTCATATCGTGTAGGGTGTCAGAGAACTTTACATGACACACACTACACAGAGACAATCAAACGTAGGTGTGTAAATCAGTGTATAAGAAATGTTTAATAAGACAGAACAATAAGGTATAGGAGTCAAATGTCATCCATGCTGGTATGCAGTATAGTTTAAGAGTGCTTGGTCTGAAAAAGCACAAACTCAGAATTAAAAACATGACACCATGGCTGGGGGCTCTCTTTAATAATCAGAACTGATTTCCGTCCAAATGAACCTTTTTTCCAACATTGGGATAACGAACGCCTGGTGAAAAAATCATAACACTCTAATCTGTATCTTGCTGTTTGCATGCAGCTTATTGATGACAGTTAATAGCTCACTGTTCTAGGTTAGGATTATAACTCAAACTGCAAGTAACAAAAGGATCTCATAGACAAAAGCAGTAACCCACTGACCTACTTACATTATATGCACTTAGTGATCTGAATGGTACAGGTTCTTTGCAGCAGGCACATTAACCCTCTGCACTACCTTAAGATGAGTCAAAACTTCCACTAGACAAAACTCCATCTCTGTCCAAGAAGAACATTCATCACTGGAGCTATTTTGATTTTTTTATTGCTGCCTGAAAATTGCTGGAGGCCAGGAACTTGGCAGCAGGAGCTTTTAATACCATAATATACTTCAAACATGATGCACCCACCCGAAGTCAGCGCCTAGTGCAGTCGCACCTTGTTCACATTTTTCTTTGGTGGAAGCCCTGACTTCAACAACCCATGACAAAGTCATAGACTGACTTGATGACATCTTTGCAATGTGGGGCATTCCCAAAATTCTTAAATCTGACAATGGCCAGCCCTTTAACAGCAAAGAATTCAAAGACTTTCTTGTGCGACTCAACGTCAAACACTACAAGAGTATGCCCTCTGGTCCCAAGCCAACGGTATAGTTAAAAATTTCATGGGCACCCTCAAAAGGGTCATTCAACGAGTATCCAAGGAGGGAACTGATCTGAAATAAGCCATGTGCCTGGCCCTGCGGGGCTATCAGTCAACTCCTCACTCCACAACTGGTACAAATTCAACCACCTTGCTATTTGAGAGAGCCGTCAGAACAAAGTTACCTCAATGGCCCCGGATCGACCAGTGAACTCTGACAAGGTTCGAGACACCAATGCGACTCGCAAAAAGAAAAAAAAATATATATATGCATATCAGCGTTGCCATGCCCATGAGACAGCCTTTGACAAAGAAGACTGGGTACTGGTTAAACAGAAACGAAGACGGAAAAAGGACACTCCTTTTGCCGCTGAGCCCCTACAGGTCGTGGCATGCAAAGGATCAATGGTGACAGCACATTGTTCTGAATAATCCATCACTCAGGACACATCACACTTCAGACACTTACCGCAACACTTGTCGAGTTCTGAAACCATGCGTGAAGCCACTCAGCCAGCAGGTCCGGCTCAAGTGCCTGAGTCTATGTCACCATTGTTCGATCAGGGTGGGCCTCAATCATTTTGGATCACCCGGTCCGGTCGGCAAGTGATGTTTACCACTTTTTATTTAACGAAGGGGGAGGTGTAGCATATTGATGTTACACACACTAGGACTCCCGTGGTTCTGGGGTGGACTTTAAACAGGAACGACGTCATATGTGGGGAGGTGTTAAGGTGTGGCTAATATGGAGTATGGGAGAATGCACAGTGTTTGAATGTATGATGAGGAATAAAGAAGCATTTGACGACAGCTCCCGCGTGGTGTATTTTATTTGCATGCTCCAGGGCTGGGAAAGAAGGTACAGTCATGAGGCGGCTTAGTGTGAGGAGGTATGTGTACGCATGATTCACCACATATGCGTGTATATGGTATGATGTGATGGTGCTGTCATTTGTTTATTATTTATTTATGATTCCAAGATGGCAGAAGCCACTTGCAATGGTAAATTAAAAAAATTAAAAATTGTGTGCGAAAGCTATTTTCCAAAAAGGAGTGTTCTGGCAGCAATTAGCATACATAGATTAAATAGATACAGTTAAATGTAGGTACAACTACAATGGGAGGGGTGGAGACTAATGGAGAAGTCTGTAGGGGAAAAGTCAACGTGGGCAAAAACTGGGACTGGGCGAGAGAGCAACAGAGAAGACTAAGGAATATATATATATATATATATATATATATATATATATATATACACACATATATATACATATATATACATATATATACATATATATACACGCACAATGGATGTTCATTATCTGAGGACTATATTCTGTGCACAGAAAACTAACTATAAGCGATTTCAAACTATTTTCACTCTGCTTACATAGTCAATTACGTTTGTTATCCTATTGTGGAGTAAACAAAAAGGTGATGGGTGGAACTCGTGAATCAATCTCAGCTACTGGTAATTACTCATGTCCGCAACCCAGTTCATCATTTTATTGCACACAATGCACCTCAGATTAGACCCAGCCATATGCAAAGCAGCAGTTGGGACTGGACTATTCCTATTGGGGCAGGATGAAGGCTAAGACAGGTCCTCTCCAAACTTGAACACAAGCAACCCAAGACCATTTTTGCCCAGGTTGGGGCTCTTTAATTGGGTGCAGCTTGATTTCAGTGGCAAAGTGAGCATTGAAACCATGTCTGGGCATACCCGTTGCACTGAAGTAAACAAACATGTGATGGGTGGGATGCTTGAATTAATCTCTGCAACTGGAAATTACTCAGGCCGCATCTCAGTACATTGTTTTGCCCACAATGCCAGCTCAAATTAGACCCAGCCATATGCAAATCAGCCTTGATCCTGTTAAAAAAGAACAGTCCAGCCCGAACTGCCAAGCCAGGCCCTCTCTGAACCGGAACACAAGCAACCTAAGACCGGTTTCACTTTAGTTGGGGCCTTCAGTCAAGTGCAGCGTGGTCCTAGTGGCAAAGTTAGCAGGCGATCCATGTGTGGGAATAGCTGTCGTACTTAGGGAGCCCTACATAAGCAAGCATAAAAGTGATGGGTGGGCATGGTAAATTTCACCTCTAGCAACCAGGCAATATTTGTAAGAAAAAGGGTCCAAGGCAAGCCTGCATTGTCATCGGGTCTCATTCCTCTACCCCAGCAGCCCCTTGAGAGGCAGACTGGGGGTTTACTCGCAAACTGTACAAACAGTGAGGCTCTAGGCAATACTAGCCACCAAGCTGACTTTGCGCATTATGTATGAGGCCAGCCCACACTGGTATCCGGCCCATCCCTCTACCCCCAGGAGCTCACTCAATCGTTCTGCCCCCTAAGGGAAGGAGATTGGCGAGTTTACTCCAATGTGCCCACACAACGAAGCAGAAAGCATAACTAGACACAACACTTTTTTGAAACACGTGGTTAGAGGCCAAGAAGATAATGCTTTATCAAGACAATCCTAACTTTTTTTTGTGTCGTAATTCTTTATTAAATTTTTCACAACATATACACAAAAGAAGTGAATACAGGGTCATGTGTTTCGTCGGCCATCGGTGAATTACATCCAGTTTACATCAGCGAGGAGGAACCACAGATGGTTGTCAGCTGGACTGTATGGACAGAAAACAGTGCGAGCCTAAGCGGGGGGGGGGGGAGGCGGTGTGGGATAGGCATTGGTATACCTGGGTGTGGGTATGAGATGCTCTTGTACTTTCTGCGCCACGCTGTGCGGTTCCTTCATCTGTGGGGTTAGTCTCTTGCAAGCAGGGGGTCGCGTGACGGAGTTATTGAGGGCTTTGTGGTCCCCTGGGGGTCATGGTGTCACATTGGGTTTATTACTCCTTTATTACTCGCGGGGGCCCCCTCAGGGCCACTAGTTTCCTAATGGGATCTGAAGAGAGAGGCGGAAGTCCCCCAAGCTAAATGGGTATGTTAGGGGGTGTGTCTGAGTGTGGAGCCTAGTATGCAGTGGGAGTGCTGCTATGAACAGATCCAGGTTTTGGCAGACGCTGAAAAGGCTAGGTATGTTAGTGCTGGGGTGGGTTAAGCTTCATCTGCATGAGAGGGGGGCCGATGGGGAGGGAGCGGTGTGCCCTCCCGACTCTGCCACTCCTCTCCCGTCTTCCTGTGCTACTCGTGTCCACAGGGGTGTTATGCTAGTCTCTCTAACCTCAATAGTCCCCTTCAGTTTTTGGAGCTGGATGAAGGCCGGCAAGTCGTAGTCCGGGGAGCCAAGGCCCGTAGGGCGGGTGGGGTAGGGGCCCCCCAGTCTCCCATCAGTGTGCCAGGGGGAGAGTGGGGTGGGGGAGGATGGGGGGGAGGGAATGGGGAGGAGAAGGAGGAAAGAGAAGGGAGGAGGGAAGAAGGAAGATAATAAATGGATGAAAGTGATAACCAAAAAATATATCCGATCTCTCGGTGACACAAGCTATGTTGTGAGGATGGGATTGGTGTGCATGGGGTTTTGCAGGAGCGATAGCCGTAAGTGAGTAGTTAGAAGAATATGGAAGGGGAGGTAGGGGTCCGCAATTATGTAAAGGTGCTGTAGGGAAGATCGTGAGGGGGGAGTCAGGAAGCTGTGACGGAACAGATTACTAAGGTGTTATGTCGTAGGTGATAGCGATGGGCGGCAGCTATGGCTAAGGCACTGGGCCTAAGGCGGAGGGAAGCTCCGGTTCCCCTGTATGGTGTTGAGGGTCTCCAGCGTTCACCTCTGTGCCTAAGAAGGGTGCCCATGTCTGCAGGAATAGGTCGGATTGGTCCTGCAGGTTATAGATAACTCGTTCATGGGAGGCGGTTTGGATCATGGCTACCAGCCACAACTCCTGCATCGGTGGGGCCGATGCCCTCCATTGACGTAATATGCAGAGTGTGGCCATTGCCGTGTGGTAGAGGCGGCGTTGGGGCCTCGATAGTTCTGGACAGTGGTGCAAATCGTGCAAAAGGATCGCGGGGGTCAGCAGTAGGAGAAGAGGCATGGAGACGCTCCGGGTCCGGCCCACGTACGCCCAGAAGGACTGCACTGAGGAGCATTCACATATGACATGTGTTGTGTCACAGCGAGTGTTTGTGCATCTCCAGGAGTTGGCATGTGGGAGTAGGACCGCTCTGTGTAGTTTCGTGGGTGTCCAGTACCAATCTTGTAGGACTTTGAAAAGAAAATTTCAGCCGTGCCTTTCTGGTGCCCTTGTCCAGGGTTTCTAGAATGTCCGCCCAATCGTCGTCCTCATATGAGACTGATAAACGCGATTGCCACCTGATACGCAGCGTCCGTGACAGGGGTTGTGAGAAGAAATGGGACAAGAGTACTACGTATAGTCCAGTCATAACCCCTTTGTGTTTCCCCCACGTGTAGAGGTGTAGTACTATCAGCGACGTGGGTAGGGACCATGGATAGGGCCCCAGGCATTGCCTCAAGCAATGCTGCAATTGTGTATGTTTACAGTACTGCATTGCGGGGAGGTCAAACTCTTCACCTAATTGCGCTAGCGTTTTCAGGGAACCATTGCTGATGAGCTGATTGAGTGTATGCATACCCGCCGCCTGCCATATGGACCACGACAGGTCCCTTCCGCTTATGCGAATAGCGGCATTCCCCACAGGGGAGCGTTCTCATCTAGCCGGGGATGCGAACCCAGTAGCCGGTGCGCTCGTTGCCAGGCCTTGCGCATAGCAGACATTACCGGATGGGTGGTGTGTCGTGTCTGGGGCCCCACACATAAAGGGCAGATAGCCCTGTCTCAGCCGAAAGCAGGTGTCACTCTAGGGGCACCCAGTGTGGCTTGTCCGGGGTCTCTGGCATTAGGCTGGGAAAGGTGTAGGGCCAGGGCATAGTATTCTACCGAGGGGAGGCCCAGTCCCTGCTGGTCCGGCGAGCTTGCAGCTTGGACACGGCTATACGGGTTTCGAGGAGCCCCATACAAACGATCTGATTCCGGAGTCTATCTGGCGCAGGGTGGTGAGGGGTATCTGCATAGGGAGCATCCCAAGTGTGTATGTGAAGTGCGGGAGCGTTACCATGCGGACAGCCTCCACATGGAGAGTCCCAGCACCTTCCATTTCTCAAAGTCGCGCTGCATCAGGGTGATCAGTGGGTTTAGGTTGTCTGAGACCATACCTACCAGGCCTTTATCCACTAAGATACCAAGATATTTAAGGCGCAAGTGTTGCAAGTGGAATGGGAAGCCATGGATAGCTGCCCTTGTGGTCCAGTCTGAAATGGGAAGTGCTTCGCTCTTATCCCAGTTAATTTTATATCGGGAGAGGGAGAAGTCGTCAATGATTTGGAGCAGAGACGGTAGTGATCGGCGCAGTTCCGTAAGGGTTAGCAAGATGTCGTCCGCATAAAGGTACAGTTTGGATTCGCCAACCAGGAGGCATATGCCCGTGATGTTGGCCGAGTTACGCATGGTGGCCGCCAGGGGCTCCATGGCCAGAAGGAAGAGGAGTGGGGAGAGGGGGCATCCTTGGCGCGTTCCTCTGCGGATTGGAAAAGGATCGGATAGGAATCCCCCGCAGTTCACCTGTGTGGTTGGGTTACCGTAAAGCAGGTGTACCTTGGCGATAAATTGATCGCCGAGGCCGAAGTGTTCCATCACCTGGAATAAGTATCTCCATTCAATGCGATCGAACGACTTCTCCACATCAAGCGATAGGGCAAGCGCGTCCAAAGGGAGGTCTTTGGCCGTCCAGAGCGTGTGTGCGAGAGCGCGTAAATGGTTTCTGGAGGAACGGCCTGGCACGAAGCCCACCTGTGAGGCGTGCACCAGTGAGGTGAGGACTTTTCGGAGGCGGGACGCAAGGACAGTGGCCAGGATTTTGATGTCGCAAATTAACAGCGATATGGGCCGGTGGCTGCCGCATAGCAAAGGGTCCTTCCCGGGTTTAGGTAGGACAGCTATGACAGTGCTGTTGGAAAGTAGACCCAGGGAAGATGTCTGTTCTGCTTTGCAGAACGCCGCCTGTAGTGTACCGGCTTCCTCCTCACCCGCCCAGTGATAGAATTACGCTGGGAAGCCATCTTCTCCAGGGGCCTTGTGATAGGGTAGTTTCGCTATTGCTGAAGCTATCTCTTCCTTGCTAAACTCCCCGTCCAGTAACTCTCTTCCCTTATCTGAGAAGCGGGGGAGTTTCGCCTCCTGTAGAAAGGTGGTCAGTTTGTCCGCCTCAACAGGTTGCTCTGGAGTATAAAGGGCCTTGTAAAATGAAGCGAATTCATTTACGATGTCCTGGGGGCGGGTGAGGGTCTCACCTGATGCAGACGTTATGGCTGGTATGGCCATAGGCGCTTCGCTCTGGCGTAGCTGTGCTACCAGCAACCTCCCCACCTTCTCCCCCTGCTCATAGTGTCTCCCCTTCATCCTCTGCAGGGCGTACTCTGCTTTGGAGGTGAAGAGGCTGTTTAAGGCCATCCGGGCCTGCTCTAGAAATTTGCGGTGTTGTGGGGAGGGATATGTGGAGTATAAGCGAGTATATGTCCTGATGTCGGTTTCCAGCGTCTTTTGCTGGGCTATATTGTGTCTATTGGCTTATGCTGCGTCTCGCATGAGTTGGCCACGTATGGTAGCCTTTGCTGTGGCCCAGAGGGTCCTGCCAGATTCCACAGAGCCACGGTTAACGGAAAGGTAGCCTTTGAGGTGTGTCTGTAATTGGGCTTTGCCGGCAGGGGTCCGATGGCGCTGGATGTTCATCCACCAAGGCTTGCAGCCCGGACTGGCCAGCCCCAGTTCCAGGGAAAGGAGAACCGGAGAGTGGTCAGAGAGGGCCGCCTCCTGGATTTGGGATTCCCGAGTAAACTGTATGGCTCTGTGGGAAATGAGGAAGTAGTCCAGCCGAGAAAGCGTGCCGTGCGTCGGGGAGGTAAAGGTATAGTCTGTCTGTGGGATGGCTCAGCCGCCAGTGGTCCACTAAGCCATTATCTAGCATCACGTCCTCCATCAGAGCCCTGTCCGCTGCATTGTTCTTATCGAGGTGCCCCGTTCCTATCAGAACCGGGTCCTTCGCTAGGTTCCACTCCCCCCCAATGAGAAATTGTGAGGCTCATATTTCCATCAGAACCCAGTTGAGCTGTAGGAGAAATGATTTTTTCGCCCCTGCTGGGCGTAAACCGACCCCCACACATATATGGTGGTCACCAAACTTTAGCTTTGCAAATGCATACCGACCGTCAGGATCCGTCCATGTTTTAGTCACCGGAAGGGATGTCCAGAGAAGATATGCCACCCCGCATTTTCGTGTGGGCCTTACGTCCCCGGTGCCTCCACTCTGTACACTGCAGTGGATCACCTTCCCCACCCAGTCCCTGCGCAACTTGTCCGACTCCATAGCATCAAGGAGTAGTGCAACATCCCCGTGCTTGGACTGCAAGTAGGCGAGTATTTTTTTTCGTTTAATGTAGTGTGTGAGGCCAGGGACGATCCAAGTTATAGCACGCAGTGGGTGCAAGGAGTTCATGGTGAGAAGTCTCAGCGAGCGGGGAATGGAAGTTCCGGCGATGTGTATCAAGAGTTCTCGCGGGTAGAGAAGTATGATAATGTGACCCGGAGGGTGGCACCGTTCTCAGAGGGGCAGCAGGGGCTGATGCGCAGGGTCTGTGGGGGGTGCAGGGGAAGGAAGGTGAAGTGTCCGGATGGAAGAAGTGTGAGGGTCTGTGAAAGTGGGGGGAGATATAGAAGACCTGTACAAAAGAGGGAGAAGGTGAGTGAGGGGCACAAAGGATATGAAAAGAAAAGACGCAGATTCTGAAAGGAAGGATACGGGGGTGAAGAGAGGGTGGTGGAATCGGGTAACCCCCTGGCACTTCACGAGCGGTATAGGACTCTGCCGGGCCGTCAAAACCTCTGGTGGTCAGAGAGGGGCCTTGCTTTAGTAGGGATACCATGCAACCAGATTGGGGGGGGGGAGGGGTAAGGAGGGCTGGGTTGTCACGGTGGAAAATGCGCTGTGTCCGGGCAGGGGAGAGGAAGGGGTGAGGGAGGACCAAGAGGACACAGGGTTTGGGGGAATGGACTCCCGGGCGCTAAGTATCGCAGGGAACACTAAACTTCTTACCACGGGTCTAAACTCAGCGGGGCGCCATCCAGAGGGTGAGTCCATTCTACCGAGGGGGGTGGGGGGGGCGGGCTTTGCATAGGGTATCACTAGGAAATTGAAAGAGATAAGGCGGTCTGAAGGGGGAAGAAGAACCGGCAGCACGCGGGGAAGGGGAGCATAGGGGTGCCCTATCGGGCTCATGGATATGACTGCGTGTGGGGCACACTCCATGGGAATAATATCAGTGCCAGATTCGGGATCAGCAGCACATCCGGTATGAAGGGGGGAGAGAGGGGTGGCGGGCATGTGGCCAGGGGCAAGCAGGTGTTATAGCAAATCAGGATTGCCAAAAACACAGCAAAATTGGTAGCATAGTTAGAGCAAAAGGAATATCACCAACAGGTGGTACATGCAACATATAGAACTTATAACTTGCATAACGCTCTATTAGCTAATACCATGTAAACTATACTCATCTGCCCAACACCTGGCTGTCGTCCCACCGATCGTGCAGGTATATGTCCAGATACATGAGGAGGCCATCAGCCTGGATTGTCCTCTCCGGGCCCCCTCCGCCCCTGGTCAGCCTCCGGTGTGGGCTTCAGAGGGGAACGGGATTTGTCTCTCTGTTGGTCGTGTATGAAAGCGGTCACAGTTTGGAGGGCAGAGGCCTTGTCCTCATGGGTGCGAGTTAACCTGTCCTGGTCCCTGCCCCGGTGCCAAGTTCCGCTGGTATTCCGTCTCCTGCCATCCGACGATTGAGAGGGAGCGGGTGCTTGTGAAAGTTCAGGGTTCCCGTGTTGAGTGTCCATTTCCTGTTGTCCCATGGCGTCCAAAACCGGTGCAGGTCTTCTGGATCGTAAAAATCCTTGGAGATGCCGTCCCTAGTTATACGGAGCCGCGCAGGTTTGAAAAGGCCGTATTTGATGTTGAGCTGACGTAGTCTAGGCCTCAGGGAGAGGAAGGCCTTGCGGCGTTCATTGGTCTCTTTAAAAAAAGTCTGCGGCCATTCGGATGTTGTGACCGTCGTGAATGAACAACCCTTGGGCGTGCGCTGCGGTCAGCATTTGCCTCGTTTGGTCATGGCGTAGAAAGCAGGCAATAAGCGGGCGCGGGCACGTGTTAGAGTCCTTGCATGGGGGGCCTATACGATGAGCACGCTGTATCTCCAGTGGAGGATCAAAGGCATCCCCAATGAGTTTCGGGAGGGTTTCTTTCAGGAACATACCTGCATTTGGGCCCTCAATTGACTCAGGAAAGCCAAAAAAGCAGACATTGTCCCTCCAGCTGCGGTCCTCCAAATCGACCAGTTTACTACGGAGGAATTGGAGTTCCTGATCCCTATCATGCACAGTGTTGAGACGTCCCTCTACTACTGCCAGTCTCTGATCCAAACCCTCGACCCGGGCATGAAACCCAGCTATGTCCGCTCGGATCGATTTGGCTATGTTCGCTAGCTTGGATATGTTGGAGTCCATTCTTCCAGCCGTCGGTCACACCTGTCTCGGGGGCTGTTGGAGGTGCGGGGGCCGCTCATGGAGGGGAAGTCACCCTTTGTGGCCATATTGCGTGGTTGCTTGAGCGCCTCTGTAAATAGGAGCTGTCTGGAGAACTTACTCCCCCGCTTCGCCGTGGACATTCGCGCTGTGGTTTAATGCTGGGTCCAATGCTGCTATGTAAGGTCACTCACTGGCCATGGGGTGAGGCAGGTGGCGGGCCAACAGGTGGGACAGACCATACTAACTTTGAGCCATACGCCACCACCTTCAGGTCACAGTCTATCTTTCTGCAGATTGTCGGGGATGCCCAATAAGTATCAAAGTTATTCCTTACCACTCCCAAGTGCATCTCAGTTTCTGTTTCTAAGGGCAATGGTTTCAGTATTTGGGCCTGGGAAACCCAACCAATCATGGGCATTTCTGACTACTATAGACCCTAGGAAATCAGGATGGTTTGACATCTCTGGATCCCATCAGGTTTTCCTACCTACAATACTGTTAAAACAGCAGCAATGTGACCCCAAATAACAGTTTCCTCTGTTTCCTCTAAGGTAACTCCAGTGTTGGAGTCTGCAGGCAGCTTGCACATAGGGAACCCTACTAACCTTGGACATTTCTGAAAACCAGAGATCGAGGGTGGTGTGGCCTACATGGTTCCGATCAAGTTTTCCCAAACAGAATGCCATGCAAACATGAGTACTAGACCTAAAAAAAAACTTGGTTTCCAGTTTCAAATGACAATGAGAGCTATATTGAAAATAGGAGAATCATCTGACACCTGGGGAACCATACCAACCTGGGGCTGCTCTGAAAACTACAGACACTGGGAAATTAACCCATCCCATTTTCAACACAGAATGCCCCACAAATGTCAAAACTACTCCAAATCGCCCTCAATTCCTTCTCAGTCTTCAAAGGCGATGGTCAGCAATTAAACAAAACTTCAGCAGTATCTGGAAAAAAAAGGATAAGGAAGGGAAAATAATCTGAAAACAATATAAGCCCATCATCCTTGACAAGGAAGTGGACTTATTTTTGGTGAAGATTCACATGTGATCAGGCAATGTGCCATTTCTCACAGTGCAAGAGAGCCAGTGGCCGAAGTGGGCTGACCCATCCCCATTCTGTGGTTGGAGGGAATTAAATGTGTATGTCTAGCAAATAGTGTCCATCCATTTAGTCTATCAGGATTTTTTGTAACTTTTGTATCACTCACGGTAACTGGACTAAGTGTGTTAGTTGACAAAGTCCGCCTGTTAGGAGAAGGCCACTGCTGCACAGCTAGGGTAAGAGACACTGGGTGGGTTACAAATTAATAGAGGTGTGCATGTCTGTGGGCTCTGTGTGTGTGTGTGAGACTGCCGATTGGTGCAACCGGATATTTGCACACAGGTAGCATGTTGCAGAAGGGACTCTTCACGGGTAGGTACCGACGTGAAGTAGGCATTATAGTGAGAGTGGGCATCCATAGCGTAGGTCTGTAGTGATTACTGAGGTCTGTGTTGTTTTTCACGGTCTACACACTATAGGAGAAAGTTGCCTTTAAGTACAGGTTTGCGCTACTTAGACCTACAAAATCCAGGGAGGTATCAATCTGGGGTAAAACATGTACCCAGAGTATGAATTTCCAGTCCCAAACATTCCACATACACACTTTATGGAACTTTAAGATTTGTCATATTTCCCTGGCTCAGCTCATAATAAGATTCCAGACCTTTGTCCTCTTAATGGGCCAAGTTAATTCCTCTGCACCCCAGCAGAGGGATCAAAGGCTGCTCCACACAATAGAGCAATTAGCAGTGCTTGACTCAGTTCCTGGAAAAGGAAAGGGGCAGAGAGAAAATCTGTTTTTGATCATTAGCACCCACACTACACTAGGGCTAGGACAGACCAGGCCTCCTGGAACAAAGGAGGGAGCCCAGAGCTCTGGAGCCAACACAAGAGGGGTACATCTTTAAAGTTTTATTGGGAAAGAATCAGGCAGTTGAGTCAGCAAGGGGCAGAGCTGAGGCTCTCAGGAGAGCTCTTACTAGAAATAACTTGAAGTTGCCAATTTGGAATATCCCAAAATGCTGTACAGGAGGGTTGGAACAGGGGTGGAGGGATGATTTGGCTACCTAGGTTTGGCAGGGGTACCTGGCCCTTAAAGGTTTCCATCCCACATAAAAAAAACACTCCGAGAGCCACAGATGGCTCCATTGACTCTAATCTTTGACTCAGATGTACATCCACCACAGGAACATCAGGTCATAGTGATAGTCATTCTGCCCTATCGAGGACATGGCAACCGTCACTGATTTTCCCTGCCCATATCTGCCATGCAAGATATGGCGGACATGGACAATTTAGAATGGCCACGATGCCCACAGAGAAACTCCCTGCACGTTGGAAGCCTTTGTTTAATGTCTAGAGAGAACAGACTCCTGCTTTAGAAATTTGCTTTCTCTAATCAAAAGGTTTGTTGAGCAGGCTCTTCAAACATGGTGCCCTTCTGGCAAACCTTCAGTGATGAGGAGAGAGCAGTGGTGGTTCCACTCACAGCACAGGGGTCCCCACCAGGCATGTGGGAATCTCTCAATAGGGCAGATGATGTTCCAACAGTGGGGCAGAGGCCTTGGCTCTGCCTCCCTGACAGACTGTCTGCCTAGGTATAAATAATCCCCTTTATGGTCTGAACTGCACCCCCAAAAGAGTTGAGCATGCCTTTTTAATACTGCAGATGAAACAGACACAAATTTGGGTGTTAAGAGCATACTAGTGGCATTACATTGTGTATCTTTCAATGGTATAGCAAGCACATTCATGGAGAAAGGAGCTGAACTAGGGGTCTGGCTTGCTTCTTACAGCAAAACACTAGCCGAGCCAACACAAGATTCGACATTCAAAGGATTCAGCAAAAATCATGTAACATATCTTAAAGACTCATTCAGAATAAAAATAGGTTTTTCTTGAACATTTTTGCCTCACTACATCGATATCTGTTAGAAGTAATAGTTTTTAAACATGATATTTCCACCACCCCCAATGCTCTGGCGACATTGGCATGAGGGAACCAATAGATGCTAGTTATCCATGTGCACTTTAGGTATGGCCAATACTGTTGTTGCATGTGGAACACCAATTATTGTCTAATAACCCATACATAAGTGAGGTTTTTACATAGCACACTTTCCGAACTGGACTCCTTCAAGGTGGTCTTGGATCTGACTTTCAATAAACTGAGATACAGTGAGGTACAGTGATTTGAGTGATGTCACATGCTTTGGTCACAAAGGGAATTTAGGAGCCGAGCCCTGGGTTCCTGGATAAGGAATGTACAATTCAGCCACTGGATGAACACCTCCCTCCGTCCCCCTTTCAACCCCTAAAGGACAATGCTCTGTGTTATTTTATAACCTACAAGAGTACACTGTGTTCCTCGATCCAAGCACTTACTGACCGATTTTCAGGGTTTTCTAGAGTTTGTTATTCCCAAACTTGCTGTTAAAGTTCCTGCACCTACATTTTCTAGAAAGTGCTTTATTTTAATGTATGACCATTTGAGCATGTCCTTGGAATGGAGGAGCCTGATTTCTATCTCAGGCCACTTTTTCCAGGAGTCTAGGTTAAGAAAGTCTTTTATTTGCCTATATCCATTTTCCTCCCACTTTCTCAATACAGCCGGCTGTAGTAGTTTAACCTCTCCCGTATAGAGATCTGATAGACTCGTCATACCATTTATTCTCGGAATTCTGTAGAAAGCTAACAATTGAGCTCTTTGTTTAAGAATCCATTGGAGTACCTTGTACCGCACTTTCTTCGGATCCTTGACTATTCTTGTGGGATCCTTAATTCTATTAAAATTTTATTCATAAAAAAATTATCTATTTCCGAGGTGTCAAGTTGGGTAAAATAAATCTGTGTTTGTTGTGTGCAAAATTTGCAAAATAGTATTCTCTTATGTTTGGGAGGGACAGCCCTCCCCATTCCTTCGAAAAATTTAAAGTGCCTAGTGCTAATCTTGGTGTCTTGTTAGCCCACAGTAAAGATGAAAACAAACTATCTATCTCCTTAAAAAAAGACATTTGTAGAGCGCATGGAGCTGCTGCAAATAAGAAGTTAAACAGTGGTAAAATAGACATTTGGATAAGTGCCACTCGTCCTAAGATAGATAATGGTAGTTGGTTCCATCGTGCTAAAAGGTGCCTAACTTTTTGTTTCAGGGGAATATAATTCAGCTGGAACAGCTCCTCTACTTTTTCTGTCACATATATCCCTAGAGATTTCTTCGGGCGTGAGTTGTACATTGGCCTAAAATTGGGCAGTAGAGTATCCACGGAACAGCTGCATAAGATAATTTCCGTCTTGGCTTTATTTATTTTGTATCCACCTATTGCTTGGAATTCCGAAAAGATCCCTAGGATCTCTTCTTGGGTATGATCCTTAGAGTTTAAAAAAAGAACAATATAGTCAGCATAGATTTTTTTTTATTAGTCATGCCTTGCAGTGGTGTGGTATGTAAATTTTTTTGTCTAATAGCTATTGCCAAAGGTTCAATAAAAAGGGCGAATAAAATAGGGGAAAGGGGACAGCCTTGTCTTGTACCCCGATTTATTCGACAAGAGCCTACATTTATTGAATTAATTAATATTTGCACCTGTGAGCCTTTATAAAAGTTTTCTTATTAATTGTATAAAACCTTGTGGGAAACCGAACTTTTCAAGAATAATAAAAAGACAGTCCCAGGATACTAGATCAAAGGCTTTCTCAGCGTCTAAAAACCACACCTGAGCTTCAATAATATTCTTATGAAAGTAATCCAGGGCTTCTATTAAAAATGTTGTGTTTGTCGAAGGCTGTCTCCCTGCCACAAATGCACATTGATCTGCGTGAATAAGACAACCCACAATTCTATTAAGCCGATTTGTGAGAAGTTTTGTAAAAATCTTATAGTCAACGTTAAGAAGACTAATAGGTCTATAAGAATTGACGTTTTCTCTATCTTTCTCTTTCTTCAAAACGCTGACTACTACCGCTGTGTGGAAAGAGGCTGGGGGTTCTCCTCCTTTCAATAGATGGTTAGCTAATTTTAGGATTTGTATATTAAGAGTTGGGGCTAATCTTTTATATAATTCTGCTGGTAGCCCGTCCTCCCCGGTCGCTTTACAGTTCAACTTCCTCAATAGAGAATTCCTCTAGTAATGATTCTCTAATATCACTGTGCAGTGAAGGGATCAGCAATTTATCCAGGAATCCTATAATGAGTCTGGCGACGTTTGTCGGTCTGACTGATAGATTCCCCTGTAGTGTGTCAGAAAGGCATCCCCAATATCTTTAGTGTGTGTTAATTGTGTTTTAGATACCTCATCCTGAATACTTTCAATTCTATTTTTTACCTGCTTCTCCTTTGCCTGCCATGCAAGTAGCTTCCCAGTGTACTCACTCTCCTCATATGCCTTTTGGAGATATGTCCTACTTATAAGATCCCCCAGTTGATAATAATACTCCTGCATCTGCGATTTCGCTTGTAGCAACTCCTGTTTTGTTTTAAAATTCCTATACTTCACGTGATTGTTATTTGCCTGCGCATAGCGCGCCTCCATTTTTAATCTTTCTTCCTTTTTAGCCTTTTGTTGCGGGATTTCTTTTGATGTAATTATTCCCCTTAAGGTGGCCTTGAATGCATCCCATACTATATTTATTGGTGCTGAGCCTGTGTTGTTAAAAAAGAAAGTATTAATCTTGTTGGCTATTTCCGTACACCAGCTCTCGTTTTCCAAATTCAGTTTGTTAAGATACCATCTCATGGGTGTTTTCACCCTTGGTCCTGCTCCCACTATTTCCATCTTAATTATAGCATGGTCTGAAAACTCATTCGGGATATGATCATATGCATTAACCCTGAGGCCATGTGAGATCAGGAAAAAATCTATCCTAAAAGCTGTATCGTACTTTGTCGAAAAGCATGAGAAGTCCTGTTTTCCCGGGTTTTGACAGCGCCATTGATCTATCAAATCTAAAGACTTTTTACAGCTAGCCAGGGCAATAGCTACCTGGGGCTTGTTTTGCTTTCGAGCCTTCTTAGAGGAATCAACTGCAGGGTCCTGAAGGAAATTAAAATCGCCCCCCCATATAATAGGACCGGGAATGCACGAGAGTGCCTGCTTCAGCTGTAGCAGCGGTTGGGGATTATCCAAAACTGGGGCGTAAATTGTAGCCAAAGTGAGACTTGACTGATTTAGAGTTCCATGTATAAAAACCCACCTGCCCCCTGGGTCTGACTGGGTGTTTTTTACTTGAAAGTGTACGTTTCCCTATATAAATCCCTACTCCCTTCTGCGCACACCCTACGTTCGCTGAACATTGGAAGCCAGCCCATTTCTGGAAGATTTTACTTGCATCAGATGCGGTCCAAAAATGGGTTTCCTGTAAAAAAAAAAAAAAATGGCATCCGGGTTGTGGCTTCTAAGCCAGCCTTCAATTGCCTGAGCCTTACGTTTATTATTCAGGCCATTAACATTGAAAGAGGGAACCGTGATGTTTTCCTTACTCATAGCTGTTTTATCAAAAGTTGGCTAGTGACTTTGCGAGCTGTCCGTACCCTGCATGCCTCAAAGACGAATAACTTTGTACTGCTATTCTAAAGTCTAGGTATATATTTGCATACAGACAAAAGTCAAAGGTGCAAAAAATAGCACATAAATAACAGTGACGCATACAGTACCTAAAATGTTTAAAGTGGCAGGTGCTGATATGAATCAATAACATCTGTAGGAGACAGAAGTCTAAAGTACAACAGATAGTAGATAGATCGCAATAGCATTTACAGTACCTAGAATATATAAAGTGACATATGCTAGCATATAAATAGCAGCGACGCATACAGTACCCAACATGTTTAAAATGCCAGATGCTGATATGAATCAATAACATCTATAGGAGATAGAAGTCTAAAGTGCAACAGATAATAAATAAATAGCAATAGCATTTACAGTACCTAGAATATATAAAGTGACAAGGGCTAGCATGAATCAAAAACCCGAGGCACAGACCATAAATATCTAAAATACCACTAATTATCAAATCCCTGTACAATAAATTTCTTAGCAGCTGAATATCTAAAGTGCTTGTGCACCGCACACAGAACTTATAATACCTATAAAGGCAAGTGCTGACATGAGTCAGATCTAGCTCATAACTGTATAAAGTGCTTTGTGCTGTAGCTGGTGACCATCGGTTAAGATTCTTGAAGAACCGGAAACTATAATGTATGAATATAGTACCTGTATTGCTTGGTGCTAAATTAAATTCAGAATGTATCAGAACTGTATAAAGTGCTCCGTGCTCAATCTGATCACATCCGTTTTGAATCCTAAAAAAACGACATACCCTAAAGAAAAAATGTGCAAATAACAAAAGTAGTGCCTATATATAAGTTCTTACTAGTACTATCGCTAAGGTGGATCAGACCTAACAGCGTATGCCATAGCCGTATCATGCCTGCATTCTTTAAAAAGTTTGTAAACATGTCGCCGAATGGTGAGTTATAGCCATAGGCCATTTTATACTGCAGGTAAAAATTACTAATTGTGTTTCCCAATAGCTGATTGCTAGAATGCCTGCAAGAATTATCAAAAACCTGAATCATCCTGCGATAACCAAAAACATCCAAAAAGCAATGAGTTTTTCCCAATAAGAAACACAGGCAGCGTAGGTCTTCCTGACTGGTTTAGCCCTTATTGCGTTTTCTATTTCATAAAGGCACCTGATGATCCTATAATGTTTAAGCTCAAAGATTCATTTTTTAGAGCACACACATTAAAAACTCTTTTTTGTAGATGCTTCACCTCCTCCACCTCCCTCCCTTCCCCCCTCCCTCGAAGGACGGAATTGCCCACTATTCCCTCCTTCCTCCCCTCTTGTTGGATGCCATTTTGTTGCATCCCTATGCACCCTTTAGCTCACCCCTGTCCACCCTGTCTGGTTGAATAGATGAGGAAATCGATTCCCTCTGTTGACCGGCTGAATGAACCAGCTGCACTCCTTCTTGCTGATATGGATAAGGCCTTTGATTCCCTTAGCTGGACCTATCTGTTCGCACTCTTGGACCGCTTGAACTTTGGCCCTAGACTTCTTAGATGCATTTGCCTCCTATACACAGACATCACAGCCTCGGTGCGGATCGCTGACTCAATCTCGCAGCCGTTCCACATCAGAAGAGGCACTAGGCAGGGATGCCCTCTATCTCCCTCTCTGTTCGCACTCGCTATGGAACCACTCGCGGCATGGGTGCGAATCGACGCCCAGATATATAGCTTCGAGTGGTCGGGTGAGGTATCCGATCGCATAGCGCTATACGCTGACGATGTGCTGTTCTTTTTTACACGCCCGAATAGATCTGGCCCACGCCTGCTTCGAATCATGGAAATCTTTGGCTAAAACTCTGGTCTCTATGTGAATGCTCGCAAGTCCTACTTGTGGCCTCTGTGCGGGAGTGATCGGCTTGGGACCTGGGCACAGCAGGTGACGGTGGTGCCGGATGGCTTTAATTACCTTGGGGTGTTCCTGTCGTCGTCTCAACCTGGCAACTGGACTAAAAATCTGGCCCCTCTGCTGCCTCGGATTAAACAACAGGTGAGCTCCTGGTCGCATTTGCCCCCAAAGCTACTCGGCAGGTTGGCCATCTTTAAAATGGTTTTGCTACCCTATCTACTCTACCAACTCCAAAACCATCCCTACCCAATACCACACACCTGGTTTCGGCACTTAAACTCGGTTCTCAGTCACTTCTTCTGGGGGGGGAGCTCCGTGCGGGTCGCCTTACGAACGTGCTTTCAGTCCACGTACTGTGGGGGCCTCGCGACCCCGATATTCAGTCGTACCATGCGGCGTCCCATCTCCTCATATTAAACGATTGGTGGTATGGCGATCGAGGCGACCCTGCCTATGCGCTCGAGCATTGGTTAGTGGACTCTCGGTCGCTACACGATTCTACATTCTAACACGATACTCAACTCGCTGCCGCCTGCAACCCGGACCATCTTTGTGATCTGGCGGCAGGCTCTGCGCAGGATCGGTTGGTGGGGCAGACTTACTAAGAGACCCCCCTCTGGCGTAATGGCCTCCTACCGCAACTGCTCGAACTTCCCGGGTTTGCGGGCTGGGACGCTATTGGAATCTCAACGGTTGGGGATATTCTTCAAGGTCGGACCCTTAAGTCCTTCCAACAACTACAATCCGACTTCCAAATGCCCCACTCCCAATTCTACAAATATCTTCAATTTCGCCAACCTTTCTCTCCTTACCTCACGCGACAAGACACCATCCCCGATTTCAACCCCATTGAGGCCAAAGTGTTTCTGGGTGAGATGGGTGCACACAAAATCACAGCGCTATACCGCACTTTGGTCACCAATAGTCCTAACACACTTTACAAAACCAGGGAGGCCTGGCAAGAAGACCAGGGTCCACTTGACGAAGACGACTGGGTGGAGGCTCTTGAATCCCTGCGCCGTGAAGCCATTGCGGCGTGCTTACGACTTATACAATTCAAATACCTCCACAGGGTTTACTTTACTCGCTACAGACTTTGGCGCGCTGGGATGATTGCGTCTCCCCTCTGTTAAGAACAAAACACAATCATGAACATTCTGCGCCATCTTGTCTGATGAAAGTTCCTACGTGCACATAAACTACAGTCATTCTGATTTACCACAGCCATTTTGTACTCTGTTGGTCACCTTCATTTCACCCTGTCCTCTAGCAGCCTTCTGACTTTCTGACCAAACCTGATATGTGTGCTGGGGGCTATAAACTATTTCCACGGCAAACATCAACATCACCTGCTGCCTCAAACTCGTCTTTCCTCTCATCCCTGCACAAACGGGTTACAAATACCAAACAGACTCTTGCAAACATGGTTTATTGCACTACACACAGCAAGACTGGTTTTTGCCAACAATGGGACCTCTTCTTATCAACAGAACGGACTCTTAGATCTGGCCGGTCTCACTCGTTTTTAGACCCTGAAGCAAGGTCCAGCTGCAATTAAATTGTCTGTTTTTGACCTGGGTGGGAGGAGAGTTAATGTTGGGCTTGTGTAACCATGTTGATAAAACAATGTCAGGCTTGTGTGACAACCTGCCCGGGGCGGAGACTCCAAGCTTGTAACCATGATAAAAGAAACAAATACATTGTGTAAAACTGTATAAAAGGAAGAGTCAGAAGCATTGCCAGTAGAACACCTCCCTGAAGACATCCTGGTGTCAGCAGTTAACGTGGTCTCCTCTAAGAGTAATAAACCTTTTTCTTGCCTTCCAGCTTCCAGCGCCTGCCTCGTTATTTTAGACAGTGAATCCAAAGTGGATTAAAGGTGACTTTGCGCCGGGCAGCATTGGGGATCCAAGGAGACTCGCTGCTTTTCACAAATTGGCGACCCAACGGGAGGCCCATCAGAGACACGTGGGTCCAGTAGAGAGGTCCTAACGACGGAGTGAACGACTAAATGATTGGAGTGCACCTGCCTGAAAGAGACCCTCGTCTGGCTGCCAATTGACTGAACTTCACCGGTTCCGAACGGACCTCTCTCGAGTGACCTGCGGTCCTGACTGGGGCCTTACAGGAACGCCGCATTGATTGTTGGAGTAAGAGGACAACCAGGCGCTGGAAGGGGAATACGAAGAACTGTCCATACGGTCCGGGTAAGGTCGTGAGAAAACATGACTTAAATTGATTGATTGATAGAAATACTAGTATTCCTTTTTGAGTTATTTGAGACATTCCCTGCTTGCAAACAACGTAGAATAGGAATATTCTCTCTTTGCAGACAGCGAAGGACAGGTAGTGCAGACTTTTGTCTAACATTAATTGAGATATTCATTTTGACCGCTAAATACGTCATGCCTGTTTTCTCTAGATTGTTTGATTGTTTTGGACCGGACCGTTTGTTAGAGGTCAGTCATCCGGCACCGCCGGAAGGCACCCCTAACAAGGACATGTACGTAAAATATGGATTAGCCACCGTAGCTTATAGCAAACTATGGCATAAGTACACTAGGAAGGACCGGGTAAATCAGTGGCCACTGATGGGATCTTTCGATCCCGCTAAAATAGAAACGTTAGAATTAGCTCTCCACAAAAAGAAAGCTAGACCAGCCATGTTTGATAGTTTTGGTTTATGGCAAAAAGAAGCAGCTCAACGAAAGAAAAGAGACGAAGCTAGACAAGATAAAGAAACGCGAAAATCAGCTTACCAAGCCTGTAAAAAGTTAGAAGAAGAACTAAAAGAAAAGGAAATCGATAAAAGGAACAGGAATCAAAATATCAGGTCAATGCCCTGTTAGAACGCCCTTAACTCTTTACCCCGAGTTACCAGCAAAACAGGGGGTAGATGATGATTTATTGTTAGGTCCCCCAATGATATACATGCCACCCCCTTACGTCCCTACTCATCCCATAGTACAACGCCAGGACCACCAAAGTATAGCCGGAGATGGCACGATCGCCTCAGTCTCCACCGCCTCTGCTCCCACCGAGTCACCCACACCAAATGCCTCATCAAAGGATACAGTTGTACGTCTCTGTTACCACACCCTTACTGCATATGAAGAGAAGTACCAAAACGTAGGGCCCGAGCGATTAGTGGCTCTCTACAGGAAGGTAGACATCGGAGATGAAGGCGACAACGATGTTGCAGAACTATTTTCATCCACACTAGAAGTATTGCGTCACCTCATAGAACAAGGACAGATAGATGGGGACAGGACAACTAAGGTAGCAGGACCCCCAGTGGAAAAAAACAGATAGCATGATGCCAATAAAAGAAGCTGCCCCTTACTGGATACCTCCTAGAGGACAAGGGACTAATGACGATATAAACCATCAAGACGCTAGAGGAAGGGTGGTCTACAATTGGGTGTATCAGCCATGGGACAGACAGGACATCCTGACCTTCCGTAAATCTTTGCCGGATTTATGAAAGAACCCCACCGCCTTTACGCCGAGCTAGGTACCGCTCTGGGATCAACAATAATGACACTTGCCGACATAGACTTGTTCTTCGGGTTATGTTTGCCAGCAGATGTGTGGAAACAGGTTAAGAAAGTAAACCATACCGAACTGTTTGGTCATACCTGGGAACAACTCGACACACTAGATAAACAGCGGAACCCTGGTCAAAAACCAGTTAAAGCAATATTAGACCTCCCTGACAAAATAGTGCAGAAAGTGAAAACGCTGATCCCAGAGAAAAGATAGACTGGTCCATAGTAACCGCATGCCGCCAGAAACCACAAGAGGACGTCTCAGAGTACTTCTCCAGATTTGAAACTGTGTTCTCTGATTACAGTGGACAAGACATGTCCACCGCAACCGGACACCACTTATTTGTGCAGAACTACGTCAAAGGATGACTGCCAGATGTATCCCAGAAACTACAAGCCAGCGAAAGTAGTTGGGCAGCATCTAAACCGACGGCCATTCTCCAAATGGCCCAGTATTACGAGCATCAGAGAAACGAAAATGACAGGGCTACAGAAAGGAAAAAGAAGGACTTGAAGGAAAGGGTAATGATAGCACAACTCCAGGGGGCGAATACAGGAGGGGAGCAATATAGGGGAGGAAACCAGCAGAATACCCCTAGAGTACAGCCACCTAGGAACAATCCATCTACATCATATGTAGGACGCCAAGACCTAGGACAGGATCAATGTGCATTTTGCAAAAAATATGGACACTGGAAATCCCAATGCCCGACTTTGTTAGGAGCTGCTAGGGGCAGAGGGGCGAGGGAAATAGCAAGTGGACAGAGAGGAAGAGGACGTGGAAGAGGGTACGCGAGTGAAGCAAGCGAGGAAAGGCCAGGAAGAGTGAACGCATTTGACCATCCCAGACAGAATCAGTACCAACAGACAGATTATGACAATACGTACGACTTTGCATAGGACAGCCAGGGGCAAGGGAGGGATCCAGTCGAGCTCTGCGTTGATCAGCAAGGCCCTTATGTTACCGCTGAGGTCCTGGGCACAAGGTCGCCATTTTTGGTAGACACAGGAGCAACACATAGTGCACTATCCAAACGACTGATTCCAAGGGCACCCTTGTCAGGCTCACATGTGACCTCAATAGGATTTGACGGTACGCCCTCCACCAACCCTTTGTCCCGACCCATCCCTTTTAATTTGACAGCAATGGCGTCGAAACGACATTCCTCCTCTCATCTAACACCCCAGACGCCATTATGGGCCTCGACCTTTTGAAACACTTCCATGCGACTATCAGATGCTCACCAGACGGAGTGCGTGTCATCCTGTATGACAACCCCCAACGCCATAGAGAGAACCCTTTTCAGCACATGTTTTCCATCTCTGAGACTGACACATCCCTACTGGACACTTTGCCATCACACTTATGGGCTAGGGCTGATTCAGACGTAGGACGAATGATGATTGACCCAGTACACGTAACAATACGACAGGACGCAACCCTACCGAAGGTACCGCAGTACAAAATATCGCCAGAGGGTGAGAAAGCACTAACAGAGATCATACACTCTTTGGTATAGGCAGGGGTGGTAGAGGAAGTAGTGAGCAACATTTGTAACAGTCCCATACTACCGATTGTAAAGAGACAGGGAGAGGGAGATGGGAAAGCCTACCGCTTCATCATTGACCTGCGGGAGGTAAACAAAATCGTAGTACCACAATACCCAGTAGTTTCCGACATCACAACAATTTTGACTTTAATCCCCTCCACTGCCACCACCTTCACTGTGATCGACCTCAAGAACGCCTTCTTTTCCATACCTATACACGAGGACAGCCGCTATCTTTTTGGATTTACCCTAAATTCCCGTTCGTATAGATTTTGTAGAGCACCTCAGGGGTACACTGAGAGCCCAAGTATCTATAGCCAGGCGCTTAAAAGACAGTTGGACGCCATACAATTGCCAGATGGAGTGGCACTAATACAATATGTAGACGACATCCTTCTAGCAGCAGACACCATACCAATAGCCCTCACAGCCACCATCAAACTACTCCATTTCCTTGCTGAGAATGGTCACAAGGTCTCCCGAAAGAAACTGCAGTTCTGTAAATCACAAGTGACCTATTTGGGTCACCTTTTATCAAAAGAAGGGAGAAAACTCACGCCCGACAGGATCCAGACAATTCTAGACACCCCTGTCCCCAAAAATCAGAAGCAAGTCCGCTCTTTGATAGGCCTCACCTCGTTTTGCAGACAGTGGTTACCGAACTTTAGCCTCATTGTCAAACCCCTTCTCTCCCTCCTAGCTAAGGACATCCCCTCACCTCTCCCCTGGACCCCCAAATGCCAGACAGCCTTTAAAGAACTACGCAATACCCTTTGCTCAGCACCAGTCCTAGGAACCCCAGATTACTCCAAACCATTCTTCCTCTACACACACGAAAGGGAGGGATGTGCATTGTCTGTCCTAACACAGTCAATTGGTCACAAACAACGCCCTTGTGCATATTTTTCTGCCACCCTCGATCCAGTAGCCAGAGCACTGCCAGCGTGCCTGCGCGCTGTGGCAGCTGCAGCGGTATCAATACGCCAGAGCGAAGGAATAGTGCTCTCCAATCCAGTCACTGTTTTAGTACCCCATGCAGTCGACACACTACTGAACCAGACCAAAACCCAACACTTGACTAGCGCCCGACTGACAGGATATGAGTTGACCCTGCTAGCACCGCACATTACCCTAAAGCGATGCACCACCCTCAATCCAGCCACACTGTTACCCCTACCCGAGAACGATTCTAACGTGGCTCCACTACACGACTGTGTGACACTAACCGATGAACAAACAAAAAGTAGAGTAGACCTCAAGAGACACCGCCTTTCTAGAGCCAGATGGAGAACTATGGGTGGATGGTTCGTGCATCAAACTCCCCGACGGCACCACCTCAGCTGCATACGCTGTCACCACAGCCCGAACCATTCTAGAAACAGCCCGTATTGCCCAACGTTCCGCCCAGGCAGCAGAACTCATTGCACTCACACGAGCATGTATTTTAGCAGCTGGCACGACAGTTAACATATACACCGACAGCCAATACGCCTTCGGGGTGGTTCACTATTTCGGGATTCTATGGAAAGAAAGAGGGTTCCTGACTTCACACGGTACACCCATCCTGCATGGAGATTTAGTCTCCGCCTTGACGGAAGCAGTCCTCCTCCCCAAAAAGCTAGCAGTGATAAAATGCCAAGCACATAGGAAAGTGACAGATCTCATTGGACAGGGAAATGCGCTAGCAGACGTTACTGCCCGAGCCACAGCAGAAGACAGAACCATGACACGAATGTATGTGACCAGGTCACAAGCTGAACAATGGACTGATGCTAGGACCACTGTAAGGGACATACAGACTACAGGCACACAAGACGAATTGACCGAGTGGGAAAAGGTGGGACTAAAAGACGAGGAAAATTGCTGGAGAATTAAAGACGGAAATAAATGGCTGTTACCCAATGCCTACCTCATCCCCATATTGACCATGGCACATTTACCAGCACACATAGGCTCCACCCCCATGATTGAACTAATCACAAGAGTATGGCATAATGTCAAGATAACAGAATCTGCAAAGCGCCTAGTACAACAATGTATAGTATGCCTACAACACAACCCAGGGAAAGGGACAGTAGTACCACGGGGAGGGTTTGGAGTCCCTGATCACCCCTTTGAAGTCCTTCAAATGGATTACATCCAACTAGAGAGATGCCATGGTCTAAAATATATCCTGGTGGTTGTGTGCGCTTTTAGCAAATGGGTGGAGGCATATCCCACCCGCGACAATACTGCCATAGCCACTGCAAAAGTATTGTTGAAAGAATTCTTCCCCCGGTGCGGCCTTTGCAGAATTTTATGGAGCGACAACGGCCCACACTTCGTAGCCGAAGTGATACAGAACATACTGAAAGGGTTGGGGGTAAAACAAAAATTCCATGCCGTCTTCCACCCCCAATCAGCGGGCCTGGTAGAGAGACACAATGCAACATTGAAACTAAAGCTAGCCAAAATAGTTGCCACAACCGGGTTGAAATGGCCCGACGCCCTTCCATTGGCATTGCTATCAATGCGCTCCACCCCGACCAAACACAGACTGACCCCGTATGAAGTGGTCTTCGGCAGGCCTATGAACATTTGGGCGGCACCAAGACCCACCTCCATTAACGATGTCCCGAACATATTAATGTCAGACTATCTGCATAAATTGACAAACGAGCTAACAATTATCCACCAACAGGTGCAGCAAGCCTTGCCTGACATATCCAGGGGCCCAGGACATGTGATAAAGCCTGGGGACTTCATCCTAGTTCGCAACTTCCAAAGAACGAAGAATCTGGAGCCCAGGTGGACGGGCCCCTGGCAAGTCTTGATCACCACTCGAACTGCCCTCCGAGTGGAAGGAAAAAAAAATAAAAAATTGGCTGCTCGCCCACCACTGCAAGAAAGTCCCTCCAACGCTGGCAACCTGTGAAGAGGTGGAGGTGCAAGAGGAAGTACTCGCAAAAGACCGACCAGCTCTGAGTTGCTACCCACAAGAAGACACCCTCCAACTGTCTGAATTTCCCGACCCCACGGTGCCATCCAAGGAAGGGTACAACCTAAGATCGACGAAAAGGGGGGGAGCTCCAACAACCAGGCCACTAACTGAGTCAGAGTCTCAGATCGGTAGCACAGCCAAACGACGCTACCAGGAAAAACACCAGACAAAAGTCTGTGGTCCTAACAGTTGGTGAGCTCCTCGAAGATGATGGAAGAAACGGAACACCTGCAAAGCCACCGCAAAGACACCAAGACTTTTGAACTGCACAGTACAAAGACAATTGCACTTGTAGCTGCATTTCTCACCTGCCTCCTGCTAATGGTCACACTCTGGATCATTGAAGAGAATGCACCTGCATACAGAACATTGTCACCAACCATGCAACCAATCACAAAGAAAGAACACTACCTGGTATCACTACCGCCACATCTCCGAGAACGACGCAAAGAATTCTGGAATAATTCTTTCGTACAGATGCTGCACCAGCACAATCTTGCCACCAATGCCACTAACTGTTGGGTCTGTGGGCTGCTACCACATGCCACTGAACATTCCATCCCTTTCATCCCTTCACCCTTTTCTGTTCATGGATCTTGCCTTGCCTGGATGATGCTCCTACAAGAAAGTTACAAAGACAATGCCACTTCCGATGGGACAATCGCTCAGTTCTACAACGAGTTCTGGCTAAACCAAACAGGAAGAACAGCAGCTCCCTTTGCCCTCACACCTCCAATACGACATTCCCAATGAATGTCCCCTCCAAAGAACGAGTGGAAATACAAGTGTTCAATAATCCTGTCAGAGCCACATTTTCCTACCTGAAGAAAAGAACTGCTGCAACACTGACTGTGGCCCTATCTGTGGTGAACGTCTCTGGCCTTGTATGCATTGAAGGCCGTGGGACTAAGAATGTGGGTCACAGCACTTGTAACATTGTAAGGACTTTGAACACTGCCAATCCTCCAGCATTTGTTGCATCACCCAATATGTACTTTGTCTGTGGAACCAAAGCCTACACCTGGCTCCCAAGAAACTGGGGGGGGCACGTGCTACATCGCCTTTGTTTTGCCACCGACCTACACAGCCCCTGCAGAGCATCATCGAGAAAAGCGTTCTAAAGACACTGATCAAGCAGACTCTGCCGCATCACAGTTCGTTGACGCAGCAAAAGGGCTCGTCCCGCTATGGGGTCCGATGGCAAACAGCCGAGCCATCAGACATCTGTCTCAAGCGGTAGAAACCGCCCTGAACGTCACAGCTGGCATCCTCACCAACAACACTGCCGAGCTTCAAGCGGTCCGTCTGGTGGCCCTACAAAACCGCATGGTCCTGGACGTGGTACTAGCGGATCGTGGAGGAGCATGTCGCATCATTGGTGCCAGTTGCTGCAAATACATCCCTGATAATTCACCCTCTGTCTATGAAGCAATCGAACATCTCCACAGACTGTCTTCAGAAATTCATCAAGGATCAGAGACTTGGACAATTGGAAGTTGGCTTTGGGGCATCTTAAAGGACTGGGGTTGGAAAATATCAATGTTTCTCTTGGTCCCAGTATTGGCAATATGTGGTTGCTGTTTGGGTGTACACTGTATACCACCTTTGTGTTCTCTTTGCATAAGTGCCTTGCGCCCTAAGACTATGGACACTCAGTTAACAAAAATGAGAGTAATGTATGAACAAGAAATACAGGACATTATGGAGATCGAAATAGACTGACAAGATGGCTAGTTATGTTCAAAGGGGCGACTGTTAAGAACAAAACACAATCATGAACATTCTTCGCCATCTTGTCTGATGAAAGTTCCTACGTGCACATAAACTACAGTCATTCTGATTTACCACAGCCATTTTGTACTCTGTTGGTCACCTTCATTTCACCCTGTCCTCTAGCAGCCTTCTGACTCTCTGACCAAACCTGATATGTGTGCTGGGGGCTATAAACTATTTCCACGACAAACATCAACATCACCTGCTGCCTCAAACTCGTCTTTCCTCTCATCCCTGCACAAACGGGTTACAAATACCAAACAGACTCTTGCAAACATGGTTTATTGCACTACACACAGCAAGACTGGTTTTTTGCCAACAATGGGACCTGTTCTTATCAACAGAACGGACTCTTAGATCTGGCCGGCCTCACTAGTTTTTAGACCCTGAAGCAAGGTCCAGCTGCAATTAAATTGTCTGTTTTTGACCTGGGTGGGAGGAGAGTTAATGTTGGGCTTGTGTAACCATGTTGATAAAACAATGTCAGGCTTGTGTGACAACCTGCCCGGGGCGGAGACTCCAAGCTTGTAACCATGATAAAAAAAACAAATACATTGTGTAAAACTGTATAAAAGGAAGAGTCAGAAGCATTGCCAGTAGAACACCTCCCTGAAGACATCCTGGTGTCAGCAGTTGACGTGGTCTCCTCTAAGAGTAATAAACCTTTTTCTTGCCTTCCAGCTTCCAGCGCCTGCCTCGTTATTTTAGATAGTGAATCCAAAGTGGATTAAAGGTGACTTTGCGCCGGGCAGCATTGGGGATCCCAGGAGACTCGCTGCTTTTCACACCTCTGCCTGCGCTGCGGGTCGGCGGAGGGCACCTTCCTCCACACGATATGGGACTGTACCACCCTGTCGCAGTTTTGGCGTGGGGTGCTGGCCTGCCTCTCCGAAGTCTTGGGGTGGGATATTCCACGGTCTCCGCGCCTAACTATGCTTCACATTACCGACGGGATCGGAGGCAATAGACACAAAAGACACTTGCCTTTTCTAGGGCTTACCTTAGCTAAGCGCGACATTGCCATGGCTTGGAAGGCGACTTCCCCGCCCTTTGTTGGAAGCGAGGCCTTGATTTCTCCATGGGGCTGGAAGTTCCGATCTTTAAGGCACGGGGATGCCCCCAGAAACATCCGAAAATATGGAAGCGATGGGCTGACTATCGAGGTCTATATCTTGAACCTATCCCCCCGGCATTCTGTACCGATAATCTGCCTTGGCGATCCACATTTGGGTATGCGCACTGTGATCCATTGTACTTATACTGATTTATCGCAATTGGAGTCATTATCCTATATTACTTACATGTACGTTGTGGCACTGCTGTTCTTTGTTTATGATGTTTCTTTTAATTTGATTCAGTCCTATGTATCCTCACTTTCTCAACGAACCTATTGTAAAACGTTGACATCTTTCCCAATGCCATATTATGTATATGATGTATTGCCCTGGACTTTCCCGGGCTCATTTTGCCTGTCAACAATAAAATCTGTTGTGAAAAAAAAGAGATGAGGAAGGCCCATTATTTTGTTAGTATTTTCTTGCATTTTCTCACTGCCAGTCTGGTAATGGTCTGGCTCTAGTCATGTAACCCTTGATAACCTAGCAGTGGCGGCTCGCATAGGGTGTGCTGCGGGGCGGGTGAGGGTGGGGGGTAGTAAACTCAGACATACGACGGAATGGAGGAACGTAATAATTACTTTCCTCCGTTCCGGCGTATGTCCGAGTTTACTACCCCCCCACCCTGCCCCTCCCCACCGCCCCGCAGCACGCCCTATGCGAGCGGCCACTGTAACCTAGTGGGCCCTCTCCTACTAGAACAAGGTTATTCATGCTGGTTGACGGTACCCCCGCTCCCTATGAGTCCATCTAGGCACAGCACTCAGATGTAAAGTGCTGAAGGTCAGCACCAGGCATAGCAACTGTACGAAGCAGACTCCACCTTTGTTGATGGCTCATGCACAATCATCAGCTACACAGACGAATGCAGACTCTGTTCTGTAACAGTATCTAGAACATGACAAGGTGACAAACAAGTATTCATACCCAAGATTAATGACTTTCTGCATGTAATACGATAGCCTCCATGAAAGGGACTGAACTGTGACTGGTTTTAGCTTTGATTTAAGGGGATGATCACAGATGCTGGTTCTCTGAAGCCTTTTTTAGAGGCTTTGAAAACAGCACAACCACATAATTTGATCTCACAAATATGGACAACACTGGTGCAGTTGTCACCAAAACTTCACAAAGGCCAAGACAGGTGGTTGAGTTATATGTAGTTCACTGGATGTCAGTTGTGAACCTTATGGTGGCAATATCTGCCAGTGGTGCAACTATTGATCACAAAGAATGCTCCAATTGTTAACATAAGCCCCCCCCCTTTGATCCATCACCATGTTAGCAAAGAACCAAGGAAAATCTTAATATTGATCTTTGGGAAAACCACCTTTTACGTAGAAGCAGCACAATACTTTTCTTGGGTAAACAACAAAGCCACTGAGGAATCCTGCATCCTCGTGTACCACATTACTGAGGGTCAAAAACAGCACTCCATCTGGATTGCAACACCTAGATGAATAACTGTGTAAAATACTGATCTATCCAGCTAGAATTGTCACCAGCAAATTGAAGGCTAGGCTAACAACCTCCACTTGGTACTCCCACAGAAAGCAGACAGCTAGCCTTCAAATGATGCGAGACATTGCCCTCAGGGACAGTTTGATCTTACTGCTGATAAATGCCTTTTCTTGGAGTGGCAAAGCCTCTGCTAGCGCCCATTAAAGTATGGGGGGTGGACGATGAGATCTTCAAAACCATATTTAAAGGCTATAAGAGTCTCCAGTGACTCTTTTCTGCACAGAGTATCCAGCACTAAAGCAATGACACCACTGCATTTACCAGCATCCATCGCTACAGGAAGTGATGTCACTGTATTGTCACCAAACCATCTTTAAAGCAAACCAGACAAGCAGACTTCATTTTCTAGTATCCACCTCTGTAGGAAGCCATGTCACTGGTTTCCCAACTGAAATGTCTTGCTTCCTTCTGAACGTCCGGCAAATCCTCAGGGCATCTCACTGACCCAGAGTCTCAAGATAAGGACAGACAAGCGGGTCACCTCTTTGGGCCTGCTAGGACCAATGAGAGCCTTGGGTCAGAACCCCTGCTCCACTGCATCAGCAGTCAATAACCACCTCATCATGCGCCTCACCCAGCATTCCACACTACACATCCTCACAATCACAGCCAGACCTAGACCACACAAACAAACCCCTATCCTCAAAACACAAACTGAACCTCATACATATTCCACTAACCAACACTCTCCACAAACTACCAAACACACTGTGAAAGGCAGCGAGTCTTCTAAGACCCTCAATGCTGCCCGGTGCAGGGTTCCACCTCTAATTCACTTTGGGTTCGCTATCAAAAATGATGAGGCAAGCGCTGGAAACTGGAAGAGAAGAAAATGGTTTATTTCTCATGAGGAGATCACGTCAACTGAGACACCGGGATGTCTGAGGGAAGTGTTCTGCTGACAACTCCCTTGGCTCTTCCTTTTATACAGTTTTGACACAATGCATTTGTTTGATCAACATGGTTACAAAAGCTTGGGGTCCCCGCCCGGGCAGGTTGTCACACAAGCCCAACAGTAATTCTCTTCCCACCCAGGTCAAACAGACAATCTTATCTTGCAGCTGGACCTTGCTTCAGGGTCTAAAACATGTGAGACCGGTCAGATCTAAGAGTCCGTTCTGTTGATAAAAACAGGTCCCATTGTTGGTAACAACAAGTCTTGCTGTTTGCAGTGCAATAAATCATTTTGCAAGAGTCTTTTTGGTGTTTGGAACCTGTTTGTGTAACTAGGTGTAGTGAAGGGTAGAGCGTCCAAAGGCTTGTCTGAAAACAGGGATGAGAGGAAAAACGAGTTTGTGGCAGCAAGTGGCGCTGAGGTTTGTTGTGGCAATAGAGTTTATAGCCCCCAGCACACATACCAGGTCGGTCAGAGGGTCAGAGGGATGCTAGTAAGGGCAGGGTGAAACAAAGGTGACCAACAGAGTACAAAATGGCTGTGATAGATCAAAATGACTGCAACTTATGTGCACATAGAATTCCACCAGACAAGATGGCGCAGGTAATGTTCATGATTATTGTTTTGCTTTTAACAGTGGCCCCTTTGAACATAACTAGCCAGCTTGTCAGTCTATTTCGATCTCCATAATGTCCCGTATCTCTTGATCATACATTACTCTCATTTTTGTTAGCTGAGTGTCCATAGTCTTAGGGTGCAAGGTAGTTATGCAAAGAGAACACAAAGGTGGTATACAGTGTATACCCAAACAACAACCACATATTGTCAATACTGGGACCAAGAGAATCATTGATATTTTCCAACCCCACTCCTTCAAGATGCCCCAAAGCCAACTTCCAACTGTCCAAGTCTCTGATCCTTGATGAATTTCTGAAGATAGTCTATGGAGATGTTCGATTGCTTCATAGACAGAAGGTGAATTATCAGGAATGTATACACAGCAGCTGGCACCGATGATGCGGCATGCTGCTCCACGGTCCGCTAGTACCACGTCCAGGACCATGCGATTTTGCAGGGTAACCAGACGGATCGCTTGGAGCTCAGCAGTGTTGTTGGTGAGGATGCCAGCAGTGACGTTCAGGGCGGTCTCTACCGCTTGGGACAGATGTCTGATGGCTCGGCTGTTCGCCATCGGACCCCATAGCGGGACGAGCCCTTTTGCTGCGTCGAGGAACTGTGATGAGGCAGAGTCTGCTTGATCAATGTCTTTAGAACGCTTTTCTCGATGATGCTCTGCAGGGGCTGTGTAGGTTGGTGGCAAAACTAAGGCGATGTAGCATGTGCCCCCCAGTTTCTTGGGAGCCAGGTGTAGGCTTTGGTTCCACAAACAAAGTACATATTGGGTGATGCAACAAGCGCTGGGGGTTGGCAGTGTTCAAAGTCCTTACAATGCTACAGGTGCTGTGACCCACATTCTTAGTCCCACGGCCTTCAATGCATACAAGGCCAGAGACGTTCACCACAGATAGGGCCACAGTCAGTGTTGCAGCAATTCTTTTCTTCAGGTAGGAAAATGTGGCTCTGTTAGGATTATTGAACACTTGCATTTCCACTCGTTCTTTGGCGGGGACATCAATCTGGAATGTCGCATTGAAGGTGTGAGGGCAGAAGGGGGCGGCTGTCGTTCCTGTTTTGTTTCACCAGAACTCGTTGTAGAACTGGGCGATTGTTCCGTCGGAAGTGGCATTCTCTTTGTAACTTTCTTGTAGGAGCATCATCCAGGCAAGGCAAGATCCGTGAATAGAAAAGGGCGAAGGGATGAAAGGGATGGAATGTTCAGTGGCATGTGGTAACAGCCCACAGACCCAACAGTTGGTATCATTGGTGGCAAGATTGTGTTGGTGCAACATCTGCACGAAAGAATTATTCCAGAATTCTTTGCGTCGTTCTCGGAGATGTGGCGGTAGTGATACCAGGTAGTGTTCTTTCTTGGTGGTTGGTTGCATGGTGGGTGACAATGTTCTGTATGCAGGTGCATTCTCTTCAATGATCCAGAGTGCGACCATTAGCAGGAGACAGGTGAGAAATGCGGCTACAAGTGCAATTGTCTTTGTGCTGTGCAGGTTAGCAGTCTTGGTGTCTTTGCAGTGGTTTTGCAGGTGTTCAGTTTCTTCCATCATCTTCGAGGAGCTCAACAACTGTTAGGACCACAGACTTTTGTCTGGCGCTTTCCTGGTAGCGTTGTTTGACTGTGCTACCGATCTGAGACCTTGACTCAGTTAGTGGCCTGGTCGTTGGAGCTCCCTCCTTTCGTCGATCTTAGGTTGTACCCTTTCCTGGATGGCACCGTGGGGTCGGGAAATTCTGATAGTTCGAGGGTGTCTTCTTGTGGGTAGCAACTCAGAGCTGGTCGGTCTCTCGCGAGTACTTCCTCTTGCACCTCCACCCCTTCACAGGTTGCCAGGGTTGGAGGGACTCGTTTGCAGTGATGGGCATGCAGCCAGTTTCGTTTTCCTTGCACTCGGAGGGCAGTTCGGGTGGTGATCAGGACTTGCCAGGGGCCCGTCCACCTAAGCTCCAGATTCTTCGTTCTTTGGAAGTTGCGAATTAATATATGGTCGCCTGGCTTTATTTCATGTCCCGGGCCCCTGGATACGTCAGGCAAGGCTTGCTGCACCTGTTGGTGGATAATTGTTAGCTCGTTTGTCAATTTATGCAAGTAATCCGACATTAATATGTTCGGGACATCGTTAATGGAGGTGGGTCTTGGTGCCGCCCAAATGCTCATAGGCCTGCCGAAGACCACCTCATACGGGGTCAGTCGGTGTTTGGTTGGGGTGGAGCGCATCGATAACAATGCCAATGGGAGGGCGTCGGGCCATTTCAACCCGGTCGTGGCAACTATTTTGGCTAGTTTTAGTTTCAACGTTGCATTGTGTCTCTCTACCAGGCCCGCTGATTGGGGGTGGAAGACGGCATGGAACTTTTGTTTTACCCCCAACCCTCTCAGTATGTTCTGTATCACCTCGGCTACGAAGTGGGGGCCGTTGTCGCTCCATAAAATTCTGCAAAGGCCGTATCGGGGGAAGAATTCTTTCAGCAATACTTTTGCAGTGGCTAAGGCGGTATTGTCGCGGGTGGGATAGGCCTCCACCCATTTGCTAAAAGCGCACACAACCACCAGGACATATTTTAGACCAAGGCATCTCTCTAGTTGAATGTAATCCATTTGAAGGATTTCAAAGGGATGGTCAGGGACTCCAAACCCTCCCCGTGGTACTACTGTCCCTCTGCCCTGGGTTGTGTTGTAGGCAGACTATACATTGTTGTACTAGGCGTTTTGCAGATTCTGCTATCTTGACGTTATGCCATACTCTGGTGATTAGTTCAATCATGGGGGTGGAGCCTATGTGTGCTGGTAAATGTGCCATGGTCAATATGGGGATGAGGTAGGCATTGGGTAACAGCCATTTATTTCCGTCTTTAGTTCTCCAGCAATCTTCCTCGTCTTTTAGTCCCACCTTTTCCCACTCGGTCAATTCGTCTTGTGTGCCTGTAGTCTGTATTTCCCTTACAGTGGTCCTAGCGTCAGTCCATCGTTCAGCTTGTGACCTGGTCACATACATTCGTGTCGTAGTTCTGTCTCCTGCCGTGGCTCGGGCAGTAACGTCTGCTAGTGCATTTCCCTGTCCAATGAGATCAGTCACTATCCTATGTGCTTGGCATTTTATCACTGCTAACTTCTTGGGGAGGAGGACTGCTTGCGTCAAGGCGGAGACTAAATCTCCATGCAGGATGGGTGTACCGTGTGAAGTCAGGAACCCTCTTTCGTTCCATAAGATCCCAAAAGGGTGAACCACCCCGAAGGCATATTGGCTGTCGGTGTATATGTTAACTGTCGTGTCAGTCGCTAAGATACATGCTCGTGTGAGGGCAATGAGTTCTGCAGCCTGGGCTGAACGTTGGGGAATACGGGCTGTTTCCAGAACGGTTCGGGCTGTGGTGACAGCGTATGCAGCTGAGGTGGTGCCGTCGGGGAGTTTGATGCACGAACCATCCACCCATAGTTCTCCATCTGGTTCTAGAAAGGCTGTGTCTCTGAGATCTATTCTACTCTTTCTTTGTTCATAGGTTAGTGTCACACAGTCGTGTAGTGGAGTCACGCTAGGATCATTTTCGGGTAGGGGTAACAGTGTGGCTGGATTGAGGGTGGTGCATCGCTTTAGGGTAATGTGCGGTGCTAGCAGGGTCAACTCATATCCTGTCAGTCGGGCGCTAGTCAAGTGTTGGGTTTTGGTCTGGTTTAGTAGTGTGTCGACTGCATGGGGTACTAAAACAGTGACTGGATTGGAGAGTACTATTCCTTCGCTCTGGCGTATCGATATTGCTGCAGCTGCCACAGCGCGCAGGCACGCTGGCAGTGCTCTGGCTACTGGATCGAGGGTGGCAGAGAAATATGCACAAGGGCGTTGTTTTTGACCAATTGATTGTGTTAGGACACTGAACAAAGGGCATTGCGTAGTTCTTTAAAGGCTGACTGGCATTCGGGGGTCCAGGGGAGAGGTGAGGGGATGTCTTTAGCTAGGAGGGAGAGAAGGGGTTTGACAATGAGGCTAAAGTTCGGTAACCACTGTCGGCAAAATGAGGTGAGACCTATCAAAGAGCGGACTTGTTTCTGATCTTTGGGGACAGGGGTGTCTAGAATTGTCTGGATCCTGTCAGGGCATGAGTTTCCTCCTTCTTTGGATAAAAGGTGACCCAAATAGGTCACTTGTGATTTACAGAACTGCAATTTCTTTCGGGAGACCTTGTGACCATTCTCAGCAACAAAATGGAGTAGTTTGATGGTGGCTGTGACGGCTATTGGTATGGTGTCCGCTGCTAGAAGGATGTCGTCTACATATTGTATTAGTGCCACTCCATCTGGCAATTGTATGGCATCCAACTGTCTTTTAAGCGCCTGGCTATAGATGCTTGGGCTCTCAGTGTACCCCTGAGGTGCTCTGCAAAATCTGTACGAACGGGAGTTTAGGGTGAATCCAAATAGATAGCGGCTGTCCTTGTGTATAGGTATGGAAAAGAATGCGTTTTTGAGGTCAATTACAGTGAAGGTGGTGGCAGTGGAGGGGATTAAGGTCAAAATTGTCGTGATGTCGGAAACTACTGGGTATTGTGGCACTACGATTTTGTTTATCTCCCGCAGGTCAATGATGAAGCGGTAGGCTTTTCCGTCTCCCTCTCCCTGTCTCTTTACAATCGGTAGTATGGGACTATTACAAACGTTGCTCACTACTTCCTCTACCACCCTTGCCTCTACCAAAGAGTGTATGATCTCTGTCAGTGCCTTCTCACCCTCTGCCGATATTTTGTACTGTGGTACTTTCGGTAGGGTTGCGTCCTGTCGTATTGTTACGTGTACTGGGTCAATCATCATTCGTCCTACGTCTGAATCAGCCCTAGCCCATAAGTGTGATGGCAAAGTGTCCAGTAGGGATGCGTCAGCCTCGGAGATGGGAAACATGTGCTGATTAGGGTTCTCTCTATGTCGCTGGGGGTTGTCATACAGGACGACACGCACTCCGTCTGGTGAGCATCTGATAGTCGCATTGAAGTGTTTCAAAAGGTCGAGACCCATAATGGCGTCTGGGGTGTTGGAAGAGAGGAGGAATGTTGTTTCAACGCTATTGTTGTCAAGGTAAAAAAGGATCGGTCGGGAGAAAGGGTTGGTGGAGGGCATACCGTCAAATCCTATTGAGGTCACATGTGAGCCTGACAAGGGTGCCCTTGGAATCAGTCGTTTGGATAGTGCACTACGTGTTGCTCCCGGGTCTACCAGAAATGGCGACTTTGTGCCCAGGACCTCAGCGGTAACATAAGGGCCTTGCTGATCAACATAGAGCTCGACTGGATCCCTCCCTTGCCTCTGGCTGTCCTATGCAAAGTCGTACGCATTGTCATAATCTGTCTGTTGGTACTGATTCTGTTTGGGATGGTCAAATGTGTTCACTCTTCCTGGCCTTTCTTCGCTTGCTTCACTCTCGTACCCTCTCCCACGTCCTCTTCCTCTCTGTCCACTTGCTATTTCCCTCGCCCCTCTGCCCCTACCAGCTCCTAGCAAAGCCGGGCATTGGGTTTTCCAGTGTCCATATTCTTTGCAAAATGCACATTGATCCTGTCCTAGGCCTTGGCGTCCGACATATGATGTCGATGAATTGTTTCTAGGTGGCTGTACTCTAGGGGTATTCTGCTGGTATCCTCCCCTATATTGCTCCCTTCCTGTATTCGCCCCCTGGAGTTGTGCTACCATTACCCTTTCCTTCAAGTCCTTCTTTTTCCTTTCTGTAGCCCTGTCATTTTCGTTTCTCTGATGCTCATAGTACTGGGCCATTTGGAGAATGGCCGCCGGTTTAGATGCTGCCCAACTACTTTCGCTGGCTTGTAATTTCTGGGATACATCTGGCAGTAGTCCTTTGACATAGTTCTGCACAAATAAGTGGTGTCCGGTTGCGGTGGACATGTCTTGTCCACTGTAATCGGAGAACACCGTTTCAAATCTGGAGATATACTCAGACATCCTCTTGTGGTTTCTGGCGGCACGCGGTTACTATGGACCAGTCTATCTTTTTCTCTGGGATCAGCGTTTTCACTTTCTGCACTATTTTGTCAGGGAGGTCCAATATTGCTTTAACCGGTTTTTGACCAGGGTTCCGCTGTTTATCTAATGTGTTGAGTTGTTCCCAGGTATGACCAAGCAGTTCGGTATGGTCTATTTTCCTAATCTGTTTCCACACATCTGCTGGCAAACATAACCCGAAGAACAAGTCTATGTCGGCAAGTGTCATTATTGTTGATCCCAGAGCGGTACCTAGCTCGGTGTAAAGGCGGTGGGGTTCTTTCGTAAATCCGGTAAAGATTTACGGAACGTCAAAATGTCCTGTCTGTCCCATGGTTGATACACCCAATTGTAGACCACCCTTCCTCTAGCATCTTGATGGTTCATATCGTCATGAGTCCCTTGTCCTCTAGGAGGTACCCAATAAGGGGCAGCTTCTTTTATCGGCATCATGCTATCTGGTTTTTCCACCGGGGGTCCTGCTATCTTAGATGTCCTGTCCTTATCTATCCGTCCTTGTTCCACGAGGTGACGGAATACCTCCAGTGTGGATGAAAAGAGTTCTGTAACATCGTTGTCGCCTTCATCTCCGGTGTCTACCTTCCTATAGAGAGCCACTAGTCGCTCGGGCCCTACATCTTGGTACTTCTCTTCATATGCAGTAAGAGTGTGGTAACAGAGACGTACAATAAAGTATCGTTTGCGGTTTTCAACATAGGAGTTGCATATGTCAGTTACATGCTCTTCTGTCTCCTTCCTATCTATGAGGGATTTAACTACTTTATCAATGCCTGCTCGCTCATTTTTACTTAATCGCGGGACCCTGGGTGCTCCTGTTTCTTTTGATCCTACCTCTACTACTGTATCCTTTGATGAGGCATTTGGTGTGGGTGACTCGGTGGGAGCAGAGGCGGTGGAGACTGAGGCGATCGTGCCATCTCCGGCTATACTTTGGTGGTCCTGTCGTTGTACTACGGGATGAGTAGGGGCGTAAGGGGGTGGCATGTATATGATTGGGGGACCTAACAATAAATCATCATCTACCCTTTGTTTTGCTGGTAACTTGGGGTAAAGAGTCGAGGGCGTTCTAACAGGGCATTGATCTGATATTTTTGATTCCTGTTCCTTTTTATCGATTTCCTTTTCTTTTAGTTTTTCTTCTAATCTTTTACAGGCTTGGTAAGCTGATTTTCGCGTTTCTTTATCTTGTCTAGCTTCGTCCCTTTTCTTTCTTTGAGCTGCCTCTTTTCGCCATAAGCCAAAACTGTCAAACATGGCTGGTCTAGTTTTCTTTTTGTGGAGAGCTAATTCTAACGTTTCTATTTTAGCGGGATCGAAAGATCCAGTCAGTGGCCACTGATTTACCCGGTCCTTCCTAGTGTATTTATGCCATAGTTTGCTATAAGCTACGCTGGCTAATCCATACTTTACGTACATGTCCTTGTTAGGGGTGCCTTCCGGCGGTGCCGGCTGACTGACCTCTAACGAACGGTCTGGTCCAAAACAATTACAATCAAACAATCTAGAGAAAACAGGCATCACGTATTTATCGGTCAAAATGAATATCTCAATCAATCAATTTAGACAAAAAGTCTGCACTACCTGTCCTTCGCTGCCTGCAAAGAGAGAGAATATTCCTATTCTTTGTTGTTTGCAAGCAGGGAAATGTCGCAAATAACTCGATATCAAAAAAAGGAATACTAGTATTTCAATCAAACTATTCAATCAATCAATCAATTTAAGTCGTTTTTTCACGACCTTACCCGGACCGTATGGACAGTTCTTCGTCTTCCCCTTCCAGCGCCTGGTTGTCCTCTCACTCCAACAATCAATGCGGCGTTCCTCTAAGGTCCCAGTCAGGACCGCAGGTCACTCGAGAGAGGTCCGTTCGGAACCGGTGAAGTTCAGTCGATCGGCAGCCAGACAAGGGTCTTCTCAGGCAGGTATACCCCAATCGTTTAGTTGTTCACTCCGTCGTTAGGACCTCTCTACCGGACCCACGCGCGGCTGATGGGCCCCTACGCTTGGGCGCCAATTTGTGAAAGGCAGCGAGTCTTCTAAGACCCTCAATGCTGCCCGGTGCAGGGTTCCACCTCTAATTCACTTTGGGTTCGCTATCAAAAATGATGAGGCAAGCGCTGGAAACTGGAAGAGAAGAAAATGGTTTATTTCTCATGAGGAGATCACGTCAACTGAGACACCGGGATGTCTGAGGGAAGTGTTCTGCTGACAACTCCCTTGGCTCTTCCTTTTATACAGGTTTGACACAATGCATTTGTTTGATCAACATGGTTACAAAAGCTTGGGGTCCCCGCCCGGGCAGGTTGTCACACAAGCCCAACAGTAATTCTCTTCCCACCCAGGTCAAACAGACAATCTTATCTTGCAGCTGGACCTTGCTTCAGGGTCTAAAACATGTGAGACCGTTCAGATCTAAGAGTCCGTTCTGTTGATAAAAACAGGTCCCATTGTTGGTAACAACAAGTCTTGCTGTTTGCAGTGCAATAAATCATTTTGCAAGAGTCTTTTTGGTGTTTGGAACCTGTTTGTGTAACTAGGTGTAGTGAAGGGTAGAGCGTCCAAAGGCTTGTCTGAAAACAGGGATGAGAGGAAAAACGAGTTTGTGGCAGCAAGTGGCGCTGAGGTTTGTTGTGGCAATAGAGTTTATAGCCCCCAGCACATATACCAGGTCGGTCAGAGGGTCAGAGGGATGCTAGTAAGGGCAGGGTGAAACAAAGGTGACCAACAGAGTACAAAATGGCTGTGATAGATCAAAATGACTGCAACTTATGTGCACATAGAATTCCACCAGACAAGATGGCGCAGGTAATGTTCATGATTATTGTTTTGCTTTTAACAACACACTCTTACTCATGTTCTATAACAGACACTCCACAGTGCACAGTGCATCGCAGAACTCATCACCCATCACAAACTTGCCACACACTTCATCACAGGAACATGCCTCAACCACATATCCGTGATGTCCCTAATCTTACAGGTTACAGCATCCAGTGTCCACACCGATCACATAAGAAGGGAGAAGTCTGCGGCATCATCCATGGATTACTCCTGGTCCTGCACCCTGTGCAAGCAAGCAACACCCAACTCCATGGAGCTCACACAGGTCCCTGCTCATTCTCTGCAACTCAGTCCACCCTTTCCAACCTTATCTATAGGCCTCCCAGAAAGAACAAGTACATAATAAACAAACTTGAGCATTGAAAAATCACACCCTCCTCTACCTCATCAGCATACTCAACGTGGTACATCATGACACCCAACCAACACAATCCAAAGGCCAAATCCTCAACCTAGTCTTCTCGACATCATCAACCATCCAATCCAAACATCCATACCACTGGACTATACCAACTATGCTCAGCTTCTAACCAACACATCAAGGTCAACACAAAGGAGACCAACCTTGTGATCTTTCAAAGACTACTCTATCGAAAAACTAAAACTCAAACTCAAACTCGTCTCTCACCCTGCCACTTCTAAATCCAACTTCAACAACCTTCTAATGGACTTCACTGTATTTTTGGGCAAACATGTGAACACCCACGCTCCTACTAAAACAAGCAAAAACAACAGTTGATGGACAGAATGCAGAACAATGTCATACATTCACCCCAGTACAGAGATCTGGGCCTAAATCCATCGTTTTTTTGCTCACCATGCCATTCCAGTTTGAACCCAGCCATATGCAAATCAGTCTTGACCCTGTGCCTCATGGGAACAGTCCAGCCCGAACTGCCAAGCCAGGTCCTCCCTGGACTGGAAACAAGCATCCTAGGACCGGTTTCGGGTTTCACCCTCTTCAGCCAGGATAGCTTGATTCCAGTGGCATGGAGAGCACGGGACCCACGTCTGGGCATACCCGTCCCACTCGGGGTGACAAATGCAAAACAACAGTTGATGGACAGAATGCAGAACAATGTCATACATTCACCCCAGTACAGAGATCTGGGCCTAAATCCATCGTTTTTTGCTCACCATGCCATTCCAGTTTGAACCCAGCCATATGCAAATCAGTCTTGACCCTGTGCCTCATGGGAACAGTCCAGCCCGAACTGCCAAGCCAGGTCCTCCCGGGACTGGAAACAAGCATCCTAGGACCGGTTTCGGGGTTTCACCCCTCTTCAGCCAGGATAGCTTGATTCCAGTGGCAGTTCGGGCTGGACTGTTCCCATGAGGCACAGGGTCAGACTGATTTGCATATGGCCATGTCTGAACTGGGGTGGTGGAGTGAGCTAAAGAATGATGATGGATTAAACCCAGATCAGTTGACTGGGGGTGAGTGTTTGATTGGCTCAAACGTTCCGTCCATCATCCCCTTTGTATCGCTTTGTTCACCCTAAGTTGGCGGGGTATGCCTAGACGTGGGTCCCTTGCTCACTTTGCCACTGGATTCAAGCAAGCCTGGCTGATGACGGCTGGAATGCCAGAAACCGGTCCTAGGATGCTTGTTTCCGGTCCAGGGAAGACATGAAAAAAAGCTTGGCAGTTCGGGCTGGACTGTTCCCATGAGGCACAGGGTCAGACTGATTTGCATATGGCCATGTCTGAACTGGGGTGGTGGAGTGAGCTAAAGAATGATGATGGATTAAACCCAGATCAGTTGACTGGGGGTGAGTGTTTGATTGGCTCAAACGTTCCGTCCATCATCCCCTTTGTATCGCTTTGTTCGCCCTAAGTTGGCGGGGGTATGCCCAGACGTGGGTCCCTTGCTCACTTTGCCACTGGATTCAAGCAAGCCTGGCTGATGACGGCTGGAATGCCAGAAACCGGTCCTAGGATGCTTGTTTCCGGTCCAGGGAAGACATGGCTTGGCAGTTCGGGCTGGACTGTTCCCATGAGGCACAGGGTCAGACTGATTTGCATATGGTCATGTCTGAACTGGGGTGGTGGAGTGAGCTAAAGAATGATGATGGATTAAACCCAGATCAGTTGACTGGGGGTGAGTGTTTGATTGGCTCAAACGTTCCGTCCATCATCCCCTTTTGTATCGCCCTACTAAAACAAGCAGGCACAAGCCAAAACTTTCAGCACACTGCTTCTCAAGAGACCTCACTGACAATAAATCCTATGTTCACAGATAGGAAAAGAAAATGGAACAAAAACAGACATCCTGACAACCTTAGGCTACTGAACTCTCTCTGTGCAATAAGGAGATGGTTCATCAAATCAGACAAGGCCAGGTCTATACCAGTCAGACGATCAAGATCTACATCAAGCCTCTGGAAGATTCTCCTATTCCATGCTCTATAGACACTAGAGCAATTCTTCAGAGAAAAGCATACAGATGATACAACAGCAAATTGACAACACCAAGCCAGCTTCCCCAACTCCACACCTCCATGCAACTTCCAGCAACGGACATCCTTCAAACACCGGTCTCTTGCGGACATCCTCACCTCCCGCAAAGTCACCTTGTATGACCATGTATTACATTTGCCCTTCACCAAAAGCCTCTTTAGAGAAGGTTTGACACCCCACTGTCACTTGTCAATGCTTCCCTCACTCAAGGCATCTTACTAGAAGCTCTGAAGAGACCCACACTAGACTTGGATGATCTCGTCAGTTACTAGGCCATTACTGACCTACCCTTCATTGGCAAAGTCATTGGCAGTCTACGCTATACTCCAAGATCACAACACCAACTATGTCCTGCACAACTACCAATCCAGCTTCAGATCACACTGCAACATGGGATAAGTACCGTAGATAATGTAGACAATGCCAAAGATAAAGATGATCACTGCCTCCCGATACTGCAAGCCTCTCAGCTGCCTTTAACACTGTTGAAAATCAACCATCTTCCACACATGTAAGTCTTAAGTGGGTTTAACTAGCAACATGCTTTACTGGTTCTCCTCCTACCAATCCAATCCGCACCAGTTATTTCACATGGGCATCTCCAAGCCTCAGAAGGTCCATATCACTTGTGATGTCACCATGATTCTCTCTTGTCCTCAGTCATCTTCAAGCTCTAGATAGAGCCCCTTCAGACTATACTCACTGATAAAATCATTGAAACTCATCAATTGGCTGACAAAACAGAATGTCTCCTCCACTCCAACATCCAATGCTTCAAACACTTCTTGTGCTTCATCCAGATATGGATGTCCAGCACCTACCTGAAGCTCAACCCCACCGAAACCAAAATTCCGGCCATTCACCTAGAACAACAAGCAACAAGTAGTGCAAAGCTGGCTCAATGACATGAACCTGGGTGGATTCAAACCCAAGTCACTCAATTATACACCAACCTAACCCTCAAGGAACACATTGCTAAGAAAACCAAGACGGCCCGGTAGCAATTCTCTCTCTATAAAAGAAAGTGAAACCCTTTCTCCCAAATAAATTTAAAACCTTCATTCTCTTGCATCTGAATTGCAGCAATCCCATGCTTTGCTGCCTCCCAAAGTCCAGACTGAACCCACCCCACACGTTTAAGAGCATACTACACAACACATGTCTCATGAAGCAGCTTACGGAATCTGACCACCTTACCCCGATAAAACGCCACTGGTTGTCCTTGCCAGCAATCTTTAAAACTAGCTGCATGATCTATAAAATCATCAAGCCCAGTACCCCTCCTACCTGGCTGACAAGTTCACCTTCGCCGGTGGCTCTTGGCATGCCTACAGCCAAGGCACTATCAGACTGGAGGCAAAAAGATAAGCACTGGCAAAGCCAATAGGTTAGGGCCTAGCGTGCTAATGCATGAAGCATTAGCATATTAGATCAAGAAACAGAGGAAGGAGCCAGCAAGAGCAGAGGGCTATAGTTGTGAAGCAGTCTCCCATGCAGTGCAATGCGAGCACTCGAGGGGAATAGCATTAGGTGAGTTTTAAATTCTCTATTGGGCTGAGCCATGGTTTAATGGAAAATATTTCAAGCCATGGGCTGAAAGAGGCTGGTCAAAGAATGCCAATGATTGAAAGGGGCGGAACCAAGGCCCAGTCCACATATATTGTTAGGGGAGAGGAGTTGGCCTAACGGCTAGGGCGGTCAACCACGAATCTGGGGAACTGAGTTCGAGTCTCGGCAATGACGCTGAACATCCTGTGATTCTGGGCAAATCACTTAATCTCCCCGTGCCTAACAAAAATGAATGTGTCCTCATGTAACGCAACTGGTGCTATGTAAAGCGCTCTGATACACGATATATTCGGGTCAAGTTCGCGCTATATAAAACTCCGTAAAATAAAAAAATAAAAAATCTATAGGTTCTGCTTAGCAGCTTTGCCGTCAAAACTCAGACCTAAAAAAAAAAAAACACATGGTAAAAGGTGTTCTCCATCTACACACACAGGATCTGGAGTCACATTCCCGTACCCATCACGTCCACCACAATCTTTCTCCAATTCAGAGAAGAGCTGCAGGCAATGTCTTTAGAGAACACTAAATCACAAAGTATGAACAGTCCAGTTCCACTCTCAGAATCCAGCTACACTTCAATCAGTTGTTGACTGTCCTTGCTTTTGACCCTGTAAAGCACTCGATTGCCTTTTGAGTAGGATCACACTACACAAAAACACGTAAACAGGAACACATAACATCTAGCACAACTTCCTTCTCTCCAACTACCATCCAACAAGTGTCTGTTTACCAAACACCACATCACCAAATACAACACAACAAAACGCTTATTTGGACGCTGGTTAACACAACTCTAGCCTCCGGTTACTACAAAGCACACCCGACAGCTCTATGAATGCCATTCAACACGATTATCTGCACTTCAGAAGCAATCCAACACCAGACACCATCGAAGCCAATTCTTCACTCTTGAAAAAGCAGCCAACGCAATTTTAAGGGCATCACTATTCACCCACCGCAACATCATAACCTTTAGATACTGGGTAAGAGTCAGTACATTAATGATGAGTTGTGTTCACACTGCAGACGAGTCTAGCAATGTGTGCTCCTCTGAGCTCCCCTTCTCTAGTAAAGACACTTCAGCCGGCATCACAAAGCACCAACACGGATATTGAGCCCAGAGTCCAGTTTTGTTCCCACTAAATAACAGTCACAACGCCACACTGCAGGGGGTAGGTGGGCTGTCGGAACTCGCCCACATAGAAACACCACACCACACGACACAAGCAAACAAACCGCCGCAGAAACAGACAGACAGAAGTATGCAGAGACACAGTCCGAGAAAGAGACACGCACAGACGGAGGGATGTCAACTACGATTTCCCCGAAAGTCTCCGAGGTGAACTCACGCCATCTGTCCACGAAACCTACCAACATATGTGAGCACCGCGGGACATGTGCCCAAGCAGGGCTGGGAGGGGGGCGGCAGGGGGGTAGTGCAAAGCTGCCGTTCACGCTGCTCAGACGAGCACATGGCTGGGGAGGGAACACGAGAGGCAGAGAGAAAACCGCACAGATGGGAAAGTTGTGTTGCTGCCAGGACCTCTGAAGGGGGGCTGAGGGGGGACCTGTGGGAGAGCACGAGGTCAGACGAAACAGGGGAAGACTGCAATGGTGTATAGAGAGAGGGGGCGATGAACAGCGACAACCCCGAGATGGACAGGTGAGACACAAAGTGACTCTCCGGGAGCTGGTCGACAAAGCAAGAGCAAGAAAGACAGACAAAAGCGTGGTGGGGGAGTGGAGGTAAAGAGGGAGGGGTGAGGTAAAGAGGGGGGGAAGTGAAAGTGACAGGAGAGACGGGAGGAGAGACGGGAGGAGAGCGCAAAGGCAGTCAAACACACACGACAAGCCAGTTCCAGCCCTTCCCTGCGGACAGGGGTCGTGGGCGGGAACTCGAACGGGTCACAAAGTAGTGCCCCGAGGTCCGGGGCGTCGTTGCGCCCTAGCTGCCACAATCAGGCTGAGTGGACTCCACCCTGGTCGATGTCTTTGGTGGGGCTCGAACCGGCAGTCTCCCACCTCCGTTTTAGCGCTACGTTAAAGCTCGAATGAACGGTTGGCTCTTGGCCAAGTGGCCCCTTACCTGGCTACGCTCCTCGGGGCCCCTCCTCTCGGCCGGTCCGGGTAGGTGTCAGCACATGGCGCAGACGGTGGGGCTCAGCCCTGTGGGACAGAGAAATCCTGCTTAATGCAGCATGACACAGCTTGGGAAATATGAAAACACATTCATGACAAGTGCAGCAAGGAGACAGCCCTCCGCCCGCCTCTCCACGCCCACAGAGCAGGAAGTTCAATTCACAGTAACTTTACACTGGTACAGTAGCGGCCTGGGGGGATGTCTGGAACAGACACCGAGGAGAGGCCCTAGAGAGTCCGGAGCAGGGTCGGACTGGGACAGTAAATAGACCCGGGCAGTCGGGCACCAAAATAAAAGGGTCTCTCATTAGTTCGATAGATAGCTAGAAATGTGGCCCTAGTTTCCTAATTGGGGCAGTTTTGAACTTGTAAAGACACGATTTGCAAGGTATGGGAGATTGCATGGATTTGAGTTTACTACAGACAATGTAAAACCCAGCCCATCAGATCATAAAACAGCCCAACAAACAGTCAAATAAAACGGCCCACACACAGTGGTGTAGCAAGGGGAGGGGGGCGGTCTGCCCTGGGGAGCAGGAGTTTTGGGGCGGGGGCCTCCCCCCTTACCTGCGGCTGTCGTGGGGCGGCAAGCGCGGGAGTTGCCAGCACCCCCCTTGCTCTTACCGGCAGCAAAAGCAGTTACCCACACACTGACCTGTCAGACCAGCCCGTCGGGCACTGACTAATTGCCCCTATAGGCTAGTCCGACCCTGATCCGGAACAATGCTTCATGAAGGCAGGGAGCCGGAGAAAGGATGCAGCAAATATTGGAGACAGGCCAGAGAGTGGACCATAAATCTGAGAAAAGCTGGAAGCCGGCAAAGGGCTAGAGTAATGTTGAAGACCAGTGCCAGAGAGGAAATTTAGGGACGAGATAAATGCTGGGGAAGAGACAGAGGTCTGGGGACCAGAGAAAGTTAGGAAAGGAAACTGAGATTCAGAGCAATGGTCGGAGAAGAGAATGGGGACCAGAGAAAAGCTAGACTGGTTGCCAGTGCGGGACTGGCCGTAGGGGGCACCAGGCGTTTCCCTGATGTGCCGGAGGGGTGGGGGGTGGTTTTGTACCCGTGGGGGCCGGTTTTGTTACAGGGGGTCGGTTTTGCAGCAGTGCTGCAATATCGCCCCCCCTGTAACAAAAGCAGGAGCATCGCTTCTCACTAGTAACCCCCCACTCCCAGGGCCGGTCAAGCAGCAAGCTGCCAGGGCTGGTTGCTGTTCTCAGTCCGGCCCTGCTGGTTGCCTGTGAAATGTTGGAGGAGACTGCGGCACAGGCCAAAGGACGGAGAAGAGAATGAGGCAGGAAAAAAAGAGAGAGGAGCCCAGGACTCGAGCACTGTTGGAGAGGAGACCATTGCTGGCGATAACATTTTGGACCCAGACAACAGTTGAAAGCAGACTGGAGACCAGATAAACGCTGCAGTGGAGACTGTGCTGGAGACTAGAACTAGGCCTCAATAAGAGACCAAATACGGAGAGAAGAATGGAGACCAGAGAAAGGGTGGAAAGGGATTCATGAACAGGAGAAAGGTGCATGAGGAGACTATGGAGTCAAGAGTATAGACTTCATAGATCGGGAACAAGCAAGATACTGTAGAAGTGGCTAGTAGCCAGGATAAGGCGTAAGCCAATCAGTTGCAGGCAACGGCTCCACAAAAGATCAGGGATTGGGCTGAGAGCAGACCAGTGCGAGAAAAAACACCCAAGGCCAGGATAGGCCAGTGGAGAGGGCAGAAAGATTAAGGAACATTATTAGAAAAGTAAGAGAGTAAACCTGGGACCATAGAAGAGAAGAGAAGGCAATGAGCCCCGGCCTGGAGAAAAAGTCAGAGAGGAGAACAGGTCTGTGGAAAGGCCAGAGAGAATACCTAGACGGAGTAAAGAAAACTGGAGAGCAGAGACATGGCTTCAACCATCGAAGAGATCAAAGGTGGGGAAACTGGTAAGCAGAACAGGATAGTGGAAGGCAGCAAGTAGGCCAAGACCTTGGGATAGCCTGTAGAGGGGATTTGGCTAATGGAAAGCCAGAGTGCAGACCAGGCCCAGAGAACCATCAGAAGGGAAATGAGAGCAGGCCTGGGAACCAGAGGACAGACATCTTGACTACAGTAGATGGAGATACAGCAGAGAGAGGACTCCAGAGAAGGCGAGTTTTCCAATGATAGTTTGGAGTGCAGACCAGTGACTGCCAAGCCAGCACATCCGGCACAAGATGCTAGGCTTGTGCCCATGAGGAGGAGCAGGTGCCAGTCCAAGATGGCAGGCTAAGGCAATCCCACAGGACATGTCAGAGAGGACCCTTGCAGGGCAGAGGCTTAACCTTGGGACCGCATGGGTGCTGACCAAAGCATGCCCTCAGAGATGACTAGCCTGCCACTCTTCCTGAGCGGCTACATCTTGAGTCCATCAGTCAAGCCCAGAAATCAAAGCGAGCAGAGAGGCACTCCGGAGCCCTAGCCTGTTTCACCCCTATGGAAGGGATTCCTGTAATAATCTCACACATGATAAGACCATCACTTGACAACCCTAGTCTTTTTCTCTTTATAGAAGTGATTCAATCACATCTTCTAATTTAAATTTACTAAACATTTAAAAGAATTGCCCATGCCTCTCACTGCAATCAGTCAAGTCAACACACCGGAAAGGAGCATGTTGGACTATTTAAACAGCTTGCTCATGGACTTACCTCACACACAAGATCACTGGTTCATCACCTGGACACTGTGCCCAGATATCACTTACTCTGCTAGTCTGACACCAAGCCAGCTGGTCCCCCACCAAAAACAGGTCACTGTACTCACCCTGGTGTTATCTATAACTCCGAGTGCTTTAGTCAAGTGCATCCAGTTATGTACTTGGGAAGTGAGCCTAACAGTGGCACTCAACAAACCAGGTTTCCATTTAAAGCACAATGAAAACTGAAAAAAAAGTATGCATCTTCAACAGTCAAAAACTAAGAAAGATCACAAAAGAGGGAAAGGCAATAACGTGTTGCGCTAGTAAACTGCCTGCTGCACACACCCAAAATGACAACTGTTGTAGGGAACTAGAACATCTTTGCATAACATTTCATCCTTGACCACAAAGAACTTTGTCGGAAACTTAGCTGCAGGGACATGATCCCTTCAGCTAGGGTGAAAGGTTACAACCCAGAGGGAAGAGTGATTCAATGTCTCAGAGAGGCATTCTGTCAGTGGATTACACGAGTTGCCTGTGAGGCTCTGGAAAAGGTGCCTCACAGGCAACTCTGTAGTGCCGGTCAAGGCCTCTAGATTTGCTACCTGCAAGCTGGCTACTGTGTCAAGAGGGGGGGCGCTTTTTGTACAGAAATAACTAAATAAATAAAATAGAAACAAGGATTGGCTCGTTTTCATTTTGACGTTGGCAATGCTGCAATTTTATAAGCATTGCAAAAGCCATAATGCGAGCGAACTAGCTCCGCATAGCGTGCGGTGTGGGTAGAGATGGGAGAAGTGGGGTCACAACAGGACACCTCCAGCAAGGGGAGGGAGGTAGCCTAAAAAAAATAACCGATGAAAGCCAATACATATATGAACTATAGTTTAAAAACGTTCACATCTACAAAATGCTATGGGCTGACCCTAGCAGGGACAGGCTGTGCCAAGAGTCCTCTGAAGGCAGTAGCCAATAGCTGACGGCAGCGTCGGATTGGTAACGCGGGCACTCGGGCAATGCCCAAGGGGCCGGTATCCGAATTCCAGCTGTGGGCTGCTTTTTTGAGCAGCCTGGGGGCCGATTTGGGCGGTTTCTGCGTTGTTCGACGCAGCCAGCGGCCCAGTGGGTGCCTGAGTGGCCTTTCTGGAGGTAGATGGGCGTCAATTACCTCCCTTTTTTCAACGGCAGAGGTGTCCCTCCCTTTCTTTCGCTGGCCCGGCCCATTAATATATGCATATTGAGCGGGGGGCATGGGGCCTGAGCAAAAGTGGCCTCACTTGTTTCCAGGTGTGTTTCACCAGTGTAAACTAATCTGTGCATTTTTTTTTAAACCAGCCCCCCCATCCTCCCCCTTTTTAATACCATTTCGCCGAAGCAGTGTTTTGCAGAAAGGCAATATGCAAATGTGGGCCACTTTTTTTAGCGTGCCCGGGCCGATTTTTTATCCCAATCCAACCCTGGCTGACGGGCTGTTCAAAAGCCTCTTTCTGTATTTGTGTGTTCTGTGCGAGTGATGACATGAGCTCCATCTGGACAGCTACATCGGTCTATAGGCAAGACCTGCTAATGAGGGGGCGACTTTTTGGATTCTAAAAATGCTAGTGATTACAAGTCGCTGCATATAGAGTGCTGCTGAGAAACAAACCAGCAAAGGCTGAAGATGCTGCTAGTGTTTATAAGTCCCTGAGTGTAGAGTGCTACTGAGACACAAATTAGCAAAGGCGAAGATGCTGCACCCTTACAAGTCCCATGAGTTGAGTGCTGCTGAGATACAAACTAGCAAAGGCTGAAGAGGCTGATGGTGTTTGCAAGTCACTGCGTGTAGAGTGCTGCTGAGACACAAATTAGCAAAGGCTGAAGAGGCTGCTGGTGTTTACAAGTCGCTGCGTGTAGAGTGCTGCTGAGACACAAATTAGCAAAGGCTGAAGAAGCTGATGGTGTTTACAAGTCACTGCGTGTAGAGTGCTGCTGAGACACAAATTAGCAAAGGCTGAAGAGGCTGCTGGTGTTTACAAGTCGCTGCGTGTAGAGGACTGCTGAGATACAAATTAGCAAAGGCTGAAGATGCTGCTGGATGTACACGTCGCTGCGTGTAGAGTGCTGCTGAGACAAAAATTAGCAAAGGCAGAAGATGCTGCTGGTATTTACAAGTCGCTGTGCGTAGAGTGCTGCTGAAACATAAATTAGCAAAGGCTGAAGATGCTGCTGGATGTACAAGTCCCTGCGTGTAGAGTGCTGCTGAGACACAAATTAGCAAAGGCTGAAGATACTGCCACCGATTACAAGTCCCACTAGTGAAGTGCTGCTGAGATACAAACTAGCAACGACTGAAGAGGCTGCTGGTTTTTGCAAGTCACTGTGTGTAGAGTGCTGCTGAGACACAAATTAGCAAAGGCTGAAGATACTGCCACTGATTACAACTCCCACAAGTTGAGTGGTTCTGAGATACAAACTAGCACAGGCTGAAGAGGCTGCTGGTGTTTACAAGTCCCAGGAGTTGAGTGCCGCTGAGATACAAACTAGCAAAGGCTGAAGCTGCTGCCGGTGATTACAAGTCCCACTAGTAGAGTGCTGCTGAGATGCAAACTATAAAAGACTGAAGATGCTGCTGTGATTACAAGTCCCACGAGTAGAGTGCTGCTGAGATACAAACTAGCAAAGGCTTAGATGCTGCTGGTGACTACATGTCCCACTAGTAGAGTGCTGCTGAGATATCAACTATAAAGAATGAAGATGCTGCTGATGATTTCGAGTAGAGTGCTGCTCACTGGCGTAGCAAGGGGGGGCTGAGGGGGCGGTACGAGTTCTGGGGGCGGCGGCTAAATTAATCGCCAGCACCCCCCCCGCTCTTCAGCGCTCGGCGGCGGCGGCAAAAGGCAGGGACCGCCACGGGCGGCAGAGTCCCCAGCTACGCCACTGGTGCTGCTGAGATACAAGCTAGCAAAGGCTGAAGAGGCTGCTGGTGTTTGCAAGTCACTGCGTGTAGAGTGCTGCTGAGATACAAGCTAGCAAAGGCTGAAGAGGCTGCTGGTGTTGCAAGTCGCTGCGTGTAGAGTGCTGCTGACAGGGCCGGTTCTAGGATATGTGGGGCCCCGGGCAGAATAGGAACATGTGAGGCCCCTAAGCAGAGACGACGCAGGATCGGATCAGGCCGGCTAAGGAAAGTTTTTGTTTTTTAATTAAACCCTGCCGCCGCCCCCGTGTGACCCACCCGCCCCCACACCAGCGAGTCATGCAGGCTGCGACTGGGTTTTGTCAATGGTTGTTAGCGGTTTAAGCTAAATGAGTAACAACAATAAATTATTTTACTTTCACCTTGTTGTTTTGACCAATAAGTAGCTCCTTCACACACGTTTGCATAGAATCACAACTAGAATGCAGGACCATTGCTCTTTGTGCTCTGCAGAGAGGCCATATTTTGAATGATCATGTAATCTGAACACCTTTTTGACCCACAGACAGGCACAGTGTGAAAGTTGTACTGCCTGCATCCTCAACTCCAAAGTGTTCAACTGTAGCCTGTTATAAACACCTGGAGGCGACTCAGTACAAACGGTGCATCATCCAAGAGTAATATGCTGTGAAATTAAATACAGAAACACACATGCTGGAAATAGCTACCACTCTTGGGGAATGCACGATTAAGTAAAGAATGGGAAATATAAACAGGAACAAAATCACTGCCATGTATTACCCTAACATCAGGACCACTGGAATTATGAGGCAGAAGATGGCTAAATTATGTGGCAGGATGAGTAAATTATGTGACAAGAAAAGGCAAATTATGCAGCATAATCCGGCACATTTTGAAATAGTATTACTTCATTTTTTTTGCCATTTTTAAACTTGGTAACACTGTTTGGGGATTGATTGCACCCCATTTGTACCAATTTACCACCCAAATTTAGCAGTGGGAAACACAAAGTTGACTATTCCTGCTTTTCAAAGGGCCTTCCCACATGCGGTAAGACGTGTCAATGCATTTTTAGTAACTTTTGAACCGTGTGAGATAGAAAGCAATTTTTTGTTAAAATTTGTAGATTATGCAGCAGATGATGGATTATATGGCAAATGCGTCAAATGCATAATTATGCAGAAATCGCCGCTGCCGCACAATCGCATAATTCCAGTGGCCCTGCCTAACATGCAGCATCAGACTGGGACAGAAAATAGGCCCCAGTACCAAAATAAAAGGGGCCCCCATTAGTGAATTAGTTAGCTAGAAAAGTGACCCATGTTTGCAAACTAGGGCAGTTTTAAACTTGTAAAGACCTGCTGTATAAGTTTTTGTAAGGTATTGAAGACTGCACTGATTTGAGTTTGCTGCAGGCAATGTTTGCTTTAATATCATAAAAATCAACAGTAAAAACCGGCTCACCTGACTATAAAGCAGGTCAACAACTAGCCAAACAAGCATTGGCATAGCCAATAGGTCTCGCCTTTGGGACCTTATAAGTGCTGGATAACTAAACACTTATAAGGTCCCAAAGGCGAGACCTATTGGCTATGCCACTGCTTTTAAATATCTATGAACAAAGAAAGGATGATCGCAGCCACAGATAAACGAGTTCCAAGTACTGAGCTCGGCTCCTGCGCTTCATTTATTTAGCACAGCGAGTGAAGCACTGAAACGGGCCGCGCTCAGCAGGGCTTTCCAGAGACTGCCTAGGCGGTTGAAGCAAGCAGGCCCACGTTCAAATTAAGGGCTTAATTCGTGTAATCAAAGCCTGCCTGCTTGGCTATTAAAAAGCTCCGCCACCCTGAGAAGTACAATTCGGCTAAATTAGCACTAATTGCTGGCACGCCAATTAGGAGTCCACCATCTACAGCAATATTAATCGCTCAAATGTATTAACAACGTGGGCAACAGAAAAGTCACACATTCACCCCTTTAAATTTTGCAGTCCGAATACTTTAATGCTGCGCGTCAGATATCCAGGGTGTGTACCTAAATGGATGTGCTATGCAAGAGTAGCAGGGGTGCACACAGATCATAACATTACTTGGGCATTCTTTATGTCCTGTAATAAGATACAGGTAGTTTACATCCATACTCCAATTACAATCAACTAAGGAAGTAATGGTCAGCTGCAGTACCCATGTGAATTAGCAGTAAGTAACTAGAAACAAAAGTTTTCGTACAGAAACTTGTGTCTGTCAACACAGATGGCAGGGATAAAGTTCTTATAAGCAAATCGGAAACCTCTGGTCTTCATAGGGGTGGAGTGCTGCAGTCGGGGCCGGAGCTGAATTTTAATCAGGGGGACTGCAGTGATGGACTGCAGTGTGTCTGCTGTTATACCGACGGCGAGCCCGACTCTGCGCCCGCAGGCACCGGCTCCAAACGGTCAGGGCGGTCGGGAGGCAGCGGGAAAGGTCGGAGGTGCCAGGGAGAGGGGGCTGGACACGGAGAGGAACGGAGGAACCGAGGAAGCAAGGAAGAGAGGGGAAGACGAGGGAAGAAAGGAGAGGAGGAAGAAAATAAGATCAGCCAAAAGGAGGAGGGGCGACGAGAGAAGAGAGGGATAAAAGGAGGAAGGGGTTTAGAGGGAGAACAGAAAAGGAGTGACAGAATAAACACTAAGGAAATAAAGCATGAAAGCGAGCGAAAACGAAGGAAGTAGTAGAGGCAAGAATGGAGGGTAGAAGGAATAGAGGGGAAAGATCGACAGGGAAGAAAGAAGAGAATGGAAGGAATAACAAGAGGAAGATCACAGGCAAGGGAGAGCGGTGGCTGGTAAAACAAGCGCTGGTCACACGCCACTCCCGGCACCCCGAGCACGGCGAACGCGCTAATTAACATCTGTTTCGAATTAGCATGGTGAAAGCGACCACGCTAATTCAAAAACCTCGCTTGTGAGAGAGAGGGGGAGCAGGAGGTGAGCCCGGGAGTGGTGCGTGTGGGCGCAGTCTGCTCATTTTCAAGCACAGCACTCGTGCTTGTGGCGCGCCCCTGCTCGCTCCCGCAAGGTGGATGCCGCCACAAGCACGAGTGTGTGCCTGAAAATGAGCAGAGCGACGGCTAAAGGCCCTCCTACGCAGCGCATGCGCGCTGCGTAGGTGAGACCTAAAAAAACGGCCAACATACTGACCTGACAGAAGGGCTTTAAGTGGGATGAAAAAACTAGGGGGGGTCTTTCAAAAGGGACATGGCTAATGTTATTAAGGGCGTGGCTTAAAAACATGTAAGCTATATAAATCTGTACTTAGCATAGTGCGCCGCCCGACTGGTATTTTGCTGCTTCTGTCATTGCCTCCAGATAAATATTACAACATGTAAAATTACACCTATAACAAGCCAGTACTATTGGCTTTGTCAGTGATTATTAGTTGCATAAGATGAATAAGCAACATCTACGGCTTCCTTGTATATAATATTGAAAATGCTCCAGTTCTGACATGATGAGACTGTGAAAGAACTATAAGGAGTCTCGTTGAAGTTGCATTAAAGGCAGCGAAGGGTGGCACTGCTGCAGAGTTAAGATTTGTTTTTTCACTCAGAGGGTGACGGCAAAAATGGAGAGCGGGCCCGTCTCATCACCTGCTTTTCAGAACTTTCATTCATTTTGCAGACACTGGATCAATGTTTTTGCAGGCAAACTTAAGGACCTGAATATAGGGCCCCTTTTTAATGTCCATGTTTATTTACTTCCGGGTCTAAGACTTGAGTGACCCAGCACACTTTAACCCCTTGACCGCGATCGGAATTCCGCTCCTGTGCTGGACATTCCGATCGCGGGTGTGGTCGTGACGAGCTCAGCTCGTCATGCGCACAGCGCGACCGCGCAGCATGACGAGCTGAGCTCGTCACGAGCATCGAAGGGGTTAAACCCTGCTCCATCCACTTTTGCATGCAGATTCTGCCCCTCTGCGTGCACCTCTTGTCTCACTGCTGCACTCACACCTATCTTCTCCCCTCCCCCAACTTTATTCCCTTTCTCTTACCCCTGTTAATCACCTCTCTGCTCCCTTTCCACTTGTCCTTGGTGAGCAGTTTCCATTGTGATGCGCAGCCATTCTATCTTTTGCTCTGCGCCCAGCAGGATATTCTGCTTTTTATTGATAGAGGGGCAGGGCACCCTTCACACGCAAGGGCACTGTAATTAACTGTGGAGCCTTTAAAGGTGCGAGGCCCCACGGCTGCGAGCAGGCGCCGGCCCTGGCTGCTGAGATACAAACTTGCAAAGGCTCAGGAGGCTGCTGGTGTTTGCAAGTCACTGCGGGTAGAGTGCTGCTGAGATACAAACTAGCAAAGGCTGAGGAGGCTGCTGGTGTTTGCAAGTCACTGCGGGTAGAGTGCTGCTGAGATACAAACTAGCAAAGGCTGAGGAGGCTGCTGGTGTTTGCAGGTCACTGCAGGTAGAGTGCTGCTGAGATACAAACTAGCAAAGGCTGAAGAGGCTGCTGGTGTTTGCAAGTCACTGCGGGTAGAGTGCTAGTTTGTATCTCAGCAGCAAAGGCTGAAGAGGCTGCTGGTGTTTGCAAGTCACTGCGGGTAGAGTGCTGCTGAGATACAAACTAGCAAAGGCTGAAGAGGCTGCTGGTGTTTGCAAGTCACTGCGGGTAGAGTGCTGCTGAGATACAAACTAGCAAAGGCTGAGGAGGCTGCTGGTGTTTGCAGGTCACTGCAGGTAGAGTGCTGCTGAGATACAAACTAGCAAAGGCTGAAGAGGCTGCTGGTGTTTGCAAGTCACTGCGGGTAGAGTGCTGCTGAGATACAAACTAGCAAAGGCTGAAGAGGCTGCTGGTGTTTGCAAGTCACTGCGGGTAGAGTGCTGCTGAGATACAAACTAGCAAAGGCTGAAGAGGCTGCTGGTGTTTGCAAGTCACTGCGGGTAGAGTGCTGCTGAGATACAAACTAGGAAAGGCTGAGGAGGCTGCTGGTGTTTGCAGGTCACTGCAGGTAGAGTGCTGCTGAGATACAAACTAGCAAAGGCTGAAGAGGCTGCTGGTGTTTGCAAGTCCCTGCGTGCAGAGTGCTGTTGGGTAAAAAACACAGCACATGCTGAAGATGCTGCTAGTAGCATGGGGCCCCTTCACAACCCGTGCTGTTTCTCCAATTTTTTAAGAGGATAGTTACCAGAAACGGTTGCACGAGTTCTCCCGCCAACCTTTCAACCAAGAGATATGAAATATCCTTTACCACAAAAAAATGAATCTCGAATAACCAATGACAAGACCCAGGCGAACAACGAGGAAGCAGATGAACGCACGGTGATAAGGAACTCGTGTTTGAATGCAGATTACAAGCTGCTGCCAGTTTCACGAGAAGCTGCTGGCTGCCGTGCACCCCCACCATGTCCTCATTCCTCCAACCCGCAGTATCCGTACGAGACTGGTGATCAGTCACAGCAGGAGCGCTGGTTCCATCCGCCTCTTAGAAGAAGAAACCGGAGACGTGACACGGGTTAACGGGAGTGAGACACCAGAAGGAGACTAGGAAGCGATTTTGGAAAGAGGGGGGTGCGAAGAGAGGGAATGCAGAGTGAGTTAAAGGCTACCAGAGGACTCCAGGTCACCCGGAACGGGTTTTCCTCTTACAAATCATTCAGTTGTGGCAGCTGAGATCGCATGGTCTTTTCTCTGTGTCTACTGTCGGTCTTCGCAGGACAGGATGATGAGGTTATTGTTCTATGACGTTCTGTTCTGTGTGTTACAGTTCGCCTCAGATGCTAAGGCGACAGCTCCACGATGCATTCCTCTTAACTTAAATGCAATGACCGACACATGGGACCATGAGGAGTCAGTCACCCTATCACTCATGCTGAGAAGGGGACAGCCTGCTGAAGAGTTAGCAGCGCAATATGCAAAAATACAGGTCGCAGGTTGCATCCTCTATTTTGCGATGAGATATTCATACATCTGGGCTCAGTTCAAGCTATGGCCATCTCAAGAATCGAATATGGAAATGTTTTACTCATTGGCATCCTCAACGCCCAACTGGTGTTCTTCATAAAAGTCCAACAATCTTCTGCCCAGCCCCAGAACCACGTTAAACCAGTCATTGGCCTTCTTAAAGTGGTCACCTGAAGAGACAAGCAGCCCTCACAAACCCTTCTAGATCACCTATAAAGTGCTACCTTTGCACACCCAGAGTGCATTGCACACAAACTCGCTATCTCTGGGGGAAACACTGCTTCAAGCGGCAAATCTCCCTTGCAACTTGAAATCCTCATGTACAAGAAAAGCTCTGACCCTGAAGAGTTATATTCAGGCAACACCCTAAAGTTGGGAAGTCGATTCTGAATTTCAAGATGAGCCTAAAGAACCATCTACAAGCTACCTGTTGGATCAGACCAATGACAGAACCCTAACTCTGCAGTGACCAACTGTCCTGCCTTCCCAGCAGGCTCCTAGAATAGACATTACACAGGCTGAATGGTGCCCTCTTGTGGCCATTGAAATCTACTTCACCATTCTAGAACAGATGCTTTGTGTACTAGCGAATAACTGGTAAAAATGCAGAACATGACCACTTTCATTAGAGAACAAGTTAGAACTTGTCACAAGGTAGTAAATAATTTAACAGCGTCAGAACACTCTCCAGCACATTACCCACACATCACTAAAACATTGTGGTCGATGTAGTTCCTTCTGTCATCAAACCTTGCCTAGATCACGCCCTGGAGGTGGCGTTCTATTCAGTAGCTTGGTTTCTGGTTTCTACAGATATTGTGAGCCATAACCACATACGTTCTGGAGTTTTTCCTTCTACGCTCCGATCTGCTCTACACTGTGTACCTTGTTACCTTGTTTCACTTCTTCAATCTTCTGGCTTTCCTACTCTTTTTCTGTCCAAGTCACAGTGCAGCCTTCATTCCATTGGTGAGCCCTCATTTCCAACACCTGGTCAACCCCTCACACCTGGCTCTCACCCTGTATCTGTGATCCTCCCCCGAGGTTCCATCTATTTCTTTCCTGTGAACTCCGTGTGTGCCTTTCTCGCAACTCTTTTTACTGCGGGAATCTGTGCTAACCAGTGTGGTCTCGCTGCTTTGTTTTAAGGCCTGCTCCTAGTTTCTGTGCGCTTTGGGCATTGTTTTTACTTATTTGTTCCAATATCTGTATTGCTCCATTAGCTTCTCTGGCCTTGTTCAAGCCCCCTCTCTTTGTTCTATTCCAGTGTTCCTACTTCAGTCTTAATACTTCAGTCCCGTCCTCGACTGAGTGCAGATTCTTTGTCTTGTAGTCCATGGTTCTTGGTTCATCTGTGTACCTCTAGGATTGTCCTTGTCTGGGTGGAGATTCAGTGTCTTGTATTCCAGTGCTCATAATTATGTCCACATACTTCCAGTCCTCGGCTTTTTTGTGGGCAGATTCTCTGTTCTGTATTTCAGTGTTGTTTGATCTGCATATTTCAGTCCTGTTCTTGCTTCACAGAATCAGGCCCTGCTTTCTCCTCAGCCTCTTGTCCCTATTCAGTCCCTCTTGCTCCGTTCTGTCTGTTCTCTCTTGTGTTTATGTTGAAATCTCAGTTACTCTTATCAAAGGGTGGCAGCGAGTTCTGTGGCCTGGTGCTCTCAGCATCGAGACTCAATGAGCACTCGTTTTCATGAGAACATCTGGGTGTCTTGCAAGACTGAGATTAATCATGGTCTGCTTTACTGTTAGATCTTTTCCGTTATAAACTGATTTTACACAGAGCTTCCAAACTGTCATTTATGGTACTTTGTCTGTTGTTCCTCTGCCTAGATCTTTCCTATTGCCTTCCAGTTGTTTATTGCATCATGTATGCCTGGCCTTTCTAGTTCTGGCTTAGGGAGGCATGCCCCAGTCCATGCTAAGTTTGCCCCACCTGCTCACTTCTTCAGTTTATGTCCTCCTTCCTCCAAGTTTTCAGGTACTCCCCCTTGTGTGTGCTAGTCCCTCCTCCTCAATTCCCTTATCCCTGCAGAGAGCAAGGGCTCCCTTTTGGTCCAATCCCGGTGGCTTGGCTTGCACTGTATTAATACACACGCATACAAACATACAGTGCCATCTCAAGTGATGGGTCCCTCTCAAATGTGGCGTCACTGTAATCTGAACAGAAAGTTTTACGTAACCTCTACAGAATGGGTCAGCAGCAGCCTCTTGAGAACTCCCGCCAAATCTGCCTGATGCAAAGAAGAGAAATGCAGCACCAAAAGAACCCTTATTCTTCTCTGCGAAGCAGGTGAGGGTGTAGTAGTCTTATGGAAAGTGAGTTAAACAAGCCATACACTGGAACATAGTAAAGAAACAAGGTGCAGTCTTTCCAGTTAAAAAATGAACTACAAAGTTTAATAAATCAAAACCTTAACCACCTTAAAAAAGCGGGAATATTATGAGATTCACAGAACTTAACCTGACCACTGCCAGATCGCCAGGACGCGGGGCGGGACTCCACCCGGGTGATTTTCTGCAGTTTTTCTGCTACACTAGCAGCTGTTATTCACTGTTAGAGTAGTAGAATACAATGCTGACCCTAGCAAGAGTCAAGCAGCCCGAGGCAAGCAGTGGCATCTTCAACATTGGGGGTAGGATGCACACCTTTTTCTCAGTAATTCAACGAAGCTTGTCCATTATGATTCAGAGTGCGTGCAGACTGGTTGTGTGCCATGCCCAATCGGCACCTTAGAAAACAATTAAACATGAGCTGGGGCGTCGTTTGCGCCTCCACCAATCGCACAGCTATAGCGCCTGTCAGGCAGAATTTTGTTCCACTTAATTCTAAGTACTCCAAGTAATCCAATTTTTGACCAATTCTTATGACTTTAGTTCAACACTTTCCCATCGTCCACACACAGAGTGGTATGCCAATTTTCAAGTTTCTTATATTCCAGCTGGGCCATCCGAACCTCATTTTCAAAAATACGATAGACGCAAATTCGTCGAAGACAGTGTTTTATTAAAAGCCCAATGCATTTCGGGCAACTGGTGCCCTTCATCAGGGGTCACTGTAAATGACACACAAATCAATTTACAAATTAAGAACCATTACTATTTACATTATGATTTTGCATCATGTAATATCAACGCTTCCAAAGATGTCATTTCATCAAGATACAGCATAACAATAAAACTTGCACATGTACTTATAATCACACATTTCCCCCTCAAACCAGCAGAATTAGTGTGAACCCTTCATTAACCCATTCTATCACGTTCTAGACCGAACCTTCCTCATCCATCTTCACGTTCATTCAAACAATCATCCCTCCCCTTTTTTTTCTTTTCTCCCAATGAACGGTTGTCTTACGTTTACCACTATTCTCTCTCTGCCACCTACTCATTTTATGTCATCTATATGCACGTAAATACAACAGTTACTTTTGCGCCGAATTTATCAAAAAACATTACCAGCTTGTTGTATTTGTTTAAGAGCCAACAAGAGAAACATTTTTCGTACCTGTCTGACATTAAAAAGCTTCCTTCCTCCTACGTCTCACGGATGATTGTTTGCTCACAGGCTAGGCTTGCACTGTATTAATACACGCGCATACAAACATACAGTGCCATCTCAAGTGATGGGTCCCTCTCAAATGTGGCGTCACTGTAATCTGAACAGAAAGTTTTACGTAACGTAACCTCTACAGAATGGGTCAGCAGCAGCCTCTTGAGAACTCCCGCCAAATCTGCCTGATGCAAAGAAGAGAAATGCAGCACCAAAAGAACCCTTATTCTTCTCTGCGAAGCAGGTGAGGGTGTAGTAGTCTTATGGAAAGTGAGTTAAACAAGCCATACACTGGAACATAGTAAAGAAACAAGGTGCAGTCTTTCCAGTTAAAAAATGAACTACAAAGTTTAATAAATCAAAACCTTAACCACCTTAAAAAAGCGGGAATATTCTGAGATTCACAGAACTTAACCTGACCACTGGCAGATCGCCAGGACGCGGGGCGGGACTCCACCCGGGTGATTTTCTGCAGTTTTTCTGCTACACTAGCAGCTATTATTCACGGTTAGAGTAGTAGAATACAATGCTGACCTAGCAAGAGTCAAGCAGCCAGTGGCATCTGCCTGAATGCTGGCGTGGGTCCATAGAGGCCTCTGCACCAGCCATTAGACAGATTGTCCAGAGCTGGGGAAGTCCCAGCCCTGGCCTCCTGGGGACTGCAGTGCTTCCCTGCCTCCCCACTGGTGACGGGCTGCAGCGTCACTCTTACTATAGAGAGGCTTTAGGCTTCAGCCCTGCAGTGCCTGCGACTACATACAAACCCTTTCCCAGCTCATCACTGAAAGCTGGAGTCTGCGCAGCGCACCAGCGCGGACCCGGTGACGTACAGTCCACATAGGCACTGCCAGGTTCCGGCTCTCCGCATTCTGCTTGAGTGGGTAAGGAGTGAGCTCCAGGTGGGGCACCAGCAGCTTAGACGCAGACGTGGCTCCACACAGACATGCAGCTGATGGTTAACTGAGAAAAAATGCTCTCAAATGTAACTTTGCATCATGGTGGGACACTGAGTACATGTGAATGAGTGACTGTGAAAGTGTGTGAGAGTATGTGAGGGAGACTGAGTGATACTATGTGCGTGAGACAATGTGTGAGGATGTGCGACACTGTATGTGAATGAGACCCAGCATGAAAGTGAGATGTGTGTGAGACAATGAGTGAGCATATGAGAGCATGTGAGTGAGACAGTAATTGAGTGAGAGAGCATGATGGGCAGCATGTGAGACAGTGTGAAAGTGAGACTGTGAATGATTTGGTGAGTGAGCATGTGAGAGGCTGTGTGTGGGAATGAGAGCGAGTAAAACTGAGTGGGCCCGTGAGTATATGTGCAAATGAGAGTGCATATGAAATAGTGAGTGAGCATGTGAGCGAGACTGTATATGAGAGACTGAGCTGTTGAGTGAGCCTGTATGTGACAGTGTGTGAACATGTGTGTGCGCGAGACTGTGTGAGTGAGTGCATGACAGTGAGCAAGTGTGTGTGCATGTTAAGCATCTGAGTCTGCCGCGGGCCTAGCATACTTAAGGTAGTTCTTGGAACACAAAAGAACCCCTGGCAGCAGCAGGTGCTGCATATTGCAGATAATTCTTCTTGGTCTAAGGGATGGCATCCTTGACAGAATGCTGGTGCTGACGTGATGGAGGGAATCTTTGGTATAATGGAGTAGAATCATGTCATGTTTTGTGGGAAGGGGGTAACATAAAATTCTGGCCCAACATACTGGAGGTCATTTTTGACATAGGTGGCACATGATATATGAGTGGCACCAATGGTAAAGATCTGGCCCTGGTATATCCGAGGTAAATCTTGGCATCATGGGAGGGGTGGCACCCATGGCATACTGGGGTATAACATTGGCCCTGGCACACTGGAAGTAATTATTGACATATGGGAACACGCTTAGAACATTTTGGAAAAAGTGCAGTCAACTCTTCTGAAGCACAAGACTTCATTGGCTGCACATACCATGAAAGTACCTGAACATGCTATGAGTGGCCTTTTAAAGCCTATGGCGTTTTAGTAAATTTATACGAAAAAACTGCTTACAAAGTTAGTATTTGAGCCCATTTCTTCTTGCTGGGAGAAACGCCCTCTTCCCCAATCATCCCAAAGTACCTCCTAGAACAACTCTGGCTCGCGTGTGCACTGGAATTCAGGTCAAGTATTGATCGCTCCCCAGCCACCACTGCGCTTACGGTCGGTAGGTAGGTCGGTCACAGGAGTCTTCTGTTACTGGTGGTATCGATACTCTCTGTAGCAGTACAGCACAGGGACTGTATTAGATGGTAATCGAGTTACACATACAGAAGGCCTGAGTAGGTGCTAGCTGCAGGGCTTTAAATGGGCCGGTACTGTCCGGTACTGAGTACCGGCACTTTATTATTTTAAGAGGGAGAGTACCTGCACTTCAAGAGAACTGTAGTAATTTTAATTGGAGAGTACCGGCACTTATATTTTTCCATTTCAAGCACTGGCTAGCTGTCCCTACAAGTCACCCAGACTGGTGCACGAGGCCAGGTCTCTTCATACGTTTGGGTTCCACTCATGGTGCCTTTGCCCCATTGGTCCAGGTGGAGCTCTCTGAAACACATCTGAAAGGGGCTCCGCGACACTCATCCTTGAGTGAGCGCAGCACCTGCCTCAGTGAGGCACAGCAGGCCAAGACAGGCGTTGACAGGAAGTACGTCACAGATAAACTGATTGCTGCGTGAAGCCTACTTCCTGCAGGTGCAGAAGTACGGGAGAGCTAAACATACATCAGTAACGTCAACAGGCACGGTCTGTTAGTCAAATGAAAAGGTTGTATGTGTTGGAAATTCACGATCTGTCGAGTTCTACTGAGAGCAGCGCCACCTGACCCTTAGCTGTGCAGTCTGCCATTTTGAGCCACAATATAATTTCGCCAATAAAATCCCATCAGACATCTTGCTATGCATTTAGTTTTGGTATTTTATATAGCACCAGTGTGATATTCCCACCTTGTGGCCACTTCAATCAATCCCATCAATCACAAGATTTGTAAAGCGCACTACTTACCCGCGAGGGTCTCAAGGTGCTGAGGGAGAGGAGGGGGGGGTGTTGCCGCTACTGGTCGAATAGCCAGGTCTTGAGTCTTCTCCTGAAGGTCAGCAGGTCTTGGGTCTGTCGTAGGTTGAGGGGAAGGGTGTTCCAGATCTTGGCGGCGCGGTGAGAGAAGGATCTGCCTCCGTTGGTGGTTCTCCAGATGCGCGGGACGGTGGCCAGGGAGAGGTCGGCGGAGCGGAGCGGACGGTTGGGAACGTAGAAGGAGAGTCGACTGTTGAGGTAGGCTGGGCCGGTTTTGTGGAGTGCCTTGTGTGCATGGATCAGGAGTTTGAAGGAGATTCTCTTGTCGACGGGGAGCCAGTGCAGGTTTTTCAGGTGGGGGTGATGTGGCTGTGGCGTGGAATGTCGGGGATCAGGCGTGCAGAGGTGTTTTGGATTCTTTGCAGTCGTTTGATGAGCTTGGTCGGGGCTCCTGCGTAGAGGGCGTTTCCGTAGTCGAGTCTGCTGCTGACGAGGGCCTGGGTGACTGTTCTTCTCGTGTCTGTCGGGATCCACCTGTAGATCTTGCGGAGCATGCGGAAGGTGTTGAAGCAGGAGGAGGAGACTGCGTTGACTTGCTTGGTCATGGTGAGCGTTGAGTCGAGGATGACTCCCAGGTTGCGTGCGTGGTCGGTTGGTGTCGGGGGTGCCCCTAGTGACGAGGGCCACCAGGAGTCGTCCCAGGCTGATGGGTTGGAGCCGAGGATGAGGATCTCCGTCTTGTCTGTGTTCAGCTTAAGTCGGCTGCACTTCATCCAGTCGGCGACAGCTTTCATTCCTTCGTGGAGGTTGGATTTGGTGGTGAGGGGGTCCTTGGTGAGGGAGAGGATCAGTTGAGTGTCGTCGGCATAGGACATTATGTTGAGGTCGTGCTGTCGGGCGATGCGTGCGAGTGGAGCCATGTAGATGTTGGACAGTGTCGGGCTGAGGGAAGATCCCTGGGGTACGCCGCAGATGATCTCGGAGGCTTCGGATCGGAATGGGGGGAGGCGGACGCTCTGGGTCTGCCGGAAAGGAAGGAGGTGGTCCAATCCAGGGCCTTGTCTCGGATCCCTGCGTCGTGGAGGCGTGTGCGTAGTGTGCGGTGGCAGACAGTGTCGAAGGCGGCGGAGAGGTCCAGGAGGATGAGGGCCGCCGTCTCGCCGTTGTCCAGCAGGATCCTGATGTTGTCTGTGGCGGCGATGAGGGCGGTCTCGGTGCTGTGGTTGCTGCGGAATCCTGACTGGGAGGGGTCCAGGATGCGGTTATCTTCGAGGTAGCGGATGAGCTGTCTGTTGACGATCTTCTCGATGACCTTAGCTGGGAATGGAAGCAGGGAGATGGGCCGGAAGTTCTTGAGGTCGCTCGGGTCTGCCTTGGGTTTTTTGAGTAGGGCGTTGATCTCGGCGTGTTTCCAGCTCTCTGGGAAGGTCGCGGTCTCGAAGGAGAGGTTGATGATGTTGCGCAGGTGGGGTGCGATGGAGCTGCCGGCTTTGTTGAAGATGTGGTGTGGAAAAGGGTCTGTTGGGGAGCCGGAGTGGATTGTGCCCATGGTCTTGATTGTGTCCTCGGTGTTCACGTTGACCCAGGCTGTCAGGGGGTCGTGGTCGATAGGGTGCGGCAGGTCTGCTGTGTCGGGGCCTGTTGGGGTCATCCGGGAGTCGAAGCTGTCGTGGATGTCGGCGATCTTGCGGTGGAAGAAGGTGGCGAGGGAATCGCACAGGGCTTGCGACGGCGGGATGTCGTTGGCGTTGGAGCTGGGGTTGGAGAGTTCCTTCACGATGCTGAAGAGCTCCTTGCTGTTGTGTGCGTTGATGTCGAGGCGGTCTTTGAAGGTGGTCCTCTTGGCGGACCTGATGAGGTGATGGTGGTTGCGGATGGCGTCTTTGTGGGCTGCGCGGCTGTCCGGCGTCTTCTCGCTGTGCCATTTGTTCTCCAGTTTCCGGCAGGTGCGCTTGGATGCTAGGAGTTCCGGGGTGAACCAGCTGGCTCTCTTGCTGGTGTCTGTAGGTTGTTTTTTTCAGCGGGGCTAAGGTGTTGGCGCAGTCGTCCATCCATCGTCTGAGATTGCGGGCGGCGGTGTCGGGGTTGGAGGGGTCGTTGGGTGGGCTGAGTGCGAGGTTTGTCTGGAGTTGGTCTTCGGTGACTTTGCTCCAGCATCTGCGGGGGATCTGTAGGGTGCGGTGGTGTGCGGCGGGTTTCCGGAAGGTGAAGTGGATGCAGTGGTGGTCGGTCCAGGTGAGTTCGGAGGTGTGGCTGAAGGAGACGTGGGAGCTTGAGGAGAAGATGGCGTTGAGCGTGTGTCCGGCGATGTGGGTCGGCGTCGTGATGAGCTGTTTCAGTCCGAGGTTGGCGAGGTTGTCGATCAGGGTGGAGGAGTTGCTGTCGTTGTTGTTCTCCAGGTGAAAGTTCAGGTCTCCGAGGAGGATGTAGTCGGTGGAGGTCAGGGCGTGCGTGCTGATGAAATCGGCGATGGAGTCGCTGAACTGGGGTCGGGGTCCGGGGGGTCTGTAGATGAGGGTGCCTCGTACGGTGGTGTTGGGATCCGTGTGGATCTGGAAGTGCATGTGTTCGGCGGTGCTGAGAGTGTCGTCAGTGCTGTTCGAGACCCTGATGGTGTCTTTGTGGACGATGGCGATTCCTCCTCCGATTCCGTTGGTGCGGTCTCTGCGGGTGATCTTGTAGCCGTCGGGGATGGCTATGGCGATGTCGGGTGCGGAGGATTCGTTCATCCAGGTCTCTGTCAGGAAGGCGACGTCCGGTGATGAGGTGTCGAGTAGGTCCCAGAGCTCGACGGCGTGTTTGCGTGCGGAGCGGGTGTTTAGTAGGATGCACCGGAGATGGTTGAGGTCCTTCTTGGCGGGAGTCTCGGGCTCTCCGAGGCAGGTGAAGCTGCAGTTCCGGCAGGTGAAGGGACCATGGGTGTGTTTCGGGGCGGCCTTGAAGCAGGTGGAGGTCCGTCCTGGGTTGAGAGCGATGAGGGTGCTGGCGTCGTATCGGAGATGGTCTTCGTGGCGAATGCGGGGGCCAGGGGTTCTGGCGCTGGGCGCGGTCCAGGCGCGGACGGGCGCAGACAGGCTTGCCTTAGGCGCGCCTTTGGCGCGCCAGCCATATATGGGGAGGTGGGAGGGAGGAGCAGCTGGGAGGCGGGAGGCAGGGGCAGCGAGTGGTCAACGAGGGGGGCGGGGCCGCAGGGGGGACAGCAGCGGGAAACGGGAGGGCGAAGGGGTACAGAAATCAAAAGGGGCACAGGGGGGCACAGAACGAAAAACAGTCACAGCAGTGGGGGCACAGAACGGAAGGGCAAAAACAGTGGGGGCACAGAACGAAAAACAGTCACAGCAGTGGGGGCACAGAACGGAAGGGCAATAACAGTGGAAAAACAGTGGGGGCACAGAACGAAAAACAGTCACAGCAGTGGGGGCACAGAACGGAAGGGCAAAAACAGTGGAAAAACAGTGGGGGCACAAATATAGAGGGGAAAGACAGTAACAGTGACGCTCACAACGACAAGAACCTACCTACGGCCTACCACTGGCCACCAGGGATGAGGCGCAGGTGGTAGCCTGCGGGTGGAGGAGGGCCTCAGATCAGCAGCAGGGAGCTGGACGTACAGGTGGCACTGTGCGGATGGGGGGGGCGACCTACCCAGAGGTCAAGGGTGGCCACTTCAATGCACACTGTATATAAGCTCAGTGCCTCACAGATACATCAAAGGGACTCAGGCGCTATTATTGTTAAAATTACGGGTTTTGTGGCCCCAATCAGACTGGTGATGCTGGTGGATATTTTAGACACAGAAGGGTATGTTTTTAAAGTCCAGGAGAGACAAGACAAAGGAAGATAAAAGAACTGAATTCTGTGCCAGGCTCGTAGTGCAACAATGTCCATTTTTCTGTGCCTGGACTGCACATGGCGGGTGCAGCCATCATTTACATATATAAAAATAAACATAACTCACACACAAGCAATTTTATTGTCAACTTCCAAACTCCCAACTAGAGACAGTTTAAAAGAGGATCATTTGAGAGTGAAAAGAGGCACACATTTCTAACTCGCAGCTGTTAAGCAGGCCACCCTCAAAACTCCTGGCTCTAAGATCCATAGTCCAAACAACTCATTGAGTCTTTCATGAAGTGCCAGTTCACCCTCAAAATAACTGTCTCAATAGGACTCATTTCACTTGCAATCCAAAAATCTGAGTTTTGCTGAACTTTAATTACTAAACAAGGGCACATTGCAGATTTTACATGACATTTTTATTTAATAGAAAAGAGGTATGACTGAAAGGGAGATAAGTAGTTGGCGAGGATGGATGCTTCTGAACAATGAATAGACTTTTGGCCACAGGTATTTTACAAAGATTTATAAGAACTAGTACCAAGTGCTTCATATGCAGAGGTGCAGGGGTGATTGTGCTCTATTTCTGCTTACCCTTGTTCCCCAATGCAGTACCCCAAACTTCACTTCCATGGAGAAAGCCCAGGCAGAAGATGTAGTCTATGGGGATTTTGCATTCACTTCACTTGGGACTGGAGTGTGCTTGTTGCTCCTTGATACGTACCATGTACAAAGGGCTTTTCTTTCAGTGTTTTTATTGACAACGTAAAGCTTCCTGGGGCACTTATTCTGAGCCACAAGTAAGTGTCGTTTGTGGTGTACTCTACCTCAGTCCCATTAAGAAATACTTTGATCTTGTTTCTGGCTTGGATTTCTCCAGTAGTGGTGGCAGGTCATGGGTACCTGAGGTTGAACAAGGTCGGTTATGATGCACCCGCATCTGACTCCGCGTCACTGCTCCAAGGAACAGTTTGTTTGCATTGCAGCTCATCAAGACAAACAGAGCTAGTCTTTGCTTCTATTCCAGTCTTTAGGACTACTGCATTTAGTCACGGGTGTCTGAACTAAGGGAATGCCTTTCAGAAGTCAGTAAAACAAGCACACATTGTCCCCTAGTTTTCATTCTTTGTATATTTATTACTCAAAGTCTGGTAGTAAATCTAGAAGCACCCTAAATAAAATGTTAATGTCAGTTGTGGACTTTGGAGTTCGTTTTTAGGTCTCTGCTCTAGACTGTGTGCATGTGCAGTCTCGAAGAGACATGCTGTATCTACTTTGTGGACTTATAGCCCACCCATAGGCTTCACCTATGCTGGCACCATCACCACTCCATTTTTCGTTCTCCCCATTTGTCAAGGGCATGCATATGTCATGCCTCTTCCAGTGTTTAGCCCTCCTCGAGAGCACAGAACAACTACTTTTAAACATATGCAGCAGCCATTTTCATCAATTTTTTCTGCTGTAAGTCACCTGCGGTTTGCTATAAGATATGCTCGACATGCAATACGCTCCTAATGAGAGTGGTCCCAAGGGATTTGGGCACGGTACCTCTTGTCCGAAGAGGAGCCATGTGCGCTACCCAGCAGAGTGCCTTCAAGTCCACCTCCTCTGTCGAGGGGATTGGGTGTCTATTTGTTTAAAATTGCCTGTTGACTATACTTCACCAAAGCAGCCATGCTTCAGTCCTGGGCTTTGAAGCCATTCACTTCAAAGTAGGTGTTATAATAGTCATTGTTTAAACATATTTGTTGGAATATAAAGGCTCTTTTCATAAATGAAGTTACACCAATGTGCAGCGCTTTATGCAGGGAACAATTTCCATGGGGCAACCAAACTCAAGTAATGTCAAAAATAAAGTGCTTCTTGCATATCCCTAATTAAGCAATCCCACTGCTGAGACCGATTGGCTATGCCAATGCTTATTTATAAAGTCACAAATAACTCTGCATGTGTTAGTGTAGGGTAGTTTGGGTCATGGACATCCTCAGTGCTTAATGTGTAAAATAATAAATGCTGGTGGCCAAAGTTTTTCTAAGGAGCTCTCAAACAGCACCGGTGAATGTACATTTCGCCTCCACTTTCTCTTTTTATCACTGTTTTTTGTCTTTCTCTACATCCTCCTTTTGTGTTTTTTTCTCTCCTGTTTTTTGTCAAAGTCTGATGAGGAAGAGTAAGTGCTGGTCCTCAAAAATAAACTAGCTGGTGGTTGCCGGTGGGGCCCACCAGCAAATTAAGCACTGAACATTCTCATCTTTTGGCGGGACTAAGCTCTTCAGACCAGATACTAGGCAGTACCACGACGGGGAAAAGTTTCACTAGTGCTTTCAGAATTAGGCACAGGCTATGTTTCAGCATCTAATTTAGTATTTTGTCTGGCTTCAAGATGCACATTTCCTTTACTATTTATATTTGACTACTCTCTTAATTTAATCTTCGTTACTGATTGGTATTGGAGAACTTCAGTGCTGTCAGAAAATTTTTCTGGGCACCTCAGTGCTTTTTATTGTGATGTCTTTCTAAAATGCTTTGCCTACATCAAGGGCCTCTGGAATTATGCAGCAATGCAGGACCAAATTAGGCAGCAGGGTTTATTAAATTAAGCAGCAAGAAAAGATAAATTATGTGGTGTAAGCAGCACTTTAAGTGACAGTATTATTTGACAGACATTAATGCCACCTGGGCAAATGTTTAACACATTAGTCACCTCCCTAAGTGACATCTTGGTCCCTCAACTGAACCCCCATCACCGTCGAAACTCAGCTTCCCATTACGGCCTTAGAACAAATCCTGACCTCGTGGCCTGCCTTCATCACTGTTGAAATCGCTGCTACCATGAAGACAATCTTTTCGGGGGCCCCATCTGACCCCTGCCGTGCCACGCCTTCATGAAAGGACTCCTACCGATCAGCAAAGCACTAACACCCATCCTCAATGCATCCTTTGACTCAGCCACATTCTTGGTCACCTAGAAACATGCGACCGTCATGCCCCTACTCAATAAACCATCTGCTGACCCAGCCGCGCTTTCCAACATAAGACCCAGGGCCGGACTGGCCGTAGCAGGCACCAGGCGTTTTACCGGTGGGCCGGAAGGGTGGGGGCCATTTTTGTTACTCGGGCCGGTTTTGCAGCAGTGCTGCAAAAGCGGCCCCCTGTAGCAGAAGCACAGAAGCAGTGTTTTCCTCCAGGTCCCCCCGCCCTCCTGAGACAGAGGTAGTGATCTTCGGCAAGAACACCTCTCCTTGGAACTCCAACAGGTGGTCGGCCAAACTCTTACCCACACCCAATACCCACGCCAGGTACCTCGGAATAATCATTGATAGTTAACTGGACATGACTGTACAAGTCAATGCAGTCACTGTATCCTACTTCCACTCATTGAAAATGCTGAGGAATATGTTCAAATGGCTCCTAAGCATCACCAGAAAACTATCACTTACGCCCTAGTCACCAGCAAGTTGGACTATGGGAACACGCTCTACACCGAGATCACCAAGCAACTCACTAGAAAACTACAAACCATCCAGATCTCAACAGTAAGACTCCTCCTCAACCTCCCACACAGACCTCAGGGAGCTCCACTGGCTCCAGATACACAAAACATGCTCATTTCAAACTCCTCACACACATTCAAGGCACAACACAACTTAGGCCCCACGTACCTTAATAGTCACATCTCTTTCCACCAATCACCCAGACACCTCCACTCCACAGGAGTGTTTAAATACGGAGATTATACAGCAGATGATGGGTCATGTGCCAAATGCCGCACATACATAATTATGCGGAAAAATGCTGTGGCTGCAGAATTACATAATTCAAGTAATGGTGGTTATAGTCTGACTCCAGTTTGTGGAGGTTCTGATGTGACGGGTTGGGATAGTTTTGATATACGGAGGTATGTGGCAATGGCTGAAGACCCGCGACTGCCCTTAGACAGCTAGAGCATGGATCTAAGAGAGGCTACCTCGATGGAACCAAAGTTAATTCTACTGAACCCACAGCCCAGAATGAAAGTTGTGCTAGGGTATCATGTCTGTCTTACCAGTTGGCAATATGCAGTACTAGACTTTGCTGCAGCATGAGGTGAAGTACATAGAATACTGGGGTGCGTGTGCGTGCCTGCGCGGTGTCGTTCCGGGTGAAGGCGGATTATAAATAACTGGAGGTGGTGTGGGGACATGTGATTGGGCCAATCCTGGACAATGTTGTGTGAAATACACACACTTATAAAACAAATATTTACATCGCATTGCACATATTTACAATCTAAGGTACCGTGTGATTAACCCGGAATTGCCCAGTGTTTGGCCAAGCATGGAAGCAGGAATCCAAAGGCAGACTTCTGGCTCCCGGGGTTCGCAACTAAAACTAAAGCACTGCGTAGCAAATATTTTATCCACATTTAGTTGAGGTGCAGATGGGTATGTAACTGCTGCCTCTAACTGATGTAATCAGTATGCAGTTGATGCTTCATGTGGAATGAGGGCTTTGGACCTTCTGTGCTTGGAAGCCAGTAACATGGGACGGATGCTGGGAAGGCACAGGGAGATGTAGGGATGCATGGATGTGGTTTCTGGCAAGGGGAACTGGCGGATCAGCTGGACAATGCGTTTGGACTGGTACAGGGAGAAGCCAAGGTGCATGGACGCTGAGAACAACAACGTGGTGTTAGGAACATGGGGAAATGCACACAGACTGTTGGATCTTTTTGGGGGTCATGGGAAGTTCCCGATTACTGGGAAGTTCAAGGGAGTAACTGTAAATCCCTGGTATCCCATGGCCCTGGATAGCATCACGCTGCTCAGAGTGATAAAGGCTCCGATTTGGATCTCAGCTCTGGTGAGTTTGATCACTGCAGGCTTCATTTAAAAGGTTCCAGGTCTTTAAACTGTGGGACTGTCACCAATGTGCTCTTGGAAGTGATGCCTGTCCTGTGGTTATGTCTCCGTCTCCTATCACTTATCTGTGATGGATGCCTGCCCCATACTCCTGTGTACTTTTTTTTTTTTTAGGTCTCGCGTACGCAGCGCTGCATAGGAAAAAGACCTTTTGGAATCGCTTCGGCTTTTCAGCCAAAAACGTGCATGCGTTCCATTGCCTTCAATGGCAACGCGTGCACGTTTGGCGATTCACTTGCGGGAGCGAGTGGCGCCATATGGTAGCAATTATCGCTCCTGGCACCGCTCGCTCCCGCAAGAGAATCGCGCAGGCCCCCTCCTCTCCCCCCTCCCCCTGCTGCTGTGCGAGGCGCGCGCGCTTGTTCCTTTTCCCCCCCGATGTGTATTCTGCGGTCCGCGTCAGTCAGGACCAGTTTTTAGCCGTTTCTCCCGGAGATCCGGTGGAAATGACCCGCGAGTAGGACGACAGCGGCTTCCTGTATATGTACTTGTACCGGCAGTACAGGGGGGCTGGGCTCGCTCTAGTGGGCACCTCGGTAAGAGACAGTGACCCCACCCTCGAGGAAGGCTTCAAACACGGGTATGAAATCACCAGGGCTCACGCTCTCCGGTCCTCCCTCAAGGTCCTGGTGGAGACAGGAAACCTCTCCGCCACCTACTTCTGTGCAGCCAGCCAGGCACAGCGACCCGGCCCTGTGGGGGGCCCTGCAAGAACTACATCTGCTGTTTAAGTTTCTGTAATAGTTTACACATGATTGTTTTGTACTGACAGCTCCTTGAAGAGTTTGCTGATAGGGTTAATATGTTTATTCCGTTTTGAACTTGACAATACAATCGTTGCATCAACATGTACTGTATAAAGGATTCATATTGTCACCAGGACATCCAGTCCCAAACAAGGTCAGTGACCCTTGCACACGAGACCGTGGTAGCTTAACCCACAATCCCCTCTCTGCTGACAGAGCATCAGTGCACCGCGATAGTATAGCGCCAAGAACCGGAGAAAGTTATTTTCCTAGCTTCAAAAAAGACGTGAACCAACAGCTGCTGAGAGACACCATAAACATATTCAAATATTATAAACAAATAAGGTAATTTAGGCAGAGACTGGACCATCTCTGCACTCCTTTCATCCAAGCCTGTCCAGTTTAGTTCAGTTTATTTACTATTCGGAACTCCAAAAATCCAAGCCTATCACAAAGTAGATATAGTCATCACGGTGGCTGTTGTCTGGCTGTTGTGTAAATCATTCACATATGAACAACACATCGACCGAACGAACTGCCAAAGTGAAAAAGAAATACCGATTTGGGGGATTTTCATCGCAGACTTCGTTTTAGTGTTTGGTGAGGTGTGAGTTGCACAGGTGATACCAAGAGACGTGGGCTGGGTCGCCATTAACTATACCAACACAATACAACTTTAATATTCCTGTATCTGGGATAGTCTGCCCAACATCACAAGAACATTTAGCGGATCATGGCACAGAGATCAGTTTTTGTGGACATAAAACAATTTTCTTTCCACATTGTGTACTCATTTTTATACTAAGCTGTGGATCGAGGTGTCATTTACTATATACGCACCATTAAGCCCAACACCCCAAAGAGACGGGTCTTTTCGGATGTTAAGCACCTCACCATATGTGACTGTGAGCAGGGCTTTAATTGGGATAAAAAAAAACTGTGGGGGGTCTCTCAAAGGGGCGTGGCTAATGTAATTAAGGGCGTGGCTTAAAAACACATAAGCTAAAAATCTGTGTTTAGCATAGTGTGCCATCCGACTTGTATTTTGCTGTTTCTGTCATTGCATCCAGATATATGATACAGCAAGTAACATCATACCTGCAACAAGTCAGGACTATTGGCTTTGTCAATAGTTGTTAGTTGCATAAGATAAATAAGCAGCAACTATGGCTTGTATAGAATATTGAAAAAGCTTCCACTTAAAGCCCTGGTGACACCACAACAGTGTTGCTGCTCCTGAGTTTCAAAAAGAGAAGGGAAATCCAGAGAGAAAATGACTCTCTTTAAAGGATTTCCCTTCCCTACAACGCTCACCTGGCATGACGTCATGCCGTCACTGCTCCACTAGTGAGAAGTGAGCAGTGTGAGCACGCCCACACTAGCGAGAAGTTAGCAGTGTGAGCACGCCCACACTAGTTAGAAGTGAGCACGCCCACACTACTGAGAAGTGAGCAGTGTGAGCACGCCCACACTAGTTAGAAGGGAGCAGTGTGAGCACGCGCACATCGATGTGCCTGCTGTCACCGCAGTCCGGAAAACAAGCATTGGCATAGCCAATAGGTCTCGCCTTTGGGACCTTATAAGTGTTTAGTTATCCAGCACAATATCCTTGGTGCAACAACATCAACTGTTGCATGGCTAAACACTTATAAGGTCCCAAAGGCGAGACCTATTGGCTATGCCAATGCTTGTTTATAGTGCTCCCTGTTTTGTGGAAGAGTCGCTAAGAGACGGACTTCATCCCAGATATGTAGTGTACCTAGCTTCCGCAGGCCACCACCTCTTTTTGTTTTTTCTTCCTTTTCCACCAGCGGTGTATTATCTTGCAGTAAGGAGCAGGCAGGGAAAAGTCTGTTGGCCACAAGGCCACTTATCATTTACAAGTTGGTTAGAATTAGGAAGTCAGCTGACACAAGACTCCATAAAGGATCAGTATCCAGCCAGAGGTACATTTCAGAGAGAAAAAAAAATCACACTTCAGTTTGGGTTACTTCACACATTCCTTTGGAAGGACACCAGCCAAACAACACAACACAAGCACCAGGCAACGCTACAAGAAATCAAAGCTTCTCAGTTGTAAATAGCTCATTGGATACTACCCTCATCTAATGGTACGGGGGGAAATCCTGGTACCCTAAAACCGATCACCAAGTGAAACCCCCCATGCTTCTCCACAGAGCCTGATGAGGAGACAGTCATTTAAGACTAGAGAGGAGATGAGGGTACACTTTCAATGTACCCCCAGTTTAGAAATCTGCAAGGAGGAGGAGTTACTGAAAACCAGGGGAGCACGCCTAGTAGGCGAGATTCATGCCAACTGGGCAGGAAACATACTAGGTCAGACTGAAAGCACCAAATTGAAGAAGGATGGCAGAGTCAACAATTTTGCAAGACATTTTTGACCTGCCAGACTGGAGCGCAGAGTTGCATCCAGGCTGATAAAAGAGAGGGACTGGGTCTCGGAAGACTGAAGTATGCACCAAGAAAGGCCCATCTGCGCCAGGAGAAATCCAGGTAGTGTCCGCTTGTAGAATTAAGCAATTCATTAACCATACATACTGAAACTGGGCGAGGAGGGGACACAGTAGATGTGATCTTTGGTACGAAGGACATCAGGATTATACAGATGTGACAAATGGTGGCGGTTTGTCAAAAACTGAGATTTTGTTGGCAAAGATTCTCAAAGAGGAGCAGTGATGCACAGAGGCGGAGTACACAGGAGTTTACAGAGGGAGGTGAATGCATGGCATTTGCTAAGATGTTGCCTGCACTAAGGTGAGGCAGATGGGCATGAGGGGTCATTGAATCAACCTGATTCCAGGGCTGGCAAGGATGACATGCAAGCTGGAAGTAGGTGCCAGTAATGCAGATGTAAAGGGCTGGTACGTGAGGTGTGAGGGCACAGAATAGCTGTTAATGAGGGTTTGGTACTGATGCAGGAAAGGTTGACTGAAGTTAGATAGAAGGCTCTGGCACTTGCAGGGATTCCATTAATCTTCCCGATTTCCTTGTTAATTGGCACCACCCCTACACATACCTGACATGCATCAGATCACTAAAAAATGTTTAAATGACCACGTGCAAGGGCCACAGATGGTCGAGAATTCTCCCAGATTCCGATGTTGATTCTGAACCTTAAAAGTGCATGGAATTGTCAAAAGTTTCCTTTTTTTCCTAAAATAAAATGACAATAAAACCTCTGCTTTCCATATTGAGCTTAACCCATAAAACCTCCCAGAAATGGGTAGATCTATGAACATTTGCTTCCAGACAGAGAGCTCACAGGGTTGGTGATGACTAAGAACTTCTAAGCAGCAGAGGTCAAGATGAAGGGGACGAGGGAGCCTGGCAACTCAATTTTGAAATGGAGGGCTCTAGAGGAGGATAGTTCATGTGGAAGGTGGATAAAACACAGACTTTAAAATCACACATTTTGCTAAGCTGCCTTTTGGCTATATCCGAAGTATATACATACAAACATACTTTTGGCTGCTGGAAGCCAGTGGAAAGAAAAAAGTCCAAGGCTCCATTGTTGCTTGGCAGTGCCCATTATTCATACACAAACGCCATAAAATTCCAGCCAACTCTTTGAGAGCATGTATTGCCCAGATTGAAGGTCTCGAGGCAATCTGTTTGATAAAGTCCCTTCAGACTCTTCATTTTAGACCTCACACCTTCCTGAAATAGTAGGAATCTAACCAAATCATTGTGTTGCCAGGACAGCACATGGCACCAGATGGGCTCAGGTCAACACTTCCAATGTGCTTGTCTTTGGGACTGATGGATAAGAAGCAAGAAGGCAAAAGGACAGATTGCAGCCCGATGCACAGCAAGTCAGATGTCTTGCCTAGCACTCCCGGAAGCATTTACAAGGTCTGTTGATACAAGGACTGGGTCCTGGCACACAGTATATCCGAATATGAGGAGGATGTCAAAGAGACATTTAGTGGTCTGAAAAACTGTCTCATGATGTAGTTTATGGCGATGAAAAACATATACTATGAGAACAAATTGTTTTATTCAAATCATCAGTACCTCGGTGAAGCCAATGAACCATCGTTGCTCACCTAAGAGCACTCAAAAAGCACTGTCGACTTGACAGGCACAACAATGAGGAACCACTGAAATCCTACATCGTTGCTTGGCGCGAGTCATCATTCAGGAAGAAACTCTTGCAGAAACCTTGCTAGCCGTAAGACACTCGCAATATGGTAGCAGCTTCTAGCACTGCTGGGTGGATGTTTACTATTGCACATAGTAGGAAGGAAGAAGAAATCATGAGAATTGTTTGAACTACAGTGTCATGTTTTTTGGAAGACCAAAGAGGAACCTGGTGACACTTGCCAAAGCTTGTGGTGTTCTCCATGATATGGACATGACACTGAACAATGACAAATGGGACATCTGCACACATACGCACAGGTTTTCTGGGCATATTTTCTCTAAAGATGGCATGTGCATGAGACCGCTTCTAGCGTTGCCACCTTCGTTGGTAATCCTCTGACAATTTGTGCATGTTTTGGGGATCTGCAGGGCTAGGAGCTGCTTCCTCTTATAATCGCTTGTTTAAAACCCTTTATAGTCTTTTCTTGCACAGCAATTCTGCCTCTATTTGCTTTAGAAACCACGCATGGATAGTGTAGATTGCACTGAAATTAGTTGAACTTGTTTTCATCTTATATTTATTGCTTTGAGTTTGATTTCAAAGGGGAGAAAATGCCAGATTTTAAGGATTTGCCTGATATTTCACCTGCCTTGACATGAAAATACCAGCCAGGCAACCCTAGTTGAAGGTCATACCTCGGCGTCTGATCCGGATAACGTCTCAGGTAGTCTCCGGGCACACCAGATAACTCTACCAGAACTTCACTTCCATAGGTGCAACACTGCATGTCCTCACAAAGAAAGGTCAGCTTTGTAGATGGTCCTCTGTCAGATGGGTTTTGAAATCATCATGTCCCACACTGCAGATGACATGGCTAATATTGACTCCTGCTATACACACCGAGGTAATTGTTAATACCAATATGATTAGTCTGGGCTAAGCCAGATCTTGACCTTGAAGCCCCTAGTCCCAACCTGCCAGTCCCAGAAAACAAGTAGAGAAGAAGGAAATTCTGGTAGCGGCTTAGAAGCATGAACTTGGCTTGCTTACAGGAAGGCTTTTACAGCAGTAACCCGTCATGAAGCCCTCCTGTCCATTTCAGATAATCCCACGTACAAGATGGCCCTCACATTGAGAAATGTGGTGTGAAACTACAAAACTATGGATCCAGTAACATTCAAAAACCTAGGAAAGATCAGAACCAGGGACAAAACTACCAGTGGTACAGCAGGTAGCATGGTTTACTTTTCAAGGCAACTGGATGGGAGGGGTACTTGGGGAGTAGAAGATAAGGAAGAAATAAAGACAAGAGGAAAGGAGTGAAAGAAAAGAGGGTGAAAGAAGGGTGAGGAAAGGAACAAGTGATAGAATGGGAGAAGGAATATGGACAACCAAGAAAGAGAAAAGGGGAAAAGAAGGACCAAAAGGGACAAGGAAAGAGAAAGGGACCAGAAATAAGGAAGTCAGGGAAGAAGGGTGAAAGGAGATGGGGATGAGTGAGTATATGGGAAGAGAGAGACAGAGATATGGGATAGGGAGGAGAGCATGAAAGGGATGAAGGAGATGAGAAGAGGTGGGGTGGAGATAGGAACGCAAGAAGGAAAGACTGGTCAAATGAGGACTAGGAAACTAGCAAGCAGTAGTATAGCTATCAATAATGCAAGAGGTGCAGTGCTACCAGGATCGAGGGGTGTGTTAGGCCCACTGCACATCATTTAGATCAGTATTTTAATACCAACCTGGGGAGTTAGTTTCCTTGCTGTGCTAGGGCCCTCGACACCCAGGATACACCACTGATCAGAACTCGGCTAACGTCTCACATTTCCGTATTGTTCACAGGGGTATGAGAGGCAATATATGCAGGGTAACAATTCAAAAATATATGCAATAAGTAAGTTAGATATTGAGATAAGAGCGCCGCAAGGTACAGTGCGCGTCCAAATTACATTTAGTCCGTCGCGGGACAGAGGAATTTAAGGGATAAAGAACCTTAAAGTGTTAGTGCAAATAGATGATCCAGGAAAATAGGAGGAAAAACAATTGCCTCCCTTGTGCCGTTCCGTGGTGGTTTATACAGATATTTGATCAAAGTGCTCCGTGTTCGGGCAGTTTACGGCGCAATTCCGCGACGGACTAAATGTAATTTGGACGCGCACTGTACCTTGCGGCGCTCTTATTCATACTCGCCTTGCCCTGAAGAAGCCCATGTTTGGGCGAAACGCGTTGGCTGTTGAACACTATTTATGAATAAAAACAACTAAAGAATATAAGCTACGACGTGGACTCAATATCTAACTTACTTATTGCATATATTTTTGAATTGTTACCCTGCATATATTGCCTCTCATACCCCTGTGAACAATATTGTGATTTGTGGTCATGTGGCAGCTGGCCATTTGAGGTGGGCAATATCCGACTACTCTTTGTGACTCGTCCTGACGGTGCAATCCTCTGCGACCCAGCTGCTTGCTGTATCTATCAATAGTCTCACATTTCCCATTCAATCAATCAATCAACCAGGGGTTTCTAAAGAACTGCTACTCACCTGTGAGGGTCTCATAGCACTGAGGGGGGGTGGGAGGCGGGCTGCTGATCTGTCTGGCCACCGAGGTTCAGTCGTAGAGCCAGTTTTTGAGATCCTTCCTGAATTGGGTCAGTGACAGGGATTGCCTGAGGTGGAGATGCAGGGTGTTCCAAGTCTTGGCGGCAATGTAGGAGAAGGATCTTCCTCCGGTTCTGGTCATGTGGATTTGTGGGACGGAGGCCAGGGCCAGTTGGGCAGCGTGGAGGTGTCTGGTGGGTACGTGGAATGAGAGGCAGTGGTTCTGAAATCCTGGTCCTGCATCGTAGAGGGCTTTGTAGCCATGTGTGAGGAGCTTGAAAGTGATTCTTTTGTTGACTGGGAGCCAGTGGAGTTCTCAAAGGTGTTCAGTGATGTGGCGGGGGATGTTGAGGACCAGTCTGGCTGCGGCATTTTGAACGCTCTGTGGTTTCCTGAGGAGTTTCTGGGTAATGCCAGAGTAGAGTGCATTGCCATAGTCGAGTCTGCTGCTGATGAATGCGTGGGGGACCGTTTTTCTGGATTTAGTGGAGATCCATCTGAATGTCTTTCAAATTGACCGACTAACACACCTTCGTCTACGTGAGAATACATCAGGACTTTTGTGAGACATGCTCGCCCTTTGACCATGGATAAAGCAGACATCATCACGCCCTTACAGACAAAACCCACCCTGGGAAGCGGCTGAACTGATCAACTCCTAATGCTGGCAAAATCTTGAGCAGATCAAGACCGTACATCTGCGCTGTATCTTACATGAACCACGTGCATTTTGGCAAGTGCAAGGTGGACTTGAGTCCCTAAGAAAGGACTGTATTCTAAGGGTAACTCACCTTGTCATTACTCGAAACTTGAGAATGTAAATTGTGGAATCAATCAATCAAGCATTTGTATAGCGCGCTACTCACCCGGAGGGTCTCAAGGCGCTTGGGGGAGAGGGGTCCGCTACTGTTCGAACAGCCAGGTCTTGAGTTGCTTCCTGAAGGAGAGGTGGTCTTGGGTAAGGCGGAGGTGGATGGGTAGGGAGTTCCACGTCTTGGCAGCCAGGTAGGAGAAGGATCTTCCTCCTGTTGTGGCTCTTCGGATGCGGGGGACGGCGGCGAGGGCGTGGTTGGTCGATCGTAGCTGGCGGGTGGGAGTGTAGAAGGTCAGACGGTCGTTGAGGTATCTGGGGCCTTGGTTGTGGAGAGCTTTGTGTGCGTGGGTGAGGAGTCGGAACGTGATTCTCTTGCTGACGGGGAGCCAGTGCAGGTCTCTCAGGTGTCCGGCGATGTGGCTGTGTCGGGGGATGTCCAGGATGAGTCGAGCTGAGGCGTTCTGGATGCGTTGGAGTCTTTTTTGAAGTTTGGCTGTGGTTCCGGCATAGAGGGAGTTGCCGTAGTCCAGTCGGCTGGTGACGAGGGCCTGGGTGACCGTCTTCCTGGTTTCGGTGGGGATCCACCGGAAGATCTTGCGCAGCATGCGTAGGATGTTGAAGCAAGACGAGGAGACGGCGTTGATTTGTCGGGTCATTGAGAGGGAGGAGTCCAGGATGAAGCCCAGGTTGCGTGCGTGGTCCGTTGGTTTGGGTGCGTTGCCCAGGGCAGGGGGCCACCAGGAGTCGTCCCAGGCGGAGGGTGATGATCCTAGGATGAGGACTTCCGTTTTATCTGAGTTCAGTTTCAGGCGGCTGTTCCTCATCCACTCGGCTACGTCCTTCATCCCTTCATGTAGGTTGGTTCTGGCGGTTGTGGGGTCGTTGGTGAGGGAGAGGATCAGCTGGGTGTCGTCGGCGTAGGAGATGATGTTGAGGTTGTGTTGGCGTGCGATGGCTGCGAGGGGGCTCATGTAGACGTTGAAGAGGGTGGGGCTGAGTGATGATCCTTGTGGTACGCCGCAGATGACTTCGGTGGCCTCGGAACTGAACGGGGGAGGCGGACTCTCTGGGTTCTTCCGGCGAGGAAGGAGATGATCCACTCCAGTGCCTTCTCTTGGATTCCGCCGTTGTTCAGGCGTTGCACTAGGGTGCGGTGGCAGACTGTGTCGAACGCTGCGGAGAGGTCCAGGAGGATGAGGGCCGCTGTTTCCCGTTGTCGAGCAGGGCTCGGATGTCGTCGGTAGCTGCGATGAGGGCGGTCTCGGTGCTGTGGTTGGCCCAGAAGCCGGACTGCGAGTGGTCGAGGATCCATTCGTCTCGAGGAAGGCGGCCAGTTGTCTGTTGACGGTCTTCTCGATGACTTTGGCAGGAAAAGGAAGGAGCGAGATGGGGCGGTAGTTTTTGAGGTCGGTGGGGTCTGCTGACGGTTTCTTCAGTAGGGCGCTGAGTTCGGCGTGCTTCCAGCTCTCTGGGAAGGTGGCGGTGGCGAAGGAGGTGTTGATGATGTCCCGGAGGTGGGGTGCGATGACGGCGTCGGCCTTGTTGAAGACGTGGTGAGGGCAGGGGTCGGTTGGTGATCCGGAGTGGATGGAGTTCATCGTGCGGATAGTGTCTTCGGTGTTGATAGGGGTCCAGGCTCGGAGGGTGGAGGTGGGGGCGTTGGAACGGTCGTAGGGTACGTCGGCTGTGTGCTGAAACTGTAGTGTATGTCTGCGATCTTGCTGTGGAAGAACGAGGCGAGCGAGTTGCAGAGGTCTTGCGAGGGAGTGATGTCGTTGTTTCCGGCGCTGGGGTTCGAGAGTTCTTTGACGATGGTGAAGAGTTCCTTGCTGTTGTGGGCGTTGTTGTCCAGTCGTTCCTTGAATGCGGTTTTCTTGGTGGTGTGGATCAGCTGGTGGTGTTTTCGGGTGGCGTGCTTGAGGGTGGTCATGTTGTCTGCAGTCGGGTCTCTGCGCCATGCTTTCTCGAGGGCCCGGCAGTTCTTCTTGGATATCTTGAGTTCGTCGGTGAACCAGGATGCTTTCTTGTTGCCGGGTCTGACTGGGGGGTCTTCAATGGGGCGAGGTCGTCTGCGCAGTTGGTGATCCATCTTGTGAGGTTGCTGGCGGCTAGGTTGGGGTTCGTTGAGCTGGCGGGAGGGTTCTGGCTCAGGGATGTGGTGAGTTGGTCGGTGGTGATCTTGTTCCAGCTTCTGCGCGGAAACTGTTGCGGGTGGTGGTGCGTGGTGATCCTGCTGAAGCTGAAGTGGACGCAGCTGTGGTCTGTCCAGTGGAGTCCGGTGGTGTGGCTGAAGGAGATGTCCTTGCTGGAGGAGAAGACGGGGTCAAGCGTGTGGCCGGCAAGGTGTGTGGGGGTGGTCACCAGTTGCTTGAGTCCGAGGTTGGCGAGGTTGTCCAGCAGGGTGGTGGTGTTGCGATCGTTGTTGTTCTCTAGGTGGAAGTTGAGGTCCCCAAGGAGGATGTAGTCAGCCGAGGGGAGGGCGTGCGGGCTGATGAGGTCGGCGATGTCTTCGCTGAATTGTGTGCGTGGTCCTGGGGGTCTGTAGATGAGGGTGCCTCTGAGGGTGGTCTTGGGGTCGGTGTGTATCTGGAAGTGCAGGTGTTCGCCGGCTGTGAAGGTGTAATCGGAGTTGGTCGTGATGCGGATGGTGTTCTTGTGGACGATGGCGATGCCTCCTCCTGTCTGGTTTGCGCGGTCCCTTCGGGTGATCTTGTATCCGTCCGGGATGGCGATGGCGATGTCGGGCGCTGAGGAGGCGTTCATCCATGTTTCCGTGAGGAAAGCGACGTCTGGTGATGTGGAGTCGAGCAGGTTCCAAAGTTCCACGGCGTGTCTGTGGACGGAGCGGGTGTTGAGCAGGAAGCACTTCAGATGATTGCTGCTGGTGCTCGGCTTGGCGGGTGTGGTGCAGGTCCGGAGGCAGGAGAACTTGCAGGATTGGCAGGCGAAGGGTCCGTGGGTGCGTCCTGGGGTGGCACGGTGGCAGCCGGGGATGCGGCCGGTGTTGAGTGCGTGGAGGGTGGCGGTGTCGTAAGTCCGGTGGGTGGGTTGGCTGCTGCGGGGGCCAGGGGTTTGGCGCTGGGCGCGGTCCAGGCGCGGACGGGCGCAGACGGGCTTGCCTTAGGCGCGCCTTGGCGCGCCAGCGGCGCGGACGCGCAGCGGCCGCCATTTATGGGGAGGTGGGAGGGAGGAGCAGCTGGGAGGCGGGAGGCAGGGGCAGCGAATGGGCAGTCAGGGGGCGGGGCCGCAGGGACGCAGCGGCGGGAATGGCGAGAGGCAGCGAGGGGTACAGAAGGAAAAGTGGAGAGAAAGCGGACACAAATACGGGCACAATTCAAAATGGGGCACCGAGGGGTACAGAAGGAAAAGTGGAGAGAAAGCGGACACAAATACGGGCACAATTCAAAATGGGGCAGCGAGGGGTACAGAAGGAAAAGTGGAGAGAAAGCGGACACAAATACGGGCACAATTCAAAATGGGGCAGCGAGGGGTACAGAAGGAAAAGTGGAGAGAAAGCGGACACAAATACGGGCACAATTCAAAATGGGGCAGCGAGGGTACAGAAGGAAAAGTGGAGAGAAAGCGGACACAAATACGGGCACAATTCAAAATGGGGCAGCGAGGGGTACAGAAGGAAAAGTGGAGAGAAAGCGGACACAAATACGGGCACAATTCAAAATGGGGCAGCGAGGGGTACAGAAGGAAAAGTGGAGAGAAAGCGGACACAAATACGGGCACAATTCAAAATGGGGCAGCGAGGGGTACAGAAGGAAAAGTGGAGAGAAAGCGGACACAAATACGGGCACAATTCAAAATGGGGCAGCGAGGGGTACAGAAGGAAAAGTGGAGAGAAAGTGGACACAAATACGGGCACAATTCAAATGGGGGCAGCGGGGGCACAAAAGGGAAAAGGGGAGACAAGCAAGCAATACGGGCACCGAGGCCACAAACGGAAGGGCGATCTTACCAGCAGCAGCAGCGGGCGGCCAGCACAGGCGGATCTGTGTGGTGGGGGAGCGACCTACCTGGCAAGGTCAAGGGTCGCTCACCTCACCGCAGAGCGGCCGCCATTTATGGGGAGGTGGGAGGGAGGAGCAGCTGGAAGGCGGGAGGCAGGGGCAGCGAATGGGCAGTCAGGGGCGGGGCCGCAGGGACGCAGCGGCGGGAATGGCGAGAGGCAGCGAGGGGTACAGAAGGAAAAGTGGAGAGAAAGCGGACACAAATACGGGCACAATTCAAAATGGGGCAGCGAGGGGTACAGAAGGAAAAGTGGAGAGAAAGCGGACACAAATACGGGCACAATTCAAAATGGGGCAGCGAGGGGTACAGAAGGAAAAGTGGAGAGAAAGCGGACACAAATACGGGCACAATTCAAAATGGGGCAGCGAGGGGTACAGAAGGAAAAGTGGAGAGAAAGCGGACACAAATACGGGCACAATTCAAAATGGGGCAGCGAGGGGTACAGAAGGAAAAGTGGAGAGAAAGCGGACACAAATACGGGCACAATTCAAAATGGGGCAGCGAGGGGTACAGAAGGAAAAGTGGAGAGAAAGCGGACACAAATACGGGCACAATTCAAAATGGGGCAGCGAGGGGTACAGAAGGAAAAGTGGAGAGAAAGCGGACACAAATACGGGCACAATTCAAAATGGGGCAGCGAGGGGTACAGAAGGAAAAGTGGAGAGAAAGCGGACACAAATACGGGCACAATTCAAAATGGGGCAGCGAGGGGTACAGAAGGAAAAGTGGAGAGAAAGCGGACACAAATACGGGCACAATTCAAAATGGGGCAGCGAGGGGTACAGAAGGAAAAGTGGAGAGAAAGTGGACACAAATACGGGCACAATTCAAATGGGGGCAGCGGGGGCACAAAAGGGAAAAGGGGAGACAAGCAAGCAATACGGGCACCGAGGCCACAAACGGAAGGGCGATCTTACCAGCAGCAGCAGCGGGCGGCCAGCACAGGCGGATCTGTGTGGTGGGGGAGCGACCTACCTGGCAAGGTCAAGGGTCAATAGTGGCTCAATAGAGAACCAAGGAATGGCAGCCGCTAAAATTTCTGATCTGCAAGAGAAAATATTGGGCACCCACCATGTTTTCCAGGCCCTGAGAGAAGGCAGCCCTTATAAACCGCTATCTTTGTCAGAGCTCCTTGGGGAAATCTGGAAAGAAGTTCTATGACCTTCTTTGGCCTCCACGCAAAGGGTTAAAATTTTGTAATACATTAATTTTCCATTTTCCCTGCAGTCAAGGCTAGGCCCAGAATAACAGAGGGTGTGGTGATTCTAGTACTGAAGAAAATGGATTCTCAACATTTTGCATCGATGTAACTGTAAAATCTGACATGGGTTTGCAGAATACCCTCCGACTACAGCCATGTTAATTTGTGGAACCTTTTAGGGTCATGCTGAAAAAGTCATGCAGATATGTCAGAATCCAACACCCCTCATTGCATGACTGAGAAGTCTCCAGTCGCTGCCGTTTGACCATAAGTTAATACCTTGACTTTTTCAAGCCATATCTGGACTGCAACCCGACATTGAAGGAAGGAGTATGAATGCCATAAGAAAGAGATAAGACTACACAGAACAACAGCGACAAGCTAAACAACTCTGTCTCAGAGATCAAGTGTTGGCACATTCAAAATGTTCACCCAATGATTACTCTTCTTTTGATCCTGAATAGTGTATGGTAGCATTCAGAGCTCCATGCTCAAAGCCTGTGGAGATAGACACACCATCCCCCATAACTCTTCATATCTTTACCTGCTAAATGGAGAGCCCGGTGATCGCATAGTGAGGGAGGAGCTGTCAGTCATTGACATATTTCAAGGAACAACTCTATTAGGTGACTTTGCACTCCATCCCCTTTCTCTACCTCCCTCCCCTTCTCCAAAGCTTGATTGGGAAAGTCTGCCAGTCGTAGTGCATTCACCCCCTACTTCCTGTGAGACTCGGCTCCATAATAGAATGACCTCAAGCTTTTGTTAGATGCCTGATCCCAGATCCGGCCAGCAGGAGTTAAATGTGCTGACTTTGTCCCAGGGAAATTTGCCAACACCAGGACACATTCAGCAGCGCCTGCACTTTGCCTGCTTTGTGTTCAGAGCAGTGCTCACAGAGGGTGCTTGAGGTCTCAGTTTCAATTCCAGCTGCACCCAACACAAATGTCTCACTCCGAGGGCCATCGGCACTCCTTTTGTTCGAGTCTCATCCTGGCTTGGAGCTAGCTGGACCTTAACACCTTGCTGCCAATGTATCAAGGAAACAAAGACATGCAGCTTGTCGCTTTCCTAGTACTTGAGCTGAAGTATGATCTGGAGGCAGGTTTTTGACTTATCCAAGCCCTGTGTGTAAGCAATAAGCATGCACTGGAAGGAGGTCATATAGATATATTTACTGAAAAAACTAAGATTAAAGCAGAGTTACCCATAGGTCTTCAAATTATTTTTTTAAATTAAAAAAAAATAAAAATTTTTTACCAGTTATACATAATCGGCATAAGTATAACTTGCACTGTTGTAGATTTCAGACGTCATCAGTGAAGTAATATGTGTGGTCAAAAGCAGTGCATCATGGCGGTGCAAGTTATATTTATGTCAGTTACTGGTTAATTTCAGTCTTTTTTGTTTTTTTAACCATTATTTTATTATTAGAAGAGCTACCTATAACTCTAATTTAACCTTTGTTTTATTCAAAGAATTTGTAAGGTTTTTTTTAACATAAGTTAAAATCTTACTACCTTACTTATATATAACTCCACGTTAACCTCTGTTTTTTTTTCAGTGAACATTTCTTTTTAAAGATAAAGTAATATCTTCTCATGATACGTCTGAACCTGGCCTGCCTCTAGGCCCTGCAGCCAACCCTCCCCCTCAAAGGCTGTCAACTCCCCGCCGCGCACAGCCTTTGGCCGTGCACACCCAGAGGTTGGCCGCAGAGCATGGCCTACTGGCAAGTCTTGAGCCAACCCTCTATGGGCGGTCAACCGCTGCTCCGCAGTCACCCACACCCCACATTCTCCTTTTTTCATTTTTTTTTGCACGCCGAAAAAAAATAATGTTTTTTTGTACATCTGACCCCTCTAGGACGCCCTCCTTAGCCCCAACAAGTGCTAGTAGGTCATGGTATCTGGGAATGCATGGGCCAGTATTTGAATGCCTCGCTCCCATTTCCAGACTTGGACTTTGTGCTCCTGGCTTTGGGCATGCCACAGGGGCTTCTGCCTCATACATTACACCCGATTTGAAGGTTTCCACGCGGACTGTCTGCTCCTTACTGGTTAATGAGATCAAGCAGGCCTGTGAGCTCATCAGGGACTCTCCAGACCCCATTGAGAGGGCCTAGATATCCTTTACTACACACACTGGGCGCTACACAACTTCTGAAATCCACCCCGCATTACCTCTTTTGGGAAGCCTTGCTAATGGATCACAAGAAGGGTAAGAAAACAAGGGGAACCGTGCTTAACTTTTTTCTAGCAATATTACCCATTATCCTTGAACAGCGGGGATGAGAGACAGTCATCTCTGAACCTACCCATAATCCCCCGATCTGCAGAAAAAGCCCAACAAAGTGCAAAGAGTGAACTGGAGACTAGAAGTGGAAGATGTACCAGGGGAGTCTAACCCAGGTCCAGGAATGCTCTTCCAATCCAGATTTTCTGGATAGCCAGTGACTAAATACATTAGTTCCATTAGATTCATGTAATGAGGATATCTAGAAAACACGAAATGGATCTGCCACTCCTATGCCTACATTTCACATCCATGTTGAATTAATGGTATGTCTCTTTGCACGCTAAAGCAATAGAAAGATATATACGTTTCAATCTAAGGCTTCCTAATCGATTTAAAGAATTATTTCATAGAACCCTCAAGACCATGAGACCCAGCAGCGTTTAATTTGTGCCAGTGTTTCTGGATGCTCGGCACTTATTCCTAAACACTGGCACATATTTGACTGTCCACAACATATTGGCGCTATGATCTAATTTTCTGTTTAGCAGAGCACATCAATGGAGAAGTTTAATTATTTAACATACTTTAAAAAAACTACAACTAGCACTTTCGGGCCATCACTACCGTTTGAGGTGACCTGAAAAAGTCCAAAATGTCACACTAGTTTGAGTGTGAGTGTTAGTAAGTAATACTGGCGCTGGCATTCAGCAGTAGTGGAGGAGCGGTGGCGGATACCAGCTGCAGGGGGCTCCTGTGAAATACCTTGAGCCCTGGCACTTAATTTTAAACAAATTAAGCACTGGGACCCAGACTGAATGAGCCTGTGGGACCTGGGCATCAGTAATATCTCATGTTTAGAGGGTCATAGGCAGATCAGGCTTAACAAATTATGAGCGGCCTTGCGTGCCTGTATTTGTTAAGTGATAAATGTGACATCACCATTTGGTGTGTTGTTAGCACACGATGATGTAACCAAAGCTGGCTCAGGATTCAACAGCGAATGAGTCATGCAGCAATTTAGTTACGCTGTTTGCTGGATTTTCTTTAAAGAATTACATTCACGTGAGTAATGGGAATCCACTTTTGTCATCAAGAAGCAATTTTCCAACACTACAAAAAACAAGTTGTAAATGGGAATTGTTTGCCGTATAGTAAGTAAAACACTCCAAAGTGCAGTGTAAAAACAAGTGCATTAAATGTTCAGCTAACACAGAAGTACACAGTTAAAAGAAGTAGTGAACGTTTAATGCTGAAATGTATTATGAAGTGTAAGTGTGGCTCCATAGGAGGGGACCTCAGCAGCATGTACTGGACGTCTATCGACTGCACCACTCCCAGAGGACCAGGCTTTCTTAATGAGTCCGCTCCGTGCAATCTGCAGGAGCAGGGCCTGCTGAGCGCCCCGGAGCCTCTGGATTTCTTTGCCCCTATAAAAGGCAGGACTTGAGGGACGCAACAGAGTCAGTCCACTGTACAGATGAAGGCTCCATGCCCTCAATATCCCTCTGGGCTGGAGTTCTAGGTAGTGCCCACGTTTAATAGGTGCATCAGAAAACACAAAGCGCTTGAATTAATCTCATCCACTGTCAGTTGCTCAGACCACATCTCAGGCTATCTGGGATTAGGAACAGTCCAGCCCGAACTGCCAGGCCATGTCCCCTCCAAATGGGAACAGAAGCAACGTCATACATCTTTCGACCTAATTAGGTCACATTAGTGAAACAGAGCTCAAGTCGAAAATGCCACAGGGAGCATGGGACCCACATCTGTGCATACCCGTCTACTGCATCAAACAAGCATTGGCAATGCCAATAGGTCTAGCCAGGGCCATTTCTAGGTGTTTTGCCGCCCTAGGCGAGAATTGAAAAATGCCGCCCCCTCCCTTTTACTACCATCACTCTCTCCCCCTGTCATCCAGGCTAGAGAGGCACACCCTCTACTGCCGAACCCTTCTATGTCACTCTCATTTACTATCAGGAAACACGATCACAACAGTCAGTCCTGCAAACGACCTCAACGAAAGGCCCAGGCCAGACCGTTACGGTAGCCATACACTCACAGAACTATGTACACGGGTGCCAAATAGAGCCTATTGTTTAAATACCACAGAGGCGTCAAGTGCACCTCGTTTTCAAAACCAGAAACAACAAAAATAGTAACTTGCACCATCTTCCAAGGCCAGACCTAGTGGTTTTGCCAACGCTTGTTTTTTTTTCACTGAGGCACCTGAAATAGTTATCATCTACCATTGTATCCATTTAATAGAGGCTGATCACAACAATTAAAAGATTTCCACGTCAGGGAGATTATAGTTCATGATGCTCAAATGTGCGCTAATTAGAGACTATGGCAAGACGTTAATAAAGTTTGGCGTACAACACAGAATGAACTGCTTCTTGGCGCTGTGAATAGAAGTTATTGACAAGCTCGTGCATGGTACCGCTATGAGACTAATCCTGACCAGAATTTGAGCCGGTGCAAGGCAGAATGCACACTTCACCATAGTTGACAAGTGGTTCCATGTTGTGGAACACCTTCAACCAATCCCGGTTTTGCGGCCACCTGTGCATTGCATTCTGGGATTTGTAGTCTTACTTTTAACAGGGTAAGCACTGGCTCAAAAATCCCAGCGTGGACAGTGACTTTGGCCTAAACAGTCACTACCGGATGACGGTATCGGGCATGACACTAGGCTAGTGGTCAGTTCTTTTTTTTTTTTTTTTTTTTTTTTACAGAGTTTTATATAGCGCGATCTTGACCCGAAAGTATCGGGTATCAGAGCGCTTTACACGAGCACAAGTTGCGTTAGTTACATCATGAGGACACATTCATTTTTGTTAGGCACGAACAGCCTATTATTATGACAACAGGCGCAAAGTTCACTGAGCTGCCAATATTTCAGCCCAGAATTCCGAAAGAGAACAATAACCATTTTTAATAGTTCAAGGCATGTTGAAGATGAAGCCAACTTAAGTGCAAATCTCTAATCATTCAGTTGTTAAGCCAATAACCAGTTACCAGTAATGAACTGCGTAAAAGTTATATGTGATACTTATAGGATAAGAGGCAATCGCCACGCAGTTACTCTGCTCAACCTTCCAGCAATGTCTTCAAAAAGGTACCGAGCGGTTAAAAAAAAATATGAATACGGGTTCAAAAATAGCGCCGGCGCAGACCTAGTGCCGTGATAACTTCCACACGTGAGTAGCCAAGCATGAGGAGGTGCTCGCCTTCTCCTCCGGGATGGAGCTCTGCGCAGAGCTGATGAGAAGTTCCCCCATAACTTTTCAAACCAAGTTGACCAACTCCATTTTATTGCCGCTCCTTGGGGAAAAAAATCGAAAGTTCTCACACAGGCAACGGGACGTCCCGAGCGCCACAAAGCCCAACGCAGCGCTCCGTGAAAGGAGCCAAGGAAATCCGAAATATTAGAGTCTAACTGAAAGCGGGAACTGCCGCCCAGCAGAGAAAGAAAAGAGTGAAGTTTGGTTGGCAGAGTCCGCCCGCCCCTTTTTTAATTGCGCTCTTTTCAGCAACAAAGGAGCCAGTTAAAGCGACAGTACTGCAAAGAGCACACAATGCCCCGAAGGGCCCGGGCGCGGCCGGCGGCTTGGCATCATTCCTAGACCCCAGGGCTGTGTTCATTGTTGTGCCCTGGGCGCTGGGGTCGCGGTCTAGGGGCTGAACAAAGGGAGGTGTGGGGCGGAAAGACAAAGCAGGTTTTCATTAAACTCCGCAGTGAATTGTTGCAGGACGAGCAGGCTCGGCTTGAAATTAGATAAATATATATTTTTTCAAGAAGGAATAATGCAAAATAACTGAGAGTTAGGGCAAAGCGGAAGAATACGGAAATGCAAATTGTTTTGTATGAAGTGTGATAGTGAGCATACTGGGCTTTACTGCAGAGAAGACACAGCACATAAAAATGCATTTGGGGCACACCCATCCACCTGAGAACGAGTCTGTTTTTTTCCCATTCATTGCTAGGTCTACAGGAACACTACATGCTGAGCGTCGGAAATAAAACGTACGTTAGTTACAGAGCTGTCAGAAAAGAAAATCTTTCTATTTAAAAAGTGTTGTTTCCCAAGCAGGGCCGTTTCTACCATTAGGCAAGACTATGCGGCCGCCTAGCTTTCTTTCGTAGGTTCAAATTTTAAAAAATCCCCTTTTGCCGCCTCTAGCCCTTTTGCCGCCTCAGGCGGCCGCCTAGTCTTGCCTAATGGTAGAAACGGCCCTGGGTCTAGCCTTTGGGGGCTTATAAGTATTTAGCCATGCAGTACCATTATCTGAGTGCTAAAACATGAACTGTTATTTTACGTGCCACTGGTGAACGTCCACACACACCTATGGTTGGGCTTTTGTGCTATATAATGAACACTGGAAATCCAATTTATGCTCAGATCAACCGAAATGTATTTAAACGTTGAATATAAATAATGTAATTGAAATAATGCCTTGACTAACTGCAGCATGTGGTGATGCATTGAAATCCAACCTAGATTGATTTGTGGCAGTAGGGATATGAGCATATTGTATTTTTATAAAAATGGTGCATTGTGTATTTAACGAGACACGCCAAAATGTATCATATGATGTTCAGTATTCAAAGGCAGTAATGATGCGATACCATAATGAAAGCGAGTATGAAATATACATAATGTAAGTAGGTGCTAAAATGTTCTTTCTAAAAAAAAAGTCTCTGTATGACTGTATATTATTTTCCATTTTGTGTACGTGTTAAAAATTGCCATTTTGCGGCGGAACGCTATTCAATGGCACTTTCCTGTGGTTTTCATTCTTTTTGACATAAAGTAAACAATTGTAATTGTTTGAAATAAAAAAGACGTTGTTTATGTTTTTGTGTTTAATAAACCTGAATGGCTGGGGTTGAGCTGGTGACTTGTGGCGAAAATTGTAGGCTTGGTGTCCTTGTTTGTGTGGGAAATTGTTTGCCACTTTTTCTAGCAACTTTTAAATGAAAGCTTAGTTTAAAATATATTGGCATCAGTGTTTGCATAGTGCGTAGGTGTTCATGCGGAACGTGCAATTATACATTCTGCTAGAAGCAAAGTAAAGGTGTAAAGCTATCAGCAAGATGTTTTCAATTGTTAGAAACATTTAATTAATTACCACAGGAAACATGATTTTTCTTGACAGAGTTACTGTTTTTTGCTCGAGCAGATAGGTTACGGTACAGAGTGAATGAAGAGTGACTACAACTTTATAGAGGGGGTGAAGAAACATCAGTGACAACCCAGTAATATTGTGTTTTGCATCTAAACAGGTTTGAAAAGAAATGTGTTTAAACCCATGATAAATACACTTGTGAACGGGGTGTTACAAAAACGAAATTATAAGGGCATTTTGGGGAGTATAAGGGGATCGAAGGTGGCGTTAAGGACAGAGCTGGCCGGTTTGTAACAGGGGGACTAGGTTTGAGTCTTGTGGTCAGCTCAGCATCCTGTGATTGTAGGAAAATAACTTAATCTCCCGGTGCCCATCAAATGAATGTATGCTTGTGCAACATAACTGGTGCTCATGTAAACCGCACAAATACCTTTTGATGGATTTGGCACTATATTAAACTGTTCCAAAAAGAATTGAATAAAAAACTGGCAGCTTAGTAACAATGTAAAAATCCCTGTTGCTAAGCAGAGTGTGTGAGCGAAATCCATGACACTATATATCACGTCGGCAATCAGTTTAAGTAGTATCTGTATGCAATGTATTGCTTTGTCTGTGCTGATAAGGAAGGGGTCAGTGAGGCCAACCAAAGGAATCCATCACCATAGAATACAACCCCTTTGTAATGGAAGACCTTTTGCTGACACCATCAAGACCTTCGGTGAATTGTCCACAAATGTTGTTTATAGAGGAAGGCAATAATGTATTCACCTACAGTACAGCTTTTGAAACGTGTGCCTTTGAAGCCCGGTGCGTCCGTATGCAGGACCACTGCAGTGCTACAGCTGTGCGAGGTTCAAGACATTTGGTATGTAGCTCTAGGGACCCTGGATTGTAAATGTGATACAGTAGACACCGGTATGCGGACAGTGCCTCCGCATACAGGGGCCTTGCTGCACCGCATCTACAACTGCACGCGCTTAGAGAATGTTATAGAAATATCTTACTGTAAACCAAAAAAATCAAGTTAAACGTTTAAATTGGCAGTGCCATGTAAATGTGTCATGTCCCCTTCAACTTGTTTCTAGTATGTATGTTGTGGGGAGGGGTGAGGGATGGCGATGTACAACCAAAAGCATACAACGAAGATAGCGCAGATGTTTAACGGCCGGTGTCTCTGCATTCAGGGCATCTACAGCGCCGCAGCTACAGCTGGATGTGATTATTAATTTTTAATAAAAGACAGCCCAAAATAACCAACATAAGAACGCGGCCCTTTAAAGCCAGGTCCCTCCCCAAAGATGGCCCCTGCAGCACCGCAGCTACAGGAGGACGAAATTACTAAATGTCCTTCAAAACAAGCATTGGCATAGCCAATAGGTCTCGCCTTTGGGACCTTATAAGTGTTTAGTTATTTAGTACAATATCCTTGGTGCAACAACATCAACTGTTGCATGGCTAAACACTTATAAGGTCCCAAAGGCGAGACCTATTGGCATAGCCAATAGGTCTCGCCTTTGGGGCCTTATAAGTGTTTAGCCAGAGCTATTGACTTTGCCAATGTGTTTAAGCTGTGCTGTAGAGAAGTGTGGCTGCTGTGCAGCATGGTGAAAAGTTGTAATAAAAAAGTGCCAGAAGCATTTTTGTTACCTTATATATGACCAAGAAGGCATTATGTCCAACAGAACGACCTTACAGAAAAAGGTGCCCACCAGCCTTAACTACTGAAAAAGATACAATGAATTGGGGTGAAGAGGGGAGGGTGGGGGGTCACAAATGAACCTCACACAAAAGTCTCCTTGGATCTCCAACAACTATAGCAATCTTAAAGATACAGGAAATGGTTTTAGAGCACCTTTAGAAAAAACTATTTTGTGGAAAATGGTCAAATGAATAAGACATGAAACTGAAGACATTCCAGACGGACTTCAGGAGGTCTTCAATGCAAATGAAAAACAGGATATGAGGCCAATCAGACTTATCTGCAAATGGTTTTTCAGGGGTTTAAAGGATTGGGACTAATGAATAAAGCTCATTTAGATTTTCTGGAGAGCCACGTAAGGGCAACAGTAAATTACAGATTGAAATGGTATGCTGAATGAAAATCAGATATGCAATGGTGCCGGATAAGAGTTGGGTACTTGTCTAATATTTAGCGCGTTAGTTTTACACCTAGTACTATTAAAATATCCGACTCGGAAGTGGAGCAAAGCTGCTGTACAAAATGAATAAACTAGCACATAAAAAGGGATGGTTGTGTTTTAAGTATATTTTATTTAAGAAATCCAATACCGATTCCATAGGGTAAATCGGAAGAGAGGTGCTGACTCCAAAGCAACACTACCAAGATGATTTTAAGAACGATAATCCAGGGAGGCTAAATACACAAGGTTCATCGCAGAATGAACAGCTGCTAAAAAAATTCAAATATATACAAGAATGTCAACTGAAACAGCACGGAGTAAAGGCAAGAAAAATTGCAATTCACAGAAATGTGGGTGGATTGAAAAACTGCCTTTACAAAAAGAAAGTTCAGGTAAAAATAAAACAATTGGTACAGGACAATTAAAAACAAATATTCACCAGCGACACTGTAATGTGAAAGGCGGCGAGTCTTCTAAGACCCTCAATGCTGCCCGGTGCAGGGTTCCACCTCTAATTCACTTTGGGTTCGCTATCAAAATAATAAGGCAAGCGCTGGAAACTGGAAGACAAGAAAAAGGTTTATTTCTCATGAGGAGATCACGTCAACTGCAGACACCGGGATGTCTGAGGGAGGTGTTCTGCTGATAACTCCTTTGGCTCTTCTTTTATACAGGTTTGACACAATGCATTGGTTTCATCAACATGGTTACACAAGCTTGGGGTCCCCGCCCGGGCAGGTTGTCACACAAGCCCAACAGTAATTCTCTTCCCACCCAGGTCAAACAGACAATCTTATCTTGCAGCTGGACCTTGCTTCAGGGTCTAAAACATGTGAGACCGGCCAGATCTAAGAGTCCGTTCTGTTGATAAAAACAGGTCCCATTGTTGGTAACAACAAGTCTTGCTGTTTGCAGTGCAATAAATCATGTTGCAAGAGTCTTTTTGGTGTTTGGAACCTGTTTGTGTAACTAGGTGCAGGCCTTCAATGCATACAAGGCCAGAGACGTTCACCACAGACAGTGTCCAAAGGTTTGCCTGAAAACAGAGATGAGAGGAAAAACGAGTTTGTGGCAGCAAGTGGCGCTGAGGTTTGTTGCGGCAAATAGAGTTTATAGCCCCCAGCACACGTACCAGGTCGGTCAGAGGGTCAGAGGGATGCTAGTAAGGGCAGGGTGAAACAAAGGTGACCAACAGAGTACAAAATGGCTGTGATAGATTAAAATGACTGCAACTTATGTGCACATAGAATTCCACCAGACAAGATGGCGCAGGTAATGTTCACGATTGTCGTTTTGCTTTTAACAGTGGCCCCTTTGAACATAACTAGCCAGCTTGTCAGTCTATTTCGATCTCCATAATGTCCTGTATCTCTTGATCATACATTACTCTCATTTTTGTTAGCTGAGTGTCCATAGTCTTAGGGTGCAAGGTAGTTATGCAAAGAGAACACAAAGGTGGTATACAGTGTATACCCAAACAACAACCACATATTGTCAATACTGGGACCAAGAGAATCATTGATATTTTCCAACCTCACTCCTTCAAGATGCCCCAAAGCCAACTTCCAATTGTCCAAGTCTCTGATCCTTGATGAATTTCTGAAGATAGTCTATGGAGATGTTCGATTGCTTCATAGACAGAAGGTGAATTATCAGGAATGTATACACAGCAGCTGGCACCGATGATGCGGCATGCTCCTCCACGGTCCGCTAGTACCACGTCCAGGACCATGCGATTTTGCAGGGTAACCAGATGGATCGCTTGGAGCTCAGCAGTGTTGTTGGTGAGGATGCCAGCAGTGACGTTCAGGGCGGTCTCTACCGCTTGGGACAGATGTCTGATGGCTCAGCTGTTTGCCATCGGACCCCATAGCGGGACGAGCCCTTTTGCTGTGTCGAGGAACTGTGATGAGGCAGAGTCTGCTTGATCAATGTCTTTAGAACGCTTTTCTCGATGATGCTCTGCAGGGGCTGTGTAGGTTGGTGGCAAAACAAAGGCGATGTAGCACGTGCCCCCCAGTTTCTTGGGAGCCAGGTGTAGGCTTTGGTTCCACAAACAAAGTACATATTGGGTGATGCAACAAGCGCTGGGGGTTGGCAGTGTTCAAAGTCCTTACAATGCTACAGGTGCTGTGACCCACATTCTTAGTCCCACGGCCTTCAATGCATACAAGGCCAGAGACGTTCACCACAGATAGGGCCACAGTCAGTATTGCAGCAGTTCTTTTCTTCAGGTAGGAAAATGTGGCTCTGTTAGGATTATTGAACACTTGCATTTCCACTCGTTCTTTGGAGGTGACATTAATCTGGAATGTCGCATTGAAGGTGTGAGGGCAGAAGGGGGCAGCTGTCCTTCCTGTTTTGTTTCGCCAGAACTCGTTGTAGAACTGGGCGATTGTTCCGTCGGAAGTGGCATTGTCTTTGTAACTTTCTTGTAGGAGCATCATCCAGGCAAGGCAAGATCCGTGAATAGAAAAGGGCGAAGGGATGAAAGGGATGGAATGTTCAGTGGCATGTGGTAACAGCCCACAGACTCAACAGTTGGTAGCAAGATTGTGCTGGTGCAACATCTGCACGAAATAATTATTCCAGAATTCTTTGCGTCGTTCTCGGAGATGTGGCGGTAGTGATACCAGGTAGTGTTCTTTCTTGGTGGTTGGTTGCATGGTGGGTGACAATGTTCTGTATGCAGGTGCATTCTCTTCAATGATCCAGAGTGCGACCATTAGCAGGAGACAGGTGAGAAATGCGGCTACAAGTGCAATTGTCTTTGTGCTGTGCAGGTTAGCAGTCTTGGTGTCTTTGCAGTGGTTTTGCAGATGTTCAGTTTCTTCCATCATCTTCGAGGAGCTCAACAACTGTTAGGACCACAGACTTTTGTCTGGCGCTTTCCTGGTAGCGTTCTTTGACTGTGCTACTGATCTGAGACCTTGACTTAGTTAGTGGCCTGGTCGTTGGAGCTCCCTCCTTTCGTCGATCTTAGGTTGTACCCTTTCCTGGATGGCACCGTGGGGTCGGGAAATTCTGATAGTTCGAGGGTGTCTTCTTGTGGGTAGCAACTCAGAGCTGGTCGGTCTCTCGCGAGTACTTCCTCTTGCACCTCCACCCCTTCACAGGTTGCCAGGGTTGGAGGGACTCGTTTGCAATGATGAGCGTGCAGCCAGTTTTGTTTCCCTTCCACTCGGAGGGCAGTTCGGGTGGTTATCAGGACTTGCCAGGGGCCCGTCCACCTAGGCTCCAGATTCTTCGTTCTTTGGAAGTTGCGAATCAATACATGGTCGCCTGGCTTTATTTCATGTCCCGGGCCCCTGGATACGTCAGGCAAGGCTTGCTGCACCTGTTGGTGGATAATTGTTAGCTCGTTTGTCAATTTATGCAAGTAATCCGACATTAATATGTTCGGGACATCGTTAATGGAGGTGGGTCTTGGTGCAGCCCAAATGCTCATAGGCCTCGTCTTTTAGTCCCACCTTTTCCCACTCGGTCAATTCGTCTTGTGTGCCTGTAGTCTATGTCCCTTACAGTGGTCCTAGCGTCAGTCCATCGTTCAGCTTGTGACCTGGTCACATACATTCGTGTCGTAGTTCTGTCTCCTGCCGTGGCTCGGGCAGTAACGTCTGCTAGTGCATTTCCCTGTCCAATGAGATCAGTCACTTTCCTATGTGCTTGGCATTTTATCACTGCTAACTTCTTGGGGAGGAGGACTGCTTGCATCAAGGCGGAGACTAAATCTCCATGCAGGATGGGTGTACCGTGTGAAGTCAGGAACCCTCTTTCTTTCCATAAGATCCCAAAATGGTGAACCACTCCGAAGGCATATTGGCTGTCGGTGTATATGTTAACTGTCGTGTCAGTCGCTAAGATACATGCTCGTGTGAGGGCAATGAGTTCTGCAGCCTGGGCTGAACGTTGGGGAATACGGGCTGTTTCCAGAACGGTTCAGGCTGTGGTGACAGCGTATGCAGCTGAGGTGGTGCCGTCGGGGAGTTTGATGCACGAACCATCCACCCATAGTTCTCCATCTGGTTCTAGAAAGGCGGTGTCTCTGAGATCTATTCTACTCTTTGTTTGTTCATCGGTTAGTGTCACACAGTCGTGTAGTGGAGTCACGCTAGGATCATTTTCGGGTAGGGGTAACAGTGTGGCTGGATTGAGGGTGGTGCATCGCTTTAGGGTAATGTGCGGTGCTAGCAGGGTCAACTCATATCCTGTCAGTCGGGCGCTAGTCAAGTGTTGGGTTTTGGTCTGGTTTAGTAGTGTGTCGACTGGATGGGGTACTAAAACAGTGACTGGATTGGAGAGTACTATTCCTTCGCTCTGGCGTATCGATACTGCTGCAGCTGCCACAGCGCGCAGGCACGCTGGCAGCGCTCTGGCTACTGGATCGAGGGTGGCAGAGAAATATGCACAAGGGCGTTGTTTGTGTTAGGACAGACAATGCACATCCTTCCCTCTCGTGCGTGTAGAGGAAGAATGGTTTGGAGTAATCCGGGGTTCCTAGGACAGGCGCTGAACAAAGGGCATTGCGTAGTTCTTTAAAGGCTGACTGGCATTCGGGGGTCCAGGGGAGAGGTGAGGGGATGTCTTTAGCTAGGAGGGAGAGAAGGGGTTTGACAATGAGGCTAAAGTTCGGTAACCACTGTCGGCAAAATGAAGTGAGACCTATCAAAGAGCGGACTTGTTTCTGATCTTTGGAGACAGGGGTGTCTAGAATTGTCTGGATCCTGTCAGGTGTGAGTTTCCTCCCTTATTTGGATAAAAGGTGACCCAAATAGGTCACTTGTGATTTACAGAACTGCAATTTCTTTCGGGAGACCTTGTGACCATTCTCAGCAAGAAAATGGAGTAGTTTGATGGTGGCTGTGACGGCTATTGGTATGGTGTCCGCTGCTAGAAGGATGTCGTCTACATATTGTATTAGTGCCACTCCATCTGGCAATTGTATGGCGTCCAACTGTCTTTTAAGCGCCTGGCTATAGATGCTTGGGCTCTCAGTGTACCCCTGAGGTGCTCTGCAAAATCTGTACGAACGGGAGTTTAGGGTGAATCCAAACAGATAGCGGCTGTCCTTGTGTATAGGTATGGAAAAGAATGCGTTTGAGGTCAATTACAGTGAAGGTGGTGGCAGTGGAGGGGATTAAAGTCAAAATTGTCGTGATGTCGGAAACTACTGGGTATTGTGGCACTACGATTTTGTTTATCTCCCGCAGGTCAATGATGAAGCGGTAGGCTTTTCCGTCTCCCTCTCCCTGTCTCTTTACAATCGGTAGTATGGGACTGTTACAAACGTTGCTCACTACTTCCTCTACCACCCCTGCCTCTACCAAAGAGTGTATGATCTCTGTCAGTGCCTTCTCACCCTCTGGCGATATTTTGTACTGCGGTACTTTCGGTAGGGTTGCGTCCTGTCGTATTGTTACGTGTACTGGGTCAATCATCATTCGTCCTACGTCTGAATCAGCCCTAGCCCATAAGTGTGATGGCAAAGTGTCCAGTAGGGATGCGTCAGTCTCGGAGATGGGAAACATGTGCTGAGAAGGGTTCTCTCTATGGCGCTGGGGGTTGTCATACAGGACGACACGCACTCCGTCTGGTGAGCATCTGATAGTCGCATGGAAGTGTTTCAAAAGGTCGAGACCCATAATGGCGTCTGGGGTGTTGGAAGAGAGGAGGAATGTTGTTTCGACGCTATTGTTGTCAAGGTTAAAAGGGATCGGTCGGGACAAAGGGTTGGTGGAGGGCGTACCGTCAAATCCTATTGAGGTCACATGTGAGCCTGACAAGGGTGCCCTTGGAATCAGTCGTTTGGATAGTGCACTACGTGTTGCTCCCGTGTCTACCAGAAATGGCGACTTTGTGCCCAGGACCTCAGCGGTAACATAAGGGCCTTGCTGATCAACATAGAGCTCGACTGGATCCCTCCCTTGCCCCTGGCTGTCCTATGCAAAGTCGTACGTATTGTCATAATCTGTCTGTTGGTACTGATTCTGTTTGGGGTGGTCAAATGTGTTCACTCTTCCTGGCCTTTCCTCGCTTGCTTCACTCGCGTACCCTCTCCCACGTCCTCTTCCTCTCTGTCCACTTGCTATTTCCCTCGCCCCTCTGCCCCTACCAGCTCCCAACAAAGCCGGGCATTCGGTTTTCCAGTGTCCATATTCTTTGCAAAATGCACATTGATCCTGTCCTAGGTCTTGGCGTCCTACATATGATGTCGATGAATTGTTTCTAGGTGGCTGTACTCTAGGGGTATTCTGCTGGTATCCTCCCCTATATTGCTCCCTTCCTGTATTCGCCCCCTGGAGTTGTGCTACCATTACCCTTTCCTTCAAGTCCTTCTTTTTCCTTTCTGTAGCCCTGTCATTTTCGTTTCTCTGATGCTCATAGTACTGGGCCATTTGGAGAATGGCCGCCGGTTTAGATGCTGCCCAACTACTTTCGCTGGCTTGTAATTTCTGGGATACATCTGGCAGTAGTCCTTTGACATAGTTCTGCACAAATAAGTGGTGTCCGGTTGCGGTGGACATGTCTTGTCCACTGTAATCGGAGAACACCGTTTCAAATCTGGAGAAGTACTCTGAGACATCCTCTTGTGGTTTCTGGCGGCGCGCGGTTACTATGGACCAGTCTATCTTTTCTCTGGGATCAGCGTTTTCACTTTCTGCACTATTTTGTCAGGGAGGTCCAATATTGCTTTAACCGGTTTTTGACCAGGGTTCCGCTGTTTATCTAGTGTGTTGAGTTGTTCCCAGGTATGACCAAGCAGTTCGGTATGGTCTATTTTCCTAATCTGTTTCCACACATCTGCTGGCAAGCATAACTCGAAGAACAAGTCTATGTCGGCAAGTGTCATTATTGTTGATCCCAGAGCGGTACCTAGCTCGGTGTAAAAGGCGGTGGGGTTCTTTCGTAAATCCGGTAAAGATTTACGGAACGTCAAAATGTCCTGTCTGTCCCATGGTTGATACACCCAATTGTAGACCACCCTTCCTCTAGCGTCTTGATGGTTCATATCGTCATGAGTTCCTTGTCCTCTAGGAGGTACCCAATAAGGGGCAGCTTCTTTTATCGGCATCATGCTATCTTGTTTTTCCACTGGGGGTCCTGCTATCTTAGAAGTCCTGTCCTTATCTATCCGTCCTTGTTCCACGAGGTGACGGAATACCTCCAGTGTGGATGAAAAGAGTTCTGTAACATCGTTGTCGCCTTCATCTCCGGTGTCTACCTTCCTATAGAGAGCCACTAGCCGCTCGGGCCCTACATCTTGGTACTTCTCTTCATATGCAGTAAGAGTGTGGTAACAGAGACGTACAATAAAGTATCGTTTGCGGTTTTCAACATAGGAGTTGCATATGTCAGTTACATACTCTTCTGTCTCCTTCCTATCTATGAGGGATTTAACTATTTTATCAATGCCTGCTCGCTCATTTTTACTTAATCGCGGGACCCTGGGCGCTCCTTTTTCTTTTGATCCTACCTCTACTTCTGTATCCTTTGATGAGGCATTTGGTGTGGGTGACTCGGTGGGAGCAGAGGCGGTGGAGACTGAAGCGATCGTGCCATCTCCGGCTATACTTTGGTGGTCCTGGCGTTGTACTACGGGATAAGTAGGGGCGTAAGGGGGTGGCATGTATATGATTGGGGGACCTAACAATAAATCATCATCTACCCTTTGTTTTGCTGGTAACTTGGGGTAAAGAGTCGAGGGCGTTCTAACAGGGCATTGACCTGATATTTTTGATTCCTGTTCCTTTTTATCGATTTCCTTTTCTTTTAGTTTTTCTTCTAATCTTTTACAGGCTTGGTAAGCTGATTTTCGCGTTTCTTTATCTTGTCTAGCTTCGTCCCTTTTCTTTCTTTGAGCTGCCTCTTTTCGCCATAAACCAAAACTGTCAAACATGGCTGGTCTAGTTTTCTTTTTGTGGAGAGCTAATTCTAAAGTTTCTATTTTAGCGGGATCGAAAGATCCCGTCAGTGGCCACTGATTTACCCGGTCCTTCCTAGTGTATTTATGCCATAGTTTGCTATAAGCTTCGGTGGCTAATCCATACTTTACGTACATGTCCTTGTTAGGGGTGCCTTCCGGCGGTGCCGGCTGACTGACCTCTAACGAACGGTCTGGTCCAAAACAATTACAATCAAACAATCTAGAGAAAACAGGCATGACGTATTTATCGGTCAAAAATTAATATCTCAATCAATCAATTTAGACAAAAAGTTTGCACTACCTGTCCTTCGCTGCCTGCAAGGGGAGAGAATATTCCTATTCTTCGTTGTTTGCAAGCAGGGAAATGTCGCAAATAACTCAATATCAAAAAAGGAATACTAGTATTTCAATCAAACTATTCAATCAATCAATCAATTTAAGTCATTTTTTCACGACCTTACCCGGACCGTATGGACGGTTCTTCATCTTCCCCTTCCAGCGCCTGGTTGTCCTCTCACTCCAACAATCAATGCGGCGTTCCTCTAAGGTCCCAGTCAGGACCGCAGGTCACTCGAGAGAGGTCCGTTCGGAACCGGTGAAGTTCAGTCGATCGGCAGCCAGACAAGGGTCTTCTCAGGCAGGTATACCCCAATCGTTTAGTCGTTCACTCCGTCGTTAGGACCTCTCTACCGGACCCACGCGTCGCTGATGGGCCCCCACGTTTGGGCGCCAATTTGTGAAAGGCGGCGAGTCTTCTAAGACCCTCAATGCTGCCCGGTGCAGGGTTCCACCTCTAATTCACTTTGGATTCGCTATCAAAATAATGAGGCAAGCGCTGGAAACTGGAAGACAAGAAAAAGGTTTATTTCTCATGAGGAGATCACGTCAACTGCAGACACCGGGATGTCTGAGGGAGGTGTTCTGCTGATAACTCCTTTGGCTCTTCCTTTTATACAGGTTTGACACAATGCATTGGTTTCATCAACATGGTTACACAAGCTTGGGGTCCCCGCCCGGGCAGGTTGTCACACAAGCCCAACAGTAATTCTCTTCCCACCCAGGTCAAACAGACAATCTTATCTTGCAGCTGGACCTTGCTTCAGGGTCTAAAACATGTGAGACCGGCCAGATCTAAGAGTCCGTTCTGTTGATAAAAACAGGTCCCATTGTTGGTAACAACAAGTCTTGTGCTTGCAGTGCAATAAATCATGTTGCAAGAGTCTTTTTGGTGTTTGGAACCTGTTTGTGTAACTAGGTGCAGTGAGGGGTAGAGTGTCCAAAGGTTTGCCTGAAAACAGAGATGAGAGGAAAAACGAGTTTGTGGCAGCAAGTGGCGCTGAGGTTTGTTGCGGCAAATAGAGTTTATAGCCCCCAGCACACGTACCAGGTCGGTCAGAGGGTCAGAGGGATGCTAGTAAGGGCAGGGTGAAACAAAGGTGACCAACAGAGTTCAAAATGGCTGTGATAGATTAAAATGACTGCAACTTATGTGCACATAGAATTCCACCAGACAAGATGGCGCAGGTAATGTTCACGATTGTCGTTTTGCTTTTAACAGTAAGAGAAGTTAAACACTGAATAATGCAAGTAGAAGTTAAACTAGCAGACTGTATGGACTCTACTCTGCTCATTTACCACAGGTTAAGTGCGGCATAAACAGACTACTCATTTAACTTCATTCAATTGCAGACTGCTAATTCAGTCATGTCTTACCCCTGAAAATTAGTTGCATTTTATTTAATATTTTTAGAGTGACAATAAATAACTATTGCACACTTTGGTATCATCTGTAAAAGGGCACAACTTTTTCTGGTCATGGCAATATTACTGTTAAATTGGCGCCGTTCAAGAACCATTGATCAGAAGGAGGGGGCAAAAAAACCAAAACTGTTTGATCCCATCTCATCTAGAGGACAAGAGAACCTCAGGAACTGTTACTGGTGGCAACGTAGTGAACAGAGTGTCCCTGTCGACGTATTGAATATCTATGGGGACGCTGCAGCATAAAGTTACCAGCCGTTTACGGAATGTTGAAGCCCGTTCAGGTTGACTACATCCAGACAGAGTACTTATTCGCTGAAGGGCTTATCAAAGATAAGTTGCTGAGATGAACCATTTCCAAAGTGAACCAGCGTCTCATTCTTTATCTGGGTAGATAAAAGCTGTCATTTTCAAAAAAGACCCTAATAACCACATACTGGCACATTAAAGGTGTATGGCAGGGCAACACAACACAAAATATCAACAATGCCTGTTAACATAAAGCCTTTTTGTATTTGAAAAGCGCAAAATAACTACCTCTCCTACTTACTCAAAATGTATCTATCTTTCGGAGTTAAAGTCTGCTACAAGGCAAAGAGAAAATAGTTACAGGATCCTAAATATAATGTGCCATTCGGCAACGGAGTTACTGAGCAAGGTAATTACGTACTTAATTTTAAAGGATTAGCATGCCCATGTGAGTCAATACAAAAATATACCGAAACGAAAGATACAGATGTGGAACACAAAAGGGACAGCAAAAAGAAGTGTGAGCTACCAAATGTATTTGACAAGTCTCCCATGCAGCATATACTTTGAATTATTCAGAAGTCAATCAGGCCAATTGTGGTAGCTGTCAGACACGTGCCCAAGAAAATAACAAGCCCGGCTTCAAAAGTGGTGCGCGCGCGAGCGAAAGTGAAAGCAGCGCGTTTGCACATATGTTTGCAATTAATGCGAGACGCGGCGGGGGAGGGGCGGAGGAGCGTTGAGAAAGCAATCAGGTGAGAGGAAAGCCAGATGGCGCCTGATCGGGCGCTGAAAGCTGGCGGCTGCGCGCGTGCACGCTCGCGTGAACGCAAGCTGGTAGCCAGCAAAAGCCTCTGGCAGCACTTTGAAAAGCACACTTACTAAATGTCTCGGCCTGAGCAGCGCTAAGCGCTGGCTCAGGCGAGACCTAAAAAGAGAGAGCACCAATCCAAAAACACGAGCCCTGAAATCTAGAAGTTAGTGAACCGACACAAGCATAAATAAAGGAAGAATGAGGAAGAGTACATATAAACCGCTGCCGCACCACAGATACACTCGGTTACTAAATGTTCCAAAACTTTCATAAAGTAAACAATTGAGAAAACAGCATGGACCTTAGAAGCCCGGTGCCTCGGCAATCATGACCCCTGTGGCACCGTGCCCGGCCCTTTGAAGCCCGGTGCCTCTGCAATCATGACCCCTGTGGCACAGTGCCCGGCCCTTTGAAGCCCGGTGCCTCGGCAATCACGACCCCTGCAGCACCGCCGCTACAGCTGGACACGTTCACTAAATGCCCTTTTATTTAAAAAAAAGTCAGCAATCTAAAAACATGAGCCACGAACTTTAGTAAATAGTGAACCCACACAGCCTTAAAAAAATAAGAGCCCTTGCAGTGCCACATCAACATGCCGTTAGTAAAATTCCAATATTTTCCAAAATATCAACAATTGAAAAAGGAGCTGAGCCCTTGGAAACCCAGTGCCTAGGCAATCACGGCCTCTGCAGCGCCGATGTGCATTCCTTTCAAGTGCGGTCCCTCTGCAAACATGGCCCCTGCAGCACCGCAGCCATAGCTGAACTGGATTACTAAATGCCCTTTAAAAAAATAAAAAAGAGAGAAGAAGAACAGCAATCCAAAAACAAGAGCCCCGAAAATTAGAAGTTAGTGCCCTGACATAAATATAAATAAATGAAGAATGAGGAAGTGTACATATAAGCCACTGCTGCACCACAGATACACACGGTTAGTAAATGTTCCAAAAATTTCAAAAACAAAACAATTGAGAAAGGAGCACGCCCTTAGAAGCCCAGTGCCTCGGCAAACACAGCCCCTGCAGCACCGATGCCCGGCCCTTTGAAGGGCGTTGCCTCCGCCAACATGGCCCTTGAAGCACCGCAGCTAGAGCTGGACACGATTTCGACAGGAATCCAAAACACAATCCCCTAAATAAAGAATAGTGCACCCACACAACCATAAATTAACAAATGAGTAAGATCACAGGTACCAGGGGCAGTCTCCATGGGAAGGAACCAAACCTGAAAAGGAGGGTCAAAGACTAGAAAATCACCAGTAAAAAGCAAGAATTCACAAAGGGCAGTACAAGGAACAAATGAAAAGCGATGGACGTGCATAAAGTCCACAGAGTAGATACATCATGTCTCGAAGAGACAGCGCATGTACTGCCTAGGCGAGACCTAAAAACAAAGTGAGAGTTAGGAATGCTTGAAGTCATCTCAACCACTGGCAATTGTGAGCTATGTTTGAGGCTCAAACTTGCAAAACCACTGAAATTCGCCAGTTATGTTTAGGAATGCACACAACATATGCAATAACTCATGGTTAAACGCCATAAACAAAACATACTTGGCAATGGCACAGATACATGTGTTGGCTTGGCTTTTTCTGAATGCTAAAGAAAAATAAACAACAACATAAAGAAACTGAACAAGAAGATTTGTTTTTATTCATGTGCTGTGTGAATATCTCAGTGAAGCTTTGTGTTATATATATATATATATATATACACATACATACATACATACATACACACACACATACATATACACACACATTCAAGCACTTAACCTGTTCATGACTTCCCACTGTTCTTGGCACCACCAGTTTTATCCCTGGCACCTTATGTGCCACATCTAAAAATTATAGAAAGCAAAAATGACTCCCACGAGACCTGTATTGCTTCTTTGTTGGCTTATAAAAGCTTTAAGAAGCAATACAGGTTTCGTGGGAGTCATTTTTGCTTTCTATTGTCTTTTCCCCCTTGCTCCTAGACCCATAAAGTGTTTTAGGGAGTACCTTCTTCATACAACATCTAAAAATTATGTCTAGAGACGCCGCTGTTTAACTTTGCATGTTAAAGGCTGTGGATTAACATTACTGATTATAGTCTGGCAACTAAATTGCTGGTTTTAGAACTAAATGACTAGGTTGTGCTTTATCACAGGTTCCCAACATGGTGAAATTGTGTCATGGGGTTTAATACACTGCACCCTGTGAGCCTAAGATTGCTTTCCAGAAAGTATTATGAAGATAATCCGTTCATTTACACTGAGGAAGCAAATGTTTTGGTCCGACTTGATCTGAAGCATGCCAGTATCTCACAATGAACAACTCAATAGCTCTTGAACTGTAAAACAACAAACAACCTGGGGCCTAAGGCTAGAGCAATCGAAGTCGAAGCTGGGGAACCGGGTTCGAGTCTCAGCAGCCACGCTCAATATCCTGTGATTCTGGCCAAATCACTTAATCTCCCTGTGCCTAACTAAATGAATCTATCCATCTGTAATACAACTGGTGCTCATGTAAAGCGCTCGGATATCTTCGGGTCTAGTTTGCGCTATATAAAACTCCCAAAAAATAAAAAACCCTTCCTCTAAAATATACCAGACTTGAGAGTAATGAAGGTTCATTGACCGCTGGATACACAACTACATACATTTCACTTGGTCCAGTCTTGTAGTGGCTCATTCTCTACCCAGTAAACTAACTCTACTCGGGGAGTTTACAAGTAGAAGTTGAAAGAAGCAGCTCCTCTCCTAACAAGTGTAGTAGGCTGTTTGAAAGTACAAAAGTGGCAAAAACTTCCATGTGTCACTTTATGTCCTAGGACAGGAGTGGGGACAGAGAGGGAGGGAGCACAGAGGAAGGGAAGCAGAGGAGCAGGCCAAATAAAGGAAAACAAGAGAAAAACAAGATAGGAAAGTAGATGGCGAGGCAGATGGCAGCAGTGTAAGATCAAAGAGAACAAGCATTGGCATAGCCAATAGGTCTCGCCTTTGGGACCGTATAAGTGTTTAGCCATGCAGCACATTATCCTGGGTGCTGCGCCGCTAGGGATTGAAGAGCTATACAATTACTACACACCGGGTCATGCAGCCTGATTCAGGAATAAATTCCTGCCTCAGGGAACATTTATAAGAGCGGCAGGTGTGAGAGACAGAGGTGGGTGAAAAAGGTGTGACAGTGAGAGGGATGAGTTTTGGGAGATTGAAAGGTGAGAGAAAAATGGTCGCAGTGGTGTAACGGAGGCACCTACAACACCCACATGGGGGGGGCCAAGGGGTGGAAAACCTTGGTCCCGAAAACAGTTTAGCCTAGGGCCTAATAAATCTGAAAGATACATTAGTCTTGGGGCCCTCGCCACACTCTTCAGGTAACCCATCATTTTGCATGACAACACTGCAGAGGGGTTATGGGGAGAGGTGGGACAGAATACTGGGGGAGGGAAGTGGGAGAAGTTTATAATGGAGAGAGGCAGGTGGGCGAGCTAGAAAAAAAAGAGAGAGAAAGGAGATGTGTGGGAGGGTCAAGGGTGGGAGTGCAGAAAAGAGACTTACAAAAGTTAAGGAAACAAGTGGTGAGAGAAGGAGAGAGAGGGAAGAGACGTCAGAGGGAGAAGTGGGAGCAAGAGAAATATGGAAAAGGGCAACAGGATAATTAGAGGGAGAAAAAGCCGACTGAGGAAGAAAGCTTGGAGCGAGGGGAAGACAAGCTTTGGAGGGTGCTGCACAGCGACCAATAAAAGTAGGGGCAATAGAGTCTGAGATATGGTGGAGAGAAAGCTGTAAGCGAGAAGGGAGGCAGGTGGTTCGATCACACACATTATAAAGAATGAGAGAGGCATGTGTATAACGCATCTAAGCCAAGATAGAGAGATTGAGGAATCCGGGTATTTCGCCAACAGCGCATGCTGGGTCTTGCAGGCCACAGTAATAATGCGAAAAGTAAAAAAAAGTCCCAGAAAAAGCAAACAGATGGCCTGGCCACTCTCATCATGATAGTGGGCATATTTTGCTCTGCTCTGTCTCGGTTTCAGGGGTGATGGTGGTGGGGGGAGCGGGAGCGGGAGGTTCAGTCATGAACCTTTCCAGGTTAAGTAAGTGGGTTTCACTTAAAGTTGGGGCTGCTGGAGAGAATACGGGAGGGCCTTCCAAGGAAGGAGAAAGATCAGAACCTTGAGGAGGGGCTGGGCAAAGAACGTGTGAGCCAGTGACAGGTCGGGTTAAAGTGTGTCCTGGGAGCAAAGCTAATAAACTTATTATACGAGCTGAAAGTCCCAATTATCAGCCTCTAAAACAGAACTGTTTACTTATTGCAGCATGTTAATTAGGGGCATGTGCATCTGGAAGGAGTATTTTCCTAACACTGAGCCACTCATACCTGTGGACAGATAGCACTTGTGTTAAATCGCACTGCTAGGTTGCAAGCGGTGGGAGAGGGTGTAGAGCGACCGGAAGAGTGGTGTGGGAGAATGGAGACTCATGGCGGCAGCTCGGGAGGGGAGGAGCTATCATACCTTGCTGCTCGGTGAGCACACCACACACACACATGCTGCCTGTCACCACCAGAAACGTACCCTGTGCACACTGGGCCATATTATGTTAAGACTTCAACAAATCTGCATTTTTGTCACAAATTAGATCGAGCATCCGGTCACGTCACATAGATTTACATACGAACCCAGCTTAAGATGTTTACATGTCGTGTTCTCAGCATATGTCCTCATTAACGGCTAACTTCTAATTGCTATGTAAGTCTCGGGGACGTCCAGCCACTGATAAAGGACAAAGGGAGCGAGTGTCCAGCTCAACCGGTCCAGTTGTCGAGGCAGCAAACAGATGAAATGCAATTACTCGCGGCTGGCCCGTGCCAGGCCGAAAGCAGCCTCGCGCGCACTTTTTATTAATCGCACAGCTGCCGGGAGACACGTTCGAATCCCTCGCTAACATCAGCTGCAGCCGGACTCGGTATTAAAAGACAGTTTGCTTGAAAATCACATTTTTAATACACATACAAAAAAAAAGCTCTCTCCATTGCGCAAAGGCAGCTGCTTGTTTATATTTGCATCGCACTTTCACTTTAAGTGAAAGCGCGATGCAAAAATAAACACGCGGATGCCTTTGCCAAAGCTGAATGAAACAAGAGAGGAGCGGGGGCGAGGCGAGCGAGCGCGGCAGCCTGCTCAGCTGACCAAACGCTCGTGCGTCATGGCCTTTTGCCGGCATGTGTTTACAATTATCGCGCACGCGTCTGGGCACGATAATTGGAAACACATGTCTGCCGCGCGTACCCATCCCAAAAAGGCCAGCCACGACGCACGAGCGTTTGGACTGCTTCTGAAACTCACTTACTTAAAGTCTTCGCCTAGCAGCGCTTGCGCGCTACTCGAGGCTCGACCTAAAAACGGTGGGAAATAACAGAATGGAACGATGAGATAGAAGTGTGAAATTAATGTTACCGAAAGAGAAGAGAACATGAAAGGATAGGGAAGTGAGAGGGAGAATAATAATTTTAGAGAAACGAAAAGATCAAGAGAAAAACTGACAGAGGGAATAATCTTTTTTATATGTAATGCATCATACGCAATCACATATTGGGACCCTGTTGCAGGAGCATCGAGTTAAGTGGTTGCAGAGGTTCGGACCACGAGATTGTGGCCCATAGGCAGGGGCTTTGCTTAACCGTGTGGGTCAGAGGAAGGTGTCTCAAGGCACATGATGCACAGCAAAGGAACCCGGGAGAATAAAGGAAGCTGGTCTGACAGTCAGGCGGGAGAGATGGGGTGTCACAGCTGGAGCGCCCGGTGGTTTTCATAGGTCATACTGCTGTGTCATGTTACTCAGAACTGTCCCCTGCCCTTTTGTAACTTACACTCGCCTATACCTTCTTTCTAGAGAAGAAAATATGAACTTGGGTCTCTGGTTCAGGGCATTGTACTTTAGATGCAGGTTGTAGTTTTAGCAGTCGTTCATAGCTTGAAAGCTCTCCATGATTGGAGATTTTATGTAGTTCATGTTTTTTCTGTGCATTCTGTGATTTGTTGTCCTGCTTACCCCGTCATAACAACCTTTAGAATCCAAAGGATAAAACTGGGCTGGTTCAGCTACTCACACATGGCAGGGCAAACTCCAAATCACTGCACTTCAATGAAGGAATTGACAGAAAAGGTGAAAAACAGATCTAAAATAACACCTGGAACCGAAAATGTACTAACTTGGGTACATTTTTGGGTAACTTTTGACAAGGGTGTTGAAGACTGCATCCCAAATATTTTTCTCAAGAAAAGAGAAACACGATTGCTGATGCAAAAATGTACAAAGATTAGACAATTCACTAAATGGGCGGGTAGATTGCAACTTGCATCTGGATTTACCACAGAGATAGGATAATGGATTACCAAAGTTTCCTTGCTCCATGTCAGCAAGGGCCCTTGTTTCCACTCTTGTGCTTTCATTGACAACCTCATGTATTCTGGGAATTGTTGCCTTGGTTTTCTTCCATTGAGGCCATCGGACTAACACACAATGATTTGTAAAAGATGACAGATGTCGTCATTGAGCGAGGTGGCAGCGCTAATTGGAATTGTCACCACAAAGAGGCCCCGGGGAGGAGTGTGGTAGCTGTCGCTCTCTCTAGGGTACTTGTTTTGGAAATGAGGGAGAGGACCCAGGCGACTCATCGTACAGCTCCTGCCTCATGACTGGCTGGCAAGTGTGGGTATCATCTAACACCAAGTGCTTTTGGCATGATTTCCAATCACACTCGTTGAACTCCATAACTTGCTGATCTATTATTAGACCACACTTATCAGTAAACAGAACCATAAATACTCCACTGCCTTTAAAGATCACAAACCTAACCAGCTCTGCTCTACGGCAGAATCCCTGTGGTACTGCGCAGCCATGCCAATGGCACAATAGGCTGTATAAATAGGTCTAACGTAACTATAAGGCCCGACTGGCCATACCGGGTATCGGGCGTTTTCTCACAAAGCTGAAAGGGTGGGCGCTGATTTTGTTACGGGGGGCGGTTTTGTAGCAGTGCAGCAGTTTTAAAAGCACCCACTGCAGAGTTCCCTGTATAGTCAGCAGTTTTCAGGCAACAATAAAAGTGTCAAGCTAACGCTGGCGATTAATGTACCTGCTGGTGAGAGACTGAGCTTTATCTAGTGGACGTTTTGACTCATCTAAGGTAGCGCAGAGGGTTAATGTGTCTGCCGCAAAGAAGGTGTACCATGTAAATCACAGAACAGTATTTTATGTGCATAGCTCAGTAGGCTACTGCTTTTGTCACAGAGATCCTTTTGTTACTGTGCCGTTCACAAGTTACAATTGTAATTTAGCACAGTGAGCTATGAGCTGCCATCAAAGACCTGCATGCAAACTGCATGGTACAGGTTAGAAAGTTAGGCTTTTTCCCAGTCTCATAACCCTAATGACGCGAAAAGGGGTTTGTTTGGGTACAAATACATTCTCATTCATAAATCCAACCCTAACCACTGTGTTACATTCTGAATACGGAGTTTGTGCTTCTCCAGACCAAGCACTTTTAAAAAATGCCTACCAGTATGGATGACATATTAATCCTACACCTTGTAGTTCCCTTTGTCTTTGGAACATTTTCTATACACTGATTACACATGCATGATTCATTGTCTCTGTATGTATGTGATGTAAAGTGCTCCAACACCCTACACTGGAATGAAATGTGCTACAAACAAATAAAATACATGTGAGAGAGGGGCTATGGAGACATGAGACTGTTGGAGGGTGATCGTGAGAGAGTCACTGAAGAGCCCCAACAAAGATTGTTGCATCCTGGTGCACTGTAAGGTCATCATTCGCTATGCTTTACAAGCTTATACAATTGAAAATATAATGAAACGTGTTGTAGAATGCACCATTTTTGGAATTGCTTTCCCCAAATTTTCTTGAGGGGAGAACTTGTCCAAGCCCCCTTGTAGTTGTCATGTGCACTTGCTGCTCGTTCACTATGGACCATACAGAGGCTGGTCTGACAAAACTTGCCAGGGCTGCTTTGGGTTACCAGCAGACCCGGTTCTAGGAGGTGGGCCGGGTGGCCCAGGCCCACCCAAGCATGACCTTTGGCCCTATCAGTCACAGCAGAAGAGGCCACAGAGAAAGCACCACCCCACACGCTCTGTACGGCTGTTTGGAAGAAAAGAAAATGTAAATCTAGCGGGTGTAGGCTACCTCCAGAATTGTCAAAAATGTGACCCACCTGAACGCAGCCTTGGCCCATCCAGATATAAATTCCCACAACCGGGCCTGGTTACCAGTCCGGCCCTGCCCGACCCTGCGTAATTAAACACCTGTCCAAGGGCAACGGAAGGTCAGGGAAGCATCAAAGAGGCCTCTAAGCTAGGCTCAAGTCTGGGATGTTGCGAACAGGGGAGGTGTTGAAGCCAAGTTTGATAGGATGATTTGATCAGGGCATGACGAGGCCTTATTTTGTTGTTTAGGTTTTATTAGTATATGGCAGTGATTCTTAACCTGTGTCTCGCGGACCCCTGGGGGTCTGTGACACCTACTAGGGGAGTTGGCAACGGTTTAGAAAATGAAATAATATTAGCAGATTAATACATACATATAAACAAAGAAGCACAATTGGAAATTGAAAGTTTTGAAACGTTATGTGAAGAAATTTACAATTTGAAGCTAAAAGTTCAGTTGTTATCCTGAACTGGGTTCATTGAAACAGTGAAGGAACAGAACACTCAATCTAATATGGATGATCGGTGGACTTAACTGAAGCAGCACTGGTATTTGCCATAAAAAAAACAAGCATTGGCATAGCCAATAGGTCTCGCCTTTGGGGCCTTATAAGTGTTTAGCCAGAGTTATTAACTTTGCCAATGTGTTCAAGCTGTGCTGTAGAGAAGTGTGGCTGCTGTGCAGCATGGTGAAAAGTTGTAATAAAAAAGTGCCAGAAGTATTTTTGTTACCTTATATATGACTAAAAAGGCATTATGTCCAACAGAACGACCATATTTAAAAATGTATGTACAATAAAAAATTTCCTTATTTTTCTTTTGTTTTTGCAATGCTGGCAACTTGTTTTTGCCTATTCCAATGGTTGTTTGTTAAAGTTTTTTTTGGAGGGGGAATAAACAATTGGAGGTTGAAGGTTGTGAACTAGTACCTGTATTATAACACTAGCAGCGGCCAGACGCTAGGGGAGAATCAACAGATGGCAGATTCCGAGAGCAGGCTGAGGTGGTGTTGAGGTGGTAGTGGTGCTGAGTGATGCTGTGGTGGTGCTGTGCTGGTGCTGAGTGATGCTGGGGTGGTGCTGTGGTGGTGCTGAGTGGTGGTGTGGTGGTGGTGCTGAGTGATGCTGTGGTGATGCTGAGTGATGCTGTGGCGGTGCTGAGTGGTGCTGTGGCGGTGCTGAGTGGTGCTGCTGAGTGGTGCTGTGGTGGTGCTGTGGTGGTGCTGAGTGATACTGTGGTGGTACTGTGGTGGTGCTGTGCTGGTGCTGAGTGGTGCTGAGTGGTGCTGAGTGATACTGTGGTGGTGCTGTGCTGGTGCTGAGTGATGCTGGGGTGGTGCTGAGTATTGGTGTGTTGGTGCTGAGTGATGCTGTGGTGGTGCTGTGTGGTGGTGCTGAGAGATGCTGTGGTGATGCTGTGTGGTGATGCTGTGTGGTGGTGCTGTGTGGTGGTGCTGAGTGGTGGTGCTGAGTGGTGGTGCTGAGTGGTGGTGCTGAGTGGTGGTGTGGTGGTGGTGCTGAGTGGTGCTAAGTGGTGCTGAGTGATACTGTGGTGGTGCTGAGTGATGCTGTGGTGGTGCTGAGTGGTGCTGTGGTCGTGCTGAGTGGTGCTGTGGTGGTGCTGAGTGATGCTGGGGTGGTGCTGTGGTGGTGCTGAGTGATGCTGTGGTGGTGCTGAGTGATGCTGTGGTGGTGCTGAGTGGTGGTGTGGTGGTGCTGAGAGATGCTGTGGTGATGCTGTGTGGTGATGCTGTGTGGTGGTGCTGTGTGGTGGTGCTGTGTGGTGGTGCTGAGTGGTGGTGCTGAGTGGTGGTGCTGAGTGGTGGTGCTGAGTGGTGGTGTGGTGGTGCTAAGTGGTGCTGAGTGATACTGTGGTGGTGCTGAGTGATGCTGTGGTGTTGCTGAGTGGTGCTGTGGTGGTGCTGAGTGATGTTGTGGTGGTGCTGAGTGATGCTGTGGTGGTGCTGTGCTGGTGCTGAGTGATGCTGGGGTGGTGCTGTGGTGGTGCTGAGTGATGCTGTGGTGGTGCTGAGTGATGCTGTGGTGGTGCTGTGCTGGTGCTGAGTGATGCTGGGGTGGTGCTGTGGTGGTGCTGAGTGTTGGTGCTGAGTGATGCTGTGGTGATGCTGAGAGATGCTGTGGTGATGCTGAGAGATGCTGTGGTGGTGCTGAGTGGTGCTGTGGTGGTGCTGAGTGATGCTGTGGTGGTGCTGAGTGATGCTGTGGTGGTGCTAAGTGATGCTGTGGTGGTGCTGAGTGCTGCTGTGGTGGTGCTGTGCTGGTGCTGAGTGGTGTCTGTCGAAGTCTAAGACCTCCAGCCTTGTAATCGTTCCTGCTGCCCCCCACCGTCCCCCTTTGAAGGAATAAACCCCAGAATAGACCCCACTCTTTCTTCGTGTTCCCTTGATATAAGATTCCAGTCCCTTCTTTCCTTTCTCAGTGTCTTTGCTCCGTCATGTGATGTTAATGGCGTCCGCATAGCGCTTAGTCTGCCACTGGTGTAGCATCGCAGCGCTTTCAATAGTCTTTCCAAGGAGGTGTGAGGGTTCTTCCCAGACTGGAGTCTGTTGTGGCTTGTGAAGGTGTGAAGCCAGCAGTGTAAATGTGTGTGTTTGTATGTTCATTGACACTGCCCGCCTCAGTGGATAATGTGTGGGTGAAAGACCAGGGTGTTTGATGATTGAGAGGGGGGACAGCAGATCAGACCCCCAGACTGCACCCCTAAACAACCCCAGAACCCCTCGCAGAAGGATGGCTGGCTAAATTATTTCTATTATCTGCAAAAGCAAATTGTGAATGTAGGTTCTGAACCAAAAAAGTTTCATAATCGCTAAGCAGATATGTTTATCCGCTGCATTTAGTTTTTTTATTCAAATCCCTATTTTTTGGGCAAATCGATTGTTTAAGATGCAGAGAAGGGCAGGCTGGAGGAAGAGTAAAAGAGAGGAGGGCAATGGAGACCAGGGGCAGGGAAGGGAAGAGAGGCAGGCAGAGAGGCGAGGCTGCTTCATTGAATCATTCCAGTATAAGACGGATCTCGTTATAACGTTGCTGGTTAGGTAGCTGTGTGCTTGGGAGCTGTGTGATTAGAGGGCTCTACGTGCGCATGTGCCGCGGCATGAAGAAATGTGCAACGCCTTTGGCTTCTAGATCATTTCCCAAATTCGAGGGCAGTTCAAAGGGTGTCCGATTTCTGTGGTTTGTGGCGCATGGCGAGGTATTTCGAGCCTGGAGGCCACCCTCCAAGCAAGAGCGACAGGGCCAGAGGTATGCAGAGACGATACCTAAGTTTCGCGTTGGCTCTTTGTTTTTGTTTTTTAAAGCGAGTTTACAAACAGCAGGGGTGGGTAGGTGATAGAAGGTACAAACAGTGGGAAGGGTAAAGCAGCAGCATGAGGGAGCTGAGGGCAGGGAGAGTGCAAGCCCCAACAAGACGCGCGGCTGCGAGACGTGCTCTGTGGTGGGGGAGGGGCGAGCAAGACAGAGAGGCAGAGCGAGGCGCGCGCGGGATAGCGAGAGGAAAGCCAGATGGCACCTCTGCTCGTGCCTGTGCACGTAACCGCACGCAGAATGCCACACAAAAAGCTGTGGTCGCATTTCTGAAAGCCCACTGACTAAATGTCTCGCCCAGATCAGCGCAAGCGCTGGCTCAGGGCGAGACCTAAAAAGAGCATGCACTAGGAGTAAGAGCACAGGCAAAGACAATAGGTCTCACCTATGCGAAATCTATTTGCTTTGTTAATGTCAATGTTTTTTATCTATATTGTACAGCAGCCTGGCTAATGTGCAATCTGGATGGAACAAAAAAATAATAATAATAAAAAAAAGCAATATCACCTGGTCAACGCTGGTTGCGTCACAACACTTATTTTTAAGCTTTCAACCACGCTGCACCGCAGTCACGCTGCTGTAAAACATTGCAAAAAATAAAAATAGACAAAGCTTTCTTATTTGCCTTTATCAATGTTTTTAAGTCATATTCTACAGCAGTGCTGCCGCTATACAGCAAGGTTTAAATGAAAGAAAAAAAGAAGAAGAGCTATGACGCAGTCAACACTTGCCGCGCCCTAGCTCCTTTTTTTTTTTTTTACATTTAAACATGCTGCTGAGCAACATAGCTAAAAAACATTAACAAAGCCGATAGATCTCAAATAGGCGCGACCTATTGTCTTTGCCAATGCTTGTTTAACAATGGAGACAAAGCCATATGAAAACAAGAATACTTGTGACAATTGCACTCGCAGCAGTACATCAATTCAAGGCTCTGATCCTTCAGGACCTCGCATTGGCGATGAAAACAGAAGACTCATCATTTATGTACGACAAGTGACCGCTATGATTATAACATGGTAGTAATCTCAAAATGGGTAATGTACTAAGATTTTGCTCATTTGCGTTGTCATAGCCTCCTGTGCAACCCAACATAATACAATCATGCACACTGCAGACCACATGTATGAAAGCTCACAAAAAATGCCACCAACGCTTGTGTAATCCCGTGGGAGACATGGCTGCAAGACTTGTATTGCTGGGTTTACACAGCATATAGGTCTGGTAGCCATTTTAGAATGGACATTAAAAGGTATGGAGCTCAACTACAGTCTCCATAATGACGATGACAAAGGTAACAGGAAGAAGCAACAGTGTGGAGGGTGGGTAGCTTAAAAAGTAAACAAGGACGGTGGCAGTAGCAATGGAAGATTTGAGGGGAGTAAAATTTAAAACGTAAAACAGAAATGGACCACAGCATCTCCAAAGGAGAGGGGACATTGGGAGGATGGATTGCTGAAGTAAAACAGAGGGTGGGGGAAGCAACAAATAGGGCCGGGTTGAAGCACAGGGCATGGTGAGAGAGACCAACGTGGAGCACGTGTCATATGGTGGGGGAGAGAGAAGCACATGGATAAGACAGCAACGTGGAGGGGACCCGAGCGTCAGGACGGGGGCGCTGCTGAATGACAGCAGCAAGGAGGATGTGAGCTGTTTCTGCACTTTTCAAAGTGCGCATGTCCCTTTTGCCGACCATCTTGCGACACCCAACTAGACATGCGCAATTTGAAACCTCTAACCCAGCTGTCTTAAGCCAAGTGAGGCCGCTCCCTCCAATCAGGGCGCTGCTCTCACAGCATGAGCAGCGCCAGGATTGGTGCCTGCACTGCAGCAGAAGAGGTACGGAGAGAAGGACGTTGGTTCAGGTATGTTTTATTTTTAATATTAATATTACGGTCCCCTCCCCATAGATGCCAGCCGCCACTGATTATAACCCTAACACCTTTCCCCTTGTCCGAACCCCCTTACTAACCCTGATGCAAACTCTTACCCTTACTTCACCTCAAAACCTAGCCTTACATTTTTTTTTTTACATATACATTGCCTGGACACTCATGTTTTTCTTCGTTATAGCATTTCTTCGATTTGGATTTGTGATTCTTGTATTTCTTTATTACCGTGTCTTCATTTTCACACAACGCTGTGTTTAACACAACGCGGATTCACGGCCTCCTTTTCCCCGTTTCTTCTTTGGATCTGTGTTATATTCTCCAAGTATGGAATTGTAAGGTTGTATTGTGACGTTTATGTTTCCATGCCGAGCGTGGGGATTCGGTTCTAGGCAGCTGGTGATGTCTGGAGATGGAAGAGCACCTCGAGGCTGTTTCCACTATAAACTCACTACAGAGTACCGGATATCCCGTGACCCTTGGAAGAATCTGGGTCTGCAAATCCAGTTAAGGAATCTCGAAATGACAGCCTGAGCTCTCCTCTCGTGCCATGCATGTCTCGAGCAGGCAGTGGCATTCAAGGGAACATGGGTCGGAAATCAAGCAAGGGAAATGTGTTCTCTGCCACCTAGTTTGGTAGTTAAAACGGTCATAATTGAGGCGCAAATGGTCCCGGGGTCACGGTGCCACTGCACCTGTTGCACCATTGCTCGCTATGCCGCTGTGAACTGGCGCGGAGGCGAGCGGCAGCGGTGGGCGAATGAGTGAATGAGTGAATGAACATCCACCCAGCACCCTCCGCAGTGCTTTGACAACAGCTGGCCCGGTGCGGCCTGGCAGCGGCGGGGGCCTCAGAGGAACTTTCTCCGTGAGCTCACTCACTGCATGACCTCACAAAGCTTCCATTCACTCACCCTCACTGGGGAGTCGGAGGGGAGGGCGGGGCGTTCCCAGGGCCTCCTGCATCTCAAGGTCAGCACTGAGCAGTGAGGCAAAGGGCGGGGGGGGGGAGGGGCACTCGCGGGTGCGGCCACCTGGGAGAATCCCACAGAAACACTGAAGTGGGGGGACGCAGAAAGGGCGCCATGTCGGTGCCCTAACTCACTGCGAGAAACCCCCTCGCCAGCAGGAAAGACAAACCCAGGGTTCGCGTTTGTCCACGCACCTTCACTTACCGCACGAGGGAATAATAATGTGTCATGCAATTTGATTATTTGTAAAACGCACGGCTACCGAATAGCTTCACGGAGCTAACGGAATTCGGGGTTGGGAAGACAGAAGAAACGTGTAACAGAATAAACACGAACAGAAACGCAACAAAAAGTCACAGAGACAGACTAAACACCACGAATCAATGACGGGACAGTAACACTGAAGATTCAGCAAAAGAGAAACACCTGCGCCTTCCGGCAAAAACCGACTGACTCTCTCCGCTCTCAAGAAAGAGGGGCAGAGACCAAGTGAACCGGCCTTTGGGCCGAGCCCTCCTAACACACTGAACAGACAGCACAAAGGGAGAGATAACAACGAGGAAATAGAAGCCCTGATTGTTTAAGACAAAATAGAATGTTCATCATCCAACTGAAAAGTGCATCACCATGGTAATATAAAAATAAGATTGAATACGGGGGTAGAGATCGCACACCCATATCTCCACAGTTGTCCGGGGGAGTCCTCATGTTGAGACCGACAACACAGACAAAGCTTGTCCACGCCTATGTGACCTTTCACCCGGATTGCCACAGCAGTTTACATCAATTAATGCCCTTTCACCCGGATTGCCACAGCAGTTTACATCAATTAATGCCCTTTCACCCGGATTGTCACAGCAGTTTACATCAATTAATGCCCTTTCAACCGGATTGCCACAGCAGTTTACATCAATTAATGCCCTTTCACCCGGATTGCCACAGCAGTTTACATCAATTAATGCCCTTTCACCCGGATTACCACAGCAGTTTACATCAATTAATGCCCTTTCACCCGGATTACCACAGCAGTTTACATCAATTAATGCCCTTTCACCCGGATTACCACAGCAGTTTACATCAATTAATGCAATTTTCACCCGGATTACCACTGCAGTTTACATCAATTAATGCCTGGAAGCAACCACCAAGACCCTGGGCAGATTTGTTCATTTCTACATTCCTCAATGTGGTTTTAAACTTAAAATGACTGTTTACAAGCCATCCCTTTGAACTGACCTGCTGTATAAAGAGGCCTTGTCAATTTGGGACAATAAATGGAGAAGCTGAGCCAACCAGTCAAGTTTCATCTCCTAGGTCCAAGCGAGAGTAGTTGTTGTGTCCTTATCTCCATGGTTATTAGAACGCTATGGTTGTAAAGATGAAGAATCCGTAATAAACACGAAATGCAATGAAGCGCTTGGTATGGAGATAAGGTTTATTCCATGTAAACAGGTCCGAGTCCATCTTCCAATGCCCAATGGCATCACCGTCCTAACTTCCCCAAACCCCCATACATTTGAAAAATGCCACAAGGCAAGGAACGCAATGACACACGGCACAGAGCGAGACAATCACGAGCTGTGACGAGAATCACACTTGTGACAGCCACGCTCCGAGCACCCAACACACCTCCCCCCTTTAAAAAAACAAGAAAAAGAAAGCACAATATAATAAAATGTAAAATTTAGCAGAAAGAAAAAAAAAACAACAAGTAAACACATTACTTCATAATGAAATCTTTGAATCTGGCAGGAAGGCGATGATCACGCGTGAGTCTGGTGGAGACAAATTCGTGGTTAGTTAGGGCAAGATTGTGTTTCCTCAGCTCATCACTGGGCCCGACATCAAGAAACACATTACTATTGGAATCTTCATGTGTAGTTACCGCACCCTTAAACAAAGATATCCTGTTGAGATTCCAAACACTCCCACCTTCAACCCTGACAGCATTTCTAAAAGTTTCTATAACCGTTTTTGGAGCCGACCAAATGGGAGAACCCTTACAAACTCCTTCCTTTTTTTTTATGCGTATGAGATCACCAATAACCACTCTTTGTTTACTCACGCTGCCTAGTTTTCTCTCCAAGAGTTCTTTCATTCTCTTTTTGTAATCTTCAACCCTGTTACGAATCAACTCATAATCTACACAAGACAAATTTTGATTTTCACCCATATTTTTTTTTAACCACCAAGGAACTAATTTGGTACTTGGTTTACGTCCTCTTAAAAGTTCAAAAGGACTAACTAATGTAACAGAATTGGGTGAAGTCCTGTAAGCCAATAGCATAGATTGTAGGGCGTTGCGCCAATTTAACTCTCCCTTAACTGATAACTGAATAGCCTCCTTCACCACACGATTAAAGCGCTCCACTTGACCATTGGCTTCCGGATGGAAAACAGCTATCTTCCTATGGGTAATACCACACTTCTCAAAAAACAAACCCATTTCTTTACTCACAAACTGAGGTCCATTATCCGTAACAATTTCTTGGGGAATACCCTCTCTGCAAAAAACATCGTCAAGAAATTCTATGACACTGCGTGAAGTTACCTCTTTGACCATTTTGACCTCTGGCCATTTCGAGTAGTAGTCTATCAAAACAATACCGAAACTCTCTTGTTTGGGTAGAACACGAAAAGGACCAATGATGTCCAACCCTAATTTTACCCATGGACCAGAAGGAAAATCCACCGGATGGGGTTCAGCTCGCATCACAACCGCTGATTTGTCACTATTTGCACATTTGTCACAAGTGCGCACAAAATGTTCAACAGACAAATCAATGCCAGGCCACCAAAAAGTTTCTCTGATGCGTCTCCTGGTGAAAGATATACCCAAATGCCCTTCATGAGCAATTTCCACAATCTTGGTTCTTAAAGCAAAAGGTGGTATAACTTTGTCACCTCTCATAATGAGACCATTTTCAATAGCCAACTCATCTTGAATCTTAGAATAACTCATCATATCTCCTGATACTCTTCTTTGATCTGGCCATCCATCAATTATGTAACTTCTGATTTTTCTTAATTCTGCATCCTTTTCCATTTCTAAAACCCACAAATCTTCACTCAAATTAGATTGTTCACCATACAACAAATTCATGTCACAAGTGGTAAAGGCAACTTCACACTCATCCTCATCGGTATCTATTTCACTTGCAACAGGTAATCTGGACATGCAATCAGCATGTATATTGGCTTTCCCCTGCACATACTCTATCTTGTACTGGAATGACTGCAACCTTGAGGCCAATCTAGCCAAACGTGCTGACATGGAACGTCCTCCTCCTGGAGCCATAAGGAAAACGAGGGGCTTGTGATCGGTTTTGATAGTGAATTTTGTCCCCCATAAAAAGGTTCTAAAATGTTCAGCCCCCCACACACACGCTAGGAGTTCTCTTTCTATAACAGAGTAGTTTTTCTCCGAATCTTTTAACACTCTGGACGCATATGCAACAATCCATTCCTTACCATTATCTCTCTGTAATAACACACCCCCAAGTCCTGTGTTGCTGGCATCAACCATAATGATACAACTTTTCCCAGATACAAATGGTTTAAGACATGGAGCATTAACAATAAAACTCTTCAAATTCTCAAAGGCATGGGACATATCATTAGACCAACAAAACTTAGCATTCTTTTTAAGAAGACATCTGAAAGGATCAATTTTTGAAGAGTAATTAGGAATGAATTTTGCATAAAATTCAATTAAACCAAGGAAGGCTACAAGCTGTTCTTTTGAAACAGGAACAGGAGCATTGACAATGCTTTCAACAGGTTTACGTTTGGGTTTGATTCCCATTCCACTGATGGTATGTCCAAGATATTCTACCTCCAACGCTTTAATTTTGCATTTATCCAGACGGAGAGTGGACCCTTCTCAGACAAAGCAGCTATGACTTTTCTCAGGTTAAGATCATGTTCATCATGGTCTTTGCCATATACTAAAATGTCATCTTGGAAAGCGATGGCGCCTGTCAGGCTTTCCAAGGTGTCCTTCATTAATCTCTGGAAGACAGAAGCTGCACTGGCAAGGCCAAAAGGCATACAACAGAACCTAAAAAGACCTTCAGGGGTGATAAAGGCTGTCAAATTCTTTGATTCTTCAGCTAATACAACTTGGTGGTATGCATTGGCCAGGTCAATGCACGAAAATACTTGAGCACCTGCTAAGGTTGATACCAGTTCGTGTAAATTGGGCAGAGGATGGGCATCCACCCAAATAGCATTGTTTAAGCTGCGCAAGTCCACACACAGTCTCAGTTCGCCAGAAGATTTAACAGAAATAACATTGGGAGAAACCCATGGAGATGACTCAATGGGTTCGATGATGCTCTTCTCACATAAATCCTTAAGCATGTCCTTTAACTTGTCTCTGTATGATAGAGGAACATTTCTTACTTTATGACGAACTGGTATTGCGTTCTCATTTAGCTTTATTACATGCTCAAACCCTTGATATTTCCCAAGTTTCCCACTAAATACATTGGGAAATTGTTCAATTAATCCTTTAATGTAGTTTAAATTCAGTTGATCAGTTACTTTTTGAGGAGAGATGGAGTAAACTGGAGGGTCAGCGTTGGGATCAAGCTTAATTCCCAACTTCTCTTGGTGAGGCCATCCTAATAGGGACTGTCCAGACTTGGCAACATAAACTTTACAAAATGCGTGACGTCCTGCAAAAACTAAATGAGCTCTAAAGAAACCCGTTAATTCAATTTTATGTCCCGTATAGCCACTAGGTGACACATCAGATGTGAAAAGAGTTCTATTTGGCCAGTTATCATGGAAAATGTCAGAAGATATAATAGTGTACCATGCACATGAATCTACAAAAAATTGCAATTTTACGTTATCTACAGAAATGGAGCAGGAAGGAAATTTAGAGAAACCTGTGTCACCACACATATTGATGACAGTGTTAATTTCATTTTCTACGGTATCATATGAGTCATCGCCATCTTCCAGACATTGTATGTAGTTGACCTTTTTGGGGGGAACTTACAAAACTTGGAGAAATGCCCTTTCTTGTTACATTTAGTGCAAATTTTCTCCATAGCAGGACACATTTTGAAATTAGCTAGATGTCTATTACTCCCACATCTGTAACAGAGCAATTGTGAATTATTTCTCTCACCATTTGAATACCTGGGTCTATTGTCGGGTCTTGTGGCAAAATCATTTTTACGAGAATTTTTTTTTTTTGTTTGTCAGATTCCTTATTATCCTTATTGACATTAAACACATCTCCTTTATCATTTCCTCTTATTTCCTTGACAAATTTTTCGGAATGTTCAATAGATTTAGCTATGTCAATAGCTGAATTGAGAGATAAATCAGAAGTGGTCCATAACCTTTCTTGTACTTTTTTGTAGGCCTGGGCGGTAAATTCCGTTCCGCTCGCGGAATTTGGGTAATTTCGCGTTCCGCGGAGAACGCGGAATTGCCAAAAATTCCGCGATCCGCGGCTTCGCGGAATTTTTTGCTTGTTCGCGCTTTCAAAGTGCGTGTTCGCGAGATATTTCCCCCCGAGCACGCAAACAGCGTTCGCGAACAGGAAAAAAGCATCGCGAACGGGCGGAACGAGCAATTTTGCGTGTTCGCAGAGATTTTTTACCGTTTCGCGGAGCTTTGCGTAGCGCGACTACGGAAATTCCGCCCACCCCTACTTTTTTGTTATTCGTTCTCATCAGAATTTGGTCTCTAAGGACTTGTTCATACGATATATGCTCAAAATCACAGGAAACAGCTAGAGACCTAAGTGCGGAAACAAAATCTTCAATTGACTCATCTGTATGTTGTTTGCGTGAATAAAATATAAATCTCTCCATAACTATATTTTTCTTCTTACCAAAATGTATGTTGAGTTGTAAAGAAGCATATTGGTAAACATTAATATTGCCGGGATTTGGTAAGGAAGGTAATGTAGCAAATTCTTTTAATCCAATACCCCCTAAGCAATGTTTTAAAAGAGAAAGTTCTCTTTCCGGTTTACAATCATTACCCTCTAACACTTCCACGTAAGCTAAGAAATTCTGGTTCCCAAATTTCCCATGCCATGGGAGGTTCACCTGGAGTGTTGAGAAAGGAAGGAGGAGGTAGTATACCTGACATAGTTGACACTAATAACAGTAGCAATAAAAAAAAAAATTTAAAAAAATATATTTTTTTTTATTTTTTTTAACCTATTAACCCCTTGACCGCGATCGGAATTCCGCTCGTGTGCTGGACATTCCGATCGCGGGTGTGGTCGTGACGAGCTCAGCTCGTCATGCGCACAGCGCTACCGCGCAGCATGACGAGCTGAGCTCGTCACGCGCATCGAAGGGGTTAAGTAACAGTATAGGTGTTCTAAATCCAATCAAGAATGATAAAAACACGCAATGTGCGTGTCACCGTAGAAGTAACTGAAAAAAAATTACTGTGCCTCAAATGGTGTGTAGCACGAAGGATATAAAAGTCAAATCTTCCTCCAAAATTTTGCCTCAAAGGTGTGCTCGTCACCGATGTACAAGCAATACAAATATTGAGAAAGTAACAGTACCTTGAATTCAATGGTGTGCTTGTCACCGATGAACAAGCGCCGATGTAACAGAGATTTCTCCGATCCGATAAATGGAAGTGAAAGTGGCAAAAACAAGATGACTGCTTTGACGTTGCACGCAACGGCGTGTTTAGACGCGATGACGTAATACTTGGAGACGTGTGGAATGCTTATGACGCTGCGCAGGGATGCGAAATCAAAAGCTGTGATGGCTCCATGGAAACTTACATTCCAGATTCCAGATAGGATGGCGATCGGTGCAGGTACATGTATTCAAACATACACAAACTGCTTAACATTCCTCGATGCCGACAATCCAGAAAGGAAAATAACCATGAGTCCAAAAGTCAAACGAAGACAAATCCGGAGATTATTAAAAGTAGGATGATCCTCCTCTCAATTATATTATAGATTTAAAAAAAAAAAAAATGGCGAATAAAAATAAAATCCAAAGCAGCGTAATGGAAGGGCAGTGGATGCGTGCCCGCTCGTCGCCAGTGTAAAGATGAAGAATCCGTAATAAACACGAAATGCAATGAAGCGCTTGGTATGGAGATAAGGTTTATTCCATGTAAACAGGTCCGAGTCCATCTTCCAATGCCCAACAGCATCACCGTCCTAACTTCCCCAAACCCCCATACATTTGAAAAATGCCACAAGGCAAGGAACGCAATGACACACGGCACAGAGCGAGACAATCACGAGCTGTGACGAGAATCACACTCGTGACAGCCACGCTCCGAGCACCCAACAATGGTGGAATGCTTGTAGGGGTTCTATGTGGAGGGTTCGGGGTCTGGCAGTTACGCTGGGACCTCGGGAGCGGTTAGATGTGTTGTTTGCTGCTCGTTGTGCTGTCTACATTAAAGAAGCAGTTTCATCCACTTCGTCTTGTTCGTCGTGTATTCTTTCTATACGGATGAACCCACCACAATTGGCAACGATCGGGATAAGACAGCACCATTAACGAGACTACGCAATCAACACCTCTGACAGATCGTGTGAGGACAGTCATTTCTTCAGTGCGTGAGAGGTGTTATGTGTCAACTTCACTGAGGTTAAGACTTTCATTTTTTTACTGCGCCTCTACCTCTACCGGCCTTCATCTCAACGCGGCATGCTCGCACTGCCTTCGCCAGTATTTGTTTGTACGCAGCCAGCACGCGCCAAGCTCAATCAACGGCGTTACACGGCCTGCTCGTGCTGTACTCACCATTCTTCGTTTGTTTCTCCTGCGTGCCTGCCTTCATTTCTCGCGCTAGTTAGCGCTGAAGTTAATTTACTGGCAAACTGCATTTTGTCCAATTTCCTTACTGCTGTCACATGTTTTAAAGCTTTACAATTTTTGACTTTGCTTACCGAAAACTGTGCAGCCTTTTCAGACAACTCCATGTTGTCCTTCTTTCCCGGTAGACTCTGGGTTTCTGTGAATTCTGCTTTGCGAAGGAGGGGGTTTCCACAAGCTTTCTTTTCATTGGCTGTTCACAAAGTGTTCTGATTGGTGAATTGTTCTGCTCACAGAACTGTTTCTTTAACCAATTATTATTGGCTCTATAGTCGTTTCACATTTTATTCGTGAAAGTCAGCTATTTTTACCATTTTCACTGCTCCCATCCAGGATTTGTTTTTAATTAGTTTCAAAGAATTGAATCCAGTGCCAATTTCTCAACATGCAAAACATAACTTGTCCTCCACATTTTTTACCTGAACCTGGTGTACTCAAAACAAAATGGAAGCAATGGTTCAAAGGGTTTGCGAGTTATATCATAGCATTGGATGGGTCAAAATTTGAGCCAGTCAGGAAGTTGGCACTACTGTACAATAGTTTGGGTTCAGAAGGGCAACGCATTTTTGATTATTTGCCAGTTGTCACTCAACCTGATGAAACTGATTGGGATGTGTACAAGGAAGCTGTATGCAGACTTAATCATTTTAAGGATGACACCAGTGTTGTAGTTGAGAGACATAAATTCTATATAAGACTTCAATATGAATTTGAATCCATTGACACCTTTCTAGCAGAACTAAGAGTTTTAATTGCCACTTGTGAATTTGATGGCAACATGGATTCTAATTTGAGAGATCAGCTTATTGTGAATTGTTTTAACAAAAACGTTCAAGAAAGATTACTCTGCTGCAGAAACCCTTCTTTAAATGAAACTCTTGAAATTGCCAGAGGCATTGAGAGATCAGTTGTAGCCCAAAAGGAATTGAATAAGGCAAAATCTGATCCTGAAGCAGGACTGTCAACACCATTGGTACTAAACCCAAAGTTATTCCTAACAAAGTCAGCGACTACAAAAAGCAAAGTGTGTGTTACAGGTGTGGTTTGTTTACACATTTGGCCAATGCCAAAAATTGCCCAGCGCTAGGTAAACCTTGCATGAAATGTAAAAAAGTTGGACATTTTTCGCGCATGTGCAAAAACACCCAGAAAGTTGCCACACTCGAACATTTGGAAGATCCTTCAGATCCCAACATTTGTGCCATTAAAAATTTTAACAATATTGTGCTTGCCATAGAATCTAATGTGAGTGATGGAGATCCTTTTTGTAATGTGGTAATTGGTGATGTGGAGGTTCAGTTAACAGTAAACTCTGGTTCACCTAATACTTTTGTCACAGATGAGTTATTTTACAAAGAATGGAACACTGTTCAATTATCTCCACCGGTGTACGCACAATTGCTTTTGGAGGGCACAATATCGACATGTTGGGCTATTTCTCTGACAATATTAAGTTCAAAGATAGATCGATTTTTACTAAAGTTTATGTGGCAAAGAAGGGCTACAATATCTTAGGATGGAAAGATCAAGGGAAATTTGGGATGGTTTTAAGACCTGGCACTGCTTGTCCAATTTCCTTGGTGGACATACCTGAATCCAATCTCACTTTACAAGAGTTATTGCTTAAGCATAATGCTTTATTTGAAGATAGATTGGGTCTGGTACAAGGATTTGAACATAAAATCATTATCAAAAAAGATGCAGTGCCCATCATCCACAAAGTTAGAAATGTTCCCCTTGCATTCGAGATCAATTGAAACAGCATTTAGAGAAGTTGTGTGCTGACAAAGTTATAGAACCAATTGACTCGTCGGAGTGGATTTCTCCGATTGTCGTCGCGAAGAAAAAGGGCACAAATGACAGACTTTGCTTTGACTTAAGGTCTCTAAATAAGAACATACTAATCGATTGTTTCCCCTTACCCAAGATTCAGGAAATGTTGGCTCATCTGGGAGGTGCCAAAGTATTTTCTTGCATAGATTTGAAGGCGGCCTATCATCAGGTTGAGCTTGCAGAGGATTCGCGCTCCCTGACTGCCTTCAACACTCCTTTTGGTGCCTTTAAATTTTTAAGGATGCCTTTCGGCCTGGCCTCAGCGGCCTCTGTTTTTCAGAAACTGATGTTCAAATTGTTCGGTGAATGTAAAAATGTCCTCGCTTATCAGGATGACATTCTTGTTTTTTCTAAAGACACTGAAGAACATTTGGGAATTTTGAGTGAGGTGTTACGAACGTTAGAATTACATGGATTTACAGTTAAAAAAGAAAAATGCAAGTTTCTTGTTAACAGTATTAACTATTTAGGTCATCATATTTCTGAATCTGGAATTAAGCCTAAGTCTGACCTTGTCAAGGCAATCTTTGATAGTCCTGCTCCTGAGAACAAAGACCAATTACGGTCTTTTCTCAGGCTGTGTGAATATTATTCACGGTTTATTGACAATTTTTCTTTTCAAACAGAGCCCCTAAGAAAGTTACTCAGGAAGGGCAAACAGTTTGTGTGGAAAGAAGCTGAGTCTTCAGCTTTTAGCAATTTGAAAAATCTTAGTCTTAAAGCACCTACCTTACATGCCTTTAGGGATGATGTTCAATCCATAGTCACAGTGGATGCCAGTGGGGTTGGACTGGGTGCGGTTCTCACACAGTTAGTTGAAGGTGTGGAACATACTGTGGGTTTTGCCTCCAGGTCTCTGTCTTCGATGGAACGTCATTACAGTACCATTGAAAGGGAGGCTTTGGCCTGTGTCTGGGCGACCAAACATTTTGAAACCTTTCTATGGGGAAGAAAAATTGTATTAGTGACAGATCATAAGCCACTTGTTTTCTTGCTGTCAAAGAATGATCATGACAAGGTCAGTCCTGGACTAGTTGGGTTGCTGTCCAGAATGTTTGAATTTAATTTTGTCATTAAGCATATTCCTGGAGGGAAAAATGCTCGTGCTGATTTTCTGTCAAGATGTCCTGTGGAGGAGTTACAAGCCAACTCTCATGAAGATGACTTAGAGTGTGTTGTTGGTCTGTTTGATGGTTTGGTTGTTTTGGAGAGGGCTATTAGCAAATATGAATGGGTTGAATGTTCCAAAAATGATGAATTACAAGAGTTGATTAAAAGCTTTATTAGCAAGGGTTGGCCTGATGAAAGGAACTTATGTGATGGTTTGCGTCCCTTTCACAAGGTAAAAGATGATCTTACCATTGAAGACAATACCATCTTGAGAGGGAATTTGCTGGTTCCTTTGGGGGAGTTTAAACTAAGACTTATCAATTTTGCTCACCAAGGTCATCTTGGCATGACTGGGACAAAGAAACGGTTACAGCTATTCTATTGGTGGCCAGGGATGGATGTAGAGGTAGAACATTTTGTGGGACAATGTGCAAATTGTTCCATGGCAGACAAAACTGTGAAGGTACGTAACACTCCCCTTCACCCAGTTACCTTTCCCAATGGTCCATGGGAAAAACTGGGAATAGACTTCATAGGTCCTATGTACAATCTTAATGCTGATATGAAATATGCATTAGTTCTAGTCGACTATTATTCAAAATGGGTCGAATGTAAATTTTTGACTGAACCTTCTACAATTGCTGTAATTGATCTGTTAAAAGACTTGTTTCGCAGGAAAGGGGTTCCTAAAGTGCTTGTTTCAGACAATGGGGTACAGTTTAAATCTCATTTGATGCAATCTTTTCTGAGAGCCATGGGGGTCAAGCATTTAACTGTGGCCCTGTACAGTCCCCAAGGTAATGGTATGGTGGAGAGAGTGAACAGGATGTTGAAAGAGACGATTCAATTAGCTTCTGTACAGGGGGAGACAATTTCTGAAGCTGTTCAAGAAAGATTGTGGAGTTATCACAATACTCCATATTCTGTATCTGGGGTTTCACCCTTTGTTCTGCTTAAAGGATGTTATGGTTCTTCCAAGTTAAGTCCCAACTGGGTTTTGGAGCAAACCAGGTGCGCCAACAGGTTACCAGATCTTAAGCAATTGCGTGAGACTGTAGAAAAGGCACAATTAAGAATGAAGCTTAGTTATGACATTGACAACAAAGTAAAAGATGTTCAATTTCAAGTTGGGGATCTTGTCAAAGTGAAGAGGCCAATTGGAGTCAAGAAAGGCAATTCTAAGTTTTTTCCTAAAACACGCATTGTCAAAGTTTTTAAACATGCTGTTTTAGTTGAAAATGGCAAGTGGTGGAGTAAAAGGAATGTGGTGTTGGTGAGGAGTGATTTGACAGTTGGTGATGACCACGATGTGCCTGTCAAGGACAATTATTCATTTGATCTCGGAGTACCCGACGTTCCCCTTCAAAGTCAGTTGAGTGAGGTTTGTGTTCATAATACAGGTGGTGGGGATGCTGCATTCTCTCAAGATCGGGTAATTGAGAATCGCCCTTTGGGCGAGAATGAACAAGTTGTTTGACAGGTCCATGTTGGAAAGGGAAGGGAGTGTCGGGGATTGTACAGCTTTGTCAAGAGTAGGTCGGAGGAGAGTACGTACTCCTCAATATTTAAAAGATTATGTTTTGCAGTGAATTTCTTATGTTCCATTTTCTTCTGTTCATATCTGTTCACATTTCATGTCTTGTTAATATTCCCTTGTTGGTTTATGTTTTCTTTCTTTTGGTAAAGGGTTTATAGTTTTTTTTAAGTTTCCTTTTGTGTTGTTTTAAGAGGGAAGATGTGTTGTGTCCCTATCTCCAAGGTTATTACAACGCAATGGTGGAATGCTTGTAGGGGTTCTATGTGGAGGGTTCGGGGTCTGGCAGTTATGCTGGGACCTCGGGAGCGGTTAGATGTGTTGTTTGCTGCTCGTTGTGCTGTCTACATTAAAGAATCAGTTTCATCCACTTAGTCTTGTTCCGGTGTATTCTTTCCATTCGGATGAACCCACCACAGTAGTTCTTAAAGGGCAGATTATTTCTTTATATTGTGGAATATTTACCCCAATATGAATTTAGGTCTTCAAGTACCAGAAAGCATTGGAAACAACCAGCACTGGGCAAGCTACTCACACATGGACCTAGGAAGCTTCAGAGCTAGTGGAAAGGGCTGTTTAGCTTAGTATAGTGTGCAGGACATACACAAATTCCTTTACATGGTTACTTGTATGTTCTGTTACAGGTCACTGAGCATGCGAGTCACAATGACACGCATTTGAGGCGGTTTAAAGGATACGCTGAGATTCATTCTGGAGTTTTATCGAGACAGGATTGGTTTTTGTGGCCGATGTTAATGAATGGAGAAAGGCGAAGGCACAGTGGTCAGTGCTAGGGTCCTAGTAGGGGTGGGCAGAACTCGCCCAGTTTCACTCCGTGAACTTTCCGAAAAGCTCTGCAAGATTCCGTGGAGTTTCGTGGGCAGCTGAGTTCAGTACGTCATGCTGATTTTTAGTGCCCGAAGGTTTGTCCCTTGCTTTAAAATCAGCACCAACTGGACCACGCGGCGCGCCAGAGTGTACTGCTTCTTTCTATTGCTCGAGTCGATTTTCTATTCAAGTGGGCAGCTTTCTCAATGCGGGTAGCAGCTTTCTCAAAAGGAGTGATAGCTACCTGCCGTGAATGTCTGCGTTGAGAAATCTCGCTCGAAGGCTGTATAGCGCTTGAGTTTCTCACTCGCCAACCTAACGTTGGCGAGCTGCGCACGAGAAAAAACTCCATCACTCTGCGGTTGGCGGAGTATTTCTGAAACACTGCGTTTCAAGTGGAGCGGTCAAAACTCCATTAACTCCGCCGGAGCAGGGGAGTTTACTACCCACCGGTAGTCCTAAGAGGCTGGAAAGTCGATGCAGTGGACCTCAGGTGGTTTTGGGGAGCATGGAAAATCACAGATTGAGATGATGACATTTTACTGGGGAGTGGGGGGTAGGGGGGAAAAATACTGGCGAAGAGTGGCCAGGGTGAGGGTATGGCTGCATGGAAATGAGGGATTGCAGATTTGATCAATGTTCAGGGCATAAATTATTTACCCCTTACACTAATCACAAATAAGCACTTTTCATGTTAGATGACCTCTGTTTATTTACACTAGCCCTGCCCTATGGCACCCTGCGCAAAGAAGAATTAGACTTGAGGGATAATAACGAGGAATGAACAAAAAACAAACTTTGTTCAAATGTATTAGAATTATTTAGTGCCAAATGCATAATTGCAACAATTTTTAAATTTACCCTTTGTCTACGGTGGGTGACCCAGCCACAAGGCCTCCCCACTTATCTCCTGACTTACTTTTGCCACTTGTTACATTAACCAGTTGTCAACCTCACCACACACATTTTTGCAATAGGAGTGCATCTGTCCATATGGTGCCTGGCTCCAGTGTAGGCCTTTCTCCTAATTGTTCTGGGCTACGTCTAAGGGTCCCTTTTTAGGTTTCGGCTGCAGGGCGCATGCCATGTCAGCGAAAGCTATTGTAATAAAAAATAAAAGCTTAAAACAGGCTTTGGGCCCACCTCTTATTTACAGATACTTACCATTGGCTGTCTTCCATTTCACTCTAGTTTCCTTGCTTTTTACTGGCCACGCCTGCTGCTTCATGCCAGCTGCTCACTTTCTTTTGCGGTCCTTCCACTGATTGAGTGCTGCTCCAGGTCTTTTCTTTTTTCACCCCCAACACTTTTGGCCATGCACTCTTAGAGTCGATGGCACTGTACGGTCTCCCCCACCCCTGCCGTCCGGGACTTCCCCACCCCGCTGTCAGTTTTCCCTCCACTCAGCGATGTTTTAAGGACTGGTCAAAGTAGGCACTAGCCCAGGGCCGCAGCCTGTAAGGGGGAGGGGGGGGGGGGCTGTTCTGCAGAGAATCTTATGCTGATGACCTTGAAAAATTCTATAAAAGATTGTTTTAAATACCGTTTTCCTTCAATGTATTTTTAACATGTAAATGTAAATGTAATTCGTACTTGTAAAGCGCACTGCCACCCCAACTGGGGCATCCTGGCGCTATACGCATACCGCTGTGGAACCCTTCTTGGCTATTCCCTGTGAAATGTCCACTCCTGGGCACCCCCAAGGTGAAGCCAGGCATCCCAGCGCTGGTGGGGCCGTTGTGGAGATTAAGCAAGCTATTGCCCAGAGTTGCAGAGTGGGACCCATGATTAGAATAGGCACCGAGGCGAGAATTATCAGGTCCGAGGAAATTGAGTCCAAGACCCGCCGAGGCGGGAATTGAACCCTGGTCCCGGGCCAGATCTCTGCATCAGGGTCTGCCGCTCTAACCATTGAGCCACACTTCTCCACATGGGTGGTGTATGGGAGTCTATTACAGACATTTTGCACATTTCGTAGAGAAATGAGTTTATTTGGCATGCAACATCCATAAAAGAAGTTTCTTTTGGATTAAAACAGGACCTCACATATGAGAAATGGAAGAGTGCAACAGAGATTAATTGCAATTGCAAGTTACAAAATTGAAAACACACATCACTATCCCTGAATATTAGATGTAAACACACTTAGAAGTTGGACCAGTGGGCCAGTGCACTGTCAGTGACCTGGAAAGAGGGCATCAAAGAGCTGAAATTAGATCATAAATTTAAAGCTGTTCCGAACAGGGGACCCCAAAATCCTTAAGATGTCCCTGCCTCCACCCCCTCCAACCGTTTACCCCCACCACCGCCTGCTGTCCGTTTCCCCCATCGCACCACCGTCCGTTTTCCTCTCACCCCGCCTAGTTTGCCCTCACACCCCTGCTGCCTGTTTTGCCCCCCCACACACACTCCTCCCTCGTGTTGCAGAATCCCCCTACCACTGTTTTTTCACATGTTGCACAGCAACATGTGAGCTGCTGTGCAACATGTCTTACATGCTGGCCGCATCATAGCACTTTTTTTCCTTTACTTTAAGCCAGGATGCACAGCAGCTCGTGCCATTTTCTTGAACTGTTTCATACGACATTCCTTTAAAGCCAGACCTATTGGCATTGCCAATGCTGGTCTATTGCTCAGAGTGGAAACATAAGATAGACTTGCAGGTTACAGACCTGTACCTGGAGATGAAATGGCTGCACTGGAGCTGTAAACAAACAAGAAATGGAGTTTGACTCATCAACTGAAGTAAAACAGCCCATGTGGAACTTTCTCATCCCCCCCAAGGTGTCCCCACCTGTCCCAGCCTCAGCCATCTTTGCTATTACTGCCAAAAAGAGTTAGGCAGTCAGATATCAGTTTCTTTTATCACATGTATAGTTTTCCTCAAGCTGGCATAATCCCTAATTTTACCCTAATACGGTCAATCCCGATTGTCTCTGCATCCCACCTCCATTTACTTCTTGGTTCTATGACCCAAAGGCGCCATTTTGTCATGTAGATTTGCTTGCATCTGCTCTCAGTGTGACTGACCCTTCACCCCTGCCACAGAGGAGGGCAGCGCCACGAAAGCGGCTGTACTTAGAGGAAGCAATGACTTGGTGGTGTATTTGTCACACTTTGGCCGGGATCCAACAAACAGGCGCAGCAGTTTGTGATCTCCTGAGTCACCCCGACTCGTGACCAGAAGCTCTGTCGGCACGTCACGGCATCCTGTGTGTTGAGTAAGCCACCTCCGTACCGCAATGTTTCTGTCTGCAAACTTTACAGGAACAGAAGGCAAAGGCGGGCGTGACCAGAGCGCGAGCCAATTAGATCCGGAAGAGAAGGGAAAGAGGAGCCAAGAGTGTGGGAAACCAAGATGTGCAAGCAGGAAGAGCCTTAGCGACAGGACGCAAGTCCTAGACAAGAGTTATAAAGAGAGCCTGGCCAGGACCAAATGATGGATCTAGCTTGGCCTTACAATACCAAATGTGAGCCGATCCTATAGAAAGTCAATGTGAAAAGACTCATTCAATTCCCACAATATTTTTTTTGCGGTTCGTACAGGTCAGATCCCGTTCAGGGGCCAAAGGGCGGACAGCGGCTACTAGGCCCCAACCATGATGGTAGAGGTTGTTTGCCAATGGTGTCCTGAAGTCCGTTCTATTTTGGCTCTGCAAAATGAGCTAAGAATGACCCTTTCCACGCATGACTCTCAGGGTAGTGAGAGTGAGCAGTCAGAGGCTTCTCAGGGAGGTAGTGTGGGAGGGCATGAGCTCAGAACGCAACAGTCAATCAACAAACAATCATCTCAATGTCCAGCCCAGTGCTGGTAAAGTACTTTTTAATTCAGTATTACTTAATACTACACAATTCAATCCAGCATAGACAGCAGTGATCTTGATTACAACTTTCTTGTGGCACCACACCCCTGATGCCCCGCCGTGCTATCTTTTTCATCCCATGACATTAGACAAACTTGCTCCCCAGTGCTCATGGCAGAAGTATGAATAAGGCTCAGGAGCAGATTATGGGAGCCACACAGGTCAAATGCTCAATCAATTCACTTGTTTGCACGAGTTCCTACACTTTGTGGCATAGTGGGTAGTAATTCAGTTCATAGTGCCTTATGCTTGGCTAGCGCAAACTCAGTGGCTTGACTTTACCACAGACGGAGGCCTATAGTAGTCAGGTGCTGTCACTCGTAGGCCACTTAGGAGGCTGGGCGCGGTTTGCCTCCATCCTTTATATGGCCCAGAGGGATCTGATGGCACTCTGAGTGCTCTTGCAGGAACTGGATCAGCATTTGCAGGCCTGTCTGGCCAAGAAGGCAGAGGCAGCCCAGAAAAGCCAGATGTTGGCACCATGGTCATTACAGCCCCAACTAGCCCATGCCCTTCACAACGGTTGTAGCCTTGACTGTACCCTTGATTGAGCTGTTGTGAACCTCATGGTAGTTGTGGCCCCATTTAGGCTGCTGCGATCCTCATGTCAGATATAGTCCAGATTTGGCCACTGTAATCTTCACGCAGTTGTAACCACCAATTGGGTCGCTGCAATCCTCACAGAAGTTGCAGAGGTTCCTGCCACGAACATGCTGAAAGCTCAAGTGACCCTCTTCAGCATGGGTCACTCCTTGCTTCACTCTGCAACAGTCGGCCTTCTCTCTGTGTCCTTTCATCCAGGAACATGCTCGGCTTCTCCCCATGGAAAGTCTCTCCTCATGAAGGAACAGGCACTTTCCTTCCTTTCCTCCCTCTCTCAGCAGACAGGCAGACTTCTAGGCACTAGGCACACCCTCAGTTCTTCTAGCAGAAAGTGCAGCCTTACCCTAGGAGATTGGCAGTCAGGCAGACATCAGCCCTGGTCATACAACAGCCCTTCGAGTACTCTGATGAGCACACCCTTCAATGGTCATAAAGAACATGTAACTGGAGCAAAATGGGGTGATTTTGGTCCTGCTTTGGTATAAAAAAAAAACAAATCGAGACAGGGGATGGGGATGCACATCTAAAATTTCAGATGCTGTTTGAGTTGGTTCCATATTCAAGTGTCCCATTCAGGATGCTCTCCAGACCCAGCCAAAGTGTAAAGTCCTGCTTCTCCCAGCAGGTGGAACCTGGGCTGACTCCAAACAGGATTATACACACCATGAGCACAATGAAGTGTGAGGTTTCTGCACCTGGTTGCCATCAGCCTCTCTTAAGCAGTAATGAGAGAAAGAAACAAGCATTTGCAATGCAATAGGTCTCGCATTTACGCAAGTTTGAGCTATTGGCATTGTAAATGACAATGACTTTTTTATGTTTTGGTTTTTAAAACATAAATAAAAGACATTGTCATTTACAATGCCAATAGCTTCAACTCGCGTAAATGAGAGACCTATTGCATTGCAAATGCTTGTTTCATCCCAGCTACTTGGCACTGCCCTGCATGGGAATTCCTACCTGGAGAATGACAATGCTGTCCAGAACTGCCCATTCCTTCCTGACTTCAGTGACCTTGCATGGCCTCCACTTTTACCCTTACTTTATCAGTACCACAGAATCAGTACTTCGAGGTTATTTTTGCCCAAATATTCTTCTGGGGGACAGTTCCATGGATTTACAACACAGTCAGTAAATCAAGGCCATTACACTACAAGTCTTTGCTCATAGGCAGGACCACTGGAATAACGCAATATTGTGGCCGCCACGTTCTCGGAGTATTTACATCTTTTCCACACTTGCCGCATGAGTCAGATCTTCTGTATCAGTTGCAAACATTGATTCTAGCTCAGATGGATCAAAAGAGGCTTTAAAAAGTATCAGCTGTGGTCCTCCGGGGGGACAGACGCTTTGCAAAGATTAACTGTCACCATTTCGTTGCTGACGGCTGTATTCGGGTGTTAGAGTGCTGCTAATGAGGAGAAACGTTTGCCCAGACAGTACTACTATGTTGTAAAATGACAAAATAGCAAAATATTGCGACAGAATGTGCCATATTACGCTGCATCATTGCACCTCTTCTGTGTCTGATTACATTTGTACCTCTCCAGTCCCTGCAGCACCTGTTCTGACCTGGGTCTCAGGCTCTACAACAGCTCTGCTGACCTGGTTCTCTGGCTCTACAGCAGCTCTGCTGACCTGGTTCTCTGGCTCTACTGCAGCTCAGCTGACCTGGTTCTCAGGCTCTACTGCAGCTCAGCTGACCTGGTTCTCTGGCTCTACAGCAGCTCTGCTGACCTGGTTCTCAGGCTCTACAGCAGCTCTGCTGACCTGGTTCTCAGGCTCTACAGCAGCTCTGCTGACCTGGTTCTCTGGCTCTAGAGCAGCTCTGCTGACCTGGTTCTCTGGCTCTAGAGCAGCTCTGCTGACCTGGTTCTCTGGCTCTAGAGCAGCTCTGCTGACCTGGTTCTCTGGCTCTACAGCAGCTCTGCTGACCTGGTTCTCTGGCTCTACAGCAGCTCTGCTGACCTGGTTTTCTGGCTCTACAGCGGCTCTGCTGACCAGGTTCTCTGGCTCTACAGCGGCTCTGCTGACCTGGTTCTCTGGCTCTACAGCGGCTCTGCTGACCTGGTTCTCTGGCTCTACAACGGTTCTGCTGACCTGGTTCTCTGGCTCTACAGCGGCTCTGCTGACCTGGTTCTCTGGCTCTACAGCAGCTCTGCTGACCTGGTTCTCTGGCTCTACAGCAGCTCTGCTGACCTGGTTCTCTGGCTCTACAGCAGCTCTGCTGACCTGGTTCTCTGGCTCTACAGCAGCTCTGCTGACCTGGTTCTCTGGCTCTACAGCAGCTCTGCTGACCTGGTTCTCTGGCTCTAGAGCGGCTCTGCTGACCTGGTTCTCTGGCTCTACAGCAGCTCTGCTGACCTGGTTCTCTGGCTCTAGAGCGGCTCTGCTGACCTGGTTCTCTGGCTCTACAGCAGCTCTGCTGACCTGGTTCTCTGGCTCAGAGCATCTCTGCTGACCTGGTTCTCTGGCTCTAGAGCAGCTCTGCTGACCTGGTTCTCTGGCTCTACAGCAGCTCTGCTGACTTGGTTCTCTGGCTCTAGAGCCTCTCTGCTGACCTGGTTCTCTGGCTCTACAGCGGCTCTGCTGACCTGGTTCTCTGGCTCTACAGCGGCTCTGCTGACCTGGTTCTCTGGCTCCACAGCAGCTCTGCTGACCTGGCTCTCTGGCTCTACAACGGTTCTGCTGACCTGGCTCTCTGGCTCTACAACGGTTCTGCTGACCTGGTTCTCAGGCTCTACAGCTGCGCACTAAAACCACGAATACAAATACCAGACAAGCTGTCGCCATTGTGAAAAAAATATAGTGCTTACCTACTAATGAAGGAGACAGTGTAACGCCGCAAGTAAAAGATCTAGTCCTGATGGGCGGTCCCAAAAGGAGACAGGGCGGTAACAAGGAGGGACTAAGAAGCCTCATTTTCAATCGGAAGCCAGCATTTACCATGGACGATGACGCCAGCCAATGAAAAATATGGGCATGGCTTCCACACCACTTCTAAAACATACCCTAATACAGCATGCCTCGCAAGGCTCGACCTAAAAAGGGTGAACCTGATCCAGAAATGTTCACACCTTGAGCAGACAATGCAGTCCCACTCTCACCCAAACTCTTCAATCCCAAATGTCAGTGCTCAGGGAGAAATAACCAGCAACCCCTTGCTAGCAAAGGCTTCATGGCATTTCTAAAGGTACTGTTGCTCAGATATGAATTTACCTTAAATAAATGAAAATACGAGAGGCTTTGGCAAAGCAGGAATAAGTTGGTTTAATTAAATGCTGCAGCTAGGAGAGCCTGGCCAGAATGGGTCTGGTCAAAATGTCTCCATGTACAAAGTTTTGGCCGTCAATTTATACAGTTCATGAGGTATAATAAAATGTTCTCTGCATTTCAAAAGAGTATTTTAGTCATAAATCAATCACATGTTCGCATCTGATAAGGACATAGGTGGCTCTCAATCTCGGGGAGAGCTTAATGTGGGCCAGTGTGTATGTGCACAGATGTCGCTATGATCGGTCGAGTGTACCTATCTACATGTGGTAGATCCCGATTGGTTGAGTGTACCTATCTTCATGTGGTATCGAGCTTTGTGGAGAACGCAAGCCTTTGCCAAATGGGTTTAATGGGGCCAATTGTCTCGGACTTGTTTGTGGTGCAACTATCTATCTGTGGAATCGACCAGGGTTTTCCCTGGGTGTGTGTTTTCCAGTTATTTAAGGGGGACCCCACCTGTGACTTATTACTCGATTGGCATGGGTCACAGGACCTGCCTGACCACGTATCTGACTCTGGGTTGATAGGAAGGTCACCTTGGGTGAATCTGAAAGCAATGATGTAAGTTCATCGAAACTCCTAAAAAATAATATGGCAGCCATTGGTATAATTTTTAATCAACATTATCATTATGCATGCGGTTGCCATTTTGCCCATTGATATAGTTTGTACTGGTATTAACAAGATTATGTTCGCTCTGGTCTGAACGTACATTGGTCTTTTTAGCGACAACAACATTCTCGTACGAGCATGGATTGGTACATACATTGATATCACTGTTGCTGCTGTCGCTGCTGCTGTGCAGGCACAAGTTACCATATACATTGAGATTGCGCTGACGGGCATTGTGGGGGCACAAGCTATGGCATGCGTTCACATTGCATATACTGATATTGTCGTTGTCGGGCCTGCACATATCATGTCATTCATTGACATCGTATTCACCCATCCCAACAGTAGTCCTGTCTCAATCCTCCATTGTCCAGATTTCCACCCCTCAGCTACAGGAATGCAGGCAATACACTTCCACTGTCTGGAATAGCTGTACTCGTCCTCCATCTTGTGCCATGGCAAATCACACGCATCCGGAATGCATCCCACTTGCTTCAGTACTCAGACTTGTGCGCACAGAGTGCTACTACTGCACACGTTCTACACATACTACACAAGCCCAGGGATGTGGCTTTGGAGATGAGGGTGGGTGTTTTGGGTGGGACACCCCCTAATTATTTCTTACCAGTTACAGCCTGGCACGGACCTTGAGTCACTGTTGTTGCAGAATGGGCCTGGGATGGTAGAGTGACTTTCGAAGATGTGTGTAATGTGCAAGCAGGGCCCACGATAGGGATCGGATTGGGTCCCTGCCGGTTACTCCCTTCATATCAGTGTGCTGCCTGCAGGGCTTTAAGTGGTGTGGGACCTGCCAGGCCACAGACATGGCAGTAATTAAAAATGTTTTTAAATGGGTCCCTTTTGCATCCTAAGTTCGTGTCCTTTACAGGCAAAAACGATGCTTGAAATCCCAACAGGACGGGAGTTTCATGCCCCACTCAGGCACTGGATGTGGCTCTTTGGGTACAGTGCTTCAGCAATTGAAGTTGGCTTTTAAATGATGCGATACCTACTGCAGCATTGCTTTTCCTCTATCTGAACCCGCTCATGTACGAAAGAAGTATCAGACACAGGATCTGAAGTCCTGCACTGCACCACCTGCTTACCTTATGCTTGGCTCAGACTGTCACCCTTGCATTTCAGCATTGGGACAGTGGGTCACGGGGCCAGTATTTGTGGCATTTCCATATCTGCTCTGAGAATAGCAGCAGAAACAGGTACTCTCTACCAACAGTTCACTAGCATCCCCATGATTAGTTCCTATAGCACTTCACGTGTCATTCTGAAGCGCTGTAAATTATTATTGTTCTAGCAAATTGAGACACATGGTTAGCATGATTGTTGGAATCATAGTTGCATGTGTGACTTCGAAGGATGTATAACATGTTGACATGTTCATTCCAGTTCTAAGAAAGGCCCACTGCTGTTCTTTTTGTTTTGAGCTTCTCTTATAGTCAGCAGTGGCCACATCACTGTGTCCTATTAAAGACATCATGTTTGTGGGTATAGACATTTCTATTACTTGAGTAGGACATTTAAGTACACATATGACAAAGCCCAATCACTGTGCAGTATCAAGGGTTTTGATGCTATTTGGTAACCTGGCCTCCCCATCACAGAGATTTATTGTGCTTTGTTGCCCAGCATGTAGCTGTATTTGCCATTCCAGCTCACTGTACTCTTTACAGCTCATCATGTTCATAAAGGGGAGCAGCTCCAAATGCAGCCGCATCAGGGTCATTCATACACATTTGTCCACTTATGCATCCATCTGAGCACACACGCACACAAGATCGATCCATATGTATACACCCATACACACACACCACCGGCATACACAAAGTGAGCTTTAATCCACCAATAGAATCAAACTGACCGTCACCCATCCCACACAAATTTCATCAATCCACAGACATTTTCCTTTCACATGCTTCTTCCATCCTCAGGCATTCTCCTTTTACCTACACATGCATGCAGCCACACAATTCAGCATTCATCAACACAAATTTATAAACCAACCAGCCTCCCACTCACCAAATTGTCCACCGGCTCACACCACCATTTACTTCTTCATCCATTTAGTCATGTATCAATACAGCTATTCACTCAGTCACACAATAAATTACATGACCTATTTGTAAAGTACATGTTCACCCCTCGGGGCATCTTGGCCCTGAAATAACAGATGCTTACACTCAACTATCCACACTTAATTGTTTATGTGCTCAACGATGCATGCACTTAACAATCCACACAACAATACTGAAACTAAAACATGAAATAGGCAAAAGTGTTTGCAAAGTGCTGCAGTCTGTGCTGAGCCAGATATGCGAGAGAGGACGCTTCACTGATTCTTCATGACCACTGCCTGTTCTGTGACGGTAGGAAACTGCTGTAGTGTTTGTTATAAGTCTTCTCGCAGGGAGGGAAGCTTCCCCTGTTGTTACTACACTGCACTTGTTCTGTGCAGGAGGGAAGCTTGCACTTCTGCCAATGCTATACCTGTTCCACAAGGAATGGAAGCCTGCACTGCTGATGCTAGATGACCTGTGAGGGATGGTGTTGAAGATGGGTGAGGGATGGTGTAGTATACTTCTTCCAGGAAGATGGGGAGCTTGTCAACTGATCCACAAGGTGCATCTGTCTGTGATTGCACTGTTAATGCTGGGCTATGGCTGTTCTACGAGTGACACTTGCACTACTGATGGCATGCTGACCAATTCATGCGAGGAAAAGAAGCTTGTACAGAACTGCCTTACCCATGCTTCAGAAGCATTAATCACTCCCACTGCTGTGCAGTGGTCCTTTGCTGCCATGAGGTGCCTCTGGCTGTGGGTTCTAATCATAACTGAGCTTCCAGTGGGCGTCGTCATCTTTTTGAAGCCCTGCAGGAAGGGTTGCCGCCTTTCTCAGAGAAAAATACTGGACTTTCTATGTATTCTTAGGATATGGAAGAGCCAGAATGTGGTACTTAAATAGTGGTTTGTGTAAAACCCTCTGTATTGTTTTTCTTTAACATAGTAATTTAGACTCAATTTGCATTAAAATATTTAGGAATAGTCTAGACAGGTCAAAAATACTTTTGTCGCATTTTCATTTTGTAGTTTCTGCTTTATGTTATATTTCAAAGGGCAAAAATACTGGATCAGAGGCGTAACGAACGTTGAGGGGGCCCCCCTGCAAGGTACATGGAGGGACCCCGCTCCGGATTTAATCCGGAGCTCTCAGGCTTGAGTACTGTGCTGAGGGGGCCCCCTACAGCTTGGGAGGGGGCCTGCAGCTCTGGGGCCCCCCCCGCACTGCGGGGCCTGTGTAACACCACTGTACTGGATTGTGATTTTCATATTTTTGTATATTATTTTGCCATGAAAATACTGCCCAGACCAAGGGCCTCAATTTCAAAGCTCTTGAAATAGCTTGAACGGTTAATGCAGCTGCACCACAGCATTGCATGTAATGTTAGATCTCACATTTGCAGTCCAAGATAGTTTAGTGAGTTAATACTTTTGTTAGACATTCTTGTGACGTTTTGCCCCCACTTGCTCCCTTCCTTTTGAGTCTATTTAAAGCCCTCTATTCATCTGCCTGACAGGGGGTGGTTGTAGGGGTGTGAACGTGTATTTGGTGTCTCCTTATCCTCCTGACTTGGCCCTCTACCCTTTCTATCAATACCTCCCTTTAAGTCATCGCATTGTAGTGTCCTGTCACATGCCAGTGGGTCAGGAGAAAACTCCTGGGGCCAATCAGCCAGCTACAAGCCATCCAGACAGATTGGTGTTTGCAAGATCAGTGGTACATCCTGCTTAAGCCACACTTGCACATAACACATTAGGCATAATTCCTGTCACAATCATAGGCACAGTAAAGATCAAAGCCATACAGTTGTCGAAGTGTTTTCTCCTTTAATGGTAAATCCTTTTTTTTTAAGTTATACCGACAAATCATAGCCTAGCATCAATCTACATATTCATTGTGAAAAAGTTCAATTACATCTACCACATCCACAAACACTTCTAATGGTATCAAAGCCACATAATTAGGAAGGGTAGCTCAAAACGTAACCACTTTAAGCCGAGAAACGGACAATTGTACATTTATATATTTTTTATTAAAGGGAGAAAGAGGGATCACTGGTTCCTTGTTGTGTAGATCACAACAGGGAACAAATAGGTTTTATGGTCTAGGTAGTGTCAGACATTTCTTACATGGAGTTTTTGGTGCCCAATGTCATTACACTCAGCTAGGTATTTTGCAGCAACATTTTCTGCTCCTTCTCAGCTCTCACCTCTCTGCTGCTCCCGATTCTTCTCTTCTTCCGAGCATGGTCTGCTGTTGGGCGTGGGCTACTAAAAGACCTGCTCTCAATGCCCACCCTCAGCCTGGTCTGTTGATGTTAAGCATGGGCTTATGCTAGCCTCCTCTCATTGGCCTCTTTGCCCTACTTTGCAGTGGGGAAGAACTGGACTAGAGTGGGCAACATAGGCCAGACTATTTCACTAAGACCCTGTGCACACAAGCCTTACTTTTCCAAATAAATGAACATTAATGCCCCCAACCCTGTCCATTATCACTCTCAAGCGGCCTCAGCCTGCCCCATCCTTTTACGTTCTGTACTCTGCATTGCTTGTTGGGAAAAATCAGGCTCACACATTGACATCATATAGCGGTGGCCAGGGGATGCAACTGCAACCCCTGGCTTGCAACTTGCAACCCCTGGCACTGCCTTTGCGACCCGGGGCCTCAAAGGTAGCTAGAACAGTGCCAAGAACAGAAATTAAACTGTGCTCGCTGACCTCTGTTTACTTTCTGTAGCCTGCAGCGAACAGGGACATTTGTAGGTTGAACTTGAAACTTGAAAATAACTTGAAAATAATTAGGGCCTTATTTATGAGGAGTCACGCAGCAAGTCACTTTGCTACACTGCGGGACAGGGAAAGGGCAGGAATGCACTGAATTTAAGGCAATACTGCACATTCCTGCCCTATTCCTTGCATTTGCTCCTTTTGGCAGCCTAGCGCCAAAGTGGGCACCCTTGCACCATGGTGCAAGGATACCTGCGTGGCATGCTGGATTGTTTTTGTGTATATTCCCCTTTCTATGTGTGCTGCATTACTCTTTCTTCAGCACACATAGAAAGAGGAAGAAACTAAGAGAAATAGAGATATTTCTCCTCGTTACACCTCCCCTGGGAAGGTGTACGTTTTTGGCGCAGCCCTAGGTTTACAAGTTCTTGTAAATCTGGGGATGCGTCAAAATCCATGGGAGTTGCGTTAGAACACCCACGCAAATGCCCATGGAACGCCTACCCAGGGCAGAGTAACGCATTGCAACGATTTGAGATGCGTTGCGTTACTCCAGATTTTTTAAGCCACTCAGCCACGCAAAGTGACTTAAAAAATCTGACTTCGAGGTTTGTGCCACACATGTAACATGTTGCGTGGTGCAAACATGACAACCATCTCATAAACTGGGCCCTTCCTTTATTAATGACAGTGGAGAAGGGCTGGAAAAACTGCATCTCCATATCACTGGCTGAATGGAAAGGGAAATACAGCAGAGACCAGAGAAAGTAAGATGATGGGAGAAGCAGAAAGAACGGAAGAGAAGAGGGTACTGCAGAGAAACCAGGGGCATAACTTCTATTGGTGCAGCAGGTGCAGTGCATTGGGGCACAGAGGGCTGAAGGGGACACTGAACCCAGATTATTCCTAGGTTTCAGACCTCAAACAGCAGCCATGGGGGCCATTTCCTGCCATGCACTAGGACCCATGACATTGGATACACTACTGAGAGAAACAGGCGAGGGACAAAGAAGGGGAGCGTGTGCACGTGTGGGAGAGAACAGATAATTCATAGCTGTGAGAGATAGCAGACAGTTGTGAGAGAGATGTGCATGACTGAGGCGAGACAGGTGAGAGGGATGATAGAGACAGACACAAAAAAGAGACTGAAGAAAGACAAAAGAGAAAACGGGTGAGGCAGATAAGAGGTGATGGAGCCAGACAGATGCGAGACTGGCGAGAGAGCAGGAGATCAGTGATAGAGAGGTGTCTAAGAAGTAAGCTGGTAAGAGACAGCTCAGAGTGAGAGGGTAGAAAGAAAGAAACCGAAGAAAAAAGACTGACTAGAACAGACAACAGAGTTGGGAAGGATAGACAGGTGGGAAACTGGGACTGATTATAAAGAGACTGCGGAGAGAGATGGAGACAGTTGAAAGAAAGGTCATAAAGAGACAGAAAGGATAGAGACAGCAGAAAGAAAGCCAGAGAGAGAGAGATAGGTGAGAAACAAAGGAAGATAGAGAGAAGCATAGAAGTTATGCGGAGACAGCTGAAAAGGGAGGTGGGAAAGAAGGACAGGTGAGAGATAGAGTCAGCAGCTTGTGGGAAAGAGACAGCTGAGAAAGAGAAGGGGAGACAGGTGAAACAGAGATAAATGATATAGATAAGGGAAAGAAGAAAATGGAGAGAGATGAGAGAGAAATGGCAGTAAAGAGGAAGAAAGGACCATGGAGAGAGTGATATCAGACACACAGCGAGGGAGATAAGAATGACCGAACAGGACAAAAGAGATGTGAAGGCAGAGCAGTGTTGATAGAGGAGAGATTTGAGAGGAGATTAGGAGAGAGACGAACCAAGGAGACCATGGCAAAGAGAGCAGTCACCTTCACTAGCAAACACAAATTAATAATCTGGCACAGTATGACATTTGTACCCCACTCCAGCATGATGATGAACGGAGGAGCAATGTTGTTGAATGCCCACGCATTTATTAGTTGTGCATTGGCACTGTAGACTGTAATTGCATATGATCACCTTTGGTGCATGATGGCTGTGACTGGGCAGGTGATAGCTATGCCTGTAGCATATCCTGACCCAATTCTACTGAAAATATAAGTGTTAACTAAAATGGGAATTTTTTCATGGTTCATAATTTCAGTAACATCAATGTCTAGAATGACATTAGGTCACACAATATCCCTTCCTATGATGTCGTGCGGTCAAAGGATGTGTGATGCCACCTATGCCAGCCCTGGCATTTTGATGAATCGACGTCCATAGACTATCACCCTCCAAACATTGACTAAGGTACGCCCCGACACATGCACCCGACAATACAGGCAGCATGTCAGCGCAAGATTCGGGGCATTCACGTAACAGCACCACTTCACACAGTGGGGGCCAGTAGACCACACTCTCACTGACTCGGAGAACAGGTCACACTGTCACCCTCAAAACATGACATGCTGCCACCTCTACTTTATGTGGTTTACCCAGGACAGGGACAGTAGTCCTCTGTTCATTATGAGGGAGTGTGGGTGTCCACTCAAGGTCAGAGGACAGGTCCTAGACCACGCACAGTCAAGGATGGGCATTGGCCTCTAGGAGACAGCAGGGCCACAGTAAAAGTCAGGATAACAGAAACACATGCAGTCTGGTACACCACGCAGGGGACATTCCCAACCCAATAATACATTTGATTACATTGCTGCACTGAGTGACATTTATTAAAAGTCATAATTTTTATATGCACAAAAAGATTTAAGACCGTCTGGGACCATATTCCCACGAGTGAGTCAATAGACAATTATGTTTGGTGAGCTCTGTTTTAACACACACAAATAATAATATATATATCGTGATCAAGGCTGCCGTGAGCAGTTGAAACGCGTTGATAGGCTGTCACTCTAGAACGCTTTAAATAAACATTTGTTGCACAATTTGCTGAGGAGTTAGTTCGTATCCATTTGTTTGCTTTTTGGATACATTGTTGCATATATATCTATATATATATATATATATAAAATAAATTTATTTTCACGACGACTCTTTTCTGTCCTTGAGCCATAAATTTTTATGAGCACATTTAATAGTATTAAACGTCTACATAAATCATTCTGGTCAAGGCTGGGTTTAATAAAAGCATAAAGTAAATAAAAGCTAAATAAATGGGGATAGAATGGTGTCGCATTTTGCGAAGGCAAGACACAGCGCATGCCATGAGAACCTAATTGAAATCCCAAGGGAACTAAATCTCAATCCCTCGTCCCTCCCAAAACCGACCACTAAATGTATGTTACTAAACTGCAGATCAGCGATCAAACATGCCACAGACATTGCCAAAACCATTCTTCACCACGACTTGGACATTATTTTCCTGACAGAAGCCTGGCTAAATCAATGGTCCGCACCCATGCTGGACCTACTCGTTCCTCCAAACTACACCATCCAACACCTCGACAGACAGCATCAACCTGGAGGCAGGATTGCAATCATTCACGAGAACTCCCTACAAGTCAAAACATTCCCTGTACACAATCACACATCCTGTGAATACATGGGTGCAGAAATCTACACAGCAGAGAAATCACTAGCCAAAGTACACCTCTTTTATCACCCTCCAGGAGACAACCAGCTGTTCATTGAACAGATAATGGAAACAATCACAATACATTCCATGCTACACCCCAATGTGATTTTTCTTGGAGACTTTAACCTTCACTGGAACGACTAGGACGATACACAAGTCTCCACCCTTAAACAATTCCTAGAGGACCAAAACCTGACCCAATCCTGCACAAGCCCAACACCCAATAAAGGCTCGACGCTCGACCGAATCATATCCAGAGAAGGGCCATTGTCAATAAACTCAATAACACTCATTGACTTTATTGGATCACTACTCAATATTATTCCACCTAATTACACACACACAGACCACCAAAGGGTAAATAACCAAACAAAAATACTGGGTCAGAGACACTAAAAACATAGATAAAGTGAAACTGATAGAATTGTGCAAAAAAAAAAAACCTTACCCCTCCATCAACAAAACAGAATGTGCCCAAACTAACCGAACACTACAACCGTGCAGTATCAAATATAATGGAGACAGTTGCCCCTCTGAGACTCAAGAAACAAAGAAACAAACTTTCCCAACCGTGGTACACTCAAAGCCTAAATGAGGAAAAGAGAAGTCTTAGACAGGCGGAGCGAAGATGGAGACAGGAACCCTCAACATTACTGCTAAGCAAACTTCGGGAACGGCGAAAAAGCTACAAAAAAAGCATCTGGGAAGCCAAAGCATCGTACTTCAGAACCCAACCACACAATGCAAAAAACCGTCCAAAACGACTGTTTGAAATTGTCAATCAACAAACGGGGGCGAACAATGTAACTTAGCTCAGTAATAACACAGTGGAAGTATTTGAAGCGTTTGCTTCATTTATCGATGAAAAAATCTTAGAAATCGAAAAGGAAATTGCAACTGACAATCACAGCTCACAAGACAATAGTCAATGATCGCTATCCCATCCATGACCCTACATGCCAGGGGAGGGAGCCATTGTTGAACCACCCTTCCAAGACCAAAAATCAAGATACATGGAGCGAGTTCAAAACACTAACAGAGGTCGAGGTCCACAGGTCTTAGTATCTATGAAACCAACTTCACATTTCAATGACCCCATCCCCTCCACAACACTAAAGGAACTAAGTAACATCTTCTCACCTATACTAACAGAGATTGTAAACGCATCTCTAAAACAAAGCAGGATCCCAGAATGCCTGAAGATCGGTCAAGTGACACCCCTCTTAAAAAAAAAATGGGTGCTGACCCTGCAATCCTGAGCAACTTTCGGCAGGAGTCAAATATCCCCTTTCTAGCAAAATTGATGGAAAAATGTGTGCACAACCAACTGAGCCAGCACATTGACCAATTCCACCTACCTAACAAATTTTAATCAGGGTTTAGAACAGGACACAGCACAGAATCAGTAATCGTGCATATAATGGACATCACACTTAAGATACTAGACAACAACGACTCGTGCCTACTCATCCTCCTAGATCTCTCATCAGCGTTTCACACAGTCAATCACAACATCCTACTAAAGTACTAGGACACAGAATGGGGTTGTCTGGGAAAGTGCTTTCTTGGTTTGCTTCCTTCCTACAGAATCGCTCACAGTACATCAAACTTGGCAACTCATTCTCTGACTCCTCACCAGTGAGATGTGGAGTTCCCCAAGGGTCGACCATCTCACCCACACTCTAACCTATATATGGAACCACTAACTGAAATCCTCAACCAATCGAACATTGCATACCACATGTACGCAGACGATACACAACTATACTTAAAGATATCCTCCCTAGACGACGTGATGCAACTAAATAACACCTTGGTCAAAACCCAGACCTGGCTCTCTCAAAACAACCTCAAGCTGAACTCTCTGAAAACCGAATTCCTTCTTTTCTCCCCACCAAACAGCTCCTCACTCATCCAGGATTGGCTCAAGCACCTAGACGCACTCAATTGCACACCTACCATCATTGATTCCACGAAATCCCTTGGAATAACACTGGACAAGAGTCTAAATATCAGAGCTCACATCAGTGCGACCACACGCAGGGCGGCATTCCAACTCAGAATAATGAAAAAACAAACCATTTCTACCACCTTCAGACTTCAAACAAGCAGTACAAGCACTTGTGGTCTCTAGACTAGTATACGGTGCAGCGATACTGTCAGGACTACCCAAAATGAGAACAGCTCCACTCAAAACAACTCTTAATGCGGCAGCAAGACTGGTAACCGGAACTAGACGCTTTGACCACATCACCCCATCGCTTAGGTATCTAAACTGGCTTCCCCTTGAAGCAAGAGCTCAACTGAAAATTGCCACCCTCACACACAAAGCATTACATTTTAAAGAACCAAGTTAACTGGCAGAAAAGATTCGAATATCCTGTGGCAGCCGCTTCCTAAGAAGCGCCAACTCTTTCAGGCTGGAACCTCCTAGATTACGAAAACAAAAAACTTACACACAATCCTTCTCCAGAGCAGCGCCAAGGATCTGGAATGCCTTACCACCCAAGGTACGCTCAAATCCATCGATCCACTTCTTCAAAAAAGAGGTCAAAAAGATCCTAATGAATAGATTCCTGGCATAGACTTTCGGAGAGACAGGGCACAAGGGATGTCTTAATGCCAGCAACTTCTAGATTGGTCAGAGGCACATCGTTTACAGGAGAACCCTCAAACACTCTGATCTTCTGTGTACGTGGTTCTGAATAGTTTCAGAGCAGCAGCACATACCCACCACGAAGTTGCTAGAACAATGAAGACTAGCGGAATATTAATGGACCAACGGTTTTACAATTGTGATACTTGTTGCAACAGCCCATTGCTGCTCTTTACTCTAAAGGTATCTGTGTCTATACCTTTCATCTTGTTTCATTCAACCCTATGTACAGCGCTCTGATACCCCTGGGTCATGTGCGCGCTTTATAAAACACTCTAAATAAAAAAATTTAAAAAATGCCTTGTTAAGCCTGTATATGTGTTTAGCTTAGCTGCGGTGCCAAGACTTGCACTCCTCTGACCTCTCTAACTAATCAGAAATGGAGAGAGCACTTCAGAATACCCTTTGCTGAACACATTGAAAAATACAGTCCCTGATACCCAGCGATCTATTACCAGCAGTGAGGAAGCCCTCGCAGCATGGCTAACAGCGGCCAGCAATGAACACGCCCCTCTCAGGACATAAGATCTGCAAGGTGCCATGAAGCCCAGCGATGGTTCTCTATGGATCTATAAACAAATAACTAGCCCTCCGCCAATCCAAAAGGAGATGGAGACGCAGCTATTCCCCTGACAAAAAAGTGATGTATGTAGCCCAACTTAAACTATATAAAAAAGTCAATCTCTATAGCCAAGGCTACCTATTTCTCTTCTAAGATCCTTAGCTCTTCCAATAGGTCAAAGGAAATATTCTCTATTATCAATGAATTATCCAACCCTGACAGAGTTACAGTAAAACCAACACCATCTCAAGAACTCTGTAACTCCCTTAACACCTTTTTTATTGATAAAAATTAGCACGATTAAAGCTAGCATCCCTACCTGTAATACCTTTAAGGCACCCCCATCTACATAAAAAAATTCCTATTTCCTTGACCAGTTCCCGGCAATAGACAGCCCAATATTTCTGGACCTTCTGTCCAAAGTAAAATCTGGGTCCGCCCCACATCTTGCGAGAAGTTCTCTTTTTTACTCCCTAGGCCTACCCTCTCTTTGCTAATTGAGTCACTGTCCCAGGGCTTCATTCCAAGAGCCTTCAAAGAAGCGATCATCGTTCCCCTCTTAAAAAAGCCAGGGGCCGATCCCCAGACCTTGACTAACTACCACCCAATTTCTCTACTCCCATACCTGGCCAATGTATTAGAATCCCATGTCGCTAAATGCCTTTGTGGCTTTATTGAACAATCGGAATATCTTGACCCTAACCAAGCAGGATTTTGTCCAGCCCACTCAACAGAGGCAGTGATACTGACCGTACTGGACACACTTCAGAAAGAAGCCGATAAAGGATCCCCCCCAAGTCCTGGTGCTGTTGGATCTCTCCGCGGCATTCGACACGGTCGACCATGGTATTCTGATCGATCGTGTTCAGGACGCTGGCCTCCAGGGCTCAGCTCTTGGCTGGATAAGATCATTTTTGGAGGATCGCTCCCAGTCAGTCCGCCTAGCTCAGTTCACAGCACCTAAAATGAGTATAACATGTGGAGTACCCCAGGGTTCATCTCTGTCACCTCACCTGTTCAATCTATATCTCGTTCCATTGATTCGGTCCTTAAAAGAAAGGAAGTTGTGTATGTACAACTACGCTGACGATCTACAATTAATGTTTACCATCAATAACCCACCCGACTGTGTCCGAATTTGAAACCACCATGCTGCACATCCATGACTGGATGAACAGCAACCAAATAAAACTTAATCCGGACAAGACCGAACTCATAATGATAGGGGGCACTCAGAACCCATGGAGCTCCCATTTCTGGCCAACTGAGTTGGGCTCCCCCCCATTCCATCCCCCTCAGCCAAGAGCCTCGGGGTGATAATCAACAGCGACCTGACCATGAAAACCCAGATTGGATCAGTCACCTCGACCTGCTTCCTCCAGTTGAGAAAGAAGATCAGTAGACTCCTTACCAGGGAGGCATTGATACAGGCTGTACTAGCTATGGTCATATCACATATAGATTATGCCAACTCTCTATATTTTGGCATCACATTATATCTCATTAAAAGACTGCAACTGGTGCAGAACCAGGCAGCCAAATTAATCTTTTAGCAGCCTAGATGGCAACACGTCTCCCCTCTGATGATGAAGCTGCACTGGCTCCCCATCCCACAACGATCAGCATTCAAAGTCGGCTGCCTTATCTTTAAGGCCTTGCACGGCACAAGCCCAAAATTCATCTCTAGCCTTATCCAAAGGCCCATACCTACCTGCAACCTGCGCTCATCCTATATGAATCTTTTGGCCATACCCTCTTACAAACTGAAGCGCCAAGGTGGATTCAGGTTTGCAGTGCTGGCACCTAGATTCTGGAACTCCCTTCCAGCTGATGTTAGAGCCTGCATGGACTTTTTGAGATTTAGAAAGCTCCTTAAGACATGGTTATTCACCCAAGCCTATGACTGAAACTTAAGCACACAATAAATTAACAGGGCGTCAGTAGATCTTATAATCAGCGCCAAGAAACCAATCAGTGTACGTGCCCTTTACAAGACGATTTAACATAACATAACATTTGCTACCTATCATGGTTCCTTGCATTTCCTCTCATTGTCATATCTCACCGTGCTATCCTGGAACGAGCTCTAGCAAGAAGATCGGTTACTGACCTGCTCTGTGAACATCATGGCGGCCATCATGGCGGCCCACAGCAGCAGTCGTGGGAATGCTGCAGCCTGATTGGTTCGTCAAGGGCTCACAGCCTGTCTTTTTGCTTGCTTTTTGGACATTGGTGCGATTTCGTCACAGGTTTCAAAGAGCTGCCCAGTGTCGCCGCCTCCGCTATGGCGGAGGAGCGTTGCCCCACTGCTTTTAAGCAGTGACAAGTAAAACATAAAATGATAACTTAGAGCTATTATCATTTAATGTTTTGTGTCCTGCTGCTTTGCGGGTGGGCAGGTGGGCGGGGCTGCTCTGCTCTCGGAGCAGGGAAGGAGTGGTTTGCCCACTTCTAAGAGCGCAATGACTGTTTGGTCGGACCTCTCGGGCCGCCCAAACCAGTCATGCGCACTTTCCCTGTTCTCCATGCAGGTTGCATTACAGCCTGCATGGAGAACATTTCCACCCCTGCAGCCCCTGGCTGAGTGCCGTGTCACGGCGCTCAGACCAATTACAACGCTGCATTGCAGCAGTGTGATTGGCTTAGGGGAGGGAGCCTGGCTGCCTGCTTCCTGTGCCTGGAGTCGGAGACAGGAGCAGAGACGCAGGACCCGGCTTCAAGGAAAGTTTTTTAATTTTTTTATTACCCCCGCTACACCCCCTTGCGACACCCCTCCCATGACACCCCCCTGCAACACCCCACACCCACCCCCCCTGGGCCAAGCCGGCCGCTCCTGGAGCTGCCTGTCTTCTGTCTTGACCCACACACATTGTGGCAAATGCGATGCCTCTCGCTGGGGTCTTAGTTGCTTCAGTGGCGAGCGTGTTTAGTTATTGTTATTCTTCAGTCGCACTGTGACTAAAGCAACTCCTAGAAGTGCAAATGCTCTTTGTTCATTCAGTCCTGTGACAGGGACCAGTCACTAGAACGGACAGCGTGGGTGAGGGGCGGGGCTCCAGAGTGGGAGTGCGATCTGGCAATAGAGGCGACTGGAGAGAGACTGAGCGAGTGTGAGCAGCAGGCAATATTGGTGTTTGAGGTGAAGGGTGCTTAAGCTGGCTCGCTTCATGCTTGGCACAGGTTTAAATATAGTCTGGTGACTGCTTACCATGGCCAGAGCCATCACAAAACGTGTAGCAGGCGGTTCACTCTAGCCAGGCCAATTTTCTCAGGAATGGACTCGCTCTGGACGGGCAATTTCATATTTTTGCCAATTCTATTTTTAATCTGGCTTTGTTTTGAGCAGTGCTTGAAAGGAAGGGCTGGAGAGTCCTCATGCATGTGGGGAACCCTGAAATTCACTCAGGAGGGTCACGCCACAAACAGCCGTTGAAACGCGGTTGAGCAGAGCCTCTTCTGAAGAGCAGGGCCCATCCTGAACACAGAGGCAGTCAATATTTGAGAAGACGGACTAAAATACTTAAATTAATGTTTGGGTCGTTAACAGTCTGGGCTTGTGATTTCCATAGCAAACACTCCACCACACCTCGCATTTGGCTGAGGAGCAACCGACCGTCTGCAGGAAAGTGAAAGGTAAACTAAACTACAACGTGCAACTGTGTTCTTTCAAGCTTCTGAAGCCGGCCAGGCCACTTCCTCTATGAGGTCATCTTGTCTGACATGCAAAACAGGGTACATCTGGGATTGCATGCATTTACCCCAGGCAAAGCCTTAAATCATGGACTACAGGAAACACCGAATAACAAGCATTGGTAAATGCATTAGATTTCGCCTATGTGATTAGTCTGTCTGTTTAGTTGTAAAATATGGCAATAATCTGTGTTTAGTGGTGTGCCTGGAGGTTTTGTTCCTGGTGCCAGTGCACCTGCTTCACTATTGAAATCATGACCCTAGCGAACTGGACTTGTGACTGCCCGTTTAGTTGTAAAATATAGCAATATGGGTGTGTAGAAGAGTTCTGATAATTTTTGGGCCAGGTGCCACTGCACCTGCTGCACCATTGAAATCATGACCCTGTGGTCTGCAAGGTAACTGCAATTGTGACTGCCTATTTAGTAGTAAAATATAGCATAGCTCGTTTATTAACTTTATATTTAACATGCAATGTTTATTACAACATTTAGAATTTTATCATAATGACCAAATAGATTAAGTTGAAAAAATCAATCCGATAATGCCTACAATGTGCAAAGAAAGGTACTGAGGCATGAATAGGAAATACCACAAACGTTCTAAGGCTAAAGCATCTGCTTTACACAACTAAGTAATAAAAAGCAAGCATTCCAGCATACTGTTAGAAGCGGTCAGCCTTTTCCCTGGGAAGAGATCTTATTTTGACAGTGAATGAACAGTGTGAACAGCTTTAGTAGAAGGATCGTAAATGCGTGCAGCCAGGGGAAGTTAACACACAAAAAAAGTTCCACACAAAATCGAATGAACAAAGATATTTGGCATGGGTACAGATAAGTGTCCCCTTTTAAGATATATTAAAGACAAGAGATTTCATAAGCACAGCGCAAGCGCAGTGCAAGCGAAACCTAAAAATATATATCACACTTCACATTGTCTCAGGGTTTGATAACACACAAGAGGGTTTACAACAAAAGGATGCTGCCCTTTGTTAGGTGTGAGCGTAACATTTACTCACGGCTTTGCCTTTGCGTTTTGGTACTTAAAATGTAGGATTTATTCTGGATATTTGAAAATTACAGGTACGTGTGCAAAGAAATACATTTGGCAGAGGGAAAAACAGCATGCAACAGTCGCAACCTAACATTTCTGGGTTTTATACATTTTAACCCACTACTTGTTACTGTTAACTACACCTGGACTTACAAACACTATTAAGATCACAAAATGCCAGATGTCACAGCACATCCAATGAGCTTTTCATCTTTGCATTCTAGTACTTGCAGTTCTGCATTTATAACCACATTCCTATATCTTCGACACCAGTGGGAAAAAAAACTACTAAGAAAGCATCAATCATGCGGCACTGGTATGCACTTCCCAGAAGAGGTGGCTTGTAACTGAAGCTATAAGTAGGGCCACCGTAACTATGCAATTTTGTGGCCGCTGTTTTATCTGCATAATTATGGATTTGCGACATGATTCCACATAATCCATCATCTGGTGCACAATATGTAGATTTTAACTAAATTAATTTGTTTCTAGCTTAAACAGAGCAAACGTAACTAAAAAAGTGGCGACACGTGTTGCTGCGCAGTGGAAGGCCCTTTGCTTATTGCTAAATGTAGGTGTTAAATTGGTACTACCGATGTGACCGTGTTAACAAGTGTACAAACGATACAATAACGAAGGAAGAGTTTTGTGTTATTGAATCACCTTCTGCCATTAACAGGCCAGTTGTTTGCTAAGCATCAATTAGCATAAATCACTTTCATTCCAGGTTGATAATACGGATGCGCACTGCAACGTGCATACATTGAAAGCAATATATGGCAGAGCTAAATTCCTTTCCTCCGTGCAATTTGCTGGTTATTGCCAATGCAATAGCTCCTTGAAGTGGCTTTGAAGTGCCACTATGCCCGAGCTTAAGACCAGGCACAGAAGCAGTACCCTACATTTATCTGCACTTCTGTAGACCAGATTGCATTCTCTGTGTTATTATTGCCCTATAAATGCCTATCACGGATATGTTTTTAAAAGGTCTGAAGGGCTTGCTGCTGCACAACATTAAACCCAGCTCTTAAGCGAACCAATCGGTGTGTGCGATCCTGGGGCGTCCTGCAACGCATCCGCAGCTCTGACTTGTCACAGCTCAGAAGGGGGACTGAGCACTGGATGTTTGTTAGCTGTGTTCCGGAAAGGAATGGTGAGTGGGAGCCCCATCATATGTTGTATGATCGAATGCCAGTGCCACGTGGTGAGAAGAAATAACCCATTATGCAGGTGACTATACCAGAAGGCATCGTTTTGCTACCAATGTTCTACCAGGCTCTGGTATTAATGTGCAATATTTCTACTGGGCAACAATGAAGTCATGCTGTCTGCACGCGCCCTGGGATGGCCGGTCACCACGTCATGCCTCGGGCAGGTCTCCGAGCCCACGGCCACGCCGGCTCCGGGTGTGTACCCCTCCCTGCAGGTCTGTGCCCCGAGGGATCTTAGAGGGAGGCAGCAGCCGAGAAGCAGCAGATGGACGACTCCGAGGAGCCAAGCCCGACAGCCGGTATCCTCCCGACACCCACGGGTGCCCCACAGATGGCACAGACTGCTTGAAGAGAGGGTGGCGGGTGACTTCCCTTGTATCCCTCCAAGCACTGCATGGTATACATTGCTGATGGGGATCCGCTCCATTTTAAGTTATTCCAGTGAGCAGAGACGTTTTAAGGCATGGGCAAAGTGGGCAATTACCCAGGCCCCCCTCTCCCCTTCCAAGGAGGCCCTGGGAAAATGATCTTTCTGTCACCTCTATTTCGTTACTTCAACCACTCTCATGCTAAATGCTTACCTCTACCGCTCAACACTTTCTCTACCTATCCAGGGTCATTCTAAGGAATTTTGGGACACCAGGCAAGGCATATTTCAGCTGTTTTTTGTGTGCCCCAATTACAAAGCAATATTGTCTGGCATCATGTAAAGCTTGAATTAGCAGAAAATGTGTAATAAACTTCAACGTTATCCGAACAGGGGCCCCCAAAATAGGTCTTGCCCAGTGCCCCAAAAATCCTTAAAACAACACTGCCAGTGTGTCTAGAGAGCATGTGAAATGGTGGGCATACAATGTGCTACCTCAGGTAGCTAAACAGGTGCGCAAGCTTCCCCTCACACACCGAGCACATAACACAGGCGGGAGCAGTGCAAGCTTCTTCATCCACACAGAACAAGTGAAACGCAGACTGCAGCTAGAACGGGTAAGGACGAGTTGACCACATTGCAAGCTTTCCTTACATACTGACCTGGATGGGTGTCCATGGAGTGGGGCGCGCAACCAGGGTTGGATTGGGATCAAAAATAGGCCGGGCTCCCTAAAAAAAAAAGTGGCCCACATTTGTGAATTGCGCCTTTTTAACAACACACTGCTTCAGTGTTTTAAGTATTATAAAAAGAAGGGGGGAGGGGGTCTCTAAAAGAGGCATGTTTTCTTAAATTTACTGAGATTTAAAAAAAAAAAAAAATGCAAATGTTGCCAGGAATCTTTGTGCACGGATTAGTTCACAACAGTGAACCACACCTGAATATAAGTGAGGCCACTTCTGTTCAGGCCCCTGGCCCCTGCTCAATACAATAATTAAAGTAATTACAAAAATGCTCAATACATTAATGGGCTGGCCCAGCGAGAGACTGGGAATGATACCTCCGCAAAAGGGAGGTAATAGAGTCCCATCTGCCTCCGGAAAGGCCGCTCAGGCCCCCGCTGGTCCACTTGCGGCATCTGAACAGCACAGACACAGCCCAAATTGGCCACCACACTGGCAAAAGTGCGGCCCATGGCTGCAACTCAGTTACCGGCCCATTGCCCGAGTGCCTGCCTTACCAATCCGGCCCTGCGAGCAACCCGAGAGGCAAACTATGCAATTGGTACCTGCACACTACAAAACCCCAAGGGCAGATCTAGGCTGAGGATTTTGGTGATCATCACTGCTAATAAATCAAAGTTTGAAGCTTAAGTTTTTGTTTCTAAAACCAGGGGTCCTACTATAAAACGACAAGTTTATAACCGCAAGATATAGCACTAGGTAAAGCTGTGCCACATCAGACCCGAGGCCAGCGACACCGATTGTTTCGAAAGAAAATCCCTTCCTTATGGTTATCCACTTGACCTCATCATAGCCACAGTTTATTAAGCATTATCAGTTACCTTAAAAAAATGCTACGAAACTTTTCTTTTTGTTAATAACTGGACCTTATGTATCAAATGTGAACCCCTTACAGAAAAAAAAAGTTAACAATTAATCAGGTCGATATTAACGGTAATGATTAAAAAAATGCTCACATTTTGCCATTGTTATGATGAAAGAACCTATTGTTTACTTTGGCACAAGGAAACAAAAATTATCATAGTACTCGGGTAAATTCTTAGTCATCTACCTGCGAGGTGGTGGAGAAAAAAAAAGGCCAGTTGAACCTGTATCAAGTCGAGGTATCTCTGCTCTGGGTGGATTTCCCTCGATGCCACCTTGACACGTGTCCAAGCGCGGTGGCCCCCAGAGTACAGCTCGTGTGGCTGGCGGATAGGCTTCAGATCATGCCTGAATCATTGATCAAAACTGCAGGCTGGGTCATCTTATTCCGCACACGGGATTGAAAAAAACGTATAAAGATAGAACCTTAAGACGTGGCTAATAAGTTAATATTTGAAACCGAAAATGTGTTTCCAAAATGCACACACAACAAGAGGCAATGCACACATGGAACTGTGGACAACTTAACAAGTTCCAATGCGTGGCCTGAGGGCCACAGGCCAGATTCAGGCTCCTAACTTACCTTACCACTGTTGGCCATTGCCTAGTTCACCAATAAAGATGGGCTGGTTCTGCACAGACAGGAGTTGTCTAAGTTTCTCTTATACCCAGAGTAGATTAAACCCGGACAGCACTAAGTGCAGGACACACATACACATGCTAACTGCACCCACAAAACTAGTAGTGCAGCAGCATTTGAACATTCCGTGACCCACAAAACAAAAGGCAGCTTCACATCCTCCCCCATTCATTTAGAGTGGCATGCCCCATACCCCTTCTATTTGAAATGCAAGTCATTGCTTTCCAGATACCGGACTTGGAGCCCCCTCTGGTAATGCCGGATTTCCATTTAACAAATTAGAGTACTTCCTAAGTCAAAAACTCTCTGTAGACATTGGTAGCTATGAGAAGGGTGAAACTCTCGCCTGTCCTCATGGACACCGCGGATGAGAGCCAAGCAGGGCACTAAAGGCCACCCACATACCAGACTGTCTCTCCTCCCTTTGCTGTGATAGAACCCCTGGCAAAAGGCAGTGTAGTGGCTGATTCTGATCTGATGCTTAAAGTGCCTCAGACACCACACGGATAATGTGTAGCACAGAGGCGTCTGGCCATAGTGCTAAACAGTGCTGGCGTCCTCTGTGCTGCGGCTTCAGCTACGGTGGTCTGTGGGGTCAAAGGGCTCAGGGGTGCGGGGGGACACTTACCTTTCAATGTCATCTGGCAGATGTCTGGTTGGTCTGCAGGATCAAATTCTCTAGGGCTGGGTCCTTGAATGTTGAGATGTGCATCAGTGTGTGATTCCCACCAGATAAATCAATACAAGGCTAAAGGCAAAGGTTCTGCTAACCATACATGTGCCTAGCGCGTGCTGGAACCCAAGACTTGGTTTACTGCCCCAGACTATCTTGGCACAGTGGGGAGTTTTAGGAGAAACATAACTCCTGCTCTTCCTGTGTCGAGTCCGGGACTGAGCGTTAGTGGGCAACATGCAGCAGTCAAGATGCAGTTTAAATCTAACATAGAACTGTTTCAGCGGGCATCAAAGGGTTCCCAATGGACTCAATTGGTATTTTTGAGGGATCCACGTCCAACTGATGCCATCAAGAGAAATCTAACTAGAGGAAGGACAATGTGAGAACATGCACCAAGAGTGCATCCCAGCGCCACCTCTAGATGTGACCTAATCACACAGGCCAATCACCGACAGGGCAGAAAGCGGAAACTCCACCATCCTAGCTGGAGTCCAGAGGTTCAGTCACATGGATCAGAGGCTCACTACAGGTAACCAACGATGGAAGATGAAAACTCGTTTGCACTTTCGAGTGGCCCTGTACGTTTCTGTCTATTCTGTGAACTACAGGCTTGAAGCAATTGATTTAAGGCCATTAATTCAATCCTTGGTTGCCCGCAACCAAAAAGGACAGGGGTAGTTTTAGCTATCAACATTTTTTTTTAAATCTCAGTGTATCCCAACAGCAACATATGGTGCAGAGGTCTGGGGATTCACAAAGAGCAATGGCATTCAGTGCGAAGAAAATAGATTTTGTCGAAAACTCCTGGGAGCGCCGATCTCCTCATCACAATATGTTTGGCACAATGAATTGAAATTGTTTTACATCATAGATTTTATATGGGCTCGACCTGCCATATTTTGGCTAGCAATCTGGAAAAATCCGGCTGCGGCCCTTACCAGAGAGATAATAGTAGATTGCCTCAAGTGTGAGAAGGGGAGGGTAATACCGTGGTTTGCCGCAGTGAGGGAGAGTCCGAGTAGCGTGAACCATGAGCAAGTCTTTTTAAATCCTACTGACTTAGATGGCATGAACAAAAACGTCCTTCGGGAGGCCCTATATGCACATTATAGAAAAATAAGATACGAAAGGGAGGTCCAGAAAACAACTGTTGTTAGGTAAATGACCATTGAGGATGTCTCCCATATGCCATCTAGTTACCTTTTAAAACCAATAGGCCACTGGGAGAGAGGACTTCTTTTTCGTTTAAGGGCTGGCACAGTAAAAATGTTACTTTGTTTTCCTCTAGGGTATAATGCCAATTTAGATCAAATGCCATGTCCTTGTGACGGCCAAAGCGGGCAAACGATGCTCCATTTTTTAAATTTTTTTGTAATTTTTATTCTAAATATGCAAAATGGCTCTTGATACTTTAAAAAAAAAAAAAAACAACCTGTTCATCTTGAAGCAGCATACATGAAAATCCTGAAACTGGAAGAGGACGAATTAATCTTTCGTGTATGCTCCTTCTTGAAAGTTGCAGTACATGCTCGTAAAACAATGTGCACTTTATGAAGGTTGTTTTTATCGATTTTATATTTATATTGCAATTCGGATTAGTGCAAAATATGCGGATACTTTTTATAGATCTGGCTTTTTAACCCCTCACTATGATTATGAATAGGCACAAGCCAAGAGGGTCCTAATTGGTAGATTTTCTTCTTATGACGTCTGAATATGAATTGATTTTTATCTTATTGTTTTTATGATTAATAAGACTTGAGTATTATTATGCGGTTTGAGACTTGTGCTTTTATGGATATACTTGTATCCGAATAAAGATTTTTGAATTTAATTGAAATTGAAGCAATTGCTCCTTGTCTCTGTGCCAACCTTTCTTGCCACCAGGAAATCACTGTTGACTAGTAGGTTCCAACTACTGCAGAACGCTGCAGCTTGGGACTGGCGGTGGACGAGTCTTGGAACATAGACTTGAATGTTCTCTGCTATCAGGCTGCGATGGTTGTCTCTTCTTCCGGGTGGGGCATGGCACAGTGCATCGAAATTTATAGACTTCTGAGGTACAAGGTCTGCAAGCCTCCGTCCGCCTATGATGATACCTAGGACAGGGCACTGCACTAACTCTGTTCTAGTTCCTTTGCCCCTCGCCCCGTAATGGCATCTCGTTGCCTCAGTGTCAGTAGGACTCTCCTTGCCCCACCATCAGTAGGAGTCTCCTTACCCCACCATCAGTAGGAGTCTCCTTGCCCCACCATCAGTAGGAGTCTCCTTGCCCTACCATCCGTAGGAGTCTCCTTGCCCCACCATCCGTAGGAGTCTCCTTGCCCCACCATCAGTAATACTCTCCTTGCCTTACCATCAGTAGGAGTCTCCTTGCCCCACCATCAGTAGGACTCTCCTTGCCCCACCATCAGTAGGAGTCTCCTTGCCCCACCATCAGTAGGAGTCTCCTTGCCCCACCATCAGTAGGAGTCTCCTTGCCCCACCATCCGTAGGAGCCTCCTTGCCCCACCATCAGTAGGAGTCTCCTTGCCCCACCATCAGTAGGAGTTTCCTTGCCCATCATGTGCACCCTTCTCCTTCCCAAATTGTCAGCATCTCCATCTTCTTGCTCAAGTGCAACTATCTGGGTCTCATTAGCCTAGAGTCGGTATCGGTCTCTCCCCTAAGCATCCCTGTCTGTGTCTCCATGCTCCAGTGTTCCTGTGTTCCTGCAAGACAGAATGATAACGATGATGTCACCTCAGAGAGGCAAATGACGTATAGACGGTGAATGGCCAAATCCACGGGATCATGTGAAAATTCTGCAGCTACACCATGAAAGGATCAATTCCAGTTATGGAACCCTTCCACCCGCACCCTCCAGAAGCGGGCTGTCCAATGGCAGCACAGACGGCTCACACATCCTAGACAGTTGTCTAGATGGGCGCAGCACGTGTGTATGGAGCCCTGCTGTACCACCACAGGTGAGCTCGAGGCACTGAAAAGGATAGGAAGGGCACTCCCGGCGCAGAGGCAGTCCGTGCCCCCGCCTCAGGACCCACCCCCTGTGCACTAGTGAAGTGTAGAGAAGCACGAGGGCCAAACCCTGACCTGGGACATCAAACATGGACATTTTCTATTACTGCATGTTACGCACCCATGATGCGCTCATGTTCACAACTCAATTCAGAAGCATCGACTTCATCAAATGCGGACTCGAGAGGGTTAAGAAGAAGCTGAAACACTACCAAGATTCTCCTTCTGTTGGAGAAGAACAGATGGAAAGGCCTGGCACTGGTAAATCAGACCAAAAAAGCACTACTCGGGAAAAATCCATGCAGCGACATTCATTTAAGAATTAACCACCAACCCCTCTTAACAAACATATTTCTTATCAAGCATTAGCAAAGCCAATAGGTCTTGTGTTTTAGCCATGTTGTACACCAGCGCTTCTGCTGTTCAGCATGGCTAAAAGTTAGTGCCGTAGAAGGGAGTGGAATGGTGAAGAGTGTCGTAGAGTGGAGTTGCATAGAGTGTTGTTTATTGGAGTGGCATAGAGTGCAGTCACATAGAGTGGCGTACAGTGGAGTGGCATAGAGTAGAGTGGACTGGTGTAGAGTGCAGTGGCGTAGAGTGTTGCATAGTAGAGCGCAGCGACAAAGTGCAGTGATGCAGAGTAAAATGGCATAGAGTGCATTGGTGTAGAGCGGTGCAGAGTGCACTGGTGTAGAGCAGTGCAGAGTGCATTGGTGTAGAGCAGTACAGAGTGCATTGGTTTAGAGCAGTACAGAGTGCATTGGTTTAGAGCAGTACAGAGTGCATTGGTGTACAGCGGTACAGAGTGCATTGGTGTACAGCGGTACAGAGTGCATTGGTGTACAGCGGTACAGAGTGCATTGGTGTACAGCGGTACAGAGTGCATTGGGGTAAATCGGTGCAGAGTGCATTGGGGTAGAGCAGTGCAGAGTAGAGTGCAGTGGCGTAGAGCGCAGTGGCACAGAGTGGAGTTGCTCAGAGTGGAGTTGCTCAGAGTGGAGTGGCACATAGAACGCAGTAGTGCAGAGTAGAGTGCCATAGATTGTAGTGGAGTAGAGAGCAGTGTTTTACAGTAGAGTGTCGTAGCGTGCAGTGGTGCAGAGTGGCATAGAGTGGAGGTAGTGCAGTAGAGTGGAGTAGTGCAGTAGAGTCGAGTGGTGCAGAGTAGAGTGCAGGGGCGTGGAGTGGTGGAAAATTCAGCTTCACAGAATTCAGTGGTGTACAATGCAGCAGCGTTAAATGCAGTGGGGTAGATTTGAGTGGTGCATAGTAGAGCGCAGTGGCAAAGAGTGCAGTGGTGCAGAGTAGAGTGGTGTATAGTAAAGTGGCGTGAGTGCAGTGACACAATGGAACTCAGTGAACCTCCAGGATGTGCGGAACCCCCCCCGCCCCTTTTTCCTTTCAGCGCCTTGAGACCCGTTCCGGGTGAGTAGGTTGCACTCTACAAACCCTTGATTGATTGTGACAGAGTGGGGTAGAGTGCAGTGTTGTACAGTGAAGTGCTGCAGAGTGCAGTGGCACAGAGTACTGCAGTACAGCGTAGAGTGTCCAAGAGTGCAGTATTGCAGAATAGAGTGTTGCAGAGTGCAGTGATTTAGAAGGGCATAAAGTGCAGTGCCACAGAGAGCAGTGGCGTAGACTACAGTGCTGTAGAGAGGAGTGGCATAGAGTGCACTGGTATAGAGTGCAGTGGTTTAGAGTAGAGTTCAGTGGGATAGAGTGCAGGAGCAAAGAGTGGAGTAGCATTGAGTGCAGGGGCATAGAGTAGATTGTTTCAGAATAAAGTGGAGTGGTGCAGGGTAGAGTGCAGTGGTGTAGAGTGGAGTGGTGCAGGGTAGAGTGTAGTGGCATAGTGTAGAGTGGTGTAGAGTAATGGGGTAAAGTGGTGTAGAGTGCAGTGGCAGAGTGCAGTGGTGTAGAGTCGATTAGAGTGGCATACAGTGTATTGGTATAGAGTGCATGGTCATACAGTGGAGTGGTATGGTGTAGAGTGTATTGGCATAGAGTGCAGTGGTGTAAAGTGCAGTGTTGCAGAGTGGCGTAGACTGGAGTGGTGCACAGTGGAGTTGTGCAGAGTAGAGTGGAGTGGCCTAGACTGGACTGGTGTACAGTAGAGTGGCGTAGAGTGCATTGGCGTAGAGTGGTGCAGAGTAGAGAGGTGTAGAGTGCAGTGTCGCAGAGTGCAGTGGCATGGTGTAAAGTGGAGTGGTGCAGCATAGAGTGCAGTGCTGTGGTGCTGAGTAGAGTGGCGCAGAGTGAAGTTTGCATGGTGTAGTGGCACACTGCTATTACAGACACATCTTCAATTGAAATGTCCATTAAATTTGCACAGACATTCAGTTTTACTAAAAAAAAAACTATACAGCACACAAACAATGTGTGGAAATGGCATCACCTAGTATATTGATTTGTTTTGATCATATTAAAGTATTTGTTTACAACACACTTCAAAATTAACAAAAAATGTGCTTCATTTGTTCTTTGCTAATTCTGATATATTTTGAAATACATGCTCTGAGCATTTAAATGTTGCTGTGTGCTAGAAATAACACCTTTTCCTCTACCCCCAGTATCCAGCATGATTGTCAATAAATCCTCTCACTTTGAAGTCATAGAAAAAAAAGTAAACACCAAGCTTCCCCGAAGACAAAGCACGACATTTGACCTCTGTCTTTGAATGCACTCAAATGTGACAAGATAAGAACAAGATTTATAGGCCTGTTTACAGAAAGGAGCACTCCTGGAAGACTACAAGGAGAGGTACCGCGAAAAGGCTCTGCGCCTTGGGAGGGACAAACTGAACCGGACAGCCAAAAACAAATAAAGCCAGCAAATAGAAAGCCAGCAAATCTGAGTTACAAACCACAAAGCCAATGGTATGCAATAGGCAGAATGCATTCCTAGGAAAGCTTTCTGAATGAACCCAAGATGTCCTTAGCAAACCAGACACCTAAAAGGATACTCCAGTCTCAGCCCCGGTCCAGCTACCATCCTGGGGGTTGAAGGAAGAGGAGGGGTGCCAATATTAGCCCAGAATATACTAGACACTGCTAAGCGAGGCAGGCTTAATATCAGAGTGGGACCTGCTACACATCCATTTGAAATGAGCAGGACATACTAATATTATAACACATCCCTTAGCACCATGGAGCTCCAATATCAGTTAAAACCCCTAGACATACCTAAGGGAGAGAAGCATGATTATCAGGCACAAGCATCTATAGATCCCTTCTATGGTTAATAATATCTGCACAGCATCAATCCAAGAACTCCACTCACCACTGAAAAGGAACAGCCAGCAACAGACCAAAACAAACTACACCAAAGAGTGAAGGAAACCAATATAAAGCCAAGGCCCGTACACACACCTTAGAAACGAGACCGGTAACACAAACATGTGGCCGCTACACATCTCTTAGAAGGAGCTCCAATATCAGCTCGGCAACCCTACAGATCCCTTTTGGAGATGGAGCTCCACTACCAGCTCAAGACAGCAGAGTGTGGGGGGGGGGGTAATGTTGGCCTGGACCCCTACCCATCACAAAACAGGAGAGCGAAAATTAGCCCAAGAACCCTACACATCCTTTACACAGAGGATCCTGTTATTATCTCACTATCCTAATCCACAACTTACAAAGGCCCAATCATCAGCCAACATCAAGATTCTTCACATTTTCCGGAGAAGGGACTGCCAGGATCAGCCAGTACCATTCACATAGTTGAGAAATGGAACCCCCAGAAACAAAAGACCTCTATACATCCACCAACACCAGCCTTTAACCCTGCAAGACTTTTGTGGGTTGTAGTAACAAGGTAGATGTAGGTGTTGCAAAAGCGGCATCACCAGAAAGGCCACCATGAGGACCAATAATGCCCAAATCTTTCTGTGGACAGTTCTTAAAGTGACAGGCTCTGAACCCCAAATCAGCCATTGGGCCACATTTTAGATATTCTTTTAGAACCTTGTGGCTTCCACTCCTTGCGCGAGTGCTAAAAAGCCCACCTATCGAAAACCGTCCTATGGGTTTCAGGCAACGTCCTAAAGGATCAATAGTAAGAAGGTCTTTAGGCATTATAGTGCTGTCCTCAGCATTCTATCATGGTGTGTTGACCTTTTGAAGAAAGGATCACACAACTCTCCTTCAGAATAGGACCTCAAAAGTATCCAACCCTTTGACAAAGTACTTGAGGAAATTTGATACAATGGGTGGATGCAGAGGATTAACGACATATTTACCCACAAATGCTACCCTCCCCCCTTTGAAGGGACAGCTAATTCAACCAGGAGTATTCCATTTTTGGCATTCTACATTTCAAGTGGCCACACAAAGATTGGTGAGAATTTTGTTCATTTGTGTGTCAAAATGCTGATTTAACAAATTGTGACTGTAGCACAAATTAGAAAATCATTTTTAAAATTCTATTGTGAGGAAGGCGCCATTCTAATAGGACTAGCTCTGAAACATGTCAACACAGTCATTGTGGTTAGAGTTTGTTTAGATGATTTTAATGATGTACAGGACACATAAAAAGGAGTGGTAACAAAGTTAGTGATAAGTAACGACCCAGGTTAATAGAAACAGTGTCCAAAAAGGTTTAAATTACAATACACATTTGCAGAAATTGTTTAAATACCAAAAAATGCATCTATGGAACAATTAATGTAAAAGATAAATCACTTATTTGAAGGAAGGAAACGTGTAACCAATTGCTGAAATAAATAAAAGTTTATAACTTGTTTCAAAAGAAAAAGTTGAACCTTTATCAAAATAGTTTTGAAATGTGAAGCATGCGCTCAGTGAAAAAAGTGAACACATGGAGCTGGTGAAAAATTATGGGCTGCAAAAGTGATCACACATAAGAAGGAAGAGAAATTATGGTGGTGGTGAACGTACAATCCAGTATGCAGAGTATTCAATGAGAAAAGGGTCCTATGGACTCCCACCCCCAGATACTACCCTTCAGATGAATGCACTCATCTGCAGTGGGATCTCTGCCCCCCCTTTGAATTGCAGGCTGTGTTTCCGCCTGCACAGTGAAAGCCAGACTGGTGGCTTCAAACAGTCAGTCCACCTTGCATTAATTTGCTGCCCAAGGCCACCTTCGAGTTTGTGGTTGCACTGAGGGTAGCACATTCATTGTGGTAGGGTGCACTTAACCATTTTAAAGCATGTCGCAGCAGAGACCACAGCAGTGCGCCCCATCTGTTATATGGGCCCAGATGTCAATCAGAATCTCTTGGTGAAAAACAACCCCTTTTTTCACCATTACCCATCTAGAAGGTTACATAAGGGTCGCTTTAGGGGTTCTCCTCGATTTGTAACCCATGCCTGGCTATTCCTGGAGTGTAGGGAGCAGAGGAGATGCCCAAATGGAAGAGAATGCTATGGGACTTGAGTCCAACATTGGCTAGAAGGGAGACTGCAAGGAACTGGGGCAAGATATTTACTCTGAATATTAATGATTGGTGGATAGAAATTGACTTTCTGCATGGGAATGGAAAAGTTTGTAAATGACATAAGAGGTTGTCCAAAAAGTTAGAAAAGATCCTGGCATCTTGGAGGAATTTAGAGGGAGGCGTTTGTATGTGCTTCACAACTGACTTAGTTTTAAGATCACGTCAGTGCTTATGGAAGTACGGAGCATGCATGGCTGTAGAGAAAATGGGATGCTTTTTGTGATATAACAGTTGGAGACGTGGTTAAGTGGAGGCAAAAAGGATAGAGAAAGGGTGTGGTTGAAACTACAAAGACCGTTTGGAATGTTTAAACTGCTGCAATATATTGGTAATTCTGAGATCTCTTTGAATGTGTTTGTATCCTAAAATTAATGAAAACTGATGAATTAAAAAAAACACAGAAAAGGGATCGTTAGTAGACAGGCTGCAAACATGAAAAGGCTTTTTTTACACCGCAGAAAAGCTGTATATTGTTTATGGGTGAGATTTAACACTCAGGCTGACGGTGGAGCATTCTAGAAGACTCAGAGGAGGGCAACACGATTGTAATAAAATAACTACATGTTTTTTCCATTGAGGTGTTTTTGTGTGATAACTCCTCCATAAAGCACATACATGTAAAGCACCCTGAAGCTCTTGGACCATGTTTGCGCTATATAAAACTGCAAACATAAATATGTAAGTAATAAATAAAACTGCGAGGCACAAACCCTTATGGAGGTAGACGGGCTCTTTCAGAGCACAGCATGGTTGGAGACGAGGCCTAAAGGCTAGGGGAGCCGACTTAGGAACTGGGAAACCACCTTGGAGTCCCGGCATCGGCTCAACATCTCGTGATTCTGAACAAATCACTTAATGTTAAAAACCAAAAACTGACCTTGGGCCAGATGTACGTCCAGTTTTTGCGTGCGCAAACGGGTTTGCGACCCGTTTTCGCACGCAAAAACCTACATGGCCATGTACAAACACTATTTTGCGACTCGCAAAAAATTGCGACTCGCAAAATAGTCTTTTGCGACCCGCTATTAGGAAGGGGCGTTCCCTTCCTAATAGTGACTCTCTAGCCATGTATGAATGTTTTGCAACCGCAATTGCGGTCGCAAAACACTTGCAATTTACCGCCCTCTTCAAGAGGGTGGTAATGGAGTCGCAAATGGGAAGGGGTCCCCAGGGGACCCCTTCCCCTTTGTGACTGGCTCTAAAAATATTTTTTAAGGGCAGGCAGTGGTCCCAGGGACCACTACCTGCCCTTAAAAAATGAAACAAAAACGTTTTTTTTTTTTTTTAAATGCATCCCGTTTTCATTTAAGAAAAAAACGGGCTGCATTTAAAAAAAAAAAAACTGCTTTATTGACAAGCAGTCCCTGACATGGAGGTCTGCTGAACCCAGCAGGCCACCATCCCTGAGGACTTAGGTTTGTTCCATTTTAACTCTGGGATTGAAGCACTGCAGCTTCAATCCCAGAGTTAAAATGGAACAGACCTAAGTCACACAATATTTAACAACCAGCGGTCACCCTCACAGGAGCGGCACTGCAAGGAGGGTAGAGGGAATGTGCACTTAAAGATGCACTTAAGTGCACATTTAAACAGACTATTTAATTCTCAAGTTAAGTTACGGTTAACAGCCAATAGAGGGAATGTGTGCCTAAGGGATCCCCAAGTTAGAAGATCGCTTTAAGGCCAAATATCTCCTTTCACATAAAATGACAGGTTCTGAGTTACAGAAACCACAGTTAGCCCAAGAGATCAGGATTACGGAAGGCCCACTTCAAGCAGAAACCATTGCACTTTGGCTCAAGAAAATGGCACAACCCCTGCCCAGAAAGAGGATCACTCGTGCATATGGGCATGTATAGTACAGCAGATCTAAGCTGCCACTAACTGTGCCAACTTTCAAAGTGTAATGCCAAGAAAAGTCTTCAAAATGAAGAACACTACATTGGGCGCACAAGTGTCCTTAATAATAATAATTCCAGATTTGTAAAGCGCGAACTTATCACAACAAAGGGTATCCAGGCGCTGGGGCCCGTCGGGGAGATTAAGTGAGCTGTTGCCCAGAGTCACGTAATGCTGAGCTGCGGCGGGTGCCGGGGATCGAATGAGCCCCGCGCTGCTCCGGAGTCAGCCGCTCTGGCCGCTGCGCCACACCTCTTCCATTAGTGTTACCACTTGGGGTCTCATTTCCACTGCTGTCCTCTCATTTAACAAACTGGAAGATGTGACCTTGGGTCACTTCAAAGGTAACAATCAGACAAATGCACCTGAAAACAACTGATTTCCATGAGGAAGTATCAGGACACAGCTTCCGGTCCTGTTAATATGGAATAATGGTATAACAGTCTCAGATAGTATACCAGTTGGATTACCACAATCCAGAGTAAGCAGAGTTACTAAAAATCTTTAGAGGATTCAAAAGCAAGCAGCCTGGTGATGCCTAAATGTAACAATGTCAGGCCACAATAGCAAACAGAGGGTTGAAACCAGGCAAGTGCTGAGCCCACCACTCTGGGATGTCTTTGAGCCACACCTGAGAGCGCTTCCATCCCAGCTGCCAACCATTAAAGAGCCCTGCCCAGGGACCTGTTCCAGTGGATCTTCATGACCCAGTCACCACCTCAAGGATCCCCCCCATTTCTACAAGAAAGCACCACACTCAGACACCAATATAGCGTACGCTCATCAAAAGTTGCACCAGACCTCCATGCTGATTCACTGAATATTCATGGCTTCTCCAGCGGTCAACAACCTGTGCTTTAAGAACAGACCCGTAAACGCAGCAAAGTGTCCAGATGGCAATACGGCACAGTTCTCTAAAACTACTACATAAATAACATCTTCAAAAAACATTTTAAAAAATCAAAACAGATTTCAGGAATGCTGTGGACCTGGGCTTTTGTCCTCAGAAGCAGCGAGAAAAAAACAAACAGAAGAAAAGATAGAGGAAAGTCACAAAGGGCAAAAAGCAAGGATGAAAACAGAACCTACGAGAGTGAGATAAAGAGCCAGGTAGCGTAGGCTGGTGGAAGAAAGAGGAATGAGGAGGAACCAAGCATGGCAGTCGTACTATTTGGCAACACCACTTTCAACAATGTCAGCGGCTGGCATCTGCAGGTTTTTTTACGGAATGTTACAGAGAAAGAGGGACGAGGAGTGTGGTAGAAGGCTGCTCTGTCTCTGTGCACCACTGGGCTCTATTGCCCCTTCCTTTATTACAACAATTGCACTGGTATCTGAACATCGCAAAAGAGCCACATAAATGCATTATAAGAAAAGATAATTAAGAAACACAAAGCTGACACCCAGGCACTACATCAGTGACTTGTACAATGCCACCAGAGGATAGCAGACTTCACTCCTCGCCCCTTTGAAAGGCCCAAGCTATAGGCACAGTCTATTAGGCAGAGGAACACAAAGCCACTTCAAGGTCTTGGCTAGATTTGGAAGTACAGCAGTCATGGGGGAAGACAGAAGGCACTCTATTGGCTCCACATTTTCAAGATAACTTTTCTTTAAGCTTCTTTGCCTGGTGCATAGGAACTTGTACAGGAAGGGCTAAGGATACATCACCAGTACTATTTTGCTCAGTTACCTGCATAAGAATACGCATTCAGTCAATGTCTTTTTGTTGGCGGTTCCTCGAATGCAACGAAGTCAGGCCGGTGGCCGAGCCTGGTTTGTTACACCAAAGGTATGGAATGCTAGTCCTACTTCCATTTGACAAGTCATCTTACCCGCTTCTCAAGAAAAAGCTGAAGACCTGGCTCCCTGAATAGTTTTCTCTTTTTTACCCTGGCCGGCAATTTTCAATCTAGTGCCAGAACACCCGGACCCTGGGTAGTAATGCAATCTATAAAGACTTCCTTAATAATTAAATAATACTAATAATAAATAATTTGACCTCAGTGCCAGCAGGACTGCAGAAAACACACCGACCCCTTTTCACATCACCCAAAAACAGCCTTAAAAATGAAGTTTTAAAATATATAACTGTTCCCATTAAATAAAGCAACCATCACAAATAAAAATTGTACCCGAAACAATAGCCCAAGTCTTGATTACGGTTGATGCTTGTTTATTTTGTGACTTGTTCTCTCTAGCAAACATGTGCCTCGTCTAATACCAGACTTCCTAAGACCAAACAAGTAATTTCAATCTTCACTCCAAATATGCTGAAAAGATATGAAAAAGTAATTATCCACCATGGAACCACAAATATATGGCCGAAAGTGTAGCAGGATACCTTGCAGAGTAATGGGTCGCCTTCATCTTGAGAGGCCTGGTCGGCTGTGTTTGTTCCCTTGTGCCTCATAATCTGTTTCTGCGCAGTATATTTCGAGTGAAGATTTACTTTACTTGTTTGCCCTGAGGAAGCCTGGTATTAGACGAAACGTGTTGGGTACACCTTGGACTATTGTTTTGTGGTGCTCGAGGGCTTTTGTTTTCAATTGTGGTATGTTCCCTGTTGTGAAGTGTTTGATGGCCTTTTCTGTTAGCACCTGATAACTTATTGAGGACGGTTAAACAGATTACTACTTTACGAATGGAAATGATCGCCTGCAAAGGAATTTTATAGCCATCACAACTGGACTGTTGAACAAATAAAAACTGGATAGCATTTCAGCACAGAGCGCAAGAGTTCAGGTCCAACGAATTCAATTTATGTTCAGATTTAGGACCACGCTGAAGACTGCTAAAACTCACCATGACCAGATGACCAGGCAGAATGTAATACCCAACAGTCTAGACAAATTAATTGTCTTTCCAAAAACTCTGCACTTGAAACCTTTTAGGTCAGAAGCGAGGAAGGAAAAAAAAAAGTCTGAAAAATTTCTAGATAAATCATCTGTGAAATGGAGGCTATTTACCAAGGTATACATGAAAATACATGAGATTAAAGACAAATTAGATCTCAGTGAAACCAAGAAACCTCCTTACCCTAAAATGACCCACTACTGTCACCTATTCATGATACACACCTACTTGAATTAACCAATATAGACCTAATGCATATCACTCCCTCTCTGCCAATGTTCTATCTAAAAATGCCCAGGGGTTCAAGGTGTAGATTTACCGAAGACGCTTCGTTAGACACAACTTCTGAAGGTCGTATATAGAAGCAATTGCTTACCACTTTAATATTGATGTTCAAATACAGTAGGAACCAATATGAAAAGTAATTGAGTGCTATGCCAGAGGAAAAGGCATATCTAAACAAATTGATATCAGCATTAATATGTCACCAGGCTACTAGTGTTAGACAAAGTTATGTGGACCCGAGACAAGGCTCGAGGCGAGGAACATAACAAACCAACGTGGAACATGGGTTAAAAGAATAACCATCATCCTGTACATTGTAAAGACTGTCAAACAACTGGAAACAAGTCCCGGAAGATCTAACGCACAGCTGCTTAAGAAAGAAATTATTCAACACCAAGATAACAGAAATAGAAGATTCTTTCGGACAATCTGTGGTGACTCATGACAGAATTCTTGAATTAAGGACTATTGCACAGATTTTTGTACAGAGATATACACACACCAACGTATGTGTTAATATTCAGTGATCACCAAGCAGAATAGACAACTGTTATGAGGAAACAAATGGCACATCTTCCATAAGCATGGCTATATTTACTAGTCAGGTTGGAAATGGGTGTTATTCCAAGCACATGCATTGCTGCGGACTCCACAGCTACCAATGGCAGGCACTGGAGAGCTCTGCACGGAGAGGTGCTCAATGGGTCCATTATGCTCAACCTCAAAGTAACTGCAACTCCCACCACCTTTTTTCTCTGAATAATGCACCTCTGAAAAATGCCTCTCACAATCCTTGCTAGAAGACCCCATAAAGTGCACATATATGAAAAAGAAAGACCGGTTCGTCCTCTAGGTACCAGCTCACCAATAAACAACATTAGAGTGCGGCCAATCCCTACGGCATTGGGACATTAATTCGAACACGCAGGCCGGCATCAGAAAGACTGACAGATTCACCACAGATCTCTGGATTCAGTTAATTCAAAAGTATGTGCTCATTGGGGCCCAGAATCAATCAATCATTATATTTGTAAAGCGCGCTACTTACCCGTGAGGGTCTCAAGGCGCTGAGGGGAGGGGGGAGAGCTGCTACTGTTCGAAAAGCCAGGACTTGAGGAGTCTCCTGAAGGTCAGTAGGTCCTGTGTCAGCCGTAGGTGGAGGGGAGGGCGTTCCATGTCTTGGCGGCGAGGTGGGAGAAGGATCTGCCGCCGGTGGTTGCTCTTCGGCTGCGGGGGCCGGTGGCGAGGGCGTGGTCGGCGGAGCGGAGCTGGCGGGTGGGGGTGTAGAAGTTGAGGCGGCAGTTGAGGTACGCTGGTCCGGTGTTGTGGAGTGCTTTGTGTGCGTGGGTGAGGAGCTTGAAGGTTATCCTTTTGTTGACGGGGAGCCAGTGCAGGTCTTTCAGGCGGGGTGTGATGTGGCTGCGGCGCGGGATGTCGAGGATCAGACGTGCTGAAGCGTTCTGGATGCGTTGGAGCCGTTTGAGGAGTTTCGCCGAGGCTCCGGCGTAGAGGGTGTTTCCGTAATCCAGTCTGCTGCTGACGAGAGCCTGGGTGACCGTCCTTCTGGTTTCGGTGGGGATCCACTTGTAGATCCTGCGAAGCATACGGAGGGTGTTGAAGCAGGTGGAGGAGACGGCGTTGACCTGCTTCGTCATGGAGAGGGTGGAATCGAGGATGACCCCTAGGTTGCGTGCGTGGTCGGTGGGTGTGGGGGCCGTTCCTAGCGAGGAGGGCCACCAGGAGTTGTCCCAAGCCGAGGGGGTGGATCCGAGGATGAGGACCTCCGTTTTGTCTGAGTTCAGCGTCAGCCGGCTGTTTCTCATCCATTCGGCGATGGCCGTCATTCCCTCGTGGAGGTAGGTTTTGGCTGTGTGAGGGTCTCTGGTGAGGGAGAGGATCAGCTGGGTGTCGTCGGCACAAACTTGTTTTGGCACAGATTCTGGTGCCATTTCTAGGGTTTATATGCCATTGGCCTCCTTATTTGGAAGCTACAATAGAGAACTCACCCTCATTGACTATCTATATGACCCTTTACTGAACAGTTCTTTTAACATAGATTGCCGTGATATATATACAGTTAGACTACGCTCAACCCTTACATTTGGAAGGGTGAATCTGAAGCATCACCATCACATACATCTATCTGACGACTGCCCTGAAGAAGTCAAATGTTTTGGACAGAATGCGTTGGCTGCATTCTGCTGTACACACATCTTATATTTCAATATAGCTGAATAAAAAGAAGATTTGAAATACGTCTCTGGAAATAGAATAGTACTTTCTGGCTACTTTGATAAACAACTGTTGCGTGGTACACCTCTGTATCTTGTTTGCTTTGCCAATGTGTTTTAGCCATGTTGTACACCTGCTTGGCTGTTGTTCAGCATGGCTAGACGTTAGTGACGTAGAAGAGAGTGGCGTGGAGTGTCGCAGAGTGGAATGGAGAGGAGTGTATTAGAGTGCCGTAGAGTGGAGTGGCATAGGGCCTGATTTATATATCGGCGGGCAGGTAACACTGTCACAATGGTGACGGATGTCCCATCCCCTGAAATATAAACTCCATTATATCCTATGGAATTTATATTTTGGTGGACAGGATATCTGTCGCCGTTGTGACGGAGTAACCCGTCCGCCGAAATATAAATCAGGCCCATAGAGTGTTGTGTATTGGAGTGACAGAGGGGAGTCGCGTAGCGTGGCGTACAGTGGAGTAGAGTGGACTGGTGTAGAATGCATTTGCGTTGAGTGTTGCAGGGCAGGGTAAAGTGGCGTAGAGTGCAGTGGCATAGAATTCAGCTGTGTACAATTCAGAATCATAGATTGCAGTGGCAAAGGTTAGAGTGTTGCATGGTAGAGCGCAGTGGGGTAGAGTGGTGCAGAGTAGAGCATAGTGTCATACAGTGCAGAGGCATACAGTGCAGTGGCATAGAATGGAGCACTACTGAGTGAAGTGGCGTAGAGTGGAGTGATGCAGAGTGAAGTGGTGTAAAGTGCAGTGAGGTAGAGTGCAGTGGCAAAGAATGCAGTATTGCAGAGTAGAGTGTCAGAGTGCAGTGGTGTAGGATGGCATAGAGTGCATTGGCGTAGAGTGCAGTGGCTTAGAGTAGAGTGGTGTAGATTAGAGTGCAATGGCATAGGGGTAATAGTGGAGTGGTGTAGAGTCGAGTGGACTGGTGTAGAGTGCATTGGTATAGAGTGTTGTAGAGTATAGTGGTGTAGAGTGCAGCCACAGAATTCAGTGGTGTACAATGCAGAGTCATAGAATGCAGTGGCGTAGATTAGAGAGGTGCATAGTAGATTGCAGTGGCATAGAGTGCAGTTATGCAGAGTAGAATGACAGAGTGCAGTGGCGTAGAATACAGTGACGTAGAGTGCAGTGGTGCAGAGTAGAGTGACGTAGAGTAGAGTGGTGCAGAGTAGAATGGCAGAGTGCAGTGGCATAGAGTGGTGCAGAGTAGGCTTGCGTAGAGTGCAGTGGGATAGAATGGTGCAGAGTAGAATGACGTAGAGTAGAGTGGTGCAGAGTAGAATGGCATAGAGTTCAGTGGCATAGAGTGGTGCAGAGTAGACTGGGGTAGAGTGCAGTGGGATAGAATGCAGCTGGCGTAGAGTGCAGTGGGATAGAGTGCAGCAGTGCAGAGTTGAGTGGCGTAGGGTTGAGTGGCGTAGGGTTGAGTGGCGTAGACTACAGTGGTGCAGAGTAGAGTGAGGTGGGGTAAAGTAGAGTGGTGCAGGGTAAAGTGCAGTTGCGTATAGTAGAGTGACATAGTTTAATGAGGAAAGTGGTGTAGAGTGCAGTGGCATAGAGTGCAGTTGTAAAAAGTAGATTAAAGTAGATTAAAGTACCGTACAGTAGATTGACAGAGTGCAGGGGTGTAGAGTGGAGTAGTACATAGTAGAGTGAAGTAGCATAGTGTGTATTGGCATAGTGTGCAGTGGCATAGAGTGAAGTGTTGCAGAGTGGCGGAAAGTGGAGTGACGTTGAGTGGAGTTGTGCATAGTAGAGTGGAGTGGCCTGGAGTGACAGAGTGCAGTGACAGAGTGCAGTGGTGTAGAGTAGTGCAGAGTCTAGAGTAGAGAGGTGTACAGTGAAACAGTGCAGAGTGCAGTGACATGGTATACAGTGGAGTGGAGCATAGTAAAGTGGCGTGGAGTGGAATATCATGTTGCACACTTCCATTAAAGACAACACATCTTTAATTGAAATCACGATAACATTTTCAGACACACAGTTTCATTGATTAAAGTATACAGCGCACTGACAATAAAGTGTGGAAATGTCATCACTTAGTAAGTATAGTGATTTGTTTTGATCGTTTTAAAATATTTGATTCCACCGCACGTCAGAATTACCAAAAAAACTTGCCACATTTGGGCTTTTCTAATTTTGAATCATCATCACAGATTATTTACAGACATTTAAATTTTGTTGTGTGCTAACAAAAAAAATAACATGGTATAGCCTTCCTTAAGCACGCCCCCAGAGCCAGCATGATTGTCACATAAATCCTCTCACTTTGAAGTCACAGAAAGAAAAATAAACACCAAGCTCCCAGAAAAAGAGAGCCTGACATTTGATCTCTGTCTTTGAATGTTTAGCAGATGTTGCAAGAACAAGATTTAAAGGCCTGTTTACAGAATTCGAGCACTGGTGGACCACGAACTCGAGCTGGACAGCCTAAAACAAATAGAACCAGCAAATAGAAAGCAAGCAAATGTGAGTTACGAAGCACAAAGTCAATGGTAAGCAAGGAGCGAAATGCATTCCCTGGGAAGCTTTCCGAATATCCCCAAGATGTTGTTAGCAAAGAAGACCGTTGCGCTGTCTGGTAGGCTTCGCCCTAAAAAGGAGTTGGAAGAGGGAATTATCGCAGCAGTCGCAGTGGGATTGTGTTAGGACACCCTACACTGAAACATCGATTGAATATCCCACTTCACCAGCTGGGCCAGACAAAGGCTCGGTTATGGAGTTGAAAGCTAATGTGTAATGACTATATGTGTCTGTGAATGTACATGGAGTCCATTGTCTCAGACACCCCTCACTTTTTGATTCTGCTCTTCCCGTAAACATTAACCTCTTTGTAATCCTTGATCTTGGTCGCCATTTGCAGACTATAATATGAGGACGGGCACCGGATTGAGAGGAGTTAACTTGCAGCAGGCTTGAAATGCCAGGCAGGACAACAGCTGGATTGTACTGAACCCCACGAAGAATGTACCCGTTATGTTCATCGAATGCTCCCAATAGTGGTGCTGCTCTGAGATCTTGCCTTTGCTTTCGTTTCTCCAGTTTTTCATTTTAATGAACTAGACTCGTAGTTCTTAATGTGCGTTTAGCCCCTTTTTTCTGAGGCCTGATAAGCCAGCCCCAGGAGTGTCCAGCATGTTTCCGACTCTAATCTCTCCGCCTTTGAATATGTAGAGCTGTCTGCAGCATCCGAGGCCAGGCGGCCGACACTGAACCCTAGGTAACAAAATACTCATTAGTGACACACCGAGTTAACAGTACATGGCAAGCAGCCAGGTTACTAATGAGCCGATCACGGCGTGACGAAGGAAAACAAATGGCCCCTTCCTTGGAAATTTCACATCAGGCGTATATTTGGCAGCTCTCAGTCGCCCCCAGCCATCTCTTCTCAAAGGCAGCCGGTAAAAGCCACACAAAGCTATTTTTTTAGCTGGTGAATTCAGCCACGGGTGTAATGGCATCTCTACATCTGGGGTACGAATTTGTAACCGAATAAATGTTTGCTAACACTTTCCAAAAAGAGACATAAGAGAAGGAACAACTATATTAATCTTCTGTTACATGGGTTTAAGGCAATTTACACTGCTGCTTATCTTAGCTGTATGATGCAAATGCTTACATCAGTTAGTGGGCTGCAGCCAGGAAGGCTATTCCAGAGAATGGCCTGTCAGTGGAAGCAGCTGTGTCCCAAGTAAGAGAAGTATTCCTTCCTTTCCACCTGTCCCACAGGGCGAGCCCCTCCAGGTGCACAGCACGGCGCTGGCAGCTGTTTGCAGGGAAGTGGCAGAATGAGTTTGTTCTTCAGTGGGGATGTTAGAAGCAGATGAGGGTGTTAGAGCCTGGTGGCAGCTCTGCAAGAGGATGCCTGACCTCTACCACAATGAATATGTGCAGCATGTTGCATAGTACTGTAAAAGAGAGCGTGTTTATTTATTTATGTATTGAGAGTTTTATAAAGCACAAACATGGCCTGGGACTGTCAGAGCTCTATGCAGAATAAACAAACGAAAACGAGTTATCAAAAGGGCCTGGTACAATAAGGTAACAAAATGAGTAACAAAGAGGATGGGTTAATTCTGTTAAAACAGTTGTTGGGGTGGGGCAGATTCAATATTGCTATGGGACAGTACTCAAGAGATGCTCTCATTCCTTAATAATGCCCAGTCTCGGCATTAAGTACCTTTAGAAGAGAAGAGAATTCTCCCTCCTCCCGAAATCCTGAAAGGAAGGGTCTGGGGGCATCTCTGATGGTTGAGAGGTCCAGGTCCTGGGTGTCCTTCCAGTAAAGGGGCAGGACGACGATCGGTCTTGAATCCAGGTGACTATAAGAGTAGAGAGTTTGAGCTGCTCAGGGAGCGCCAGCCTCCAGAGATGGGGAGTTTCTGAGCCAAGTATTTAGGAGTCCCTTAGTAGAGTGCTTTGTAGGTGATATAGGCTATCTTTAATGTGCAGCATGCTTCAATGGGGAACAGCTGGAGTGTGATCAGTGAGGTGGTCACTAGACTAGTCTTGCAGCTGCATTGAGTGTGGCCTTTAGTGGAGCAAGGTGAGATTTCGGTGTGCCCGTTGGAACTGCAATTACATGGTCGAGTCTGGAGATTACAAGTGCTTGTATCAAATTTTCAAGGTCATGAGGAGGAGTGAAAGACTTGGTTATTTTTAGTAGCCCGAGTTCGTATCGAGTGCCCTTGGTAGTGGAATAAATGTGAGCAATCATATTCAAGTGTTGGACTACACAGATTCCAAGAGATTTGGGACAGTAAAGGATGTTGTGGGTGCATTTGAGTGTGTTCAGGCATTTGAGCCAGTTTTGGGTTGGAGGAGAGTTGTGAGGGGAGAGGAGAAGGAAACTGTCTTCAGTAGGCTAAGTTTTAGGTGGTTGACAGATACCCAAGATTGTACTTCTTTAGAGTTTGATTTAGGTGAAGTAGATCCTGGAGAGAAGAGATTTTAAGTTAGAACTGTGTGTCATCTACATACAGATGATATGCAATATTGGCCTGTGACAGACCAAGACTACGGGATCCATGTAGACATGTTTTAGTGGGTTAACTAGAGAATAACTTACCTTCACAAACACTCCTGCTATGGCCACTGGTCTTCAGAACCATCCTGGATCCTGAAGGAGCGGTGAAGGATCTCTACACCAAGAATGGACTCTCCAGATAAGCACTGACGGAACTCAACACCAAGACTGGCTCTCAGGATTTGCACTGAAGGAACTCTACACCAAGGACTGACTCTCAGGATTAGCACTGGAGGAACTCCTCAGCAAGAACGAACTCGGGGTTTGCACTAAAGGAACTCTACACCAAGAATGGACTCTCCAGATAAGCACTGAAGGAACTCAACACCAAGGACTGACTCTCATGATTAGCACTGGAGGAACTCAACAGAAAGAACTTAGTGCCTGAAAGAAGAATCTAAGGATTTTGAAGTGGATGGGCCCGAAGGGCCTGCTTAGATGGTCAGGCTCCAATTTTTACTGATCACAGGATAGCCGAGTAGACGCTGTGTTGTGTAGATGCCCTGCACGGATTATTAAGTGGTCAGTGTCTGCCAGACTTAACTGAAGATATGAAACTCCGCTATAGCTGAATGTCAGACCTCGCTAGACTTGAGACCAGAGCCCGACAGATCGAAAGCTTATGCGGCCCATTCATTCAGACACCTGGCGCCAGCTTACTGCATTCTTCACCGCTGGAGATTTGACATCTTAGGACCTGGCTCAATGGGAAGAAATTCACATGTGCCGCTGACAACAATTTGGGGTGCCTTTTATTTTCATCCAGTTACCCTTCACCCCATTTTGAGCTCTTCTTTCCTTTGTGGGAGATTTTGCTGGTTCAAAAGTCTGAATCCTCGGATCAAATGTTAATAATTTTTGCTAAATAAACTCACATTGAACATTTCTATTGTCATCAAAATTTCGTTTGAACAGACCCTTCCCTTGGTTGGAATGAACAGGGACTAACATGTGAAGCTGCGTTCGGGTTCACGTCACAGTGACTCTCCACTCTTGTAGCCGCAACTTTCCATTGAAAAATAATTGTATAATAGAATAGAGAAACAATCAACACAAATATTTATTTTATAAGCATGACCACCATGCAACTTGAGGACTATGAAGCATCCACCCTTATGGTTTAAAAAAAAGCATGTATGGTTATTACAATGCACCTGGCCGGGCACAGCAATTTAGGTAAACTGAAAAATAAAACTGCCTACTTGTCTTTAATTATATTTCTTAACTTCCATCTGAGAAGTAAATTAAGACAAAAAGCATGGTCCTCTCTGCTCCACTGCTCAAGCTAATCATCCATCCACAGCAGGGCAGCAGCCGATCAACTGCCCATGTTGGACAGAAGAATGACAAATATCCCCAGAGGAAGCAACAAAGCACTGGTTCCAAAGGGGCATCACAATATCACTGGTCTACAAAGGACAAAACATAGCCCCTGCGCCAAAAGGGCAATAAAAAGGGCCCCCACGCCCAGCGGGCATAGGATGGCACCTATATACTGGGGCATCAGAGTATCCCCTCACACCTGAGGACATCAAGCGGTCACAGGTCCTCGAAGAAAGTAAATTAGCACCATTCCTCAGATGCAGCAGAAGAGCACGTGCCCACAGGCAGCATAAGATCACTGGTCCAAATAGGCAATGGGATATGTAGCATCACCAGAGACAGCAGAATTGTACTTGATCCAAGAAGCTTTAGGTCATCATCTACCCGACGTAGGGCAGTAAAATATCACCTGTGTCCAGAAGATCACTTGACCCAAAATGCATCAGGGACACTCAAACCACCAGAGGCAGAAGACCTATACATGCCCCCACCAAGCACCAGGCTATCGCTTGTCTGCAGGAGGCAGTACAAAGGAGGATGCATAGTTTGCTGCCCCGGAAATCACAAATGACGGAAGAAAGTCAAGTGCATTAGCTGGCAGCACCTATGGTGCACATGTCACCACTCCAGAGAGTACAAATGAGGGTGGGCAGTCACATGTGCCATCAGGCATCCTCACTGGCGATGCCGATCTCACAGCTTCAGGAAAGCACACAACTGATGGTGGGCAGTTACATGTATTATCGCTGTCGATACACGTCACCACTTCAGGTAAGCAAGCAACTGATGGTGGCAATTCACATGTACCATCACTGATGATGCACATCTCACTGCTTCAGGAAAGCACACGACTGATGGTCGTCGCATGCACCATCTCAGACGATGCACATATCACTGCTCCAGAGAGTACAAATGAGGGTGGGCAGTCACATGTGCCACCAGGCATCTTCACTGGCGATGCCCATCACATTGTTCAGGAAAGCACACAACTGATGATGGGCAGTCACATATACCATCACTGTGCACAACTGATGGTGGGCACTTACCTGTACCATTGCGGACGATGCACGTCACTGTTTCAGGAAAGCGCACAACTGATGGTGGGCAGTCTCATGTACCATCGCTGATGATGCACATCTCACAGCTTCAGGAAGGCACACAACTGATGGTGGGCAGTCACATGTACCATCGTTGATGATGCGCTTGTCACTGCTTCAGGAAAGTACAGCGGAAGATGGGCAGTCACATGTACCACCAGGCAGCATACCTGACTATGCACAACTTATGGTGGGAATGCACATGCACCAGGCAGCATCATTGGTGATGCTCTACTGATGGTGGGAATTCACATGCACCAGGCAGCATCACCGAGGATGCACTACTGAAGATGAGCTGTCACATGCACCAAGCAGCATCACTGGCGATGCACAACCAATAGTGGCAATTTACATGCACCAGGCAGCATCACCAATGATCACAACTGAAGATAGGCAGTTGCATGCACCAGGCAGCATCACTGGTGATGCACAACTGATGGTGGGAATTCACATGCACCAGGCAGCATCACCGATGATGCACAACTGAAGATGGTGAGTTGCATGCACCAGGCAGCAACACTGACGATGTATTGCTAGTTGCACAAGGAAAGTACTGCTGAGCTTTGGCAGTGTTCTGTAGCAGTTCTGCACCCGGCAGCATTATTATGGTGCACAGATTACAGCACCAGGTAGGCACAATTGGTGTTTGGCAGTTCTGTGCAGCAGAAAGCATGACTAAGGTTGTACAGCTCACGGGTCTTGGAAAGCACAAGACGGCTGGCACTGTCCTGCACCAGGAAGCATGACTAAGAGTGCACAGCTCACTGCTTCAGGAAAGTACAACTAAGGACGTCAATCCACTAGGAGATAAACTGCATCTCACTACACAAGGAAAGCATGAATGGGGGCGCTGTTGACTGGGTACCCTGAAAACTCGACCAGATGACACAGTTTACTGCACCAGGGATCAGACACTACAATAAACGTTCCACTGGTGCAGTTTACCCAGTTAATACAAATATATTTTTTCAATGGTGAGCGGATGAGGTCGATGAAAAATCGCACTGAGTGGTAAAAAGATACAGAATCAGTCCCCTGGAAAGGACCACTGGAAGTTCATGCTCGCTGCAGCAGGAAAGTATGCAGAGGGTGTAGAGATCCCTGCACGTGGGAAACAGGACTGACTGCAAAAATCCCAGAGTCGTAAGACGTAATTTCCAGTGGGACGAACAAATGGGGGTGAAGACAGGAAGTTTAAGTGCCTCTTCCTCCCCCAGCATCCCACCCACATCTCTTCCCCATCAAGAATCGGCACTGAACTTCATGCACTGAAAAGGAATTTTTGGAAACCCCAAACTCACAATCACGAATACCCTTGCCCCCAAGCATGTCGAATTTCTGTGGCAGCCCTACTGAGCAGGGCCAGACTGGGAACCCAAAGCAGCCCTGGCAAATTTTGTCCGGCCATCCTCGGTACGGTTCATAGTGAACAAGCAGCGAGTGAGCCAGACAACTACAAGGAAGACTTGGGCAGATTCTCTCCCCTCCCACCCCCAGACATTGTTTGGGAAATAAAATTGCCAAAAATGGTGCATTCTACAGCACTTTCTTAATTATATTTTCAATTGTATGAGCTTTTAAAGCACAAGTCTTTGTCGGGGCTCTTCAATGACACTCTCACTCAGGACCGGACTGGGAAACCAAGTTAGCCCTGGCAATTTTTACGGACCCCCCCCAACCCCCCCTGCTGCTTTTGTTACTGGGAGCCGATATAGCAGCACCGCTGCAAAACAGGCCCCCAGTAACAGAAACAGCCCCCACGGCTGCAAATTCGGCCCCCACCCTTCAAGCCTCTTGGGAAAATGCCTAATGCCCGCTACGGCCAGTCCGACCCTGCTCTCACTTTCAGTCTCCAACAGTGCCTCTCATCTCTCCATCAGTGGTGGCCTGCATTATTTGGGGGTGGTGGTGCGGGCAGGGCACAAGAGGGCTGGGGGAAACGGTAAAAATATAAAATAAATAAAAGCAAACACTTACCTTGCCGCGCCTGTCCCGCGTCTCTGCTCCTGCTCTTCTCGTCAGACCGAGGAACAGGAAGCACAGCAAAGGCTCCCCTGACCAATCACAACGCTGCAATGCAGCATTGTGATTGGTTTTGAGCTCCTGGTTCGATGCTCAACCAGGGAATGGGGGCCTGGGCTTGTTCTCCAAACAGACTGTAATGCAGCCTTCATGGAGAATGGGTAAAGCGTGCATGACTGATTTGGGCGGTCCGAGAGTGCCGACCAAACAGTCATTGCGCACTTAGGAGTGGGCAAACCACTCCTCACCTGCCCTGCTCCGACAGCAGAGCAGAGCAGAGCGGCCCCGCCCACCCGCCCATCCGCAAAGGAAACATAAAATGATAACTGAAAGTTATTATCATATTTCCTTTACTTCACTGCTCAAAAGCAGTGGGGCGACGCTCCTCCGCCATAGCAGGGGGGCTGCCCCTGCTCTCCATAGCCCCTCTCTCACATGTATTTTATTTGTTTGTAGCACCTTTCATTCCGGTGTAGGTCAGAGCACTTTACATCACACACATACAGAGACAATGAATCACAAGGGAGTAGCCAGGAAACAAAATAACCCCCCACTTTGAACAACTTTTGGCATGGTTTTGAGTGAGTGAACATCCAAAGCGCACAAGCACAGACTTATCTAGAGTTCAAGGGTGTGGGTTTTGCAATTATCAAAACAATTAGTCTAAAAACATCATATTTTCTGGGCTTTCCTTGAGAAGTGCTTAAAAAACCAAGGTTTGCTTGCCGAGACTGATCTTCCGCAGGGTTTTGGGGGGGTTCCCTCCAAGAAAGTAATGATGCCTATAACGTCCTCAACATCCAAATGGTGCTTCTAATCAACTTGCCCAGATCACATTGAGAATACATCCGATTTTCCATCATCCTGTGTTCCAAATGCAGCAACAAAGGCATATTAAATTACTCCTCATTACCCTGTGTGATATAGCTCTGAGAAGATACGCATCTCCTATCTGTTCATCCTTACAGGGGCTAAGCCACACAAGATGAACTCTGGCACTGAAAAACGACCTCGCTGTCAAGCAACAGGCTGGCACAGCAAGGCTCAAGCTGGACATATTTCAATTGTCCTCTTCTACGTTTAATGGCAACTGCAAAATTGGGGAAGAAGAAAACGAATATTGCAGTGTAATTCAGCCTTATATTTGATGGATTTGATGTTTGCAGCAGTACCTCGTCTTGTCAATAATTAAGGTTGTATTTTAGTACAAACCAGACAGAAAACACTGGAGAAACCAGTAGCGCTCAGCTCCAGTTCCAAGCACTTGTAATGTGGCAGCGAAACCGGCCGCTGCTGCACTCTACAGTGTTGCACCAGAGTTCATCCTCTGTCATGATCCTCACACTCTACTTGTGATTTTAAACACCGAAGTACAGCCAGTGTCACCATCCATAAAAGTAGCCAGAAAAGGCCCTCAGACAGGCTTCTATCAAGAGGACTCTGCCTGTGGATTACAATTACATTGTGTAACAAAGCAGAACAACGTGTATTTGTAAAGCGTACATTCACCCAAGGGTATCTTGGCACTGAATAACAGATGTTTATTGTTACCCAAATCCATGGTACTCATTTTAATTGATCTCAGAAGGATGAAAAGCTGAGTGGACCCACCTGGATTTGACCCTGTGACATAAGTTCAACTACAGGCCCCTACAATGGACACATTAGTCCACTAAGCCACCAGACCTGGCTAATTGGTGCAACCTCTCACAAGGGCAGCACTGCTTGGTTCGCTGGCAAGTTCTTCATGAATGTCACCAGCCTAGAGGGCTCAGTAGGTGCCTCTCAGCCCCCGCTTAAAACTGGTGGAGCGGGGGCCTAACGATGCCACCGATGCATCATACATGTGAAAATCAGTGTATAGAAAATGTTCCAAAGACAAAGGAACTACAAGGTGTAGGCTTCAGATGTCATCCATACGGGTAGGCATTTTTTAAGAGTGCTTGGTCTGGAGAAGCACAAACTCAATATTCAGAATGTAACACAGTGGTTTGGGTCACATTTGCTATTAAGAATTTATTTCTACCCAAACAAACCCCTTTTCGCAACATTAGGGTAATGAGAGACTGGGGAAAAAACAACTTTCGAACCTGTACCATGCAGTTTGCATGCAGCTCTTTGATGCAGTTCATAGCTCACTGTGCTAGATTACGATTGCAATTTGTGAACTGCACAGTAACAATAGGATCTCTGTGCCAAAAGTAGTAACCCACTGAGCTATGCACATAAAATACTGTTCTGTGATTTACATGGTACATGTTCTTTGCAGCAGGCACATTAACCCTCTGCGCTACCTTAGAGGAGCCAAAACGTCCACGAGATAAAACTCCATCTCTCTCCAGCAGATACATTAATTGCCAGTGTTAGCTTGACACTTTTATTGTTGCCTGAAAACTGATGACTATACAAGTACCTCTGCAGTGGGTGCTTTCAAAACTGCTGCACAATACAAAACCGGCCCCCAGTAACAAAATCAGCGCCCACCCTTTCAGCTTTGTGAGAAAACGCCCGATACCCGGTATGGCCAGTCCGGCCTTGGTACTGAGAACATGCACTCGACAGTGCCCTCTGCAGGTGGGGTGAAAGGGCATACTCTTCCACTTGGAACACACGTTTGTTGTACCAAAATAGGCTTTTCTCGAGAAACGAAATGAGAAGTGTGCGGTGGTGATTTGATTTCTCGCCTGATGTGACTCATGGTCAGTGCGGGCAGATCCCATCAGGGTGAAGGAAAGGTGTTGGCCTAAAACAAATCATGTGCCAAGAAGCCTATGGCAAGGTAATTACAAGGTGAGAGGTAGAGGAAACAAACCCAAGCACGTCCTCCTACTTATGCAATAAAAACACACAAGGTGCTGAGTATCCAAGGAACTTGGTGAAACAAAACGTTAGGGAAACGTCCTGGCCCACGGGCTCCACCAGAGATACTTGAGAGGCCACCTCACATACGACTTACCGCGGTGAGGCGACCTCTCAACTATCTCTGGTTGAGCCCGTAGGTCAGGGCGTATTCCTCTTGGGATCATAACTTTTTTCACAAGTTCTAGAATATTTGTGTTTTCAATTAATTAAGTATAACAAAAAAACAAGGAACCCTGGAAGTCAGCGGGGACCAAGGGTGGCGTTGTGTTTAACAGAACAAAGGTCCCACACAAAAAGAATGTAAACTTAAAATTTCACAATTTCATGATAAAAATTGGAATAAACAAATGTTTAAATTACAAGATAGGTATTTAATGCTAGTGTAGATGAAACAAGACAATATTAACACGTGGGCAACCGTGACAAGGCAGAGGGAAATCGGCCGATTTCCTTGCCCCAGGCAAGTGACTTAAAATTGTGACTTTCCAATATACGTGAATATAAATAAACACAAGTCACAGTAGAGGTTACATCTCATACTCCACAACCAGTACAAATAGTAGTATAGAGTTAGGGATGTCTGTGTCGACGACGTTTCAATCCCGCAGAGAGTATCGGGATCTCATCAGGACTAATAGATAGAGCAGGTGCCTGAGAAGTTGCCAAGAGTGCGGCAAGTCAAAGAGCCGCGATGAGCAAAGCCAGAGCGAGTTGCTGGCTGAGAAGTCCGCCGGAAGCAATTACGGGACGTTGGGAAAGTTGCGAGATCGTCGGGTGCACGGGTCTCCAACCTGGGAAGGTGCCTCCCGGCCGGGAGGCTATGGTAGAGGATCGGCGTGCAGGTAGGCAGGTCAGGGAAGGAAAGATTGCAGCTGCGGTCTATGCCGGCATTGACCGCAGCTGCACGCTGTACTCCGGATCGTCCAGCGCGTCGTGGCTCCTTCCTACTGCCGCCATCGAGCAGGCGTACGGCTCCGACCCCTGGTTCCAGGGTCGCACTGCACAATCTTTCCTTCCCTGACCTGCCTACCTGCACGTCGACACAGACATCCCTAACTCTATACTACTATTTGTACTGGTTGTGGAGTATGAGATGTAACCTCTACTGTGACTTGTGTTTATTTATATTCACGTATATTGGAAAGTCACAATTTTAAGTCACTTGCCTGGGGCAAGGAAATCGGCCGATTTCCCTCTGCCTTGTCACGGTTGCCCACGTGTTAATATTGTCTTGTTTCATCTACACTAGCATTAAATACCTATCTTGTAATTTAAACATTTGTTTATTCCAATTTTTATCATGAAATTGTGAAATTTTAAGTTTACATTCTTTTTGTGTGGGACCTTTGTTCTGTTAAATTCAATTAATTAAGAACACAAGTACAGCTCCAAGACCTGTCCAAGGAAAGGCACAGAAAACCAACACTAGCCCCCTTGCAATAGATTTTCCTAAGTCTAGCTCCGAGAAGTCACCCACTTATGTCACTCAAAGGAACCAGTCACAAGCCCAGAGAATTGGTCTTGGAAGCCACATGTAACACATCCTGTCCCATGAAGTAATCTGAAGTAAACCACTGGCAATAACTGTAAGCCTAGCGCCAAAAGGCCGTCTGAAGGAAATCTCAGAAAAACACAGGTGAAGTGTCAAATAGCCAACTAACGAAAGACGAGCTCAGTGAAGGATCAAGACCAAAGGGAGCCCCAGAAAGCAAACCACCAGCATGCCACTGAAAGAGCATAATGACAAAAGAGCATCAAAGAAAGCCACTGTAAACAAACAAGCATGCCCACATTTAAAAGGCATCCTGATGTTGTATACAAAACAAGCCTAGCGCCATGAAGCCATTTAAAGAAGCCACAAAACACAACCGCGAACCCAGGGAAAAGAGGGCACCGGAAGTAAAGAATGGAAAACACGAGTACACGTCAAGGGGTTTCTGAAGGGTGGCATCAGGGTGAAGAAGAAAAAAAACAGCAAGGTCAGCATCAAGAGACTGTGGAGGGGAGTCCAGGAAAACAAATACAAAAAGTTCTGAAGAAATGGAAAACAAAGGCACAGGGATAGGGAGGGGGCAGGGGGCGGGGAGGGGGGGAGGGGAAGCCATGATGGTGCCTGACGCAAACAAGAAATAACAAATGAGTAGGGTACACAAACAAACCAAGAGCAAGACAATTATATCCAGGAGAGTAGGGGGTTTCTTAACAGCTAGGTCACGGTGCCATCCCCGGAATCTATTTTCAGCCCAACTTCGGCCATGAAAGCGCTTGAAGGCGCTCGGTAAACTCTCTCCGCCCACCTGTCAGGAGCCGGCCCCCAACCTTTGAGCCATCCATCCGATTCCTACCTCTTGGCAGCACCCGGTCCTTCCTGGTGAGCTACCCTTGTCGGAGCCCTGTGAGGGGAGCACCAGTGCCGAGTGTACGGACTGCAAAAAGTCTCACTTTCAGGAACTGACTGTGACATGACGGAGTAAGTCTGCCCACATGTGAGGAAATCCGAAGCCAGCGGGCAGGGAGGAGCCGGCTGTAGAAAGGGGCGGGGCCAGCGTGGCAGCGGTAACATTCTAGGACTTGAGAGCTCAGAAAGAACGTCAGTCAGTGAGTGCTGGCAAGAACGTCGGTCAGTGCTGGCACGGGGGCACGGAGCCAGTCCCCTCTGTGGCCCTGAAAGGGAACTTGTAGGGGTAGAGTGACAAGGTGGGGGGTGGCATGTCACCTCTGCGGCTTAAGGGCTCAGGAAGGGAACGTATAGGCTGGCAGAGGGATGTGCAGCCCCGCACCTTTCCAGCTCAGGAAGAGAGCCAGTGGGGATAATGCAATGAGGGAGGGGCACAGGGGTACAGAGCCAGTCACCTCTGGGGCTTGCGGACTCAGAAAGAGCTCCTGTATGGGTTGACACATGCAGAACCCGTCACCTCTGCAGCTTGAGGGCGCAGGAAGCATAGCTGCCAAGGTTTCAGATTGCTGAAGAGTGACATTTTCATAATTTCAGTGTAATTATGAGTGACATTCAACGACTATGAGTGACATTCAACGACTATGAGTGACACTTTCTTGCGAGCAAAATCAAACAATGAAGACAAGGGAAACGTATACATATCAGAAAGTACACCTATTTGAACAACGAGAAACACTAAGAAGATCTTAAAACTGATTGTACGGATGGCATGACGCCGTTCCTATGCATTATTCATTGTAAATCTTGCATAAACATCACGTGTTTCAACATCCATTCTAGAGCATCACATTGCATTTAGGGGAGTTATTACTTAAATAAACTATGTTGCATGTACATAACTGCTTTATTCTATTAACTGTGAAAGTGCCACAACTCAAGTATTGAAATGTCACACATGAGAACACTGCATACAAGGAGTATTGCACATAAACAACCTAAAACATGGCAAATAACTCCAGTTTTAAATCTGTAATAGGCACAATCCCATGTTCACCTCTCCCTACTACCTTCAGTTGTAGCCATAGATGATGCTGCTCAACAACACCTTGTCAACTGCCCCAAAAATTAAGTGAGACAGTCAGCTGACTCATGGACACCGCCACAGACAGACAGGCACTGGGCAAGCCTCTTCTTCAGAGGAAGTCACTGTGAGCCAGCAGCCATGGTGCTTTAGTCTATTAAAACAAGTCTCATCAACCCCAATTAAAATCATGATTACCCCGAAAGCGGTCCGCGCTACCTACCCAGCCCTGCAGCCAGCAGCACAGATGAGCTGCCTACATTTAAAATTAAGAGAGTCAACACAGCTGACTCGCGGACAAGTAGCACTAGGCAGCTGAGGCACACAGGTCATTCACAGCAGGCAGCATTAATTCAACATTACTGCTCGACTCACCGACACCCAAAAATAATTATACCCCGGTCCGCCCCCTCCCCCTTCCCTCGGACGCACAGATCACACCACAGCAGGGCTGTCACAGAGAGCTATCAAATGCTGCTCTACTGAGAGACGCTGCTGACATGTGTGAACTTCTGCTACATGGCACTGGCATAGGGTGACCAGAATTTAAAGCCAAAAACCGGGACATTTCACAAAAATAGAAGAAGGACTACAATTTTACTTCAAGCGAGCGCGCAGAATGACAGCGCTCCTCAGCAGAGAATTACAGACCAGGCAGTTAGAACTTACATAAAATGCAATTTTTAAACCCTGTAGCATGCCTGTTAATTAAATTGCTTTCTTGAAAGAACTGCTAACTATCCCTGCTTTGTAAAGCATAAAAAAGCACCTCCCGTCGTTTTCTGTCGACCCTCTCTAAAAACCGGGACAGGAGCTAAATTTCCTGAAATCTGCCGGGACAGCTGTTGAAAAACCGGGACCGTCCTGGCAAATCCGGGACACCTGGTCACCCTACACTGGCAGGCAGGTGATCATGACCGTGCTACAACTGCTAATTTAGTAAAACCAATTGCCAACCAAATAGCAGATAAATTAGACACACTTCAGGGGGCACTGTGACGCACACTTAATTTGCGAGGCTCATTGTAGCAATTCGGCTCGCGGCCGCAACAACTCCTGCTGGAAGACAAGCGCGCCGCGGCCGTCCGTCCGTCCGGCGCCGGCCTGCAAAGTCTTCTCAGACACTGTGACCTCTCAGTGGCAGCTGGAGCACAGTGGTGTACTGGGCTCCACAGCGGCCTCTGGCCGCGGTCCGTGCCGGGAGTTGGGAACGTTCGGGTCCGTTGGTCGCGTTGCAGGGCTTAACATTAATTTTAAAAGTATAACTGCATGCCCCGCCCTCCCTCCAATAGAATTGTAGCCACCCCTCGGGACACTGTGGAGGCAGCAGGACACCCGACCCCGCTTATTAGTTTCTGCGCGGCCGGTGTCGGGAATTGTTACAATGTAGCTAGCTGCTGCTCAGCCAGCCCCCATAAGCCGCCTGCTGTGAGCAGCGCGCACGCTATGGCACATTGCCACTCCACCAGCGTTGAGACAGTTTCAGTCAGGAATTGGAAACTAATAGCAGTCCTGTGGTTAACAGACAGGCCAGGCGCTATCCCTATAATGCGTGACTTTGCATTTCAGTGCGGTGATGCGGACCACCACACTGAAATGCGTTAGTCTAACGCCTGATGCGTGGTACTTAGCAGGACTGAGGAAGAGAACCTGTGGTGGCCGAAGAATGAAGGAGGTGGGACAGGGGTAACTAGCCTGTCACCGCTGGGGTTCAGAAAGACAGCATGTGAGGGCAGGCACAGGCAGGGTTCCAAGTGGGATGAAAAAGTAGGGGCGAAAGGGGGTGTCTAAAGGAGGCGTGGGCCTTGTAATTAAAGGTGTGGCTTAAATACAAACTACATTTCTGTGGCCCCTTAGCGTGCCACCCAGCTGGTACTTTGGTGTCTCTTGGAGCTTTCCGTTAGTGCATCTAGATATACAACACAACAACTCACATACACCTAAAACCAGACAGGACTATTGGCCAAGTCAATGATTATTTGCGGTTTACGATAAATATGTAACAACAAGAATTTTGTTATAAATAATTAATATTGAAAAGGTTTCACTTCTTAAAACTGCGAAAAAAGGCAATACATGCACAAGAGGAAGACAGATACAGAACTCTCAAATATTCCACTATCATGTGCGAGTACCTCATCCAATTCATTAATTTTTTTCCTTTTTGTTCTGGGATTTGCAGTCTTGCTTACCCCCACTAACAAATCAGGACTACAAGTCCCAGAAATCTAAGTAATAAGGCTGGATTATAATGGTCAGTGGGAAATTTGTAATTTCTTGCAATAGTAAAAAAGGCGAGGGAGAGACAGAATGGGTTAGAATAAGGTAAACAGAAAGGGAATGGAGATAATGTATGCAAGTACCAATCACTAACAAATGCTAATGCATCCTTACTGTTTGTGTAGTGTGCACTGAAAGAAATATGTAGGTGGTGGGCATAGTAGCAAGCTGATAATTTCAAAGCATGTTACGTTGACTACCGCTTGCACAGCCCGACTATGCCTAATGTCCTGTATATGTAGGTTTTTAAGAGATCCACTTTCTGGAAAATGTCCACTGAGAAAGCCCATAAAGGTTTTGCACTGGAATCTGCACCAGGATCACCTAGGTACTAAGGCAGAACAAAAAATTGCTTTCTTGGAACCCAGGCAAATGATGAGTGACCTTTCACCTAGACGTTTCTCGCTAAATGTTGAAAACAAATACTACTGACCTGGTCTCCCTATGTCAAAACAGGAAGACTGCCATTTTCCCAGAGGGCCTTGTGTGGCTGGCAATTTTGCTTACCTAGCTGACTGTTGCTGCAGCCAAGAGGAGTATTGTTCCCGTCTCTTCACCCAGCACCACATGTTTATGAAACGATCCCTGGGAAAGCCCGCTGGGAGTTGTAGTCCTAGAGAGGCCAGTCACCAGCAAGAAGTATAGGCTTTTAAACTACTTCCCCCAAATATCAGTGGTGCCTCCTGTACTGGTTGATGGCAGACCAAGCTGGGGCTGCCTGTCAGTATGATCTCTAACAGGACAGTACTGATGGTTTTGTTGCCCTATGTGCTGGCATACCACCAGCCCAGTAACCATCCCCACCCCTGATTCAGCTGACGATGACGAAGCTGCGGGGGAAAAACATCTAAACATAATCCAGGTATAACAAATGCTGCCTCCAAAGGGACCGATACAATACTTGACCCACTGTCTCTTGGCTAAGTTTGCACAATACAAATAGCTCCTACATACATTCACACAACCAACCCTAAGGAAGTTTGCATAGCGCTAAAAAGCTGCAAGCACCCAAGTGTTTGCTTTCTAAGGGATTGAAACTTCTGGATCAACTGAACAAGTTGGCTTTCAAAATTCTGTCAAAAATATGGTAACTCCTTTTGAAGGCATAAATCATGAGGCAAGATGTTCCACAGCTTAGAGTCCCAAAATGGAAATTTCCGACCCACTACCCAACTGATGCTAACCTTGGCTAACACTAGCCATGGCTTCTCATTTTAGCATGCACTTCTACATGTGCCCTGCAAGGTACAGCTATTTCTTCGATAACCCAGAGCCCAGTTCCATATGATGCCCGGCCTGACAAGGCAAAAGCCTTGAACTGCACTCTTTCCTTCACTGGTAACCAGTGTAATCCCAAGGAATATGTTCCCAATTAGTGGTGTTAGTCATTGGTCGCAAGGCTGCATTTTTAGTTGCCCGGAGTATGACCAGGCTCTTTTTGTGAAGCTGGTCAGCAGTGAGTTACAGCAGTCAACCTTGGCTCCAGTTATGGAACTCCATATGTCAGGAAATACCGAGAAATTCTGTGAAAATAACCACATGATTTCCTCTAGAAATAGGGGCTGGAAATAAAACTAACCAAAGGATTGCTTTTTGCTGGGTTTTTTTCACAGAGATTTTATAGCAATATAGCAAGGCCTTAAAGCACTTTACATTTTTAGTACCTTCCCGTCCTGGTCCTGATGAAGTGGTACTTTTCTCATAGTACTGATGAGGGCAATGGATAATGGACAAAACATGAAAAGCTGTTGACAACAACATATTGCAGATGATAAGCGAAATGATTTTATGAATAGGTTTGTTTTTATGGAGTGTCACCTCTAAATGTGGTACATATCCAAGCGCACCACTGTTTTTATGTGATGTGGCTTTAAATACTGGGCAGTACACCCTGCTCATCTTTCATTGGTTCTGCGCCTAGCTATCGTTGAAGCACTTAGGGGCACATGTACAAAGAAATCGTTTTGCGAGTTCCTGATTGTGAATCTTTGCAATTAGGAAGTCGCAAACAGCGATGTGCTAATGTGTCTTAGACACATTTAGCAATTCCCAGTGGGTCGCAAATGGACCTACCTCATCAATATTCATGAGGTAGGTCACAATTTGCGACCCATTTGGAATCGCTAAAAATACTGGGGCGACTGGCTCTTGTACATGTTACTTCTGCCTATTTCTGTTACTTTTTGCGCACATTTTTTGTAAAATCTCGGCTCGTCTTTTCGGCTTAACTCACGTATCACAGAATGGTACTTGTATACACTGTGTGTTACCATTGTGTGCTCGTCCCTCTTGAGTATGCTTGGCACTAAAAGGACACCTATGTGCATGTTAAAGGTGCCTGTGACCTCTGAAAAGTCACTGCGGATATATTGGAGAGACAGTGCAGCAAGCTCCTTCCCCAAAGTACAGCAGGCTTTATGGCACCGAGCCCAACCCCTTCGCAAGTAGCTGCCCCACCCTTCCTTCCACCTCTGGAGCGGGCCCAGAAGCAGCAACTGATATATCAATATTACCACCTACATCACTTTCAAGTAGTCCAGTATTACCAGTCACGCCCAGCTCCTCCAATGCATCTCAACTCCGCCTGCAGTGCCCGCTGTTTTTCAAGTTGAGGGCTCCAGTCCAGGCCCTGCTATGGATCTTAATTCTGGCATGATGCAGCCGTCGTTTCTTGGCAGCTCTGGCACCCACAAACAGCCCTGAAAATACATCTCAATCCTGACCTGCAGCACGAGCTTCTTTTCCAGCCTAGGTAACCCCAAAGGGCTCTCCCAATGCGCCTCAGTCTATATCTGAAGGCCATTGCTCCGACTCAAGATTTCAGCTGTTATTACGACTGAGACGGACAGTGCCTGTCCTATGAAGGGTGTGCACACCATGTCAATTTATGCAGACCACGTACATTCTCCCTCCGCAAGGATGGTAAAAACTGCCCAAATATCATTTCACACTTGCATGCCAGACCACCTTCTCTCCATATCTGATGCAGCCCAGCATCCAGTCCTAAACACACTCACATGGTTTGTTTTGGGGGGCGCTATGCCCAGTGCTGGCACAATAAAGGCGCTAATGCATCTCTACCCTTGGCGGACCCTCCCAGATGATCTCCTCTCAGACCTCCTGCTTTTCACACCTCTGCCCCACCTCATTGCTCCGTCTCTCTTTAGCACCATGCAATGTCACAACTCAAACCACGCTGCACAAAATTCCATCCATCCCAAGCCACACTGCTCCCTTAGCACTCCTCACCCCCACTCCCCTCCCTTCACGCAATGCAGCAGCACCACCACCTCCCGCCTCTGCAGAATCCCCAGAAGAAACACCGTCACTCCACCGCGACAGTAAACAACTTCCAATTAGTCTTTACAACTTGCCGTGAACGTCCTCCAACTGCACGAGTTTCTCCCATCTGCTACTCCACCCTCCATGCACATCAATATTTTCCTTCTCCTTTATGCCTTTCCATTCTCACTCTCTTATTTTTTAACGAGGGTTTTGTAGGCATCAGAGCTGCAGCCAGACAATACCAGTATTGATCAAAAACTCAATTTACAAAATGAGGCACCGATAGCGTGCCAGAACTGTTAACATGTTTGAGCTGCTGCTGCCACTTTTCAGTCGCATTTTTCGTCGCCATCAGCGGACTCCTTGAGTAAGCCACTACAATGACAGGTTGTGAGCGGCGCTTCAGCTTTTTCGTGTTTCCTGTTCTTCCTTAAAGGCTGGCGAGCGCCTTCAGATGAGAAGAGTGGCAGTTTTGACCCGGTTGTTGCAGCTAAGCAATTTTTATTTGCTTAAGATTGAATATTCTTTATAGTGCCATGCACATTTTTGGAGGGGCAGGGCTTTTTTTGCTACAATGATCACTCTGGCAGCTAACAGAGAGGTCTTCTCATGGCCCAGCCCCCAGGGAGCTCCCAGTTCTGCCAAATCAAACAAAGGCTTATTGCGTCAACTGGGCATGTCTGTGCCTTCCAAGCAGCGTGAGGTTGACGGAACACTAAAGTGAATCTGCACATAGGTAACACCTGGTCCATGCCTTCTGGCAATTAATCAAGGTATCAATTTCTGACAAAAGACACACAATTGATGGACGGAATGCAGAACAAATCAAAACATTCACCCCCAGTCAAGAGATCTGGGTTAAATCCATCATTCTTTTGCTCACCATGCCACCCCAGTTTAGACCTGGCCATATGCAAATCAGTCTTGACCCTGTGCCTCATGGGAACAGTCCAGCCCGAACTGCCAAGCCAGGTCCTCCCTGGACTGGAAACAAGCATCCTAGGACCGGTTTCAGGGTCAAGACTGATTTGCATATGGCTGGGTTCAAACTGGAATGGCATGGTGAGCAAAAAAACGATGGATTTAGGCCCAGATCTCTGTACTGGGGTGAATGTATGACATTGTACTGCATTCTGTCCATCAACTGTTGTTTTTGCATTTGTCACCCCGAGTGGGACGGGCATGCCCAGACGTGGGTCCCGTGCTCTCCATGCCACTGGAATCAAGCTATCCTGGCTGAAGAGGGGTGAAACCTCGAAACCGGTCCTAGGATGCTTGTTTCCAGTCCAGGGAGGACCTGGCTTGGCAGTTCGGGCTGGACTGTTCCCATGAGGCACAGGGTCAAGACTAATTTGCATGTGGCTGGGTTCAAACTGGAATGCATGGTGAGCAAAAAAACGATGGATTTAGGCCCAGATCTCTGTACTGAAGTGAATGTATGACATTGTTCTGCATTCTGTCCATCAACTGTTGTTTTTGCTTTTTTTTAATCAATTTCTGACAAAACAATTATTACTAATATGCCTGTATATTCATTTATTGGATGACTTTTTTCGACCGCATATTAATTAGGTCTCCTGCCGTTGATTTACCATCATCATCATACTCTTTATTTAGGTAAAATACCATAAAAGAGGTACATAACACAATATACAATAATTATTATAAAATTAGTAAGATGTTAAAAAAACTAAAAACATACATCTACATCATTTATAGAAGAGTACATAATCAACAAGCCAGGACTTACCGCTTCTTAGTCCTTAAAAATGTTATACTGCCGATTAATGCATTTAAAAATAACCCTGTATGTTACAAAAACTCGGCTAAGTCCATTAGAAAAAGTTACATCAGCCGGTCTTCTACTTATCAGCCAAGCATGCAATAAAAATCTGGAGACAGCAAAGACCATATGGGGTGCTGTATCAGTTTGAAGAATCCTATAGGCTACCTCATTTCTTGTAGTGCCTAGGTTTCTACAGATAGGGATCAACCATTTTGATCTTGCCCTGCTGTAAGCTGGACAAAACAATAACAAGCGGGGTACATTTTCTTTCTTATGTCCACACATGGGGCACCCCTGGTCATTAGGGCTTGATGATCCTGACCATTTCGACATAAATGCATGAAGTGGTAAATTTCCATATCTAAACTGGACCTAATGTTTTTTTGCTAGGTTGGGTTCAATTTCGTCATAAAATGTTTCTAGAAGATAAATATCCTTAACCGATGTCAAAGAAGTTGATAAAGTGCCTTGTCCATGCACTTTATGCAGGTTATTACATTTATATAACAATTTTTTATTTTTTTAGTTCCTTCGCACTTCTAGTTGGGCAGTAACCCATAGGATCAAGCCAAAGATTAGCCAAACCCATCCCCAAGAGCGAATCTTTGACAAATGTAATCCAAGGGAATTTAACAGCAAGGGGATGCCTAAGTATTTCATCGAGCCCGCTATGGTAGAACGATAATTCAGGGGTAACCCATCGGCGTCTCCAGAAAATCAAGGGGTGGAGTTCAATCTTTTCAGATATCGGCCTGAGCCCTAGGTCTAATCTCAATGGTATCAAGTGATTGCTAACCGGTAAACACGAAAGCTGCCTCATTAACCTGTTTTCGGCGATTATCAGTGATTTAATATTTTTATGCACCCAGATCTCTGCACCATAAAGGGCAACAGCCAGTGCCTGGTAAGTATACAACTGGAGGACTGGAGAAACAAATCTAGAGTGGGACCCATTGTGCAACTTCTGCTGCCCCCTAATATGCTGCTCCAATTTAAGTCTCCTCTTAGCTGTAGCGGCCCGTGTTTGAGACGAGTGGCAGGAGGGGTCGGGGGGCATAGGTGTTGCGAAGGGAGGGGGGAAAAATAAAAAATAATAATAAAAAAATAATAATAAAAAAAAAACAATTGCCTTCAGTCGGCCACGTCGCGTTCCTCTGCTTCAGGCACAGGCTCACAGAATGCCCTGCAGCCAATCCTGAATCTGCTCTCAGATGAGAGCAACTTCAGGATTGGCCTGAGCGCCCTCGATCAGCGTTCCAAGACAGACTGGAAGTCTGTGCCTGCTCTTTCCAACCCCAGCAATGCAGCTGGGGTTGGAGAGAGTTTCACTGCGCATGATGGTTTGGCCAGCCTGAGACGGCCGGCCAAACCATCATGCGCAGTGAAGGGAGTGTACTACCACTCCCCGCAGTGCTGTCACCCCCAGGCCCTGCCCCCAAGACTTGGCAGGAAAGGAGAAATAAAACGTGTTGTTTTTTTTCTCCTTTCCTGATGTGTTTGGGGGGGCGGAGCGACGCTCCTCCGCCATAACGGAGGGACCACAGCTGATGATGTGCCCAATCCATCTTTTCGTCTAATGGAATACCCAAATAGTCAAATAGGTGGACCTGTTCAAGGAGAATGCCCTCTAATGTGGGAATTGAGCGAGTGTTATGCCTTGGATTAAAAAACATATATTTGGTTTTGTTTATATTTATATCCAGGCCCCTCAACTTGCAAAACCTGCTAAAATGGTCAAGTGTTTTCTGTAACCCCATCGGAGATTTTGCTAAAAGAAGAGTATCATCTGCAAACATGAGGGCCGGAACCCTCATGCCTGCTAATCTAGGGGCATCATTGTCACAGCTATTAAGGAAGGTAACTAAATCATTTAAAAAGGGTAGGGGCCAGCACACCGCCATATCTTACACCCTGCTTTACAGGAAAGGGTTCTGTTACTTCACCCAACTTTCCGCACTGAACTTGTGTGTAATTATTTTGGTGTAATCTCTCAATAATACCATACAGATAATCTGGGACTCCCATCTTTGCTAGCAGTTTTTACAGTAGGGTTCTAGGGACTAGGTCAAACGCTGCTCTGAGGTCTACAAAGACAGCTTAGAGCCTTCCTTTCTCTATGCTAATGGTTTTACAGTAAATCATCTGCAACCTGAATACCTGGTCTACAGTAGACGTGTTAGAACAAAAACCCGCTTGTAGAGGGCAAAGTGTGTCATTCTCAGCAAGCCATTGCTGAAGCCTGGCAAGTATGATCCTGCTGAAATGTTTTTGTGTGGTGTCTATCAAGCTGATGGGCCTATAATTGGCAGGGTCCAAGGGACAGCCCTTCTTGTAAATTGGAAAGATCTCAGCCCCTGCCCATGATTTAGGAATACTTAGCTCGTTTAAGATGGCACCAAACACCGCTGTGAACAAGCATTGGCATAGCCAATAGGTCTCGCTTTTGGGACCTTATAAGTATTTAGTTATGCAGCACAATATCCTTGGTGCAACAACATCAACTGTTGCATGGCTAAACACTTATAGGAGCTAAATGTGCAAGATTTTTTGTTATGAGACTATGGCACTTCAAAACTATTTTTTTTAAAACATGCTCCTTAACCTGCTAAGGTTTAGGTCCTGTGGTTGTGGCACCAAGAGCCTGTGTGCAGTGTTTTTGACCAGATTAGTCAGTACTAAAAACATTCAACAGTGCAGGAAAGGATTCGAGTACAACACCTTCCCTTACTATGCCTCATCCCTTTGCTGGTTATTTATAAGCAACCTTGGAGCTGGTAGTGCTGCATTACTAAATACTTATAAGGTCCCAAAGCGAGACCTATTGGCTATGCCAATGCTTGTTAACACTGGCGTCCACCAAGCCGGTTGATTCCGTCCGACTCGGGAGCATCGGTATCCTCTTGGCAACTATCTGCGAGGTGAGCTTTGTTCAATCTTGATCATTTTTTTGCATGTTTCACCACGGAGCGCAACTCGCGCAACACAGCATGTCACGCTCACTATCAGAAGTTGGAATGCCTGCAGCCAGCATGTATGACTCATGTAATACAGCATGTTTACACGTTCACTGCAAAAAACTTCAACACCTGCCGCCAATCTCGGTTATTTAGTCACTGCCCAGTATGTCTTTCACTAGTTTAACGATTAGTGTTTTGTAACACAGCACAGTCATATTTACCGTATAGAGGTATTAACCGCTTGGCTTAATAGATAGTACGGTGATTCACATTCAGTGGACCTGCCCGCCGTCATCACGGTGACTTAGCCTTTGAAGGGCATGCTGCATGCGTTACTAACGCGTTTCATATGAGTATCAGCCTTCTAGAGACATCACTCGCCATCTACTCTACGGCAGCACCTTATACCTCAACCTCCCTTTGCATGCATGGGAGGCTTTTTCCGTTTTTCATTCTTACTTCACTTTCTTGGTTGAGTTACTTGTTTATAATTTCAACGTGCACATGTCAGCATGAATGTCAATTCACGCTTGAAATAGAGCTATCTGCACCATTATCCCCATACTCTTTGAACTTAGACCTTGTTCATACAGGACTGGTAACTTAGCCACTTTCGTGCTTCATTCACACAGATATTGAACATCCCCCTGATGAAGGGCTCCCTAGAGCCCGAAATGCATTGGGACTGACAAATTGGGACCCAAACATTTTTTGCCATCCTATGACAATGTTCCCTCGGTGAAATTAACATGAAGTTTGTTCACAACGAACCAAACAAGCAGTACCTGGCGAGCATGAACTCAGATGCCCTGGATTGTGAACCTGCCACGTGCCGGGACTGCACAAGCTTAGCTGATGCAGCTTCACTCTCCCAAGCAGCAGCCTGTGCCGAGACTAGGCCATATAGCAGCTGAAAGCCGGAAACACAACAGAAGCGCCCCCCCCCCCGCCCCCAAACCCCCTACTCGATTCTTTGGGCGGCAGGAGTGGAACAGCGTGCGAGGGGATGGGGGCGGGGGGGGGGGGGTTGCGCAGGTTAGGCGCGGTCGGGTGACTTTAAAGTGTGTAGGGTGGGCGTTGTCAATGCAGGTGAGGTATGCGCAAATGCTGGGAAATGGCAGGGCGGCAATTGGGCGCCATTCAGAGAGGAGGGGGGTTTTGCCAGGCTCGGCCCATTAACACATGGCTATGTGTGAAGAGTTAGAAGGGCTACAGAGGGTTGAATGAGCGGGGTCAGCAGGTGGGGTGTGGGAAGTTGGGGCGCGAATTTGAATAGGTGGGTAATGTGTGGAAGAGCTGGCACAAGAGGAAAATATAACAAGGGATTAAACAAGCATCGCGACAATTTTAGGCTGCTCCTTTTCTCTCTTCGTGTTAACTGTAGTTTCGTTTACAAGAGGAGGCGACACTCCAGATGCCAGATGGTGCAAAGCTAGAAAAACAAGCACGGAGGAGCGGGGGCGAGCGAGCGCGGCAGCCTGCAAAGCAGTCCCAAAAACGCTCGTGCGTCGTGGCTGGCCTTTGGATGAGTACGCGCGGCAGACATGTGTTTCCACTTATCGCGCCCGCGTCTGGGCACGATAATTGGAAACACATGTTTGCCGCGCGTACCCATCTCAAAAAGGCCAGCCACGACGCACGAGCGTTTCTTGGACTGCTTTGAAAACTCACTTACATTAAGTCTTCGCCTCTAAGCAGCGCTTGCGCGCTACTCGAGGCTCGACCTAAAAAGGGGGTCCAAATATCAATTTCATTTAGGAACAGGTCCCTAGGAATCTTATCGATACCGGGAGCTTTAAGTGGTACAGTCTTTCTAATGGCCTCTTCCACCTCCATACAGGTTATCGGGGGAAACTCCCCACCCCCCATATTCCACTCCATTTCAGGGTATAGTGGGATTACTGGTAATTCGGTGGTGTTCCCTCACCAGGCATTACTTGATCTAAATTAGAAAAGTGTGCTAACCAGGCCTCAGCGGCAATATTATCATCTTTCTTGGGATTTCCCTCCCTATTACCTGCAGCTATTAAATTCCAAAAGAGGGTTTTGTTATTTTCCCTTGTGGCTTCAACTAGGAGCCCCCAATTGTGGTTATCCTAATCCCTTTTTGCCTTTGCAAGTACAGTTTTGTATGTGGCTCTTTTGGCTTCGATCTCTCCCCTCCTTTTGCTCCTAATGGAATTAATCAAAGCACGTTTGGACTACAATGTCGATTGAACCAGCATGGTACACTACTCCTTGGTCCTTGGCTGCTTGCTTCTCTAAAAAATTCCTTTTTAGGCTATCAAAAAGGGAGTTATGTACCTCTCCACCTTTAAAAAAACCAGACTCCTGATTAGACACTAGATTAAGACTGCAAAGCTCCCCCAGAGTGTTCCACCTTAGTATATATAGAGCTCAGTGCCTTCTCTGATTAAGCCACTGCCTGCCAGTGAATTCTACGTTTATTATGAGTAAGCTGGCACCTGCCATCCAGCAATTGGGGCAGTGCTAGCTGTCTGGAGGCCATAGGAAACTCCAAAATCATCTGGAGCGCATTATGATCACTGTTGTGCCTCAACACCACAACCATACCCAATAAAAAATAGCCATAATTTAACATTCACTAAAATATAGTCAATTAACCTAGCATAGCCTGTTAAAAGTGTGCTTCCCATCTCTGTCCAATTTTGTCCTCCTGTTACCCGATTTTGTCCTTCCGTTAGACGCATGGATACTGTGATTCAGTGACAAAGCATTTAGTTTTACTGCCAGTGGGGACCAATTCTTAATCTGAGGAATATTGAGGGCAGGAATTAGCCAAATCCTGTCCTCTTCCAGCAAAGGGGTATGACTAGCTCGATCAAAAGGTTCAAACTGGCAATTGAAGTCACCTACTATTTTCAAAATATCAGGAAGAAGCCACGCCATGAGTGAGGCCAGCAAATCAATAGCTGTGGATTCATAACGATTTGTAGATGGTCTTAAATAAATGTTATATATACTGGCTATACATCCATTGGGGAGTTTGATAGTTTCACATATATCATATCATCGTTTATCGATTCTGGCCGCGTCACTACACAGCCTACATGAGTCACGATACATGTCATCCCTCCCACAGAGGGTCTTCCCCTACAGTGATACCTCGCCTCAACACTAAAGGCAAAGTCTGCACGACTAATTTTCCGTCTTTGCCATGTTTCTTGAATAAGAGAGGTGGAATGTGTCGATATACGTTCCCCAATCTGAATTGTCCAACTTACTACCCAGCCCTGCAAGGTTCCATGAAACTACCCTTAATTTTTTGATATTTGATGAAATGAAAATGCTTTTGCTGTTTTGCTCGTGCAGTGTTCTATGCAAGTTAGCATTTGCGGCACCATTTTATGTTTAGCCGCCATTTTGAATCATGCTATTAACTGCATATTCCCTTCTCGAGAAGCAGGCTGTGGAAAGTTTAGTTTCTCCAAGGTTAGGTCTCGCTGTACTAATGAATACACTGTTCTTATTAGCGCATACCTTTCCCACTAGATAGAGGCCTTCTCCCACTAGTCTAGCGGTAGGCATGGACAGAACGACCTTGGCATAGAGATAATGTGTGCCCGGCCTCAGAGTCGAAGCTCATCCTACTGTACTTCTTTGTTTTAGCTGCACCTGCTTGTAAAATTCCATCATGGGCGGGTCTTCCTTGGTTCTGAAATGTCCATAATGTATCACCATGTTTGCTGATGTCGGTCCTCTCTGCAGCACCCCTAAGCGACTGGGCAGACGGGGCTCCGCTCGAGTGTATCTGAATAAACATATACTTGGTTTGTATTCTTTACTGTCTGACCGACTCTTCATTTGTATGGCAGGCCGAGAGGTGGTTGCGAGTGACCTGGGTGGCCCTAATCGGGTCACTTCCTTCAGTTGGCACCCGAACAGGGACCCCCATCGGGCGAGTGGCCCTTCCCGGGTGGGGAGGTCAAGGCCGTCGTCGGGTTGGACAGACGGACCAGGGATCCCTGCACGAGAGAGTTCCTGAACTCGCAGCTGCCCCTTCTGTCCCGCCAGACGGTGCCTTGGCCAGTGGTCATCACAACTGGGATCCTGAACGGCGAAACCCTTGGATCTGACCGTTTGGTCCGAAGAGTCGGCAGTGGAGAATTAACTCGTTTGACCTGTGTGCACCAGGTGAGTTTGTTTTGGTTCTTTGTGGATATGGTACCATTTTGGTTTCTATTTGGCACGGTCTGAGGACTGATTTTGGTACGAAGTGTTTGCGAACACTTCGCCAGGCAACATAAACGTTTTGGCTCACTTTTGAAAATGCCTGGATTTAGTAAGTTCTTGCTTTCTTGTTGTCGTTGTTGTTCTGCAGATGCAGATGCTCGATTGGAAGAAAGTCAGCCGGCGCCTCCAGAAGGCACTCTGAACTTTGATATGTATGTGAAGCATGGCCTTGGCCCTATTATGTTTAATACGCTATGGCACAAATATACAAGGGACAATGCAGAGTTGCAGTGGCCGTTGACGGGCTCTTTGATGAACAAAAAATTGGGTTTTTACAGGAGAAGTTGTTTGCGAAAAGAAGTAGGCAGTCTATGTTTGATTCTCTTCGAATGTGGCAAAAGGAAGTTAAACAGAGGTGAATGAAAGCAGAGAAGGATGTGCGAAAGATGAGAATGCAAACATTGACTCAGAAAGCTGTAGCACATGATAAAGAGAAGCAAGAGATCAGAATAGAACGTGCAGATAGGATGTTTTGATTGAATATTGATAAATCTTATGTGGCCCGAGAAGAAAATGATACTTTTGTGGAAGAACTGTTAGATACTCGACCCCCACCCCATATGCCCCGCAGAGGATATATCCTGCTCTTCCTTCACAGGCCCAGCTACCCGGTTCTTCTGTCGCTGCTGTTTCTGCTTCTGTGACTGTTGACCAGACTGCCTTGGCCACGGCACCTCTTGTCCTTTCTTTGTCTTCGCCGTCTGTGGCAACTATGACCGTTAGTACTCCTGTGACACCTATTGCTTCGGCGTCTCTTTTGCCAGCTTACACCTGCGACGCAGCCGGCAGCGACGTAGGTGCCTGCTCCTTCTGTTGCTACCCCAACTGTGTTCTTCCATTCCCCGACATCATTGAGTAGTGGGACACCAGTACGTGGCTTTGACGATAGAGACTGGACGAAGTTTAAGGAATGTATGGGGCGGACGTTAGTCCGATCTGATGTGGGAGATGAGGAGAAAAGGGTAGTAGCTAATCAGGCTGCCCAGTGGGCCCGAAACCCCATTTACAGTGTGGAAGATGTGTGGAGTGTGATGAAAGATTATGAGCCTTTTGTACAACAGCATGCCCTCAAGCATATGTCTGCTACTCTGATTGGTCTTTGGGAGCAGTGTTTCAAATATGTAGCACCACGGATTTTATATGATATTAAAGATCATGAATATGTCACGAATATGGAGCATGGTCAAGTGTTTAGCAATGTTGCGACACTGGTTACTTATCGGGGTAGGCTCCTAGAGAAGAGTCCCACCCCAGTATCTCAGTTTCTGATGCGGGAGGTTCATCCTATATATCACCCTGAAATACCAGAGCAAAGGGATCAGCACGATAATGTTATTAGACAAGGTGTAGCGGCCCGTTTCCAAGAACAATGGGTTTATACTCTGTGGAAAAGGAGCGAGGTCTTGTCTCTTAAGACTCAGTTAACTGATCCTAGGAAGAATCCAACTGCTTATTATAAGGAGTTGACTGAAGCTGCCTCTTCTACAGTGATGACACTTGCTGATATTGAAATGTTCTTTGGCTTACTAGTTCCGGTTGATATTTGGAGACAAGTACACACACAGGATCACATTGCGGAATTGGATGGTACCTGGGATCAAATTAAGGTATGGGATCAGGAACGGAAGCCAGGTGATAAGCCTAGAGCAGAGATACTTGCTTTGCCCGGCAGTATCATTACTGCATGCACTCTCTTATCCCTCCGAGAAAAGTTGATTGGGACAAGTTATCAGCTTGTCGTCAAAAGAAAGATGTGTGTGTCTGATTTTTTCACTCGGTTTGGAGGTGTGTGGACAGGATTTGTCGATCGAAGGTGGCGTTCGATTGTTTGTTAATAGATTTGTTTCCAATTTGCTTCCTGAGATTGCGACTCGATTGCAGGCTTACGAGAGCACCTGGTCCACATCTTCCCCTTCTGTTATTTTGAATATGGCACAGTATTAGGAGCACAGGGAAGATGAGGATAAGGAGAGGACGGAGAAGAAACACAAGGATTTGAAGACAAAGGTGTTGATGCAGCAGGCTTCTAGGGGGAATGGTAGCTTCCCTCCGGTTTCCCACCCTACTAGGTACCGTTTTGGGCCTATCAATGTAGGGACTAGTATTTGGCTCATTATGTCAATCAACATGATCCAGAGGACCAAACCTGTTAAATACTGGAATGTTGTACATACCACCTAGATTTGACTGTTTGGCACATAAGGGCAAAGGATGAGGGTTGACAGGGTTCCTTAAAGTTTGGCAGATCCTCAGTAGAGTTCCCGGGGAACGCTTATAAAAATACCCCAAGGGTAAAAGTGTCAGACCTGAACCCCTCATATGCTTAGAACCACCATTAAACAGCAATTTTAAACAACTGCAGGGTCTCTAAAGTTTATGATCATGCAATTTCCAGGGCAATCCTTCAGCCCCCTCCCTCTTCACCCCACAGTGCGTGTAAACAGGATATTATTTGTCATTGTGGTCGGAAAGTTCATGTTCTTTTCCACTCAGTTATGGCACTTGTTGCCTGTGTGACTCCATCCGACCATCTCTTAACACCAGGACCCCAGCCAGTACAGCCACATAGGGGCAAGCCTCCAGCGGTAGGTTAATTACCGGGAGATTCCTGGATTCTTGGGGGTATAATCCAGCTATTTGTTTCTCACAGGAAGACCCTGAGAATCAAAAAACATCCTGGCTGCCGGTACACCTCTGACCTGCAATCCCGACCTGATCGGGCCCCTGAGATGTGCCCGAATCACTACTACGGATCCGAGAACTCGAGGTCCCAGGCATGCCTAGGCCTGTAGAGGGCTGTGGGTGGGCAGGCTTGGCATTTAAATGTAGACATTCATGGGGTGGACCAACTTTTAAAGTAAGATTCACACGAGATTTTAGCTCAGTAAGTCTCTCCAATATTGGGGTACGTTCTGATTGTAGTAATCCTTGAAGTTGGTTTGTCAGAGTGCTCATGAAATCATCCAGCCAACTGGGTTTAAAAGCATCCAATCTTTCCTCAGAGTTTATGGAAACAGTTTTGCAAACTTTTGAAGTTGGTGAAGGCACTGTTTGATCGCGACGGGAGTTAAACTTTTTCTTGACAGCCTGCTTTACATTCTTCCCTGCTTGTTGTAATTCCTCAGGGTTTTTCCTCACAGGGTAGGGAACTACGGTTGCAACCTCTGGAGGCATGGCTTTAGAATTATGGTCAATATCAGGCTGTACTAAAGATGGAGCTTCAGCAGTGACCACACATGTGTTTGGGGGAGAGGTACAATACTCGGGGAAGAAACTCCACCGCCTCCTAAAGAGAGTCTCCATTCCGTCAGCTCTATCTCAGTAGCTATAACTCCTATAGCCCTTTGAAGCATTTTAGCAATAATGGTGACCTTTGGGGGAAGGGCGGGGGGGGAGGAGGGGCGGGAAGAGGTTGAATTACAGCCCTCGAACACTTGCGTTTCCATATGCTATGTGCGGTTTGTTTTGACCAGTTAGTAATTAGGTATAAATCAAATCGGGACTCACCCCTGTGAACTGATAGGCATTAAAACATGAAACCAAGAGGTGTGGCCCAGCCCAGCCTACTCCGGGCATAGAGGGGCCCGGTCTTCACCCAGGTGTGTCCCGCGATGCTGGATAGGAAAGCGCTCTTGTACCGGTACCAAGAAAGTCACTACGGGCAGGGAAACCACAACTAACACACTCGCACTGTGGGACCAGAAAGCACTCTTGTAGCGCATCACATCCTCTCACTGGCGCAGAGAAGTCTGGGGGATGAAGTCCCACCACAGACCAGTGCTGAGAAAGTCCCTACGGGCAGGAAAACCACAACTAACACTTACCACAAACTTTGATGTCTTTAACGGCTAATGTAATGTTATGGCTAATGTGCTGCATGGCTAAATACTTATAAGGTCCCAAAGGCGAGACCTATTGTCTATGCCAATGCTTGTTGAAGAGTAGGCAGTTGTCCGTGGGATCACTGGTTGCTCTTAAAAAGTTTTGGCACCATTCACAAAGGGGAAGGGGTGCCCTGCGGACCCCTTGCCGTTTGCAACTAGCTTACCACCTACTTAAAGTAGGTGAATGAATGAATGAACAATTTATATAGCATGAACAAATACCCTAAGGCGTCTAGGCGCTAACGCAGTTACAGCAAACTGGTGAAGCAGAGTATGGAAGATCAAATTTCCAAGGCAAAGTGCCAGGTCTTCAGAGCCTTACGGAAAGGAAGAGTGTTCCAAAGCTTGGCTGGTGCGACAGAGAAGGCTCTTCCTCCCCATCGTGCCCTTCTGTATCTTGGAACAACCAGCCGATTTTTGTTGGCTGATCGCAGTTGTCTGATAGGGACATACCGGTGGAAGATGTTCCTGATTCCCTCTGGTCCTATTTTGTGTAGTGCCTTATGCGCAATACACAAGGCTTTAAATAAAATTCTTTTTCGTGCTGAAAGCCAATGCAAATTCTTGATGGCAGCCGCGATTGAATGGTATTTAGGAATGTCTAGTAACAATCTTGCTGTAGCATTCTGTACAAGCTGGAGTTTATTGATGGAAGACCTGATGGATTCTAAAAGGAGGGCATTACAATAATCCAATAAAGGTGGTAAAATGCGAATGTTTTGCAACCACATTCCGGTTGCAAAACATTCATATATCCCCCGCGACTCGCTATTAGGAAGGGACGCCCTTAACAGGCCCCTTCCTAATACCGACTTGCAAACCCTATTTTGAGATTCGGTAATAAGTTACCGACTCGCAAAATAGAGTTACTACATGTCAAAAGGCTATTTAGCGGGTGCACACAACCAGATTCTCCATTTGCGACCGCTAAAACCTTTTGTACATGTGGCCCATAATGAGGCAGTCTGTTGCAAACATTCATTTTTCTAAACGTCTATTAAAATGTGCCACGTTTTCCAAATCCACACGTTGCCAAAAATAATAATTGCTTTATCTAACAAATCTCATTTATTGCAAATTCATTCAGAAGCAAATTCTAGGAGGGGTCACAAGATGACACGCCATTGCACAAGGAGGCACCTAAAGTAGCCTTGGTTTGCATCTGCAAGTCTGCCCCAGGGAAAAATGCAAATTTCAGAGGCCGGTGGAGTTCTTGCCACCCTTCTCCATGCCAGGCTGCCAATGGGCAGAGACTGGATGGTAGCTTCAGCTTGTGGCGCGAGACGAGACTGCGTCCGCCATTTCTTCTCCAGACAGGCTGGGAAGCGGAACCGGAGGAAAACCTTGGGCTGAAGGAGTTCTTTCATGGAGAACGCTTCGTTTCCATAAACTCGGATACTACCCCCACCTTCCTCTAACCCCAGGGACTCTTCCTGCTCAGACTCGTCTCACACTCGCCAAATGAGGAAAAAGCTAAATTTCCGCCTTGACGCAGGCGCCTCCTGTAAGCTAACGCACATTTCCAGGGCACCGTTACCGAGTGGATTTGTAGGAGAAAACCCTTTTTGTGCCCTCGCTTCCTGCGCCGCAGGGGGCGGTGGAAGTGGTCTGTGTGCCCAGGGTCTCAGCAGATTATCCCATCTCAGTCGTCTCAGATGAGGTTATGGCGAGCGTCCAAAGATGCACAGAAATCGACACAGGACGCCAAAGGCAACACATTCTGCACTTCTAGCATCCAGGTCAATCCAGCAGCACCAGACAGCATAGAAAGAAAATGGCCGCAGAGGTCGCGCGAGGCCTCCTGTCAGTGCTTCAATACAGCAGGCCCTCGTCGCTGGGACACCAGGCTAGTAGTCCCATACATTGGAAAACAACTGCGAACCGCTTGCCACACTAGTCGCACAAACAGAACATTTCACTAGGTATTTATGGTAAGACACTGCCGTCCAGTTTGGAGCAAGAGACACCATTATTTTTCTTTCAAAAGGAAGTGAAAATATTTAAAAACGGAATAGCAACAAATTCTTTGTAAATTGCCTTGGTATTAATGGTAGAACCTGAAATACGACATTGTTAATGTTATTTGTGTAAAATATAGATTAGTGGAGAAAAGGCTCTCACTTTTGTAGTCTAGTAAATTGAAATTTTTCATGTAAAGGGCTGGTGAAGGGAAATCTGGGCCTAATGCAAGAAAAAAATCCCCACTACATTCTGATGTCTTAAAGTGATGCAGGTACTAAAGTTTAAAACCTGAGCAGAGAAGGTAGTCTCTATAGTGATAAAATCTCACAACACGAGCACGACTGTAGGGACGTTGAAATAGTCCCAGTAGTCCCAGAGAAAGGGAGGCTATGAGCTCCCAACAATGCCTTTTCATATGTCCTCACTCTGAATCATGGATCCCGAGGAGTGGTGTGGCGCAACGGCCAGAGCAGCTGACTCCGCAGCTCACGGTTCAATCCCCGGCACCAGCGGAACATCAGTTCTGAATCATGTGACTCTGGGCAATAGCTCACATAATCTCCCCGACGGGCCCCCAGTGCCTTGAAACCTGAAGGGGTGATAGGTTCGCGCATTACAAATATGGATTATTATCCCGTTACCTCCAAGAACATTCAGAGTAATGACGGCATCCAAGTTCCCAAAATACTTATTTCGAGTAGCTCAACAGGGTTGGTGCACAAGAAGTTGTGTAACTAGGCTTGGCAGAGTTGTCTCCTCTCGCGTGTACTCGGTTCTTCGTTCTAGTCATTTGTAGGCTGGTGATGTTTGCTGCATCAGTGTGTACTCCAAGTAAAAGTGCATCAGCTGAACCCAATGACATGCTTTTGAAATCATCATCATAGAGTGTCTTCAGTAATTGGGGGATACTTTGCGTTCAGAATAGCAGTTGTCGTTTTTGTTGTTTCCTTGCAGGTTACCACTTGTGGGATCTTATACCAGCAACCTTGTTCTAAGTAAAAGAGCTGTACTTCAAGCTTTGGAAAAAGGACAGCTTACTTCAAGCTTTAGATAAAGAACGGCTGTACTTTTAAAATAAGGAATGGTGTGCTTAAAGCTTTAGATAAAGAACGGCTGTACTTCAAGCTTTAGGTAAAGAACGGCTGTACTTCAAGCTTTAGGTAAAGAACGGCTGTACTTCAAGCTTTAGGTAAAGAACGGCTGTACTTCAAGCTTTAGGTAAAGAACGGCTGTACTTCAAGCTTTAGGTAAAGAACGGCTGTACTTCAAGCTTTAGATAAAGAACGGCTGTACTTCAAGCTTTAGATAAAGAACGGCTGTACTTCAAGCTTTAGATAAAGAACGGCTGTCCTTCAAGCTTTAGGTAAAGAACGGCTGTGGTTCAAGCTTTAGATAAAGAACGGCTGTCCTTCAAGCTTTAGACACAAAACGGCTGTCCTTCAAGCTTTAGGTAAAGAACGGCTGTGGTTCAAGCTTTAGATAAAGAACGGCTGTGGTTCAAGCTTTAGATAAAGAACGGCTGTCCTTCAAGCTTTAGATAAAGAATGGCTGTCCTTCAAGCTTTGAATGAAGAACGGCTGTACTTCAAGCTTTGAATGAAGAACGGCTATACTTCAAGCTTTGAATGAAGAACGGCTGTACTTCAAGCTTTGAATGAAGAACGGCTGTACTTCAAGCTTTGAATGAAGAACGGCTGTACTTCAAGCTTTGAATGAAGAACGGCTGTACTTCAAGCTTAAAATAAGGAATGGCTGTACTTCAAGCTTTGGATAAAGAACGGCTGTACTTCAAGCTTTAGATAAAGAACGGCTATACTTCAAGCTTTAGCTTTAGCTTTAGATAAAGAATGGCTGTACTTTAAGCTTAAAATAAGGAATGGCTGTACTTCAAGCTTTAGATAAAGAACGGCTATACTTCAAGCTTTAGCTTTAGATAAAGAACAGCTGTACTTCAAGCTATAGATAAAGAATGGCTGTACTTTAAGCTTAAAATAAGGAATGGCTGTACTTCAAGCTTTAGATAAAGAACGGCTGTACTTCAAGCTTTGAATGAAGAATGGCTGTACTTCAAGTTTGGATAAAGAATGGCTGTACTTCAAGCTTTAGGTAAAGAACGGCTGTACTTCAATCTTTAGGTAAAGAACGGCTGTACTTCAATCTTTAGGTAAAGAACGGCTGTACTTCAAGCTTTGAATGAAGAATGGCTGTACTTCAAGTTTGGATAAAGGATGGCTGTACTTCAATCTTTAGGTAAAGAACGGCTGTACTTCAAGCTTTAGATAAAGAACGGCTGTACTTCAAGCTTTAGATAAAGAACGGCTGTACTTCAAGCTTTGAATGAAGAATGGCTGTACTTCAATCTTTAGATAAAGAACGGCTGTACTTCAAGCTTTAGATAAAGAACGGCTGTACTTCAAGCTTTGAATGAAGAATGGCTGTACTTCAAGTTTGGATAAAGAACGGCTGTACTTCAAGCTTTAGATAAAGAACGGCTATACTTCAAGCTTTAGATAAAGAACGGCTATACTTCAAGCTTTAGATAAAGAACGGCTGTACTTCAAGCTTTAGATAAAGAACGGCTGTACTTCAATCTTTAGGTAAAGAACGGCTGTACTTCAAGCTTTAGATAAAGAACGGCTATACTTCAAGCTTTAGCTTTAGATAAAGATCGGCTGTACTTCAAGCTTTGAATGAAGAACGGCTGTACTTCAAGTTTGGATAAAGAATGGCTGTACTTCAATCTTTAGGTAAAGAACGGCTGTACTTCAATCTTTAGGTAAAGAACGGCTGTACTTCAAGCTTTAGATAAAGAACGGCTATACTTCAAGCTTTAGATAAAGAACGGCTATACTTCAAGCTTTAGCTTTAGATAAAGATCGGCTGTACTTCAAGCTTTGAATGAAGAACGGCTGTACTTCAAGTTTGGATAAAGAATGGCTGTACTTCAATCTTTAGGTAAAGAACGGCTGTACTTCAATCTTTAGGTAAAGAACGGCTGTACTTCAAGCTTTAGATAAAGAACGGCTATACTTCAAGCTTTAGATAAAGAACGGCTATACTTCAAGCTTTAGCTTTAGATAAAGATCGGCTGTACTTCAAGCTTTGAATGAAGAATGGCTGTACTTCAATCTTTTGATAAAGAATAAAGGAACACCGCAACGCAACAGATTATCTTTCCTCTTGCCATAGCATGCGCGAATGCAATTTTATGTAGGGATTTAGCCTATTAGAGGCCAGTATGAAAAGGTGTTTCACATTCCATTATTCTAAGCATCTAGTTATGTGTGGGATATGGTCTTTACCCACGGGAGCAGGAATAATATCAATCACTAATTACTATACTCAGACGCTCCTTTGTGTTGACTTTAAAAGCATCATCTTTGGCAAGAAGATGCCTAGAAAGGGTTTTAAGAACACCCAGTTATAAATAAATGTTCACTTGTGGTTGCCTGTCCTGGTGAGCGGCTCTCGCTCAGACAGGTTCTTTCCCATTGCAGGTGCGGGTGTTCCTATCTTGGAGTCGGAGCCCACAACTGACCCCTTCTCCACTCCTCCACAAAGTTTGCTTTATCTCAAGGATAAGGTATGCACACTTCGGATCCATAGAGAGGCGTGATTACACCTTCATCCAAACACCTTTCTGCTGCTCACAGCATGTCTTCTAGGGCTTCACAGGCACCGGCTAGTCATTGCATTTTCACTGTGCCAACAGTCTCGGCCAAGAATGCGTTACAAGGACAAGTGTAATTTCCCAAGTGTCGTTTTTCAAGAATCCTGCTCTGTCAATTACAACGGTGGTAACTTTATTTTTTAACCGGTATTGCCTCCCACTTTTCCTCATGGTTATGTAGTGGAGATGAGGCAGTAGTGCAGAATACACTTCCCGCCTTTCCTTTCAAACCATGTTGCAACTCAGCAAAATGGTGGTCACTTAGAACTTCTGAAACCTTCCATCCAATCAGAATATCGCCCTGTAGAAGAAACATTCTGATTGACTGCTAGAAGCCTGTCACAACAGCTGTGGCTTGGGTGGTCTACATCTTGGATGTGGGTTTTGAATCTCATAGCAGTCCTTAGATCGCTGCAGGATACCAACTACAGTTTGCACTTTTATTTCATTGTATGGTAAGCAAAAGCCCATTCCAGAAAATTAAGATTTGCACTATGACTCATCCACTCACAGTGAAGAGAAAAAAAATGCGCAGCCGTATTCCCGATGATGAATTACAGTGACGCATATCATTAACAGTGGTAACAAAAAGTCCCTCTTCCTCAACACCTTAGCTATCTCCTCTGTCCAATCATAAGGCTTTTACCCAAGCTGAGGTTACCCAGCAAGAGAACTTTAAGATAACTTTGCACTACTACTCCCTGTTGTGCACCTGTTGTGTGATATTGAATGAAGCATTCCTAATGGCCACGCTGTACTTGTTCTGTGCATTAGGGGGATCCTGCAGAGACATGACCTATACTGTGCCGTTCTATTTATGGGACAAACTCCTGCACTGCACATGCTCTGAGAACAAGAGGGAGAAACAAGCATTGGCAAAGCCAATAAGTCGCACATACGCAAGAGCTATTGGCCTTGCCAATGTGTTTTAGCCATGTTGTATATGTTGTACACCAGTGGTGTAGAGTGAAGTGGCATAGAGTGGAGTGGTGTGGCGGGAGTTGAGTGGAATATCGTAGAGTGGAATGGTGTTGCGTGGAATGGCATTGAATGGAGTGTCATGGAGTAGTGTAGCGTGAAGTGCCATGGAAGGAGTAGAGTGCCATGGGGGAGTAGGGGGTTATGGATGCAGTAGAGTGGTGAGGAGGCAATAGAGTGTCCTGGAGGGAATAGAGTGGCATAGAGTGAAGTGGAATGGAAGGGCGTAGAATGGCTCAGAATATAGTGGCATAGAATGACAGAGTGGAGTAAAGTGGTGTGGAATTGCAAAGAGAGAGTGGAGTAGAGTGTCATCAAGTGGAGTGGCGTAGAGTGGAGTAAAGTGGAGCAAAGTGGCATGGAGTGGCTTGGAGAGAGTTGCGTAGAGTGAAATAGAGTGTCGTAGAGTGCAGTAGTGTGTCATAGAATGGACTGGCACAGAGTGCAGTAGAGTGTTGTAAAGTAGAATGACACAGAGTGTCACAGTTTCATAGAGTGGAGTGGCACAGAGTGGAGTAGAGTGTCCTATAGTGGAGTGGTGGGAGTAGAGGGTAGTAGAGTGGAGCAGATTGGAGTGGCATAGAGAGGAGCAGAGTGGAGTAGAGGAGCATAGAGTGGAGCAGAGTGGAGTAGATTGGAGTAGAGTGGAGTAGATTGGAGTAGAGTGAAGTAGAGTGTCAGAGTGAAGTAGAGTGTCAGAGTGAAGTAGAGTGTCAGAGTGGAGTAGAGTGTCAGAGTGGAGTAGAGTGTCAGAGTGGAGTAGAGTGTCAGAGTGGAGTAGTGTGTCAGAGTGGAGTAGAGTGTCAGAGTGGAGTAGAGTTTCATACAGTTGACTAGAGTGCTATAGAATAGAGTGTTGTAGAGTTTCAGAGTAGAGGGACAGAGTAGATTAGAGGGTCAGAGTAGAGTGTCGTGGAGGGGCATAGAGTGGAGAGGCATAGAGTGTCAAAGTGGAGTGTTGTAGAGTGGAGTAGTGTCTCAGAGTTGAGTGTCATGGAATAGAGTGTCAGAGAGAGTAGAGGGTCATAGAGTAGAGTGTCAGAGTGGTGTAGAGTGTCACAGAGTGGAGTAGAGGGTCATAGACTGGAGTTGAGTGGAGTAGATTGTCAGAGTAGAGTGTTGTAGAGGGTCACAGAGTACAGTGGAGTACGGGATCATAGAGTAGAGTGGAGGGGCATAGAGTGGAGTATGCATGGTGTGGTAGCGCATTGCCATTAGAGACAACACAATTTAAATTGAAATGATCATTACATTAGCATAGACATACAGTTTTACTGATAGAACTATACAGGCACAAACGATAATGTATGGAAATGTCTTCACTTAGTGCATTCAATTGCAGACATTTAAATTTTGTTGTGTGCTAGAAAAAAAGCCTTTCTTTTTACAATCACAGATTGTCAGATAAATTCTCTCACTTTAAGTCAAAGAAGGAAAAGTAAATACCAAGCGCCCTCGGAAAACAGAGCCTTCTGTCTTGAATACACAGTAAATGTGACAAGGTAAGAACAAAATGAAAAAGGCCCATTTACAGAAAGCGAACACTTGTAGAAGAATACAGTAAACAGGCCATGCTCCACAGGAGGGAATAACTCAAGCTGGACAGCCTAAAACAAATAAAGCCAGCAAATAGAAAGCAAACAACTGTGAGTTACAAAACACAAAGCCAATGGTAAGCAATGGGCAGAAGGCATTCTCAGGGAAGCTTTCAGAATGTCCCCAAGATGTCAGACAGCTGTGCTGTCTGGTAGGCTTTGACCTAGTAAGGGAGAATGATCTCAGACCTACATATGCCTGTCCTAGAACTATCCTGTGAATAAGACAAAGCAAATCTGTCTGCTTGCAATGCTCTACCCATTTGTGTGTGAGAAGCTTTTGCTGTGGCCTATGCTGCATCTCTTTCAAGTGAGGGCAGCTTGAATTGCTGGTGCCAATGCAGCACTTGCGCTCTGTGCAGTAGTAAAGTTTGGTAAAATATTTTCACTCTACAAAAGTCAAATCTGTTTGCTTGGGTAATGCGGACTTTAAATAAAACCCGATTGGTCAATTCTTCAGTTAATTTTGGTTTTGGACATTACTTGTTGTATAGGGTAGAATATCAAGCGCAATGCCAGGCTTACTGTCATTCGTAAGTTCTCATATACGTTTTACGCTAATCCACTTAAGCTGAATAAAATAAGCCCCTTATGTAACTCTGTTTCCCAGATGCTCACGCACAAACGTACGCTCGGAATATAAAATATGGGAATGTTCCAAGATACCAAAAGTTTTGACGGTGGTTTATGGTAACGTTACTGGAGTCTGTGGCCGGATGCTTGCAGTGTATAGGATTTGATACCCAGCCATGATAACAATGATGCTTCTCAGAAATGTGTTTAAATGCCTTTCAGTAGGGTTACTCTGGGGTGGCTTTGTAGTGACACACCTCAGGTCCTGTTGTGGCAAACGTCCCTAGGCCTTCATTATAGTGCCCCAGTGTCTGGGGAGATACTTATCAAACCAGATATATTCCGACACCACGAGGTTTGGAATTGATCGGTGCAGTAAATAGCAACTATTCAGAGTTTTGGGGAATAACATGGGGATCTTGGTGCTCACTAGAGGTCTTTCCAATGTTGAATTCCAGCAGGATTGACCTGCCAAAATGTACCTCCTTGGACTGGACTTTTTCACAGCTGGTAATGTCCGAGTGTGATGAAGTCTGCTTCTCTTATTTTTCTGAAAGAGATTTGCACAGGGTTTAAAATTTTATACTCCTAACAAAGGTCCTCGTGGAAGTGTCTTGCAGAAAAATATTTGTGCTAGATCAGCAAAGCAGTGCCCGATATAGTGAGCCATGTAACAAGAAAAAAATGGCATTCCGGACATGAAACTATAATACAAAGGAGGAGAGAGAGAGAGAGAGGGTAGTTAATCATTCCCCACAACCTCTGTACCAAAATTAGCAGCACCTGGAATCTATGTTCTCCTAAACAACAAGAGTAAGGAAGATGGACATTTGGAGGAAAATGCACTTCTGTGTACAGACCTTATTACATATGGCACTATAGGATAGCCCTGTCCATGCTTGTGAGACTATGTAGTATTGTAGTAGTCATATTTCAGGGGTTCAGAACCTGAGCCGTCTCCTCCCCTCAACTACCATGCTGTAGTTGCTTGTGACTATTGTACACGCAGCTGGTGCCTTGAAAACTAGACAAAGTTCTAGATGTGGCCTCGAATACTGGACACAATACTAAAGATGTGCCCCACAGTGCTTAATTTGAGCCGGTGGTTTCTGGTGCTCAGCACCGGCACATAATTGTCAGCACTAGCACTTATGACAGTCTGCCACATGGTGGCGCTGTCTGTCTAATTTAGAGATGAGCACAACAACAATTGTTCATTAAGTCAATACACATTAAAAAATAGACTAATATCTGCCACTGAAGCCATTCTTATTACTTTGGGGGCCTGGAATAGTCTGAATTCTCACATTTGTAAGAGTGTGATGGTTAGTAATTGTGTTGGTAACGTCATTGGCAGCGCTGGCAGGGGCAATAGGTGATGCAAGCTGCAGCGGCCTCCTGACGAGGGCCCTGGCACTTGTGTTTTTACAAATTAAGTACTAGTGCCCCCTAAGGGTGGTAGCAATACTCTGGATGTCGCCTTAAGATCTGCACAACATTCCATAATCGCCCTATATGATTGGACAGGACACTCCAGATGAGGTCTCTCTGGTGATACATATTTTGATAAATCGCACAACAACTTCCTTCTGCTACATTAACATCTATTCCTCTGAACCCCAAAGAACATTGTATTCTACCTTGGCATTGCACGGTTTGCTCACTTTGAAATATTCCAATGTGAGGAGCACAAACAAGCCCATGGACAAGAGAAGAATGCATTGCTGCTTCTGCCTCTGCTGTAACTGGCCTATGCATGCGGGGGAGGCTAGCAAATCCCCCGGGCTTGCTGTACCTATTCTGTGTGTTAAGGCAGCTTGCACTTGTGCTGCTCACGTGTGTGTTAGTCAAGGGTAGCAAAACTCTTTTCACTATACAAAAGCCCAAACCCTTGGCTTTGTCATTATTTCTTTTTATGCGGTTTCTGTTTTGGAGACATGTATACCTATATGGCTGGCCATGCCGTAGTTGTCGGTGGATATCTCTATATGTAATACATATAGTTAAACTTTCCTTGCACAGCAGAATATGAGGAATCCCAAAGGTCTTTGTAAGCACAAAGAATTGTTAGAGGGTGGAACTGAAAGGGAGTGTCATGATTAGATGGAATGAGTGTGCATGTATTTGGTACTTTGGGCAGAATAAGTGGGTTTTCAGCAAAGGAGCAGCAAGCATGCCATGGACCCCAAAGCAAACAAGAACAAGCATTTGCAATGCAATAGGTCTCGCATTTGCAAGAGTTTGTGCTATTGGCATTGTAAATGATAATGCCTTTTATTTATGTGTTTAAAAAACGTGCAAGCGCTGCGTGAACACCCCTTGCAGGTTTAGTAAACACAGAAATAAAAGGCATTATCATTTACAATGACAATAGCTCAAACTTTTGCAAATCCGAGACCTATTGCATTGCAATGCAATAGGTCTCGCATTCACACGATTTTGAGCTATTGGCATTGTAAATGACAATGCCTTCTATTTATGTTTTGGGTTTTAAAACATAAATACAAGGCATTGTTATTTATAATACTAATAGTTTTTAAAAAATGCAATGAACCTCACCATCTATACCAACAGAAAGGGTGCTTTAGATATGTCAGGTCAAAGAGCAAACACCCCGACTGGCGCAGATGAAAGCACCTCAGATTACTGAACGGACAGCAACTTTACCTGAAAGCAGACATCGTTTGTCACAAAATGAAGGGACCCGTGCACACTTCGTGGTGTCTTGAATGAACATTAGACCCCCAATCTCTAGTTCTGTCTCCCGCTAACACTCTAAACGAGTCACGGTTCGTGTTAAAGTTTATCGTACACCTTTTTCAAACTTCAGCAATATTTTGAATTCTATGTATAGCGAGGAGAGCGATCTTGCCTGAACTCTGCGGTTGTAAATTAGGTAAAGAGGTTACATAGAAGGTAGACCAATTCTCCTTCCCGCCTGTACGCACATACTCTGTATTCAAATATGCTGCAACGTGTGTTTGCCTCGACGCCTCACCTGCGTTATCAGAGGCACAGTTATATTAGCTGGTTACAGGAAAACAACCCACACCCTGAGCTTAAATAAGGCGCTCACCGACGTCACGGAGCGCGAGGCGAGGAACTATCGTCAGGTTGAGATTACTGTAGTAATTAGGGATAACACACGTACAGTCACAATCTGTACAGACTCATACATGCACACGGACACATGCAAACACACGCTCAAACACCATGCACCCACACGCCACATAACACACACATTAACTACACGTACATACGGACCATCACAGACACACACCAGGAACAAAAACACAAACCCCACAAGTAAACACACACGTACCACGCTCAAGAACCCGCACGATGTACACACACACATTCTACATAAACACGACACACACTCTCACAAAGTTGTACGACAAATGAACACACCAGGCCCAGCATTCTTTGCCACCTAAGTGCTAGTGAACTACCTCAAAACGCCCACAGCTGTGCAGAGGGCAAGCACCGGACACCCTCGCAGAACCACACTATCTCCGCTCAAACAAAACATGTACCCATGGCCCCCACTGTGTGGGTGTGTGACAGCGTGCGAGAGCCTGAGAGAGTGCGAGTGTGACAGCGTGCGAGAGCCTGAGTGCGAGTGTGTGACAGCGTGCGAGAGCCTGAGAGTGCGAGACAGCGTGCGAGAGCCTGAGAGTGCGAGTGTGTAACAGCGTGCAAGAGCCTGTTAGTGTGTGAGTGCGAGAGCGTGCGAGTGTGCCCGGGTGTGCGAGAGCGAGCCTGGGTGTATTCTTATATGGACTTTCAGCCTCTTAAAAACATTCATGCAGGCACACCAGTCGTGGCCAGATTTGCATTGGCACCAACGGAAATGAACTGGCGCAAATCTCTCGCATTACAAATATCAGGACGCGCAGTTAATTTTTGGCAAAGCGCTAGCTACTCAATAAGTGTATTTAACGTGGAAGGGAATCCAACATCGAATTATAAAGCTGCAAACCAAACCTTTTGAAGCGTGATACACAATACAGCAGGAAATCTGTCACGGGAACAGCTTGCGAGGGCCGACGGGCGATGCTGACGTTATACAAAAAAAAGTAAATAGGAAACATTTTAAAAAATGCAGCGCAGAGAGAATGGAGACAGCATTCTGGAAGTTAGAATAACAAGCACGGAATCGAAACCCGAACGCGGGAATCGAAACCAGTGGTGCGCGCGCACCACAGAGGAGCGGGGGGGAAAGGGAGCGCGGCAGTGAGGCGAACACGCGCTGCTGCGCGTGCTAGACACCGGTGGGAATGGGCGCGGCAAAGGCGGGACATGTGCCCGCCTTTGCCCAATTGCGTGCTGTCTTTCTTATAAAGACGCACGCAAAGCCCAATAGCCGGGGGAAAAACGAAAAACACACGCACGAGCGTGTGCGATTCCTAAGTCAGCTTCTAAACCCCCTACATGAGGACTCTCGCTGCGCGAGCAGTTCTGCGCACTGCAACGCTAGGCGCGAGACCTAAAAAGCACCCCACTAGTAAAAGACATCTTTAATTGTAGTGCAGTGATCCCCTCACACTTTTTGGCCTTGCGCCACTGCAGCTGTTGCACTAACGGATTCAGCTCTCTTTAGGTCTGATGTTAGACAAGACCATTTGATTTTACTAAAATTATATGTAAAACATATCTATACAGGCTTTCAGACAACCCTCTTCATCCATTGGTCTGTTGATGTGTCATCCACATTTTTCTTCACCCTCCACAGCATAGGGTAATGGGTCAATCTACTTCAGCCATTGGCTAAGTTCACTGTGGGTGATGGCAATCTGCCCTTTCACAAGGAGCACATCTACACACAGTAGTTCTCTTAAATGCAAGGGACTTTTATGGTAATGTGTGCTTTTTGAGTCCAAACAAAAAAGTGTAGGTCTCCTTTTTGCAAATAGTTTTTTTTAGATTGAAGAGGGTCCAAAAGCTTACTCAGCCAACCGTTTTGCAAAACAACATGATAAAACAAAAGAAGCACTGACAAAGCCAAAAGGCTGTCCAATGCCAGACCCATTTGTTTTGCCAATGCTTGTTTGTACTTTTAAAACACAGGTTCAAGGCGAAGTAGGGAATTTCCTGGAGTGAAAGCTACAATGTCTATGAACCAACCCCACAACACTGCAAAGTGCTGAATGGATGGCCCCTCTTTCCATATCCCTCACTGTAACTGCAAATTTTATGATTTCAAGTGTTCAGCGATTAGAACTTGTCCCACTTGGGGCGTCACACTGAAGTACACAAAAAAGATTCACTGCCCTAAGTGCGATGGGTATACCCAGACATGGGTCCCGTGTTCACTTTGCCACTAGAGCCAAGCTGCACCTGACTGAAGTGCCCCTACTAGGGTGAAACCGGTCTCGGGGTGCTTGTAGGTCCAGTTCAGAGAGAACCTGGCTTTGCAGTTTGGTCTGGACTGTTCCTATTGGAGAAGGATCAAGGCTGATTAGCATATGGCTGGGTCTAATCGGAGGTGGCATGGTGGACAAAAAAAAGATGGACTTGGAAGTGGTCCCGAGTAATTACCAGTTGTTCAGATTAATTCAAGCATCCCACTAGTCCCCTTTTGTTTTCTTCAACCCACTCCCTGGGTCAGTGCTTTGCCCAACTAAGGTAGAACTCCGCACATTACTTACAGCGTTAGTAAAGGAAAATGGAATGATGCATCGCTCCGCACAGCACCTGTAAGGCAGCACTGCCACTGGCTTCCGGTCCCTCACGGAGGAGAAACCAAAAAATACTCTCCCTGAAGCGACCTTAAACTACTTCAACAAAAAACAAGAGCAACCCATATGTCCCTGTGAATTGGGTATAGCTAGTTAGCTTTAAGCACAATTGTTCACAAGGAACTCATTTATGCACGGAATTATTGTTTTAAGCAAGTTTCTACTATCTTGCAGTGATTCAAGCACAGGAAGCTATTGATACAGTCAGTATGTTCAAAACTTAGTTGCCTCTTTGATTTTCTTTAAATTTAGGAGTTCACATATGACTGGAGAGAAAACAGCCCAACAAAAAGATCTTATACAACACTCACTTCAGCCAAAGCAAGTGCTCTTTATTTGCAACCAAGATCGATGAAGATTAGAAAATTATACAAAATAAACCTTTGCTGCGTATTGAGCCTATTTACATATACATTAGAAATACGATTGTGACTCGTGTGACCCCAGTGGAGTGACCATAACCAACAGGTGAATAAGGCTAAAGTGACAGTTTTAAAACAAGGAATTAGTTATTGGAATTAAAAGGATGTCCATTGGGATTTCAGAATGAATCATATGTTCTAGAGAATATTCTGTGTTCTGGACTATCCTTTGTAAATGACGACGTTTCGACCCTCTGTCGTTAGTGGGGTCTCTTCAGGATGGAGATTCTGGGGACCAAGGCACTAGATTTATGCCGTAGGTGCAATAATATAAAGGCATCCAACGTCAATGCATCAATTGTGGGTGCAGTCTAGGGTGGGCTTCCAAGACTGTCCTAGATAGGAGTACCCGGAATAATTAAGGCATAGTGTGTACTTGCTTCTGTAATCTGATTGGTAGTATGGCAAGGTCTGAGAGTAATCGATTGTCCCTGTATATATGGTTTAATGATATATCCAATGCCAGTATCTGGGAAGTTATATGCTAGGCAAGTCCTGCATATTAGCTTCTAATTAGACAATCAATGGTTGACCTGGTTGTAGGGAATCAGCCTCTACAAGGGGTAGAATTATAACCCTCTTGACAGTATCTAATACTGATGCAAGCGATCTGCGTGGTTCTCGAGAGGTTGTCTAATTAGAAGCTAATGCAGGACTTGCCTAGCATATAACTTCCCAGATACTGGCATTGGATAGATCATTAAACCATATATACAGGGACAATCGATTATTCTCAGACCTTGCCATACTACCAATCAGATTACAGAAGCAAGTACACACTATGCCTTAATTATTCCGGGTACTCCTATCTAGGACAGTCTTGAAGTCCACCCTAGAATGCACCCACAATTGATGCATTGACGTTGGATGCCTTTATATTATTGCACCTACGGCATAAGTCTAGTGCCTTGGTCCCCAGAATCTCCATCCTGAAGAGACCCCACTAACGACAGAGGGTCGAAACGTCGTCATTTACAAAGGATAGTCCAGAACACAGAATATTCTCTTGAACATATGATTCATTCTGAAATCCCAATGGACATCCTTTTAATTCAAATAACCAATTCCTTGTTTTAAAAACTATCACTTTAGCCTTATTCACCTGTTGGTTATGGTCACTCCACTGGGGTCACATGAGTCACAATCTTTTTTCTAATGTATATGTAAATAATGTCAATACACAGCAAACGTTTATTTTGTATAATTCTCTAATCTTCATCGATCTTGGTTGCAAATAAAGAGCACTTGCTTTGGCTGAAGTGAGTGTTGTATAAGATCTTTTTGTTGGGCTGTTTTCTCTCCAGTCATATGTGAACTCCTAAATTTAAAGAAAATCAAAGAGGCAACTAAGTGTTGAACATACTGACTGTATTAATAACTTCCTGTGTTTAAATCACTGCAAGATAGTAGAAACTTGCTTAAAACAATAATTCCTTGCATAAATGAGTTCCTTGTGAACAATTGTGTTTAAAGCTGGCGACCTTAAACTACATCACCTTTTGGTTCTCACTTTTCTAGTATTTGGGTGTATTTCAGTCTCCTCTTGTATGAGAATTACAGCTTTTTATAAATGTGAATAAGGTTTTTGTTTCGCTTAATACATCTACCATGGCCTGTTGTTGCCAGTTATTGAAATTTAATCTGAAGACCCAAACTGTACCCCGCTGAGAAACAGGGCATCTCATCTCCATGAGGAGGCAAGTGAGTACCCTGCAAGAGTCACACCCATGACCAGGGGGCAGAGGTTCCATCGGGCTCTGACTCCACCTGCTGCATCTTGCACCACAGTGGACTGAGGTGGTTGTTCCATCGAGATAGCGTTGCCTTTAGCATGGACTGGTTATAGTAGTTGTCTCCTCTAGCCGGGAAGGGCTCCAGCAGGCGATGGCTAGAAGTCTTGCCTTAATCTTGAGCAATATAGGGGTTGTACTGGCCTTGCAGTCCAGCAGGCTTGTGCAAGGCCCTGTCACCTGTGCAAGGCCTTGTCATCTGCGCAAGGGGCGCCCCTCCGATAGCCTCACTTCAGGCATGAGACTTCAGTCCTGGTTTTTTAGGTCTCGGCCTGAAGCCAGCGCTTGCGCTGGTCTGGGCGAGACATTTTGTAAGTGGGCTTTCAGAAATACGACCACATTTTTTTGGGCTTGGCTAGAGCGTGCGGGTACGCGCACAATGACGAGCAGAGGCGCCATATGGCTTTCCTCTCTCGTCACGGTGCGCGCACATCGCACACCACTCGCCAGCCTGTTTCCTTTTGCCGTCGCGCGCGCGCGCACCACTCGCCTCTTCCTTGCGCGCGGCCAATGCTTGTTTATCAGAGCGGCAGGTCGCGCTTTCCCCACTGCTCGACTTTTATCTAGCACTCACCCTCTTGCTTCTACATGCTTATCCGCTCTCCGCATGCCGGCAGACCCCAAACGCCCGCGGCAGGACGATGCCATGCACAGTCGCATCGGCACTCATGCTTTAAAATAAAATAAAAAGTGTGCTCACATTTGAAATACATACCGCATCAAAAGTGTGCACGTTTAAAATACACACTGCAATGTAGTAGAGCAACTGCGTTTTTCTTTAAGATGCTCTGCTTCGTTGCGGTATGTATTTTAAATGTGCACATTTTTGTTGCGGTATCTATTTTAAAAGCGCACACACTTTTTAATTTCTTTTGTTGCACTTCACTTAATTAGGGTAATCCAATTGCCTCTCGAATCAGGGCGTTGTAGGTGGGGTTAGCCACTGTGAGGTCACAGGCTATCGAAGCTGCACACACACTAAGAACTTAAAGCTGTAAAGGAGAGAGAAGTAGCTACTCGCAGGGCACCCTCGAGGGGTTAGTGAATGGATTGTGTGCCGTAACACATCAATCAACACCCCGTTGCTCATTTCTCACTACAAATTCATGCCTCTCCACAGCCCGAACTCACGCTATATGTGCCCCGCCCCCTTGTAGATCTGTAACCCACTTTGTACACTCGTGAGTTTACAAGGTAATTTGGGCATAGAAATTGCATGCACGTGAAGGCTTTTATTGCTTCGCTCCACTGTCCGCTTAATCGTGGAGGCTTTATTGAGCTAGGACTGGTCAAATTACAAGAAATTGCATTAATTCTTTCCAGTAGGTTCCTTACCGACAGGACAGCATGCTGCCGCGCTGAGCATGTTATAGTCTGGCATTTTTAAAAATGAATGCTTTAGCTTGTAAGAAAGAATGTAAACGTTGTTTTCTAAGGACCTTATAAGTATTTAGTTATGCAGCACAATATCCTTGGTGCAACAACATCAACTGTTGCATGGCTAAACACTTATAAGGTCCTAAAGGCGAGACCTATTGGCTATGCCAATGCTTGTCTCTAATGAGCAGGGAGCCATCAATCTAAAGTGCTCGTCTATGAACTATGAATTCAGATTTGGAAAGAATGAAAGATAATGAGGGAGAAGATGAAAGGTGTGAATATATAGAATGGTTTACACAGCTGCCAAGGTTTCAGATTGCTATTTGTGACATTTTCATAATTTTAGTTGAATTATGAGTGACATTTAATGACTATGAGTGACACTTTCTCGCGCGCAAAATCAAGCAATGAAAATGAGGGAAATAGGTATAGGCTGAATAAATAAGACTTTACGCAAATGAGTACAGCGTCTTGTTAACAAAACTGTAAATATCACAAATGAACTCCACTCAAACACTAATAAAATCATTAACCCCGAGCGGCCGCCCCGTTGCTGCGCTGCTACCTGCCCAACCCTGCAGGCATCGGCACACATCAACATGACCCACCGGCTATCACAGAGGCTCTGCTGACTTTGGTGACACCACTGGCACTGAAAGTAATTGGACAGGCAGCAGCACCACATATAGTCAGTCACAGAGTGACTCAGTGACCCCGACCGTCCCAACACGAGTTGGTGGGCTTTATGTCACGTGACTTAGAGAGACTAACTTCAGCTGTAACAGGGCATGCTGTACCCTCGGCCCATAGTTGAACCAACAGTACGCATTTTATGTGCAGAAACATCTTTCTGGCATCCTGATGCCCTCAGACATCCCGAAGACTCTGCCCGCTGACCCCACAATGGAGCAGCACCAACAAAGGCAGCAGTTAGGGCTATCAGAAGCAACAACGTTTAAGTTAGGAGGGGCACAGTTTACAAGTAATCCAAAGAGTAAAACACAGTTACCTCTTTCTTTCTTTGCGTTGTGTTCCGACCGCCGTCCGCTGCAATCGCCGATCACTGCTGTGACGTGAAGCTCGGCTGTAACTGAATTAGGCGCGGCGCCGGTCACATTACATTTTTGACTGCACACAGCAGCCCGGGCCGGTGCGAGAAGCAGAAGGAGACAGCGCTGCACGCGCCATAATTAAAGCCCCACCGCAAATTCTCCCATAACAAACTCCCCGCCTTTGGCAGCAGGACGTCACGTCTCCCCCCGTCGCGGCGCAAGACGTTATAAAATAAATCAACTTAATCTGACCGGTCTGTCCCGCCCCGGCTGTGACGGTAGTAGCCATTTGGCCTAACAATGAAGTCAAGCTATCTGAGAGTGGCGCCACAGGAAATAATTAGATACAATGTAGCAGTGAGCTGCCTGCCAGCAGCAGTCTTAGCTCAGCTACAAGCACCAAACCTGCAGGATCTTGAGCAAACAGCGAGAGAGGAAGTTGGCTCTGTCGGCCCAAAGCCGGTAGTTCTGACCGTTTGGCCTCATCCTCTCCCCGTCGCTACATCTTCTTGCGTTAGCAACTGCCTGCCTGAAGAACAAAGTCAATGATCATATGGCAGCTGTTTTGTCCCTCTAGCTTGACACGTCATCACGAGTGCCGCGCGTGATGGAACGAAACCGAAACTTAAGGAGCTGCTTAAATATAGCAGCGGTGTATATTCACTCCGGTCCTGCAGACGTGAATGGCTGCAACGATGTCTTGAAGGTATGGTACTCTATTTCAAACGATTTCTCTTTCCAGTTATCAGTATTACAGAATACAATGTATTTGCTTGTGCTTCTCGTCTTTGACAGCCAGGAATTAACATTTACTGCTACAGACGGAGTGTGGAGACTAGGTTCACGATGTTTTATGATATTGGCGATAATAATGCAGCCCCAATCACAGCCAATTGTTTATAGAATTGTAAACAATGAAGGAAAGAAATAAGCGGAAGGAAGTGTTAAAGAGGAGCTAAGTGACTGAGAAAGAGAGATCGGAATGACAACAAGCCCGCGAGTGGTGCGCGCGCACCACAGAGGAGCGGGGGCGAGCGAGCGCGGCAGCCTGCTCAGCTGACGAGACGCTCAGCTGACCAGACGCTCGTGCGTCGTGGCTGGCCTTTGGATGTGTACGCGCGGCAGACATGTGTTTCCACTTATCGCGCCCGCGTCTGGGCACGATAATTGGAAACATATGTTTGCCGCGCGTACCCATCTCAAAAAGGCCAGCCACGACGCACGATCGTTTGTTGGACTGCTTTTCAAACTCGCTTACATTAAGTCTTCGCCTCTAAGCAGCGCTTGCGCGCTACTCGAGGCTCGACCTAAAAATGAATGCTTTAGCTTGTAAGAAAGAATGTAAACGTTGTTTTCATATGCCTTCTCTGCCATATGTCTCCCAAAGTGGAAACAGCAGGACCGCTGTCTATTCTTACTGGAATAAGGAACATGGTTTCCTCATAAGCCCGTGCATATCAGAGATTCTTTTAGTGAGCATGCGTCATGAGTGCCTACCTATTTTAGTCTGGTTTTCTCAAGGATGGTTCCTCTAAAGAAAGAATAGTTTAAGTAATTTTAGTGAGCAGAGCAGCAATGTGTGTCTGCTTATTAATCTCCTGTAACGCTCTTGCTTAAGCAGCGCTGCCAGCTCCCGCCCTCTCCCCGACATCTCGGAACTTCTTTTAGTACAGAAGGCTGCAGGAGATCAAATTAATGTAGTGTATCAGCGGGGCTGTCACTGCAGCACCGCTGCATTTCACCCTTTGTATATGGAGTCATTCGGCTGCAGAGTGCATGCCTCTGCCTCCACCATCCATTGAACACAAAACAACACCTTGGAGGCAGACGAATGTGGTGGACGGAATTAGTGCAGTGGTGGGAGAGTGCTCCAGTATAGCGCCCACTGCATACGGAAGGCTCTTTACTGTTTATATCTGTCATTGATGTGGTGCGCTCACCAGTCTTTCAAGCAAGAAAAGTCGAAATGTAACTAGCTCCTAGTATTCCACCAACTGAAAGCGTCCTCCCAGCAGTCTTCTAACATGGCACGCTTCCTAAGTGTCTCCCTCGGACCCCCCCCCCCCCCACACACACCACCTGCTGGCTGCACTATTGATATTTAAATACCATTTCTGAATGTATATGTGTGATTCTCCCGATTAATGTATTCCTTTTATATAGCGCTTAAGCAGTGCGGATGCTGCTTCAGAACGCTTATAAAAACATTACATGATCAACATTCAGAAATATCACGTGCCCTTTTAATGTATCCCTGGCGCAAACTTGATTAGTTTCACATACAATGACAAGAAAATAAATGTGCCAAGCTTCTTAAAACGTACTCTCCTTTCCTTACTTCCTGTCAGCGTTGTATTACAGCTATATCCGGGGGCCAGGGCTTTAAGTGGGACGAGTTCTGCTGGTGCTCACCACCGGCAGTTATAACAAGCATTGGCATAGCCAATAGGTCTCGCTTTTGGGACCTTATAAGTATTTAGTTATGCAGCACAATATCCTTGGTGCAACAACATCAACTGTTGCATGGCTAAACACTTATAAGGTCCCAAAGGCGAGACCTATTGGCTATGCCAATGCTTGTTTGAACTGCCGAAAGCAGGGGCATAACGCAGGCCTCAGCAGCCCATGCGGAGCGGTGGGGGGCCCAACCCTACAGGGGCCCCCTAACCCTTCAGAAGAGCACCATTCCGCCAAATGGCAATGAATATTTGTGGGATAAGGGCGACAGAAGGGCCCCTCTGCACATTTTGCAGGGAAGGGGGCCATCTTTTTACGTTATGCCACTGACAGCAAAGTCAATCCATGGATGACCCACAAGGCAGTGGGGCAATGTAAATGTAAACGGATGCCCACCTAACCCCCTGCAGAATGTGAAGAGGGGCACCCGAGTCGCCTATATCTCATAGACAGTCATTGGTCAAAGACCTTCCCTAAAGGGCTGGGGGACCCCTGCAGCGCTGGGTGCCCACCTGCGCTACACGCCTGCCACAAGGTTGGCACACGGGTGGGTGAACTGACAAGTTTTGTACGACACGAAGTGCGAGTGGAAACAGCCCCGAAGTGCGAGTGGAAACAGCCCCAGCCGGACCTCATCCTGGTCCGCACCCAAGACAGAGGCGCAGGGGACCGATCCCATGGCCAATCCTTGGAAGGGACCGCAGAACCCAGGCACATTGTGCTTCACCACCGCTTAAGTTTAATGAAACAAAGGCAGCCATCGGGAGAGTGGGCACGCCGGTGAAAGGGTGGGGTACTTCCGAGATAAACAATGGGGCAGGACGAGAATAGCAGCTTCCAGCAAGGCCTGAATGAGCAGCGCACAGAGCCTGGGCGTCTCCATCTCCCAGGAGGATACTGGGAAAGGAACAGAGCTGCACGTGGCAGTTACAAGACCACGTGCCTCTGGGACCTGCCCATGTGACCAATCCCGAGTGAGATGAAGCGAAGAAGGGGCAGAAGTGGTGCACTCAGCGCTCATGCTGCACTCAATGCAAACCCATTCAATCACTGCAGGTGATCGAGTCGGGGGCAAGGGCAGTTGGCGTGCAGTCCGAGTTATAAAATGCCTGTGATCCTGCCTGGAAGGGCTTCTTCACCCTTCTTCGTGTTTGCCTCTTTGCTTCTGGGACAGGTATTGCACTGTCAGCATTACTCTGGGCTATGATTTCTTGGTCTCCGGTCCAGTTACCGACTCTTCCTGCCACGCTTTCCCGGTGCTACTAAAGCTATTGTTAAAAGTTGCCCAATAGAATCCCGGAACGTCCCCCTCCCAGAAATTGTGGAACGAGAAGTGGGGAGAATACCAGATTATAAATTGTGGGGTATAGCCTACAGAAATTGGATTTGCGTGGACTTTATCACAGGTTTTACTCTGTATTGCATACATGTCAACCCTTTCGATTCAGGCAGGAGACTACCGATTTCAAGGCTAGTCTCTCGCCTCCCGATTCCTGCTTCCAAAAACCCGATTCCTTTGAGGGCTTCAGCTGTGACTGGTCTAGTGATACTCATAGTATTCATAGTAACCTGTTCCTGCAGGCCAGTGCACAACATTTCTGTCATGCAATATAGTGCTTTCTGATGTAACATAACACTTGTATTTGTAAAGCGCACTTCTCACCCATGGGTCTCAAGGCGCTGAATAACAGATGTTTATTGTTACCCAACTCAATGGAACTCATTTTATCGACTTCAAATGGATGAAAGGCTGAGTGGACCCGCCGATATCCGATCCTGCAGCAGCAAACTTTCAAAACCCATACATGGCAATAGACCAGATTCAGGCCTCGATAGAAGTCAATAGGAGAAACACAGTCTCCCGCCTATTTGTCTAAAATCTTCCACTTTCCTCTTCTAAAATGTTGGCATGTATGGTATTGCACCAAGTACTTTGCCTGCTTCCAACATGAACGAGGTCTAGGTGCAATACCACTCACCAGTGGTGTCCTGCTAAACTTAATAATCCAGCGGGCCACTCCTAATGATCCATACCGAGTCCATCTTGGTTCCTGTGGCCTAAGGGCTCTCCCTGATTGCTTGTATGGGAACCTTACAGATTGTGCAGCAGGCGACAATACTCATGGTTCTAGCTCAGTGGTGTGGTCTGACCTGGTACAGCTAACAGCGTGTTACAAGAGCTCACACTCTCTGCTTGAGTATCTGCCAGCGGACCGCCCTTCCTGCTCACTAAGTGCAAGGGTGCCCAATCCTACCGGATTGTCGGGTGACAGGCCGACATTTGGGTGCCTTGCTTCTGAATGACTGGTGCCCCCAGATTTTGGGTTATGCGTCAGGTTTGACACAGTGACCCTTCTACACGTCTGTGGAGCGACTGAAATGAACCGTAAGTTGGAAAACGTTCTGGCGTGTTATGAAGGTGGCAACACGACAGCTACTCCTTTACTCAGGTGGAACCCCAAAATACTGCTGCACCCCATTACCAGTACTTCTAAACGAATTTGCAGCTGTACCCCCAATACAAAGAAAGCAAGCAAGATAAATGCTCCTCCACAAACACAAAAAACAGAAACATCCACAGTAGTGTGTGGCAAAGCAAAACAAAGGTTAAATGTCACAGATCTGCAAACTCAGTCTCCAACCACTTGCCACGCTCCTGGTTACACAAGCCCGGATATGAATCCATTCAGCTAAAAATACTTCAAGTGTCAAAACAAGGCTTCCTGTTGCATATGTCCTGCTGCCTTGTGCTTGCTGCCTGGCTAAAAGGTTGGTGGGCCTGGTGCAGCTCACACTAGGAGCTGAGCCCCCCTAGAAGCTCCGAATGAAATTATGTGCCTTACTGATTTGCCCTGGATCACACAATTTGGTTGTGGGTAAGTGGGGATTTAAAGAAATCCCAATGCTGAAATTTCAGACTTGGACCAGATCACGCCTCCTCAGTAAACCTCCTTCATATTTCTTTACCTGCTGAAGTCAAAGCAGTACCTACAGCAGCCAGTGTAAACGGAGGATACGAAGAAAGTGACAGCCCTCTTCTAGGCACTATATTCTGATGGGCACTGCCTCCCCTACCACAGTATGTCTATGTTGCGAAAGAGTGTTTTTTAAAAGATAGAAATATTTCATTTGCTTTGTTAAATTAATATTGCTGATTTAGTTACATAAATGTGCCACTTGCAAGTCAGTGTGAGCTAAAGTGTGTGACGATAGCAAGACTATTTCATCTAAACTCCTGTGCCTCTGAAATGTTGCTAGGTTACTGAAAATGTGAGTGACACTTCCCCAACCCTACCAGCCTTCCAGTGGGTGAGTTATTTTGCTTTGATTAAAAAATGCACGTCAAGGAATTCAATGTGACTAGGTTCAAATCCTTATAATGAAGTCCAGTTAAACCAATAACTTAATTATGCGGGCAAATACACTCCAGCGCAAACCTTCCTAGGAGTATGTTTATGTGCCAGATTAACACGCTGGCGAAAAAAGTGAGAGAAAAAGATGCAGATGGTTTTGCACCCATTTTGCTTGCATTAAAATGCAATTTCTTGTTTTTATCTCTGCCACCCTCAAATATGGTTCGAGCACACTTCTGCTCAGCTCCTAATAGTGCCCCCACAGGCACAAATGATGGCGCCCATTAGAGCTCTCTCTGGCTGTCAATGGCCTCACAAGCAAGCCTGTCAGAAGCTTTTGTGGGGCCAGGGACAGGGTTAACAACTATATGGGGCCCCTCTGATGGGCACAGACGCCATGCTGCCTCATCACGAAGGAGTAGACTTGCTTCATTTTCTATAAATGCATTTTTTAGTAAGAGTAAGGGGGCCTTGAAAAGTACAGGGCCTGGAGAAAAAAAGCCCCGGCTGCCTTCCCCTTGTGACATTGCCACAAGTCTCCTCAGAGAAGTGTTCTTAAGACCCAGGTGACAGGACTTAACAGGGTCGGACTGAGACAGAAAATAGGCCTGGACACCAAAATAAAAGTGGCCCCCCATTAGTGAATTTGAAAGCTTAGAAAGTGACCCAGGTTTGTGAATCGGATCAGTTTTGAACTTGTGAAGACGCTGCAGCTGTGGGATTGTTTTGCAAGGTATGGAAGACTGCATGGATTGGAGCTTGCTTCAGGCAAGGTTTGTTTTAATATGAGGGAAACACCAGTAATAAAAACAGACCCAAGCAGACCATAAAACAGGCCCACAGACAGCAAAAATATTAACCAGCCCATACACTGACCTGCCAGGATAGCCCGTCCGCACTGCCTGATTGCCTATAGGCCAGTCCGACCCTGGGACTGGACCGTCCCCCTTTGGCGCGTTTAGTTGTCTACTTAGCTGCGCTCTGAAGCCTCTGCAGTCCAGGCAGGCCCAGGGCTCCCCTCCCACCGAAGAGCCCCTCCTGCCCCCGCCAGGTGCTCAGAAACCGGCTTGGCTGGCTTTTCATACAAGATCTAATATCACGTCATGTGAACCAGCTCGGGGTGCCCGGCTCACACCAAGCCTGGTGGGCCCCAGAGGGTTAGTTAAAGAGCAAACCGGGAAGAAGAGAAAACCAGACTACAGGAAGTGCTAGTGAAAAGATTTTAGTCTTAAATTGGATTGAATTGTAGACATAATATCGTAGATCATAGAGCACCCTTTAAAAAAAAAAAATAAGAAAGGAGACATGGTAGCGTATACATCAAGAGGTTAGGTAGAAAACTGCAGCATACCTTGGGTGCTTTCCAAGCCAGGTTGTGATATGAATGCACCGGATTTATGCACCACGGGCCTAGTTACAAACCAAAGGAGCACTGCACAAGAGCTGGGGCATAGAACGGGCGTGCACGGTGTACTGGCTGGGGAAGGGCTTGGCTGCATACAGTAAAGAGATGGAGGGAAAGGCAGGCACAAGTCCTGGGAAAAATAGTAAGGGATACTAATTAGCATATTTAGTTCACAATAGGGTCACAGACAGTGACAGCACAGTATGTGTTATTCAATCCTTAGAATATTCCCCACTTAGAATTGAACCAGCTTATTTTACAATAACAGTCATTTAGCGTAATTCAAATAAACTTTAAAAGAACATTTTTGGTTTGTTGTACGAATTAGTAAATCAGGTGTAGGTTTTCCATATATAAATTGGTACTATACCCCGACATAACGGATACTCTTTATAAAGAGACGCGGGGAACTTGGTATTGCAACTTTAAACTGCGTTTGGAGAGTAAACAAGATATGTTTGTGTTGTGTTATAGTATATGCATTTTATTGTATTAGATTTGTTATTGCATTATATATTTATTAATTGTTCATATTGTATCTGTGTCTTTAAATCTATGTAATGATTCATGGGGCATTGCTCATCCTGGCCATGTTTACTTTTGTAATCCCAACTGCTGTGTCCCAGGTTCTGGATTGTACAGAACAGACAGAGCAGCTGGGCAGGAGAAGGAACTGGTTGTGTCCTGGGAGCTGTGCTGTTGGTGTTCCTGTTATGGAATAAACTTCTTGGAGGTTTTTACATTACAAATTTGGCGGTAAAAGGATTAATGTGAAGCTCTCGGACACTTCTTAGACAAAAGATTAAACAAGCATTTGCAATGCAATAGGTCTCGCATTTGCGAGAGTTTGAGCTATTTTTATTGTAAATGACATTGCCTTTTATTTATGTTTTGGTTTTTGAAACATAAATAAAAGCCATTGTCATTTACAATGCCAATAGGTCAAACTCGCGTAAATGCGAGACCTATTGCATTGCAAATGCTTGTTTTTACCGAAAAGCCCTTTCCACAGCGCATACTGGCCCCTTTAACGTTACTCACAAAAACAAACAAGTACAGGTAAAGCACAAGATGGCTTCGTGTAACCAAAAGCACAATGCTCCAGCACTGGAATTATAATCAACATAGTGGCAGAACTTAAATCCCAATGGCAGGAGTCAGGAGGCCTCACAAGGAACATATTAACCTGTAATAATGTGCTAGAATCTGTTGGAGGAATATGGTTAAAGACCAGTGTGCACACTGATGAGAGGCATGCGAGTCCAGGACAGTGTCTCCTATGAATGAGCAGTGCGGACCCTGAGTAACAGTCTCTTAATCATGCAGTTTTGCCATCTGCACTAGTCCTGTTATCATCAGCGCTATTCTTATTGTTGTCATCGGCACTAGTCTCGTTGTCATCGGCACTAGTCTCATTGTCATCGGCACTAGTCTCATTGTTATCATCAGCGCTATTTTCGTTGTTGTCATTAGTGTTGTCATCAGCACTAGTCTCATTGTTGTCATCAGCGCTATTCTCACTGTTCTCGTTAATACTAGTCCCACTGTTATCATCAGAGCTATAGTCATTGTTATCATCAGTGCTATTTTCATTGTTGTCATGAGCACTAGTCCCATTGTTATCATCAGAGCTATTTTCATTGTTATCATCAGGGCTATTCTCATTGTTGTCATGGGCACTAGTCCCATTGTTATCATCAGTGCTATTCTCATTATTGGCATCAGCACTAGTCCCATTGTTATCATCAGTGCTATTCTCATTGTTGGCATCGGCACTAGTCCCATTGTTATCATCAGTGCTATTCTCATTGTTATCATCAGTGCTATTCTCATTGTTGGCATCAGCACTAGTCCCATTGTTATCATCAGTGCTATTCTCATTGTTATCATCAGTGCTATTCTCATTGTTGGCATCAGCACTAGTTCCATTGTTATCATCAGTGCTATTCTTATTGTTGTCATCGGCACTAGTCTCGTTGTCATCGGCACTAGTCTCATTGTCATCGGCACTAGTCTCATTGTCATCGGCACTAGTCTCATTGTCATCGGCACTAGTCTCATTGTCATCGGCACTAGTCTCATTGTCATCGGCACTAGTCTCTGTTATCATCAGCGCTATTTTCGTTGTTGTCATTAGTGTTGTCATCAGCACTAGTCTTATTGTTGTCATCAGCGCTATTCTCACTGTTCTCGTTAGTACTAGTCCCACTGTTATCATCAGAGCTATAGTCATTGTTATCATCAGGGCTATTCTCATTGTTGTCATGGGCACTAGTCCCATTGTTATCATCAGTGCTATTCTCATTGTTGGCATCGGCACTAGTCCCATTGTTATCATCAGTGCTATTCTCATTGTTGGCATCGGCACTAGTCCCATTGTTATCATCAGTGCTATTCTCATTGTTGGCATCGGCACTAGTCCCATTGTTATCATCAGTGCTATTCTCATTGTTTGCATCGGCACTAGTCCCATTGTTATCATCAGTGCTATTCTCATTGTTGGCATCGGCACTAGTTCCATTGTTATTATCAGTGCTATTCTCATTGGTGTCATGGGCACTAGTCCCATTGTTATCATCAGTGCGATTCTCATTTTTGGCATCGGCACTAGTCCCATTGTTATCATTAGTGCTATTCTCATTGTTGGCATCGGCACTAGTCCCATTGTTATCATCAGTGCTATTCTCATTGTTGGCATCGGCACTAGTTCCATTGTTATCATCAGTGCTATTCTCATTGTTCGCATCAGCACTAGTCCCGTTGTTATCATCAGTGCTAGTCTCATTGTTGGCATCGGCACTAGTCCCATTGTTGTCAGGAGCACTAGTCCCATTGGTATCATCAGCGCTATTCTCATTGTTGTCATGGGCACTAGTCCCATGGTTATCAGTGCTATTCTCATTGTTGGCATCGGCACTAGTCCCATTGGTATCATCAGTGCTATTCTCATTGTTGGCATCGGCACTAGTCCCATTGTTGTCAGGAGCACTAGTCCCATTGGTATCATCAGCGCTATTCTCATTGTTGTCATGGGCACTAGTCCCATGGTTATCAGTGCTATTCTCATTGTTGGCATCGGCACTAGTCCCATTGTTATCATCAGTGCTATTCTCATTGTTGGCATCGGCACTAGTCCCATTGGTATCATCAGTGCTATTCTCATTGTTGGCATCGGCACTAGTCACATTGGTATCATCAGTGCTATTCTCATTGTTGGCATGGGCACTAGTCCCATTGGTATCATCAGCGCTATTCTCATTGTTGGCATGGGCACTAGTCCCATTGGTATCAGCGCTATTCTCATTGTTGGCATCGGCACTAGTCCCATTGGTATCATCAGCGCTATTCTCATTGTTGTCATGGGCACTAGTCCCATAGTTATCAGTGCTATTCTCATTGTTGGCATCGGCACTAGTCCCATTGTTATCATCAGTGCTATTCTCATTGTAGGCATCGGCACTAGTCCCATTGTTATCATCAGTGCTATTCTCATTGTTGTCATGAGCACTAGTCCTATGGTTATCAGTGCTATTCTCATTGCTGTCATGAGCACTAGTCCCATTGTTATCATCAGTGCTATTCTCATTGTTGGCATCGGCACTAGTCCCATTGTTATCATCAGCGCTATTCTCATTGTTGGCATCGGCACTAGTCCCATTGTTATCATCAGTGCTATTCTCATTGTTGGCATCGGCACTAGTCCCATTGTTATCATCAGTGCTATTCTCATTGTTATCATCAGTGCTATTCTCATTGTTGGCATCGGCACTAGTTCCATTGTTATCATCAGTGCTATTCTCATTGTTGGCATCAGCACTAGTCCCATTGTTATCATCAGTGCTATTCTCATTGTTGGCATCGGCACTAGTCCCATTGTTATCATCAGTGCTATTCTTATTGTTGTCATTGGCACTAGTCTCGTTGTCATCGGCACTAGTCTCATTGTCATCGGCACTAGTCTCATTGTCATCGGCACTAGTCTCATTGTCATCGGCACTAGTCTCATTGTCATCGGCACTAGTCTCATTGTTATCATCAGCGCTATTTTCGTTGTTGTCATTAGTGTTGTCATCAGCACTAGTCTCATTGTTGTCATCAGCGCTTTTCTCACTGTTCTCGTTAGTACTAGTCCAACTGTTATCATCAGAGCTATAGTCATTGTTATCATCAGTGCTATTTTCATTGTTGTCATGAGCACTAGTCCCATTGTTATCATCAGAGCTATTTTCATTGTTATCATCAGGGCTATTCTCATTGTTGTCATGGGCACTAGTCCCATTGTTATCATCAGTGCTATTCTCATTGTTGGCATCGGCACTAGTCCCATTGGGATCATCAGTGCTATTCTCATTGTTGTCATCGGCACTAGTCCCATTGGTATCATCAGCGCTATTCTCATTGTTGTCATGGGCACTAGTCCCATGGTTATCAGTGCTATTCTCATTGTTGGCATCGACACTAGTCCCATTGGTATCATCAGTGCTATTCTCATTGTTGGCATCAGCACTAGTCCCATTGGTATCATCAGCGCTATTCTCATTGTTGTCATGGGCACTAGTCCCATTGGTATCATCAGTGCTATTATCATTGTTGGCATCAGCACTAGTCCCATTGGTATCATCAGCGCTATTCTCATTGTTGTCATGGGCACTAGTCCCATGGTTATCAGTGCTATTCTCATTGTTGGCATCGGCACTAGTCCCATTGGGATCATCAGTGCTATTCTCATTGTTGGTATCGGCACTGTTCCTCAGTGAAAAATCTAAGAAAGTTTCAAAGGAGCAACCTGTGCCCGACAGGCACTTCAAACTTAGCAGTCTGTCAGGAAGAACATCGAAGAGCAGAGCCCTCCACCGCTGCAAGTAGCTGAACTGAATGCCCAAAGGAACATTTTGCGTGCGTGGTGTACATTTATCTGGAGTTCGCCACCAAACCTGTTACACTGTAATCAAACATTCCTCTGTACATCCACGCCAAAGACAGTCAGCAGAAAACACGTGAGTTCTGCCTCACAGAAGTCCGAGGAGCGGCCTAAAGATGGGGCAGACATTTTTATACTGTGTGAACATAGTGCAATGCATAATACTTCAATACTTCAACACTTTTAAAAGCAGCTGCGAAACTTATTTCAGATACTATCTGGAAAAAACCAGTGGTGCGCGCGCACCTCAGAGGAGCGGGGGCGAGGGAGCGCGGCAGCGAGGCGAACGCGCGCTGCTGCGCGTGCTAGACACGGACGGGAATGGGCGTTGCAAAGGCGGGACATGCGCCCGCCTTTGCCCAATCGCGGGCCTTTTTTTTTTACAAAAAAACACGCGAAAGCCAATGCCTGCCGGCGAAAGCCTGACCACACGCACGAGCGTGTGGTCAGCTTTCAGAACCCCATACAAGAGGTCTCGCGCTGCGCGAGTAGGGCTGCGCACTGCAACGCTATGCGCGAGACCTAAAAACAGCCCCACTGCACCTCTTGCACACAAAGAGCTGTTCCCCATTGGGAGGGGGGTTTGAAAATGCCCTGAAGCCAGGATTCACGTTTGAACATGGAGGGTGTTCCTTTAAAATGGGAGCCATTCAGAAAGGGCACAGGTATTCCTATCGTGACCTCTTTATAATGCACATTTCCTATCCTTGGCTCGGTGGGGGATTTGTGGGTGATCAAAATGGACAACAATTGGGAGCTACCCGTTTCTGCGCCCACTCCCCTTTATTTACCTACTTTGAAACATGTCTGCAGAATCTGGTTGATGGCTCTCTCCGTCTGCAGTGACAAACCTCATGACCCCCAATGAAAAGCCAATTGGAAAAGCAGGATCCAGAAAAAAGATAGTCTTGTGATTAATGGAAGCTTCCACTGCTGCAGAGCCGAGGGGTGCACTCCTTAAAACAGTGGAGTTTCTCAAGCTCGTAGTTGAGTGTTCTTGAGGGGTCAGCAGTAGGCTTTGATGGGGATTGGAAAAAGATGCATACAATCGACTACAAGAATCAACTTAATACTGTTGAAAACGAAGGTACTGGGTTCACAACGATTTGTGCTTTAATTAATAATGATAAATGGAGTGTGGCAGCAAGGAGAAGTTTAAGAACATTCCTGTAAACTAGAGCACTCAAACTGCAGAGTGACTGGATCCCAAAAGTACTGTGGGACCATACAAATGCTGGGAATGCGCAATACAAATGCACTAAATATAAAGGGAATGGCTGCCTTGAAGAGGCATGGAAGGTGGGCGAGAGTTATGTGCAGTACGAGCGGTCAGCGAAGGAGGAGTGAGTACTCCAAAAGGTAGAGCTGAAGAGGCAGGCAACTTCATGGCAAGTTCCGGCGAATGATGGGACAAAAGAAAGCATCAGATGCTACGTTGTTCACAATACTGTGTTGCTGCCATGATCTTGAAGCCAACTAAGGTGGTTTACATGTATGTTGCTTGCCTGGGAAAGCCCCTAAGAAGACATGCATAAGGGAGATGGCTGCATCAGGGAACTGGGTGCATTTGTTATGAGAGGAGTCCAGCAATGGAACTTCTGGCTTCTACAAAGTAACTCATTCCCCTGAAACAGCCAGTTTGACTACGCTATGTTTTGTTATGCCACAGAGGGATAGGTAAAAACAACAATTGATGGACAGAATGCAGAACAATGTCATACATTCACCCCAGTACAGAGATCTGGGCCTAAATCCATCGTTTTTTTGCTCACCATGCCATTCCAGTTTGGACCCAGCCATATGCAAATCAGTCTTGACCCTGCGCCCAATGGGAACAGTCCAGCCCGAACTGCCAGGCCAGGTCCTCCCTGGACTGGAAACAAGCATCCTAGGACCGGTTTCGGGCTTTCAGCCCTCATCAGCCAGGATAGCTTGACTCCAGTGGCATGGAGAGCACGGGACCCACGTCTGGGCATACCCGTCCCACTCGGGGTGACAAATGCAAAAACAACAATTCAACAATTGATGGACAGAATGCAGAACAATGTAGTACATTCACCCCAGTACAGATATCTGAGCCTAAATCCATCGTTTTTTTGCTCACCATGCCATTCCAGTTTGGACCCAGCCATATGCAAATCAGTTTTGACCCTGCGCCCAATGGGAACAGTCCAGCCCGAACTGCCAGGCCAGGTCCTCCCTGGACTGGAAACAAGCATCCTAGGACCGGTTTCGGGCTTTCAGCCCTCATCAGCCAGGATAGCTTGACTCCAGTGGCATGGAGAGCACGGGACCCACGTCTGGGCATACCCGTCCCACTCGGGGTGACAAATGCAAAAACAACAATTGATGGACAGAATGCAGAACAATGTCGTACATTCACGCCAGTACAGAGATCTGGGCCTAAATCCATCGTTTTTTTGCTCACCATGCCATTCCAGTTTGGACCCAGCCATATGCAAATCAGTCTTGACCCTGCGCCCAATGGGAACAGTCCAGCCCGAACTGCCAGGCTTGTTTCCGGTCCAGGGAAGACATGGCTTGGCAGTTCGGGCTGGACTGTTCCCATGAGGCACAGGGTCAGACTGATTTGCATATGGCCATGTCTGAACTGGGGTGGTGGAGTGAGCTAAAGAATGATGATGGATTAAACCCAGATCAGTTGACTGGGGGTGAGTGTTTGATTAGCTCAAACGCTCCGTCCGTCATCCCCTTTGGTATCGCTTTGTTCGCCCTAAGTTGGCAGGGTATGCCCAGACGTGGGTCCCTTGCTCACTTTGCCACTGGATTGAAGCTAGCCTGGCTGATGACGGCTGAATAGCCAGAAACCGGTCCCAGGATGCTTGTTTCCGGTCCAGGGAAGACATGGCTTGGCAGTTCGGGCTGGACTGTTCCCATGAGGCACAGGGTCATACTGATTTGCATATGGCCATGTCTGAACTGGGGTGGTGGAGTGAGCTAAAGAATGATGATGGATTAAACCCAGATCAGTTGACTGGGGGTGAGTGTTTGATTAGCTCAAACGCTCCGTCCGTCATCCCCTTTGGTATCACAGAGGGATAGGTAAGCAACAGTGATCTGTCTGAAAAGGTTTGTCCAGACTGAAGCAGACCTCGAGGGGCCTATTGAGATCCCATGATGCTTCACAAATTGAGAATGAGGTGGTACACAGGCTCCCTTACAGAGTGCCCAGCATAGTTTGCATGGCAGTGCCTGAAGCAGCCAGCCCCCAAACACAAGGCTTATGCTGCTTCACTACCTCAGCGTCGCTGCTGGAGTTAGTGTCAGGGCGTTGAGCTACCCTCAGGCCAGCACAAGTGCAGTACAAATAAAACAAAGGCTCTATTCCAGCTGCTGTACCTGTTGCAAGTCCAACATCCTCCTGCCGCCCAAGTAGAGCTTACAAGCATTAGTGTGAGGTGATCAAACATCACTTAAAGGATAAGCAGGAAGCTAGATTACAGGTTACCAGACAACACCAAGCTGCTGTTCTTTGTAGTCTAAGGTACAAATTCAGCCTCACCCGCGTCACTCTGAGTTGAGCTGTCTGATGCACCCTCAAAGTCACAGATCCACTTGTAGCGTAATGGACTAAAGGCAAGATGGAGATCAGCTCATGTTGTGTGACCGAGAGGTCTCAAGCTCCTGAATAGGCGAGAAAACCATGTAACGAGCTGAATAAAAACATGATTGATCTCTGCCAGACTACGCCTAGTGTCCGTCTATCATACCATGTCAAAATCATGGACAGGGCAAGTACAAGTCTGCTGAAGCACAACCTGGGGCAACAGCTGATGGCCTCTACCCTATAAAGCTGATTTGGTTAGGGCTCTAAACAATGCATACATAGAAATCACTATGACGGGTTCTCGACCAATCTTTAAGACGCGTCCACTTCATCCCATGGAAATTCTAAATGGAACTTCCAACCCTAGGATTATCCTTCAAACATCATGACATTACACCACGTAGACCACAGTGGCTGCCAAAGGGGACAGCGCTAGCCCCCTGGTGATGCTGTTCTTTCCCAGGTGAGCTGGACATGGGCAGAGCAGGCCAATATCTTACTGGTTTTTCAGAGGCCTGTCCAGTGATTGCCCCCTCCACCCACATCTTTCAGAGGCCTGTCCAGTGATTGCCCCCCTCCACCCACATCTTTCAGAGGCCTGTCCAGTGATTGCCCCCCTCCACCCACATCTTTCAGAGGCCTGTCCAGGGATTGCCCCCCTCCACCCACATCTTTCAGAGGCCTGTCCAGGGATTGCCCCCCTCCTCCCACATCTTTCAGAGGCCTGTCCAGTGATTGCCCCCCTCCACCCACATCTTTCAGAGGCCTGTCCAGTGATTGCCCCCCTCCACCCACATCTTTCAGAGGCCTGTCCAGTGATTTCCCCCGTCCACCCACATCTTTCAGAGGCCTGTCCAGTGATTGCCCCCCTCCACCCACATCTTTCAGAGGCCTGTCCAGTGATTGCCCCCCTCCACCCACATCTTTCAGAGGCCTGTCCAGTAATTGCCCTCCTCCTCCCACATCTTTCAGAGGCCTGTCCAGTGATTGCCCCCCTCCACCCACATCTTTCAGAGGCCTGTCCAGTGATTGCCCCCCTCCACCCACATCTTTCAGAGGCCTGTCCAGTGATTGCCCCCCTCCACCCACATCTTTCAGAGGCCTGTCCAGTGATTGCCCTCCTCCTCCCACATCTTTCAGAGGCCTGTCCATGATTGCCCCCCTCCACCCACCTCTTTCAGAGGCCTGTCCAGTGATTGCCCCCTCCACCCACAATCTCCCCAGTTTCTCTAGACGTCATTCTGCAAGTGCAGGCCTTTATTATCTGGTGCCCAGGCCTGAGCTGGAAACCATTTCTTCCCTCTCTGTGGGTACGGTTAAGAGGCACTAGAATTGTGTTAGCCCGAGGAGGACCATTGTGTACGTCTGCACCACCACCAGGAGGAAGCAGAGGTTTATGGAGAAGCACTATGGCGCCTGAAGCCTTGGAGCCAACTGCTGGCACACGGCATCTACCTGCATACTCTGTTTTGGAAACAGCTAAAACACGCCCACCATGGGACAAGCAATGCTGGCAGCCCCACCCAAGGTTTTGATGTTTTGGAATCACTATCCTGCAAGTCCACGTCATGCGAAGCGAGTATCAGTGGCTAAAATTCATGTTTGTGCATAGCAGTGCCGTGCACCAGTGCAAGGTCTTGCATGCCCCACTGCCCCATGCCACTGTGACATAAGCATACCCACAAGATGCGCACAACAGACGTTATAATTCCTATTTTGGAGAACTGTAATTGCTGAACCAAAAGCAGCCTTGTTACAGCTTTTCACACAGGACCTACATTTTACTATATGAGTCCAACTCTCTCTGGGGGAATGTGGGGTTGGGGGGGGGGGGGGCATCTGTGGCTACTCAAGGTAAGAAAAGTTTGGACAAAAAGTCACAAACTATGCATATTGGTGCATATATTCTAAAATATAATGGCTAATAAGCCATTGATTTTACAGGCAGTACTGAAGGGTAGTTGATTAAATATATTATGTAAGGGTCTGTCTTAGTTCGAAGGAATACCATTTCTAAGAAGCGGAGTGACATGCACTCTCCCACTCTACTCTCTCTTACTCTGGGATTACTCACCCAGTGCCATTTCTTACATCCTTCTGGTCTCTGCTCATTTCATACTTTCCCGTTCATCTCACATCTCTCTTTATTCCCCACCCTCTTCTCCATTTGATTTCTGCCCCACAAGGAAATGAGTCGTGAAACGCAGGGTCACGCCCAGATCACCGGTGCTAAAAATAACTGGTGGCACTAAATAGCAGAAGCAATGCATAAGGAATTAACACTCATCGATGTCACAGGAAGCGCTTTCACAACCGTATTTCGCCCCTTCTTTTTGATTGGATGGACCCTGTTTTCATGTCAAAGCTCTGGTAGAAACACAGCTACCTCCACGGGGGCAGATCTCTGGGTGTACTATGCTCAGGACTCTGGAATGCCCTCAAGAGCAGAAGCCAAACACACAAAGTCAGGTAACTCCTGCAAAGTGAGCTGTCTTGAACTGAGATTGCTAGGAAGAAGGTTTGTGTCGAAGAAAATTGGGCTTAGATACTGCCTGAACGGGCGCCAACTTTCCCTTCCAACGTTCTACATCCAAGCGCTCTGATGTTACAGTGAGTCGACAAACAGTGCAATCCACAATGAACAAATACCTTTATGCAATTATTAAAGAGTTAGCAACAGAGACTCTCTAGTTATAGTTACATGCACTTCAATAAGAATGACTTTTCCAGTAAAACTCCTGTTCCATTTAACAAAACTTTTTTAAAGTCAAGATCATCTATGTTGACTATGTACCTTTTTACATATTTGCACCAAACTCTCTCAAAGGTTACTTATAGGGAAGTCCCAAAAAGTACTAAACCTCATGTTCACTCCTATCGTAATAAAAGTGTCAAAAGACCTCTGACCTCCTGGTCAGGGAATCTGCTCTCCGCTCTAGCAGCTCCGTCGTTGCGCCGCTGCCCCCAGCACCTCTCTGTCCAGGTACGTTTTGGAGGCCCTCCTCCACCCGCAGGCTCCTGCCTGCGCCCCATCCCTGGTATTCCAGTGGGAGAGCCTTGCTCTTCTGCTAGTCCGCTCGGCCAGCCTTCTCCGTTTGTCTGTCTTTTCTGTCTGTACTGTTATTGTGCCTGTTTTTCTGTTTTTTTAAATATTTTTTGCTATTACTGTGCCTTGTTGTGTCCTCTGTTTTGTTTTACTTGTATTGTGCCTGTTTTTCGCTGCCCCTTTCCCGCTGCTCTTGCGGCCCCTCCCCCCCGCCGGTTCCTGCTCCCGCCTCCCAGCTGCGTTTCCCTCTCCGTTCCCGGTTTAATGGTGGCTGCTGCGCGAGCAGTTGAGCAAGACCTCTGACCTCCTGGTCAGGGAATCTGCTCTCCGCTCTAGCAGCTCCGTCGTTGCGCCGCTGCTGCTGCCCCCAGCACCTCTCTGTCCAGGTACGTTTGAGGCCCTCCTCCATCCGCAGGCTCCTGCCCGCGCCTCATCCCTGGTGGTCCAGTGGGAGAGCCTTGTTCTTCTGCTAGTCCGCTCAGCCAGCCTTCTCTGTTTGTCTGTCTTTTCTATCTGTACTGTTATTGTGCCTGTTTTTCTGTTTTTTTTAATATTTTTCACCATTACTGTGCCTTGTTGTGTCCTCTGTTTTGTTTTACTTGTATTGTGCCCGTTTTTCACTGCCCCTTTCCTGCTGCTGCTACCCTTGCGCCCCCCCCCCCTGCCGGTTCCTGCTCCCGCCTCCCAACAGCGTTTCCCTCCCCGTTCCCTATTTAATGGCGGCCGCTGCACGGCCGCACCACAGGCACGCCAAAGGCAAGCCCATCTGCGCCCGTCCGCGACCAGCTACAGGGACCCTGGTTCTCCGACCACCCACCGCTACGATTCAGCTGCCCTCAACGCATTCAACCCCAGAAGGAACAACTGCCAGCTGTCTACGCCGAACACCACCCATGGCCAGTTCTCCTGCCGACACTGCCGACAAACCTTCACCGACCTCTGCACCCCCACGGCCACCGCACTCCCGGCGGATGCCAGCGCACCCGAAGCCCTGAGGTGCCCAGGGTGTATGCTGCCTGCACAGACACACAGTAGAGATCTGGGACCTTCTCGACACCCTCTCACCAGACGGCACCTTCTTCACGGAAACCTGAACCAACTCCACCTCCGCCACCGACATCGCTACCGCCATCCCCGACGAATACATGATCCAGAGGAAGGACCGCCCCAACCACCCAGGTAGAGGTCTCGCCATCGCGCACAAGAACTCCCTCCGACTCACCACCCCCAGCTCGAACAACTCCTCGTCCCCCACGGAACACCTCCATTTCCAGATCCAGACCACCCCCAGAACGCCTACAGACCTCCCGGACCACGAACCGTGTTCACCACAACCATCACCAACCTCATCGTGCCGCACACCATTGCCTCCATGGACTACATACTGCCGGGAGACCTTAACTTCCACCTTGACAACCTCAGCGACTGCAACTCCACTGCCCTCCTGGACAACCTTGCCAACATCGGATTGAAACAGCTTGTCACAACCCCTACCCACAAGGCAAGGCACACCTCCGACCCCATCTTCACAAGAGGGAACAACATCCACTTCAGCCACACCACGCAACCCCCCTGTAAGGACCACCACTGCGTACACTTCTCTTTCGACAAAGCCACCGCTCACAAACCTACACCACTCCCTCCGCGAAGGAACTGGAGCAAGGTCACGAGGAGCACCTCAACTCCACCCTCAACCACGATCCCCCTCCCACCACAACCAACGTCAACTCTGCAGCCAACTAACTACACAGATGGATCACCAACTGCGCAGACAAGCTCGCCCCCCTCCGCAACCCTGACAGACAGCGCCCCATGAAAGCCACCTGGTTCACTACTGACCTCCGAGAATCCAGACGCACCTGAAGACGTCTCAAGAAATTATGGAGAAACAGCAAAACCTCGGAAGATCGGACCACCTACAAGAATGCCATGACAGAATACCACCAACGCATCAGATCCACCAAAAGGACCTTCATCCAGAACAAAATCCTTGCCAACTCCAGCATCTCGAAGGAACTCTTCAGCATCATTCAGGAATTCACCAATCCCCCCAGCGAAGCCTCGGACGTCACACCCTCCCAGGACCTCTGCAACAAACTTGGCTCCTACTTCCATCTGAAAATCAAGTCCCTCTACAACAACTTCAACGAACAGACACCAGACACCGAAACCACTCCTTCCTCCAGCAACGCCAGCCAGCCTACCATCTCTGCCTGGACCCCGGTCACCACCAAAGACACCGCCACGATCATGAAGAGCATTCACTCAGGAGCCCCCACAGACCCCTGCCCGCCACACATCTTCCACAGAGCCACCGCCGCCATAGCACCCGAGCTACGACGCACCATCAATGCCACCTTCGAATCGGCACATTCCCCGATGACTGGAAATGCGCAGAAGTCAAGCCCCTCCTCAAGAAGCCCTCTGCAGACCCGATGGACCTCAAAAACGACAGACCCATCTCTCTCCTCCCCTTCGCGGCTAACTTCACAGAGAAGATCGTCAACATCCAGCTAACGAACTTCATCGAAGACAACTCCATCCTCGACCCTTCCCAATCCGTATTCCGCAGCAACCACAGCACCGAGACTGCCCTCCTCGCCGCCACAGACGATATCAGCACTCTCCTCATCCAGGGCCACACTGTGGCCCTCATCCTACTAGACCTCTCTGCAGCCATAGACACCGTCTCCCACCGCACTCTCACCGCCAGACTCCACGAAGCCAGTATACAGGGAACCGCCCTCGACTGGATCCACTCCTTCCTCACCGGCCGAACCCAAAGAATCAGACTCCCGCCTTCCTCTCCGAACCCACAGAGATCAACTGCGGAGTACCCCAAGGATCATCGCTCAGCCCCACGCTCTTCAACATCAACATAGCCCTCCTCGCCGCCATTGTCAGACAGCATGGACTCAGCATAGTATCCTACGCCGACGACACCCAGCTCATCCTCTCCCTCACGAAGGATCCCCACACCACCAGACTCAGCTTCCAGGAAGGAATGAAATACGTTGCATCCTGGATGAGCAGCAGCTGTCTGAAGCTCAACTCGGAAAAAACAGAAGTCCTCTTGCTCGGACCCACCCCCTCAGCATGGGACAACACCTGGTGGCCCACCGCAAGTCATAAACAAAATGCACCCTTAGTGAACTTTACTAAATGTAATACATTTTGTTGTCATGGGGATCGGAACAGACTGGCCAGAGAAAATCGGCTTACTGGAAATGGAAGTGTTGAAAAATCTGGAAAGCAAACAGCAAGCGGGGAGCAGGGGGCCCAAGATGAAAAGGCAAAAACAAAGGGGCATAAAAGCAACTAACAAAAACGAGATAGAGCGGCATAGGAGCATTTAAAAAGAACATACAAACAAAAAATAGATTCACACAAAAAAGTACCACAATCAGAGCGCAAGCAGCGCGGAAGAACCCTAGTCAGTCAGTATACTAGGTCCATGCTCCAGGGAAGAAAACAAAAACACGGCCGTAGTGAAGCAGACATGCGGTGACCAATGAAAAGGAAGAAAATAAGACTGACAACTAAGCCGACCAATGGTAAGTAATGTGTGGGCCAAAAGCTCCTTTTAAGAGTATTTTTAAAGTTTTTTTTCTAGAAACAATAGATTGTTGTAAGCGACGCACGGTCTCAGGCGAGGCCTAAAAAGAGTAAGGGCACATCCATTGACTAAGAATATGTGGGTAGGTGGGACCATAACACCAATGCTGCACCCAAAAAGAAGAAAAAACAAGCATTGGCCTAGCCAATAGGTCTCGCCTTTGGGACCTTATAAGTATTTAGTTATGCAGCACAATATCCTTACTGCAACAACATTAACTGTTGCATGGCTAAACACTTATAAAGTCCCAAAGGCGAGACCTATTGGCTATGCCAATGCTTGTTGTGTCTGCTGCCTGCCAAACGTTTTTACAAATATTTTGATACCTTGTCTGCTCTGTCTGCGCAAAATGTTTCTACAATTACCATGTTTCTTTGTAAAGCGCTCAGATACCCTTTAATGGGTCTTGTTCGCGCTATAGAAAACTCTAAAAATAAAATAAAATAAAAATGAGCATTTTCCAATCTTTAATACAAACCTACCTATGCTTACTTATCTAAAATTCTGACAAATCCATTTTTTGTATAAAGCACTGAAAAAATATTAAAGCTAACATTAATCACAAAACAAAAGAGTTTGACATAACAAACCCAAGTACTGATAAAACAAAGTTTCTCTTCAATTGTTTTAAGAGTTCTATGGACTCATGCCAATAAAGAGAATTGGCATTTCTTGTCGCTTATTGTGGATGCATGCTCTCTTCTACACCAACAAAGGTATTTAATATAGGTACCACGGTCAATCCACTTAAGAACATAATGTGAGATGGCAGAACACTGCCCTAAACCACATGCGCACAAATAGAAGACGTAACCGGGTAACCATGTTTTGCCAAAAAAAGAGTTCACGAAGCCTTCCTGCATCTGAACTGGAAACCAACCTAACCTCAGGCAACATGTACCTACCTATAAATTATAAGCAGAAGGTAGTGGGCAGCAACCCTTCTAAAATGTCCAAAGAGGTCTTTTCCTTTTTTTTTTTAAATTTCAGCCATACCGCCTAAAAATCTCTCAATACATATTGTATGTGATGGAGGTCATGCCAATTAATAGCTGGACTGTTATGGACTCCACCGAGAGAAAAGTTATTCGGAGATTATCTAGTTTGAACACCTTAGCCTCCCTTGCTGCTATCCATTTAGAACAAGGTCTCTTAAGTAGTTTTGTTTTAGGTGTAGCAGCAGTTTTACGTTGGTGCCTTCGGTTGATTCAATCCAATGCCAATTGTTTAAGGGGGTTACTTTGGAGGAATGTTTTTATTGAGCAAAGATAAAACAGTATTTTTAGGAGGAATTTTATGCTGCCCTAGATCATTTTAAATTAAAACAAGAGGTACTGGAATCTATGTCCATGTTAGAGCTTAACCCATTTCTTAAAACTTGAAGCCCGGCACTCAGGATGGAATTAGATATGGCTTCTTGACTCTCAAACGCTAGATAGGACATAGTTTGCACTGTGAGTTTGCATGAAGAGAATACAACCATACCTGAAATGTAACATAGAACAGAATATCAGACAACTGATATTTCTGGTTAGATTCCAAATGCTACCACTAGGAGTATTCTAGAAGACTGGTAAAGAATTTAGTAGAAATTAGCAAATATGTAACTTATATACTCGGGGAATCCGAGATTTCGATCATGTGGTCTTTGGTTACCCCCCGCTGCACATGCCCTGCTTAAAGTTCATTAAGTCGATGTTCATACACAATAGCATCCGTACTGCAATTAAAGCACGTGCACTTTTATATAATCTAAAAAATGAAATGTTTTAAAAATTTTGAATTTTTATAATACTTTTTTTTTTACATTTATACTGATGTTGGATTTTGATCTTATGATCTTTTACACTATTGCCAATACAAACTGCTTGATATTTTGGATGTAATGTAGTATAGGATAGAACTCTGATTTTGTGATCCCTTATACTTTTAGGTAGCAAGCCGTTTGATATTTTGTAATGCACACCGCTCTGTCCTAACGGACAGGGGAGCGATGTATGCATATGTTTAAACAAGTGATTCATTATAAACAGTTGCAAAGCACCTTTTGCAGTGTTAAAAAATGTAACCGTCACAGGAATGTTTATTTTTTTATGACTTTCAACTCATTGCTAATGCCTTGATGTAAATAAGGGAGGCGGGCATTAGATTTATGCTTGTTGCGGTTTCAAATTTAGGACTAAAACATATTTGGTCTGTCTGTAATTATCTGTGACAAAAGGAAGCAACTAGGTTACAGACAACTCATTGCTGGAATAATGCAATGCCTTAAACTTAGGAACTGCAAAATAAAGCTAGCTTCAGTTTAGAGGGCGCAGAATGGTGAGTCCCGACTGGCGGTAGTGCTAAAGAAAACACACCTTACCTCTGCGGCCAAATTTTACTTGCGTGTTATCAGTGAAGTCTATAATTTAGTTTGATACTTGTGTATCACTCGTAAGTGTCTCCAGTGGACCGTACGAAATAAAGTACCTCAAAAACAAGGGCCCCCTCTAGGGAGTCCCTGGGAGGAGCCTAGGTTTCCTACATTATTTTGGCCACCAGGGACATTGACGCTTAGCCTAGGAACGTAAGGCCGTCTCAGGGACGCTTAGACCGATACCTAACAGACAGAAGAAATGTTCCTCCTTCGGGCACCCTACACTCCCTTTCACTGCAGACCAATGCCCTGAAAAACAAACTGCAATTATACGCAAGAAATACACTTGCACCAAGGGTCGTTGAGGGGTTGGGTCACTTATCATGTCCATCTTTGCACTCTACCGTGCGAAAAGGAGGAGTTAAACAAGATTCACATTACTGTATGTGAGGGCACCAGAAGCACAAAGGTCACTACAGACTCCTACGGCGCAGGACAGTGACTGGACAGACTCATCCGCTGTTTTGAGTTAAATACGGTTTGCATTTCCGCCAATCAACTAATCAAGTTGCTGTCCTTCAGTCAACTTCCACTCCCGTTGGTTTCGAGAACAGCACCAGGGAAGAACAAGAGAGGAGCGGGGACAGGGGCGTAGCTAGGCCTTAGGCTGCCCGTGGCGGCCCCTGCGTTTGCCGCCCTCGGCAAAATGAATGAAGAGCGGGGGGGGGGTAGTGGCCGATTCTTGCAGCCGCAACGGCCGCAGGTAAGAGCGAGGGGAAGGGGGGCCGGCTGTTGCCCCAAAACTCGTGCCGCCTAGGGCGGTCCGCCCCCATCGCCCCCCCCTAGCTACGCCACTGAGCGGGGACGAGAGGAGCGGGGGCGAGCGAGCGCGGCAGCCTGCTGAGCTGACCACACGCTTGTGCATCGTGCCTGAAACGTGCGGGTAACCGCACGGAAAAGGCCATTGTGCACGAGCGTGTGGTCAGCTTTCAAAAGCCCCTCACTTAAAGTCTCGCAGAGCAGCGCTTGCGCGCTACTCGAGGCTCGACCTAAAAACTGTTGTTGTCATTGGATCCTCTTATCCACATGCTATTTTACAATTCTGTAAACTATGATTCTGCCACAGATTTGCTAATCACAAGGAACAGATCCTAAAAAACAAAAAACAAAAAAATAAATAAAAAAAATTGCACTGCCCAACTGTGCACGCCCATGTGCAGTGAATACTGTGGACATAAAGCTGGAGTTAAGGCACAGCTGCTTTGGGTGGGACGAGGGCCACAGCTGTGCACAGCTGATCTGGTGGAATGGGATGCTCAGAATCACTGTAATGGGCAGAAGGCAAAGGTCGTCCACACCTGTTTTGGGTGGGATGAGGATACATTAAGAATAGCATTATAAAACAAGCATTGGCAAAGCAAACAGGTCTTATAATTACTTTAATGAACTATTGGCTTTGCCAATGCTGTGCAGCATTGACAAAAATCACCACGGATGCGTGTGCCTACCAATTGGTGTGGGGGCCATTTTTTATTTACTAATCCAAGGGGTGGCAGATACTACTTGAAGTAGTAAATAACAAAAATACATTTTACCTGCACCATAGTGCTTACTGTTCATTTTTCTGTTTATGACCAAGAGGGGTAGGGAGGGCAACAAAAGAGCACACAGGGGGAGCAGTGGACAGGTAAAGGAGAATACTTTATTAAACAATTCAATGAACAGGGTGGTGCGAGGAGGGAGAAACATGCAGTGCCTGCAGTATGGGAGGGTCAAATAATCACAGCACATGAGGAAGAGAGCGAGTGGGGAAAGAGGGGGCAACAGAGAGCTCAGAGAGGGATGGTGGGAGAATTTGATGGGGATGAAAAAGCACACAAGGGAATGATCCTGAAAACACATTCATGCTCGTGCAGTGCTTAAATGAAAGAAAAAAGTAGTTCCCTAAATGTGAACAGTGGAAAGAAACAAGTCAGGCAATCAAAGGGTATTTATGCTCCTGGAGATTGTTGGACTGAAAATGCGTCTAGCTGACTCCTTGTAGCATTGTGCGAGTTAAGTTAGCAATTGTGGCACCATTTTGTATCCAGCCGCCACTTTGTACCAAGATTGAAATGAAGCTTCTGTCTCATACTGTCTGCCTCAGCAGAAAGCAGTCACGATGGTTTCTCTTTATTAGCCAAGGTTAAGTATTGCTGCACTAATGAATAGACCATTCTGTAACTGCATGCCTTTCCCCGTAGGTAGGCCTACTCTCAGAGAGACGAGCATGGGCAGAGTAACCTTGAAACTAAGATAGCGTGTACCCGGTCTCAAGATGATAGCCCATCCTTCTGTACCTCCATTGTTCATCAGTGACCAGGCTGGAAAATTCCAGTCTGGGCGGCTGTTTAGGGGGTGTTGGAAATGTATAACTGACTTTACTATGTGATCGGGAGTCAGTCCCTCTGGGGCAATCTGAGGAGGCTGGTCAGACCGTACTCCGCACGAGCGTATGCTAATAAAATACTTTGGTTTGTATTCTCTACTGTCTGACCGACTCTTCATTTGTATGGAAGGCTGAGAGGTGGCCCTAAACGGGTCACTTCCTTCAGTTGGCACCCGAACAGGGACCCCTTTGGCTGAGTGACCCTTCCTTGCCGGGGCCACGTCGGGTCGGACGGGCGGACCGGGGATCCCTGCACAAGAGAGTCTAGTACTCGCAGCTGCCCAGTCTGTCTGACCGGGCGGTGCCTCGGCCAGTGGTCATCCTGGCTGGGGTTCTGAACGGCGAAACCCTTGGATCTGACCGTTTGGTCCGAAGAGTCGGCAGTGGAGAATAACTTAGTTTGACCTGTGTGCACCAGGTGAGTTTGTTTTGCTTTTTGTCCCGTGGCTATGGCGCCACTTTGGTTTGTGTTTGGTACAGTCTGAGGATCGTTTTTGGACAATCGCTTGAATTTGTTTGAGTTCTTTGTGAACATGGTATTGCTTTGATCCGGATTTGGTGAGGTCTGAGGACCAACTTTGGTAAGATATTTGCAAATATCTGCTTGGCATAAATAGTGAAAACGTTTTAGTTTTAAAATGCTTTGTTATAGCAAACAATGTTGTGTGAGTTGTCGTCGTTGTTCTACTGATACTCGATTGGAAGAGAGTCAGCCTGCGCCTCCAGAAGGCACCCCAAACTTCGAGATGTGTTGTCAAACATGGCCTTGGCCCTATTATGTTTAGTACATTATGGCACAAATATACGAGGGACAACGGCGAGTTGTAGTGGCTGTTGACGGGCACTTTTGATGAGCAAAAGCATAATTTCCTGCAGGATAAATTGTTTGCGAAAAGGAGTAGGCAGTCAATGTTTGATTCCCTTAGAATGTGGCAAAAGGAAGCTAAACAGAGATGAATGAAAGCAGAAAAGGAGGCCCGAAAGGGAAGGATGCAGACAGTGACTCAGAAAGCTGTTGCGTATGATAAAGAGAGGATTGAGAAGGGGATAGAGTGTGCTGATAGGAAGTTTCGATTGCAATGTGAAAAGTCTTATGTGGTTCGGGAAGACAATGATGCATTTGTGGAGGAATTGTTAGACACCCGACCTCCGCCTCCATAAGCCCCGCAGAGAATATACCCTGCTGTGCCACAGCCCCAGTCATCTGCCTCTTCTGTCCCTGCCGTTTCTGTTTCTTCTGTTACCGACTCAGTTGCTTTATCCGCTGCGCCTCCTGTCAATTCTGCTGCTTCGCCTTCCGCGCCTGCGATAACTGCTAGTCTCCCTGCTATGCCTATCGTGTCAATGTCTTCCTTTTCTCCAGCCCTTACACCCACAACACAGCCATTAACGACATTGGGCCTGTTTCTTCTGTTACTACTCCTTCACTCTTCCCTCATTCCCCGACAGTACTGGGTAGTGGGACGCTGGTGCGTGGGTTGGGGGACGGGGACTGGGCAACTGCTAGGGAGCGACTGGGACGGATCTTAATACGATCCGACGTGGGGGAGGAAGAGAAAAGGGCGGTAGCCAATCAGGCCGCTCAGTGGGCCAGTCATCCCATTTATAATACTGAAGATGTGTGGAATGTGATGAGGGATTATGAGCTGTTTGTGCAGCAGCATGCCCTTAAGCACATGTCGGCTACACTGATTGGATTGTGGGAACAGTGCTTCAATGCTATAGCGCCCCAGATTATTTACGATATCAGAGACAATGTATACGCTGCTGGAATGGCACCTGAGGAGGTTTTCGGAAATGTTGCGACATTGGTAGCTTACCGGGGTAGGCTGTTTGAGAAGAGCCCGAAGACAGTGTCTCAGTTTCCGATGAGGGAAGTCCATCCCATATATCACCCTGAGTTGCCAGAGCTTCGAAATCAACATGATGCTGTTATTAGACCAAAGGTAGAGGCCCGCTTTCAAGAACAGTGAGTTTATACCCCATGGAAGAGGAGTGAGGTGTTATCCCTTAAGACTCAGTTACCTGATCCTAGGAAAAATCCTACTGCATACTATAAGAAATTGACGGAAGCTGCTTCATCAACAGTAATAATGTGTGCGGATATTGAAATGTTCTTTGATCTGCTGGTGCCTGTCGACATTTGGAGGCAGGTCCGCACGCAGGACCACGCTGTGGAATTGGGTGGTACATGGGACCAGATTAAAGCATGGGATAAGGAAAGGAAGCCTGGAGAAAATCCTATGGCCGAGATACTAGCTTTACCTGGCCGAATTATTACCTATATGCACTCTCTTATTCCACAGAGAAGGGTAGATTGGGACAAGTTAACGGCATACCATCAGAAGAAAGATGAAAGTGTGTCAGATTTTTTCACACGGTTCGAGGGTGTGTTTTTGGATTTTAGTGGACAGGATTTGTCAGTGGAAGGGGGTGTCCGATTGTTCGTCAATAGATTTGTTACAAACCTGCTCCTAGAGATTGCAGTTCGGTTGCAGGCTTCAGAGAGCACTTGGACGACATCCTCCCCTTCCGTTATATTGAGTATGGCACAGTATTATGAGCACAGGGAGAACGAGGAGAAGGTGGAAAAGAAGTATAAGGAGTTGAAGACGAAGGTGTTGTTACAGCAGGCATCTAGGGCTAACGCTAGAGGACGTGGAGCTGGTCTGGCCCGGCAGCTTTCCCGTACTAGTAGGAGCGCTGCGCCTGTGGGGCCGAATCAGTGTGCGTATTGTAAGGAGGAGGGGCACTGGCGTAGTGAGTGTCCGGTGTTATTGCAGAAGGTCGCGACACCCAGAGGACGAGGTTCTCGTGGACGGGGCCGTGGAGCTAGTGATCAGGCTGGGGTTCAGGAGGATGAGACATTGCAGGGTCGCTCTGACCAGAACTATTTTGATGATCCTCAAGGAAGACAGTATTATCACGATGATTATGATCTGGACGAGGTGACAGGGATGTCCCACAGCTAGGACAGCCAGGGACAGGGTGAGGGACCAGTCCAGATACCTGCAGACCAACGGGGTCCTTATGTCACCGCTGATTTGCAAGGCTCAGTCAAGAAATTCTTAGTGGATACAGGTGCAATGAATAGCTCTGTTTCTCGTTCGCTGGTCCCCGGGGCAGCTCTGTCTGGCCAAATTAATGTTTCAGTAGGATTTTCTAGTGTACCGGTTGTAAGCCCCATTTTCAAACCTCTTGCTTTGACTATTGGTCCTTTTACTGTGGATTCACAGTTCTTATTGACATCAAATTGTGGAGAAAACTTAATGGGTTTGGACTTAAAGAAGTGGCATGCGACCATTTTTTGCTCTCCGGAAGGTGTTTACATGACAATGGGACCGAATGTGATTAGCTCTAAGCAGTGTCTGTCCAAAGATGCGCCCCTTCCTGCTGAGTTTAAGGCTGTGCCGCCCACTTTGTGGGCAACAGGTGGCACGGATGTGGGGCTGTTGCGGAAACCCCCCAATTTCCATTAAAGTTAAAGACCATGCCATTTTGCCTCGTATTCCCCAGTACAAAATACCACCAGCAGGGGAGCGAGCTCTGTTGCAGATTATACAGGACCTGATTGAGTCAGGGGTTGTTGAAGAGACGACTGCGAATGTGTGTAATAGCCCTATTCTTCCCATTCTTAAGAGGGCACCTTCAGGTTCCTCTGATGATCACCCAGATGTTTATCGTTTTGTGATTGATTTGCGCGCAGTTAATAAAATAGTGGTCCCTCAGTTCCCGGTGGTCCCTGCCATTACTGCCATTCTTACAATGATTCCTTTATCTGCAAAATTCTTCTCTGTCATTGATTTGAAAAATGCCTTCTTTAGCATCCCAATTCATCCTGTTAGCCGCCATCTGTTCGGCTTTACCCTGGCCGGCAAAAGCTTTCGATTCTGTCGCGCTCCTCAGGGCTATACTGAAAACCCTAGTATATATAGCCAAGCTCTGAAAGCTCAATTGGACTCCCTCGCGTTTTCCCCAGGTAATGTATTGCTTCAGTATGTGGATGACATACTGATAGCTTCCGACACTGAACAGGGATGCAAAGACAGTACGGTTAAGTTGCTGCTACATTTGGCTCACCATGGACAAAGTGTCCCTTTCTAAATTTCAATATTGTCGACAGGAGGTCACCTATTTAGGTCACCTACTGTCGAAGGAGGGTAGGAGATTGACCCCTGAGCGCATTAGCGCCATTGTTAAAATGCCTATCCCTAAAACTCAGAGGGATGTGCGCGCATTTATTGGCATCACTTCCTACTGTCGCCATTGGATCCCTAATTATTCATTACTAATAAAGCCTTTGCTTGCACTAACCACTAAAGATGTGCATGAGCCCCTGCCTTGGACGGCTGAATGTCAGCAGTCTTTTGAACAATTAAAAGTTGCGCTTTGCTCTGCTCCTGTGCTTGGCACGCCTGATTATGGGAAGCCGTTCGTGCTGTATGTACACGAGACGGCTGGTTGTGCGCTCTCTGTTTAAACACAGGCCTTTGGAAGTAAGCAACGGCTGTGTGCTTATTTTTGTGATTTGCTTGACCCTGTCGCAAGAGCCCTCCTTTGCTGTCTAAGAGCGGTCTCGGCTGTGGCGATCTCTATAAGGCAGCCGGTTGGGCTCGTACTTGATACTGACCTCACAGTCATGGTGCCTCATGCTGTGGATACCCTATTGAATAAGACCAAGACACAGCACCTCACCAGTACACATCTGACCGGTTATGAGCTAACTCTTTGCCCCGCATATCACGATCAAAAGATGTGCCACTCTGAACCCTGCCACATTACTGCCCCTCCCTTCTGAGAGTGAGGAAAGAGACATACATGATTGTCTTTTTCGGACGGAGAAAGAGACGAAGGGACGGGTAGACCTTACTGATGTTCCCTTATCTGACCCCCAAGGGGAACTATATGTCGATGGCTCTTATTTTAAATTACCAGATGGCACCACCACCGCCGCATATGCACTTACTATACTGCATACGGTAGTTGAGACATCACGAGTTTCCTATCAGTCCGCTCAGGCAGCTGAACTAGTCGCCCTTATTAGAGCCTGTTAATTGAGCGAGGGACTGACTGTTAATATTTATAATGACAGCCAGTACGCCTTTGGGGTCGCCCATAATTTTGGAGGCTCTGGGCAGAGAGAGGGTTTCTCACCTCCCAAGGGACACGCATTCAGAACGACCCCCTTATACATAGGCTTCTGTCTGCCCTGACACTTCCTAAGAAATTGGCCATAATCAAGTGCAGTGCTCACAAGGCAATTACTGATGATGTTGGAAGAGGAAATGCATTTGCAGACCAGACAGCTAAGGAGACAGCTCGAACAAAAATGAAAAAGATGTTTGTAGCGGGTCCTGCCAGGTGGGTGACCGAGGTCACTATGTTCGAGGACACTCTAGACAATGTGAAAGAAATTCAGAGTGAGGCAACGATTAAGGAGTTAGCGGTACGGCAGGAAAGTACAGCACGTTTAGATGAGGATGGGTGTTGGACGGATAAGTCAGAAAAGCAGAGGTGGATGTTACCAGACGCATATGTCCTTCCTGTGGTTACTATGGAGCACGGGCCAGCCCACATTAGTGCGAAGGACATCTGTAAATTATTAGATCCTGTATGGCAGAATGACAATATCCCCAAAGTTGCTGCTCACTTAGTAAAGTACTGTATGGTATGCATGATGTATAACCCTGGAAAAGGCACCCCTACACCTCCTGGTAATTTTGCACCTCCATCACTCCATTTTGAGGTCCTTCAGATGGATTTTATTGAAATGGAACGAGCCAAAAATCTGAAATATGTGCTAGTAGTAGTTTGTGCATTCAGTAAATGGGTTGAGGCTTACCCCACTAAAGAGAACACAGCCATGGCGACGGCGAAGGCACGCCTAAAGGAGTTCTTCCCGAGTTTTGGTTTGCCCCGTTTGATTTGGAGTGACAACGGGAGTCACTTCAATTCAAAGGTTATCCAGCTGGTGTGAGACGGCCTGCACATCAAGCAGAAATTTCATGCTGCAAACCACTCCCAGTCAGCAGGCCTGGTTGAGAAGTACAATGGTAATCTCAAACTGAAATTGGCGAAAATTCAAGAGAGCACAGGATTGCAGTGGCGAGATGCTTTACCATTAGCCCTTTTGTCTACAAGAGCTGCGGCTCACTCTAGGACAGGGTTGTCACCTTACGAGGTTGTGTTTGGACGCCCCGCGAATGTACGGGGCGTCCCGCGACCTCGTAGGTTTTCCGAGATTAAATATCCTTTGCTTGTGGACTACCTGTATGAGTGGACTAAAAACTTGCGTTCTATTCACCAACAGATCCATGAGGTTCTGCCACCAGCTCCTGAGGGGCCAGGCCATGATATCCGGCCTGGGGACTATGTCCAGACCAGGCATTATTTTTCAGAGGAAAGGCAGTTTGGAGCCGCGCTGGAGGGGGCCTATGCAAGTCTTCCTCACTACCCGCTCGGCTGTGAAGGTGGCCGGCGGAAAGAACTGGATTCACTCTCAACATTGCAAACAGGTGCCCCTCCCTTTACCCTACGATCAGTGGGTGCTTGATGGAGTAGGAGACTCTGAAACAGAGCCAGTGCCCCGTTTTGTTCCTTTCTCAGATGATCGGCTGACGTGGGCACAAACGGAGGAGGAAAGCAACGCAGTGTTGAACAAGGCAATGCCACCTGAGATCAAGGCCATTCAGGAGCCCCAGCCTGCTGGCCCATCTGTGCTTGAGCCCCAGTCCATTGGCCCCTCTGTGTCTGAGCCCCTGTTTGTAGACCCCTCTGTCCCTGGAGTAGCTAGGTACAATTTGCGCCCCCGGAGGAACAATGCACCAAAGGAAAAGTCAGATTAGCAGGGATGGACTCGACAAGTCAGGCCACAGTAGAATAGGGAGAGGTGAAATTGGTACATTGTTCGGACATTGGACAGGATTGCTCGAGTGTGCTCCCCTGAGGAAGGGAGTGCCATATCCTGTGCGACATGGAATTTCTTCAAAGAGCTAGGATCGCCTAGCTCCACCGCCGGTGCTCAACAGCGCCAACAATTGTTGAACAATAGGAGTCTACCAGCGAGGCTCTGACGGACGCTGGGGACATTTGCCCCTCTCTTGTCTTCTTGTTATTGGCTCCGTTTCATGTCCTTTCCTCTGGTTAAAATGTACCCATTTGGTCGCCCCATTATGGAGGAGGAACAGCCCTTTGCAGCCCCGCGTTTCGGGCAGAATGTGTCTGGTTGGTCTAGTTGGTTTACTAAGAGTAAAATAGTCTTCATAGTAATCGTTCTGATTTTTCTGATAAGTGCTTGGAATAGTGTGGTTCCTTGAGGAGAAATATCCTGTGCACTCTTTGATTGGTACAAGGCCCGTTCCCCCTGAACACATGTTTGTTACTTTGGCCCCCCCATAAGGGTGAGCACAGAAAAACGTACGTAGATAATGTTTTCTTGCAAATGCTCCACCAGGCACATGATACATCTAATATTACTAATGGCTGGATCTGTGGACTGTTCCCTTCCGTGACCCATAAGAACGATATATTACTGTCCAATCCATTTTCCTATCTTGGGAGCTGTGAGGCCTGGTTTCAACTGTTTACCATGGTATACACTACTTTCCATTCTGATGCTATGAATATGACATATGCCGATTATGATACTGTGTTAGAATACATACGTGTTCACCAAGGGTTTACTCCAGGAGAACAAGGTGCCCCTGATAAATTGTCCCCAACAGCTTGTATGAACGTATATGAGAATGAAAAAAATGTAACATGGCTTGGAAATGAAATGTTGGATTTCCAGGGGTTCAATGTCACTGAATATTTTAAGTCTTTTCAGATATGCAATATCACTCAAGATGAAGCAATGCCAGTGCCGGTAGTCAACACAACAGCTGGGTTTTGTGTTTGGGGTTTGGGGTTTTGGGAATGTTAAAGTGGGTGAGATTAATGGTAATTATACTTACGTGTTGAGCACGAGCAGTAGCCCACCTTTGCTTCCCCCCCATAATGTTTATTTTGTTTGCGGGTCCCAGGCTTATGTGTGGCTTCCGAGGGGGTGGTCTGGCATATGTTATATCTTTTTGCTCCTTCCCCCGGTGTATATAGCACCATCCAACTACCATAGAGATCACCGATTGCAGCGTAGGGGTGTCCATCTATCCCGTATTAGAAGGGTTATCAACACAGAGGACGTAGATCAGACAGATACTACTCTACAGCAGTTTACTGATGCTATGAAGGTTATTATTCCCTTTTTGGGGCCCTATGTCCAAGCCTCAACATTCGGCAGCTCACCAGGGTTGTAGAAGTGGTCATTAATACCACGACTGGGATACTGACAAATATTATGGCTGAGCTCCAGGCTACGAGACTCATTGCTCTTCAAAACAGGATGGTGTTAGACGTCATCCTTGCTGATCGGGGAGGGGCTTGCCGCGTCATCGGCAGCAGCTATTGTGTATACATACCGGACCACGCTCCGATTGTATATGCTGCTATACAGAAGTTGCATAGGCTTGCATCTGACATTCACCAAGAGAACTGTACCTGGACCCTTTCTGGTTGGTTCTGGGGTTTAATAGCATCCTGGGGTTGGAAGATTCTTATCTTTCTGATAGTAATTGCAGGTGTTATTTTCACTTGTTGTCTGTGCGTGCATTGCCTTCCTGCCTGTTGTACTTACTGTGTTGGAAAGTTGACACCCACACCGAAGGCCCCAATACATGATGCTAAGTCCTCGGTCATGATGATGCAGGCTGTCCACGACCTCATGTCTATTGATGAGGGTATTTTTGAATACTGATAATGTGCGAATGAAAATGTATTAGTGGTGGTTTTCTTACTATGCGAGCAGTTGTTGATTTCCTAGCATTAGACAAAATTGTTAGCAAATGCTAAAAGGAAGGTCTGTTGGACTGAAAATGCGTCTAGCTGACTCCTTGTAGCATTGTGTGAGTTAAGTTAGCATTTGCAGCACCATTTTGTATCCAGTCACCATTTTGTACCAAGATCGAAATGAAGCTTCTGTCTCATACTGTCTGCCTCAGCAGAAAGCAGCCACGATTGTTTCTCTTTATTAGCCAAGGTTAAGTATCGCTGCACTAATGAATAGACCATTCTGTAACTGCATGCCTTTCCCCATAGGTAGGCCTGCTCCCACTCTCAGAGAGACGGGCAGAGTAACCTTGAAACTAGGATAGCGTGTACCCGGTCTCAAGATGATAGCCCATCCTTCTGTACCTCCATTGTTCATCAGTGACCAGGCTGGAAAATTCCAGCCTGGACGGGTCTTTAGAGGTGTTGGAAATGTATAACTGACTTTACCATGTGATCGGGAGTCAGTCCCTCTGGCGCAATCTGAGGAGGCTGGTCAGACCGGACTCCGCTCGAGCGTATACTAATAAAATAATTTGGTTTGTATTCTCTGTCTGACCGACTCTTCATTTGTATGGAAGGCTGAGAGGTGGTCGCGAGTGACCCGGGTGGCCCTAAACGGGTCACTTCCTTCAAAATGGACAAACACAAGAAGTGGAAGGCAAGCCAATGAGAGTAAAACTAAAGCCAAACAATGGGCGGGCTCAAAGCCCGCTGTTCGTTTTTAGTATGGGCCATAAGTGGCTTTTGCCTACAGACAGCTTAAAGTTGTCAGATAGGCGAGACCTAAAATAGCTCCCTGAATGTAAGCAGTTAAAGTATACAAGTCATCCAATCAAAAGTAAGGTAACAAAGCTATATTCCAGGGGACAGACAAACAGAAGCCATCAAATTAGAAGCAAGCAAATGTATACAACAAGAAAGTCAAGCAATGGGAAGCAGTGGACTATAGGTTTTTGGTTTGGACCACAAGAGGTCTTTCCACAACAGACATTAACAGCTCGTAAGCAAGATCAAAAACAAAAATAATGAAAAATGCTTAAGTCATGGTTACATTTGTTCATAACTAATTAATGTTCATTTATAAAATAAAATATCTTTAAGAAAACTGCAGTTAAAGTGACATTAAGGTGACAATGCAAATTCATTCATTGAGTCTCAGTCTCTCGAGTCGTGGCCGTTCCCCACACTAAACTTTAGTGATCAACTGTATTTTACACTCTGCAGATATGCTATACATATATACAGTGTATATGTTCACATGCAAACCATACAGTCATGCCTTGCTAGTTGTTGGTCACAGCAGACCAATAGTTGCGTGAGACAAACAAGTTTACATTAAAAAAAAAGCATTGGGAAAGCAAGTAGGTTTCGCCTATACGTAATCTATTGGCTTTTTTTTTTTTTTTACATGTTGCATGGCTTAAAGTATAAGAAAAGCTATGACGCGGCCAGCACTGAACGAGTCATAGCACTTTTTTCCCCCCTTTATGCCATGTTGCATAACAGTGTGGGGGGGTTTGGGAAGGGGCAACGCATCTGAGAGCAGAAGGGTGGGTGAATAACAATGGAGAGAGGGGATGGTGGGGAAACACAGGCGGATAAAGTAGAATTACTTTTGGGGTCATTAAGAGTGTATGTCCAAAAGTAACAAAAGAGTACCTGTCAATCAATCAATCAGGGTTGGTAAAGCGCGGCTACTCACCCGAATGGGTCTCAAGGCGCTGAGGGAGGTAGGGGTGCGCGCTGCTCCTCGGTACTCGGGGGTGGCATCGGAGGGGGGCGGAGGGGTTGCCTGTCCTATCGGGTGCGTACGGGCCAGGCGCTCATGGGGATTCATCGAAAAGCCAGGTCTTGAGGTCCTTCAGGAACTTGGACAGAGTTGGTGTCTGGAGGAGGTGGAGAGGGAGGGAGTTCCAAACCTTGGCCGCGAGGTAGGAGAAGGATCGTCGTCCTGTTCTGGTCTTCTTGATGCGTGGTACTGTTGTGAGGGAGAGCTGGGCTGTGGCCCGTGGAAGGGCACTGGCCACAGGAAGCTGTATTTAGTCCATACTCCAGGGCATGAAAGCACATAGAAGCCCCAGGAGGAAACTAAGGTGAGGAGGAGGTGTTGACCAAAGGTGAATAAAGAAACACGAATTACGTGGGAGCCGACCAATGGTAAGTAGAGGTACGTAATGGGTGGGCTTTAAGCCCCTTTTCAGAATTTTGTTTGTTAAGAAACAATAGCTTTCGCAGACAGGTGAAACCTGAAAACCATGTATGTATTGTTCGTCCAAAAAAATGACCTGCAATACGAGTGTAGTTTTCCATAAAGGTCAGCGATCAGGTGATGTATTAATGTGCGCCATAAAGCATCCTCCCGTCTGTGCCAGCTCTATGTTAAAAAAATAATATAACACTAAGAAATGCTCACACATGTAGAAGTGATCCTGCATACTGTACGTCACGCACACAACTGCTTAATAAATAGGTTAATTAACCCTGTAAATGATACAGAGTGACATTTAAAACAACCCGGATGTCTGCTTGACAAGTTGAAAGACTGCAGTTATCACCGAGTAAACAACATGTGCCGAGTATTGTGTTTAAAGAGAACGTTATGGTTCAAACTCCCTGATAGGAGAGAGCGTGGCTTTCAATCACAGCCACAAATGAGTCTAGACAGCAGTTTTAGCCCACAAATCACCTCATTTACTGCGATCCAGCCACAGGCCCGGTTTACCTTATGACACAGAGCCAGGACGTACATTAACTAAACCATTAAACTTAATCTGAATGGATACAATTAGATCAAATCTCACAGAAAAACAAACAAACGACACCAGAGCATGTTAAAATGGTAAAATGGCTACAGAGCTTTAGGGGGAAGGAGAAATGCATTTTCGGTTGAATATAACAGCTCACTGCTCCGGAACCAACTTACTAATACTTCGGGTTTTTTTTTGGGGGGGGGGGGGGTAATATACCAAATTTATTCTATCACGTTTGATTTCAATCCCTGTATAGATGCCCTTTTGCACTCCTGCACACAACTGCAAATGGGCAGCCAGAACAACACCTGAGCACCGGGCTAGAAAAAGTAATGCGTACTTACAAAATTAACTTAACATAGATTAGAACAGCTACCTTTACGTAATACACTTTTTGAATTTTAAAGACTGTCTGAATCGCATTTTGATTTTTCATTAAATAATGTTTTCGATTCCAACATCTGCACCAGCTTTGGAGCAAAGCAGGAGAGCACCTGTTATTTCATCATCTATATTTGAGGGATATCACATATCCAGCATCCACCTGCCTTTGTGTAGTATTCCACCCAGAGAGATCCACCCACTGCAGTTCTGGATGACAAACAGCACAGCCATGCAGACTCAGTATTAGGCTGTCGCAGACCCACTCAGGCCCGTAGCCAGAAGTTAAAGTTTGGGGGTCATGGCCCCACATAATAACAAAAGGTGGTTCTGACGGGAAGTAATGGTTTCTATCTGCAGAATCTGTTTAAAAAAAATCTTTAATTTTGGTGATATTTTAAAACAGTTTATTTTCATTCTGTATATTTCGCTACAGTATGATCCCCGAGGGCGTTTGGTGGATGTGAGTGACAAATTGCAAACAGTGGGCTGTGGATATTCCGAAAGGTTACTGAAAATATTTGCGCCCAGTCTTACAACTTAAGCACATTAACTAACAACCTTACACAAAACAGAAAACGATTTAAATCCAGTTTTACAGGAGAATTGAGGGTCCCTCACAAGTTGCATAGAACGTATTAGAGTGATCACATTAATCAAAAGGGGATCCAATCTAATAATATGGCTTTACTGTAGATTTGGGGTCATTTTCATTAATTTGTGAGCGAAATAATGGCAGATGGCACGTGGTTCAATTATATACGATTTAAGGATTTTATTAAAGATAACTTCGTAGGTACGGTTGCTGTTGGTCCACTAAGCAATGGTAGGGGTTATGCCAGATAATCTCTTTTAAGAGCGGGAGTAGTACATTTTAAAACTTTTCTGACCAAAAGCATCAGTGTACTATGACTGGATTTTAATGTTAACACAATAAAACAATTGAACTTAATAAACATAAATGGTTTCAACTGATGCAAATCGGTGTCATCACTGCGGGGCCTAGTGGATATGCTTCTACTCAGTAGGTGTCCACCAATAATCCTCAGAAAATCCGACTATTACCAATTATTTCAGTAATCAATCAGCTCCACAAATCATTGCCAATATGTTCCAATTACCAAAATTATAAGCCTGAAAAGATGTATGTACCTTATCAATAAATAACCCCGAGACAGACAGACACACACACCCCGAAATGGGCAACCATTGTGGACCGATTATTAATATGCTTTCAGACCACTGTGTCCTTAATTTTAGCTCACTGATGCTCTTGCAGATTTGAAAGATCACAAAAAAGTACTCCCTCCCAAACACATCCCCTTTGTGCTCTAGATATCAATAACAGACATCAATGCAGAATTGTGTGAGATAGAACAGAGGAAGGCAGTCTTTATGAGAGCAGTGAAAACAGCAAATGTTGAAACTCAGAACAGTGGTAATCTGGTGATGTTTTAAAGTGCAGAGCATTGCACTAGGCAAGCAAACAAAGTTTGTAATCCTCACTCTGTCCATAGTATTTGGAGAGTTGAGGGGTTAGGCCAGATAAGGTCTCTGAAGAGTGGGAAAATACAAATGTCAGGCATCTCACAATTTCATACATACACAACATACATAACAGAGTAGCACTGTGCATGAGGCTGTAAAACATGTGACTAATTTACAGAGCTCTTACAGGTTTGGAGAGCACATTGTAAACAAAAACAAGACAAGCTGGTACCAGCTCTTGCTTCTGAAGAAGTGAAACTGTTTCTTCCAGAAAGCGACCTCATACTCTTGCATCTGACAGTAGTAATACCTTGTTCCATTGCCTCCGAGATCCCACACTGGCACTCCTTACACGCATCCTACATTCTGCAGCACATCTCATCCACAGCCTGAAGAAATATGATCACATGAACTACAACATCATGAAACTGCATTGGCTCCGTTTGCAGTCTCTCATCATCTTTATAAGTAGCTGCATCATTTACAAAGTTATCACAACCAACACCCCCACTAATTTTGCAGACCAGCTCACCATCTCCGGTGGTTCTCACCCAATGGCAGCCCAGACATGACCAGAAAGCAGACTAAGAAGTGTAAAAAAGAAAAGCAAAGCAGCAGGGCTTTTCCATCTATGCACCCAGGATCTGGAAACAGTTTGTCTTTCCCTCCCAAACCTCTGCAACGCTGCTTCAATTTAGGAAGGAGTTGAAGACTCGCCTCTAAAAAGAACATTACATCACAATACCTTAACAATCCACAACCCACCTACAACTCCTATCACTCTTTGACTTAATGCTTATCTTTGGTCCCGGACAGTGCTTTACTGCTATTGGCTAGGTTTGCGCTACAGAAATATCATACACATACATACATAAAGGTTACATCAATCATTCAGCCTATGTTTTCAGACTGCAGCAATGATGGTCATTTAAGCATTAGCTTTAAATATATCATTGACAATGCTAACATTTTGTCCTCAAACCTCAATTGTACAGTTTATAAAAAATATGCACACTTTTACTATTAAATGCATGCTTTTCATTGTAGGAAAATACATTGACTGAAGGAAGAAAGAAAAGTGAATTAGACATAAAGGCAGAGAGAGATCAAGGTAGATAATAGATGTTGCAGTGAGAGCTGTATAAAGAAATGCAAGGTAGAGAGAGCTGTGAGAAAAAGAGAGGGACAAATGAGAAGAGGCATATAGAAAGACAGGTCAGGTAAAGAGTGGTGAGTGAGAGAAGGGAAGAAAGGAAACGTGTGAAGGGTAGAAAGTGAGATGAGCTGTTGAGATAGAAGAGTTAAAGTAGGGAGACATAGGTGAGGCACAGAAAGAGTGGGGAGGTTAATATTGTGATAGGAAGAGAGTGAGCGAAAGAGGGTGAGAAATAGAGTGTGTTGTGTGATAAAGAAAGAAGTAGAGACATGTGAGTAATAGCAATGTACAAAGAAGGCGGTAGAGAGAGTGAGGTAAGGTAGGGAGGGTAAACTGAAAAAGAGAAGAGGTGCAGAGACAGATGAAGCAGAGAGAAGGTACTGATAGAGAAAATAGATAGAAAAGAAAAGAAAGAGTAAAGTATTGAGGGAACAGGACTAGGAAGGGAGAGAGAGAAGAGGTGGAAAAGTTGGGTAGCAAACAAATGGTGAGAAGTTTGGTAGTGAAAGACAGTGGACATTTAGAAAGAGATGGATGACATGATGAGAGGGATGCGGGACAGAGAGAAATAATGTAGAGTTAAATGGGTGGGAGAGTAAGAGGGTTAAGAGTGAGGTCAAAAGAGGTTTCATATATAGAGAGACAGAGAGCGACAGAGATGAGGTAAAGAGAATGAAACGGTTGAGAGAGACTGCAAGCAAATTGAGTAGAGACACAGGATGTGAGATGGAAACAGAACAGTACGTGCAGAGAGCTAGATGAGGTAGACAGTTGAGTAAGACAGAGGGGTAAGGAGATAGAGATGTAGAGGTAGGGATAGAGATTGGTGAAGAGATAGAGAAGAGGTCATGAGAGAGAGGTAGACAGACGTGGGGGGGACAGGTGTATTGATAGTGAGGTTGGGTAAATCTAGGGGATGGGGAGAGTTCAAATAGAGTGAGAACTGTGATACGTACATAACGTTGTAGAGATTGGTAGAGAGGTAAAAAGAGAGTGATGAGACAGAAGAGGTGAGGTGATGATTGAAAGAGACAGAAAGTTTATTCTTTTAATTTAATTGCTAGGAAATGCCTCAGAGCATGAGGGTTAAGGTTGGGCAGGACTGTGTATTTGTTTGCCTGTGGGTTGGAGTGTTTGTATGTTTGTTGTTCAACATCAAGCATAATAAACTCCTCTCATTGACAGCAAAGACGGCACCTTCCATCCATAACATTTGTTAGATTTTAACAGAGAAGAACATATAGCTTGAGGTGTTTTGAGATCGAAATCCATAGATGAGCAGAGGGACCTCTAACTGTAAACTAACACTTCCCTATAACAGTAGGCAATTCTTTCAAAACGACGACTAGTAAAGGTTTGAAAATACCACTTCCAGCTCCAATAAGAATTGACTTTGTATAGGGATTACTAACAGAGGCACACACAAGGAGCCACACAGGCACACATTGATAACACTGTAAGCAGGTATACCCGGACGGGGGCCTGTATATGTTAGTCTGTCTGCATGGCTGGTAATGGTGACTATGTATACTGCATGTCGGGCTCAGTGGATGGATGCCTTTATGTTTACTGTTCTGTCTGGATGGGTGTCTGTATGCCTGCGTGCATGGTTGCCCATATGTCAGTTTTTCTGTGTGTGCGAGTGCTGTATTAACCACTTCGATGCTCATGACGGAGCGGTTCCGTCATGAGCATCGGTTGGGCTGTGCTCATGACGGAACTGCTCCGTCATGACACCCACCCATGGGGGAAGTGCTGGCGCTCCCCCCATGGGCAGCCCATCAACACCCCCAGGCAGGGATGGCAGCGGAAGAGTTTCCGCTGCCACCCCCGACCCCCCCCCTCGGCGATCCTGTGACGTCAGCGAGCACAGCGCGCGCCGACGTCATCAGGAAGCGCTGGACGCCTGGAAGCCATTTGCTTCCAGGCGTCCAGGAGGAGCAGAGGTGAGTCTTCTTGCTCCGGTGGGGCGGGGGGGGGGGGGCATTCCACAATGCATTGAGGCATCGGGGGAGAGGAAAGAGATTTTCCTCTCCCCCGATGTCTCAATGCAGGGCATTCCTGCTGCACGATCGGGCACAGCGTCGCGATCGTGCAGCAGGAATGCCCCCACTAGACACCAGGGATGTCTTTTTTGTGAAAAGGAAGCGACCCCTTGGGCAAGGGTCACTTCCTATGAGGGCAAAATAATTTTAAGACTTTTCTGCCCCCCTTGGGGACAGATTGGCCGATTTTTTGGGCGTTTCTGGCCCCAGGGGGGGGCAGAAAAGCCCACTAGAGTCAGGGAATTTTTTTAAATTAAATTGGAAGTGACCCCTTGGGCAAGGATCGCTTCCAGGGGCCATATTTATTTAAAAAGTATATTCTGCCCCCCCTGGGGGCAGATTGGTTTTTTAATTTGGCCTTTCTGCCCTCAGGGGGGGGGCAGAAAACCCCACTAGACACCAGGGAGTTTTTTAATTTTTAAATGGAAGCGACCCTTTGGGCAAGGGTCGCTTCCAGGGGCCATATTTTTTTTTAAAGTATATTCTGCCCCCCCTGGGGGCAGATCGGTTTGTTTATTTGGCCTTTCTGCCCTCAGGGGGGGCAGAAAACTCCACTAGACACCAGGGAGTGTTTTAAATTTTAAATGGAAGCGACCCCTTGGGCAAGGGTCGTTTCCTTATGGGCCTAAATAATTTTTAAGACTTTTCTGCCCCCCCTGAGGACAGATCGCCCGCATTTTTGGGCGTTTCTGGCCCCGGGGGGGGGGGGGCAGAAAAGCCCACTAGAGCCAGGAAATTTGTTTTTATTAAATTGGAAGCGACCCCTTGGGCAAGGGTCGCTTCCAGGGGCCATATTTTTTTTAAAGTATATTCTGCCCCCCCTGGGGGCAGATCGGTTTATTTGGCCTTTCTGCCCTCAGGGGGGGCAGAAAACCCCACTAGACACCAGGGAGTGTTTTAAATTTTAAATGGAAGCGACCACTTGGGCAAGGGACGTTTCCTTATGGGCCTAAATAATTTTTAAGACTTTTCTTCCCCCGCCCCCCCCCGGGGACAGATCGCCTGAATTTTTTGGCGTTTCTGGCCCCAGGAAGGGGGGGGGGGGCAGAAAAGCCCACTAGAGCCAGGGAATTTGTTTTTATTAAATTGGAAGCGACCCCTTGGGCAAGGGTCGCTTCCAGGGGACATATATTTTTTCATGTGTATTCTGCCCGTTTATTGGCCTTTCTGCCCCCATTTGGAGAGTGACATAGCGTGTTAGAATGTTAATTGTTTTATTTCTTGTGAATTGCAATTGTAATGCTTTATTTCTCCCTTTTTGTTCTAGTTCAAGGCTTTTGCTCTTTAGACTGTTCCAGGTTGCGGTTTCGTTACTGGTGGTTCTGCTGTTTGTGTAGTTGTATGTGTTTGGTAAGAGACTTTTTTTTGTACAATGTAAATGTTTTTCATTTCTCTGCATGAATGTATTTTTTGCAAATGGTGTAATAATAGCAGTACGTTTGGCTTCTGTTTTTTGAGTGTCAAAAACGTTTTGCATTTGTGCTCGGTGTATTTTGTTGTCTTGTGAGTAATTGGTTTTGTTTTTTTCTTTCTAGTGGGATATCGTTTTTGCTGTCTCTCTGCACAGTAGGTGCTGGTGAGTGTAGCGGTCTCTTGCAAGTGAATCGTATAGTTTTTGAGTATATAGATCTTTGTGATAAAGGCACACATTTTTTTTACTTACTTATTTTGCACAGTGTTGGTTGTTGTTGACTTGTTTTGCAGTCTCCTTTCTTAGTAAGGATAATGGCTAGCCGCAGGATTACTGCTCAGCAGGTTGTTGGTATGCTTTTTGAGTCTTCCTCTGACCATGGTTCAGAGACTGACTCTGCATCTGAGGCAGAGGAGGGAGGGGAAGATTCAGGCAGTGAGTTTTCTCTCCACATGGAATCATCGGATGATGAAGCTACTCTCAGTGCGGATGAAGCGACTCTTAGTGCGGATGAAGTGCCTGTTTTAGAGGAGGACATTGATGTGCCGATAGTGCAGCAAGAGGCATCAGGGTTGCAGCCTGGGGCTGCAAGGCTTCCAGTTGGAAGTGATGACCTCTGGGTTGCCCCAGGCTTGGTGCAGCCGGCATTGCCAGACTTTACTGGTGTTCCAGGGTGTAGAGTGAATACAGAAAACTTTTTGCCGATACATTTTTTTCAGTTGTTTAAGGACGATGTGTTTTTGGCAGAGATTGTTGAGCAGACTAATTTGTATGCCGAACAGTTTTTGAGGGACAACAGTGCCAGCCTTAAGCCCCATTCTAGAGCTACCCGGTGGACTCCCACAAATCTGGAAGAGATGAAGAAGTTCTTGGGTTTAACTTTTTGATGGGCTTGCTAAGGAAGCCATCAATGTCTTCATATTGGTCTACTAGTCCCTTGATGGCAACGGCTATATTTCCGGCAGTCACGAGTCGTGATAGGTATTTGCTTCTGCTTCGGATGCTGCATTTTGTCGATAATGGTTTAGCGTTGCCACGAGATCACCCTGAGTGTGACCATCTTTTTAAGATTTGGCCTGTCATTGATCACTTTGTAGATCCATTTTCTGAGATCTATGCTCCAGGGAAAGAAATAGCAGTGGATGAGTCTTTGGTCTTGTTCAAGGGCCGCTTGGTTTTTAGGCAATACATTCCTAGAAGGAGGGCACACTATGGAATTAAGCTGTATATGCTGTGCGACAGTAGGACTGGATATGTCTCTAATTTCAGGGTGTACACCGGTAAGGAATCCAGGATTAACCCCCCTGGCTGTCCGTCCACTTTTGGAGTGACTGAGAAAATTGTGTGGGAACTTGGTAGAGGACTTTTTAACAAAGGTCACCATTTATATGTAGATAACTTCTACACTGGTGTGCGGTTGTTCAGGGAATTGGCCAAAGTGGACACTGTTGCTTATGGTACAATCCGCTCAAACCGTAAAGGTTTCCCTAAAGAACTAGTTTGTCAAAAGCTTGTGCGGGGACAGTGCAGTGCGTTGCGTTGCGAGGAACTTCTAGCTGTGAAGTTTTCAGACAGGAGAGATGTCTACATGCTGACTACCATCCATGATGAAAGCACTTCACCTGTGACTGTTTGGGTCAGGTTGCTGAATCGCGCAAACCGGCGTGCATTTTAGACTATAATAGGCACATGGGTGGTGTTGACAGAGTAGATCAGAGGTTGGAACCTTATGCTGCTCTTCGTAAGGCTTACATTTGGTATAAGAAGTTGGCTATCCATCTTTTCCACTTGGCAACCTTTAATGGTTTTGTTGTATTCAAGGATTCTTGTCCTGAGTCAAAGATGACTTTTGCTAAGTTTCAGGAGTCTGTAATAGGCAGCCTTGTTTTAGTGGAACAGGCAAGTGTTCCTAGAGTTGGAGTGGTGGAGGATGTGGCTAGATTGAAAGATCGCCACTTTCCTGATCACATTCCTCCCACACCTTCAAAAGACTTTCCCAGTAGGAGATGTAGAGTCTGTTGGCGAAGAGGTACGCGGAAGGAGACTCGTATGTACTGCCCAGAGTGTCCTTCTAACCCCGGGCTGTGTATGCCTGCTTGTTTTAGAATGTAAACACAAAATGGGCTGCCCCTAGTGTGGGTTCCTACAGTTTTCTACAGAGTTATACTGAGATGCAACATCTGTGGGGGCAGCTCATAAAAAGTTTCGGACTGGCCTCACACACCGCCCAGTGTCATGCTTCATCATAGGCTGTCCTCGCCCTCTAAAAACTTCGTTTGATAGAGGGCGGGCATACACCTGGAGACAGGGATGCACTTCTAAAGCTAAGTGGCGGCCGTGTGAAAGTGAAAGGTGATCTAAAAACCATTACATCTGTCACTAAACTATGTTTATTCAGGGAACAAATGTATGGTATTAAAATAGGTGAACGGTGATCTGGGACGTTATTCTCCCTTCACCGTGTTAAGTGTGGTCAACATGTTTCTGCGTTAGCGTCCCCGTAGGGTACGTCGCATTCGTCAGGACCAAAGGGTTTCTAACTGTGGGTGCTACCGACGGGGAGACCGAGAGGACGCCTGTAGAGATATCCGCTGGGAGCGCTGAATTCAGACAAAAGTCACAAGTATGCCCTCCCACCCTCGCCCTCCCATGGAGTATAGAGGATAGTATTTTAGGAATCACCTACAGTGGTACTACACCAGACGGGTAGTTTGATCTTTTTAGCCCCCATCCCCAGATTGGGAGCACCTTCTTGCATTAGATGCAAAAAGGTAGCACCCACAGTTAGAAACCCTTTGGTCCTGACGAATGCGACGTACCCTACGGGGACACTAACGCAGAAACATGTTGACCACACTTAACACGGTGAAGGGAGAATAACGTCCCAGATCACCGTTCACCTATTTTAATACCATACATTTGTTCCCTGAATAAACATAGTTTAGTGACAGATGTCATGGTTTTTAGATCACCTTTCACTTTCACACGGCCACCACTTAGCTTTAGAAGTGCATCCCTGTCTCCAGGTGTATGCCCGCCCTCTATCAAACGAAGTTTTAGAGGGCGAGGACAGCCTACGATGAAGCATGACACCGGGCGGTGTGTGAGGCCAGTCCGAAGCTTTTATGAGATGCCCCCACAGATGTTGCATCTCAGTATAACTCTGTAGGAAACTGTAGGAACCCACACTAGGGGCAGCCCATTTTGTGTTTACATATCAGATTGGAGGCTGGCTAGCCCCTTGGCCCCGTGCCTCTAGTTCCCATCCTCAGCCTAGTCTGAGGTGAGTGTGTGTGTGTTTTAGAATGTACCACATGCAAAATAATTTTTGGGAGCATCCATGAGTGCTAAAGTGAACTGCCTGGTCTCTATTGTTTTATATTTTTTGTTCAGTTTCAAGGTTGGCATTTGTGCAATGTATTTAGTTTCAAATTTTGTGTTAGTAGATTTGTTTCTATTTGCAATTTGTTTGTGTTTTCTTTTTTGTATAAAAAAATCGTAAATGTGATGGCAGTGTGTGTAGGCTGGCACTTGGCTGGTGGTGTGCGTGGACTGGCGCTTGGCTGGCGGTGTGCGTGGACTGGCGCTTGGCTGGCGGTGTGCGTGGACTGGCGCTTGGCTGGCGGTGTGCATGGTCTGGCGCTTGGCTGGCGGTGTGCGTGGTCTGGCGCTTGGCTGGCGGTGTGAGTGGTCTGGCGCTTGGCTGGCGGTGTAGGTGGACTTGCGCTTGGCTGGCAGTGTAGGTGGACTTGCGCTTGGCTGGCAGTGTGAGTGGACTGGCGCTTGGCTGGTGGGGTGCGTGGACTGGCGCTTGGCTGGCGGTGTGCGTGGACTGGCGCTTGGCTGGCGGTGTGCGTGGACTGGCGATTGGCTGGTGGTGTGGGTGGACTGGCGATTGGCTGGCGGTGTGGGTGGACTGGCGATTGGCTGGCGGTGTGGGTGGAGTGGTGCTTGGCTGGCGGTGTGGGTGGAGTGGCGCTTGGCTGGCGGTGTGTGAGTAGTGACTTGCTGCTGGTCACTACACACACTGCTAGCCAAACGCCACTCCTTGCAATCCGTGAGCTGGTGTGGTTGCTGTGTCAGGAATGTGGGCGAGTGAAAGGGATGGGCCCTTGAATGGCGCTGTCTGCTGGTGCGAGTGTTGTAATGTGCTGGGCCCGGGGCTGGCGGTGTGAATGGTTTTGTATGTGTCACACGTATGAAAGGTGTACGAATGGCCTGTAAAGAGGTTGGTGCCTTGTTGTGGCTTTACAGCTCACGAGCTGTGAGTCAATGGTTCAGTTTCTCCTCCTTTCAATTATTAACAGTGCATTTCATTTTTGGGAAATCTCTGGTTAATACAACTGTATATACTGAACCATCACTCACCCTCATGCCAAATCCAACCAGTATGTATCTGTGCTTGAGGAATAGGTGGTTGTGCAGAAATATTGGTCTTTTCTGTTTTTGTCAAGCAGGGTGTACCTTGTCCCTTTTTGTGAATGTTGTAATGTGTTGGTTTTGTGCCTGGTGGTGTGAATGGTCTTGTGTGTATCATGTATGAAAGGTGTGTGAATGGCCTGTAAAGCGGTTGGTGCCTTGTCGTGGCTTTACAGCTCACGAGCTGCGAGTCAATGGTTCAGTTTTTTGTCCTTTCAATTATTGACAGTGCATTTCATTTTTGTGAAATCTCTTGTTAATAAAATGTTATATACTGAACCATCACTCGCCCTCGTGCCAAATCCAACCAGTATGTGTGTGTGCTTGAGGAATAGATGTCTGTGCAGTAATCTTTGTCTTTTTTGTCTCTCTGCCAAGGTGTACATTTCATCTAAGAATAACCTACCGACTGTAGATTTTGTCGTAAACTAAACACCCATGGGAGTACATGGTGATGTCTCTCTTGTGGATCCCAACAAGTTATCTTACCCACAATGTCCTGCAAACCTCAAAATGTGACTATCACATTTTCCTTGCATTCTTGTGCTCAAATTTTAACGCTGCAGAAAGTAACAACAAATTTCCAACCCCCCAGCATTTCTCCAAGTATCCCAATAGAAATGGTACCTCACTTGTGTGGTTGGGCCAAGTACCCGCGGCAGGGAAGGGCCCAAAACCTATTGATGCGACATCAAAATTACCTATCACAAACCAACCTGGTTTTGCAAGGGGGGTCCCATGAGTTTTTGGCCCGGGCTCAGCGGCCATCTAGGGAAACCTACCAAACCCACACATTTCTGGAAACTAGACACCAGGGGGAGTCCAGCGAGGTATGGCTTGCGTGGGTCCCCCAACATTCTCCTACCCAGAATCCCCTGCAAACCGCAAATTTTGCTGAAAAAAATCACTTTTTTCTCAAATTTCTGTGTGGGAAAGTTCTGGAATCTGCGTGGATCCACAAATTTCCTCCCACCCAGCGTTCCCCCAGGTCTCCCGATAAAAATGGTACCTCACTTGTGTGGGTAGGCATAGTGGCTGCAACAGGAAATGGCCCAAATCATTCTGTGGAGACTTCAAAATTACCTATAACAAAAACTACCTGGTTTGGGGGAAGGGGGGCACCTGAGATTTTGGCCCCGGGCTCGGCGGCCATCTTGGGAAGTACCAAACCCAAACATTTCTGAAAACTAGACACCCGGGGGAGTCCAATGAGGTTATGGCTTGCGTGGATCCCCCAACGTTTTCCTACCCAGAATGCCATGCAAACCTCAAATTTAGCTGGAAAAAACACATTATCCACATATTTTTGTGCGGAATCACCGTGCCGGCACAAATGTCCTACCCCACAGCGTTCTCCTTAGTGTCCAGAGTAAAATGATACCTCACTTGTGTGGCTGTCCAATGCAGAATTGGCTAAAAACGTATTTTTAAAAAAATGTAGCGCTTAGAATTCTAGGTGCTATACCCTTATTCCCTATGTTTTGGGCTCTTCCCAGTCACAGGCCTTTGCCCCAGCCACACAAGTGAGGTATCATTTTACTCTGGAGACTCAGGGGAACGCTGTGGGGTAGGACATTGTGCCGGCACGGTGATTCCACACAAAAATATGTGGAAAATGTTTTTTTCTCAGCTAAATTTGAGGTTTGCATGGCATTCTGGGTAGGAAAACGTTGGGGGATCCACGCAAGCCATACCTCATTGGACTCCCCCGGGAGTCTAGTTTTCAGAAATGTTTGGGTTTGGTACTTTCCCAAGATGGCCGCCGAGCCCGGGGCCAAAATCTCAGGTGCCCCCCCCAAAACAAGGTAGTTTTGTTATAGGTAATTTTGAAGTCTCCACAGTACGATTTGGGCCATTTTCTGTTGCAGCCACTATGCCTACCCACACAAGTGAGGTACCATTTTTATCGGGAGACATGGGGGAACGCTGGGTGGGAGGAAATTTGTGGATCCACGCAGATTCCAGAACTTTCCCACACAGAAATTTGAGAAAAAGTCCCTTGATGGCCCCCGAGCCCCGGGCCAAAAACTCATGGGACACCCCCTTGCAAAACCAGGTTGGTTTGTGATAGGTATTTTTGATGTCGCCTCAATAGGTTTTGGGCCCTTGCCTGTCGCGGGTCCTTGACCCACCCATGCGAGTGGGGTATCATTTTTATCGGGAGACCTGGGGGAACGCTGGGTGGGAGGAAATTTGTGGATCCACGCAGATTCCAGAACTTTCCCACACAGAAATTTGAGAAAAAAGTGATTTTTTTCAGCGAAATTTGCGGTTTGCAGGGGATTCTGGGTAGGAGAATGTTGGGGGACCCTCGCAACCATACCTCGCTGGACTCCCCCGGGTATCTAGTTTCCAGAAATGTGTGGGTTTGGTAGGTTTCCCTAGATGGTCGCCGAGCCCCGTGCCAAAAACTCATGGGATCCCCCTTGCAAAACCAGGTTGGTTTGTGATAAGTAATTTTGATGTCGCCTCAATAGGTTTTGGGCCCTTGCCTGTCGCGGGTCCTTGACCCACCCACGCAAGTGAGGTACCATTTTTCTCGCAAGACTTTGGGGAACGCGGGTGGGTGGAAATTTGTGGATCCACGCAGATTTCAGAACTTTCCACCACAGAAATGTGAGGAAAATGTGGTTTTTTTGACAATTATTTAGGTTTGCAAGGGATTCTGGGTAACAGAACCTGGTGAGAGCCAGTCAAGTCACCCCATCCTGGATTCCCCTGGGTGTCTAGTTTTAAAAAATGTATAGGTTTGCTAGGTTTCCCTAGGTGCAGGCCGAGCTAGGGTTCAAAAACTACAGCTAGGCACTTTGCCAAAAAAGGGTCCTTTTTCACAGTGAAAATGTGGTGTGTTCACGTTGGGTTTTGCGCTGTTTCCTGTCGCGGGCACTAGGCCTACCCACACAAGTGAGGTACCATTTTTATCGGGAGACTTAGGGTAATTCAGATTTGTAAAGCAACTGTTATTACCTATTGACTTTCGATGCATTTCTGCCTTCCAAATGAAAGACAATGTGTAAAAAAGAAGTCATTTTGAAAAATGACCGATAATTCTCATGCTAGTATGAGTATTCCCAATTTCGGAAATGTGCAAATATCTACTGTTTCTAAATTCTATATTTTGTTCCAATTTCAGAAATACATAGGCGTCTTTCATACCGATTTTTCCATGTATACATTTTCCCAGAATAATTGCTATATACCCGGTACATAATAAAAAACCATTGCAAGTCGCTGCTCAGTTTTTGGCTCTGGGTTCGTCGGGTTCTTGGTGAACCTACAAGTCCTATATATCCCCACAACCAGTAGGGTCCAGCGGATGTAACGGTATATTGCTTTCAAAGAGCTGTCATAATTAGAAGAAGTTACAGGTGAAAACGTTGACACAAAAGGCTGTTTTTTTCAACTAATTTTCAAATTTTCCTATATTTAGCTGTTAGTTTCTATAAAGAAACCTTGAAGGATCTACACAAATGACCCCTTGCTGAATTCAGAATTTTGTCTACTTTTCTAAAATGTATAGCTTTCCAGGATCCATTATTGATTTCATACCCATTTCTACCATTAACTGGAAGGGGGTTGAAAGCACAAAAAAATAGCAAAAATAGGCTATGTCCCAGAAAAATGCCAAAACTGTAAAAATTTTTGGTTTTCTGACAAAAGTCTGTCATTCCCTAAAAGCTGGGGAAATGGTAATTTCAGCCCCACAAACCCTTTTTGATACCATTTGCAGGGAAAAACCCAGATGCTTTCATTTGCAGCACTTTTTTCCCATTTTTCCCAAAAAAAACAAAATGTAGCTGTATTTTGGCTAATTTCTGGGTCCCCTCCAGGGGAATCCACAAACCCTGGGTGCCTTTAGAATCCCCATGATGATGGAAGAAAAGGATGCAAATTTGGCATGGATACCTTATGTGGTCAAAACGTTACAGGGGCCTAAGCGCGAACTACCCCAAATAGCCAAAAAAAGGCTTAGCACCGGGGGACGGGGTGGGGGAGGCCTAGCAGCGAAGGGGTTAACTCATGTCTCTAGAGATGTAATAGTCTGTATGCGGTTTTGTTGGCTCTATATGTGTATGTGTTCCCATATACTGTGTTTTTTAATGTAAATTTGTTGTACAAGCTGGGCCTCGTGGCTTTGTCATGCTAGTTTCATTATGGGGAGAGAACAGTGCAACTGCTGTATTCTTCTGGTCTCTCCTTTCTTACAAATTTAAAAAACATAACTGCAAAAGCTTTGTTCATGGTACACTCACTTCTCATGATTTCAACAAGGCCTGAATTTATCCTGGGATAGGGGTCCGCAGACTGAGAAAAATGCTGTGGAGGAAGCTCCAGGAAAGGCAACATGGAAAGTCAATCGGGATATGTTGGGAAAGCAGAGAGATTAGGAAAGAAGGCCGACTCACAGAGTGATATCTTCTTCCAGCATATCATTCTTTAAATGATCACCTATAGACAGGCTCTGCGTCAAACGTTTATGGAGGCTCCATGCGAGATAAGGAGGTAGAATTTAGAGATGTCAGGCGCAGCTCTTAGTCAAACTGGCATAGCATAATGAACTGAGGCCTGGGCCCCTACCCACCAGCCTGACTGGGACCCTACTTCTGCCCCCACGATGCCCTTCCTCACTATTTTATGGTTGGGCAGTCAAAATTATACTAATAGAAGCATAGTGCACATGCCCAGTCCAACATGTTAACCCTTACAACGCTCTTGCAACAAAGCAAGGCTCAGGCTGCGACTATCAGTGACAGTATTTTGTTTAATTTATTTTGTTTTAAAAGCAATTTTTTTTTGCTTTTTTTAAAAACACAGCTGGTGAATAGAAAACTGGTGCTGTGTGACTCAGGTGCCCTGGGAAGGTGTGGGCTCTGGGCAAGGGCCCATTTTGCCCCTGCCTTAGAACGTCTCTGACTCACCTACCATCCATGCCTTTGCAGTCAGTACTCTTATGTCCTGCGCAGATAAGCTTGAGGAAAGCCCAGAGCAGTGTATTCACGCTTCATGTCACCGTGCTGCGGAGCCCTTATTGATGGTAGCGAGGCTCCAGCTTGCAGCTATCGATTCCGACCACAGGTACTGGAGATTCATATTAGTATTATTCAGTGCACCCACATGTGCACAGCAACTTCAGCTCAGCTCAGCCCAGCCCCTTCCCTTCCCTTCCTCTGGCTCTCCCCCTGCCTCATTCTCTTCTCTCACTCTGGCAACGATGGAAGGATCTTTTGGTTTCACAATTAGTAATGAAGCAGTGCCCAGGCAGCAGATCACATGCACTCTTTCAGATGTCAAAGTTAACTAGATATTTACATACAAGAAACTCAAAGGCCCAGGCCCTCCAGTTGGGGGGGTGGGGGGGGGGGGGTGAGCCAGAGCACAATAAGGCCTGGCCGACCCCGCTCGACCCGATCCCCCCCAACCCCCTGCCCACCCCCTACGGCCCGGTCTGCTGGGTGTCAATAGTTCATTTATACCTGCCCTTCTTCCAGCCCTGCCTTCTTTCATGTGCAGATTTCATTTTGGGCCCGAGGATGCTGATGGTAACTAACTGCATCAGGTCTATCAATCTGGTCTCCCATGAAGTCTGCAGTGGTTCTGGAACAACTAAAATGCTCCATCTGCCCACTCTTTTTTTTCAAAATGTTCTCTTTGGGGAGAACCCTCCCGCCAATTAAGACCTGTTTATGTCAATTAGGCTTGCTCGAGATGTAACACTCACCCCGTAACTTTTACGCCTACCACTTTTTTTTTTCAAACGTATTTTTATTAGCATCATATCAGTAAATGCAGTACATTACAAGGAGAGCGTAAAGTAACATAAGTCATAACAATGTAACACCTTCTATGTAGGGCTGTCTTGTAGTACAAAGTAGGCACTCAAAGCTTTCTCATACATTGTTATCTAAGAGCAGGGTACAGTGTTCGTTGGCTCTAGAGCTCCGAGTGGATCAAATAAACAATCGTTGCATGCAGTCCGTCTTTCTTTTGTGACGTAGTTTTGACATGGCACTCTCCAACCTGGAGAGAACCGTAAAAGAGAAATAGGAAACTCAAAAACAGAACAAAGTAAGACCCCAAACTAAATTAGGAGAAAAGAAAAACCCACCCGCAAAACCCACCCACAAAATGGCGGTGGTGGCGATCAATCGCCTGGATGACACAGGAACTAATCAATTATGAATATTGTTAAAATTGGAAGAGATTCATACCTCTGATGGAGGGGGGGCAGACAGCTTGTGGAAGTCCCCGCGTAAGGAAGGTGACTAGCGGGCCCCATTTATATTCAAAGTTTTTGTAGTCATCTCGGAAGATGTCAGACATCCTCTCGAGACTTAATAGCCTCCAGAGGCGAGAGTGCCACAGTGAAATAGCGGGATCCTCCTTTTTCTTCCAGGCCGCCGCTATTGCTGTTTTCGCCGCCCCAATACAGGTCCACATGATGGCCTTATCGGCCTTGGTTTGATGTTCTAAAGAAGGGTCACGGAGACCCAGCAGTGTCTCAGCCATAGAAGTCGGGATGGGGTAGCCCAGTATCTCTTTAATGTGAGCAAGTATTTCCTCCCAAAATGGCCGGATAGTGGGGCAGTCCCACCAGATGTGATGAAAATCCCCCACTAGGCCACAACCCCTCCAGCACAGATCCGATGTGTTTGGGAAAATGCGTTTAAGTTTAGAGGGGTATAGATACCAGTCCATCATAGTTTTAAGGTGAGCCTCGCGCAATTCCACGGAATGATTACATTTTGTGATGTCTGACCACAGTCCCTCCCATTCCCTATCAGAGATTGCACGTTGAAGAAGTTCCTCCCACATGTGTGTATATCGAGGTCTTGGGGAATGTATGGAGTGGAGTAGATATTTGTAAAGGAAGGAGATCACCCCTCTCATGGAGTTGGCACTCTGGACATATGTTTCAAATTTTGTGAGTGGCCGTGTAGCTGCTTCGCGTATGTGGGGGGTGGTGGCCCAGTGTTGTAGTTGGAGGTATCGGAAGTTTTCCGACGGCTCCAAACCGTAGTCCCTCCTGCAATTCTCGAAGGTAAGTATGTCGGCGTTATGAAAGAGATGTGTTAGTGCCCGACATCCACCTTCTTTCCAGGCATCAAAGGGCCCCTCATGAAGAGCCGGTGGGAAGTCTGGGTTAAAGTGGAGTGGGGTGTAGAGGGGAGGGGAAGGTGGTCCACTGATCGTTGTTAGAAAGAGTGTCCCAGACTGTCAGAGTGGTGCGAGTGGGGGTGCCAATATAGGCATTCTTTGATCTATCTTTCTTGGGGCGCCATATGAGATCCCAAATAGTCTGACCCGTGACGGAGCGATCCATGTGGAGCCAGTGTTTCTCTGACTCGCGCTTGGACCATTCAGTTACCACTCGTAGTTGTGCCGCTTTGTAATAAAGGCCAAAATCGGGTAGGCCCACCCCGCCCTCAGATCATAAGCGTTGTAGCATTGAGTAAGAGAAGCGTGCCCGGCCACCTTGCCAGATGAATTTTAATATCATAGATTTAATTTTCGGGAGGAAGTCCCTGTCGAGTTCTATGGGTAGGGCCTAGAACAGGTATAGGAGTTTGGGCAGCACGGTCATTTTGATCGTGTGGACGCGACCTAGCCATGAAATAAAAAGAGGTTTCCATCGAGCAAGATCGGCCTGGAGTTTGCAAAGGGTAGCTGGGAAGTTAGCCTTGAAGAGCCCTTCGACACGTGGCGTTAGTTGTATCCCCAGGTATTGCAAGGAACGGGACGTCCATTGAAGCAAGGTATGGTGCTGTAGCTCCCCCACCTCATTCTCCGGGATAGTTAAGTTAAGTATGTATGATTTGTCCAAGTTAATTTTGAAACCTGCTACTGCCTCAAATCGCTCTAATTCCAACTGGAGGTTGGGGAGGGAGCAGGCTGGCTCAGTGAGGGACAAAAGTATATCGTCCGCAAAGAGCGAGATTTTATGGCTTTCCCCACTAAAGGGAATCCCCTTGATCTCCGGTGCTTTCCGTATGGCCACCGCCAATGGCTCAATGCTGAGGGCAAAAAGTAGGGGGGACAGCGGACACCCCTGGCGTGTTCGAGTGTGGAGGAAGGGGGCTGAAGTTATCCCGTTCACCTGTACCCTAGAGCGAGGCTGTGCATAGTTAGCTCTAAGCATAGTTAAAAAGTCACCCTTGAAGCCAAAGCGGGTAAGGGTTTTAAAAAGAAAGGACCAATCCACCCTATCAAAAGCCTTCTCGGCGTCCAGACCCACGAGCACCGCCGGCATTTTCCGTTTGGTGGCCTTCTCAATCAGATGTACTATGCGTCTGGTATTGTCGTGGGTCTGGCGCCCCTTAATGAATCCGGATTGATCAGGGTGGATTAGATCTGGCATGAGATCATTTAACCGGGCAGCCAGGATAGCAGAGTAGAGTTTCGCGTCGAGATTTAACAAAGCTATGGGGCGGTACGAGGCGCAGAGTTGTGGGTTCTTCCCTGGCTTGGGATTACTGAAATTAGGGCTTCGGTCATTGAGTGGGGGGCCATACCCATCGTGGCCATCTCGTTAAAAAGGCGAGTGAGGTGGGGCAAGATATCTGGGGCGAATGTTTTATAAAAGTACGCTGTAAGCCCATCGGCCTTGTGTATTTTGAGGGACTTTATGACAGCGGCTATTTCTTCAGAGGTAATGGGCGCTGTTAGATTGTCATTCTGTTCCTGTGATACCCGAGGGAGTAGTGATGTTTGGAGATAACCCTCCTGCAGTTCCAGGTCTCTTGATTCACCCTGGTACAAAGCCTTGTAGAAGGACCCGAAGGCAGCAGCTTTTTCGGCATCTTGATGTGTTAGTGTGCCCTCTCCATTGACAATGCCCCCTATGTTGTCTCGGTCGCGCTTCTCTTTTAATTGTCTGGCCAAATGTTTACCTATCTTATTACCTTGGGAATAAGACATTTGCCGAAGTTTTAAGAGGGTGAATTCTGCCCTGTTATTATAGATCGCTTTTAGTTTTCCGCGAATAGCCGTGAGAGTGCGTAGGGATTCCTTGGTGGGTTTAGCTTTATGTTGGTTTTCAGCTATTGCTAGTTCAGATTCTAGATTTTCCCTTTCCTTGGCCCTCTGCTTGTTCAGGGTGGAATTAAGGGCAATACATTTCCCCCGGAACACTGCCTTGAATGCATCCCAGTTATTAAAAATAGTGGTGTCTTCTGGCTTATTTGAATTTAAAAAGTCTGCGATGGCTTCTCGTAGTGCGGTGCAGAGCACTATCTCGGGTGAGGTAGGTCGGAAAGTACCATTTGGGTGAAGTGGGCGCAATACGGTCCCATGACAGGCATATCGAGACCAGACAATGATCCGAGATAGAGAGAAGAAATATCTTGGCCTCTCTTAGGGAACCCCTCAAGCTTTGGCTAATGAAGATGTAATCAAGTCTCGAATAAGAGTGGTGTACATGTGAATAGAAAGTGTAGTCTCGTGTCTGCGGGTAGAGGGTGCGCCAAGCATCTAGAAAGCCCATGTCCTGGAATCGTTGTTTAGTGACCTCCGGAAAGGAGTGAGAGTCTGCCCTGTGCAAGTGATTGCTATCCAAATCTGCCTGCCACGTCAAGTTGAAGTCACCTAGGAGTACCGTTCTCCCTTCTGCAAAGTCTCGAATTTGTCCAAGTATCTTATTTAAAAAGGGTGTCTGCCCCGTGTTAGGGGCGTAGGTTGCTACAAAAGTGCAGAGTGTGCCCTGTAAAATGCCTTTAACCATAACTAGTCGCCCGTCTTTGTCCGTCTGAATGTTGCTAGGTTGGAATTTCATGGAGTTGTGAAAGAGGAGAGCAAATCCCCGATGTTTAGTCAGTGCGGAGGAACGATAAATCAATGGGTAGTGTTTGTGGCGAAGTCGAGTGTCCTCTGCACGAGCAAGATGGGTTTCCTGGAGTGCTACTTTATCAAGATGGTGATCTGTGAGATATTTCCAGATCTTCTGTCTTTTCTGAGGGGAGTTGAGACCCTTCACATTCCAGGAGCCTATTTTGAGTACCATCGGGCCTCAGGTAACCCCCCCACCCTCCTTCTAGACCTGTGGTACAGGCATCGAGACGCAGTTGCTCCAGCCCAATATCGTGTGTGGAGCACATGAAGCGAATATAGAACGAGTCTCTTGTGTAAAACCTGTGTCAATGGGACATATTTAAAAAAAACACCACCTTTCCCAGAACCCACCCCCTCCCATCCCAAAAAGAAAAGAAAACTCAACATTACCAACAGCATCAAGCCACCCAACGTGGAAAATGTCCCAAACAAAAGTCAGGTCTTCTCGATGCGAGTGGTGGGGGGACTGTAGGACCTGGGTCCCCGTCCGCGCCCACTCCGAACAGCTCGTAGAACATCGGTCAGAAAGTGTATCTTTCAGAGGTCGGCAAGCCGGGTGTAGGACATCACTGTCGCAAGGATGTTCGTAGAGATGTGCTTGCCACAGCAGATCGTTAGAATGAAATAGAATTGATTGCAGGACCGGAAGTGAGTCCCCCCCGGGATCGTGATCATTAGGGGGGGGGGGGGTCGGCTCTGCCGTGAGGAATCGCTGCATACGGCTGCTCCAGGAGAGAACAGCCCCGAGTCGATCTGTGTTTACTGCCAGAGCGTGTGCCAAAGCTGGGGCACCAGTGTAATGGAGGCCCTACGGGTCTCGTCTGCGGTTTCTCCGGGAGCCATTGGACCATTGGTGTATCGAAGGGCCACCTCTCGATGAGTCCTGCGTTCTGCTCTGGGTGGGTCCGAGGGTATCTGCGGAAAGGCCTAAGAGATCTAATCCTTCTTGCAAGGTAGAGACGTGATGTGGTTTGTTAAACTCGAAGAAAAGGCCGAATGGAAATGTCCATCTGTATCTGATGTTGTCGTCCCGCAGTTTCGATGTGATGGGTCGGAATAGCTGCCTCCTGGCTAACGTGGCCGGCGCCAGGTCCAGAAAGATGGTGCATGAGTGGTCCTGAAAAGAGACTGTCCCCTTTTTCCTGGCGGCTTGTAGGACGGCTTCTTTCGTTTTATAGGAGTGGAATTTGGCGAGCACATCACGTGGGCGCTTCCTGTCACCGGACACCAGACCACCGACCCTGTGCACTCTGTCCAGTTTTATCTTGAGGATCTGCGGGCTGAGGATTTCCGCGAAGAGGCCCTCCAGGAATGCCTCAAGGTCCGTTCCCTCCGCCCCCTCCTCCAAGTCTCGGATTCGTAGATTCTCCCTCCGTGCCCGGTTTTCGAGGTCCTCGGCTTTAAGTTGCGATTGGAGCAGTTGGTCTTGGAGGGTGCGGATGTCTTCTCGCATGTTGGTGGTGTGTTTATCTAGATCTTGGGTTCGTCTTTCCAGATCCACCACTCTCGAGCCCACTGAGTCCACATCTTGCTGAAGTGAAGCGTGTCGTCCAGTGAGATCAGTTTTCAATTGGTCGATCGAGGCCTTAAGATCCTGTCCCAGTTCGTTCCGCAGTTCCATCTTGAAATCTTTTAACGTGGCCAGGAGGTCACTTTTTGTGAGGGCCATGGCTCCCGATCCCTCGCCTCGCACCGCCGATTGGCTTTTGTCTGAGACCGTGAAGAAGTCAGACACTTTATTCGTGGCCTTAGTAGTCCCCTTCTTTGGCGGCATATAGGCAAGCCTGGGCAAGCTGCTGGCAGCGATGCAGTGGGAACTCCTCTTGGGGGACCTTGTTCACACCCAGATCGCCGCCACAGAATCCGGCACGGCGTGCACTTGAACTCACATCGGTTTCCCGCTGTCGTCACCGTTCAAGTGGCAGTAGCTCAGGGTGCAGGCCGTCCCGCTCTCTATAGCAAGGAGCTGTGATTGCCCCCTTCTCCTATCCCGTGTCCCTGGATAATCTGGAGCCTGAGCAAGGTCACGGTAGCGACTCCACCGCGACGTTGCCCTCCGGTAGTCTCATTGGCAGTGACTGATATGCCCTTGAACTATAGAGGAAGTTTCCCGGGCCAGTCAGCCGCATGGCTGTTAATCCCAGCAGCACCTTATTAGTGAGCTCTGAAGTCGTCGAACAAGTTTCTCCTCCTAGCGGCAAAGATTATGCTGTGGGGCCTCTAGGGTCACTTGCTGGACAAGGGGGAGCGCAGGGTCCCATATGCCAAAGTATTACTTGAAGAGAGCAAGGCAGCGAGTCGGAGACAGTCCGATAGTGACGCCTGGTTTCAAAATCTGGCCGCCATGTTAGAGTCAGGCAGGACGCGTGGCAGAGGCCGCATATGTGGTATTCAGCTGCCGGTGAAGGGGAAATGTTCGGTAGAAGGTGTATCACTAATGACAGGACACTCGGTGCTCTCCAGGACTCTCACCTCTTTGTCGCACCTCCGACGGATCCGAGGCGTTGCGTGATCCTCACCGGGTCTGCTCCGGTAATGCGTCAGGTACGGTGCAATGCATAAGTCCCGGTGATCACGGTGTCAGAGAGCCTCTCCAGCGGCCCCGTCCAGTGGCCCGACACAGCCACAACAGGTCTGCGAGAGTTTCACTGGACCTTCAGAACTACCATCCCCCTCAAGGGGTCGGGCGCCATCTTAGCGAGTGCTGGGGTTCCACTACCGGGCTGCACCGGCGCGGCCGTAGGCACATTAGCAGAGAGTGAAGCTGCTCAGTTTGTGCCCCACAGGTTCAGCTTGCCAGCGGTGTACTTCTCAACCGAAGGATCGCAGAGAAACAGCAATTATCTGGTCCGGAGCTGAGCGCGGACCAGGAGCCGAGACGAGTTACGTCTGATCGGCCATCTTGCCCGGCCACGCCCCGCCTACCACTTTTAAATGTCACCAGCCGCCACTGTTATTGCAGTTAACTGTTGTATAAAGGCACAGGCCAGCAAATATTAAAATAACATTTTCATGAAGTGTTTAATCACAGAGGCTCCCTCTGTCATAGTTGCCAGTTCTATGAGGCTGTTCGCTACTGAATGATTTCAGTGAAGTTGACACAACGTGTACAGTGTTGTATCACATGGCTACACTGTAGGGAAGCTTCAGCGCTCCTCTGCTCTGTAGCCAGACAAATTGGAACAGTTTCTGTGCAACTGTTTACGATCTCAGTGATCCAGTCTACTATTGTTTTGAAAGGAGAGGTGCATGCTGCAAATAGTTATATTTTCCTGGTTCTGCTCGGTCACCAGGAGCGGCCCGTGCAGGTATGAGAGATGGAGCTGGGTAGGGGGTTGGTTGGGGGGGGGGAATTCGACAGACGCCAACAAAGGAAAATTAAATAATTAATTTCCCCCCATCGTCTGTCGAATGCCCCCCCACCGCGAACCCCCGCTCTTACCTGCACGGGACGCACCTGTTGGCCACTACAGAGGGCAGGGGTCGCTAGAACAATTTCAGGGGGTCACAGGTGAGAGCTCAGAGGTCACATCAGCGACCTCACATGGTTTGAGTGAGTCACATGTCGGATATGGGTAATCCGTGCCTCTCTCTACTCAAGTCCTTATGGCATCTGAAAGTCACCGGACAGTCCCATTGGAATTATAGGATTCTGCGGCATTGTCTTGCATAAGTATTAATTTACAGCACTTTGCACATAATGCACCATCTGCGACACAAGTTAAAGCTTTGACAGCCAAATAGCAAAAGCAGAGCATACTTAGAGCGGAAAATCTGCAGTTAAAAAGTCAGAGTATGTTGTGGGTGAAAATGTACTTTCCAGTCTCTATTTTTTTCCCCCTGCAAACATTTTTCCGTGTGCAGAAATCCATTCCTACCCCACCTAAAAAAGGAGGGCGTTGGGCAGCACCTTCCCCGTAGTCATTACTCCACTGATGCCTCCTTGAAGTAGGCATAAGTTTGGAAGTGTAACGTGTTTGGGAATGTTCACAACTGTAGACTTTTATGAGAGTTCACCACAATCGCAATGGAACAGTAATTTGTGTGCCTCAGTAAATGCAACTGTGAAAATTCAGCTCAACTGAAAGATTTTCCATAGTTGTAATTTGCATATACTTCCTAAAATATCTGCAGAAACTAAATCATAATCCCATTTCAGGGCTCCGATGACAATTTTTGAGCACATGTTTAAGGATTTACCTCTAAACCCCCCCCCCTCCCCAAAAAAAAAAAAATCAATCCACGTTAATATCCTTAAATTTTCCTCCGAGATGCTGTTCAAATCCTAATGGGCCTTAATTAATGAGGAGGACCCTAGCACCAAATCTAATAAGTGATATAGCAGTCCAAAATCCTGTGAGCTACTAAATTACAGGGTTTGCAACCACTAAAACACCTTTTCCTATGTTTCAAACTCATTTTGCGATTTGGAAACGTTTCATCGAACTGCAAAATGGGTTTAGAAATTATTACAGATTTGCAATTTGGAAGGGTGTTCCTTCCAGACTGCTAATATGTAGCAAACATATCAATAGCTTGTGCCCATAATTGTCGCACCCCATTAATCAGCTACTGATTCCCAAGTTGGGTTGGTAACTGACTTGCAAAAGTGAAGGGGTCCATTTTGGGCCCCTTTTTCTCTGAGAATCCGGGTGGTTACTTCGGAGGGACTAGGCAGTGGTCCAGGGAGTAATTACCAACTCTCAATTAAGTTTTTCAAAATTGTTTTTTTTTTTTAATGAATCCCAGTTTTTTTTTTTTTTTAAGGAAACAGGTACGTTTTTAAAAAGTTTTCCATTTTGAAATGCAATCACATGGATGCTAGTCTGCTGTCCCTTGCAGGGCACCATCCCTGTGATTGTAGACAATTGCAGCGGATCACAAATTCCAACCCATCAAATTAATATTAATTAGGAATGTTGTGATGCCACCCCCTGCATCTTCTTATTTTGCAGCTCGACCTATTGGTACATATAGTACAGGGATTCGCTAAATCAGATTGCATTCACAAAGTGAATGCCTAATTTTTGCAAATCCAATTTTAGTACACCTGGCTCAGAGTGCTTTAACATGTACAATGTAGTTTTCCCCCCAGAAAAAAAACTTGTGGAAAGCTGAAAATACTTCCTTATAATAGTATTTAAATTATGCCAGGTTTTAAGGACCAGTACTGTTGCAAATTGCTTAGCTATGCACGGTTGTAACTTTCCCCCAGATTTGCTTGAAGTAATCTTAGGAAGCGTTGGCCTATTATGCTGGCCTAAAGAACTATAAAATGCACCATTACTGTTAAACATTAACACTTACCCAAACTTTTCATGGAGAACACTAAAACCCCTCTGTTAATGTGCTCGCTAATCTTATCAAATTACTGTGCCCACAAAGTGAACAATAGGTCATTTGGCAGAACCTCACCTATAACGTCTGGGAGAGCCAAGATGCAGGCCTTGCAAGTCATGCAAAGTCTTCCAGATGGTTTGGAGTTGGTGATAGTATCCAGCCACTGCCACTAGCGTGGCACACGGGACCAGCTCACATTGCAGGAATGGCCATCAGTTTTCACCATTTAAGAACCAAAACGCACAACTTTCAACTTGACCCAATCAGACTATGAACTAGTTGATAATGTGTTCCCTGCATTAGGTTGGAGTGTGCGATCCACCAAATCAGAGTCAGACTGGCATATAGGGCCATCTGCCAGGTCAGTGTATAGGATTTGTTTTAGGTCTGCATTACCTAAGACCATTTCATTGTACTAAAATAATGTGTATGATATACTTGCTTAAAGGGGCTCTCAACCACATCCCTTCACCAATTGGTCATTCCCATTCTGCTTCTGCCAACTACAGCATACAGCATGGGGCAATGGTTCAACCTACTTAAGCCTCTGGTTAACGTGACTTTGAGCGACTGCATATTGTTCTCTCACATGGTGCACATCCACACACAAATAGTTCCCTTTAGTGCCAGAGTTGCCTGATATGATAGTAGGACACATTTATAGTGAGCACAGGGCACATTCCAGCTTCATCAGTTCCTGTCTCCTTCCAATGCTGTTATAAATTCATTTTGAAGTGGACTGCTGCTCTTTCACAGCATACCATATTGTGTTCCAGGACTCCGCTTCACCAAGGGTTCTTTGATAAAATCTTTGCCCATGAAGAAAACCAAACTTTATGGTGTTTAATTTGCAGCACCCTTGTAACAATGTTATTTAAACATAGATGGGCTGTGATTTGGGTTTTAGTGTCCAATATTTTATACGGTGACCCCTCTTTCCTTTCCTCCATTTTCCTTTTTAGCCTGCTTTCCTTTTATCACTTTCAATTTTTTTGTATTCTTTCCTTTATTCCTTTTTTCATTCCTTCTCTTTTGCCTTCTTTCAATTACTTTTTGGTGCCTTCCTTTTTTTACTTCTTTCATTTTTGCCTTCTGTCCTTTCCTTTCTTCTTTCCTTTCATTCATTCTATTCTTTTTTTGCCCTTCTTTTTCTTTCCTTCAGTTTTCTTTCCTTCACCTTTCATTCTTTATTATTTCTTTCCTCCTTTGCCTTTTCATTCTCTTTTTGCATTCTTTCCTTTTTTGCCTGTATTCCTTTTTCTTTCCTTCTTACCTTTATTGTATCTTTATTTATTGGCTACTTTAACTTTTTCCATTCCTTCTTTCTCCTTTTTGCCTTCTTTCTTTCTGCCTTTTCTTTCCTTCTGTCTTGCTCTCGTTCCTTGTTTCGTTCTCTCTGCATTCTTTCCCTTCACTTTCCTTCTCTCCATTAGTTTGTGATAGTGTCATTTTCATTTTTCTTCTACCCACTCCAGCATGCATCAAGAAGCAATGTTAGCCCACTTCAGCCATTGACTGACTTCACTATGAGTAACGGCCTGCTGCACTTTCACAAGGAGCACATCTTTAAACCAGGTAGTTGCCTTCAGTGCCGGGTGCACCGAGGTAATGTGTACTTTTCTGAGACCAGCAAAACACTCTTGCCGTAGCCATTGTGTTTTGGGGGGCTTTAGATTTAATGAAGGCCCGGCAGCTTCCCAAACAAAAACGTTTTCCAAAACCATGGCAAACCAAGAATTGCCAAAAGGCTAGTGGCCAACACCAGATCTACTGGCTGTGACAATGCTCGTTTCTCTATAGGCCTGGTCTATGGCCTGGTGGGACTGCTTTTACCATTGATGTCCTTTATATAACCACAAATATTGCCTGCAGCAAGAACAAATGCATGCAATCTCCCATACCTTGCAAAACCCCATACAGCATGTCTTTACAAGTTCAAAACTGCCCCAATTTGCAAAACGTGGGACTTTTTTATTTTTAGCAGTCAAATTCACTAATGGGGCCACTTTTATTTTGGTGCCCGGGCCTATTTTCTGTTCGAGTCGGTCCATGCTCCAAAGCGAGGACCAACAGAGATGTAGGATGTGGGGAGGGAAATGGATTTCTGTCGTTTTTATTAAACACAGTTAAGATTCACAGCGAACGTTCTTTAACTTCTTGTGACATTACACACACCGGCAAGAACAATCTGCCCAAAACAATTTACATATCAAAATACAATTTTAACAAATTAAAGTTGGCGTATGATTCGCACAATCTCTGGTACTTTCCTTTGACATATCTCACTGTATTTGGGCCTCAAGAACTCAAGCCACATGCTCCCACAGCCTAAAAAAGGGGGGCTTCTCTTATGCAGACATCCTGCCCGAGATGCCGCTTCTCCACCAGCCCAACATCAAGTGCTCCCTGAGACCCTTTGGGAGATGATCCTAGGCAACCGGGCAATTTCTTCAACCCGAGCGCAGGTCCAATTTTACCCACACACAGTGCGCCTTGGGTGAAGTACCTTCTATAGGCCGTGATTAACAGCTTAAACGCCCCCTAGATTCTAGGTACCCAGCATAACCAAAGTCCACACCTAGGGTTAAAACCAACCATGTAGAGTGTGTTTTGTTTGAAGTATGGTGTGGTTTTCACTCGCCTGCGCATCATCTGCCCACACTGCCCCAAAATACAACCAACAACCTAGCTCATTCACAAAATAATATCACCACAGTACCAATCTCAAAAACATAAAATTAGGGATGGGAGATGGGTCTTTGGCAATGGAGGAGGGCAGGAGGGTCAATGTCGTAGGGAGCAGCATTAAGGGGGTAGGGAGGTCACAGAAACAAAGAGAGCAAGCGACCCTGCCATTGTGTTTCCAAGTTTCAGACACCCAGAGCAGCCCACCCTCCACTCTACACAAGACCCCTGACCCACTGATTTCCACTTCTAGGCGGAAACATCATATTCTTCAGAGAATCCTAAACCTGCCTGGAAATATCCAGTTGGTAGCAAATTCATAGGTGGCGAAACTGCCGCATAGTTCTGACTTTTAAGCCAAAAGCCCCTTGATTTCTGGATCTTGTAGTTTCGTGTTTTTCTTTTTGAATACCAAGGATCTAAAAACAAAATTGCAGTAACACTGGAAAATGTCCACAGTTCTGGGCTTGAAGTAAAAGATTACATTCATTTAACACGGAAGACAGTACTGGTCTCTACGCTACAGAAATGTATATCTCAGAATGGACCCTTGTGTTAATAGACTCTTTCTTTATTTGTTTATTGTTTATGAAAAATGCTCAATAAAATACTCCTGAAATTAAAAAAAAAAAGATGGAACATTTTGGGAACGAAAATGCTGCTGGAATGTGGAGATCTAATTACAGAAATGTACAAAATGTGGCAGCTAATTTGGAACAGGTGAGAAGTGTGACATAGATCTTGATTAAGTACAGGTAAGGACTTACACATAAATAGTAGATATGAGAATCATCCCTTCTGGCCATCAGCCCACGAGTTTAGGTAAGGTTCCTAACCTGTGCCATGAATACTAAAGGCTGTGTCTTGGTATTACTGATTCCTTGCAAGGTGTGCTGGAAGATGATAAAGTTTAGTTAGTAAGTTGCAGACTTCTGAATCAGTAAACCTAGTTTACAAATGCTGACATCTTGATTTGATTACATAGTGTGATCTTGAGCAAAATCACTTAAACACATGGAATATAAACGAACTGAGGCAGGGGAATTAAGAGTGCTGACTCTCGTTCACTACATGGGTATATCTCACCACAATGGCCCTAACTGCACAAAAAAAGAAAATATTCTGTGTACAGAATCTTTACATATTTAAATCATACTATAAACAGAGCCTTTCATTAAAATGTACTAGCGGGTGGATGAAAAGGGGTGCGTTCACAGCTCTACACACCCAAATTAAATTAATGGGGTCTAACACCTTCACTGGCATATCCTCACACCTGCAATCATAGCCTCTGCTGTTAAGTGGAGTATAATGTAAAGATTGGAACACCCTGAAACCAAATCTCAATCTCCCACTCAACAAGATTCCCGTGTCAGTGGTGTTCTGATCTGTGCCTGTCATTTTTAGTGACATCATGGCGGTAGGGCCCAGACCAGGAGCCCAGCGCTAAAAGCCCTCAGTTTTAATCAAAGTGGATTTCTGGTCTGTAGCCTCCGTCTTGGGTCAGCATTTGTGGTGGAAACCTCTAGGGGTGGATTCCCTACTCCAAAGGCTGTACAACCTATGACATGGTTGTATGCGATTTGATAGAAAAACAAATTCGTAGACTACCCATTCTGAGAAACCATTTCACCTAAATCATTTAATTGAAAATTACAAGCTGAATGCTGCTTACTATTGTTTAGAAGCCAGTTCTTACATTATATTTTTCAAAATTTCATTTGACGTGCTTTTTAAAAAATTGTAAATGCCATTCATCTTAAAATTTGAATTTCTCTTTTGGGGTTCTACAAGATTTGAACAGACTTATTTTCCTTCCAGTGTTTTGCCAATGGGTGACATTCCACATTCTGTTTAAGTTTAGCCTACAGACAACTTTAGATGCCGGTTTTGAGAATCCTAGGGTCCTCATTACGAGTTTGGCGTTGCAAGAGCAGAGCGGTTCACCACCGCCCTGTTCCCGCACCGCCAAACAGGACGCTGCCCGCCCATCAAATTGCGATACAAATAGTTTGTTGTTTGGTAGGCGGGCGGGCAATGTGTCGGTTCCACGGTGGTGCAGGAAAAATACTCAATGAGCCTTTAATACTGCCCCACCGTGGGACCGCTACAGCGCGTTGCTGCACGGTATAGATGTAAAGTCCATGCTGTGCTGGAACTGGGGGGGGGGGGTACTTGCACACATAGGTTGCCAACCTTGTTCTGCTTAGTCATTGCTTTTGCAAAGCTTCACTGCAGCTGGGCCCCAACCAATATAAAACAAGCATTGTCAAAGACAAAAGGTCTCACCTTGTTAGCCAATTGGCTTTGCCATGGCTGTGTCTTTCCGCTAGTGTGCGTGTCACCATGCATGGCGGTATAATGTTGTGGGCACCATTTTCTCTGCTTTTTTTTTTTAATTTACAGATCCAAGATGGATGAATGCCACTCGGATCGGTAAATAGTTTTTTTGTGCTAAAGGTGGCCTGGCAGTTAATGGTAGCTGCCGGACCTTCCAAAAATAAAATAAAATAAATAAGAATATGTTCATGCACAATCTAGGAGGAAGTGAAGGGAGGCAGGGAAGAGTGGCTGGGAGGGGGGGATACAACTGGAAGTGGCAAGGTGGAAATTAAACACAAACAAGCATTGGCATAGCCAATAGGTCTCGCCTTTGGGACCTTATGTGTTTAGCCAGAACTTTTGGCTATGTTGTAGAGCATTGTGGCTGCTGTGCATTATGTTGAAAAGTTATAACAAAAAGTGTAAAGCATTTGTGTTACCTTTATAGAAACGAAGACGAAATTATATACAACTGAAAAACCTGATTAAAAAAGATTTTAACATAAAAAAATGTCTATTTGTTTTTGTACTTGCACTGCTGGCAACTTCTTCCTGCCTGTTCTCATGCTTGTTTGTTATAATTTATTTGTTATGGTGGAGCGGGACATAAATAACGGGGACCCTAGGCCAGGGGACAGACAAGGCGGGACATGCACCCTTGGGCCAATTGCATGCTGTCTTTCTTAGAAAAACGCATGCAAAGGCCAATAGGGGGGGATGGAAAAAAAAAAAAAAATAAGCACACGCATGAGCGTGTGTTCAAAGTTTAAAGCCCTTACTAAAGCATCGCAGAGCAGCGCATGCACGCTGGCTCAGGCGAGACCTAAAAAAGTAACCACATAACAGTTTGGCTTCAGAATTCGCCATTAACAATCATGAGCTATCATCGGAATCAGCATTGACAAATGTGTTTATTTGTATGCTGTTTAAAAAAAGTAAACTTAAAACTTGACAAACACTATATATCATACTTTTGTCAGAATAGCTATCACAAGCTAAACTTCAGTGCACTTGTATCCCTTATCAATCGTTGCCGGCTGATGCGCCCAAGATCACATGGAGTCTAGGAGAAAAGGTGTAGTTTGTGATTGTAGTGGAATAAGAGTGCTGGAGAAGGGCACAGTGGCGAAAGGTGATAGCTTTCAACCTCAGTCTTCAATGCTGTGCCGCCCCTGAACAAGATATTACAGTTATCTAACCAAAATGCACTTATATTGTCATCTTCAGAAGGTGAACTGTAGTGTCAGTCCTGCTGAGATTCACACTAGGACTCGGCGCACTGTTGGAAGAGAGTGATTCTGATTATAACTCCGCTGCGGCTGGTGGAAACAAAAGTGAATTAGCGAACTGTGAAAATGAGATGAATTGTTCTCGACAAGTTTATACTTTTTTGAAGCTTTTCTATCCATTAACTTAATGCAGAGGAGAAGAAAACGGTGTTGCTGGAATTACACATTATTTTGTTATTATCGTTTAATGTAAATATATGCGATCACGATGCTTTTCAGCCAGTTTTTATGAACTTCCAAAGGTTTCCATAGACCTTTCCGAATGTTACAGAGTAAACTTATTTGCAGGCTTAGAGAAAGAGCTGACCTCTAGAAGCGCCTAGAAGGAAGTAGAGTTATTGAGGAAGTCAAGGCGGTGTGGAAGGGAATGAGAGAGGCTGAGCTCGAGAAGCGCCTAGAAGGAAGTAGAGTTATTGAGGAAGCCAAGGCGCTGTGGAGGGGTGGAAGGGAAGGAGAGAGGCTGAGCTCGAGAAGCGCCAGAAGGAAGTAAAGGTACTGAGGAAGCCAAGGCGCTGTGGAGGGTGGAAGGGAAGGAGAGAGGCTGACCTCGAGAAGCGCCTATAAGGACGTAAAGTCACTGAGGAAGCCAAGGCGCTGCGGAGGGGTGGAAGGGAAGGAGAGAGGCTGAGCTCGAGAAGTGCCTAAAAGGAAGTAAAGTTATTGAGGAAGCCAAGGCGCTGTAGAGGGGTGGCCCGAAAGGAGAGAGGCTGAGCTCGAGAAGCGCCTAGAAGGAAGTAAAGGTACTGAGGAAGCCAAGGCGCTGTGGAGGGGTGGAAGGGAAGGAGAGAGGCTGAGCTCAAGAAGCGCCTAGAAGGAAGTAAAGTTATTGAGGAAGCCAAGGCGCTGTAGAGGGGTGGAAGGGAAGGAGAGAGGCTGAGCTCGAGAAGCGCCTAGAAGGAAGTAAAGCTACTGAAGAAGCCAAGGCGCTGTGGAGGGGTGGAAGAGAAGGCGAGAGGCTAGCCCCGAGGCGCAGAGAGGAGGAAGCACGTTGGGTGATGGAAAGAGAAGCCCAAGGAAAGGTAAGCAGCGGAGGAAGGGAGAGGTGGAGGCAGGAGAGATTTCAGGGACGCTGAAGGAGAAGGAAGGGCATGGGGAGGAGGAGTGGAAAGGAAAACAGTGAGAGAGAACGGATGAGAGTGAGAGAAAAGTGAGAAGATGAAGGGAGGACTGAGAATACAAACATAATATGTGCATTGGTAAAGCGCACTTTCACCCCAGGGTCTCTTGTGATGGAATACCAGATGATTATTGTTACGCAGCTCAATGGTATATATTTTTATCGACCTCGGGAAGGCTGTGTCTGGCTCGCAGCTCCCGGATGTCTGAGGTGCAACAAGCAGGAATTAGTCACTACCCCTGAATGCCTCTGTCCACCCCGGGCAGCTGGACACAGGTTCACATGCTGGGGGAGGGAAGGGGGGGCGGGGTGTAGACCGCACTGCAGCTCGTTGTATCACGAGGAACCACCAACACTTTCACTGACTTCACAGAGTCACAAACACTGCCAGTGCATTCACCATCAACCACAGAACCTCATTGTACACAGGATAAAACACGGACACCCTCGGTGTAGGTTACAAACACCTCTGCTGTAATCACGAGGGACACAGGTATAGTGTAGAAGCAGACACATTGATCGATATAAACTTTGAGGCTGGGACCCTGCTAGAGGTACAGAGGTAGCACTGTGACGTGGGGAGAGATGTGTGCACACACGACCAAGAGCACTCACTCTGAATGGGGAGAGCTGACGCACTGGAGGTCGCAGCGGGGCCGGAAAGGGGCAAGATGGGGGCCAGCAAGCATTAGCATCTTGTGACCTGGCGGCCACCTTGCTTCCGGTTCAGTGGGAGTCATGAGACAGCTGGGGGCGGCAGGGCATGGACAGTGCTTAATTAGTAAAAAAATAAGCCCGGCAGTGGTGCGCGCTAAAAGGAATTCGCACCAGGGCCAGCGCGACCACCATCTGTTTCCAATTAAGATAATTGGAAACAGATGGTGGTCGCGCGCGCTCCCGAGGACCCTAGGCCAAGGACCAGAGAAAGCGGGACCTGCACCCGCCTTGAGCCAATTGCGTGCTGTCTTTCTTAGAAAGACGCATGCAAAGACCAATCGCGGGTTAATTTTAAAAAAGCACACGCACGAGCTTTTGTTCGAAGCTGAAAAGCCTTTACTAAATGTCTCGCAGAGCAGCGCATGCGCACTGGCTCAGGCGAGACCTAACAAGCACTTTTCAAGCACTCGTGGGGGCATCCACCTTGCGGGAGCGAGCAGCGGCGCGGCCACGTTAATTACAAACATATGGCCCATGCGCGCGGCTGCTCGCTCCCGCAAGGTGGATGCCGCCACAAGCACGAGTGTGCTTGAAAAGGAGCAGACCGATTGCTAAAGGTCATCTCCTAGAGAAGCGCATGCGCGCTGCCTAGGCGAGACCGAAAAAAAAAGGTGGGTGGGCCCAGAAGGGAAACACAAGCCACAAGGGAGAGTGCAACACACAGCACAGGGGTGAGTATTTGGTTGGGGAAGAGACATGAGGGCAGGGGCGGTGCGTCCATTGGGGGCATTGGGGCGTTGCCCCACTAATCGTTCTACTTCTGACGCTAATTGCAGCAATCAGGACTCCTGATTGGAATTAGCCTCAGAAGTAGAACACGGACGCTGAAGGGGGTTGGGCTGCGGCAGCACTGTCACAGTTGAGTGACAGCGCAATAGTGCGCATGTTCATTTTTGGGCTGATCATTTTTACGATCAGCCCGAACATGCGCACTAGCCTTCCCCTTAAGAGACCGAGGGTTGCTTCAAGCGCAGCCCCCGGTCTCCTAATGGGCAGGGAGTATCCCTGCCCTTAGCCAATCCTGGCACTGCTGGCAGCGCCCGGATTGGCGGAGAGCGAGAGGGGTTGCCACTTGCCAGCCACTCACACAGAAGACGTGAGATTTAGAAGGCGCCAACGGCAACGCACCGGACCCCGGCCCAGGAGCAGACAGCAGAGGCGGCGCGGACCCGCCCGGCGGTCGGGTAAGTTTAAGTTTTTTTAAAACTTTATTTTTAACCCCCCCCCTCAGTATTGCGAGCCGCGACTGCAGCATATTTTACAGATCTTATGTTTCCACAGAGCACACGGACAGGATGTGCCTCATCACTTGCTTCCGTGATCAGAGTAGGCCTACCAGGTGAAATCTATAGGGCCGCATGGAATATTTGTATTTTGCGCCGTTTGGATTAGGATAGTTGATGTTCTGTTTGCTCTTCAGTATAGCAGGCCTAGTTTGCGAGAGGTTTTTGTGTACAATTAAGGGTTAACCCCGTCCACATGCACTTATACCCAAGTGAGGTCCAGGTGCTAATGACTTGCAGGACCCGTCTGAAAGGTCTATTTATGCTGCTGCTCCTTATCACCCACATACTCTGGCACCGCTGTGTATTTACACAGACAACCTTCGCAGCTGACACTTTATTCCGACCAGTGAGTAACGCACCTATGTCTTCGCTGCTCTTTGAGTTACTTTTCACTTGTGTCAAGCCCCTTTGAGTGTCCTCTTAGATTGCGCAAGGGGCGCTGGTGGCCCCGGACACATCATGTCTCATTGATGTTTGCAATGTGTTTTTTCGCCATCGGCAGTGCTAACAGTGTCCCACTGGATGTATTATTTTCTACTAAGGTTTTGCTCAGTTACTCTACCTTCCTTCAATAGCTGCTGCATTTTCAAAATAGGTTGGGCTGAGGCAAAGCCTCACCCAGTGTAGCTTCCATTTTCCTTGAAATCCAAGTTTGGTTTGTAGCTTTACTCCTCCCTGTACGCACACAAGTGGACGTGTGAAGCCCGAGGATGTGGCTAACAGCTAGGTTGGCCGACTTTGAAGCTAGGGAACCAGGTTCGAGTCTAGCTGGAGGCTCAAGCACCCTGTGATTCTGGGCATATCACTTAATCTCCCCGTCCCTAAAAAATGAATGTTTGTCTGTAATGCAACTGGTGCTCATGTAAAGCACTCTGATACCTTCGGGTCGAGTTCGCGCTATATAAAACTGCAAAAAAAAAAAAAATCTGGAAAAAAAACGTGATTATCTTAAGATCTTTTACAAATCTGTCACTGACGTCGACCTGGAGTCGGGGTTTAGAGTTTAGAACAGCCTCTTTTTAGTAAGCCAGATTTTGAATGAGATCCTCGGATACTGTGTTGGTATTGGTTGCCATTCTTGTAAAACGGAGAGCACTGTATGATGGACAAGAAGAAATCAAGTCACTGCGCCTGCGATCTCAGCTGTTTTTCATCCTGGAAGAGAGCGCTTTAGCTGTCTGACAGAGGCCAAGCACCCTTAGCAGCGAGGGCCGACTAGAACGAGCATTCTCGACACGTAGTTGCGCAGGAACCATATTATCCCAAATAACTCGGCGGGGTTCTTTTTTTGTTTGTTTTTGATTTGTGCGGCTGTTTGTTGACTTGGGAAAACGAAACCTTTTCGGCATTCGAGACCGCCGTTGTTAGGGAGCATACTTAAAAGAGGTATCCTTCTTACACAGATGCCCTTAAAACACGCTCCTGTTTCCTCTTACCCTAGTATCCTGTTCATTACAGAATGAAACAGTGCGTATTGCGTTTCGTTCCTGATTGTAATAGTACGAGGACCTCTTCGTTACTGAATTAAACAATGCAGATTCATTGATATCATTAAATAGAACACATTTTGTTTCATTACTTATTACATGATGACACATTTCTTTCCACTCCACAGTAAAACGATGATCTTTCCTCTCTTTAATGCTTAACATAGTTCAATTTCTGGGGCACGGTGGTCCAGTCTCTTCATAGCACTGAAACAAGCATGTACTCTTCTGTACTTTAAAAGCGGTATGCGTTGGTTTAAGCACCGTTTTATTCAGTAATTAAAAGAAGCACTGTTCTTTACCTTAAGCAATATAAATGAATATTCATTTGTTTCACTAAGCACTGCAAACGAATCTGCAGTTAAGTATTCTGTTACAAAATGAAGCACTGTAAATTACTATTATTAACTAGAACAGTCTGTGTTTCTCTTTATTACTATATAAAAGAGTACACATTCTATTCTATTACTTAATAAAACAGTGTCCATTAATTTGTTTTATGAAACACAACTGTGTGCACACGTTCCATTTCCAGGGCATAACCATGTCTGTTTCCTTTCTATCACTGGATTACACAGTCCAGGTTCCTTTTCACTGTTGAGGAAAACAGTGCGCACTCCTCTCCAATATTAAACAGACCAGAGTCTGTTCCTTTTCTTTGCAGAGTCCGATAGTGCACATCCTCTCCTTGTCACCTGTCCGCAGGGTGGAATGGGTCCTGTAAGCCACTCCCAGCCTGTGGCTGATTCCAGTAACCTCATGAACACGGTCCATGATTTTGTGGAAATGTGTGTGAAGAGGGTACACCGATGTCAAAATATTTGCAAGGCAAAAGTAAGAGAAATTAAGGTGCTTATATTTGAGGGAGTGCAGTGCATGTTGGGGGGCGGTGAAGTGACAGCGATGTGAGGAAGGGCATTCGGGGAAGAGTGAAAAGAGGATGCTGAAGAGGAAAGAGAGGGGGTTGAAGATGTGCAGGTGGACAAGATATGCAGAGAAAAAGAGGTTACATATCTAACATAAAGCAAACATAATTGAAGGCCAAAACTCCTTCCACAGGCCTCAATCCTATTTAATTAACAGACTCACTATTTCAGAATTTAAACATTTTCAATGTTAATTATTTATAAGAAATCATTGTTGTTACTCATTTATCTTAAACAGCTAACACCCAGTGACAAAGCCAATCATACTGACAGGCTTTAGGCGTATGTCAGTTGCTGTGCCATTTATCTGGATAAAATTACATCTCAGAGAGAAACAAAAATACCGGTCTGATGGCACACTATGGGAATCGCAGAAATGTATTTGGCATGTTCCTTTATAGGGAGCACCCACTTTTTTCATCTCACTTAAAGACCTGTCTGCACATATTTCTATATGACTGGTTACAGCCAGCAGCTGTGGGTGCTTCCGAAGTCTGGTTAGATCATATTTTTCCAAAGTTAATGCTGCATGCAGTGCAAGACACTGGGCAAGCTAAGCATACATTTTAAAGGGCTAAAGTTGTCATGCAGAACAATTTACATATTACAGTAACGGTTGAACAAATTAATGCAAGAAGATACGGGGCAGTTTTTAATGTGTTTAATATTTCAAGACTATACGTTCCCACTGCTTAATAAGCCTTGCTTTATCGCTGCATTCATTTGCTTTAAAATGCACCATTTTCCAATCTTTTTTAAATTTCTCTCTCAGGTTTGTCCATTGAACTTGTTCACATCACTAACTAGTGTTTTCTATTTGAAAGGGTAGAGCCAAAGCAGTCTCGCTTAGTACCCTAACCCTCTTCAGAAGTCAGACTTGCTTGACAACCCAGAAATTCTCTGAAATAATGTTTGTTTTCTTTTATGAATGCCTAGAACTACTGAATTTTTAGTCCATTTATCACAGATATAGTGCTGAAAATCGCACCAAAAAGATGCCAATTTTTAAAAAATTTCTTCACGGGGGGAGAACACCCCCGAACCCCCTTATTGCCGTCGGGCTTGCTCACTGCGCTCGCTCGCATGCGTTGATTCGCTCTGCATACGCCTCACCAGTTTCAAATTCCACCAGCCGCCACTGCATGAGGGACAGAGCTGAAAAACACATTTAAGATCTGGCCTTGGCAAGTGTGTAGTGGATTATTTTTTTTACATTTGTAAAGTACATTTGGCAAACACATACAAATATAACGATAAAGGAATGGCCTGCAACCCAGGCGCACAAACCCTGGCATTGAAGAGCGCTCCTTTCAGGCTGCTATGCATGGCAAAATGCCAACACTCATAGTTCAAAATGGTCAATGGATGAAGTGCAATGGATGAAGTGCATTGACATCATTTAGAGGTTACCAGTGGTCGCAGCTGTGACCACTGCTTGCCCCTTGTGATCCCTGGCACTGCCATTGCAACTCCTGGCCTCAGAGGTGGCAAAATCTGTGGCAAGAACGCTGGGGTGACACTGCACTCTTTATTTTCCGGCCATTTTTCATTGTACTAATAGTGAATAATATTGTATTATTCATTATTAGTGTAATAAAAAATGGAGCACAATGAAATGGGGCCTTTGGTGGCTGCTAAGATAAATAAAAAGGCTTTTAAATGTATGTTGTCTGCTTGTGTGTGGGCGAGTGTGCGTTTATGTGAGATGGTGTATGTATTGTATTGTACATATGAACAAGTGTGAATGTATATGTCAACGTGTGTGTGTGTTCGCGAGGGAGATTTATTAAAAGGTAGAGAGTAAGAATGTGTCATATTGAGTGTCAGTAAGTGTTAGACTTGGCATCTTTTGGTGTGTTTCCCCTGACTTTTTGCTTTCTGACCTCCCGGTTTTGACTCTGTTTTTGCTGGTGTAATGATTCTGCGCACTTTCCTCACTGCTGTCCAGTGGGAAAGTGCAAGTGCTCCTGTATAAAATGTGTTATGGATTGGTGTTTCCATGATTGGCCTATTTGGTTTATGTGTCAGTCCCTTGTAAAGTGCACTGCGAGTGCCAGGGCCTATAGACCAAATGCTGTTGGTGGGCTGCAGCACTGGATTGTGCCACCCACGCAAACAGCCCGTAAAGTGTAACTCGGGCCTGCCATCGCAGAGCCTGTGCGCAGCCTGGGGCTGCCATGTCGACTTGGCAAGTGCACACACTTGCAAGTCCCTAAACCTTCCCTTTGCTACATGTTAGTCACCCCTAAGGTAGGCCCAAGGTACCCCTGTGGGCAGGGTGCGTTGTATGCGAAAGGTAGGACATGCCCTGGTGTGTGTGGCATGTCCTGATAGTGAATTACAGCCGAGTCCGTTTTTCACTATTGCAAGGCTACCTGTTCCCCCTAGGCCAGAACGGGCAGTTTTGATTATTACAGCTTATAATCCTAACTGACCCTGGGAACATGGTAGAAATTCGAGTTTAGTATGCCTGGACTCAGAATGATAAAATGCAGCTTTTAGTGAAGTTGGTTTTAACATTCTGTGTTTGAAAATACCACTTTTAGAAAGTGGGTATTTTCTTGTCTAACCATCCAAGCCTGCCTCTGCGGGTTGTGTATTCCTTGTCTGGAGTGTGAGTGACAGGGGCTGGGGGATGCCAGGAGACAGGGTGAGTCAGCACAGGGCTGAATAGCAAGATCTACATGTAGATGGGTGGGAGGAGTTGCACCTGGGCCCTGAATGGGACAGTGCCTTCCCTCCACAATGCTGGCTCCACCTCCTGTGGTGCGTCTGATGTCCCTGGCCTACTCACTGAAAGAAGGGACGGAGACTTGTCAACAAAGTGCTCCAGAACTGGTTTGGGCTAGGCAAAGGCCTCTCTGCCTTCAGAGAACAAAGGAATTTGGGATATAAATATTGGGGCCCTGACCCCATGAATTTAGATCTTGCTGGAATCAAGGAACCTGCCAAGACGAGTACTGCCCCTTTGCTGTGTTGTTGCTTTGTTGGGTTGGTCTGCAGCTGCTGCTTCTGCCTTGAGCAGTGAAAGGACTGAACTTTCTACAAACTTGTGCTGAGTATCTCCAAGGGCCCGGAACCGAGCTAGCCTCCTGTTAAGAAGTCTCAGGGACTACAAAGACTTCACAAGCCTCTGGGTACCGCTTCTGGAACGCTGTTTCAGTTGCCACAGAGGAAGGGAACTGCAACCGACTCCGTCAACCGAATCCATCCCTGACCGGTGACCTGTTTGCACCGCAGACCGCATCGCCCCGCTTCGCATCGCAACCCTGGTCTCACCGTGGGCGACGTCCGACGCCGCCAACACCGAGCCGCTGCTTGCACCGTGACCTGTGGGCACCGCAGTTCGCATCGCATCGATTCACTGAACCAGCCGGACCCGACCAACGCGGTCGCTGCAACTGGCTCAAGAGTCGTGACCGCATCGCATTTGGGGCACCTCTCGCACGTCTGCGATGTACCGCTCCGACTCGCACCGCTCTCCGTCGCCAGCTCCCGCACTCCGGCTTGGTCGCCTGCATCGCAACCTGTCAACACCGCATCGAGCATCGTCTCACCCTGCATCGCACGCCTAGGACTCACCGACTCCGTCTGCACGACGCTCATCGAGCCGCTGCCTGCACCGCATCGAGGGACACCGCACCTTGCATCGCTCCGTCTTGCACCGCAACCGCGACGAACGCCAACCGGCTCGTACACTCCGTACCAGCCACAACGAGAAAGGTACTGTGACCGAGTCTGTTCACGACTCTGCTGGCCCGTATCGACGCGGTCGGCTGGAACTGTTAGACTCTGTGGTTTTCAGCATCGCGGTAGGCTCGGACGGAGCTACCGACTCGTACGAACTTTGTTTGGGAACTATTCCTGCAAAGAAGAAGTTACCTTATCAAGCATTCATTTTTTAAAGTATAGTATTGTGGATTTTTGTCGTAATTGGTCTTGTCTTGAGTATATAAAGTATTGGTTATTTTTCTAAACTGGTGTGGTGTCCGTTTGTAGTGCTTACACTGTATTACTGACGGTTATGTGCAAATGCTTTACACACTGCCTCTGAATTAAGCCTGACTGCTCGTGCCAAGCTACCACGAGGGTGAGCAGGGGTTACTTCACGAGTGTAACACCCTTACCCTGACTAGGAAGAAGGGTCCCTACTTGGACAAAGGTGCAAGCCCTTGCCAACTAGAGATCCCATTTCTAACAGTAAGTATGAGTGAGTCATAATAAGTGACTGCAAATTAGTGAGTATGAATAAGAATCAGTGTATGGGAATAAAAGAGACTGAGAATGAATGAGTGTGAGTGACAATGTACTGTTATGCTGGCAAGTCTGTCATAGACCCTGGCCTACTGAAGGTAATTCTTGTCTCAGAGACACCCATGGTAAAATACCGGTGCTGGCATTCTGGAGGCATTTCTTTGCATGACAGACACCGGTGACAAAATACTGGCACACTGGAGCTAATTCTTGACATAATGAACACTCATGGTAAAATACAGGTAATGGCATACTTGAGGTAATTCTTGACAAAATACACTATTTGACAACAATATTTTCAAACATTTCTCACAGGGGACCCCCCCACCCCCGAGTAGTGGTCTGGCTTTCACACTTCACTTGCTCACTACAATTCAGAGCATGTGTTACGTCCAAGAACAAGTCATCAGAATAATATATAGACGGTATCTAACATAGACCTTTGTCTGTGTGAGTTGTTATATTGATCATGCAGTTATAATGGAACTTCAGTAATGCCACTTATTGTGATGTCATCAGGGTTAATGTCATGTGACATGACTTCGTGGAAAACAAAAATCCGAGTCAAAGGTCATATGACGCAACTTTCTGTGATGCTGTTAAGGTTAAAGGGTATATGATGTCACTTTTGCTACCCATAGCATTTTGGTGAACCGACGCCCATGACGAAGCAGGCATGGCCCCATGCTGTATGCTGTGGTGGGACAGAGCTAACAGGGACAGTATCATTCAATTCTACAGACTACGGGAACAGGATTATGTGATTTTCGCATGGCCTTGATGCACTACTGGTTAAAACAACACCTATGTCACCTCTTCAGCTATTTCTGTCTTTTTACATATTCCTCTGCTTTCCCAGTCTTCTTTTTCCTCTTCTCACTCCTTCTCCCTCACTGTCTCCACGTCTTTCCTCCATTCTCTCGTTTTCCTTGGCACTAGGCTTCTCCCTCTTCCTCACTTCTGTTGCTCACTTTTTCTCTCACTCTTTATCTTGCTTTCTCTTTCTTCCTCACTTTTTTGCTCCTTAACCTCTATCTCCATTTCCCTTACTGTATCCACCTCTCTTCCTTTCTCTCCGTCACCCTGTCACTAGGCCACTCTATTGTTCCCATTAACTCGTACTCTAATAATCTCTCCTCTTTCTGTTTTTCGTTTTATTTCTCACTTGCTGTACCTTGTTCTTTACCTCCCCTTTCTCAAATATTTTCTCCTTTGCTTCCAGCTTTCCTCCCCTTTCCCTCTTACTTATCCCCTCTTCCTTATTACCACTTTCTCGTCCTTTACTACTTCTCCTCATTTCTCCATTTCTGTTTTCCCGTCTAGCTTGCGGTACCCTTTACCCACTCTTTTTCACCTCTGTATTTCTCTCTGTGTGTCTCTCTCTCTCCCTCTCTCTCACCCTTTCTCTAGCTTCCTTTCTTTAGGTCTCGCCTGCGACAGTGCATGAATTGCATACGCTATCACTTGCTTAAATCTGTCCTAAAGTAATTGGCAACAAGGAAAATGTGATAAAGCTGCTCTGGCTTAATTCATTGGCCCCAAACAGAATGCATATAAAACTAGTTTTAAAGGTTAAGGCGCCTACTGCTGATATCTATGCAAATCCAGAAAGTTTGAGGATTGCAGACTGGTGATAAAATGGGGCTTGTGTACACCCTCGCGTCACAGGTTAGTGTTAACGCAGCTGCCGCAGAGCTAAATGTGGGTCAAGGGTTTACATTTAGTGTAAGGTAGCGCAGTGGGTTCACAAGCTTTTGTTGCAGAGATCCTTGTGTTACTGGCAGGTCGTAAGTTATGAGCCATGTAAATTGGCTGAGTTAGTAAGGTCTCAGTTTAAAAAAAAAATCTCCATTTAACCTGCGCTGCATAAATTTAAAAGCCAGGAGTTTTTTTTTAACTCCAACTGTCATTACTATAAATTTGAAAAAGTGTTTCTAAAGAATAGTAATAATAACTAATGTGGTAAAGAAATGACTGCAGTTTGTTTTATATTCTAAATAAATGATTATTATTAGTGTACATCCCATATACAGGTCTACATATCAGATTTCGACTCCGAGCCGTAGTAACCTCTAGCAAGATTACACTGCAATCATTTTATTGATTCTCTACATCACCAGCTCGATGTGGAGGCCAAGGTAGATGTACCAGCTGTGCTGCATTTGCCCTCCAAACCATACCACCACTTCCACAAAAGGAATTACTTCATCCTTGAAGTGAGGCATATTACGCAGTGCTGTAATGTGCCCATTAGTATCAAACCTTCCACGTTAAAGAACAGTAGATGTTGCAGAACCCAGGATAACGTGCTGCATGGCTAAATAATTTTTTTTTTTACTCAAAGTTTTATTGGCATTTGTAAGTAACAGCATTACATCTGCATATGTGGGCATCTTTTGCTTCAATTACCATTTACAGACAACTTTGTTCCCCACATGTTCCTTTCCAATATAACGCTTACAGCATATCTCATTAATTAACTCTCCCGCCCCCCCTACCCTACCCTCCCGTCCCAGGTCAGTCCACGTCAGGTTACATGATCACATGCACAATTCAAAAGTATATCTATTTGCTAGAATTTCATACATGGCCTAGGCAGTTTTCCACTTTTATTCTCTTCTTTGGGAGGCTTCCCCCACCCGGGGCCTCCTGGGAGGTCTGCCAACATAGAGGCCTATGCCAGCAGCTCCTCCTCAACTTTATCATCCTTCCACACATTTCATTCATGCCGATTTCGCATTCGCTCACATCTCTAATCCAGATCCATGCTATGAACACCCGCCTCCTAGCCAGGACTAGTCCCAGGTTGACAAAACACCTGCTTAGTTTCTTGTGCTTTGGCGCCTGCAATACTCCCAGCAGTGCCTGCCTAATATCTCTGGGAATACTCCAGCCTGTGACCTCCCGTAGACATGCAAGTACTTTCTCCCAAAAGGGAAGCAGCAACGAACATGACCAGATCATATGAAGGAAGTTCCCCCTTGTTGATTGCATCTGGGATATTCATCCCCACGGGACGGGTAGATTATATGTAGCGTGCGTGGGGTGAGTATACTTGATGTACTAGATTGTATTGGAGGAGCTTAAATCGTGCATTTGCACTAACCCTCTGCACCCCCTCATGTACCTTTCTCCAGTCACTCTCTGTCAGGGGTTCATCCATTACCATATCCCACTTTTGCTGGATTCCACGGGTCTCTCCCAGTAAATCATCCCTCAGTGCTCTATAGAGATGGGAAATTAATCGCCTACCCTGTGCCATGTACAGCATGACTTTGAGTGTTAGTGGTAGGGGGTTCCTCCGGGACCCCCGGCCAAAGTTCATGTGCAATGCTAGAGATTTTCTCATATTGCAATGGCCTGGTCCTAGGTCAAAGGTATCCTGTGCATGGCTAAATACTTATAAGGTCCTAAAGGCGAGATTGATTGGCTAAGCCAATGCTTGTTTGTCTAATGTTCTTCAATTTAAAGAGAGCGCTTTCGTAATCTAGGCCCCAAGCGCCCGGAAGTTTCTTCTGCTCACTGAGAGACAGGCCTAATCTTACAGCATTCAGAAAAGCGCTTAACACGCCTTTTCGACAGTTTGACACTAGTTTAGATAACCACTAGTCTAGTGTCTAGAGAGGGCGGGGTCTGCAGCACGTGCGCCACATAACTGTTATCATCACTCACCAGAGCTGGCGGAGGAGGCGGGGTCTGTCTAAATCCCGGCATCCAGAAACACGGCAGTATGGGAAAGCGAAGGCTTAATTGCGCCGCTGAATTCTGGTACCTCATGTAAAAAGTTGCTTATAAACAGAAGTAGCTGCTGCGGCTTTAAATTGAGGCTGCGGCTCGGGCTGGTGCTCTCCAACTGGAAGAAATTCCCACAAGGATGCCCCTTTGCCAAGAACAGGCTGCTGATTCCAAAGGAGGGTGGCAGAGTGACGGGAACGCCAGCAGGGCCCAGAATTATGGATGCTTTTGTTCTTTCAAAGATCCGCTATCAAGTTGGCAGGCGTCACTCGACTTGGCCTGCAAAATGGCACAGTGTGGGTGAACTTTACAGCGAGGCATTAAGATGCAAGGGTGCCTGTGTGGTTGGCGCACGGGTGCCCGGCGGAGGGGTGATGCAAGGGTGCCCAGGGAGGGTGTAGAGTCATGGAGACAGGGCAGCGTCACAAACGAGAGCAGATATAGCTGTGCTCGGGGAGGGGCACTCCCTGGGGCAGCAGGCCTATTGATGGAGAAGCATTGTGTGGATGGTGGTGTGTGGGCAGTAGTGGAAAAGTAGCAGCAATGGGAGATTCACGTAGGGTGGACAGGGAGGCACGTAGCATGCACGAGGGAGAGGCCCGCGGCGCGGAAAGGGGATAGAAGGGCAGGGAGCATGATCGGGGGACAGAGGGAGAGCGTGGGCAGGGGACAGAGTGGCGCACAGCATGTGACAGAGAGGCAGAGCGTGGACAGGGGACAGAGTGGCACGCAGCAAGGATGTGGGGTCAGAGGGGCACATAGCACATGGACGGGGGTGGGGGAAAAAAGCCACAATGTGAAAGGGGCAGAGCGTGCCAGGGGACAGGCAGAGTAGCGCACAGCATGGATGGTGTAGGGGAGACAGAGAAGGCAGCATGTGACAGAGAGGCAGAGCGTGGACAGGAGAAAGAAAGGTAGAGCGTGGACAGGAGGCGACAGAGTGGCGCGCAGCGCGGACTGGGGTGGGGGAACAAAGCCAAAATGTGAAAGGGGCAGAGCGTGCCAGGGGACAGACAGAGTAGCGCACAGCATGGATGGTGTTGGGGGGACAGAGAAGGCAGCATGTGACAGAAAGGCAGAGCGTGGACAGGAGGAGACAGAGTGGCGCGCAGCGTGGACAGGAGGAGACAGGTGGCGCGCAGCGTACCTGGGGACAGAGGGGCACATTGCATGGGGGGGGGAGAGAGGCAGCATGTGAGAAGGACACAGAGGCAGAATGTGAACCAAGTCTGTGAGGGGGGCTCCCGCCAAACCGCGGCAGGATCGGCATGCTTGGCTGAAGGGTGTGCGGTGCTGGGGTCAAGAGCACGTGCAAATGGGCAAGCAACTTTCTCTAGACCCCTCAGCTGCCTCCTGCCGGGCATCAATATTTTCTGTCTCACCAACCCACTCAAAGAGTGGTACTCCTCTGTGGTTGAATGGTTTTGTGTTAATACACACTTCTACTGTAGTGTCAGGCTGACCAATCATGTGATTTGTAAGCATCGCCAGTTACTAGTATTTAACACAGTGCCGTAAATTAGCTCTTGGCGACCAACTGCACACCATGTGGCATGTCATTTCAATGTACAGACAGAAAGCGATCATTTCTGGCCTGAACTGCAGACTCTAAGTGGGTGCCGATCCCAACTCCCACAGTTGAACACGTGTGTTCCTGTGAAAACCATTTTATTCACTTTAATTCATGTTTCTTAACTGGAACATTTGGAAACACCCGAGAGTGATAGAGTTCAGTTTGCTATGTAAGCATTATAATGACATATTGAGAGATGCAAAAAATTGCATATTTAATTTTAAACAATGGTCTCATGTTTTACAAGGTGAGGGATGGAATGCTTGAATTAATCTCAGCCACTGGCAATCCCTGGGGCCACATCCCGATCAATCATTTTTACGCCCACCATGTCACCTCAGATTGGATGCAGGCATATGCAAATGAGCCTTGACTCTGCTCCAATGGGAACAGTTCATCCTTAACTGCCAGGTCCTCCCTGAACTGTAACATAAGCAACCCAGGAACAGTTTTGCCCTTGTTATGGGCTCTCCAGCTGGGTATAGCTTGGTTGCAGTGGCACAGTAAGCCTGGCACCCACATCTGGGTATACCCACTGGTGTAACGAAACTTGAGGGGGCCTCCCTGCAAGGCTCGTGGAGGGGCCCCCTCCGGGCTCAATGAGGAGCTCTGCAGCCAGAGTGATGTGCTGAGGGGGCCCCCTGGAGCTTGGGCCCCCCCTCCCCCCCCACACTGCAGGGGCCTGTGTACGTCCCTGGGTATACCGGGCGCACTTAGGGCATCAAATTCAAAAAGAACAAGGTGATGGATGGAATTCTTGAATTAATCTCAGCCACTGACAATCGCTCGGGCCGCATCCCAATTCATCGTTTTTCACCCACCATGCCACCTCAGTCTGGACCCAGCTGTATGAAAATCAGCCTTGACCCTGCTCCTCCGGTCCAGGGAGGGCCTGGTAGTTCGGGATGGACTGTTCCCATGAGGAGCAGGGTCAAGACTAATTTGCAGGGATCGGGATGCGGCCCCATCGATTGCCAGCGGCTGAGATTCATTCAAGCATCCATCCATCACCTTGTTGTTCTTGCTCACGTTTTACCAGACATCTGTGCACGACTTACGAGGAGAGTTTTTATGGCATGGCTCGAACTCTGGCCAGGGTCGTATTGTAACTCCGTGGCAACCCCCCCGCCCCCGATGTTTTTGTCGTATTCAACTGTACATTTTACACAACAGAGTGGTTTCTTTTGAATACGTTGTTAAAAACCCAGCCCCCACCCAAGAGACTTAGTCCGCCTCTTCCCAAGTGGAAAGTGATGCACACATTACACCTATCTAGAACAGGCCAGACAGAGTACGCATAATACTTAACATTTCAAATATATGAAAAATGCTGAAACTAAACCAACATGTCGTCTCTACCCATACACCCCCCTGCCATGGTCCCCCTTCTCACACCGTTGCTTTGCCGCTCTCCCCCCACCCAGCCCTCTTCTGCCTGTTCTCAGTTCACCTTCTTCCCATTCACTGTGCCCCACCCTCCTCCCTAGTATGACCTTAGCTCTCCCTTCTCTAGCACTGCCCCCTCTTCAATCCTATCCCGAGCTCCCCCCTCACCTCCAGGCATTCCTGTCCATCTTGCCCCATCTCCCCGATCTCTGTTCTAGAGGCTCACCTCCCCCATCTCCACCCTCACCTGAGCCAGCCTTCTTCCTGTCCCCAGGACCTCACTCTGCCCTTCCTCTCAGAGGACTTCATGTTTCTCTCCTCCCCCCCCCCCCCGGCTTGTCTCTCCATCTCACTGCCTCACCTACAGCAGTTCTTTTTCACCTCGAGTTCCGCCTCCTCTTGCCAATAACCTACCCTCAAGCGGAGTCCCTCAGCTGACCTGAACGGAGGGCTGTCCCTCCTTCACCTCAGATCTCATTCGCCAAGTCCCAGCCTCCTTTCTCCCCATGAGACCTCAGCCCTCCTTTCCTCCCCCCTCACCTGAACCGAAGCTCTCACTCCTCACCGACCCATCCCATCCTTTCACCCCCGCCCTTCCCTAGACATGAGATCAGCCATCTCATCACACATGACGTCCCCCACCTCCATCTACTTCCGTTGCTCTAGTTCCATATCTCTCTCCTTCCCTTCCTCACCTGCGGCTACCTGACGCTCTGGGTGGCTGTGAGGAGTTCCCGCGGAGGGTGTGTCCTCTTTTGACCCCGCCCTCACACCTGAAGGGCGTGGTTTCCTGTGTGCAGATGGGCGTGGCCACAGCTCCCTGGAGTGACAGCTCCGACCTCGCCCGCCAGCTTCAGGATCAGAGGCCGGGAGAGGGTTATCACCAGCTGAGCTTCCGTCTCTGGTCCCTCGAGAGCGGCACACGCAGGATCTCGCGGAGCTCATCAGGGCACACAGCAGCAGGTGGTTTATAGAAAGAGAACATCTCCGGGGCCCCCTTATCATTCAAACAACCATCGCCGCCGGACCAAAGTGTCGTGTCGTCACTTTTGAAACCTCATCCCACATTGCAGATCATCAGCAAACACCAGCCCTGCCTTCTAGTCTGCACTTGCCCCCCCAGGGTCACATGCAGCCCCCTTTTGATAGCACCTCCACGGTGCCGCTGTGCTCGTCAGCATTGTGGTACCAGATTTATATTTTCAATGGAAGAGTAGCATCATCTAGGCCTTTGCGAAGAGCACACTCGTCCGAGGGGTTTCTTGGAGCTATGTAACCAGTGCTTTAAATGGGCCGGTACGCAGTACCGGCACTTTTTTATTTTGAGAGGGAGAGTACCGGCACTTCTCAAGAGAAATGCAATACCTTTAATTGGAGAGTACCGGCACTTCTCAGAAACAAGCACTTCTATTTTTCCATTTCAAGCACTGTCTGTAACAGATGTATATTATTACCCAGATCACAGTACTCTTTATCTGGCTCGGAGGAGGAAATGTCGAGTGGGGCCTGATTAACTCCCATCTTTTGCTCCCTTGTCTAGAGGCGGCCAAGACCTGTTAAGTGTTGCTATCTATGTAAAGATGGGAGTACGCCAGCTCCCCGGCCATGCCAGCCTTCCTAGTGTATGTTGATTGATTCTTCACCAGCCCTACTGGCACTTCAGAGCAAGGCACTGCGACCTACCAGAAAACATTCCGTTTCCCCGTGAGGCCAAAGCCTAGAACCCCCTGTTGACTCCTTTACAGGAGAAACGTCACTGCGTGTAGCGGACGCAGTGAGCTGCCAAGTGGGGGCAGATCCACACAGGCTGTGCTACCGTGGGAACAGTCCAGATGTGGCACACATGTCAAGTGGTACGTACGGCACTTTTAGACGCTTTAAACGAACAACATTTAGCATTCTGGTACTTGTAGCTTTCTCCTCCTCACCCACCCACGGTACATGCATAGAAACACAAGCGCGCGGAGTGCTGCTGAATACAATTCTGGACTTCCGAATCAATCGCAACACTGGATTTTTTTCCAAGGAGTCCTCATTTTGCTACATTGTGTTAGCTTAGCACATCGCTGTGGCCGCCTGCTCGTCATTTCACAGACTTTTGCCAAAATGGTGAGCTTGAAGTAAATATTAATAACCTTGACAGATAGCGATGTCTTGGCAGACACAGTCTTCCAGACCGGGTTCGTGCTTTACAAGCTGTTGCATTCTGAGAGTTGCAGTCTTCTCATTTAAACGGAAATAACTGGGCGAACATGAAAAGGACGGAACTCCATAAACTCGTGCACAGTTTATTAAGCGACATAAGAACGAATCGAGCGTAAAACTCACCAAGGATGCTGAATCAGTGACTGTGTCCGGCTCTTCCGTCTTTGGAAACGAAATTTCTGTTACAAAAGAAAGCAGCGTCGCCTTGCCAGAGATCACAGCAGAGTCAGAGCCGGGCTTCAGGTGCGCTGGGTTCCGGACATTCCTGCACGGCCACGCCCCTCCCGGGTCCTGCCCAGACATGCCGCACGCGCACGGTCCGCGCCATTCCACAGGGCTCGGGGGTTCCCGTTGTGGTGTAACCGGAGCCGGGCTCGCCCCGCTGGGTGGCATGTCTGGAACAGCTGCCGACCTCCCCTCATAATTCGCTGGCGGCTCCCGACGGTTCTTTTTTCCACTCAAAGAACAGCCGTAGCAACCCCAACTACACCCACCCATCGGCGGCTTGTGCTACCGCAGTTTCTCTGAACAAGTTACTTACCTCCTGTGACACCATATCCCAAGTGAGAGCACCGGACATGCTTGTAACATTTACTTATAGGTAACGAGAGATGTGATACTTTTTTTGGCAAGCCAAAAACTTTGAAATGGCCAGAGCTGCCGACTTTGGAACTGGGGAGCCAGGTTCGAGTCTCGGCGTCGGTTAAACATGTGATTCTGGGCAAATCACTTAAGCTCCCCTTGCCTACCAAAAACGAATGTGTCCTTGTGTAACGTAACTGGTGCTCATGACCTTTGAGGTGGAGTTTGCGCTTTGTAAAACTGCAGAAAAAAAGGCTATGATGGAATCAGTCACGTGATAGAAATCCTTTTAAAAGCCAGTAGGGATGGAGTGGAGTCAGTCACCGATCAAGATGACAACTTTAAAAGGCGGGAGGGACAAGGACATAGTGAATGATATGTCACGCTTACAATATCTGATAGGTTGGTAGGGCTGGAGTGGAGTTGGTCACATATCAGAATGGTACATTTCAAAGACCAGTGGGACAAAGACGGAGTCAATGAAATTTCAAGGAGCCACAGTCAGTAGCTGCTTGTTACTTCTGGCAGCCAGGCACATTATATATACCTAGTCACACACAAAGGTTACTGAGAAAGACTGGTATACCGATGAAGAGCCGTTCACGTGCCAGGTTTGTACATGTTGTGTGACTGACTCTTAGCCTTACTTGTCTTACAGAGACAACGGGAAGTCTCTTGATATCACCCAAAAGGCCAGTCCATGTCAGGCGTTATTGACTGAATGTTATGCATGATAGGCTGTATCTCTGTGATACCCTCAAGGACTTTCTGCTGTCTTGGGACAGTTACTGGCACCAGTGGTCTGCCAAGGTGCGGCTAATATTGTACTTCAATTGGATAGCCAAGTTATTAAGATTGCACATTTGACTCTCCACGGTTTGCGAGTCCAAATAGTCAAGGCGTTATCCAGGGCTCGTCACGGTTTGCGAGCCCAAGTAGTCAAGGCATTCTCCATGGTTTGTGACTCCAGGTAGTCAAGGCGTTCTCCAGGGCTCTCCACTGTTTGTGAGTCCAGGTAGTTAAGGCGTTCTCCAGGGCTCTCCACGGTTTGTGAGTCCAGGTAGTTAAGGCGTTCTCCAGGGCTCTCCACAAGGTAGTTAAGGCGTTCTCCAGAGCTCTCCACGGTTTGTGAGTCCAGGTAGTTAAGGCGTTCTCCAGGGCTCTCCACGGTTTGTGAGTCCAGGTAGTTAAGGCGTTCTCCAGGGCTCTCCACGGTTTGTGAGTCCAGGTAGTTAAGGCGTTCTCCAGGGCTCTCCACGGATTGTGAGTCCAGGTAGTTAAGGCGTTCTCCAGGGCTCTCCACGGTTTGTGAGTCCAGGTAGTTAAGGCGTTCTCCAGAGCTCTCCACGGTTTGTGAGTCCAGGTAGTTAAGGCGTTCTCCAGGGCTCTCCATGGTTTGTGAGTCCAGGTAGTTAAGGCGTTCTCCAGAGCTCTCCACGGTTTGTGAGTCCAGGTAGTTAAGGCGTTCTCCAGGGCTCTCCACGGTTTGTGAGTCCAGGTAGTTAAGGCGTTCTCCAGGGCTCTCCATGGTTTGTGAGTCCAGGTAGTTAAGGCGTTCTCCAGGGCTCTCCACGGTTTGTGAGTCCAGGTGGGCAAGGTGTTCTCCAGGGCTCTCCACGGTTTACGAGTCCAAGTAGTTAAGGCGTTCTCCAGGGCTCTCCACAGTTTGCGAGTCCAAGTAGTCAAGGCGTTCTTCAGGGCTCTCCACGGTTTGCGATTCCAACTAGTCAAAGCATTCTCCAGGGCTCTCCACGGTTTGCGAGTCCAACTAGTCATGGTGTTCTCCAGGGCTCTCCACGGTTTGTGAGTCCAGGTGGTCAAGGTGTTCTCCAGGGCTCTCCACGGTTTACGATTCCAAGTAGTTAAGGCGTTCTCCAGGGCTCTCCACAGTTTGCGAGTCCAAGTAGTCAAGGCGTTCTTCAGGGCTCTCCACGGTTTGCGATTCCAACTAGTCAAAGCATTCTCCAGGGCTCTCCACGGTTTGCGAGTCCAACTAGTCATGGTGTTCTCCAGGGCTCTCCACGGTTTGTGAGTCCAGGTGGTCAAGGTGTTCTCCAGGGCTCTCCACGGTTTGTGAGTCCAAGTAGTTAAGGCGTTCTCCACTGCTCTCCACAGTTTGCGAGTCCAAGTAGTCAAGGCGTTCTCCAGGGCTCTCCACAGTTTGCAAGTCCAACTAGTCAAGGCGTTCTCCAGGGCTCTCCATGGTTTGCGACTCCAACTAGTCAAGGTGTTCTCCAGGGCTCTCCACGGTTTGAGAGTCCAGGTAGTTAAGGCGTTCTCCAGGCCTCTCCACGTTTGCAAGGGTGACTAGTCCACGCCTCCTGCAGGACTATGCACTGGTTGTGAGTCCATGCACAGCCCGTGGAGAGACCCTCAGTAAACTTTAACTGTTTGAACTTGCAGTACATGAAGAGTCCCGGAGAATACCTTGACTCTTGGGTTCACAGCCCTTGGAGAGTCCTTGTAGTCATATCTTACTCCAGGAAACTCCATGGGTTGTGGAGTAGTCATAGCTTACTCCAGGATTCACCACGGTTTTATCCATGGGTTGTGGAATAGTCATAGCTTACTCCTTGATTCTCCATGGGGTGTGGATCAGTCATTTCTTACTCCAGGATTCTCTATGGGGTGTGGAGCAGTCATAGCTTACTACTCCAGGATTTTCCATGGGTTGTGGAGTAGTCATAGCTTACTCCAGGATTCTCTATGGGGTGTGGTTCAGTCATAGCTTACTCCAGGATTCTCTATGTGGTGCGGATCAGTCATTTCTTACTCCAGGATTCTCTATGGGGTGTGGAGCAGTCATAGCTTACTACTCCAGGATTTTCCATGGGTTGTGGAGTAGTCATAGCTTACTCCAGGATTCTCTGTGGGGTGTGGTTCAGTCATAGCTTACTCCAGGATTCTCTATGGGGTGTGGAGCAGTCATAGCTTACTCCAGGATTCTTCACTGGTTCTAAGAGCAAGTGATCATACCTTACTACTCTAGGTTTCTCCATGGGTTGTGAAGGAAAGCAATCAAGCTTACACGAGGAGTTGGTCGAGGGCCTGGGACGCCATATATAACTCAAGTAAGTACACAATTCACAGTTCAGGGCCGTTCCAACATATTTTGTTCATTTTTTATGCGCCATTCTTAACACTTTCTTTTACCTGCGCCATTCCTTGACCTGGAGGACTGCGTGTTAGTGGCGCTTGTATGACCTCTCAGAAAGGGGTACTAAAAGCAACCGCTGAGGCTGTAAACGTGCAGCAGTGACCCTATCCACGGGCAGGAATAAAAGCAGTCAAAATAAGGAGCTCCACAGAAAACAGACAATCTCACCACAGTCGCAACAATTACAAAACAAGCATTTGCAATGCAATAGGTCTCGCATTTGCGAGAGTTTAAGCTATTGGCGTAAATGACAATGCTTTTTATTTATCTGGTTTGCTAACTGACACATAAATAAAAGGCATTGTCATTTACAATGCCAAAAGCTCAAACTCTTGTAAATGCGAGACCCATTCAAAGAAGTGGCCGCCATTGTCCCCGCTGCTCGGAAAGTGAAAGCGCGCATAGCGCGCTGAGTTGAATGTTGCAGGAACGTACGTCGTGCCTTAGGTAGGAGAAACTCATTAAAGAAAACAGTGCTTACAGACTAAAAAAGACGTACGTTTAACAACCGAAGTAAAAGGGCCAGTCCTCATAGGAGGTTACAAATGAAGACAAGGCGGTACAAAGGAGGGACTAACAAGTCTATTAAGTAATCAGAAGCCAGAATTTAGGAAGGACAATGACACAAGCCAATGACAAATATGGGCAGAGAGTGCGGGGGGCTTCTATTCCATACTCCAATACAGCATGCCTCGCAGAGCAGTGCATGTTCTGCCCAGGCTCGACCTAAAAAGGAATCTATGGCCAATGTTACTCCTTGTCTACAGATAAGGATTTGGGTGCTCTTGGCTTTCTTCCGGTATACTGTGGTCTTGAGTTTTGTACTATGGACTGTTTTTACAATGTTCATTCAGTTGAGCAAGGATGCCGAATACAATGCTATAATAGTGTGTCAAGTTGGAAACAATAGTCCATTCACTGCCCTAGTTTCTAAGTAGCCCTGAACAACAAGCATTGACAAAGTTAACAGTTTGTGGACTTGTATAGCGAAAAGTTTTCTCAGGTTTCATAATAATGCAAAGTTTCCTGAACACGCTCCCTTATGATGCTGCAGAAGTGTAGACCGGGAGATGGGGCAGGCAGAAAGATAGATTGAACAGGGTCGAAGGGGTATGTATGGAGAAGGATAGAAAAGGTGAAGGGGCAGACGGATGGAACACACAGACAGGGAGGGTAGATAGGCTGAAAGGACAGATAACGATTATGAGAAGGAATGTAGAAGAGACAGGGAGAGCAAGCAGACATTGAAAAAGGGCTTATGGAACAAATGAGCAGAGAGTGAGATGTGGTAGACGGGCGTAAGCGGCAGACAGTGCAAAGGGGCTGATTGGGCGAAGTTGCTGGCTGATACTTTTGTAAAACACAGAGAAATGTAGACAGGTTAGACAGCCCAGCTGACAGAGTGGATAGATAAGGTGATGGAGCAAACCGGGATATTAGGAAGAAAGGGATTAAGCCTGTACTTTGTATTATTAAAGCACATTAATGATTTTATCGTCGATAAAACTATAAGAGCTTTGAAAGTCAAAATCAATGTTATCAGCATTTTTAAGGTTTTTGACAGCTTCTCTAGGTAGGACCCTGTATGGATCAGAAAAGAGAGCTAAATGTCACTGACTTGGACTAATACTTCAAAAAAGGTAAAAGGACAGTTATTTTCAATAGTAAAAATCTTTATTATTTGAAGGGTGTGTGTCTGGCGTTGTATTGATCGGCCGTGGAAAAAATGGGTGGGTACGCATAGGTGAGTGTGCATGGGCATGCAAGTGAATGGATGGAAGAGTGGGTGGTTATGTGACTCAGATTGTCCGATCGTTTGCTTAGTGAGTGGAAATGTATATTATTAATAGGTATTTATGAAGTGTAAACCGAGCTGAAAAGCAAGAGTAACATGCAAGTGAAAAGAGGGTGAGGCAGTGCTTAATTTGAGATCGTGGTTTCCAGTGCTCAGCACCAGCACTTAAAAGTCAACACTGGCACCTATAATGGTCTGCCACATGGTGGCGCTGGTTGTTTAATTTACAGAAGAGCACAGCAACAGTTGCTTATTAATTCAGTGCACATTAAAAATGAATAATGCCTGCTGTCCAAGTCATTCTTATAGCTTTGTGGGCCCTGGAATAGTCTGAATTGTCACAATTGTAAGAGTGTGATGGTTAGCAGTTGTGTTGGTACTGTAATTGGCAGCGCTGACAGGGGCAACAGGTAGTGCAAGCTGGAGCGGCCTCCTGACAAGGGTCCTGGCGCTTATGTTTATACAAATTAAGAAATGTCACGGTGCTTAATTTGAGCCGGTGGTTTCTGGTGCTCGGCACTGGTACTTAATTGTCAACACCGGTACTTATGACAGTCTGCTAAGTGGTGACACTAATTGTCTAATATAGAGATGAACACAACAACAGGTGTTTAATTATTCAATGTACATTAAAAATGACTAATTCCTGCTGCCCATGCCATTCTTATATCTTTTGGGGCCTGGAATAGTCTGAATTAACACAATTGTAGGAGTGTAATGGTTAGCAGTTGTGTTGGTACTGCCGTTGGCAGCACTGGCAGGGGCAACGGATGGTGCAAGCTGCAGTGGCCTCCCGACGAGGGCCCTGGCACTTATCTGTTTACAAATTAAGCACTGCCACCCACAGCTGAAGAAGTAGTAGGAGAAAGCTGGGGAACTATTATCTTCACGCCTTCATTGTCATCGTGCTTGTGCTTCTGGGAGATCAGGGGCCGTATTATGCATTTTCATTGTTTGCGCCGGGTGCACCTATTAAAAGGTGTGCCCGGTGCAAACAATGAAAATGCGCCCTATTACGGTGAATGAGCTTCCCCCGGGCAGCGCATTCATGTGGAAAACACGGAGCGGCTGCTTGCAGCGGCTCTGTGCTTTCACAGTGCAGGCGAATAGAGATCCCCTTGCAGGCGGGTGCTGTCAGTGACTGCGCCCGCCTGCAAGGGAATGTCTAGGGGGTCCATAGGACCCCCTTTCCCTCCTCCAGAGGGCTGCTCTTAGGGGGAGCATTCACAGTGTGCCACCTAGCAGGTGGCGCCCTGTGAGTGCGCCTCCTGAGAGCTTCTTTGCCTCTGCGCCCATGCCTATATATGGCGCAGATGCAAAGGAATTCCCTCATTTACATAGGGCACACCCAGAGACGTTCTACAGCATGGGCAAAGTGGGCTCTGGCACAGGGCCCCAGCCTTTCAGGGTGCCCCTTGATGGAGCCAGCTCTGTTCTGCAGAGAGTCTTGCCCTGATGAACATGAATAATTCTTAAACAGATTGTTTTAAATACTGTTTACTTTATTTTTGATGTGGGTGATGTTTTGGAGTCTAGTACAGACATTTTATAGATAAATCTTGTGTTTGTTTCATGCAACATCCATTTAAATATATATATTTTTTTTTAGAACAAAACAGGACCTCACATATGCGAAATGGGAGGGTGTCACAAATACTACTTGCAGTAATATTATTGAGCTGCTGCTGTTACAATATTGAAAACACATGTCACTATCCCTGAGTATTAAATGTAAACATACTTAGAATTTGGAGTGTTCCTGTGCTCTGTCAGTGACCTGGTCAAAGAGGACAAGAAAGAGCTGAAGCTGGATCATAAATTTAAAGCTGTTCTGAACAGGGACTCCCAAAATACGTTTGGGCCAGGGCCCCAAAAATCCTTAAGATGTCCCTGGGCACACCCCTACGCAAATGAGGGAATGCCCCTTGAAGGTAGCGCTGGCGCTTTAAGTGCGCCAGAGCTATTGGTATTACTGAAGGGGACGCACAAGCGTCTTCGCCCCCTTCTGTAATACCAAAGAGCCCCAGGGGTGCAAAAGCGGGCGCAAATGTCCGTTGCACCCCTGGGGCACTTACTGTAATAAGGCCCCAGAAGTACCATAGACAAAGGTCGAGATTGAAGGTCAGGCCCTGTCACTCGCCTAGCCTAGCCGAGTGTTGACAGGCCTCGACTGCAGAACCAAATGCCTGATCCCAGGATGCTCAGAAGGCTGGTCCACCGAGTCTCGTTTGCTGTACTTTTATAATGCACTAAAAGCTGCTGGGCACCAGTGGCGGCTCCTCCGCTAAGGCGGAGGAGCATTGCCCCACTGCTGCAAAGCAGTGAAAGAAAGAACAAATAAAATGATAATTCCTCAAGGTTATTATCATTGCATTTGTTCCTGCTGCGCAGCTTTGCAAGGCGGGTGGAGCTCCTCTGCTCTCAGAGCAGGGGAGGAGTGGTTTGCCCACTCCAAGTGCGGAATGACTGTTTGGCTGGCCCTCTTGGGCCGGTCAAACAGTCAAGTGCACTTAGCATGTTCTCTATGCAGGCTGCAGAGAACATGTCCAGGCCCCCATTCCCTGGCTGAGCGCCGATCCACTGCGCTCAGACCAATCACAACGCTGAATTGCAGCGTTGTGAATGGTTTAGGGGAGGGAGCCTGGTTGCTTCCTGTTCCAGCCCCGGAGAAACTACCTGAGACGACGTGGGGGAGAGCGGCGAGAAGGTAAGTTGTTTTTTTTTTTTTTTGTTTTTTTTTTTACAAGACCCCCTCCCCCAACCCTCCTCCCCCATCCTGCCAACCCTGATCCATGCCGGCCGCTACTGCAGGGCACCTGTGGATTTTAGTAGATCATATCAAAAACAGGAGTTCGGGAGAGCGATTTGTTTGAGCCTGCATTCAAAAACAAAACACAATCCCAATATAATTATGGTCTTAAGTCGGCAAATGCTCATCCTTTGCACATGTTCACGAGTACAGTCATGGCCCCAGGAGAGCGAGAGATTGGAGATAAAGTCCACATTATCAGAGGTGGAGAGAGCTGGGGAGAGGTTGGGAGGCAGCCTGTGTTGTGCGACAAGAAGGCCCTCGCTTCCTTGGTGGGCAGCTGTGGACTGCCATGGATTTCCTTGAGCACGGACTATGAGAGATACCCTGGTGGCGAGAAGCAGTCGAGACATGGGCCAAGTAGGCTTTGATGGTCGGTGAAGCGGTAAAAACACTGCTCCTTGTGGTGAGCATTAATCTGCACAAAACAGGCTCCTTGAATCAAGTGGACAACAATTTGCATAAACTGCAATGGAGGCGCTCTTTAACAGAGAATCAACATGATCCACTGCCCCTATCTAGTAATAGTCGCTTCCCTCTAGTGGCGCTGAAGCAAGGAGTGTGGCTGGAACTCGCCACAGCAACATGCTGACAGGACATTGGATCTACCCATCATGCTGACTGGACAGCCAATAAGATCTACCAATGGGCTGTGAGCATGCAGACAATCATCAGGCTTAAGAGGAACCACGAGCCAGGACACTTCTCTCTGGAAAGAAAGATCCAAGTGGGTGGTCAGGGCTCCCGTATGCCCAGCTCCTTGTGTGGCTCTCCGAGGTTTACGCTATCGCACTGTTGTGTATGCCAGGCCAGTAGGTGACATCTTCGACAGGCAAGCTCTGAAGTGCACAATGTGAAACACTGTGCTGCTAAACTGATTGTCTTGCAAGGAGCTCAGACCTGCTGCATGTTTTACATCTCTACCCCTGGCCCCTTAAACAGGAGTGATAAGGTACAGTTCAATTATGAATATCTGTATCATGATGTTCTATAAGAAAATCTGGTATCGCTGTCCAAGCTTTGAACACATCTAAATGAGCTACCATAGAGTTGGGCAACAATAAACCTCTGTAATTCAGCGCCAAGATGCCCACGGGTGAACGTGCGCTTTGGAAATACACGTTACGTTAACTAATCACTCCCTAGCTTTGTGCATCGCTGTAGATCATTTTATAGTGATGTGCTGCTCAGTCACTCGCTGGGAAAGGGCTTCCTAGTGCGCCTCGAGGCGCTGTTCATCATAGGGGGCCGCTCAGTTAGGTCATTAGCATCTAGTTCTGCCACCTGATTTCCTCATATTGCCACATCTCCGGTGACATCACTTCTTGTGACATCTGTTCAGGTGATGCCTCTGCGGGTGACATTGGTTCTTATCATATAACTTCCTGTGACGTCATTCGGTCCGGTTTTCGAGCCTTAAGCTGCTCTCCAATTCTTCTGTTGACAAAATGTAAAAAATAGCTTTCAGATACACAAATTACATTTCTTTGGTAAGTTTTATCGCCTGAAAGAGTGGAAATGGAACAAAAAAAAATGGTTTAATAGTTACCTTTGTCAAACAGTCAAAAATGGTAAGAATAATATTACTTTTGTATGCTTTTAAAAATGCTCTTTCTCACGGTTTTGCTAAATTGTTACCAGTAACTGATATATTAATCAAAACAGAGAGGTTTGAGGGGGCAGCAGAGTTCAGAATTGTTTAGACCGTGCAGTGGTTGTTCGTTTTAGCACTCAGTGTTTTGCATTATGATTTGATATTTGCATTTTCATTTGAATCTGAAACTTCCAATTTTGAGAGCAAGGGAAATGATTCTTATGCAAAAATATAAAGTAACGCGATTGCATTCGATGAGGCATCACTCGAGAAAGATGCATAGTGCTGAACTATTTAACAAGAAACTCTTAAATATGTAATATTAACTTGTTATACAATACCAATCTTTAGAGGGAGCAGCCTAGCCACTGAGATATAGAAAAAGTTAGCATTTAGGATTCTGAAGTCAGTCAGAGCGACACATGAATAAAACCGAGGTAAGGCCGGCTCACAATGCTTTATTTAACAAATAGGATTTTGTGATTACCATCAGACCCTGGTCGCAGAGCGGTAAAGCTGAGGTTTTGACTAGATTGTATTTTAGGGAGTCCTAAAAAGGTCTTGGTGGCCTTACATGATGTAAAGCTGAGGTTTTGATTAGATTGTATTCTAGGGAGTCCAAAAAAGGTGTTGGTGGCCTTGCACGATGTGGTTTCTACAATTTTCAAAGGGTGTTAAATTGATCTACGACTGGATCGATCGCAGGAAGTTCTGTTAGAACATTCTAACTGAAAGTAGCCAATGAAGACTGGTGTTACAGTGCCAGCTGCTGTACTTACCAGCTGGAAACTGCAGCAATGCCCTACAGGAGTTGGTCATTCTAATCGACTAGCTCCTGGTGATTGCAATCTTTGCCCTTTGATCCGCACCCATGCAACACACTTGGGTGGATTTAAAGGTGGAGCGCTCCCATCTTCCTACTTGAACAATTTTATCTTTAGAGTGGATGTCTTTAGTAAGATGGCGTATTGTGTGGGCAAAGCACGTTTAGCTTTGATGGTAACATTAAACTCTCAGCCTGTTACTCACATTACTTTTTGTGTTTTTTTTCTTCAGTTGCTATTTGCACATGCAACAGTTTTTAGGACTTTCTTGAGAGCACAGCTGTATGCAATACATATTGATGACAATTCTTTAAAATAGAGTGGTGGTTGGCTCCATCGCAGTGGCGTCTGCTTCCCGATGGCATTAGTGGGGAGGGGGGTAAGGGGAAGGGGGTTAAAAAAAAAAAAAGAAACACTTGCCGGCCATCCTACTGGCCGGCCACTGCCTCTCCTCGGTCCTCTGTGTCCTCTCTTCCTTCCTTCTGTTTAACAGGAGGCAGGATCAGGAAGCACCCACCCAGACTCCCTTGACCAATCACAACACTGCAATTCAGCGTTGTGATTGGTCTGAGCGCCGTTTTTCAGTGCTCAGCCAGGGAATGGGAGCCTGGGTCATATTCTCCAACCAGGCTGTAATGCAGCCTGGATGGAGAACATGTGAAGTGCGCATGAGGGCCAGCCAAACATTCATGCTCACTTGGAGTGGGCAAACCACTCCTCCCCTGCCTGAGCACGGAAAAATAAAATGATAACATCGCGTTATCATTTTCTTTTTCCTTTTTTTGCAGTGCTGCAGGCAGTAGGGGCAATGCTCCTCCGCCTTATCGGAGGAGCCGCCACTGCTCCATTGAGTGAAGTATTACCCTATGACCTAATGCTATTAGCTGTTAGGTGTATAATTCCGCCTTCCCGGAAGATCTTCCATTGGAATGCATTATGGACTATTTTACATCTGAAAATCAAACTCAATCATCACACTGTTTGTCACATCCAATTCTTTGTCTCTTATTTGCAGGAGTCATTGTTTCATACTTTTTTCACAGCATTGGCAAAGCAGACTGGGAATGCTTTAACGTGATTAAATAGCTTTTGTGAATGCCTGATCTACACGCTTTGGCAGATTAAAGCCAGACCTGTTGCCTTTGTCAGCCATTATTTCTTTTAGACATGAGCAACGAATTCAAGTGGGGGATGAGCAAGTGTGCACTGCTGTTTTTAGGTCTCGCGCCTAGCGTTGGAGTGTGCAGCACTGCTCGCGCAGCGCGAGACCTCTTGTATGGGCTTCAGAAAGCTAACCACACGCTCGTGCGTGTGGTTTTGCTTTCGCAGGCTGGCATTGGCTGTAGCGTGCTTTTTAAAAAAAAAAAACAGCACGCAATTGGGCAAAGGCGGGCGCATGTCCCGCCTTTTCTCCGCCCATTCCCGTCCGTGTTTAGGACGCGCATCAGCGCGCGGCACAGATGACAGGCTCCCTCGCCCCCCCGCTCCTCTGTGGTGCGCGCGCACCACTGGTTTCGATTCTTGCATTCGGCTCCTCTGTGGTGCGCGCGCACCACAGGTTTCGATTCCGTGCTTGTTTTATTTAGCAAATGGTATGCACACAGCTTGGTTTTAAGTTCGGGTTTTCCACATTAGAGTTGGTGTAATCATTAACAATGGTTTTCATCTCGAGATGCTGTTCGTGTTTTATCTTGATTCCCCCGCAGCAGTGTGCACATAACCTCTCACACTGCTTTAATGCACATGTAATCAGTGAGATGCCGGTCTTCGGTAAGAATCGCACTGGTTTCTCCATTTTTTAGTGTTCATATAATCACCGAGAGTGATTTCCATCTCGAGGTGCCCTTCACGCTGTATCAATTGTCTGTAAATTAACCCATTTAGTAGCGGCGCCCATGGCAACACCATGCACGTGATCTTTCACGCTGCTTTCATACATTTACAACGCCAATAGCTCTAACACAATAAAATGGAAGACCTATTGCATTTCTAATGCTTGTTATTACTGGAGGCCGATATTGCAGCACTGCTACGAAACCGGCCCCCAGTAACAAAACCAGCCCCCACGCACTGAAAAACCAGCCCCAGCCTCCCGGGGAAACGCCAGATGGCCGCTCGGCCTGTCCGGCCCTGCTTGGCCAGGGCACTTCCCACTTCCCTCCCACGATCTCTGCTTTTCCCTCTAGAAAGCAGTCTTTAATCCACAGTATAGTAGTGTTGCAATTGTAATTCCCAGCTGTAGCGAACACATGATTCAGTCTCCCTGAATGCAGGCTCAAGTGAGCAGTGTGTATCCATTGGGTCTGGTGGACACTGCAGCATACGTCTGCCCCGGGAGAAAGGGCCCTTTTCCCACCTTTGTTCATCTGAAAACATTGCCTTTGGGATCCTACACGCACTTTTAGGGAAAAACTCATACTATCCTCACCTCTACATGGCTGGCCGCAATGTCTTGGACTAGCGTCAATGATTGCTGGGTGTATGGACCCATTCCGTAGAATTCTTACCATTGCAGAAATATCTTAGGCAACTGGTTTTATTAGCATTTTAAAACTGAAGGCCATGTCAGCTGCTGCCTTTAAACGACGTTAATTTTGAGAAGAAACATCTTGCTGTCTGGGGTGCAAATTGGTGCAGTCTGCTGGACACCAAAGCTCACTTCTGGCCTGGGGGAAGCAGAACCTTGTTCATTCTAGACCTCTGGTTTTGGGGTCCTGCACGAACCTTTAGGTAGAAAATCAAATTACTCTTCAAGGCTAGTGTGCAGGCATGCCGCAAGTTTTTGTGGCCCCACATCCAGAATGCATTGGGATCCCAAATGTCATGAGCACCTCTTTCTTCGGTAAGAAGTATGTTGTCAGGGAAAGAGAAGCACAGCAGCCACAGAATCTTGTGCCACCTAGTGGTTTCAGCTGCAGTAGCAGGTTCGTCATAAGCAAGGCCACTGGAATAATGAGGCAGGAGAGGGTCAAATTATGCGGTACAATTTTTTGATAGTATTTTCTCATTATTCAGTCATTTTTAGGTCTCGCCTAGCGATGCAGCGCAAAGCGCTGCTCGCTATGCGAGATCTATTGTTGCCGACTTTTGCTCCGATGCGGGACAGGCCAGGTGCACGCGTACGGCAAGTCCTGGAGAGGAGATGTGCACGCGTATGGTGCGAGCAGAAGTTGTAATAACGCTGCAAGTCGTACGCGTGCACATCGACTGTCTGTGCTCAAGCTTAACAGACAGGAGATGTGCACGCGTACGGCTCGCGTCTTTTTACAACTTCTGCTCGCACCATACACGTGCACATGTCCTGTCCAGGCGCGGCGTCCAGCATGCCTCCCGCTCAACCCCACTCACCGGCTCTTGTGGGGACTCTGCGCTGCTCCCAGGCTGGTCTCCTCAATGGCAGGGGGGACTCGCCTCTTCACCCGGTCACTGGCGCAGCAACACGCGGGGCTCCGTGTTGCTCACAGGAGCCCCGCCTGAAATCTTGCTCTGGCCGCATCATGCGGCATTCACGAAGGTGGGGTGGCCTCCCACCGGACTTCTCTCTGCGGGGTGGGCTCCCGCCTCGCTTCTCCAACACAAGGGGCTCCCTCAGCTCACGGGAGCTTCGGACATCTCCGGCCGCGCACTCCATGCCCCGCCCATGCCACACGCAACTGACGTCGCCCGGCGCCGGACAGCAGATGTGCACACGCACGGCGTCTCGCACAGCTCGCGGGCTTCAGTGCGTCACACGCGGCTGTGTTGGTCTCCAGAGTATTGGTTTGAGTGCCGTCGTTACTTCCTCCCGGTCTCTAGAAGTGCTGGTGCTTTAACCATGCCCGCCCTGTGCCGGACTCCCTGGGTGGGCGCAGCTTCTCTACGTGCCCACTCCTCCATGCACCGCCTCTGTGCACTGTCACTGCCGCCATGCAGCATGCTCCTTTCTTCCCCAGGTTCTAAATGTGTTTTTCTTTACTGCTGTCCTGCGCCCGACCTATCCTGAATGCACAGCAACATCTAACATTTCTGTTGCGTTCGGGCACCACACGGCAGGCTCACATGATTGGGCCAGGCGGACTGCAGTGGAGCCTCGCAACACAGCACTTTCAGGACATGCCAGCCCGACAGAAGAGTGTTTTTCTTGCCTGGCCGCCGTGCTGAGCTTCACCGGTGCCCTCCCGATTGCAGCCGCCATTGGCACCCAGTTGGGGATTCTAGGCACAATGCTCTAAGATCGGTGTGCAGCTGGTCAACGCCACGGTGGAATTGCTCGAGAAGTTCATCAGTGAGATCCAGTGGGGCCTGGCTGCAGCGACTCACAGCCTCCAGGCAGCAGCCAAGGTTAGTGCCCTTGCATTTCTGGTGCTTGTTTCTATTCTAACTGGTCAGCATGTTCTTTCACAAGAGTGTCCTTCCCTGCGTATTTCTGTCCCTGGGGCTACAGAATGCCAAACATCGGAGGCTTATAGCCCTTACTAGTTTCTCTTAACTCCTTCCCACACACTTCAGCCCTTCGTCCTGCCTAAGCCGCTCACACTTTTACCCTGCCTCCCCTCCGCCCATCACAACATTCTTGCACGTCTCCCCTTTCACCACTGTCAGCCATGCCCTACCGCTCCACCCTGGCTCCGTCTACTCACCCAAACATCCTTCCACCATTGGACCGTTCCACTCCTTCCCCCACCCCTTAACACTTTCCAACCGCTCATTCCTCCCCAAGTAGTCACTGACTCGTCCGCTTTTCATCCCTCAATTCGTGTACTCACCCATCGGCCCTCCGGTCCCCCATCCACCTATTGCTCTCACCTCTGCACCCGCCTCTCTCACTATTCTTAACTGCTTCTCCCAATCCGCTCGCCTCCTCTCTCTCCATTCTACCCGTCAGTCACCCCGACCGGGACTGTCGTCGGTCTATCCGTCAGTCCCTCACCTATCCACTGATCCCTCACCCATCTACCCTTACGGTGCCTATTACTACAGCAACCATCTCTTCTCCACCCGCTCGTTTCTTTCTCACCCCATCCACCTCTACCTCCGCACTGTCCCAATCTGCACTCCTCGCCCACTGCTCTTTATTTCTCTCACTTCTCCAGACAGTTCCCATCTCTCACTCATCCGTCCGGTTCCTTTCCCTCCACCTCACACTATTGTTACTTTCTTACCTCTGCACCCCGCTCCTGTATGTCACATTCACCTCACTAATGTCTTCCTCTTATCTTTCCACTCTCTTCCCATCTCTCAATCCCTCCAGCCTCTTCCCACCACTCCACCCTGTTCCCACTTCACCCCCTCCACTTTGTTCCCATTCCTCTCCCCTCCGCCATGTTGCTACCATATCTCACATCCACCTCACTATTGTCTTTCTCTCATCTTTCCACCCTCTTCTCATCTCTCACCCTCCACCCATCTCTCACTTTCACCCTCTCCCGTTTCTCATCACCTCCAACCTCTTCTCACCCCTCCGCCCTGTTCCCACCTCACACCCTCCACTTTGTTTCCATCACTCACCCCTGCCCCCTCCCCTGTTCCTATCTCTCACCCACCATGATTATGCTCTGTCTCTTACTCCCGCTCCACTGTTTTTTCTTCACCTACTGTTCGAGTTCCCGTTTCACACCTCCCCACCTATTGTTTTCTCTTCTCTCGCCCCCCTCTCTCCCATCTCTCACCCTCTCACTTAGCCCCGGATAGGTGTTGTCTCAGTATGCTGACTGGCTCAGCAGATCAGTTCTCCCTGCTGGGTCCGACCCCTGGCACCAGGCCACATTTAGCTCCGGCGTGCCCACTCGGGTACTTTTGTCTTTCAGGTGCTCCCTCGGACCCACCACACACCTCTTCCTGGGTTTCAACCCTCAGATCTGACAGCCATCCCTCCACCCCAGGGGGGCCCCTCCCTGCCTCTCAGACAGGGCTGTAACAGGCCCGTAGTACACAGGCTCGCCTCGCACTTCAAATCCAGTTTATACAGCGGGACGATATGCAAACAGTCAACACCTGAATTGTAAAGGACATGTGCGTGCCCGAACTCACTAAGTTTTTTTCAATTCTGCATCCCTGGATAAAGAAGAACTCATTATTCACACATCCGGCCTTTACACAGCATATATATGTAAAAACAGCTTGTGTACTTCTACACAATGTCGCACAGATTTCCTTCATGGAAATGTGCCCTAACTTGTGGTACTACCAGCAGAGGAGTAACCAGAGTGCCAGGGGCCCGAATGCAAGAAAGGAGAATGCACCACCCCATCCCTCTATGTCCTGGTTTGGTAACAAAAATCAGCAATAAGTAGGAGGCAACGGGCCCTTTATACTGCTGAGCCCCGGTGCCACTGCACCTGCTTCACTCCTGATAGCTATGCCTCTGGGTAATGCGCACAGTGCATATTGCGATCCCACGTGAAATAGATTGGGGAACAAATTGCTAATTCCGTAAACATATACAGTGAAAGGGAATTATTTATAAAACGTTTGCGCAGGGGCTCAGCCTCGTCATTGGCTGTCTTCTGCTGCCAACCGGGGGCAGTGCCCCTTTTCCTTGTTGGCATTGGGCCCAGTGGCAACCTTGCTACAACATTGCTAACAAGCATTTGCAATGCAATAGGTCTCGCATTTACGCGAGTTTAAGCTATTGCCATTGTAAATGACAATGTCTTTTATTTATGTTTTAAAAACCAATACCAAAATAAAAGGCATAGACATTTACAATGCCAATAGCTCAAACTTGCGTAACTGCGAGACCTATTGCATTGCAAATGCTTGTTACACTTGTAATCACTGTCTGGGCATTATTGTACCTCATTAGTACCAGTTTAACACCAAAATATAGCAACAAGCTACAAAAGGTCTTTTCACTCGAGGCAACATGTGTCACTGCGTTTTTACTAACTTTTGAACCGTTTTGAGCTAGAAACAATTTTTTTGTTAAAGTCTGCAGATTATGCGACAGAAGACAGTTTGTATGGCAAATGCAGCAAATCTACAGCTGTGCGAAAATCGCCACAGCTGCACAATTGCATAATTCCAGTGGCCCTGGTCATATGGAACCATCAGGCAAGCTTCAAAATGTACAATTAGATTTTGCAACATGAGCAAGGGGTCCTGAAAAAGAATGGGGTCGGTGGAATAATGTCCCTTCTGCCTGAGAATTCTGGCCACAGTGTCTTGGGCTAGCTTCCCTGATTCTTGGACAACCCTGCTGACCCTTAAATTGCAGACAGATCACCGCACACTGCCTTTATCGGGGGAAACAGCGTTTATAACGCTGTCAACACCACGCGGGTAGGTAACAACGCGGACGTTACATCGTCCGCGTTGTTACCACGCATGGCATTACATCGCAAGTCGTTTCTACGACTTGCGCTAGATGGCGCGCAACACCAAGGAATGTGTTGGATATTAAATCCAACACATTCCCTACTGTTGCGCTAACTGGAGTAGGAATAGTAATTTATACTATTCCTAAGTCCAGCGCGCCATCTAGTGCAAGTCGTAGAAACAACTTGCGATGTAAAACCATGCGTGGTAACAACGCGGACGATGTAACATCCGCGTTGTAACCTTCTGCGTGGGATTGTATGTCGTAGTAACGTCATACATTCCTTTATCGGCATTGTAAGGTTGAAGGCTGCGAGAATCACTGCCAGTTAGTAACTTTATACAGCCTTAAGTTGTCCGTGATGAATGTCTTCACGGACAGCATTTGTCCATAATTTCAGCCTCTCACCTAAAGTACAAAAGTTTATTTGCACAATTTAGATTTCCCAGCTGCCGGGCAAGGGAGTCTCCTGTGCTGCATTCCGGAGGGAGGGGCAGATGGCTGAAAAGAAATAAGCCCAGGGTGTCTGGTCAAGGTCAGGTCAAAGAATCCTTTATTTGGTCTTTCACAACCTTAAAGCACACAATAAAAAAAAAAAAAAAAATATCTAAAATCTATCAATTACAAAAGTTTTTAAAAAACACGATATTAGTGCAAATTTACAGTCCCATTTGTACCCTTATTCACTTATTTAGTGTCCGCTTTTCGAAGGAGGGTACCAATCGATGTGAGTAACTTTACCCCTCTGCAGATTAAAATGTTTGATGAACCCCCCCCATCCAGCAGGTTACGGCCTGCCTACAAGTACGAATGTTAAGTTAATTAAAAATCGGTTTTAATAACGTCCTTCTTGCGTCATTAACAATGGGGCAGACACACATCAGGTGGAATATGGATTCTTTATGGTAACCACATAGGCGACAATTTTCGTCTTGATGTTTGCCTTTCCAGGCTGGTAACAAGTCTTTAGAGTCATGTTCTCCTAATCGGTAATGCATGAACCTCTTTTTTAGGTCTCGCCTACGCAGCGCGCATGCGCTGATTAGGAGGGCCTTTAGCCGTCGCTCTTCACTTTTTCAAGCACTGCACTCGTGCTTGTGGCGGCATCCACCTTGCGGGAGCGAGCAGCGGCGCGCCACAAGCACGAGTGCAGTGCTTGAAAAGTGAAGACCACGCATGCACCACTCCCGGGCCTGTGGTCTTATTGCATCGAGTCGCACGCATTCAGTCCCTGAAATGCCGGGTACGCAGATTGCTGCTTTCAGTGCGTGCTGTCGCAGTGCTCCCAGTGCGAGGAGGTCCACTTTCCCTACCTTGAGTGATGTGTTCGGTGAAATAGGTTCAGCGTTTGCTGTGACACACTTGCGTAGAATTTAGTTTTTGCCATGCAGAGCCTGCGTGCATATTCTTGCAGTGAATCACAGTGCCAGGCCTCCATACTTTGTTTTTTCTTGCTCATAAACATTTTTCTCTATTTCTGTGTCCTCCGTTCTCCCCCCTTTAATTAGCCTGCTTACTGCATGGAACAGTTTACAGCTTCTAAATGGGAACCAGCCTGCTAGTTTCGAGGGCAGTGCATGCTGGGAACACTTTGGGCCGCGCTTGTGTTTTAGCGCTTGTCTGCCTATTTGCTTATGTTTCCTCGCACTCCTTTTCCAGCTTCCTTGGCCGTTTCGTGAAGCTGGGTGTAGAGTGAGTCACTGACCATGCTTGCGAGTGTGCACCGGGCTCCCTCGGAGACCGAAGCCGCCTCCCTCTCCTGCAGCCTGTGCTCCGAGACTTGCATTACTAATTTACCCCTGGGGTGAGCAAATGCATCAATCAATCAATCAATCAATCATGTCACTTATAAAGCGCACTACATACCCGCGAGGGTCTCAAGGCGCTGGGGGAAGAGGGGGGTGGTGCTGCTACTGATCGAAGAGCCAGGTCTTGAGGAGTCTTCTGAAGGCCAGTAGGTCTTGGGTCTGTCGGAGCTTGGTGGGGAGGGTGTTACAGGTCTTGGCGGCGAGGTGGGAGAAGGATCTGCCGCCGGCGGTCGTTTTCCGAATGCGGGGGACTGTGGCGAGGGCGAGGCTGGTCGAGCGGAGCTGGCGGGTGGGGGTGTAGAAGCTGAGTCGTCTGTTGAGGTAGGCTGGTCCGGAGTTGTGGAGTGCTTTGTGTGCATGGGTGAGGAGCTTGAAGGTTATCCTCTTGTTGACAGGGAGCCAGTGCAGGTCTCTCAGGTGGGGTGTGATGTGGCTGCGTCGGGGGATGTCGAGGATAAGACGTGCAGAGGCGTTCTGGATGCGTTGCAGCCGTCTCAGGAGCTTAGCCGTCGTTCCTGCGTAGAGGGCGTTTCCGTAGTCCAGCCTGCTGGTGACGAGGGCCTGGGTGACTGTTTTTCTTGTTTCGGTGGGGATCCACTTGAAGATCCTGCGGAGCATTCAGAGGATGTTGAAGCAGGATGAGGAAACGGCGTTGACCTGCTTAGTCATGGAGAGGGTGGGGTCGAGGATGACCCCTAGGTTGCGTACGTGGTCGGTGGGTGGCGGGGCTGTTCCCAGTGATGTTGGCCACCAGGAGTCGTCCCAGGCTGAAGGGTTGGAACCAAGGATGAGGACCTCCGTCTTGTCCGAGTTCAGCTTCAGGCGGCTGGTCCTCATCCATTCGGCGACGGCCTTCATTCCTTCGTGGAGGTGGGCTTTGGCGGTGTGAGGGTCTTTGGTGAGGGAGAGGATCAGCTGGGTGTCGTCGGCGTAGGAGATGATGTTGAGGTTGTGCTGTCGGGCGACGTGGGCGAGGGGTGCCATGTAGATGTTGAACAGCGTTGGGCTGAGGGAGGAGCCTTGGGGTATGCCGCAGATGATCTTGGTGGCCTTGGATCGGAAGGGGGCGAGGCGTTAATTACGGGACTTGAATTGTATTATTATTTTTTGGCAGTAGATGGCACAATCCCCGTGAAGCCTCCCCCCCCACCCGGGCAAGCCCGAGAACACTTTGCACTTAACGAGGCAGCACCGGCCTCACCTGAAATTACAGGAACAGGTCTGTTTCTGGCCAGTCCCGGTCTTTCTAGCCGCTTGGGAACACCCTCTCCTCTCTGAGCATTGTGGCATGTTCTTTGCCATGTTCTCACCGCACTCCCTGCTCAGCACATCTAACTCTTCCCTTAGTCCACAGCACAGAGCAGCCGGTTTAAGGGGGGGCGCCAATTTTTCACAGAAAATGGAGGCACTTTGCCCCGGCCCTGGAATCCGGCTTGACAGCAAGAGTGTAAAAAAAACACGCCATAGGAAGTGGGAACGCAAAATAAAACAAGCCTGTAAATCTTGTCTTTGTTACTTTCCAGCGCTTGTTCATTGGTCTGCACAGTAAATGCCCTCAAAGCAACCAGCATCGCCTCTGTGGGCTAGAATTTGCTTTTTGGAATATGTATGCCATACGACAACTGGGTTCTCAACATGTTCGCCATGTAAACGTGTTTTGCTTTTTAGATTCACAATAAAATAAATGCAAGTCCAGTCTGGTCACTAGATGAAGCTCTCTACTAGGCTTTATTGATGTAGCCCTTTCCATGGATGTTTCACGAGAGCCATTTACATTAAATACTAGATTTGCTCCCTATTTTCAGCTGCAAGAACTTCCCTGAAACGTGAGCCTAAACGTCTGGCTGTTGCATGTGGGCACTGACAAGGCTGATAAGAGTGATGGCGGCAATAAAGAAGGCCTGTGCGCATTCCTCAGCCTTCGCTGCTTGTAAAAGGATAAGCACATTATATGCCTGCTCTCCCCATTACTTTTGCAAATGTATCCATGTGTTAAGATGTCTGAAATGGCCGCAAAGGAGCTCTACAAATTAGTTCTCCAGAGTAGCACTAATACGTTATTTGTTAACAAAATAAATAGATACACATTTGTGTAACACTCAAATCAGATATCTAAGAAACTAGCGTTGTGAAACCAAGACAACAAGAACCCCATTGTTCTCTTGAACCCTCTTACTGACACATCTGAAACACCGTCCATAGCACACTGACACACACACACGCTGAATCCTACACCTGCATACTTAATATGCATCTGCAAGTCATTCATACACTAGCACACGTGAAATCCGTATAGAAAGCAATGCATAACATATTGTAGCACATAGATCATACACGCATCTACTTGGCTTGCAGACACTACACCTCAACACCTTGCTCCGACAAACACCAAACCAATACAAATGTCTATGCCACTTTGAACCCAATGTATACCACACTCTCCCATGTGGATAGAATATGCACCTATGTCATTGCTCCACATGAATTCAACATTTAAAGAATACACACTTGGGAAACTTTTTGACAACTATCCTTGTGCATAACTATTCCACACACCTGCTTAAGACGTCACAAGCACTTTCAGGAACTGAATACAGAATAGGATCAGGTGAAACAACAATACAGTTACATAAGGACTACATTAATTTTGTAGAAACTGTAGCCAATGTATTACAGAAAATTTTGCATTTTTTTTTAGAAGTACAAGTATATAATGTAAAGATATTCAAAACGTGGCAATGCAATATCAATTTAACCTCAATTGTGAGTGTTTAAGAAAGGAAACGCATGTTTAGAAAAAGAAAACATTACAATAGACTATATGAAAAGACACATCACTTAAATACAAATCCAGAAGAATGTAACACAGACTGGATAAACAATCACACAAAAATGTAAAATTCTAAGTACTAACATGTTCTACAGAATGGAAGGATATAATGCCTGCTGTCAAGGACGATAGCGAAAGTTTCTTGTGTTTATTTGTTTATATAACACATAAAGCGTTACAACATTGCCTCTAAGCACTGTAAGTCCGTTTTATATAGCGCAGCTACTCACCCTTACGGGTCTCAAGGCGCTGGGGGCCGTAGTGGAAATTAAGTGAGCTATTGCCCAGAGTCACATGATGCTGAGCTGAGCTGCCGCCAGAGCCGGGGATCGAACCGTGAACCCTGTACTCCGAAGTCAGCTGCCCTGGCCGCTGCACCACACCTCTCCACTTTCAAAGAGATCAGGGGTGTGAGCGGGTTAAAGTTGCTCTGAATTTTGATGTTGGCTGACGGGGTTACTTATAGCCAGATATTGCATTTCACTCGTGTGCTATAGGTAATGAGTCACCATAAATCATTGACAGTGCCTAGGTTTGGTGTGCAAGGTATTTGCAGCCCGTTGGCGGAAATAAGGGTGCTTCATTTGGTTCTGGCATTGAGGATCTTTTGTTTGGGCATTCACTACTTGTCTGCTGGGCCTGCGGTAGCTGGGCTACAATGCTATGGAGTTCCCCATGTCGAGACTTGGCTGCCTGAAAAGACGGGTACTTTGGTTTATCCTGAATAAGCAGGGGCATTGTGAATGCCCTGGGAAGGTTGGGCCCATCAATGAGAAGTCAGTCTCCTCTTTACTTTTAGTAAGTTCTGAAAATACATGTGTGTGTGTGGTATGCACATCGCGCAAGATGAGCCAATGCTGAAATCCTAGAAGGAAAATACAGCCAATAATGAGTCACTGGCTACTAGCTCGCATGAGGGAGACTTCCTCCTTCACTGGGAAAAGCAGCCATGCAATCCGGCCCACGATCCCACCCCTGGAGATGTTAAATATTTCCACACTAACGCACACGCACTAGTGCCATGTGTGTTCATCAGATTGACCCACGCTGTCTTTTGAGGCTGTTCACGATATGTTCACCAGGGTAGCGCAGTACTGTGCTGCATACATGTATGGACTCAGCTGCAAACCAGCGAGTGCTTAGAATGCTACCTTCTGTAGGGATATAACAGCCTGGATTAGCCTGAGGACCTTCCTCTACTAACACTACAATTGCTATTTAACCACCCTTCGAGCATCTTTGCCCTTCTCTGCACCACACTAGCACCAACAGGGCAGTTCGCGTCTGTGGTTGTTGGCAGTTTTAGACAGTTTTTTTCTTTCTGAAGACTGCTTAGATTTTAAGTTGCCCCATGTCTTATGTGCTTCTTCCAGGTCTGTTATTTGTAACCCACAAGAGTAGGCCTCATCTGCTAACTTTTCTTCTTATAAGATTGGCCCTACTGGTCCCAGCATGCAATGTGTTGTCGGAGTGTGTGGGCATGTGAGTGGGGATAATGTGCTGCATGGCTAAATACTTATAAGGTCCCAAAGGCGAGACCTATTGGCTATGCCAATGCTTGTTATCGCAAGTCGGAAATGTGCTGCTAAATAAGCTTGAGATTTAAGTTGTGAATAAGAATTTATTACCGACCAGGCGTGACGACGTTTTACTAAAGATTTTTTGTCTACCAAGATGGACAATTTCTTTGCAGTAGCGTTACACACTCTGTTAAATACTACCCTTTCCATCTTGCTGTCCCATGCCTCTCGAATTTCTAATTCCACCAGAGCTGATCTCAAGTATTCGCCCCATGTGTTGGATGTTTTCTGATCGAACTGGGCCTTAATTTCTGTCCAGCATAAATTGTTCAGGGATCCAGGTTCTGAAGAGCGGAATTTCCAACATAATTTAACAAAAGTGATTTTTCTCTGGTATTTTTGGTTCTTGAGGCCGAATTCCATGCGGATCTGAGCTGGTAATGCGGCTTTTGGGAGGTTAAAGACTGCTTTGTACACCTTGGTCTGAAGCTCATTTAAAATGTCAATTTCCAGACCATGCCATATTTCTAGGCTGAAAGCCAGTGTAGGTAATAGTTGTGCTGCCATTACTTTCAGGAGGTGACTATAAGAGGGGCAGCTCAACTTCTTTTGCAACTGTTTGTATGCAAAGGTTAGTGATTGGGCTTTTGCTCTTATTGCCCTTTTCTGGTCTGTGAAGGACATACGTCGGCCCAGCGTGATTCCCAAATATTTATATGTGTTGGTTTCCTCTATTTGTTCGCCCTTTGCGTACCATTTATGTTTGCCGGACCTGGGGCCCGCTAGACGCACCACCTTTGTTTTCTTCTTGTTTATCTCCAGCCCTTGTAATTCAAAGTAGTATATCAGGTTATTAATGACTCTTTGCAGCCCGATTGGAGTTTGGCTCGCGACCACTATGTCGTCTGCTTATTGCAGGTACTGTATTGGCTCGTTTGCCAATTTGGGTGGATGCCCATTTACTTTTAGCAGATGGATGTTTAAATCGTCAAGATACAGATTGAATAGGCTCGGAGCCAAAACGCATCCCTGTTTCAGGCCATTATTTGTGCTCATCTTAGATGATACTCTACTACCATCTCCAAGCTTCACCCTAGCCCAGGTATCACTATGTAGGGCTACTATGGTGTCGATTCGTTTTTGCGGCAATTCCCATGCTTTCAGTTTTCCCCAGAGTCGATCTCGTGGGACTCTGTTGAAGGCGGATTTTATGTCGATGTAGCATGCAAATAGGCCGGATTTTTTTTTATGGCATTTTCTGTTAGGATTGTCAGTGCTGCCAGGTTCGTACTTGTGCCCATTCCAAGCCTAAAACCTGTTTGAAATTTCGGAATTACACTCCTTTCCTCCATCCATGCTTGTAGTTGTGATAGAATACAGGATGCATAAAGTTTTGCCTCAACGTCAATCAGGGCAATGAGCCTGTAATTACCAGGCTCAGTGCGACTTCCATTTTTATAAATTGGGTGGAATATATTCCCTCTCCAAGAGTTTGGGATTTTGTTTTGGCTGTATAGGTGATTAAAGAGCGGCGTGAGATAGTTAGCCCAGAAATCGGGTTCTTGTTTAAAAAGGGCATTTGGGAGGCCGTTTGGCCCTGCTGCTCCTTCAGTTTTCAGTTTTTTTTATAATTACTGTTAGTTGTTTAATGTTTGTTAAAATATTTGAACCGTGGGAGATCAGTTCTTGTTGGACTCCTACCGGTTGCACGTTTCCCTGGATAAGGGGGCATATGTTGTTTGCACTGTAGTTTTCCTCCTGCTGTACTTCCGAGTCAATTTCCACCATCATCTTTTTGTCATTTTGTGTGTGGTTGTACAATTTATGAATATGCTGTGTCCATACTACCTCACTTATTCCTGCATTTTGTTGCTTTCCTGTTCCCTTTGTTAAAGTATTTATTATCCCCCAGAATTCACTGCTATTTGGCAATTTGCTGGCCCAGAGTAGTTTCAGCCAGAGGGTTTTGATATACACCTTTTTTGCCTCCCTGCAATTATCTTTTTATTTCTTTCTCATTTCTATGACTTTACTTTTATCTGTAATTATTCTCGTTCTTGCAGCTACTGCCTTGATTCTTACCTCCCTTGCAATATTCCTTTTCTGGTTGCGCATCTGTATATTGTACCATGGTTCATTATTTGTTCTTTGTGTCCTTTGGCGTGCTTGGATTACTGGACATTTAATTAGTAAACACTTTCCTAGATTCTCCCAATTTTGTACCAACGATTGGGCGCTCTGCGGCCCAATGTTTACGTATTTTTGCACGGTGTCCATGATTAAGTTGTTTGTTCCGCGCCACTTTAATTTCCTTAGGTTATGTGTTACTGGCATTTCAGTTAAAGCTGCTGTATTCCTTTTCTGAGACAAGTCGGCATATAATGCCAATTCTTGCGGGAGGTGGTCGCTTTCAGGGCGGGGATGGATGGAAAAAGAATCGACTAAGTGGAAAAGTTCCTTACTGACTATGGTATAATCTATGGTCGATTGTTTTTTTCCACATAAAAATGTGATGCCAGCCGGTTGATCCCTCTTAGTGTTTCCGTTCAAGATGGTTAAACCCAGAGTTTCCAGTTTTTGTTTTAGGTCGTTGGCCACTGGCTCGTTTTGACACTTTTTATTGTTTGAGTTGCTCTTTATTAGGTTGGTGTTGAAATCGCCTGAGATTATCAACTCACAGTTTTGATGGGTGATTTGCAATGCCTTTAGCAGGTTTATCAAACAAGACAGTCTATCCTTCTTCTGCTTTTTATCGGAGTGAATGTATATATTTAAAATCAAAAGCTGCCAGGGCTTTTTGTGTGTGGAGCTTTTGCCTTCCAGTTTCAAAACTTGCAGCCAGTTTTCTCCTGTGTCTAGCTCTTCCGATTTCCAATCCAATTTTATCGTAACATATATTGACAACACCCCCTTGAATGCCCATACTTGGACGTTTTTTCAGCCAAAACGTGATGTTCTTCATAGCCAATAATGGATTTGGGTGTCAGATTCCATGTTTCTTGTAGTAAAATTATGTCGAATCTTTGGAAGAAGGATAAGGTCTCCTGGTCTTGAGCCATTTTTCTGAAACCATGTGTGTACCATGAACAGATTCTAATGTTGTTTTCCTTGTGTGAACTTGGGAGTGCCTCGGTGTGCTGTTTCCTTTTGAGGCCTTTGCTTTCACCAGGATCATTGTTGGCTCAGGAAATGGGGAACCCATGACCAATCCTGGTTTTCTTCTATCTGTTGTTTTGGTCGTGGGGGGCTTAGATTTGTTTTATTCCAACTTTTTACCTGATTTGGGTGTGGAGCTTCGGGGGTGGCATTTCTTGCCCCCCTCAAGAATGATTTTGGTCCTGTGTCATTTCCTGTTATTTGTAGAGCTTTTGTTTTTTGTAATAGTGGATATGGGTATTTTGGGCTTTTTGGATGCGTTAATATTATGCCCCAGGCTTCAAAAACTGCTCTTGTTGAATATATCATGGCCGCCATTTCATTTGACGACCAGGTTGTACAGGTTACCTCTGTTTCTGTTCTTTTTTCCATTGGCAGAAATTCTACTGCCAGAAGATCCGTTGATGTTATGTTCCTTAATATTGGGATCTCTTTGAACAGCTTCAATAGGTTTCCCCTGTTTAGGATGTCCTGACTGCCCTTTGCTGGATATTCTGGTGTGAAAATCAGTTTTTGGGCTGACTCTGCTGGCACACTTTGTCGCTTTTCGATTTGGTTTATACTTCTTAGCTTCGTTAGGAGTTCACAGTCCGGGTTACCATTTTGTCCTGTGTTGTCATGAACGACTCTTTCTTGTAAAAAAGTGTTCGATTTGCCCTCACTATTTAGTTCTCTTTCTGGGTTAACTATTTTTTCTCTTGTTCCTATCCTTGCGAGCTCTTGCGTGCTATTTGTTTCAATTGGTAGCTTACAGACCCTACCTTGTTGGTCGAAAGTGATTTTTATTTGATTTCCCAGCGGTTTTGCTATTTTTTTTGATGCCTTGATATCCTGGTTTGAGGTCTGATCATGTTGTGATCTTATATGAAGGCTTGTGGCTGCGTCCTCTTTGGTTATTGTTTCTATAATTGGAGTTATAACTTGTAATTCCGTTGAATTTATATGTTCACCCACTTGTCTTGTGGTTACAACATTAATTTCTGACCTCGATTTTGTGGTTTCAATATTCGCCTTTGCTTGTTTTGTTGATTTTATTACCACGTTTTGTTGTTTCAGTGTTTTACTTTTTTCTTGTTCTAATGATATTGATTTGCTTTGAAGTGATATATTGGGGCTAGCCATGGGGTTTTGCGGATTTAGCCCTGGACTGCACGAGTCCGCTGTGGTGGTATTGTTACAGTGATTATTGGTTTTATGGTTTGGCTGTTGAATAAATATCGGATAGATTTGTCTTTTTTCCAGGGCGGCTTGTTTACTGGCATGATGAACTATGTATGGACATTGGTTGATGTACATTTTGCTTTTTTCCTGTACCTTTTATGTCCACTACTTCCTTTTCTTTTATGCTGCCATCATGCAGGAAGTTGCGTGTCTTCTTTGCTGGTCCTGCTGTATCTTGTTTGTCGTCTTTTTGTTCTATCGTGTTAATGCGTTCTATGTTTTCGGGTGGTTTGACTACATGCAAAATTTCTGTGAGTATTTCAGGAAGGGACACCAATTTATCTATTATCTGTCCACATCCGCAATTTAAATTTGACAAAAGATCGCTACCTGGAGCAACGTTTTTATTTCCTTTTGTGATTTGTGCTGTTATTAAGTCCAATTTTGTGTTTATTCCTGCGATATGTACCGCTATCAAGTTCATTAGGTCAATCTGAACTTCTAGTTTATCGGATTGGATATTTAACACATCTATGGCTTGCTGTAGTGTTCTTAGCAGTGTATCGCTCCATGTGGCTGTATGAATTGATTGCGTCAGGATCCCTGAAATTGGTTCTATTCCACTGACTGACGAGATCGTAATTGGGGGTGAGAGTGGTTTTAGGCTTTCTATAGGTGAAGCGTTTCTGATATTTTTTCCCACCCTCTGATCCTGACTAGCAGGAGGTTTTATTGGTGTAGAGGCGGCCCCCCTTTTCTCCCCTACTTGCCATTCCGGGGGCGAACCGACATCTAGAATTGTCCCTTGTTTATTTGTATGGGTATCCTCTTGGGATTGTGTGTTTAGATCCAGAGCTTGAATGAGGTCTGCGTTATTTGATATGGAAAAAGAACTGATCCATTCGTCTATTTGTATTTTATCTTGGATACCGGATTTACCAGAACCTCCTTTTTAGGTCTCGCTGAGCTAGCGCATGCGCTGCTCTGCGAGAAATTTAGTGAGTGTCTTTTTAGGTCTCGCTGCCAGAGGCTTTTGCTGGCCTCAAGCTTGCGTTCACGCGAGCGGGCACGCGCGCAGCCGCCATGTGGGTTTCTGTCAAGGCTCATTAAGCCTTGCGTGCCTGCTCTCTGCTCTCACTACCCCCTCCCTTCTCCCCCTCCCTCATCGTCAGTTACCGGGCTACATCTTGTTTCTAATTAGCTTTAGCTTTCACTTTGGTGCTTTCTTCTTTCACTAGCTTTAGAATGGACCCCTCCCTCCCAATTTGACCTGAGTGAAGACGGTAGTACCAGTTATTCACATAGACGTATTTTGATCTGCTACTTCCCCCCAAAAAACGTCTGGCAACATTTATTAAGCTTTTCCGTGAAACCTCGTCAAGCCCTCCGCTCGCTATTTCCAACAACGTTTAGGTAGGTAAGTATGCGTTTCTTTTGTGGGGGTACTGGGAAGACCCCCTCCCCCACCCCCCAACACACACAGACCTGTTCTATTATTTGGTGCTGAGCCCTCCGCCGAGAAAATCTTCTGAGTAATCTCGTTGTTCCTCAAAGTTTACGAAGCGCTATTCACCACTTTCATGGCCAGCGCGCGCACGCACTTATGCTGCCCGCCACACGTCGGTGTACTTATCCAGGGTGGACGCATTGTTTTATCTCACTTTAGCACGGGACCTGATGCACAGACCTTAACGTGGCTGCCTCCTCGTTCTTCTCCCAGCGCTGCGTTGCTCCCACCTGGGCACCCTTACCTGTTCTGCCTTCTCTTTTCATGACCGTCTCCGGCGTGGTCTCTGCGCCTCTCACTCGGTCCGGGATCGCCCCATGTGGCTCTTCGACCCAATTAAACTGCTCTGCGCCCCCTTTTCCAAAAGAGAACAAATGACCACGGGACCATCAAAACAGCAGGGTTTCAAAACCTTAGTTAGAAGAGCAGGTTTCTTGTCGTAAAAGCGACGGGTTCCTTACGGCTGTTTCAGCCGTTCCTTTCTGGGACAGGGGTTGTCAGTTTTCTCTTTCTGGTTGCGGAAAGAGGTGCTTAAAAGCGGGGTCTGAAGTCGTTCACTTCATGTTTTAGACTAACAAGGGCAGGGATTTGTGGTGTGTTTAAATCTATAATGTATTTTCCGCCCTCACCACACAGACACATTGTGTTATGATTTGCAGAGGGGATCAGGGCTACATCACTTCTACACTGTTATATCTGTAGTATGTCCCGTATGAAGATACTTCGTATTTACATAAACCACATCCAAGCGCTTATTTGCGCATGGCGCACTTTTCTGCTGCGTGGTGAAATACGAGTCCAGTATGGATGAATAGTTTATTAAAGTGTAGCGCATCTCTGGACTCTTTGAGCGTTTGTCTTTTATGAGTCAAACAGGATAAAGGTATGTGCTCAGAGTCACACACGTTGGTTCAGTGGGTAAGCTGGCATTGAAATTAAGAGTGAGGTCTGTTTTCTTGGACATCTCTCAGTGTGGACTGCAAGGGTGTGTGTCGTGAACAATCCAGTAATATGCAGCATTTTTTGTGCAGTGCTGGCTGCGGGGATAGTCCACTTCTAAGCACTCTATTAATTGTTAGCCCAGGCTGGTTCTCATTTAGAAAATTCGCTTTGCAGTTGACAATAAGAGCCAGTTCCTCCATTGGTAGATTTGCATTTCCTAAAAATAGAAATGTTGGGTTTAGATTGTGCAGACATCGGTTTTATTCGTAGGAGGCGCAGGGGGAGGGAATACACGTTCTGAAAGAAACAGTAATGCGTCTCTTGGGACACTGCTCTACAACATAGCTTAAACATATTGGCAAAGCCAATAGGTCTGGCAAAACACTTATAAGGTTCCAAAGGCGAGACCTATTGGCTATGCCAATGCTTGTTTATCATGGGTCTTTCCTCTTTCCCCTTCCTTACTTAAGTCTGTCGGAGCCTTGGGCAAATGAACCTGAGCTGTTATTATTGTTATCGCTCTTTTTATAGGTTCCGCTTCACGTTCCGCCGCACAAACACTATTTCCTTGGCCGAATTTTCTACTTTGTGGGGGGCTTTCACTTAATCGAGATGGTATTGCTTGTGGGTTTGGAATTTCCAATGTCTGAGGACTTGCTTTTCCTGATTTTTTGGGAATTATGGGACTTGGCAAGCCAAGGCCTTCATCTGGAGAGGCATAGATTGCGGCCATTGGATCCATTATAAAGTAAAACTTCTGATTTCCGTTTTTCCCCCCAAATTTAAAAAGAGCTGGTTCTGGTGTTGGTGCCGAGACCAGCCTCTCTTTTTGCAAAATTGATTTTTCTTTCTTTTTCTTTTTGTTTGAGTTGGAAAGTGCGTCTTTTGTGGGTACGCTCTTCCTGGATTTGCTCAGAAGTGCCTGGCGGATTTTTCCTGATCTCATACTCCCTTGCCACTGTACTCAAGCCCCCTGGAAGACCGCTCCTCCGCGAAGGCTCTGCTTTTGGCCTCTTTTGTGGTTTCACAGTATCTCGCTTTCACTTTCCTCGGTCTAAGGTTCTGCACTTGTTCTCGACCTCTCTCCCGCCACCGTTCTGCCAGACCGCTAGACCCGGCAGCCTATCTCCAGCACCGGCTCCTCTCACTAATTCTGAGGTGTCAGTTACAAAAGGCCGTATCCTGGGTGGTAACTGACAATGGCTGAGGCTGGTTGGCTTCAAAGACGGCAACTAGTAACTTGCGTCAGTTACTGTTGGGTTACAGAGCTTTAACCGCCGTCTGTGCTGGGAATACTCAGGTGCTGGTCTGAGGGAGTGGAGGGAGTAGGGGGAGTAGAGGATTTGGGTAGAAAGCAGGGCACACTGACAGACTGCAAGCTGCACCCAACCTAGTTGGGCCACTTTCGAAGTCTTGCCGGGCACTACACTCAGCGGCCGCCAATAGTGACGGCTGCGCTCTCTGCGATCTGCTCACCTCACCTCACCTCTATAACGAGTTTATAGTTGTGGCTCCCCCTGGATCCACGGGGCCGTTGCCCGTTGATCGAACTGGGGCTTTCACCACCGCTACCGCCAACCTTAGCAGCCTTAGCAGCCTTAGCAGCCTCAGTGGGGATGGGGGCTGGGGGCCCGGTCTAACTCAGCTGCTTTCCTCTCGCTGCTCTCCTCTTGCGGCGCGGCGGTGTCTCTCACAGCTGCTCCCGCTCTGCAGCGCCGACCTCAGCAGACCGGAAAACATGGACTGTACTGGATGCGCAGCACGCATGGACTTCTATGCCCTATGGAGAACAGGAGTACAACAAGAGTAAGGCCAGGGTGTCTGCTTCCCCAAAGAAATGCAAATGTGTGAAAGGCTGCTTGGGAGGCGTTAATTGCTGCAATCCTTGGAGCTTCCTGATGACATGATGTTTTGTTTTTGCGAGGTACAGGTAGTAGGCAGAGTTCATGAACTCGAAAATATATTGAAAGACCAAGAGTCTAGGACAGAGCAAGCTGTGAAAGAGGAGTTCAAGCGACAGAGAGAAGCATAAAGCAAACTTGAGAAATAAAAAGGTACAGAGATGGAACTGCTAAATACCAGCTAATGTGTGATTTATTTTCAACTGCTGTATGGCAAGCCGTGGGATAGCAATCTATGAGTTTGGCAAAGAGAATATGGTCCTCTAAGTATACATTTTCTACTTTATGAAATAGTATGCAAAAGTGTGCAATAGCACAGTAAACTGTAAGATGACTCAGTGAGTCAAATTCCCATTGCTGACTTCTGTATATCCCACAGCACACGAGTCTGAATCCTGTCAGGGCTCGCTCAGCTATTCATCCTTCCAAGTCTGATAAACTGTTTACAACTCAGTTCGGCAAAATATAAACCCTGTAAATCGGAAGTTATTCTTGTTCTCTCTTCCTCTGTCTTTATCCACACCCCTTTGATAGAGAAACACATGGTTTGATGCTAATGCCGCTTTCAGCCCATGAAAAGACCGGTACAACTTCATGGCATTTGCATATATGGGACATAAGGTGCTTGGTTTCAAAAAGAGTACTGTATCTGCATCTTGCCTGGCCTCCTCTGATGTTTGTGTAAAATGTGCCTTTTGCCCTGAATTTTTGTCCTGAATTTTGACCTTCTATCCTAAATTTTTGTCCTGAATTTTGACCCTTTGTCTTGAATTTTTACACTCATCGTCCTGAATTTGCACCCATGCCAGTTGGTCACCCTACCCGAGAGACAGAAAACTTTACTTTCTGTGTTCATCGAAGAACTCTGGCCTTGGGGCCTTGCTGGAACGTTTTAGGGAAACATCAAAGTGCTCCCCATTATTTCGTATCATCTTCTTCCTATGCCCAGATAACAAGAGCTCTTGTTGGATTGCAAGCCCCTGTTGTAGACCATGGTGAAAGTGTGGTACTGAGATTCCTTTATGCTAATAAATTAATTGGCGTGTTGGAACTGGTGCATCGCCCTAGCGGGGCCATTGTGTATTGTCTGATGTGAGGGATGGTATGAGCGAGATGGCGTGTGCAGGCTGGCAGCGTGCACTGAAGGGGAGAGAATGTGGCCTAACGGCTAGGGCGGTGGACCTTGGAGCTGGGAAGCCAGGTTCGAGTCTTGGCAGGGACGCTCAACGTTCTGTGATTCTGGGCAAATCACTTAATCTCCCCATGCCCAACAAAAATGAATGTGTCCGTCTGTAACGTAACTGGTGCTCTTGTAAAGCGCTCTGATTCCTCCGGGTCTAGTTCGCGCTATATAAAACTCCACAAAAAAAAGAGAAAAACAAAAGAAGGCATCTTCTCACACAGAAGGAGGTGTGATGCCCCAGCAGCTCTCGCACATCTCCGACAATCCTATCTCTTACCTAAGCCATGAGCACTTGGTAGACACGCCCTTTGCATGTAACATATCTGGCATCCCCCCCCCGCCAAGCAGTAGACACGGCAAAGCCCTGGGGGTGTCGCGGTTGAGCAGGCCACCTTCCGGCCTCTTCTACTATAGAGAGCACAAGGTTCTGAGGAGAACTATAGTAGGGTGACCAGGTGTCCCGGATTTGCCCGGACAGTCCCGGTTTTTCGCCAGCTGTCCCGGCAGATTTCAGGAAATTAAGCTCATGTCCCGGTTTTTAGAGAGGGTCGGCTGAAAATGGTGGGAGGTATCTTTTTGTTTTGCAAAGCAGGGATAGTTAGCAGCTGTTATGAGAAAGTAATTTGATTAACAGGCATGCTATTGGCTCTAAAAAAGGCATTTTATGTATGTTCTTGCCGCCTCTTGTGTAATTTTCTGCTAAGGAGCAGGGTCACTCTGTGCGTTGGGTTGAAGTAAAATTGTAGTCCTTCTATTTTTGGGATATGTCCCGGTTTTTGGCTTTAAAATTCTGGCCACCCTCTGGCGCTACCTGTTATGTCCTGCGAGACACGTTCTAGTGTCTCGACAGGCATAGAGTTGATAGCCACTCCCCTATGGGAGTGGGCACACTTGCACCCCCACACGCATCCCTCACAGGCGTCACGAGTGACGTGAGCCTGTCAATAAAAGGGCCAGGGTGCACGTGCTCGTGGCCAGTGCCCGTAACTACATACCCTGAGTCTGTGTCGTTATTCCTTGCCATGTGGGCCTAGGGCCCGCTACACAACAATGGCGACGAGTGGGTCGTAACCTGCGTGCGAGCCAGCAACCGCCTCGCAAGTCCTTGGGGAAGAAAGTAAGTGCCACATAAAGCACTGCCACTATCGCTTGTCGGGAAGAAGACGCTGAGCAGCACCCCTGCCTGATGTGGAGCAATGAACTGTACTGTGCCGGGAAGATACATGGCGGCCTGTGCATGTTGATGAATGGCGGTGAGGCACCCCGCTAGCAAGAGGGATGAGCCCACACAAGCCCGGAAAGTCCTAACAATCACTACACGCATCACCCTGCCGCCCGACACCAGAACCGAGCCGGTGGTGCCCTGCAACCTCGCTTCCCACGGCGCAGCGCACGGGCGGCGCCTCAACTGCCGGTGGAGCAAGCTGGAGGTATAGAGAATCATAAATATATATATATATGAAAGCCATGAATCAAGGCTGCACCTGCCCCGACTAGGCCCATGCTACCTTCGCAAGCGCCTGCTGCCGCTCCGAGGACCTAGAGGTCGTTGCCGCAAGTGAGGAGTGTCCGACGCCTCTCACGGAGCGGAGCGGCCCTGCCATCCACCAGGCTGGAAGCGCACCACGACCTGAGACTGGACCAGAGTTACGTCCCCCTACCTGCAGAGGCGCCCGTCTGCAGCGCGGCCTGCTGCAGTCTGCCTAGGGAGGAAGCGCTTCTCCAATGAAATGCACCCTGACCCCCAGCAGGCCTAAGCAAAAACGGCCTCCCCGTGTCGTGTGCACTCGCCGTGTATGCATGGATACTGCCACAGCTGCCCTGAGAGCCTACGAAGAATCAGTCTGCCTCGACAAGGCCCAGTAAACGCTGACGCCTCACCCGTCAGCATTCACCTCCAGTCCTCACCTGCGGCCGAACAAGCAGTCCTCGCTTCGTGCTGCCGGCCCCCCAGCCACCGACATTCTCAGCTGGGGCCGCATCCCTCACCTGCAAGCTACACCATAAAGCTCACGAAGCCCACAACACCGGAGAAGGCTGTTGCGGCTTGTGAAGCATCTGCAGTGCCACCTGGTGGTCAATAGGCCACACTGCACTCGACCTGGGACACTACTGCCGGAGCACCAGTTCTTGTTAAGCCTATGAGTGCCACACGTCCAGAAGGCCAGCAGTGCTCCGCAACCAAGCCTCTGTCTGCATCCCCAGCCCAAGAGAGAAAGGCTCAGCCAAGAGCCTGAGACTGCATCAACACAGAGTGTTTTCAAGACATTATCAGCTGTCAGAAGTGACTTGCAGCAGGAGAAGCTGCTGTATCACCCGGTGGAAAACTGCGTGGTCTGCAACCTGTCTGCAACTGCACCCTGCCACAGGAGGAAGGAATCAGCCAGCACCTCGTGCCTCCATCTGGGTGAGTGGACCTTCCTCTTCACATTGCCAGTTCCGAGGAGGCCAGTCCGTCTTCTGCTACGGTACCCTGAAAGGAGAGCAACCACTGTGCCATCTGCTGGCCGTTGAAAGGTATTGCACATGGAATAAAAGAAAAAAACAGTTAAACACACTGAGAAGTCTTTACAACCCCACACTGACATCAACAGAGTCCCACAGTGTTAGCAAAGCTGCCGCGACACCAGCACCAGTAACTGAAGCCCCTCTAGTAGCCAACAGCAGCCAAAGCCAGCCAGTTGAGATTTTTTTTTGCTGACTACCAGTACGCCCACGTCAAGGAAGGAGACCGTAGCCCAGCCACAGGCAAGACAGGCTGAAGAGACCGAGCATTGCTCCCAGCACGACTGCAGAGAATAGCCGAGGGCGCTGCCAACTATTGAAAGGGGGAGAGACTGGAAAGCCCCTGAGAGACCCAAAACGCACAAAGATACCTCAGCCAAGAGAAGCATTGAGTGGCCAAACGAGGTCCAGCAAAAGTACAAAGACCAAAGGCAGCCAAGCATGCTCCACAAAAGATGCAAAGAGAAAGGAGAATGTGCGCGCACCCCCGCATGACTGTCTGATGCCACCACAAGTGAGAAGAGCGCGCCACACGCCCCTGGCGGTGAATGATCACCACCGCAAGGAGGAAGAGCAGGCACGCCAGGTGCCAGAAGAGGGCGCCCAAGAACAAGACAAAGCATGCGCAGTCCGAGGTACGTGACACATGCACCCAGAAGCGCGTCAGCACGGGTAAATGCCCAAGAGGGAAAGAGACCTCTCCAAGGAAAAGAAGCAAGGCTGGAGACAGCAGGGAGATCCTCTACATCTCCACAGCAGCAACGGAGCCCGGAAGGGGCCAAACGCAGCACAGTGTCCTCCCTCACACTGCATCAAGCAGGAGTCGTCAGTTACCCAAGGCTGACGAGAGGAGAGTCGCACACCACAAGTGGCCAGCTGACATCACAGCTCCCTACTACTCGTGGAAGCCATTCCCTGGAGAGGGAACACATGGAGTAGGAGCTTCAAGAAGCTGCATGAAGAAGGAGCACCCGAAGTGAGTGGAAGCCATTCCCTGGAGAGGGAACGCCCGGAGTAGGAGCGTCAAGAAGCTGCCTGAAGAGGGAGCATCCAAGATGAGTGGCTGCTCGCCATGCAGCCGAGAACAGCGACTGAAGTTTCGCCTGTATGGTCCGGAGACCATTGAAGTTAATAGGCCCGTTGGCCTTGTTAGAACATGGTGCATGTCACTGCACCCGGAGGAGGAGCAGAAGAAGAGTGGAGATCGTGTCACCCAGAAGAGCTGGACAAACGCAGGTGTGTCAAAGACAACGAGAGGAGAAGCACGAGGACTCGTAGCACCACAAGCCAAGAACACCTCCAAAGACACCAGACAACCACCAAGGCGGACTGACGGCCCTGGCGACAGCACCAAGGGAGAACCACACGTAAGCCGCAGCAAGCGCAAACCGCGTTGCTCCCATCGCTTCACAGTGAGACAGTCCAGCCCGAGTGTCGGCAGTTGGAGTCGAGTGGCATCCCTGCTCCTGACCGCAAATGCCAGAGGTGCAAGACAAGATTCAGAAGAGGCAGTCACGTGGCTACGACGTCCATCCAGAAACCTCCTCTCCTACATGATTATCGCCACCTGTCGTCCAGGCCCAATGGCAGCTACATCATCAGTGCCATGGACATGACAACGCACTCAGCAAGACACGTGGAAGTGTGACCGGTGTGGTAAATTAAATTTACTTATTACCTCATTTCTGAATTTCTATGCTTAATAAATCATAATTTCTTGTCAATGCAAAGCGAGGAGTCCGTGGTGCTCAAATGAAGGAGGAGAAGACCAATAACTCGAGTTAAAGGGAGCGCTTCCAGCACCAAGCGGGCACAGGAGCAATCTCTCAAGTCCCTCTCTTTAAGTGGGGGTTTATTTTCAACAGCAGAATATTTATACAGTCTTGGTCACGAGGCAAAATAGAGGAACAAACAGGTCGTGGCAGATAGAGGAACAAAGATTCAGCAAGAGGAGCAGAGTGTGAAGAAATGGGGGCGTGTCTTAGGCTTCGTGAGGGGACTTGCGATGTGAAATAGTCTGACAGTTGGAAGGGGAAGGCTTCCTCATTTGGGGGTTTGTGCTCGTGCTTCATGTCAGAAACATGAACCATCTCTGCGGGGGAGCAGGAACTCATGTACTGGTTTCCCGGACTTGGCAGAAACCACAGAGACAGATGGTGAAAATGAGGAAAACCAGGTGCAGGGGTGTCGTGCTCGTGCTCGGGTCTTGGGACACCAAAGGGTGAATTAAAAACAAAATGGTGTCGGCTTTTAATGTGGGCAATTATTAATCGCGCAAAGGGGATCGCGCAAAGGGGCATAATTAGATCGCGCAGAGGGCAGCGAAGGGGCATAATTATAGATTTTATTTCCACATTCCCTCCTTGCCCCAGAGTGTACCTACATTATATCTCAATTTGCATGAGATCATTTATACATTCTTGTAACATGATTCTTTCCCTTTCTCTCTGCTGGACAAGTGGTTTAGGAATGCATTTTGCAGCGCATAGACCGCATAGGGCAGGACCACATTGGATGCAAAGGCAGCATCCAGTTATTATCAGCAATATTATGCCTGCTGCTGACAGCAGTTGCCATCCCCAGGACGATATTATCTTCCAGAACCAGTCAGACCACGTCCAAGTGCCAGGTTCTTGATGTAAACTTACGGCTATCTTGTGTAAGTTTGTTATGGCCGTGTATACAGATGGGGAATTATCAGGAATAAATATACAGCAGCTAGAGCCTATAATTTTACAGGCTCCGCCTCTGTCAGCCAAGATGATGTCAAGGACAAGGCGATTTTGGAGAGTAACCAATCGTATGGCAGACTGCTCCTGGGTTAAGCTACCCAGGGCAGACGCCGTCTGGTTTACTACAGCCTCTAAGGTCCTTGTCAACCTGCGTATAAGCTTGCTGTTCTGTACAGGGCCAACAAAGAAGAAGAACCCTTTGTTAAAATCTGTATACTGTTCCCATGAGGTTTCCGTTTGGTCAACCAAGGAGGTATCGATCGTTCTTTTATGTCTGACATGGGGCACTAGGAGGTCTCTGTGGTAAGTGGATGGGGCCACAAAGACAGGGGGTAACAGGAATGCTATATAGCAAGTTCCCCCCAGTTCAAGGGCAGCTGCACATAGGCCGCTTGGCCACAGATGAAATAAGTATGGCGAGATGCTAGAAATGAGGACTTTCCTCTGTCTTCAAAACTTATAGTGGTATGACAGTCACTGTGTCCTAATGGAACAGAGCCATTTTTCTGGATGCACAGGTGTCCTTTTACTGGTGAGACCGAGATGGAAGGGGAACCAGCATTCTTTTTAGGTTTGGTATTTAACATCTTGTAGGACATGGTCATGTTCCCTTGCTTGTATTCTTCACTTTCTAGGACTGTACCGGTCGCCTGAGGATCTCCCTCCTTATTAGGGTAACAGGCAGTATTGAGTACCTTGTTTAAATCCCCCAAGGCCACCCATTCTTGCATGAATTATTTCCGTCAGGGCAGGAGGTGGGGGTAGTAGCGTCAGCTGTTATTAGGGCGAACCAGGCTTCACAAGTTCCATTATAAGAGAATGGGAAAGAAAAAGAGGCATCCCTCCCTTTTTCTGATGAGGTGGGATGCGGCCACATATCCAACAATTGGTGCTATTACTGGCTTGCTGAGTGTGGTGTAGCATCTGTATGAAGGTATTGTTTCGCAAGGCTAGTCTATGGGCTTGTTCATGAGGGGGTAGGTCGTGATAGGTGTGTTCCTGAGTGCTGTTGGGTGTATGAGAGGTGTGTTGTGTTGGGGGAAAACAGTGTGGAGAATCCAACCAAGACACGTCATAACTGCCATGAGAAAAAATAATACTGTCAAACATATAATAGGACCATTATGTCTTTTTCTAGAGTTCATTTTTTTTTTTTTCTCCCACATAGTCAAGGTGTTAAAATCCATTCCCATGCTCCAACCGCTTCACCACTGGACCGACGCCCAATGGACTTAATTAGCCAGAGTCCGAATGGCAGACCTTAACTTTGATTTGTAATCCTGTTGTGGGGTTAGTTCCAAAGGCAATAAAGATTGTTCAGTCACAATGTCAGTGGGATTGGCAGGGCCATCAGCAACAGTATCTTTTTGTCCAAAATGTTTCCGGCAGTGGCTTGCGTGGAGCCAGCCCTTCCTGCCCTCGACCTTCACTGCTGTCCGTGTTGTTAGTAGTACGAGTCTTGGCTTCTTCCACCTGGGCTGGAGGGGACTGGTCCGGTCGAAGTTCCTCACGAGGACCCAGTCCCCGGGTCGGATGGCGTGTTCTTCCGGGTTGGTTTTGTCAGGGAAGGTGGCAGCAACCTGAGAACGACAAGATTGGAGTGCAGACATCAAGGAAGCCAGGTAGTCAGTCAGCATAGTACTGTCAACATCAGTTATTCTTTTAGGCCTTGGCGCACTCTACATATTTGGTGGTCTGCCAAAGACCACTTCATATGGAGATAAGCCAGTTCTGGAATGGGCTACCATACGCATGTAGAAGAGGGCAACCGGTAAGGCTACCATCCAGTCCACGCCTTTGTCAGTGCATATCTTGGCCAATTTTGTCTTCAAAGTTTGGTTGTGCCTTTCTACTAGACCTGCTGCATGAGGATGTCTTACACAGTGAAACTTCCAAGTGTACCCTAACAGAAGAGACACTTGCTTCATGAGTTCAGAGGAAAAAGGTTGGCCGTTATCTGAGTAGATGACACGGGGCAACCCATACCTCGGAAAAACTCTCTAACTAATTGTTTAGCAGTTGTCGTTGCAGTGTAATCTGGGACGGGATAGGCTTCTGTCCATCTGGTCAGAGCACACACTACAACTAGCACATACTTGTGACCTCTACATCTCTCCATCTGGATATAGTCCATCTGGAGAACTTCAAATGGATGGTCAGGGGTTGGAATCCTCCCTGTTCCACCTTTTGCCTTTTCCTGGGTTGAACTGATTACAAATCATGCACGTTTTAACTTTTGTTTGGCTGCAGCTCTCAAATGTTTGTTGTGCCATATATTCTGTATGCTGTCTAACATTGCTTTTTCTCCCAGATGTGCTGGTCCATGTATGGTGTTTACCATAACTTGTACCATGGCATCCGGTAGAAACCATACTGCTTTTTCAGGTGTCATCCAGCCTTGATCTGTAAGGACCCCTCCTTTTTCCTTCCATTCTAGCAGTTCCTGTGGTGTGGCGTGACTTTGGACATCCTGGATGTCAGAAAAGGGGTCTCGTATTGTATATTGGCGGTGTGGTATACTTAATTCTGTGTTTGCTGCTAACTTGGCTGCACTGTCTGCAGAATCATTTCCTTTTGATATTTCATCTGTTCCTTTTGTGTGCGCTTTACATTTTAGCACTGCGATTTTCTCTGGTAACTGACTGGCCTCTAAGAGGGCAGTGATGAGTGTAGCATGCTGTATTCTGAACCCATGTGATGTGAGAAATCCTCTCTCTTTCCATAATGTACCGAAGTTGTGTACAACTCCAAAGGCATATTGTGAATCAGTGTAGATGTTAACTGACTTTCCTTTTGCTAAGTGACATGCTCGTGTTAGGGCTATGAGTTCTGCTGCCTGTGCCGACAGTATCTCTATCTTGTGTGCTTCTAAAGTGTCTGTACCATTTGTGACGGCATAGGCTGCTGCTAATTCTCCTGTGGGGAGTCTCATACATGAACCATCAACAAAGAGTGTCATTTCTGCCTTAGCAAGGGGAGTATCTTGTAAATCTGGTCTTGGTTTGGTCACTAAATCAATTATGTCAATACAATCGTGAATTTCTTCAGTAGGAGAGGTCAGTGGCAACAGTGTTGCTGGGTTTAAAATGTTGCAGCGTCTAATCTCAATGTGTGGCTGAAAAAGTGTCATCTCATATCCGGTGAGTCTGGCTATTGTCAGATGCTGTGTTTGTGTTCTGTTTAACAGAAGTTCTACAGCGTGTGGGACCTGAACTATCAGATGATGTCCCAATACAATAGAATCGCTTTGTCTAATAGCTTGTGCAGTAGCTGCTACTGATTTTAGACATGCAGGCAATGCTTGTGCTACTGGATCTAATGTGCTTGAAAAATAACCACATGGTTTATGTTTGTCTGCTTGAAGTTGGGTCAGAACTGATAGTGCTGTACCTGAGTTTTCTGTTACAAATAATGTAAAATCTTTGGTGTAATTAGGTGTTGCCAGCACTGGGGCTTGACACATAGCTTTTTTAAGAGACTGAAAGGCTTGCGTGTGTTCATCTGTCCAGGGTAATTGTGGAGTAGCGCCAGCTTCGAGTGTTGTCAGCTGCACTAACGGTTTGGAAATGAGTGCAAATTGTGGGATCCACTGTCTACAATATGAGGTGAGACCAACAAAGGCTCGAACTTGTTTCTGTGTTGTTGGTTGTGGTATTTGTTGTATGAGTTGGATGCGTTCCTGTGTAAGCTGCCTACCTCCTTGACAGCAAGTGCCCTAAGTATGCCACTTGCTGTAAACAAAATTGAGCTTACCAGGGGAAACTTTATGGCCATTTGCAGCTAGGAATTCTAGTACTAGTAGTGATGCTTCAGCACATGCTGCGTCAGATCTGGCCGTAATGAGGATATCATCAACATATTGTAGTATGGCTGTATCCGTGGGCATTTGAACAGTATCTAGTTGTCTTTTTAATGCTTGGCTATATACGCTTGGACTCTCTGTGAAACCTTGAGGAGCTCTTGTGAATTGGAAACTTCGTCCTTGTAAGGAGAAGCCAAAAAGGTATTGACTGTCTGGGTGAATAGGTATGCTAAAGAATGCGTTTTTCAAGTCAATGACTGAAAAATGCGTTGCTTCCGCATCTATGGCTGTGAGTAGGGTGGAGATGTCTGGAACCACAGGGTGTTGTGGAACGACACATTTATTGAGCTCTCTCAAATCCACCACTAGTCTGTAGACAGGTGGTGTTCCTGGTTCCACTTTTTTATGAACTGGTAAAACAGGGGAATTGCAAATGTTAGAAGTTGTTTCCTTAATCACACCTGACTGTATTAGGTCCTGAATAATTAACATTAATGCTTGTTCAGCCTGAGGTGGAATTTTGTATTGCCTTATGCGTGGTAGTTGGGCTCCCTCTTTCAGTGTAACCTTGTGAGGTGTTATTTCCATACATCCTACTGTGGTGGAATCAGTGGCCCACAGGGTGTGTGGCAAATCTTTCAAACGCTCATCTAATTCTCTACTTGTGTAGTGGCCCTTGAAATCTCGCAGAAATAGTCTGACATCTGTAGGTGAGCAAACAATGACAGCTCCTAATTCTTTCAATGTTTTTATACCAAGCAAGTTTTCTGGACATGATTTTGTCAATATAAGATCTGTAGTTGTCATGAGGGGACCAACCTGCAAGGGCAGTGGCTTTGACGTGACATTTGTCACAGGTTGTCCCGAGAAACCCAGAGAAATACTTTTGAACCCGAGAGAGGAGCCTCTGGGACCTCTTGATGGCTTATTGTTGTTTTACTGGCCCCAGTGTCTAGTAGAAACTTCCTATCCTCCCCAAGAAGTCGGACCTCTATAAATGGACCTGTCTGATCTACTGGAATGGGGATTAGGGGCAGTTTGTCATCTTCTCTCTCTGGGCAACATCATGAGAAATCTGGGTAATATTCAGTGTAGGCGCTGTCTATAATATTCATTTGGGCCATTTGTGTTGTCAGTGGAACTGAAGGTGTTGAACTGTCTAGGGAATCATTCTGTTTTGGCTGATATGGGCGTGGCTGGGTCTTACCAGTAGCCAAATTGTGCTTTAAGACAGGGCAATCTTTAACGAAGTGTCCCATCTTTTTGCAATAATTACAAGTGCTTTTTATATTTGTCCGGCTACTTGGTGTCTGTTGACGCTGGGGTGCAGTTTGGGCTACTAATGCTTTCATCTTTGTGTCTTTCATGCGTTTCTTATCATTTTCTTCTTCATCCCTAATGCGATTCTGGTGATATTGTAGCATTTGTAACACCTGTGGAGGTGTATGTGCTTGCCAGGTACTTTCTACTTTTAGTACTCTGTCCTTAATGGCTGGCAAGGCGTTATCTACTAATTTGGAAACAAACAGATGCGGGTAAGCTTCACTTGTTGGCGTAAGGCCGCTATTTACCGCAAAACACTTTTCAAGTCTAGTGTAAAAATCTCCTATGTCTTCACCATGTTTCTGTTTGCAGGAGGAAATGGCATCCCAGTCCTCCTTTTTCACTGTTAGTAACTGTGGTAGCACCTTTAAAATAGTGCCAGGAAGTGCTTTTAGTTTGTCTCCTATACCTTGACCTGCTACTCTAGTATTTTCGTCATTCTGAAGTTCAGTCCATTTAATGTGTTCACCTGCTACTTCCCAATCTTTTTCTCTTAGTTTGTCATATATACCTGATGGCAACAATAATTTCAGAATTGCTGTGATATCAGAAAGAGTATATGTTCCCATCATTAATACATCTCCTAATTCCTTAAAGAATCCAGCAGGATCCTTTGAGTGGGAGGGAACCATCTCTTTCATCCTTAGTAACTCAAGTTTTGTCAAGGGTACATAAATGAAGACGCGTTGTAGCGCGCCATTCGTGTCAGCTCTGGGGTGGACCTCTCTCATGGGGAACTGGCGTGTTTGAGGAAGTCTATTAGTTGATCCACACGTATTATGGGGAGATCTATATCCAGTCACTTTCTGGTATTTCTGTCTAAAATCTATAAATGTGTTAAGAAAAACTGAACTATTGTGGAGGAACATGTTATCAGCGCAGTCAGACAGAAAATCTTCGAGTCTTGGATCATGTTTAAAATGAGTGTCATTGAGTGTGATGAGATGTTGTACCATGTAGAGACTTGCTAATCTTTGATGTGAGCGTGGTAATGCTAGAAAAAGCTGGGCTATGAGATCATTGTCATATATCTTATATTGAGAGACCCATAGGGTCGCAGTTCTGGCTATTTCCTCCTCCTCCGGTGTAAGCGGAGGTTCCTGGTCTAACCAGTAGTCTAATGCATTGGATGTATTTTCAAATAACTCATCTGGAGATGACCGTTCAGAGTGACCTTGGAGGAATGTAGGCGGGGGTGTTCGTGAATTAGGGGCGGAAGAACGAACGGGTAGGACTTTTTCAGTAGGTTCAGTAATTTCCTCCTCAAGTTTCTTATTCTCTTCATTTGTTTGCAAGTTTTGCAGAATACGGGTCACATTACGGGTGAACCTGTCTAGTGCATCATTTATAAGTTCTAGACTAGTGTGGTCGGATGCGGAATCTATTAAGTCAAAAAGTGAAACTGGTACATTTCTTTCCTCTGCTTGTATGTGTTTTATGAAACAGCAAAGGAGGAACCTATACATGTGCATTTTTACAGGGTGTGATCTTCTTGTAGTCATAGCGTTAATGGCTCGTGAGTTCTCTCCAGTACGAAGAAACTCAGAGGCCGCTTGAAGAAACGTGTCAATTGCTGGTAGATGTCTTATTTCTTCCCAGGAGTCATGAAGTATTTTACTTATTCGGCCCGCCTCCCCTGTGTTGCTCGGAGTCGGGTCATAGGGGCAGTCGGGAATTGTTTTACCTGGGTCTGGACTCTACGGCACCCCCTTCTGGAGTGAGAGGTGGTGCGTTATGTTGTGAAAGGGGTGGCGGAGGCAGAGGGTGTTGAATGACTGGAACTTCATAGGGTGGTGGAGTATCTAAGAGAAAATTAGTAAAAGTATCCTCTGGTGGTGGGGCTGTAGGCTGTGCTGATGCAATGTTAAGGTTTTCAGGTGCAGATGGCAATACAGGATAAAAACCAGTAGAAATGGCTGATTGTTCCCTTTTATTCCTTTCACTAACTACTTCTTTCCCTATTTCTTGTAACTGTTCTTTCTTGGCCTGCTCTGACATTCTCTTACCCTTTTCAACTTTATGCAATTCCTTCTGTTGCCTCCTATGGGCTTATTTTCTCCATAATTCTACTGAGTCACTCTGTGACTGGCGGACTCTCTTTTTCTTCCATAACTGTTCCTCTAATTTCATAATACACTCCGTATCAAAACTACCATTTTCAGGCCATCTATATCTGAGTTCTAGGTCTTTAGTATATTCTACCCATAGATCACAATAAATAAGTGCACCGACACCATGTTTTGCATACATGAAGTGTCCTGGAGTATCCCGAGGAGGAAGGGGAATTTCCTTCTCAAGAATACTCTTTGGTTGCCATCTTACGTATTTTCGAGAAAATAGGCATGATGGCAAGACTTTCAAAGATTTTAGAAGTGAGATAAACATAAACAGAACAAATATCTTTACCGTACCCACGAAAGAGGTGAGTCCGTCTTTTATACTAGTTTAGTAGTCCTCACAAAATAAGTGAGAAACCCACAAAAAACATGTATCTTTACCGTGCCCACAAGGTAGTGAGTCCGTCTTTTATACTAGTTTTAGTAGTCCTCACCAAAGATAGGTGAGAAACCAAAAAACGCGTATCTTTACCGCCCCCACAAAAGCTGTGGGTTCGTTTTTATACTTTTCAGCAGTACTCACCGAAAAGTAACTGGAAGGCCTCTTGAAGATTTTGGGAAAACGCGGCGCGCAGTTTCAAGGTGGGATTTGTAGAACCTCGGACTCGTCTGCTTCGCAGGTTGGGCTTTGGTTCAGGACGTTCCGCTATTTCCTCACCGCCTCGTGTGGATGCTGGGCCGCAGTCGGTCCCCCTCTTCGCCTCGAGGGAGTTAGCGGGAATTCCCGCGTTGTGCACTTTTGAAGTCCGTCAACGGTCAGGAGGGGACAGTACCGGGTCCAATATCGCCGGCGCGTGGGGAAAGGGAAGGTCCCTGTTCGGGCGCCAATTACTGTGGTAAATTAAATTTACTTATTACCTCATTTCTGAATTTCTATGCTTAATAAATCATAATTTCTTGTCAATGCAAAGCGAGGAGTCCGTGGTGCTCAAATGAAGGAGGAGAAGACCAATAACTCGAGTTAAAGGGAGCGCTTCCAGCACCAAGCGGGCACAGGAGCAACTCTCAAGTCCCTCTCTTTAAGTGGGGGTTTATTTTCAACAGCAGAATATTTATACAGTCTTGGTCACGAGGCAAAATAGAGGAACAAACAGGTCGTGGCAGATAGAGGAACAAAGATTCAGCAAGAGGAGCAGAGTGTGAAGAAATGGGGGCGTGTCTTAGGCTTCGTGAGGGGACTTGCGATGTGAAATAGTCTGACAGTTGGAAGGGGAAGGCTTCCTCATTTGGGGGTTTGTGCTCGTGCTTCATGTCAGAAACATGAACCATCTCTGCGGGGGAGCAGGAACTCATGTACTGGTTTCCCGGACTTGGCAGAAACCACAGAGACAGATGGTGAAAATGAGGAAAACCAGGTGCAGGGGTGTCGTGCTCGTGCTCGGGTCTTGGGACACCAAAGGGTGAATTAAAAACAAAATGGTGTCGGCTTTTAATGTGGGCAATTATTAATCGCGCAAAGGGGATCGCGCAAAGGGGCATAATTAGATCGCGCAGAGGGCAGCGAAGGGGCATAATTATAGATTTTATTTCCACACCGGAGGGTCCACACCAAGAATCGGACAACCAGATGAGGTCAGAAGAGGAAGTCGTGAGTGGCAGGGCCGGACGATGAAGAAAACCCAAGCTACAACAGGAGTGAGTCCTGACACAGTGACAGCAGGGGAAGAGGGGGATAACCCGAAAAGGAACTGGCAACCGCACAGCGGGAGTCCGAGGGTAAGCCACACAGCCTGCGCGAACCTAGTCTCATGCCGCACGTTTCTTAGCGTGTTCATCACTCCTCCGTCATCAAAGTCCCAACAGCCCAAGAAGTCAAAGTACATGAATGCAAGTGCCTCTCCAGAGAACATGGAGGTACCTGGCCACTCCCTGCCTCAGGTGATCAACTCCAGACCAACGCCTGCACCCATCAAGGCAAGTCATCACCCGCCATCGTCCCGATTCACCACACGGCTGGCAATGCTACCACGCCAGTCATCATCAAGTGCGTCTATCGGCACCATCTCGAATACAGATGGAGTGGAGTCATAAACAATATTGCCAAACTAGCCAACAAGAAAACTCAGAGGCTACCTGCTAACCTGGTCTGCACCGGAACTGCGGCAGTGATAGCATGTCCTGACCAAGACCCATACACCCTTGAGGTTTGTGCGAGAGACTGGCTACTGGCTCCTCGGTGGTTTGCAGCTGCCCCCAGCTGGCACACACGCAGCCCCATCGCAGCCTACCAGCAGTCCCGTGGCAACCCCGACGAAGGGCCTCCCCAGGCGGGAGAGCGGGAAGAGACATTGCCCCACCGACAGGTCACCGGACACAGCAAGACAGCCTAATAGAGACTTCAGGCAATACAGAAATAATCCAGTGAACTTTCACCATGGACTCCCACCATGATCTTGACGCACCCAGTTAATGAACTATTGTTACACACCAAATACCATCATCCAGGTCGGCGGACGGAAGTTACGTGGGACTAAAAGACATGATTACACTGGCACGTTCCTAGTGCGTAGATGACATCTTCAAGCAAGAGTTTGTGTCCTGAACCGATCAGGTTAAATGATGAACATCTGCTGGGATCGTCCTGCCACAGTCGAACTCACCAGTCCTTGTCGACCGTCTTCCTGATGCCGGACCCGAGAAACTGATGGACCCTGTGGTGTATATTTCATTACTGTTTATCCCTACAGGTTGAACTATAGAGCTTTTGTTTTATTAAAATTTGGGAGGAATGTTATGTCCTGCGAGAGACGTTCTAGTGTCTCGACAGGCATAGAGTTGATAGCCACTCCCCTATGGGAGTGGGCACACTTGCACCCCCACACGCATCCCTCACAGGCGTCACGAGTGATGTGAGCCTGTCAATAAAAGGGCCAGGGTGCACGTGCTCGTGGCCAGTGCCCGTAACTACATACCCTGAGTCTGTCTCGTTATTCCTTGCCATGTGGGCCTAGTGCCCACTACACAACACTACCCTCTCCATGACTGTCCAACGGGGCATTCCGTAGGAGAGCTGCCATACCCGTTCCTGTGTCGGGGCTTGCTGTGTGCCCGTGCGTGCCGGCGGAGGGCACCGGCACTCATTTTTGGGGGCTGGAGATTATTTTTTCACCTTCAGACTTTGATCCGGCGGAAGAGAAATGCTGAAAGAGGAGAGTTAAGGCGGATGAGAGAGACTGGAAAACAGTGACAACGTGAGAATGCACGGATAAAAAAAGAACATGCAAGATAAAACCGCAGGCAGTGTCGGGGGATGGGAGAAACAGGAATGAGGTGGAATGGAAAATGGACACACCAGGTATATGGTAATCCCGGCATTCGGAAAGCTTCGAAGAAAAACTGTGGGACCTGGACTTAATGATCAGGACCGGAGGGAAGAGAGGAGGTATTGATGGCTGTGATCCGTTGCATTAGCATTTAAAACATCTCACACCAGTGACCATTGCCGTGTTAGGGCCACTGTAGTCTCCTATCTTTTGGCGCCGCCACAAGAGTGCAGCACAATTCCACAAATGTTACTAGAGGATGGAGAGCCGCCAAACGGCAAACAGTCATTTTGCCATCGGCCAATACTGCCCTTGACAAGCTCTTCCCTCATTTCCAGTGACTTCACTAAGGGGAGGGGCTGGATGGGGGTGGGCGAGGGAGGGCCTGCGCTCTGCCTTTTAATGATGCCCTTCCCGTGACCCATTTGTGCTCAACTCGGCAAGCTCTACTTTTTTGATGCTGTATTTTGCACAACATTCAAGTTTGTTTGCACTATATCTCTATGCTTGTGTAAGGAATGTGTAATTTGCAGACCGTTCGTTTATCAGATGAAGACGACAGGCTCTCGTAGAAGTGTATGCAAAGTGTGGATGTAGAGGTGTGGGGAGGATGGTGGTGTTAGTCACTTAAACTAATGTTTCGTGTGATTAACACTTGGATGGGAGCATTGATAAACCTGCGACTACATGTGCATTAAACATAGAGCATATAGTGAAGGTTACAGTGTTTTTGTATTCTCTTTAATAAGTGTGTAAATCGGTCAGTTCAATTTCCATTGTGATGCCTGGTTCTTCAAGGTGCTAAAACTGACTACGCCCATCCAGGTTTGCACGCTCTTCCTCCCATCATGCACATTAACAATCTACATGTTTGTACTTAATGACGGCAGTGATTATATTATAGGCTCTGTGTATCAGTAATCGATAGTCAACAACCAGCTGTTGCCTAGATATCTTCAGACATGCTGTGGTGTTATCGCACCATCTAGTGGACAAAATAAAAACAGCCTCCCGTTGCATCAGAGTCAAAAATAATCCTAACGAGTCAAGATAGCAGTTTCTGTGCCTGGTGTAGTGAGGCCCACCTCCCCCGTTTTTATGCATTTATTAATTTATATGTTTAATATTGTGCAAAACGAAGTTTTAGCCACTCACAACCTTCTTTAGATAATTACTACTTAGAGGAAAAACAGTTTCTTCCGAATTTGTGAAACGCGTCTCGTCACATTGGCGCACTCCCATCAGGGTGCAACAGGAGGGGGTGCTCAGACATGCTCCCAGGTGTGAAAGACTCCTTGACCGTGAGATGGAAAGCACCACAAGGCTTCAAGTCAAGCCCACTCTTCCTGCACCGCCGTATAGACAGTGCCTGTACCTCCGACAGGTCATACACGAACCACGCAGAGGCATCTCAACACAACAAATCCCCCGGACCTCCCTCATAGTATCTGACTTAATACCCCCAACAGAAAAATCTCTCAATACCTTTCAGTAACACATGGTCCAGCTACACAACCCATGCTACTCCATGCCTCCGCCACACCTCTCCCTCCAGCATAGTCACCTCAGACTTCAGTCTGGACTTGTGTCCCTCAATGACTCCTCAGTGTCTGTTTCCCGATCACCTCTGCACCTTTCTCCCTTCTTCTTGCCTCTCCTCCTGCATGTTTCCATTCTCTCTGCCACCTCTCTGCCCTCAGTTTTTGCCGTCTCCTGCATTCTCTCACCTCTCCTCCATCTTTTCTTGTCCTCCTCTCCTGCTGCTTTCCCTTCTGCCACATCTCCTGCTCTTTGTCCCTCTCACCTTGCAGTTTTACCTTAGTCCCTTTCAACAGTCACCCGAACACTTTCCCCTGGCACTACACCGCCTGTCTCCCCCCTCCCACCTCCTCTGCTAAAGCTCTACTTTCTTCCTACATCTTTTTTCTTTTGACTCGTGCAACGTACCTTCTCCCTATCACATATCGTTTGGATTTTGTAATTTTTTTTCTGATGTTGCACATTATTGCACCACACCAGGCCCTGGGTGGATGAATGGTGCCCAAAGAGGCTGGGCACAGCTTTACAGTCCGTAGCTGCCACGCTTGCCACAAGCGCTGATGGGTGCCGTAGCCCACACTACAGAACTGTCTGTCGATGACAGTGGTCACAGGTCATATTATCAAACACACGAAAGGTGATGGGAGGCTGCTTGCGATAAGTCTAACCATTGGCAATCACTCGGGGTAGCATTTAACCCAGTGTTATTTTGCCCACCATGCCTCCTTAGTTTGGACCAAGTCATATGCAAATCAGTCTCGACCCTGCTCAAATTGGAGCAAGACTTATTGCGAGCATTCCTCCCATCACCTTTTCTGTATTTGATGTAATGCCCTAAGTGGCAAGGGCATGCCCAGATGTGGGCCCTTTGCTTACGTTCCACTGGAAATAAGCTGCACCCGAGTGAAGAGCCCCAATAATGGCAAAACTGGTCTCGGTTTGCTAGTGTGCAGGTTCAGGGAGGACCTGGAAGGGCATTTCGGGCTGGTCTGTTTCTAATGGAACAGAGTCAAGGCTGATTTGCATATGGTTGGGTCCAAACTAAGGTGGCACAGTGGGCAAAAAAATGATGGGTTGGAATGCTACCCGAGCAACTGACAGTGGTTAGACTTATTGAAAGTATTCCTCCCATCACCTTTTCTACTTTTGACAGAGGTCACATCATGCCACGCCTTAGTGCCACTCTAGTTAAGCCGTGGTCTGCCTAAGCCTTGCTCTGGCCCTAGGCAGTATCAGTGGCGGCCGGCATAACTTGCAGGTGGCAGGGGGGGGAAAACTGAATTTCTTGCAGGATAAGTTATTCGCAAAAAGAAGTAGGCAGTCAATGTTTGATGCACTCCAAACCTGACAGAAAGAGGCTAAAAGGAGGCGAATGAAGGCAGAAAAAGAGGCTCAGAAAGGGAGGACGAAGACAGTGACTCAGAAAGCTGTAGCATATGATAGACAGAAAATAGAGAAAGGAATAGAGTGTGCGGATAGGATCTTTCGATTACAATGTGATAAGTCTTATGTTTCTAGAGAGGAAGATGATCCGTTCGTGGAGGAACTATTGGAGACTCGACCTCCACCTCCGTATGCCCCGCAGAGAATATATCCTGCTATACCGCAGCCCCAGCCACCTGCTCCTCCTGTCTCTGCGGCTCCTGCTTTTTCTGCTAACGACCGGACTGCTTCGGTCACTTCCTCTCCAATCTCTCTCTCAGCTTCTCTCCCTGTGGCTACTACGATTGCCAGTCTTCCTGCTACGCCTGTTGCTTCGGCATCTCTTTTCCAAGCTCTCGTACCTACTTCACAGCCTTTGATAACTTTAGTACCGGATGCTTCCGTTGCTACTGCCTCCCCGCTCTCCCATACCCCAACATCCTTGAGTATCGGAATGCCAGTGCATGGATTTGGAAGTGGGGACTTGGCGGCTGCTAAGGAACGATTGAGATGGGTATTGCTACGATCGGATGTGGGAGAGGAGGAGAAGAAAATGGTGGCTAATCAAGCCGCCCAGTGGGCTCGTAACCCCATCTATAGCATAGAGGATGTATGGAGTGTGTTAAAGGACTACGAGCCGTTTGTGCAGCAACATGCCCTCAAACACATGTCGGCTACCCTGATTGGGTTATGGGAGCAGTGTTTTGGTGGAGTGGCTCCTCAGGTCATTTATGATATTAGGGACCATGTATATGCAGTGGACATGGCACCTGATCAGGTTTTTGGTAATGTTGCAGTGTTACTCGGTTATCGAGGTACGTTGATTCAGAAAAGTCCAAAGGCGATACTTCAGTTCCAGATGAGGGAGGTCCACCCTTTGTATCACCCCGAAATACCGGAGGTAAGAAATGCACAAGATGTTGTAGTACGGCAGCGAGTGGAAGGCCGTTTTCAAGAGCAATGAATTTATACCCCATGGAAGAGAAGTGAGGTTCTGTCCCTCAAGAGTCAGTTACCCGATCCTAGAAAAAACCCTTCTGCATATTATAAAGAATTGACAGAGGCCGCATCGTCGACAGTGATGACGTTGGCAGACATTGAGATGTTTTTTGGTTTATTGGTACCAGTTGATATTTGGCGGCAGGTGCATACACAAGACCATGTTGTGGAATTGGGTGGCACTTGGGACAAGATCAATCAGAGCATGGGATAAGGAGAGGAAGCCTGGTGAGAAGCCTAAGGCTGAGATACTAGCTTTGCCAGGTCGAATTATTACCTACATGCACTCTCTTATTCCACCTAGAAGAGTAGATTGGGACAAGTTAACAGCATGTCGTCAGAAGAAAGATGAAAGTGTATCTGAGTTTTTTTTACTAGGTTTGAAGGTGTGTTTTTGTATTTCAGTGGACAGGACTTGTCAATGGAAGGAGGTGTCCGATTGTTCGTTAACAGATTTGTTACGAACTTGCTTCCCGAGATCGCGACTCAGTTACAGGCTTCGGAGAGCACTTGGACTACCTCCTCCCCATCAGTGATATTGAGTATGGCACAGTATTATGAGCATAGAGAGAACGAAGAGAAGGAGAAGGTGGAGAAGAAAAATAAGGAGTTGAAAACGAAGGTGTTGATGCAGCAGGTGTCCAGGGGGAATGGGAGAGGACGCGGCACTGGTCCGGCCCGACAGCTGCCTCACATTAGCAGAAATGCTGCGCCTGTGTGGCCGAATCAGTGTGCATATTGTAAGGAGGAGGGACACTGGCGCAGTGAGTGCCCGGCGTTGTTACAGAAAGTTGCAGCCCCTAGAAGACCGGGTTCTCGTGGACGGGGTCGTGGAGCAGGTGGTCATGACTGGGTTCAGGCAGATGAGGCGTCGCAGGGCCGCTCTGATCAGAACTATTTTGATGACCCTCGAGGGAAACAGTATTACCATGATGACTATGATTTGGACGAGGTGACAGGGTTGTCCAACAGTTAGGACAGCCAGGGACAGGGCGAGGGACCAGTTCAGATACCTGTAGATCAGTGCGGACCTTATGTTATTGCTGACTTGCAGGGTTCAGCTAAGCAATTCTTGGTGGATACAGGCGCAATGAACAGCTCTGTTTCTCATTCACTGGTCCCCGGGGCAACCCTGTCTGGCCATAATAATGTTTTGGTAGGCTTTTCTGGTGCGCCGGTTGTGAGCCCCATATCCAAACCCCTTGCCCTGACCGTTGGTCCTTTTACTGTTGATTCGCCATTTCTGCTGACGTCCAATTGCGGTGAGAATCTGATGGGATTGGATTTATTAAAGAAGTTGTATGCTACAATTTATTGTTCGTGTCTACACTGGGGGGTGACTGTTCCTAAGTTCTCATGCAACGCATACAAAACGCCTCCGCACGCCTGATCCTCGATGTACCACGCCACAGCCACATCACCCCCCACCTGAGGAACCTGCATTGGCTCCCCGTCGACAGGAGAATCTCCTTCAAACTCCTCATCCACGCACACAAGGCACTCCACAAGACTGGCCCAGCCTACCTCAACAGACGACTCCTCTTCTACGTCCCCAACCGCCAACTCCGCTCCGCCGACCTCTCCCTCGCCACCGTCCCTCGCATTCGAAGAACTACCACCGGCGGCAGATCCTTCTCCCACCTCGCCGCCAAGACCTGGAACACCCTTCCACTAAGCCTACGACAGACCCAAGACCTGCTGACCTTCAGGAGGCTACTCAAGACCTGGTTGTTCGACCAGTAGCAGCACCCCCCCCCCTTTTTTCCCTAGCGCCTTGAGACCCTCGCGGGTAAGTAGTGCGCTTTACAAATTCTGTGATTGATTGATTGATTGATGCAAGTATCAATCAAATTATGGTTGGTGAGAAGGAATCAAAACTGGTGGTCAGACTCTAAGACGGTTGGGTTTTATAAGTAATGATGGGGGGAATCCCTCCTTTTAGATGTAGTGCCCTCACACACCCTTGCGGGTGTCATGCTTCATCATCGGGCGTTGCTCCTCGTGGGGGTGGCGCTGCAGTCCCTCATGGGCCCCGCGAGAGGGCTCTTTAGCGGAGTTCTTTTAAGGAGACGCCACAGTTGTGCATGTGGGTGTGTGGGCCTAGGAAGGTGGGTGAGTGGCTGAGTTAAAATTACCAAACGGTACCCGGAACCTCTATTTATTCGGGGGTCCGATTGGTAAGTTAAAAAAGGTGTGAATCCTGGAGCTCCTCTTAAAAACAAATATAGAGGCCGGATGTACGACTAACCGCTGCTCTCAGAATGGGTGCTAAGGTGAGTAAATCATATATAAAAGAAGGTCAACATGTTTCGCGCTCTTCGATGGTCCTTAAGGGATCCTGGGGCGCTTCGTCAGGACCGAAATACAAGTGAAATAGACAAAAGACAACAGGTTCCAGGAAGAAAGAAACCTGTGAACCTGCGATACCTTATTCTTAAGGAGTGTGAGCGTCCTTGCGCTGATAGGATCTCTCAATGTAGGTGCCTATCCCCAACCTAATAAAACAAAAATAGAGAGAGACACACAGATATATACACGGATGTTAACATATTTCAAGATGAAGGGCAATCATTACTTCCATGTGGTGTGCTTGGCCACTATTGCATGCACACAAGGTAAGTATATAGTAATCTCATGCCGGGGTGTTTTAACAACAGTAAATAAAAGACATCCTACAGGGTGGTGTTGACAATAGTGCACAGGGGTGGAACAGTATAGGTCAAGTCTCTAATAGAAAACCCTATAGTTCCCACTTGCCTGCTGGAAATGGTTCTGGCCCTATGAAGCCGAGTGAGGTATGCGAAGCTAGTATCGAGAGGTCCGTAATCAACGTGGTTGGACTGAAAAGCACATGCTAAAGGTCAGGTGGTCTAGTGGTGCACTGCACTGTAGTGGTCATTGTAGTGACTGAGGTTCAAATAGTGGGGGGATTAGCGAGACGTTGTGGTGTAGACTGCACACAACTAAACATAACTCGCGCGCTGCCAGTAAATGTAAAGGGGGCGCACATACTTCAAACATACATATGCACACAAAAACATTCCAGTATTCCTACCACTCTTTACGGAACTATAGGGTTTTCCATTAGAGACTTGACCTATACTGTTCCACCCCTGTGCACTATTGTCAACACCACCCTGTAGGATGTCTTTTATTTACTGTTGTTAAAACACCCCGGCATGAGATTACTATATACTTACCTTGTGTGCATGCAATAGTGGCCAAGCACACCACATGGAAGTAATGATTGCCCTTCATCTTGAAATATGTTAACATCCGTGTATATATCTGTGTGTCTCTCTCTATTTTTGTTTTATTAGGTTGGGGATAGGCACCTACATTGAGAGATCCTATCAGCGCAAGGACGCTCACACTCCTTAAGAATAAGGTATCGCAGGTTCACAGGTTTCTTTCTTCCTGGAACCTGTTGTCTTTTTGTCTATTTCACTTGTATTTCGGTCCTGACGAAGTGCCCCAGGATCCCTTAAGGACCATCGAAGAGCGCAAAACATGTTGACCTTCTTTTATGTATGATTTATTCACCTTAGCACCCATTCTGAGAGCAGCGGTTAGTCGTACATCCAGCCTCTATATTTGTTTTTGAGAGGAGCTCCAGGATTCACACCCTTTTTAACTTACCACTCGGACCCCCGAATAAATAGAGGTTCTGGGTACCGTTTGGTAATTTTAACTCACCCACCTTCCTAGGCCCACACACCCACATGCACAACTGCGGCGTCTCCTTAAAAGAACTCCGCTAAAGATCCCTCTCGCGGGACCCGTGAGGGACTGCAGCGCCACCCCACGAGGAGCAACGCCCGATGATGAAGCATGACACCCGCAAGGGTGTGTGAGGGCACTACATCTAAAAGGAGGGATTCCCCCATCATTACTTATAAAACCCAACCGTCTTAGAGTCTGACCACCAGTTTTGATTCCTTCTCACCAACCATAATTTGGTTGATACTTGCATGAGAACTTAGGAACAGTCACCCCCCAGTGTAGACACGTTGTTCTTTGGGAGCGCGGGTACTGGACATGTCCTTTTTCCAAATAGCTCCCGGTCCCCAATTCTTTTTGTGTGATGATTTAAGTACGGCAGCTAGCCGTGGGACATTTAGTGTATCCTTCCCCCTTTTTTCCCCCAGAAATTCCATTTTCGTGTGCACCCATACACTACACTACACTCAGAGTAGTTGTACAGAGGCACTCCCACCACTTAATATGGACACCCTGGGATTGAGTTTTGACGAAGACACCGTGGCGGAGATTCTCCGGGCACCATCACTGTTGGCCGAAGATGGCAGCGCAGCAACAGGGAGCAAAGTAGATGACTGGAAGACGTTGCAGTCATTGAGGAGGCTACAGATCAAGACAGCCCTCCATGGGATAATCATGATGGAATACCTATGGGCCAATATAGCACCCAATGGTCTCCTAGTTACGCTTTCACCAAGAATTTTCTTGGAAGATCTTACCTTTCGTACTGAATGGTCAAAGATCGCTTGGAAATGTACACGGGATTTGCTCGTGCTAATCATCAACACGGCCAAACGCCTATCTGATGAACTCCCTATACAGATAACGCTAGCTGAAAATGGTCTGAAGGCTGGGATCTCAATCACGGCATACAAATCAAGACTTGCCGAAATTAATGAAGAATTGAACAAGCACAAAGAATTTCTTACGAAACAGAAGATAACCAAACTTCAAAAGGATGTCAAACGCTTCAATAAAGAGAAAGTATATCCGTACATCAAGGAAGACTATGTGATCCAGAACTATGATACTTCCTCTGATGAGGGTAGCAGTAACCAATCTAACAGATCTGGATCCTTCGGCAGTGACTCGAGCTATGAAGGAAGAAGTTACCCACCATGCGCCAGAGCGACACAGAGACAATTTCGACCTCCACTGTTCCAGAATTTCCCTCAGCCAACATTCCAACCACCAGTATACCCAGGACAATGGATGGGACCCCCACCGATGTGGAACATACCGCAGCGACACCATCTACAACCACCACAATACCACCAATTCCCGAACCCCCCTTTTTACAACAGAGGGAGGGGCAAAGGAAGAGGCAGAAGAAGAGGAGGATCCAAGACGGTCCAGTGGCAAGAACCGGAACCACTGACACTGCGGAGCAAGACAATGGGGCAGAGACCTTAGTGGTCAATCTGTCCTCCAGACAGTTGACAATGGGCGAAACCAAACTCTTGGAGAAGGGTTTGGGTTTTGGGCCCACGCCAACCGAAGATCCTTTAAGTCTTCACCAAGAACTTCACCAATTATTCAGAAAAGTAAGACTGAAGGCCTTTTTTCAGAACAAACCTGAAATCCCGCCCACAGAGACCGGCCTCAAGAGACAATCCAAGTTCACACCGACAGCCGCGATGACTCCTAATGAAGTCCTGACATTTGAACAGGCTATCCTCAAGGACGTGGCGGCGATGAACCAGAAACGCCCTTTTGACAACCTCTCTAAAGAAGAAAGGACTCTTCTCAAATCTATCACTGAAGATACCAACATCATTCTGAAACCAGCAGACAAATGCGGTGCTATTGTCATTCAGGATATTATCACTTACGATGCCGAATGCAACCGCCAACTGACGGACACCAAATACTACCAGCCTATCACTGAAGACCCCACAACACGCCTTGTCACCCGAATAAGGAGCCTAGTCAACGAAGCGGCCACAGAAGGTTGGATCTCATGCCAGGAGGCAGACTTCCTTACCAACGAGGACCCGCTGACCCCTTACTACTATACCCTACCCAAGATCCATAAAGAAATCAACCCACCACCGGGCCGCCCCATCGTGTCAGGGATCGAATCGGTCCTAGAACCACTCAGCAAGTTCTGTGATTTCTACCTACGTCCCTTGGTGAGCAAAACCCCATCCTATCTCAGGGACACCACAGAGGTACTCAATTTGAAAGAAAACGTTTCTGAATCAGGAACCATCGACCTGTTGGTCACCTTAGACGTGGAGGCTCTGTATACAAACATTCCCCAGGATGCAACCCTGGATGTACTAGAGTCAACCCTGCGGAATATCGAACCATGGCCTTATGAAACCCCGGTATCCTTCATTTGTGAATGCGCTTCCATAGCGCTAAAAGAAAATTTCTTTGCCTTCAAATCACAACTATACCATCAAGTACAGGGCACCAGTATGGGAAGCACCTTCGCTCCCAGCCTGGCCTGCCTTTACATGGCAGATTTCGAGGAGAAGCACATCCTTGGGGAATCTAATCCGTATCAACAGAACATCTTGATGTGGCGTCGCTCTATCGACGATATCATCCTATTCTGGAGAGGGGATGAGGAACTTTGCGTTACGTTCTGCGGTTGGATCAATACCCTGGACCCCTTCTTAAAATTTACAAGTACCAGGTCACGGGACAGCATCCCTTTCCTGGATTTGCTCATATCTCTGGACAACGGTTCCTTGCACACAACCAACTACAGGAAGCCCACAGACAGAAACAGTCTCCTCATATACGAGAGTCACCATCCTAAAGCACTGAGGAATAACTTACCAGTCGGACAATTCCTACGTCTCCGTAGGAATTGTGACACCATCACTGAGTTCGAAAAACAATCAGAGATTCTAACAGACATCTAAGGAAGCGTAACTACCCCAGTAACATCATACGCCAGGCACACAAGAGAGCAAGAAATAATTCGAGAGCTGCCCTCCTAGAAGTAAGGGATAAGCCCAAATCAGAAGCCATTACCTGTGTCACCACATTCACGCCAAGTTCCAACCAAATACAGAAAGTGGTTAGGAAACACTGGGACATTCTGAGGACCGGCACTTTTTCACCCGGTCCCCCCCCCACTGTTTGCATTTAAGCGCACGTAGAACCTGAGGGACCACCTAGTCCATACCCGTCCTAAAGCCCCGCTCACGAGACAACCCACTCTCTGGGCCTTACCACCTGTAGTAGGTCATTTCCCCTGCGGTTCCTGCACTGCCTGCGCTGACACCACAGCCTCAAAACAGATCGACCTTGGTCTAACCACACCCTGGCGACAAACAAGACACACTAACTGCAACACCAAGAATTGTGTCTACACCATTGTATGCCCTTGTGGCAAGAGGTATATCGGCATGACCACCAGGCAGGTCAAGATTAGAATTGGCGAGAACAAAAGTACAATACGACGTGAGAAAACTAACACCAAATTGCTCGCTCACTTCATGGAACTAAAACACACCGCTGACAGTATAAGGTGGACAGTTATCGACTCTAATCCTAGCTGGACCAACAGAACCCTCTTCAGACTGGAACAACGCTGGGTGCATAGACTAAGATGTGACACAGAGGGACTCAATGACGAAATTCCGTGGGCAGAATTAATGAATGAACTTTCTGATGCACTAAATTGTTGGTGTTATGAAAAGAATATGAGCAAAACAGAACCATACTGTCCCGCTATACCCAGCAGGATGTTGCTACTAGGGTGTCATCCCTGAGTACCTGGGGTCTGTATTACATACTGAACGCCATTGACCTTGATCCACCATTGAATTGGCACATACCATCATCCTTGACAATGGGATTGCCCCCCCCCCCCTTTTTTCTAGTACATATTCGTACACTACTATGGCGCTCCATCAGCACACAGCCACCAATTTCCTCTACTGTAAATTACAGTCCACGAGCTGATTGGCATTTATTATTTTTTATTTTTTATGTAAGATCATGAATCTTGCTTTATTCATTAATAAGACACCCCAGCTACAACACCTATCTTGATGACAGGTAGGCACACACGTTGTGTTATGATCCAATGTCATTCTCTATGACCCCATGCTAAGATGGCCGCCGCGTTTACACATCGCAGTAAGAGCCACTCAACCCTCCCTGAACACTCCCCATACGCAGCGCGTAATCGCGCCTGTACCCGCCCACTCATCCCGGTCGGGCAAGCTTTGGCGGAGGATATAAGCAGGCATACGCTAACCATTCCCCTCCGATTCCGGCACACTACTACGGAGGGGTAGGTCATTATCCCAACAGAGGCGAGCTAATGTGAGTACTATTCACCACGCGCCCCGATCATGATGGCATTTTTCGACCGAGTCCGTGGGCTCGATCGCGCATTCACTTTCAGGCACCATTTTTTACTATGCGCCTCTCTCGCTTCACAGAAACTCTGCCTTTTACCGAGAGCGTGCCGATGGAGCCCGATTTCCATAAAGAGGGGTAGGAATACTGGAATGTTTTTGTGTGCATATGTATGTTTGAAGTATGTGCGCCCCCTTTACATTTACGGGCAGCGCGCGAGTTATGTTTAGTTGTGTGCAGTCTACACCACAACGTCTCACTAATCCCCCCCACTATTTGAACCTCAGTCACTACAATGACCACTACAGTGCAGTGCACCGCTAGACCACCTGACCTTTAGCATGTGCTTTTCAGTCCAACCACGCTGATTACGGACCTCTCGATAACTAGCTTCGCATACCTCACTCGGCTTCATAGGGCCAGAACCATTTCTAGCAGGCAATGATGCATGTGGGAACTATAGGGTTTTCTATTAGAGACTTGACCTATACTGTTCCACCCCTGTGCACTATTGTCAACACCACCCTGTAGGATGTCTTTTTTTTTACTGTTGTTAAAACACCCAGGCATAAGATTACTATATACTTTAAAAAAAAAAATGTTTTTTTATTGCATACTTCACAATCAAACACAGCTTTTAGCCTACAACCCTGGGGCCGGCAGCATATCTTTATGAACAGGAATACACAGCTATTAAGCCAACAACCCCTAGGGGCAGGCAGCGATCTTGAACCAGTAACTCTGAAGAACAGTATGCGTGAGGGGAACTTAGAAAGCTACCCAAAAAGGAAAAAAAAAACAGAACATACTCCGCTTGCGTCGCTAAAGTGTCGATCCTTGTACATTAAGCTGTGAAAGGTCAGTTATACATCAGTGTACGGTGGAAGGCATAACCTATCCAGCATGTGTTGGCAAAACCCGCGTCCCCTGTATGCAAACACCACGTTGACCCTATAAGGGTAAGGGGGGGGGAAGTAGCCAAAGTGCACAACCACGTGACGTATCTTCAGCAGTGAGCACTACCAACCTTGGGCTAGACAGACGCAGTATGCACAGTGCCTACTAAGTCCACGGGCGACTCAGTATTAGTGTCCTCCGCTCTGGAAAGTAGAAATGTCTTGTAAAGTCCCCAGAAGTTCTTGGGTCTACTCCTGGGAGAAAGGAGCTCGCTAAAAGTCTCCGTTTGTGTGCTACAATAAAGCATATCGTGCGACCATTGTGCTATTGTGGGCAAGGGGCCTCTCGACCAACACATTGCAACACGCCGCTTAGCTATGAGGAGCCCCATGTCCACTAATCTACGTATTGGCTTAGGCAGCAGTTTAGAGTACCCCAACAGAGCCAAAAGCGGGTCCGGAGTCAACTCTGTCTCTACTATTTCCCCCAACTCCCGAAAGATAGACTCCCAGAATTTGCACACCCCTGGGCAGTGCCACGCAAGGTGGATAAAATCTGCCGGTGGTGCTCTGCATCTCTCACAAGCCAAGGTGTCCCTTAACCCATATCTTTGTAATCGCTCTGGGGTGTAGTAAACTCTGTTAACAAACTTGAAGTGTATTAATCTGTGTCTGCCGTGCAAGGAAACACGTTGAGTGCTGGTGCAGCAGTAAGTCCACGTGGAGTCATCAATAGTACTCTGCAAATCCCGTTGCCAGGCTAACCGAGCTCTAGTGAACTGGTGCGCTCTATGGGACATTGCTAATTTATATATATTCGTAACCATTTTTTGAGGCGACTTAGCTTTAATTACATACGACAATTCCAAAACTTCAGGAGGTTCCAAAAGTTCTTCTCCTAAAATGCCACCCAACGCCCTCCGCACTCTATGGAATTGAAACCGTTGTAACAGATTACTAGGAACCTCCGGGTCCGCCACCGCCTCCCAAGGCTTAGCTGTGCCATCTATAAACAAGTCTCCTGCCGTCAGTATCTTCAATGATTGCAGCGCGCGGACCACCCCTTTGTCTCTACACGGGGCCAACCAGCGATCCATTCAATGGGCATGGACGGGGCATATAGCAACGCCCCCGCCTGTAATTGCAACAAGTTATGCCATGCATGTCGGGTTGAGTTGACCGAGTCCAAAATCCCGGTCCTACGATCCACAGGTTCGAAAAGTGTAGCTGGGAGAGGGAGGGGTTCCGCAAAAAGTTTCTCCATACGGAGAAACGGAATATCAGGCGGGCCATGTATCCAATAGTATGCTAGAGCTCCCTGCGCCGCTCTATAATACAAGTTTAAATCGGGCGCCCCCAGTCCCCCCAAATGATATGGTAGTGTCAGTGTCTGCCAACTCACCCTAGCCTGCTTGCCGGCCCATGCCAATTTAATTAATAATGTGTTGACTCTCTGAAAGAAAGAGCAGGGCAAAACCAAGGGTATGTTAGCAAAAAGAAACAAGAAACGGGGCAGGACAACCTTCTTCATGATTGATATTCTACCAAGTAAGGACAGTGGCAGTCTGGTCCAGGTTTCAACATCATCCTCCAGTCTGCTGAGCCATAGTTTTCCCTGAATACAGTCTCCGAGTCCGTGTGAATACGGATACCAAGATAACTAATCGCTTCGGTGGACCACTGTAGAGGGTAATCCGGCTCAAAGGGATGCGTGATTGGGGTAAGTGGGAAAAATATTGATTTGGACCAATTGACACGCAGGCCCGAAAGCGCATCGAAGTGTACCACTTCCCGTAGCACTGAGGAGAGGTTATCTTCTGGCTCATAGACATATAATAAAGTGTCGTCAGCGTAGGTAGAAACAATAATCTTATAAGTTGGGTAGCAGACACCTTTGTGGCCGTGATATACCCTTAAAGCGCACGCAAGGGGCTCCGCCACCAAGGCATATAAGATTGGGGACAACGGGCATCCCTGCCTCGTCCCTCTGCTGATCGTGATAGCTTCGGTCACTAAGTCGCCAATTTTGATACGAGCCGTAGGGGAGTTATATAATACCCCAATCAGTTGAAGGAAGACGGGGCACAGTCCCATCCTGGTTAAGACATGTCGCATGAAAGGCCATTCTACAGAATCGAAGGCTTTCTCCATGTCGAGGAAAATCGCGACCCCCCTAGAGTCTGGATTAGTATGCTGAATGGCACCGAACACCGTGCGGAGATTGTAGGTGAGGTTCCTATCCGGAATAAACCCCGCCTGTTCCGGGGCCACCAGTACTGGCGCCAGAGGTACGAGCCGATTGGCAAGGATCTTAGCAAACAACTTGGTATCGACATTAAGCAGGGACAGAGGACGGTATGAGCCACACTCGTCCAATGGCTTATCCGGCTTAGGGATGGCGGCAATCATCGCCTCTCTCATCGTCGGTGGCATCGTGCCCGATGCGCACATATCGTCAAAAAGTGTTGAAAGATGCGGGAGCAGTAAATCAAGAAAGCTTTTGTAAAAGCCGACAGTAAGGCCATCTGATCCCGGAGCGCTCGTGGCCTTCATGCTAGTCAGGGCCAAGATTATCTCATCTTTTCAATCGGTCGCATAAGAAATTCACGGTGGGAGTTATCGAGAAAAGGCAGTTGAATATGCTCTAGATAGTGAAGTATTTCTTCCTCCGATCCGGACGATCGTGCCGAGTATAATTCCGAGTAGAATTGTCTGAACCTGTCAGCTATATCCACCTCTTCCGTTAAAATCTCACCATCGGCCACCTTAAGTTCTGAGACCTGCGTTCTACCTCGTTTGGCCTTCAATATTCGTGCTAAGACAGAACCGGGCCTATCCCCTTCACCGTACACTCGGGCCGTGGCGTATTTACCTAAGTGTTTAACTTCACTGTCCGCTGTGTCCTGATACTCTCCCAGAAGCTCTCTGATTTCACGCATGGTCTCCTCATCATTACACTCCAGCTGGCGTCGTTCACGGATAGTCCGCTTACGCTCAAGATCCGCCAGTCTCTGTCGGATAGAGCGCAGTACACCCGAGTGTTTTGCCATGGCCACTCCCCGGATGTAGACCTTAAAGGTCTCCCAGATCACCTGAAAGCTATCCACGGAACCCACATTCACCGTAAAGAAAGTGTCAATGGCTTCAGCTATACCTTCTCTAAAGAGATGGGTCCAATAAGGAATAGGGCGGGAACCGCCAGGTGAACGGCGGGACAGCCTTCCCCGGCACGCTCAGCACCAGCAGTAAGGGAGAATGATCCGATAGTGTACGAGGTAGTATCTTGCATTCCCGGATGCCACACAAAAGCTGGGAAGATATCAACCAATAATCTATACGAGTGTGCAAATTATGATAGGCTGAGAAATGCGTGAAACCCCCCTTTTCCGGGTACCTCGATCTCCAGACATCGCACAGATCCATGCCCAACAGCACACTCTCAAGAGCCTTGGCTGCCGCCGAAGGGCGCCTCGCCGGTCCCCCCGACCTGTCTAAATACGGGTTCCGGACAAGGTTAAAGTCCCCCCCCCCCCCCCCCAGGAAGCGCGACTCCGGGTACCTATAGAGAGCACTAGCAAGGTTACTATAAAACTCCGGGCAATCATAATTGGGGCCATAGACATTTACCACAATGAAGTTAGTTCCTTTCCCTTGACACCTGGAGAGTACAAACCGACCCACGCTGTCTGAATCTAGTTGTACCATTGTAATAGCCGACCTAGGGTTCACCCACGTCAGCACCCCTCTAACATGCGTCGTGAAGCCTGATGCGTTAATGTTGCCTAGTAGACCTCTACTGCGTAGCAATGGACTGGACAGGGGCAGATGCGTTTCCTGTAGCAGGGCTACATCAATATTATGCCTGTGTAGATAATGCAGCACCCTGCGCAGCTTCCGGTGATCGTTAAGCCCTCGTACGTTCCATGTAAGAGCTCGCAGTGTGCCTAGGGTCTCTAACGTGTGTGCATCACCGTGTCCCGCCACCATGTGAAATGTATCGCATTGTATGACCCGACCCACACCACAGAGAACTAGTATTCACATCTTGTACATTTAGGCGCAAAGCTTCGTATAACTTTAACAACAACAGTTTCCCCTTCAGCAGTCCCCCCCCACCCACATCAGACCTCCCCCAACTTGGTCGTGCTTCATCCCTCAAAACACTCACCCACCCCCCTCCACCCACCCAGAGACCAAATCTTCACTCCCTAGTGTGCTTCACTCGGGGGCAGATGTTGCTCGCGGTGCAATATACAGCTGTAAAAACACTGTTAACAGGTCACCCCCACGCATCGTCATAGAAAGAGTGTACAGTTTCACAGACCAAATAAATGCAGGCCATAATGTACAAACTGCTCAAGCCTGGCCATAGGTCCCCTTCGTCTAAGTCACATAGTTTCGCAGATCCACGTCCGCGACTGAAAGAAAGACCATCCTGTTCGTTGCCAAACCTACGCACTCCCGCTCCCTCCCTTGGCTCTCCCCGACACTAAGCAACATCCAACCCCATGGGCCAACTGTCCGTTCCATGAGGCGTTTGGGTTAACATTCCAGAGTTACTCCCCCCCACGCCAGGCGTATCCATGAACCCTACCCCCTTGCTGTCATCATCTTGATCAGACATTTAACCACCCGCATGACCACATCACACATGCCGGAAGACCATACTTATTGTCCATTCGCAGTCAGCTCCCTCAGTCCTGATCGTCGAGTGAGCCCCCAGTCACCTCAGTCACCAGTTGTTGCTCCGGACTATGGCGCTGCTCCTTGGTCCAGCCTTTTAGGGCTTTTTGTAAGGCTTGAGGATCCGTGAAAATATGGGAGCGTCCCGGTCTATTGACCCGGAGTTTCGCAGGGTACAGCATAGCGTAGTCAATGCCCAAGTCACGGAGTTGCTTTTTCATGGGAACAAACTGGCGACGAGCTTCCTGCACCCGAATAGTGAAATCTGGGCACAAAGATATTTCAGAGCCTTCGTACTGTAACAAGCGTTTCTCCCTTGCCACTCTCAGTGCTGCATCCCTGTCCCGGTAGTTGAGCAATTTAGCGATGATAGGACGAGGCGGCGCTCCCAGAGATGGGCGAGGTCCTAAAGATCGGTGCGCTCTCTCCACCACGAACATGGCAGAGAAAACTCCTTCACCCAGTAGTGTGATCAGCAGGTTTTCAACAAAGTGTTCCATGTTTCCAGTGGGTGTGGTCTCCGGCAGACCAGTGATCCTGAGGTTACAGCGGCGGGAACGTGCTTCCAAATCCTCCGTTTTGTCTTGGAGAATTCGCAGGACTCTCCCCAGTTGCTTATGCTCTGTGTCTAATGTGGTGTGCGCTTCCTCCACCTCCGTTAATCTCCGCTCGGTCATGTCCAATCTTTCCGCATGTTTGTCTAAGCGCTCCGCCATTCTGTCCATGCGGTAGGAAAGGGCATCCATCTTGGTGCCCAGAGAGTTGATCCTGCTTTGCAAGTTCTTCTCCATAGCCACCAGCATCTCGCGGAGATCTGGACTGGGGTCTTCTGGTGTGGTTCTACCCTGCATCCGCTCCACCCCCTCCGTTGTGGCGTCGTGCGATTTCGACCGTTTCTGTTCGAAGGAGAGTTTGGGTTGAGCCCTGTCCACCTTACTCATGCCGACTTGCAGTGGGGACTCACCGAGCCGGGGACCACAGCGTAGCAGGCCCAAGATCTCTCAAACCAGGCACCAGATGCAGCAAAAGGGCTCACCCAAATCCACCGGGCCGTAGCCCAGGCAGGCGAGGTCCAGGGCAGGTCCCCCCACCGAGTAATACTGGTGTCTTGCGTCCCTCTGCTGATGTTAGACTGCGAGGCAGTGCAACAGTGCGCAAATCCGCTCCTCGATCCAGGCCGCAGATGACAGACAATCTGGGGGTGTCCCAGCCTCCAGCAACTAAACCTCAGCAACCATCCAGGTGGCACTCCGGTGTTATGGGCAGCCCAGCTGGTCTTCACTCCCCAATTTGTCTCAACACTACAGAGGGCCACTTGGGACCACGATAAACCAGGACCAGGGGTAGAAGCCGAGGACGACCGCTACTGCTAGTTTCTGTGAAGCACTCTGCCCTTTCTCAACTCCAGCACAGCAGCGCAGGGTTCATGCTCCAGCGCAGTCGCTCCCGGGCAGCCAGAACCACTCCAAGTCCCCGCGACAATTCCCGCTGGTCAGCCTCTGCCTGACTTTCCCTAGAGGTGGGGTCCAAGCTGGCATTCGCGCTTTGGGCCGGTATTCACAAGGCCCGTCCGCCGCCTGTAGAGGCCCGCAGCCAGAGCGCCGAGGACGAAACCCACACGGACAGCAGGCAAGCCGAAACTGGGGGGAGTCCGCGCTGTCTGATTTTAAGGGCTCACTTCAAAGGCAGCACACCTCGTTGGCACTGAGGCAGCTTCCCGGGCTCTGTGGGAGGAGAAAGCGGGGGGTTCCCAGGTGGAGCGCGCACGTCACCCTCCGCTATCTGCCAGAGATCAGACGGCCGGTCCCGGTGTCTCGGTCCACCCCCCGCCGCACTCCTTACTCTTTACGGGCGACGAGGCGCACCTCGGCGGCGTCGCCGTGCAGTCAGGCTCCAAAAGGGGGGGGGAGAGAGGCCCAAGTCACGGAGGCAGCCTCGGGGGCTGAGGCAGCAACTCAGCGCACCACTGCACAGCCGCTCGACGCGTACCAGCCACGGCCGCTGCAGCGCACTACAGCTCGGGGATCCTGGCCTAACGAGGCCGGTGACGACCAAGTCGGGTATCTACGTTTGTGGTGATCGGAACAGAGCCGGAATACAATCCTCCGGAGCCCGGCTCGTTCCGACTTTCCGAGCTCAGCTTTGGCAGTATCGGGCACTGGGAAACTGTCGGATTCCTGGTGAAGAGTGCAACGATGCTACGGAGCTCAAGGCTCAAGCGGCCATCTTGGTCGCGAGCAAGCTCCGCCCCCTGAGATTACTTTATACTTACCTTGTGTGCATGCAATAGTGGCCAAGCACACCACATGGAAGTAATGATTGCCCTTCATCTTGAAATATTTTAACATCTGTGTATATATCTGTGTGTCTCTCTCTATTTTTGTTTTATTAGGTTGGGGATAGGCACCTACATTGAGAGTTCCTATCAGCGCAAGGACGCTCACACTCCTTAAGAATAAGACATCACAGGTTTCTTTCTTCCTGGAACCTGTTGTCTTTTTGTCTATTTCACTTGTATTTCGGTCCTGACGAAGCACCCCAGGATCCCTTAAGGACCATCGAAGAGCGCGAAACATGTTGACCTTCTTTTATGTATGATTTACTCACCTTAGCACCCATTCTGAGAGCAGCGGTTAGTCGTACATCCGGCCTCTATATTTGTTTTTGAGAGAAGCTCCAGGATTCACACCCTTTTAACTTACCACTCGGACCCCGAATAAATAGAGGTTCCGGGTACCGTTTGGTAATTTTAACTCACCCACTCACCCACCTTCCTAGGCCCACACACCCACATGCATAACTGCGGCGTCTCCTTAAAAGAACTCCGCCAAAGAGCCCTCTCGCGGGGCCCGTGAGGGACTGCAGAGCCACCCCCACGAGGAGCAACGCCCGATGATGAAGCATGACACCCGCAAGGGTGTGTGAGGGCACTACATCTAAAAGGAGGGATTCCCCCCATCATTACTTATAAAACCCAACCGTCTTAGAGTCTGACCACCAGTTTTGATTCCTTCTCACCAACCATAATTTGGTTGATACTTGCATGAGAACTTAGGAACAGTCACCCCCCAGTGTAGACACGTTGTTCTTTGGGAGCGCGGGTACTGGACCTCTTCTTTTTCCAAATAGCTCCCGGTCCCCAATTCTTTTTGTGTGACAATTTATTGTTCCCCAGCAAGTGTCTATATGACAATGGGTCCTAATGTGGTTAGTACCAAGCAGTGTTTGTCCAAAGATGCGCCCCTCCCTGCTGAATTCAAGGATGTGCCGCCCACGTTGTGGGCTACAGGTTATACGGACGTAGGGCTGTTGCAGATACCTCCAGTCTCTATTAAGATCAAAGACAATGCTGTTTTGCCTCGTATTCCTCAGATTATACAGGACCTGATTAAGTCAGGGGTTGTTGAAGAGACGACTGCGAACATGTGTAATAGTCCTATCCATCCCATTCTTAAGAGGGCACCCTCGGGCTCCTCTGATGACCATCCTGATGTCTATCGTTTTGTGATTGATTTGCGTGAGGTTAATAAGATTGTGGTCCCTCAGTTCCCAGTGGTCCCCGACATCACTGCCCTTCTGACAATGATTCCTTCCTCTGCCAAATTCTTTTCTGTTATCGATTTGAAAAATGCATTCTTTAGCATTCCGATCCATCCAGATAGCAGGCATCTATTTGGATTTGCCCTAGCCAGCAGAAGCTTTAGATTCTGTTGGGCTCCTCAGGGCTATACTGAAAGTCCTAGCATATATAGCTCACTTTGCCACTGGATTCAAGCAAGCCTGGCTGATGACGGCTGAATGGCCAGAAACCGGTCCCAGGATGCTTGTTTCTGGTCCAGGGAAGACATGGCTTGGCGGTTCGGGCTGGACTGTTCCCATGAGGCACAGGGTCAGACTGATTTGCATATGGCCATGTCTGAACTGGGGTGGTGGAGTGAGCTAAAGAATGATGATGGATTAAACCCAGATCAGTTGACTGGGGGTGAGTGTTTGATTAGCTCAAGCGCTCCGTCCATCATCCCCTTTGGTATCGCTTTGTTCGCCCTAAGTTGGCAGGGTATGCCCAGACGTGGGTCCCTTGCTCACTTTGCCACTGGATTCAAGCAAGCCCGGCTGATGACGGCTGAATGGCCAGAAACCGGTCCCAGGATGCTTGTTTCTGGTCCAGGGAAGACATGGCTTGGCGGTTCGGGCTGGACTGTTCCCATGAGGTACAGGGTCAGACTGATTTGCATATGGCCATGTCTGAACTGGGGTGGTGGAGTGAGCTAAAGAATGATGATGGATTAAACCCAGATCAGTTGACTGGGGGTGAGTGTTTGATTAGCTCAAGCGCTCCGTCCATCATCCCCTTTGGTATCGCTTTGTTCGCCCCTAAGTTGGCAGGGTATGCCCAGACGTGGGTCCCTTGCTCACTTTGCCACTGGATTCAAGCAAGCCTGGCTGATGACGGCTGAATGGCCAGAAACCGGTCCCAGGATGCTTGTTTCTGGTCCAGGGAAGACATGGCTTGGCGGTTCGGGCTGGACTGTTCCCATGAGGCACAGGGTCAGACTGATTTGCATATGGCCATGTCTGAACTGGGGTGGTGGAGTGAGCTAAAGAATGATGATGGATTAAACCCAGATCAGTTGACTGGGGGTGAGTGTTTGATTAGCTCAAGCGCTCCGTCCATCATCCCCTTTGGTATCGCTTTGTTCGCCCTAAGTTGGCAGGGTATGCCCAGACGTGGGTCCCTTGCTCACTTTGCCACTGGATTCAAGCAAGCCTGGCTGATGACGGCTGAATGGCCAGAAACCGGTCCCAGGATGCTTGTTTCTGGTCCAGGGAAGACATGGCTTGGCGGTTCGGGCTGGACTGTTCCCATGAGGCACAGGGTCAGACTGATTTGCATATGGCCATGTCTGAACTGGGGTGGTGGAGTGAGCTAAAGAATGATGATGGATTAAACCCAGATCAGTTGACTGGGGGTGAGTGTTTGATTAGCTCAAGCGCTCCGTCCATCATCCCCTTTGGTATCGCTTTGTTCGCCCTAAGTTGGCAGGGTATGCCCAGACGTGGGTCCCTTGCTCACTTTGCCACTGGATTCAAGCAAGCCTGGCTGATGACGGCTGAATGGCCAGAAACCGGTCCCAGGATGCTTGTTTCTGGTCCAGGGAAGACATGGCTTGGAGGTTCGGGCTGGACTGTTCCCATGAGGCACAGGGTCAGACTGATTTGCATATGGCCATGTCTGAACTGGGGTGGTGGAGTGAGCTAAAGAATGATGATGGATTAAACCCAGATCAGTTGACTGGGGGTGAGTGTTTGATTAGCTCAAGCGCTCCGTCCATCATCCCCTTTGGTATCGCTTTGTTCGCCCTAAGTTGGCAGGGTATGCCCAGACGTGGGTCCCTTGCTCACTTTGCCACTGGATTCAAGCAAGCCTGGCTGATGACGGCTGAATGGCCAGAAACCGGTCCCAGGATGCTTGTTTCTGGTCCAGGGAAGACATGGCTTGGCGGTTCGGGCTGGACTGTTCCCATGAGGCACAGGGTCAGACTGATTTGCATATGGCCATGTCTGAACTGGGGTGGTGGAGTGAGCTAAAGAATGATGATGGATTAAACCCAGATCAGTTGACTGGGGGTGAGTGTTTGATTAGCTCAAGCGCTCCGTCCATCATCCCCTTTGGTATCGAGGTGTTTGTATTGGAAACATCCAAAGGGTGTAATAAAGGCTGTGATTTTCCTTGACTTTTCTGATAGTAAAATCTGGTGATATGCATTTGAGAGATCAATGGTTGAAAACCACAAAGCTCCTTTAAGAGAAGAAACCATTTCTGTTATTTTAGGCAAAGGAAAACGATCAATCAATATGTTATTGTTAACATAGCGTAAGTCAACACATAAACTGATTTTCCATTGCTCCGTCGGGCTACTACAACTGGAGAAATCCAATCTGAACTCTCTACAGGTTCAATCACATCCATGTTTTTTAGTCTTTCAAGTTCCTTGGAGACCTCATCTCGTATAATAATAGGTATCATCCTCATCTTATGTATTTTAGGGTTTGCATCCTGTTTAAGAACAATTTCATGCTCAAAACCTTCTAAAGTGCCTAATTATTCTTTAAAAACATTAGGAAATTTATTTTCCAAATCTTTACCCATTGAAATGCCTTCATCCATGAGTAACACTTTTTCAACGCTATTAGGGTCTAAAATAATATGTAGGTTCCCTTGGTCATGCCAACCTAAAACTGATGGTCCGTTCTTAGCTACATACAATTTTCCTCTTGCACGTCTGCCTTTAAATGCAAAGGATAACCATCTGCAACCAATGATGTCTATTCTCTCACCAGTAAAGCTTTCCGGATTGATATCAGAAGGCGATAAGTATTCTCCAATTTTCTCTTTGAATTTTTCTCTCCATACTTCTTCATTCACGATAGTAAATGGTGAGCCAGAATCTGCATACATTTTTATCCTAACGCCACCAATAGACATATTGCATTCGGGTTTCCCTTTAGTATTGTTGTCATCAATATTGAGTACCAATCTTTTCTTCTCAGAGAGGTTTAAAACACTTCCACGTTTATCATTATCCTCCTCTTCCTCACTACTGCTACAACTTTGAATATCATGAACACATTTCACTTTAAAATTCTTTTTACGCCAAACTTTTGAATAATGTCCAACCACACCACAATTCATGCATTTTTGTCTGATAGCAGGACATGACTTACTGTATGCTAAATGGTCTTTACTACCACAGCGATAGCATTTCCAATCTGATTTATTAGATTTCCAATCTGTGTTACTTGTTTTCCCTTTTTGCTCATATTTCTTTTTATGATCAAATTTACGATCATTGACTTTGCACACACATGAGTCTTCCTTCTCTGGATGTTGCAATTCAGTTGCACATCTTCCAGACATTTCAGCTTTCCGTACTATATTAACTACCTCTTCTAGAGGTGAATCCCCATTAATCCACAAACGATCTTGAATGGTATTATTATTACTATGCATCACTAGTTGATCTCTTATAAAATCATCGTGGTTTGTTCCAAATTTGCAATCTATGGCAAGCTTTTTAAGTTCAGCAACATAATCGTCTACTGCCTCCCCTTTGAGTTGTTTACGTTGAAAAAATTTGTACCTAGTGATACCAATGCAAACTTTAGGTGTGAAATATTTGTCTAGATCTTGTAAAGCAACTAAAAATGCATTTGCATCACCACTAACAGTACTTTTAGGCATTCTGTTAAAAGTCTTTAATCCTATTGGGCCTAAAGACAGTAAAAGGATTCTTTTCTTTTGTTCAGCTGACATTTTTTTATTTTCATCTATTGCTGCAATGTAATTTTCAAAATATTCCTTCCATTCAGACCATTTCATTGTAGGTTCACGACCAGTTACCCAAAAACTGTGAGGAGGATTAATTGTAAACTTCTGTTGAGCCATTATAGGTTTGTAACTTTTTTTTAAAATTTCCTATAAAAATTATAGCTCCACTTTTTAATTTGTTATTGCTCTTAAGAAGCGAAATGTAAAATCGATTAATTTGTATACTATTATAATAATTCCCACCTGTTTCCTGAGCTTAAAATGGATCTTTCTGTTATTTTCGTATTGTTTTCGTGTAGCAGACACCGGCTTTCTTTATCTGCGTAATGAAGCAGGCTCAGGTGAAACTGACTGAAAACAAAAATGGCTTCTCTCAAGGTCACGTTGCGTGACCTTTGCGTCTCTCACGTTGCGTGCGCATGTAACTAGAACACTCTGGTGTTCAGCGCACGATCAGAATGACTCGCGTCATTGCATGCTGGCATTCGAATGCAAGACGTGCGAGCCGCTCGAATCCCGCACCGCGTTGAAAGATGCAGGATCACACCAACTCCCAATGGGACATTGAAACACAGCGGATCGAAAATCCCACGCTGTACAAGGTAAAAATAAGCTTCCTTCAGGAAGATTTTACCTGAATTTAGAGCCTTCTTTTCCAAACGTTGAAAATACTTCTCACTTGTAAATCCGTTAGTTTAAAATTTTTCGTATAATTCCTTCCTCCTGGAGTTAACATCTGCAGTTAAGGTTCAGTCCTCCAGCTCGTCGCCACAAATTGTAGTATAATTGTAGTATATCTCCAGACAAGGATGATAGAATATAAGCTTCTTTATTTCTGCACACAGGAAACAGGTGTGTCTCTTCCAGCAGCAATAACAGTACTGACTGGAATACTAACATCACCTGGCAACATTACAATACATTCCATTACTGTGGCAACTTACAATACATTCCAATACCTCAATGAGTTCTAATAAAGAATACAGATATAACAGGGGGTAATGTAAAAGGGTGAGGGGAGGGAGAATTTAGCGGAGCATAGGCATAAGGATAGACAAAGCAAGCAGGTGGAGAGGAATTCAGGGGAGAGAGGAAGGGAAAGGGGAGGTAGCCAAAGAATGAAGGAGGGAAGCGGAGGTGGAGGTGGAGGGGGTAGAGGACACAGCGTGGAGACGGGGAAAGTAACTGTGTCTGACGTCCGGTTGGGTGGGACAGGGATCATTCTCAGTCCTCAGTTATGTGTGATTCCCATTTTCACGGTGGACTCTCTCAGCGGGGTCGCTGAGACTCCAGGGCATAAGATGCAGGATCCCTCCCCAACAAGGGGAGAGGAGTGCTTTGGTCACTGGCACACTCTGAGGAATGAAGGAGGGAAGAGGTGGGGGAGGCGATGGGAAACCCAGCAGGAACACAGTGTCCGACGTCCGGCAGGGTAGGAGACGGCACCCAGTGGTAAGGGGATCAGTCCCAGTCCTCCACTAAGTGTGTCACCCTTGTCACTGTGGACTCTCTCAGAGGGGTCTCTGAGACTCCAGGGCGAAGAAGCTGGATCCATCCCCAACAAGGGGAGTAGGAGTGCTTTGGACAAGGGCATAGTTGTGGGGGCCATTTAAGGGAGTCAAGCTGGTAGAGAAAGGCTCTCCCTGTAAAAGGGTCTAATGGTATTGCCTCTTCCCACTTGGCTAGCGCCACGTTGACAAAGCACCAAATCGCCAGGCTGGAAGGAGGAGCTCCGTGTTGCTCGTATAGTCGCCATTTTAAGGACCGGCAACCCGCTTTCAACGAACAGCCTCAGAGCCCCTAATGAAGTAAAAAAAATGCGGCAAATACCTAATCGGGAGTGCGTCCGGTTGGATTAAGGTTAGTTCCTTGTGTGGTTCCAGTGTTATACTTTGATGGCGCCGCCTTCGACCGCAGCCGCCATCTTAGGGTGAGGCATTGAGCTTTTGTTGCCTCTCTCCCCTCTGGAGCGTGCTGCCAGCCGCAGGCCCGGTATCAACACGCGGGCAGTCATCAGGGGGCCCTGTATGTAAAATGAAGAAGATGGTACTGGGAAACTATCTAGTACGATTTTTAGGAGACTATACCCTTTGATTTATCAGAACAACAAAATGTTGCTCAGAGGTGGGAGAAATGGACAAGAAGGTTTGAATATTTTTTAAAGGCAACATGCAAAAACTACACTGATGAGCAGGCAAAAGATCTCTTGCTTAATCTTGTAGGAGATGATGTAGAAGATGTAATTGTTACGTTTCCAGAACAAGAGCGAAATACCTACAAAAGGCTTATGACATGCTTAAATTATAAGTTTGACCCTCAAATGAATTTAGATTTTAAGAGGTATAATTTTAATATGGCATGTCAAAAAGAAGACGAGACAATGGATGATTTTGTCACAAGACAAAAAAAATATGTAACATTCTGTGAATTCAATAGGTTTAGTAATGAAGAAGCCATTAGGTTAAGAGTAATACAAGGTTGTAATTCAGTAAAGTTCAGGAAAACGCTCCTAGAAAAAACATATGACCTACAAGAAATTCTATCTATGGCTAGAACAGAAATGCGGGCTCAAAAACATGCCACGCACATGGGAGAAGGAAGAGTGAAAACTCTAGAGCAAGTGAGACAAATGTCAGGAAAAATAAGTAATGAAAGGAAGATGGAAATAAAATACAAGGAAAATAAACTGTGATAGGTGTGGATTTCAACTTCCACGTCAATGGTCCTATCCAGCAATGGGACAACAATGCAAGGAATGTGGAAGATACAATCATTTTGCAAGTGTATGCAGATTCAAGAAGGAGAAGAAAGAAAATTGGATGAGGAAAGAAACTGGAAACAAGCAAACTAATCTAGATGAAAAAAAGAAAACTGGAAGCATAACACATATAAGACAAATGGAGGAAGTTGAGAGAGACTCTGAGGAAGAATTTGAACAATGTGAAAGATTATATATGATGCAAGAAGGAAATGAAGTTCAGCAACTTAATATGTTAAAGAAAGAAAATATCCAGAAGACCACGTCAGTTGATCTAATAGTAGGTTCCCAAAAAGTACAGTTTCTACTTGATAGTGGAGCGACATGCAACATCATGTCCATAAGTGAATATGCGAAAATGACTGAGCAACCACTTCTGAGCCCTTCAAACGTGGGTGTTTTTCAATGGGGAGCTAAACATCCTGTTTCCTGTCTAGGAAAATTTGAGGAAATACTAAAGTATGGAGATATAGTTACCAAAGAAGAAATACATGTTTTGCAGGACCATGTTTGCTAAGCAATGTAACTGCTCAATTCATGGGATTGTTAGCAGTGACTTAATATAACAACAGATCATCCAGTTTTGAGGAAATATCCAAAGTTATTTAATGGATTAGGCAAACTAAAGGATAAAGCAATTACATTACACATAAATGAAACAGTAAAACCCATAGCGCAAACACACAGAAGAGTTCCAGTTCACATGCAAGCAAAAGTAGAGGAAGAAATAAAGTTATTGCTTGAGCAGGACTTAATTGAAGAAGTAACAGGTCCAACGCCATGGGTGTCGCCCATTGTAATCGTTCCAAAAAAAGACACTGAAGATATCAGGATTTGTTTGGACATGAGAATTCCAAACACTGCCATTGTAAGAGATAGATATCCAGATCCTCATCTAAATGATATGATCAGCAGCATCAATGGGGCTGTTGTGTTTTCAAAACTTGACTTATGTAAAGGATATCATCAATTAGAAATTGACAATCAGTCAAGATATATCACAACGTTCTCTACACATATGGAACTGTTTAGATATAAACAACAACATTTTGGGATATGTTCAGCTGCTGAGATTTTCAAGAAATTATTAAAAAAACATCATAAGACCTGTACACAATAGCATGAAATATAGTGATGATATTTTAGTCTTTGGCAAAACCCAAGAAGAGCACGATCAGGCCCTGGATGGAGTATGCCAACAACTTCTCAAAGCTGGATTCACTCTCAATTTAAAGAAATGTGAAATAAATAAAACTGAGTTAACATTTTATGGACATATATTTTCTCGTGAAGGAATGAGGCCAGACCCTATAAAAGTAACAGCTTTGAATGCAATACAAAGACTTAAAGATATAAAAGACTTGTGTTCATTTTTGGGAATGGCTAGTTATTGTACAAGATATGTTAATCATTTTGCAACTTTGAGCTCACCGCTCAGGGAGTTGACGAAAAATGTCAGAAATTTCACTGGAATGATGATTGTGAACATGCATTCAAAGAAATAAAACTACAAATATCAATGGCCACAAATTTAAAATATTTTCACCCAAATCTGTGTACGGAATTGGTGGTAGATGCTAGCCCTGTAGGATTAGGTGCAATCTTGGTACAGCTTAAGCCTGGAAGAGAAACTCCTAGATATGTAGTTTCTCATGCAAGTAAAAGTCTCTCTGATGTTGAACAAAGATATTCTTAGCCTGAAAAGGAATATTTGGCGGTTGTTTGGGCATGTGAACATTATCATGATTTCATATATGAAAACCATTTGTGATAATAACAGATCACCAAGCTCTTATTTCCATTTTGGGGACTCTGAAAATAAAAATGCTGCCTAGAATTGAAAGATGGGGAATGAGATTGATGGATTATGATTTAAGAATTATTCACAAACGCGGAAAAGAATATAATCCGGCAGATTATTTGTCCAGACACCCATTCCACTCACAGATAGATCAGCGATTAGAGGCAGAAGAATATATCTGTTTTATAATCAAATCAGTGGTACCAGGAATCATTACAGAGACAGAATTAATTGAGGCTACGCGTATGGATGACAATATCCAAGAAGTAACAAAGATTATATGTGAAAAGAATTGGAGACTGATAAATAGTGCTAGTCATTTTAAGTCAAGCACAAGGAAACAAGATATACAAGCATTCAAAAACATACAATCTGAACTGTCAGTGGCTTCTTCTGGAATACTTCTAAGAGGAAATAAATTATTCATTCCACTTTGTTTACAATGACAAGTTATTGACTTAGCACACGAAACTCACCAGGGTATCTCTGCCACAAAGAATTTTTTAAGGGAAAAGTTTTGGTTTCCAAGGCTGGATCAGCAAGTAGAAGAAGTAGTTCAGCCTTGTCACTATGCCAATGTACTTCTAGAGAAAGAGGAATGGAAGGATTACACATGTCAGAGGTGCCAGATGCTGTGTTGGCTAATGTAGCAGCAGATTTTTATGGACCACTAGACTCAGGACACTATCTATTAGCTATAATAGATGAGTATTCATGTTTTCTTATTGTAAAAGTGGTATCATCAACATCAGTAGTACTTCCAGTTCTAGATGAAATACTTTCCACATGGGGATACCTAATGTTTTAAAAACCGATAATGAACTGCCGTTTAGTGGGAGTGAGTTTCAAAAATGTATGAACTATTTAGGAATTGTGCATCAGAAAATAACTCCAATGTAGCCCCAAGCTAATGGAATGGTAAAAAGATTGATGGGCACGATTAAGAAGGCCATGCAAAGAGCAAAACTGTCACAGATATCAATAAATCAAGCTTTGTGTCAAGTTTTATGAGATTACAGAAACACTCCACACACATCAACTGGAAAGTGTCCTTCAGAATTAATGTTTGGTCAATCAAGACAAACGTGTCTACCACACTTACCACCAGATCCGCCGAAAGATCATATAGAAATATTACAAAAAGACAAAGAAGCAAAGGATAAAATGAAATATTATGCAGAAAATAGAAGAAAATATCGGAACCAAGAATATCAAATAGGTGGTTTGGTACAGGTTCGTCAACAACAGGTAAAAAAATCACAAAGCAGATTTCACCCAGTGCCAATGGAGATAATAAAAGTTAATGGAACAGCACTAACAGCAAAGAATGATGACAAAACAGTAACAAGGAATAAGACATTTTTCAAAAAAGTCAATCCAAATATTGAACATGAAGGTGTTCAACAAGATAGACAAGTAACTAGAAAATCTGAAAGACTTTTAAAGAAACCTAAATGCTTAATTGAACATTGCTGAGTTTGTTTTACTTTTTCTCTTATTGTTCTTTTTTATTTGTTTTCTTTATTTAAAAGCTGGGGAGGGGGGAGAAATGTGATGATGTAACATAATGTAGAATGGTAAGAGGATTCTGGAATGAAACGTAGGGCTGGGTTCTCAAGTTAGCACAAGTCCGTTGGAGCAGGAGCACGAAGCAGATAAATAAAGGAGATGTAAATCAATGCCCTCGTTTATCATGTTCATCTTTATCATACATACCTTTCCCTTGCAAGTGTCGGAGTCATCCATCCAGTTTCAAAGTCGCTAGACAAAGGTAGCAAGCGCATATCTGGTCTTAAAGGCAACCTTTGAGAAAACACAATAAGCAATTTTGGTGCAACACCTACACCAACTAGAAAATGTTATAACCATATTGAAATGAGCACGAAAAGTTTTGGATAGGAGAAGTTGAAGGCAAGTTGCAAAATTATTCAAACTACTTAATGATCGTTAATTTTGTAAAACTTTGCTTGTGTAATAAAATATTTGCAGCCCCTTAGTGATGTCACTGCAAGACATCATCATCATGTGCGCCTCTGTCGAGAGTGGGCCATGCTGTCCTTCGCGCTCATTAGGAGTGGCCTTTTAATTCCAATGTGATCAGTAACAGCAGTTACCAGTTACCGATCAATCTTTTGAATTTTATTTCTAACAATATAATTAGACTTCCATGACCCTGATTGCTACACTATGAGTACTTTCCTCACACACACAGTGAGGCTGAAAACATTTGGAGCGATAAAATAGAAATTCAATGTCTAAAATTCATTGCAGTGATTCTTTATATTCTATTTATAGTCCTTTAAATTTGTTTTCATTTTTTTTGTTTGATAAGCATTGAGATTACGCAGGTATTCTCAACACAGGTATTCCTAATTTTCATTGTTCTCTTCATTTTAAACAAAGCATAATCTTTTCACATTTCAAGCAATTCAATTTTTACTGTTTTCATCTACATGTGCACTGAGTTGTTTTCAACTTTATTTTTAGCTTAGGAGCTTTGCTAATGTATAATGGATGACATGTTGCATGTAGCTTACAACGTTTTTGAAGTTGTTCACAAGTGTAGAAGCTAAAAAATGAAGTTTGATTTTTACTGTGTTAGTCCCTTGTAAAGAAGGACACTTCGCAGCAATTAGTTTATGAGATTTATTCTGCTGGAAGCACCAAAGTAAAGAGGGAGAGAGCTTCAGTCCCCTCTTGCTCCGCCGACTTCTCGAACAGTTGTCCTCACAATCTAGAATTCCCTAGTCGTAACTAAGTAATGGCACGAGAATACATTCAATATAATCCAGTAATACATTCCAGTACAAACATGTACATAACACATCTTCCCCTGTTTACAAAGTAAATAAAAAAACACTAAAAACACAAAAACAAAATAGATTATTCTACATCCAGATCACACTCGTAGTCTGATAACCATTTGGGTTTACTCCTTATGCGTTTGCTAACCGCAGAAGGTCTCTGTTCAGAAGGTCTCTCACTTCTCACTTCAGAAAAATTATTGCTACAACTGGCTTCAGTACCTTCATCTACATCCAGGAAACTTTCTTCACCATCTTGACTTACCACATTTGCTTCACTTCCTCCAACCACACCTTTTCCCATGTTATTAGTTTCAATATTTTCACAAATATCATCATCACAAAACAAGTCCAGATTCCTAGGTAACTCATGATCCCTTACCAAGTCTTGATTGACAACAGCAATCCTTTTAAATTCCAAACCTTGCCATCGCTCAACATAACAGCGTTGCGTAAGACCTTAACAACTGTTAAAGGTTCCGAAAACTGATTTTCCCCTTTCTTAACTTTACCCGGTTTCCTCACTTTTACTAACATGCCTACTTCCATTATAATGTCTTTGGAATTCATCTTCAAATCATATTGCTCCTTGTACTTCAAGTGAGTGTCCACTATTTTCTTTCTAATTTCTTCCATAGAAACAACATTATTGATAGGATGTGAAAGCCAATCTGGATTAACCTTCGTTCTGGCTTCTTTGCCTCTCATGACCACAAAAGGTGACACACCTAAAGCATTATGAACAGAGGTTCTGTAAGCCCATACAGCCTTCGCAACTTGATTTTCCCAGTTTTCCTTGTTCTTCATGGCCAGTTGTACTGCATTCTTAATTACCTTGTTAAAGCGTTCGATCATACCATTCCCACTGGGATTGTAAAGGGAAGTAGACTTATGCGTAATGCCCACCTTGGTAAAATAGCCTTGTGCCTTACCGGAAACAAATTGTACTCTATTGTCACTAATTAATTGTCTAGGAATGCCCTCATTAAGAAAAAATTAATCGAAGAATTCCAAAACAGCATCAGAATCTACCCTCTCAACCATTTTAATAACAGGCCATCTGGAGAAGATATCAATTAAGGCAATAACAAACTTATGATTCTCACCAATGGGACCTGTGATGTCTATGGGTAAGGTTTCTCAAGGACCATTGGGAACAATAGGTTCACACATACAAGGTTTTAAGGTTCTCAATGGCTTGTCTGAATTAGCACAAGCAATACAATCTCTCACGTATCTTTCTACAAATAAGTCTAATCCAGGCCACCAAAACCACTGTTTAACTTTTTGCTTAGTTTTGACAATACCCAAATGTCCTTCATGACATAGGGTGACCATCTTCTTTTTAAGACTCTTCGGAGGAATTACTCTTTTCCCCCTTTTAGTTATGTTATCCTCAACGGCCAATTCACTTCTCACCTCCCAAAATTGCCTCAACTCTTCAGTAAGGTTAGATTTACTTGGCCAGCCATATTTAATGTACTCCCCAAGTTTCACTAAAACAGTGTCACGAGTACATTCTTCAATCCATTCCTCTTTCTTAATACATGTGATTCCTTGATCAAAAATATAAGCTATTCTAAAATCCTCCCATTCAGATTGCTCACTTTCTTCCATGTCCAAAGGCATTCTTGACAGGAAATCGGCAGTGACATTGCTTTTCCCAGGAACATATTCAACAGTTTAGATAAAATCCTGAAGCCTCATGGACATCCTGGCTATTCTAGTGGAAGCCCTGAACATCCCTTCAGTCGTTAGTAACTTCACAAGAGGTTTGTGATCTGTCCTCACCACACATGCTTTACCCCATACGAACGGTCTAAAACATTCAAGAGCCCAAACACATACCAAAGTCTCTTTTTCTATTACAGAAAATGTTTCTTCTAAAGGCGACAGAGCCCTTGAAGCAAAAGCAATGGTCCTTTCAAATCCCTTGGAGTCCCTCTGTGTCAACACACCCCCTAAACCTTTATTACTAGCGTCTACAGTGACAATATTATTAAGCTCAGGATCAAAATTCCTTAGCGAAGGAGCATTAGAAATATCCTTTTTGATGTGTTCAAATTCCTGTTGACACAAGGAAGACCAACACAATTTACTCCTTTGTTTTAACAATTGTCTTACATTGTAGATTTTGCTAGAAAATCCCCTAACAAACTTGGAGTAAAACTCCACGAGTCCCAAAAAGGATCTCAATTCCTCCTTGTTAGAAGGGGCTGGTGCTTTAAAGATGGCCTCAATTAACTCTGGTTTAGGTGAAATTTCTGCCACGCTCAAAACATGCCCTAAGTAAGAAACTGAACTCTTTGCAAACTTACACTTGGAAAACTCAACTGTGAGATTCCTATTGTTCAAGATTTCTAAAACAGCATTTAGGGTTGAATCATGCTCTTGTTTGGATTTACCATACACCAAGATGTCATCTTGAAAGCATTTAACATTTTTGATTTTACCAAAAAGTTGGTGCATCAATCTTTGGAAGACTGCAGCTGTAGACGCCAAACCAAAAGGCATCCTCTTGTACTGGAAACACCCCATGGGTGTGATAAATGCAGTGTATTTTTTACAATTTCTTGCAAGGAGATTTGGTGATATGCAGAAGATAGATCCAGGGAAATGAACCAACAAGCACCGTCTACTGAGGCAAGCATCTCAGATATCTTAGGTAAAGGAAATTTGTCTATAATAATGTTATTATTTAGGTAGCGTAAGTCGATGCAAAGCCTAATTTTGCCATGAATCCTGGTTACGCTGTAAGATCTAACCTGCCCAACAATCTGAAGAAGTTGTTCAGGAGCTTGGCGATGACAAAACCAGACCGTCAGTTGATTGCTCAGGTCATGCTGTACTCTCAGGGTTTCCGTACTGCAGAAGTACTTGCCAACAAGATTGTACCATTCTTTAAACTGTGTGATGAGCAACTTTCTTTACAAAGGCGATCACCACCGGAGATAACCATTCCGCTGCTTCAATTTCCTCAATAATCCCTGCCTGTAATAATTTGTCTAATTCTATTTGTACTTCATCCTTCAATAACAACGGAATGTCTCTGGCCTTATGAATTTTAAGTCGAGCAGAATCCTTAAGAATTATGCGATGTTCAAAATCAGTAAGATTGCCAATTTTACCAGAAAATACATTAGGAAATTTCCCTAGCATAACCTTGCCTATATCTTCTCCATCATCCACAATCATGACTGGTTCAGAGCTATTGGGATTTAAAATCATACCAAGGTTGCCTTGATCATGCCACCCTAATACTGATGGTCCCTTCTTTGCAATGTACAAATTTCCTTGACTCATCCTGTTCTTAAATCTGAAAATTAAAGACCTGTAACCAAGCATATCAATTTTTTCACCAGAGAAACTTTCTGGCCTAATATTAGTGGGTAACAACTTTTCCCCGATAAGTTTCACAAAGTTATTTCGCCACACCTCCTCATTAATTATCATATAAGGTGAACCTGAATCAGCATATATGTTGATTTCAACGCCACCAATTTTCATCAAACACATAGTTTTTTTTCTTGCATTGCCTTCATCATTTACCATCAAAAATGAGTCTTTGGTATGAAATACCCTATTGACACGTTCCTCAACATCTGAATCATCACTTTCTTCAATATATTTAACTTTAGATGTTTTCTTAGACTTGCACACTATGGCGTAGTGACCAATTTTTCCACAGCTAGAACATTTCACCTTAAGTGCAGGACAATATTTACTGTGAGCCAGATGTGAATCACTGTTACAACTATAACATCTTAAAACGTCCTTCTTTTTGTTTGGTTGATACCTCACACTTTTCCCAACTTTCTCCTTGTCATAAACTTTATCAGTAGGAATGTAATTCCTTTCTTTCTTTTTTTATTTTGTCCACAATATCATCTAGTTTGTCAATGACTTCACCTTTAATCTCTTTCAAGCTGCGGCTTGACATTTCAGCCTTCCTTACAATGGCTAAAATGTCAGATAATTCAGCGTCACCATTAATCCAGAGCCTCTCTTGAATTGCTAGATCATTCACATGCATGACAACCTGATCTCTAATGAGCTGTTCTTGTAATCCTTCACATTTACAATCTAGAGAAAGTTTGCGTAACGCTGCCACATATTCATCCACACTTTCATTTGCATTCTGTTTCCTTTTTAAAAAATTATACCTAACAATCCCAATACATACATTAGGGACAAAATATTTATCAAACGCAGCAATAGCAGCATCAAACACATTAATATCACCTACACCAAAAGTGTTCGGTAGTTGTTCAAATACTTTCAAACCCATAGGTCCAACAGAATGTGAAAAAATATGTTTCTTTTGTTCAGGTTTCATTTTGCCATCCAAGTCAATGGTATTGAGATAATACTGAAAATAAGATTTCCAGTCTGGCCATTTCATGCAAGGCTCTCCACCAGCCGGCCAAAATGGTTGCGGAGGGGTTAATGAGAAATTCTGTGTGCTCATTATAAATTATGTTTTTGTGGTTAGCTGTGCGTATCAGCGATGAACAGACAAGCAATTGCAAAAAAAATAATAATAAGAGGATAAAAAGCTGTGCGTGTCAGCGTGTGGGTAGAATGCCAAGTAAAAGAGGATGAACACAGAGAAATAAAAATGAAAATATACGTTACGCATGAAAAATAATAGGCAAAGTCTTGAAGTTCCACCAGAAGTAGTGTCTGCAAGCAATTAAGAGACGGTAACGGTTCAATGAAGCGTCTGATAATAACAGACGGTTGAGTCAGCAGCAGGAATCCATGTACGCGGCTCAAGCGTCTGTCGGAAAGTTGCTAGGATACGCACGTAATCATGGCGTGGCTCCTAGTAGTGACGAAAATCCTCCTAAGTCGTTCATTGAAGTTGCCAGGCTACGCACGTTGCTAGTGCGTCACACGTCACACAAAGGCGAGCGGAGACGACATCAAGCCTGGAAGAAGATGGAGTGATGAGGACTGCCGAGTTCGCAGTGGAACGGTGAGACGGTAAGGTTCGGAAACTGTTGGCTGGCTACTCCTTGAAGGTAAACACGATCCTTGAAAACGGTGGAATTCCCAATTCCATCCGAAAGCAAAGTCCACCGAACAGGTTCCGAGTAGATTAGAGCTCGAGTTCAGCTCTCGAAAGAAGGCTCCGTACAGCAAAGTAAATTGACATGAATACGAATACACAACGTAAATCCTCAGTGCTCTGCTCCTTCACGCGTAGGTTCTTGGTGCTCCAGCGAAGAATCGTCGCCAAATTGTAAAGAAGGACACTTTGCAGCAATTAGTTTATGAGATTTATTCTGCTAGAGGCACCAAAGTAAAGAGGGAGAGAGACAGCTTCAGTCCCCTCTTGCTCTGCCGACTCCTCGAACAGTTGTCCTCACAATCTAGAAATTCCTAGTCGTAACTAAATAACGGCACGAGAATATATTCAATACAATTCAGTAATACATTCCAGTACAAACATGTACATAACATCCCTGAACTTATTGTGATTTGTTACCACTATAAAATTAAGTGTACTTCAGTTATTGCAATTTGATTAAAAACATGTGTCTGAATATAGGAGGATTATTTTGATTTGTTGAATCCTATATTGTTAACTCCATAATCTATTTGATTATACATCTCTTCAAAGTATTTCTCTGTCTATATTTGTTTTGGAATTTCTGAGCGGTGTAAAAATCCTTCTTTATGTGAAAATTTGATCTGGGAAATCTAGTGCTCCAGCTATTGTTAGCTTTCTCTTTATGCGTGGGTGGGCACTTGGGTAATTGATGAGGCACTATCTTCAAAGAATAAAAGGGTCTCTAGAGTTAACGGCGGACACCTTTTTTTGTCAAATGTAAACACACAACTTTCCCAGTTCTTCTGTTGTATACAAGAACCAACAGGGCCAGCCACGGATTCCATCCTACAAGACTGGTCAAGGGGGACACATTATGCTGTTTCACCTTGTATACTGGTTTCAGGTTGCCTGTCTCATATAGATTATCAGGGCTCCTCGCTGGTTCTCATAAGTTCTACTTTCTTTCTCCATCTCCTGCAGAATCCTAATTGCCAGCCGCACAAACTGGTGCCTGTTTGGACCCTAGTGCTCGCGGGTTTTGGCAGATTCATCCACCTACATCAAAAGTTAATGGGCTGCCGGTACCACTAAAGTATACAACTATGTGTGGGCAGTCTGGTGTTGATGTGAGAATGAGAACTGTGATCCAATTTTAACATATTAGACAGGTCATTCACTTCCTAAATTCTAAGGCTGTATGGGGTGATGGGACATGATTCATTGCTACCATTCTATTGTTTCACTTGAATATAACAAACTAATTTGAAAACCAACAGTGGAACACCCTTCATGGTGTTCCTTTCTGTTGGAAATTGTGTTACTGGTTGAGAGGCGATGAAACCCTACTCCAGCAGCAGCCACAACCTCTGTCAGGGTGAAACACAAGCAAGCCCCAAATTCACCTCTGCTTAACCTTCTTGTAGCTTGGCACAAAAGCAGTCAGGCTTTACTAAGAGGCAATGTGTAAAGTATTTATGTAGCGCTTCAAACAGCAAAAGTGAAAACACAGCACAAAAAAAATCCCACACTAATTTAGAAAAATAGAGTAACATTTTTTGACACCAAAATGACCAAAATCCTATCAGTAGAATCATAGATATGCAATTTAAAGATTTCAAGGAAGTAAAGCGCCACTTGCGGTTATCTGGTTGTGCAAGACTGGGTGAAAGTCACAAGATCATGCAGACCACGATGGAGCCCAAGCTGGATACAGGGACCAGGCTAGTCCTGCTGAAAGAGTTACCTTCAAAGTCCAGCACGAAGAGTTCTGTTCGCGGTTGAAGGGACTTACGGGTCCATTCACGAAGAGCCTAAAACTTCAGGATTTCCCCCTTTACTGATGTGAGAGCCCAACTGATGCCACACCAAGGGTCCACGACCTGACGGGCACCTTCTGGGGGTCAGAAACTAATTCCAGAAAATACCAGCAGGGCTCAGGCAGGTCCAGCAGCAGGTCCAAGCAGCACGTCAGCTGGACAGTTGCAGGCAACCTCTGGGGCTTATGTCCCAGTAACTCAAAATAAGAGGTCAGTCAGCTGACCTTTGGAGTCTCTTCAGCCTGGAATGCAGTGGTGACAAGTCCTTTGTGTTAAGGGAGGGCACAGCCTATTCAGTTGCAAATGGGACTGTGCCCAGCTCTGCCACCCATCCTGCCAGTTGATGGTCCAGGCACACCTAATCCCTCCATGGTGTAGCTGTTTGGGAGAAATAAACAAAGTCCAAATGCCAACTACACCTAGTCATGTGACCCAGGAACAGGCTGCAGGCACCAAATTATTAGGGTAGGAAAATACCAAATTTCTAAAAGTGGCATTTTCAAAATTGTAATTTAAAATCCGTCTTTACCATTAAAGAAGATTTTTAATTACAATTTCTCAGACACCAAACATGAAAGGTTCACCTGTTCCTAATCAAATGTTAGTGCATATTAAATTAATAAGACAACCCAATATTATTCTATAGGAAAGTTAGGCCTCACAGTAGTGAAAAACGAATGTAGGAGTTTTGCACTACAAGGACATGTAAAACTTAAAAGTACATGTCCAATCTTTTAAATACACTGCACCCTTCCCACTGGGCAGTATATGGGTGACTTATATGTATTAAACAAGAAGGTCTAGGCCTTGCAAAAGGTTTATTTAGCCAGGTCGAAATGGCAATTTAAAACTACACACACAGGCTGCAATGGCAGGCCTGAGACATGTTTGAAAGGGCTACTGAAGTGGGTGGCACAATAAGTGCTGCAGGCCCACTAGTAGCATTTCAATTACAGGCCCTGGGTACATGGAGTACCCCTTTACCAATTCCTTACAAGTAAATTAAAACTGCCAAATGGGTGTAAGCCAATTTTACTATGTTTAAAGGCGAGAGCACAAGCACTTTAGCACGGGTTAGCAGTGGTAAAGTGCACAGAGTCCTAAGGCGAGCAAAAACAGGTTCAGCAAAAATGGAGGAGGAAGGTAAAAAGTTTAAGGGAAGACCACCTTAAGGCTGACAGGTCTAACACTTTCTAAGACATATTGAGCTTAATAGACCTCCTTCTAAATATGTGTCACAAGAGGTTGTTGCTTTGCTTTTTAAGCTTTCTTTGAAGTGAATAGACACAGATTTACTGTCTCCCAAGGCCCCATCAGAAACACTTTCAGTGCTTTTGCATTTAATTTTGTTTAAAAGAGTTTCAGATATGAGCGCATTGGATCTGTTATCAGGGGAATTCTCTTCTACAGCATACATTTCTCAGTCGAGCATAATTTAAACCCACTTTGCCAGTACTGAACAGCTCTATTATCCACAACATCCTAAGCTAGGTGTTGTCAGATGCCTAAAGGAATGTGAACACTGAAAATGTAATCTGAGAATATCTTCACATCTCCAACTTTTTTTTTTCAAACCTCACAGGCCTGTATCATCACGCACAGTCATCCACTGGATTAAATGCACAATGGATGTGGTTTAGGTGGACACTTTGAAATTAGCAGATTGATCAAGGGATCTTCCTTACAAGCACTCTGTTTAAATCAAGTGATGCATGCCTCCTTGATTATTGTCAATATGCTTTAATAAGCCTAATAGGAGCTTCTGCTCTTAATATAAAATGTGGATTTTCCTAGCTAATTAATTAATGAAAGTCCTGATTTTATTAAAATCATTTTGATAGCTATTATCTGCCTCTCCTGTTCAAGTTTGACTTTTAAACATTTCATCTCTCCCTTGACGTTTGTTGATCATGTGCTAATATAGCCTTATAGCCCGTTTGCCAAGGGCTATACTGGTTATTAAAGGCCCTCAACCTGAGTTATAGGCCCAAGCTGCAGGCGAGGGACAATAACAAGGGTGAGGGCCTTTAACAACAGGTATAGCTTGACGCAGATGGGCTATAAGGCTATTAGACCATTCCACCTACTGAGGGCAGAATGATCTAAATTAAAAAGGGAGAAACAGAAAGACAAACATTGGAATGTTCGAGCAGAAGTCTTATACCAGACATTATAATCCTGGATCCACACCATTGTCTTCAATAGATCTCTCAACGTTCCGATGTTCTAATATAGCCGTAGAGCCCGACCTAGCGGGCTTTACGGGCCATTAAAGGCTCGCTCCATCGGTAAAGCCCTGAGCCGAAGGCGAGGGCCTTTCACAAAGGAGCGGGCCATTAATGGCCGCTAGAGCCCACTAGGAGGGCTCTAAGGCTATTAGAACATTCCGCCCCAGAGGGCAGAATGTTCTAATTGATAAAAACAAAGGCCTCTCGGAGTCCGAGGGGATTTAAATCCCCTCGGACCCTGAGAGGTCTTTGTTCACAGCAGCAGCTGTGAATGAAAAACAAAATTAGAAAGTTGTTCTGCAGGCTTCTACCGGCCTGTAGAAGCCCAGAGCACTCCATTGTCTGCAATGGAGTGCTCAACATTCTAATGTTCTAATATTCTTTTAGCTCCATTTCAACAATTCCTAGATCAATATGATTATCTGGATATGGTCGGTCGAAAGGCAGTATCATTGTTTCTATTAGTGTTGTGTTGTTTCTTTCACACACAGCACTTTTAGGTCATAGCCTAGCAGACAGCGCAGCTGTCTGGTTTGTTTGCTAAAGACATCTTGGGGACATTCAGAAAACTGACCTAGGAATGCATTCCGCCTGTTGTTTACGATTTGCTTTGTGGATTGTAACTCTCATTTTCTGGCTTTCTATTTGCTGGCTTTATTTGCTTTAGGCTGTCCAGCTTGAGTTCATCCCTCCCGTTGCCCAAACCTTATTTACTATATTCTTCCATGAACTCGCTTTCTGTAAACATGCCTTTAAATCTTGCTCTTATCTTGTCACATTTGCTTGTGCATTCAAAGGCAGACATCAAATGTCAAGCTCTCTCTTCCGAAGGAGCTTGGTGTTTACTTTTCTTTCTCTGACTTCAAAGTGAGAGAATTTATGTGACAATCCTGCTAAGTGTCCATGTATGAGGAGAGGGTATAGGATGCTTTATTTTTTAGCACTAAAAAAAAACTGAACTCTGCTGATATTTCAGAATATATCATAATTAGTACAAAGGAAGCACATGTTTTTTGTAATTCTGAAGTGTGGTGGAAACAAACATTTTAATAGATCACAATACATCAATACACTAGGTGATGACATTTGCACACATTATCATTTGTGTGTAGTAAAAACGTTTTTGGTGCAAATGTAAAGGTCATTTCAATTGAAAATGTGTTGTCTGTAATGGCAGTGCGCTACCACACCATGCATACTCCACACTACTCCACTCCACTTCACTTCACGCCCTTCCACTCTATGCCACACCACTCCATTCTATGACAGTCCACTCTATGACATGCCACTTCACTCTACGCCCCTCCACTCTAAGACACTCTACGACACAACACAAGACTCCACTTTCAATATACATCACTCACTTCATTCTACTCCATTCTTCATCTCTCCTTTTACACCCTTCCACTCTATGCTCCTTCACACCACTTATACCACTCCAGTCTACCCCATTCCAATCTACCCCACTCCACTCCACTCCATTCCAATGTACCCCAATCTACCATGCCTACTTTGCTACAACCAATCCCAATCTACTCCACTCCAATCTAGCCCACTCCACCCAATCTACCCCACCCCACTCCATCCAATCTACCCCACTCCACTCCACCCAATCTACCCCATTTCACTTCAATTCACCCCACCCCAATGTACCTATGCCACGCCACTCCCACCCCACCCCAGTCTACCCCACCCCCTCCAATTTGCCCTATTCTAACCCAATCTACCCACTCCAATCTATCCTAATCCACTCCAGCCTACCCCACTCCATTCAATCTACTCCACTCCAATCCGATAAACCACACTACCCCAATCTACAGCTCTCCACTCAAATCTACCCTACTCCGCTATAGTCAACCCCACTCTACTCCACTCCAAACCACTCCACTCTAACCCACTCCAATGTACCCCAATCACCCCACTCCAGTGTACCCCAATCCAACCTACTCCAATCTAATCTACTGAACTCCATTCCAACCTATCCCACTCTACTCCACTCCACTCCAATCTACCCAGTCCAATTTACCCCATTCTATTCCAATGTACCCCATCCACTCCAAACTCCACTGGAATCACTCCAACTCCTCTCCACTCCAATCTACTCCACAATCTGCTCCACTCCAATCTACCACAATCTACTCTATTCCACTCCAATCTACCACACTCCAATCCACTCTACCCAAATCTACCCCACTCCACTTCACTCCAATGTACCACACTCCACTCAAATCTACCCCACTCCATTCCAATCTAACCCATCCGCCCCAAGTCACCACACCCCACTCCAATCTACCCCACCCACCCCAATCTACCCTACTCCAATCTACCCCACACCAATCCAACCCACTCAACTTCAATCTAGCACACTCCACTCCAATCTACTCCACTCCATTCCAATCAACCCCAATCCACCCACCCCACTGCAATCTAACCAACCCAACTGCACCCTACCCCAAACCAACCCACTCCACTCCAATCTGCCCCATTACAAACTATCCAACTCCTCTCATCCCTCTTCAATTTGTCCCACTCCAGTATACCGCACTCCAATCCACCCCACCCACCCCAATCTACCCTACTCCAATCTACCCCACACCACACCAACCCACTCAACTTCAATCTAACACACTCCACTCCAATCTACCCAAATCCACCCACCCCACTCCACCCCACTTCAATCTAACCAACCTCACTCCACCCACCCGACTCCAATCCAACCCACTCCAATCTACCCCACTTCTCTCCACCCTAATCTACCCCACTACGCTCCATTCCAATTTACCCCACTCCATTATTTCCCAATCTATCTCACCCCACTCCAATCTCAACTCCACTCCAATCTATCCAACTCCACTCCACCCCACTCCAATCCAATTTACCCACTCTACTCTATCCCAAGCTACCACACTCCATTCCACTGTATCCAATCTACCCCACTCCACTGCACTCCAATCTACCCCATGCCACCTACATTTACCCCACTCCAGTCCAATCTAACCCACTCCACTCCAATCCACCTCCACTACATCCCTCTCCAATCTACCCTACCCCTCTCCACCTCAAATTACCCTACTCCAATCTACCCGATCCAATTCACCCCACTCCAATCTACCCCACTCTAAACTACTATAATCTACTCCACTCCAATCTACTTCACTCCAATCTACCCCACCCTAACCCAATCTACCCCACTCCAATCAAGCCCATCCCATCCCAATCTACCCCATGCCACTCTATCCAACTCCACTCCAATCTACCCCACTCTGACCTACCCCACTCCACTCCAATCTTCCCCACTCAAAACTACCCGACTCCTATCTATCTCACTCCAATCTACCCCACTCCACTCCAATCTACCCGCTTCACTCTAATCTACCCTACCATAATCCACCCAATCTATCTCACTCCAATATACCCCACTCCATGCTACCCTACTTCACGCTACCCCACTCCAGTCTACCCTACTCCAATCTACCCCAATTCACCACACTCCACTCTTCTCCAAGCTACCCCACTCCACACTACCCCATTAACTCCCACTCCACTCTACGCCGATCTACCCCACTCCAATCTACCACAGTCCACTCCAATATACCCCACTCCACCCCAATTTACTCCACTTAACCCCAATCTACTCCACCTCACCCCAATCTACCCCAATTCAATCTCCCCCACTCCCATCTACACCACTTCAATATACTCTGTTCTAATCAATCCCACTCTATCCCAATCTACCCCCACTTCACCCAACCCAGTCTATCCCACCCCACCACATCCCAATCTAACCCACACCACTCCAATCTACCCCACTCCCTCAATTTACCACACTCCACTCTACCCCAATCTAACCCACTCCAAACCTCCCCAATCTATCCCCACTCCATTCCATTCTACCCTACTGTAATCCACTGAGTCTACCCCACTGCACTCCAATCTACCCCACTCCACTTCAATCTACCTGACTCCATCCAGTCTACCCCACTCCAATCTACCCCAATCCACCCCACTCCACTCTTCCCCAATCTTTTCCACTCTACTCCAATCTATATCCGATCTACCCCAGTCCAATCTACCCCACTCTAATCTACCCCCAATCTACTCCACCCCAATCCTCATATGGTCGGTTGAGGGGAAATATCATTGTTTCTATTAGTGTTGTGTTGTTTCTTTCACACACAGCACTTTTAGGTCATAGCCTAGCAGACAGTGCAGCTGTCTGGTTTGTTTGCTAAAGACATCTTGGGGACATTAAGAAAGCTGACCTAGGAAATGCATTCCGCCCGTTGCTTACGATTTGCTTTGTGGATTGAAACTTACATTTTCTGGCTTTCTATTTGCTGGCTTTATTTGCTTTATAGCCCAAACCTTGTTTACTATATTCTTCCATGAACTCGCTTTCTGTAAACATGCCTTTAAATCTTGTTCTTATCTAGTCACATTTGCTTGTGCATTCAAAGACAGACATCAAATGTCAAGCTCTCTCTTCCGAAGGAGCTTGGTGTTTATATTTCTTTCTCTGACTTCAAAGTGAGAGAATATATGTGACAAACCTGCTAAGTGTCCATGTATGAGGAGAGGGTGTAGGATGCTTTTTTAAGCACACAATAAAAAATGAACTCTGCTGATATTTCAGAATATATCATAATTAGTACAAAGGAAGCACATGTTTTTTGTAATTCTGAAGTGTGGTAGAAACAAATATTTTAATAGATCAAAATACATCAATACACTAGGTGATGACATTTGCACACATTATCATTTGTGTGTAGTGAAAAAGTTTTTGGGTGCAAATGTAATGGTCATTTCAATTGAAAATGTGTTGTCTGTAATGGCAGTGCGCTACCACACCATGCATACTCCACACTACACCACTCCATCCCACTTCACGCCCTTCCACTCTATGCCACACCACTCCATTCTATGACAATCCACTCTATGACATGCCACTCCACTCTATGCCCCTCGTCTCTGACACTCTACGACACAACACAAGACTCCACGCCACTCATATCTATGCCACTCACTTCATGCCACTCCACTCTACACCCTTCCACTCTATGCTCTTCCACACCACTTACCCCACTCCAATCTACCCCACTCCAATCTACCCCACTCCAATCCAGTCTGTCCCACTCCACTCCAATGTACCCCACTCCACTCTACCCAATCTACCCCACTTTACTCCAATTTACCCTACCCCAATTTACCCACGCCACCCCCACCCCACCCCAGTCTATCCCACCCAATCCAATCTACCCCACTTCAATCTGCCCTAATCTAACCCAATCTACCCCACTCCAATCTACCCCAATACACTCCACTCTAATCTACCCCACTCCACTCCACTCCAATCTACTCCACACAATCTAACCCAATCAACCCCACCCCAATCAACCCCACTACACCGCTCTCCACTCAAATCTACCCCACTCTGCTCCATCTACCCCACTCTACTCCACTCCAAACCACTCCAATCTAACCCACTCCAATGTACCCCAATCACCCCACTCCAATGTACCCCAATCCAACCTACTCCACTCTAAACTACTCAACTCCATTCCAACCTATCCCACTCTACTCCTCTCCACTCCAATCTACCCAGTCCAATTTACCCCACTCTATTCCAATTTACCCCATCCACTCCAAACTCCACTGCCATCCGTCAAACCCCTCTCCACTCCAATCTACTCCACAATCTACTCCACTCTAATCTACCACAATCAACTCTATTCCACTCCAATCTACCACACTCCAATCCACTCTACCCAAATCTACCCCACTGCAATTCACTCCAATCTACCACACTCCACTCACATCTACCCCACTCCATTCCAAGCTAACCCATCCACCCCAATTCACCACACCCCACTCCAATCTACCCACCACCCCATCTATCTCACTCCAATCTACCCCACTCCACTCCAATCTACCCCACTTCCCTGTAATCTACCCTACAATAATCCACTCAGTCTACCCTACTCCAATCTACCCCAATTCACTGCACTCCACTGTTTGCCATTCTACCCCACTCCACACTACCCCATTATATCCCACTCCACTCTACCCCGATCTACCCCACCCCAATCTACTCCAGTTCACTCCAATCTACCACACTCCACCCCAATTTACTCCCCTTAACCCCAATCTACTCCATCTCACCCCAATCTACCCTAATTTAATCTCCCCCACTCCCATCTCGCCCACTTCAATCTACTCCATTCAAATCTATCCCACTCTACCCTAATCTACCCCACTCCAGTCTATCCCACCCCACCCCACCCCATCCCAATCTACCCCACATAACTCCAATCTACCCCACTCCCTCAATTTACCACACTCCACTCTACCCCAATCTACCCCACTCCAAACCGGCCCAATCTACCCCCACTCCATTCCATTCTACCCTACTATAGTCCACCCAGTCTACCCCACTGCACTTCAATCTACCCCACTCCACTCCAATCTACCCCAGTCCGCGTACTCCTCCCCAATCTACTCCACTCTACTCCAATCTACCCCAATATATCCCACTCCACTCTACCCCGATCTACCCCATTCCAATATACCCCACTCTAATCTACCCCAATTTACTCCACCCAAATCTACCCAATCAAATCCAATCTACCCCACTAATCTACCCAGCTCCCCCTCTCCAATCTACCCCAATCCACCCCACTCTACCCCAATCCACCCCACTCCATTCTACCCCCACTCCATTCTACCCCCACTCCACTCTATCCCATTCCACGCTACCCCAATCTACTCCACTCCATTCTACCCCACCCCACTCCTCACCACTAAGTTTTAGCCATGTTGAACAGCATCCACACTAGTGTACATAATGGCTAAAACACATTGCCAAAGCCGATAGCTCTTGCATACGTGAGACCTACTGGCTTTGCCACTGCTTGTTTAGTTTACTAACATCAAGGAAAGGGGACCCGCTGGCTCCAGTCAGGGTTTTGAGGCTGTGACTATGACTGTTCGTCTCCCAACCTGTCTGTTCATTGGCTTCTCATTTTCTCAGAGCTTCAGAGAAATGTAGGTTTTTGTTGACTACTTGGCTGATGGGAATCATGATACTCACCTGTGTGTCTTTAATAAAATAAGGATTACGTTTCACTAATTAGCTACGACAATGCAAACTATTAATGTTAGCTGTGCATTGTTTCTTAAGGTTTCACCAGTTCACTAAACACGTGCTGTTGAGGGCCTTTTACCATTGAGTTCCCCTGTATCCGATGTCATTCACTGTGGAGAACAGAGCAGAGAGTATTTCCAACAAAGAGTTGTAAGTTTTACCTCCATGCTGCTCATTGTCATTTCCTGGTATCGCTTTCAGGAGGCCACACCATGTGCTATTGAGAGGAGTCCTGTTACAGGATAGTGGCCGCCTTACATTGCTGGTTGGTTTCAGTTTCACGCCAGCATTGCTGTGTGTATTAAAAGACACGGTAGAGAGAACAACCTCTTCCTGTCCTATGAAGATGATTGTAAACATTGCCTCACAGAGCTACTACAGAAGTTATCGGTACCGAGAAGGGCTGTTCAGGTGCAGCATCCCAACACCTGTTTCCTCAAGAATGTTGTAAAAGCATATTGTATTCTGGATGCCCATAAAGGAAAACATGAAGCATTTTTCACATTTCCTTACAGGGGAAGTTCCATTCAACACATTTTGGGCATTAAATGGCACACAGTTCTGTATCTCAGAATAATGAAGTCATTTTCTCGTTTCCAGTGTAACTTCTAGATGTCTTTTCACAACTTTATCAGCTGAGAGTTAATTCTTGTCAACCACCATCTTTCCTCCTTGCTATTCTCTTGCTGTTCCCACCACATGTCCAAGTGGAAGGTGTACATGTTACTTTGTTGCTTCATGTACAACCTTCACTTACAATGGCTGCCTGTATGCAGTACATGCTTTGGGTCTAGCCCTCTGTCGCTCCCGAATGGACCCTCTACATTATTTGCAAGGACCACCTGATACCAGTGTGTGTCCATGGACTGCTTCTCCTGGGTGGACCCTAGAGAGCTTCACTCTGTAACAAGGCGCACGCCTGTGGTTTCTCCTCCATCATATGAATAGTACCTGAAGGGCATTCACTGTGGTTGTGTCTCTTCTGCTCAGGGCTGGGCGTTAATTCTCATGGGTTCTGGAGGAATCCATTACTGTGGCTAGCTGTATACAGACAGTGTCTGAGGGTTGCTTACTTGTTCCTCCAGCGTGTTACATAGTGCATTTCCCAAGGATGCCTGTCCCCAGGGCATGCAGCGGGCTGCTTCTTTATCGCTTCTGGGTGAATTCTATAGAGACCTCTTGAGCAGGCCCATCTATAAAGTTAGGAAAAGTGCATGTGTACTGTTTCTCATTCCTTTTCCTGCCATCTTACGGCTAGGTGCAGTGAACTAAGACAAGGTAAAAGCACCACTCCTGTGCTCTTATCATAACACACCTGATACCAAAACACTTCTCACATAATCACACTGTGGTTCAACACTCTTGCAACTAAGTACTCCTCCACGGTGTTACGTGCTACCCTTCTGGTTCTATGCTTCTGCATCTTGTCAGGGTTATGAAGTGCTACCTAAAATTATACAACCATAAACCGTTTGATTATGTTGAACAAATTGCACAGAAGCAAACAAAATAATGACAAAACTACAAGTATTAACACCAGATAATAATTTTGTGAGAAATAATAACAAAGTTTGAGTTCAATGAACATCACCTCAAGGCCAACAACATCTGGGGCCCTATTATGTATAGGGCGCACTTTCCCTATTTGCGCCTGGTGCACCTTAAACAGATGCGCAGAGCGCAAACAGGGAAAGTGCGCCCTATTACATAGAATAGGCTGCCCCCAGTGCAGTCGCCAACTGAAACTGCCCCCAGGGCAGCACATTCAGGTGAAAAACGGAGCGGCTTTGAAACAGCCACTCCATGTTTCACAGTGAAGGCGGCAACCTGCCTGCACTTATAAAGGGGATTAGAGATCCTCTTGCAGGCAGGTGGAGTGAATGACCATAGAACCCCTTTTGCCCCTGCAGAGGGCTGCTATCAGGGGGCGCAGTGTCAGTGTGCCTCCTGACAGCTTTTATGCCTCTGCGCCCGCATCTATAGTACAGCGCTGGAGCAGAGGCAAAGGGATTCCCTCGTTTGCATGGGGCCATGCCCCCATGCAAATGAGGGAATGTCCTCTTGAGATGGGCGCCAGCGCCTTCAGTATTGCAGAAGGGGCCGCACAAGCGTCTGCGGCCCCTTCTGTAATACGAAAGTGCCCCGGGTTCGCGCAAAGCGGGTACAAATTCCGGTTGCGCCCCTGGGGCACTTTGTGTAATACAGCCCCTGGTCATAGAGTGATGCATATACATATGATTGTGTGCTTGTCTTCCCAATCACATGAAAATCCAGTTTGACTGATGCCCAATTAGTGTAAAACTAGCATTTGGATGCCCTACATTAGTTTATTATTGCTTAGGGGGAGATGAAAGTCACTCTTCAGACGGATTGATGACTGCTACTTTGCACCAACGATGATGGTTCTAAACTGAATCATAAAACCAGTGTTTTTTTAATCAGAGGGAATGTTGTTGACCTCCAATGGCAGCAAGACAATTTAGAAGTATTAGGATTTCTGTTGTGTTGCTCAGTTCTTATGCTATAGAAAACTTGGTGTCCAGAAGAAATTACATGGCTTGGACACCTTATTTATATAGAAAATAAAAGAGTAAAACTTTGTATTAAAAATATCTAATTAAAAATGAGTCTCATGTGATGAAAACATGTTTGAAATCATTAAAAGAGGAAGGAAAAGGAATTTCTGCTAAATAATATTAAAAACTTTAAAACTGGTGAAGTGGAATATCTGGTTACATATATTAAAGAAGACAGGTGGGCAAAGCAGTTAGTCTTAGTGTCACAACTGTACACAAAACTCCCCTGAAACTGTCTGCAGCTAGAGGAAGACTGTGCGTATGCTGCACATTCAGATTGCGCATTGCTAAGTGTCCTCGCGTCTTGAGCTGCGCTGATTGGGTGTTCCACAGTAAGTTGGAACCATTTGTCAATGAAGGTGGTAGTCGAGCTGTGAAACCCAGCAGCAGAAAAAGGCTGCCTATCTTGGTCTTCTTCACATGTTTAGGCAATGCCACGATTCTGAAGGAAGAGGCATTGTCAAGCTTATAGACTACACTTTCCAAGAAGGTGGATTGTCCAGATGATAGTACCGGAACTATGAGTCTTTCCTGTGATGTCAGTTCCTGTTTGAATCATATATTGGAGAAGCCATTACGAGGGGAAGATGCTTCACAATATGTTTGTCCCCTAATTTCGTTGTGTTCATGACCCACTTGTTCTTTGTTTTGGTCCCCGATTCTTTGCTCTTTGCAGCTGGTTTCCATCTGGGTTCGTCTCCAGGAGTCTTTGGCTTGGCTCTTCTCTCTTCCCGATACTAGGAGAGTTGGGTGTCGAGCTTATCTGAATGTCTTTAATAAAGCATTATAAGACTGCCGAGTAGGTTTTTTTTTCCCGCCTATGTCTCTCTTAATGAGACACCTTACACATTTCATAACATGTTCTACTATGCATGATCCCACTGTGACTATTGGTAGGAGTTGACCCTGCCTCTGGCATGCCAGAAGGAAAGAGAACAGATCCTCACCACTCCCAGCCCTTGACTCTTAGTTCATGGCATTGCTATGAATCAGAACGATAAAGTGTGGAACCAGGAAGAAATCTGCCTGAAAATAACTAAGGAAACTGTGAAACAGAGTCAAGTAAATCAAACAACAGTGTTAAGCCTCATGGATGGAGTAGTAACTCCCTGAAAACGAACCCTAAATGGCGAGCTTGCAGCTTATTCCCAGTCTTGAGCTAGTAATGCATTCATGTAAATAGCCGGACTAGTGAAAGGGCGCGTTACTGGTCCCTATCTATAAAAGGTTCAGCAAACATTCCCAGAAAACTGTTGTATCTGGGCTATGCTCAGCTTCCATCAGGAGCAACAGTGGGAATCTTGCTGAATAGGTGGGTAACAGAAGCAGGCTTACACTCCTCAATTTTGTAGGATTTCTGAAAGGTATTTCCACGGTGCATGGTACCGTGGCCATAACCACAATGGCAAGAAAGTGTGTTGTGTGTGGTTAGGGACCACAGCACTGTGCATTATTAGCGGACTACAAGATATTTCACATGGTGAATAGAGAAACATTGTGGAAAAAGTAACCCAGGTGAGCACGCCAAAGGCACTGATTATTATCAGTGAAATAAGTGCTAACAAAAAGGGGAAGATTATTAAAGGAAAGTAAAAAAGTGGAAGTAAAATAAGGTATGAGAGGGGTATGAGACAGGTTTGTATTCTTGCACCCGTATTACTTAGACATCATCGACTTAATGATGACCTAAATTAAGGCTGACTTCTCCACCAAATTTGTGTGTTACCCCTTTTCGACGTGCAGCTTACTCTCAAGGAAGGACAGACCCTTCTTAGTCTACTGTGGGGCACCTGAGACTGTACCAGAGCTGGGAGATCTCTCCATCACCTGGCCTGCACACCTGGTGCCTGCAGGCCCAGGGATCGCCTATTACCATGGAGGGTCAGATTGCCCAGTCCTTTCCCCTTCTTCTGATTGGCAGACTTAGTTGGCTACAGATATAGGGTCATGATTCTTTATCGGGGGTTGCCACCCGCCTTTTGGAATCCGGAAGATGATTCTTGATCTATCCACTGTGAGCTGTTTGAAAGGTGTTCATTAATGAAATCTTTTTTAAGAGAGTTTCTTCAGGGAGTCTGAATATTGAATGCTAGTTTGCCTTGTTCAGCATTAGAAGTATTTTACTGTGTAATTGTCAGGACTCACGGGAGGTTTCCTCCTTCTAACTGTATGCTGGCTACCATTTTCCCCCTACAAACTTACCAAAAGTCAGATAATCCCTCAAGCTGGAGTGCTTGTTGGCACCGATGGAACTCCAAGATGGCTGCCAACATGCACATACTGCGACAGCACACCACTGTTAGCAGTCTAGTCTTTTAGGCTTCATGACATCAGGTGAAGTGTGCTTCAACATTCCACTGTGCACTTCACTGAAGAAATAATTTGAAGAGCACCTGTTTTCCCAGCGTCGTGGAAGTCAGTTAGGGTAGTTGCGATAAAATCGGGGTTAGCTTCGTCGGAACTACATTCCCTCACTAATCAGGTTAGTGTTAAACTTGTAGCTAATATAAAACATTCTGTGAGAAAAGGTTATTGTGTCAGAGGTAAATTTCTATTTAAAGAGAAAAAAGGAAACAAGTCAGAATATATTTTCCTTCGTTTGAAAACTGGAAATACTTTTTTCAGTAATTGCTTTCCTTAGCTGAGAAGATTAAATAAAAAGCTTTTTGAATCAGCTGTCTTTTTCAGCTGTTCCAGAATCTGTCAGACGCAGGCGTGACCTTTCAACACGCAGTGTCTTCTTAGACTGAAACTTGTTCACTCTTCTGAGAATTAATTAAAAGGTGAAGTCAGGGTCAAAGGCCCGGCATGTTTCTTTCTCATGCCATGTGTTAAAGAACTCCAGTAATGTTCTCCTCACGTATGGCAGTGCTTCCAGCAAACATTAAAACCAAAGGCCTGAATAAAAGGAACGCTTCCTTTTAACATTTAACCTAAGTTCTGAAGCATTGTTTAAAAAACTAATTAAAGAGAGAAAACCAGTCATCCTACTACAGAAACCCCAGTTCAAGGCCCACTCCAGTCTCTTAACAGTGAGTTAATAGAAAGAAAGAGAAACCCAAATAATACATAAATTAGGAATACAGAAATAAATACTTACCTTATCTTTCTTACATTAAGGAATAGCAGGATCAAGTGCAGATTGTACCTGAGAACGAAAAGGAAAGAGATCTGAGTGAAGACTTCTCATACAACCTAGCAAACAATACATGAGAAGTAGAAGAGAAGTAAGCTTCAGTAAACATTCTGGTAAGATAAGTTATTTATACACCATAGAAAAAACAGTAAGTTAAAAGGCACAATAAATAAAGGTTTTTTACATGTTAATGTTGCAGTCCAGTAAGAAGAAGAAGACGTAGCTGAACAGGCAGAATATTGGAGCAGTCTCTTCTCTGTCCCCAACCCCTTTTCCCCCTTAGAACTTACCTGCAATGGAATACTAAAAGACCTAGCAGGGTTGGTTCTGAGAAGGGTATTGGGACCTAGCGTCATTCTGCTCCTGTGTGGTTCAGACAGCAAAAGGGATTTAGACCCTGACAGAGTGAAGTGCCCACGTTGGTACAAGCACCTGAGCAGAATGGCAGAAGGACTTGATTTAAAAAATTTGGGCGAGATTTTGAGTAATATACAAAGGGACTTGGAGGCAGTCAGAGAGGAAAATAAAATACTAAGACAGGAGATAATAACCTTTAAAACGGGAACACCAGCTTTGGGATCTAGGCCAAGCACCGCATCCTTTGAAACCCAGAGTCCTAACATCAGCACTTCATCCTTTGCCCCCACACAAGTAATCCACTCATTATCCCCAGTAATTCCTCTTGCCCCTCCAGAGCGATTTAATGGAGACCCGCAGAAAGCGCAAATTTTTTTGACCCAATGCTCTCTGCATTTTATGTGCCGTCCAACGATCTTCCCCGATGCTCAATCCCGAGTGGCGTTTATCTTGTCCTACCTTAGTGGGGACGCCGCCTCATGGTCCATGCCACTAGTAACCAAGGATGACCCAATTTTGTACAGTTTAGATGACTTCAAGAAGGAATTTCTCCGAATTTTTGATAGAAGAACAGCATCTCAAGCTTCAGACAACGAACTGTTGGAATTAAAGCAAGGAAACCGAGAACTCGTGTCTTACCTAGCCCAATTTAATAAACTAGTGGTCGAGACCAACTGGCCCGAGGATAAAAGAGCAGCAGTATTCTATAGAGGATTGCGAGAGGAATTGAAGGACGCTCTATCTCAAATCCCTAATCGACCCACCGACATCTCTGCCTTAGTGGATTTAACCTTAGAGATCGATTATCGGCAAAGTGAGCGGAAAGGAGAACGGCGGAAGGAGCTTAGACCAAGTGTTCCTCGTTTTGACCGTGTCAAAACAGAATCCACACGGACAGTAGAGAGTTCTTCGGGAATTGAACCCATGCAAATCGGTGTAGTCAGAGGTCCACTCTCTAAAGAAGAAAAAGAAAAGAGAAGGCTGAACAAACTGTGCCTATATTGTGGAAGAAGTGGACATTTTGTCAAGAATTGCTTAAAAAGACCAAAGTTGCCTGCTAAGGAGAAGGAAAACTAGAGGCACCACAGGTAAGGGGAGTTGGACCTGTGGATGCGAATGGAAAAACGACTCCAACAAATCACCAATTGGCAAACACACTACAAGTCTCCTCTCCCCATTTGGTTATGACTGTGACCTTAAGGTTTAGAGATGTGGTTTTGACAGGAATCATCGTCATGGTAGATTCTGGGGCAACAGGTAATTTCTCCGACCACAAATTCGCTAGCCTGATCGGTTTACAAGCTATCAAGAAGGAGAAAAGTGAGAAGGTCAGAGCGGTGGATGGTACGGATTTAACTTCAGGGCCCATAACCAGTCATACTGAATTGGTACACATGACTACTGTCGAAGGACACCAAGAGACCTTGCAATTTAATTTAATAGACGCCCCCAATTTCAACTGATTCTAGGTCTACCATGGCTAACGGAACACAACCCGTTAATTGATTGGGGAGCCCGAACTATTCAATTAAATTCAGACTACTGCACCAAAAATTGTTTCGACGACCAGACACATTCTTCTGTAATCTGCGCTGCCACCCAATTGTGTGAAGGTGGAGGTTCGGTATGTGCGATCCAAACTACCATGATACCAGATGAATACCAAGACTTTGCAGACGTCTTTGATGAGAAAAAGGCAGAGACGTTACCCCCCACAGGCCCTATGACTGCAAAATTGATCTAGAACCAGGGGCTAATCTACCATGCAGCAGAGTTTACGCATTAACGGAGAAGGAAAACATCCATTTGAAGGAATACCTAGCTAAGAATCTGGAGAACGGATTTATCCGACCGTCGCAGTCCCCTGTCTCTTCCCCACTTTTTTTCGTGCCGAAAAAAGGGGGAGATCTCAGGACTTGTATTGACTTTAGAGCGATTAACAGGATAACTGTGAAGAATCGTTATCCATTGCCTCTCATTTCAGTACTAATTGATCAAGTGAAGGAAGCAAAGATATACACTCGCCTAGACCTACGAGGAGCGTACCACTTGATTAGACTCCGGGAAGGCGACGAGTGGAAGACTGCGTTCAGGACCAAATTTGGCCTTTATGAGTATCTTGTGATGCCATATGGTCTCTGTAACGCACCAGCGGCCTTCCAGTACTTTATCAATGATGTTTTAAGTGAATTCATTGACCGATGCGCTATAGTATACATAGATGACATCCTGATTTATTCCAACACGGTTGAAGAACATCACAACCAGGTCAGAGCAGTTTTACAACGTCTACGAGAGAACTCTCTATACGTTAAATTGGAGAAATGCCTCTTCAACACAGATACAGTAGAATTCCTAGGTTTTGTGTTATCACCTGCAGGAGTTCGAATGGATGAGCAAAAAGTGAAGGCGATAACAGACTGGAAATCTCCTACCAGTATCAAAGAGGTTCAAAGCTTTATCGGATTCTCTAATTTTTACAGACGATTCATTAATGGATTCTCCAATAAGATACTTCCGCTGACTCGTCTTCTGAAGAAAGGAGTTCCGTTCCAATGGTCAGAAGAAGCAGAAGAAGCTTTTCAGTTGATGAAGGACAGTTTCACCACAGCACCGGTGCTGCTTCATGCAGATCCCTCTGAGCCTTTTTATTTGGAGACAGACGCATCGGACCTAGCCATCGGGGGAATACTTTCTCAGAGGCACAAGGACACGGGACAGTTACACCCGGTGGCATATCGGTCCCGCAAACTCAACCCTGCGGAATGCAACTATACGATTACAGAAAAAGAACTCTTGGCAATCAAAGATGCCTTCAAAGATTGGAGGCATTACTTAATGGGGGCAAAACACACTGTAACGGTGTTTACGGACCACCGCAACCTAAAATTTTTGCGATCTGCTCGAACTCTCACACCACGTCAGCTGCGTTGGTCTCTTTACTTCGCAGACTTTGATTTTGTTATCACTTTTCGTCCCGGATCCAAGAATGGAAAGGCTGATGTCCTCTCTAGACTCGACACAGAAAATCAAACTTCAGTCATTGAAAACCAGCAAATCATACCTGATGGAAAATTCATTGGAACTATCTCCTTAGAACCTTTTGAACATCACGTTCGAAATTTGATGACCGACCTTGAAATGGAGAACTGGGCCACAGAAGATCCACAACGTTTCATTCGCAATGGCCTCCCCTATTTAGGTACCACCCTGTATTTACCCACCAAGGAGCTTCAGCTGAAGGCAATGCAGGAATGTCACGACAACCCTCTGGCTGGCCACAAAGGTGTTGTGAAAACCGAAGAATTACTCAAACGTCGTTTCTGGTGGCCATACATGTGCCGAGACGTCCGTCAATATGTGTTAGGCTGTGAAATTTGTGCACGGGGAAAATCGGACAGACAAGCTCCTAAAGGTCTCCTACAACCCATGCCAACCCCCCATATCCTTGGCACACAGTCTCCTTAGATTTGATTGTTGATCTACCTTCTTCCCATGGGTATGATACCATTCTTGTAGTTGTCGACACTTTTAGTAAGATGGCACATTATATACCCTTCAAAGGTACACCCACTGCTAAACAATTGTCCCAACTTTTCAATCAACATGTTATTTGCCTTCATGGGATTCCTAGGGTCCTCGTTTCAGACAGGGGCTCTCAGTTCCTATCACGATTTTGGAAGGCTTACATCAAAGGCCTTAATATTGACCATCGTTATTCCACCAGTTTTCACCCAGAAACTGATGGTCAGACTGAACGCATTAACCAAGACCTAGAACAACACCTCAGACTTTATTTGTTAGATGAGGAGGGTGACTGGCCTGACCACTTATGGACTGCGGAGTATGCTCACAATAATGCTCTAAATGTATCCACTGGCCACTCCCCTTTCTTTATAAACTCAGGCAGACATCCCAATTCTCATGCTAATTTTGATGATATTAATGTTCCTGCTGTTCAAGATATTGCCCGACAGTTAACTAAAATTCATCACTCAGTAACCCAGAATTTGTCGATCGCGAAGGATCGTTACAAACACTTCGCTGACCGAAAACGTAAAAAAGAACCTGAGCTTCATGTAGGAGACTTAGTCTGGTTGAGTACAAAAATCTCAGACTCAAAGGTCCCCGTAAATTTCAGCCTCGTTTTATGGGTCCTTATCCAATTGAGAAGGTCATAAATCCAGTCACTTATCAACTATCTCTTCCTGGTTCTACCAAAATTCATCCAGTATTTCATGTTTCTCTCCTTAAACCAATTCAACCGGGGTTGCGTAGGGTTTCCCCTCCTGATCCTCTGATGGTTAATGGTGAGGCGGAGTACGAAGTTAAACGAATTTTGGATTCAAAACTCATCCGCAATGAAATTTTCTACCTCATTGATTGGCAAGGTTATGGACCTGATGAACGTTCCTGGGAAAAGAGTACTAATGTCCATGCCCCCCGTTTAATTAGAGCCTTTCATGCCAAATTCCCTGCCAAACCACGACCGGAGGAAACCCCGTTGGGAGGGGGTACTGTCAGGACTCACGGGAGGTTTCCTCCTTCTAACTGTATGCTGGCTACCATTTTCCCCCTACAAACTTACCAAAAGTCAGATAATCCCTCAAGCTGGAGTGCTTGTTGGCACCGATGGAACTCCAAGATGGCTGCCAACATGCACATACTGCGACAGCACACCACTGTTAGCAGTCTAGTCTTTTAGGCTTCATGACATCAGGTGAAGTGTGCTTCAACATTCCACTGTGCACTTCACTGAAGAAATAATTTGAAGAGCACCTGTTTTCCCAGCGTCGTGGAAGTCAGTTAGGGTAGTTGCGATAAAATCGGGGTTAGCTTCGTCGGAACTACATTCCCTCACTAATCAGGTTAGTGTTAAACTTGTAGCTAATATAAAACATTCTGTGAGAAAAGGTTATTGTGTCAGAGGTAAATTTCTATTTAAAGAGAAAAAAGGAAACAAGTCAGAATATATTTTCCTTCGTTTGAAAACTGGAAATACTTTTTTCAGTAATTGCTTTCCTTAGCTGAGAAGATTAAATAAAAAGCTTTTTGAATCAGCTGTCTTTTTCAGCTGTTCCAGAATCTGTCAGACGCAGGCGTGACCTTTCAACACGCAGTGTCTTCTTAGACTGAAACTTGTTCACTCTTCTGAGAATTAATTAAAAGGTGAAGTCAGGGTCAAAGGCCCGCATGTTTCTTTCTCATGCCATGTGTTAAAGAACTCCAGTAATGTTCTCCTCACGTATGGCAGTGCTTCCAGCAAACATTAAAACCAAAGGCCTGAATAAAAGGAACGCTTCCTTTTAACATTTAACCTAAGTTCTGAAGCATTGTTTAAAAAACTAATTAAAGAGAGAAAACCAGTCATCCTACTACAGAAACCCCAGTTCAAGGCCCACTCCAGTCTCTTAACAGTGAGTTAATAGAAAGAAAGAGAAACCCAAATAATACATAAATTAGGAATACAGAAATAAATACTTACCTTATCTTTCTTACATTAAGGAATAGCAGGATCAAGTGCAGATTGTACCTGAGAACGAAAAGGAAAGAGATCTGAGTGAAGACTTCTCATACAACCTAGCAAACAATACATGAGAAGTAGAAGAGAAGTAAGCTTCAGTAAACATTCTGGTAAGATAAGTTATTTATACACCATAGAAAAAACAGTAAGTTAAAAGGCACAATAAATAAAGGTTTTTTACATGTTAATGTTGCAGTCCAGTAAGAAGAAGAAGACGTAGCTGAACAGGCAGAATATTGGAGCAGTCTCTTCTCTGTCCCCAACCCCTTTTCCCCCTTAGAACTTACCTGCAATGGAATACTAAAAGACCTAGCAGGGTTGGTTCTGAGAAGGGTATTGGGACCTAGCGTCATTCTGCTCCTGTGTGGTTCAGACAGCAAAAGGGATTTAGACCCTGACAGTAATTGCCCAGGGCACTGACCTATTAGTCTTGCACTTTGCTCTGTCTACTGGAATTTGAGAAACTTCCATGCCAGGCAGTTTTATAACCCCAGTGTCCCTGTGAACCAGGCGAGAGATTGGTACATCGTAGCAGCATTCACCACAGCGCCAAGAGCCGTTTAAATCCACTCAATCTGACTCAACCGACCATCACCATCACACAGGAGCAGTGGCGGCCGCCACAATAAAGAAATGGTGAGGCGGATGGAGGGGGTGGGGGAGCGTGGGAGGTGAAGCGCGTGCGGGGGGGTTTAATAATGATTTTTTTTTTTAAAGAAACACTTATCTGGAGCTGCATCCCGCCTCCCGTGTCGCGCTCGACCTCGTCCTTCCTGGTCCCAGCAAGCACTGGGGCCACATCACAGACTCCCTGCAATACGCGCGGATTGGTCCGAGTGGGTTGGAAAGACGCTCCGCTCAGACCAGGGAGTCTGTGGGGGTTTCTCCAGCCCAGCTGTTCAATGCAGCCGGGCTGGAGAAACCTAAGTACGCATGTGTGTTTTGGTCAGCCTGAGACGGCCGGCCAAACACATATGCGCACTAAGGGAGTGCACATAGCACTCCTCCTCCCCACGCCCCACCCCTCCCTGTGCAAGCTGGCTCAGAGCCGGCAAATGAAAAATAAAACGATGACATTGTTTTCTTTTTTGCTTGCTGGCTCTGAGCCAGGCAGTGGGACGACGCTCCTCCGCCATTGCGGAGGAGCCGCCGCTGCACAGGAGGTTTGGTCAGATGATCGATTGTTCCTCTGCACTGCAGGTTCCTTCTATCCGAGTAGTGGGCTTTGTCTGATGACAGGACAAGAGACCAGTTTTACAACACAGTCGTGTAATGCAGCCAAATCCACCCTCACTTCACTGTCCAGGCTTCTGCACCGTCTGCATTCGCCTTCAGCAACTGGTTGTAAATTCTGTCCCTTTATACCAACTCCAAGCAACCAAGGAGGCCTCAAATATTTTAAAATAGTGCTCTCTGGGAGTCGGTGAGTGATTATTTTAAGGAACTGTAAACCTGTGGAGCCAGGTCCTTTCTGCTTCCCAAAACAGGTCCTGGGGATAAGAATAAAATTGTCCGGCCCAGTGATTCCTCAGTGAGGCAAACGCACTGAAGAGCGCAAGCCACCTGGGTCTTCATGGAAATGAGAGAAGTGGGAAGCACTCTTGTTGCCACCAGCACCTCCTCCACCTTTCACCAGGAGCATTTGCGATTGTGGCAAAACACCTCTCCTGATGCCTTATTTGCTTCTCCACGAGGGCAGTTTGGAGGGGGGTAGAGAGAGGCGGAGGCAATCATGGAGTTCATGAAATTGTACATGGGTCGGTGTCAACAGGGAGGTGGGCTCCCCTCAGAGTTCAGAGTGGAATGAGCAACTCAAGCTTTGCTCCCTTCGTGTATGACGTCACTTGAAGCCCCTCGGTGGGAGGCTTGCACCTTGTTGTTTAACCATGTGCAATTGTGTGTATGAGTTCGAAACAACACGCGTGGGTTAGACCAGAGCAGCACCCAACCTGTGTAAGCACTTTTCAAATAACTGCAGTAAGTTAAGCCGAAACACATAGATAATTATACTCCTAGATAAATATTTATCAAAACTCTGTTTACGGTGACTGTTGAGAAATTGCAATAGGGTGTACCATGTAAATGTGTGCAATGACTTGTCTGGGTTATCAGGAGGCAACATGAGATCTTGTAAGGGCCACCAAAGTAAATGAACCTCACGAGCCCAAGTCACAAAACCATTTGTGCGTGTAAATTTGATTTACATGTGCAAACGGCTGGATTTATGGGTGGAAGGCATTCTCAAAAGAATACCCTGCATTAGTAAATACTTTGGCTTGCACCTAATATTACCCTGCAATACTGTAGTATTAGACTGGAGTAAATTACATTCAAAGGGTTGGGAGAGTGTGCAATCCAATGTCGAGTTTTCCTGGAAAGTTTGGAAACAGCCATGAACCCAACATGGATTTTTGTGGATTTTTTCAAACCCCTTCTAACCCTTTCCCACCCTAGAAATGGATGAATATGGTTGAAAATTTACTCCTGCTCTGGGCAGGAGTAAACCCATTTCTAGAATGGAAAGGCAAAGTTAGCACCCTCAACATTTATGGGTTTGCATGAGAAATAAAAATGTGCCATTGCACAAAAGCGGCGGCCTTTATGCCGGCAGAATTGTACAATGCATATATTTGTGCCGACTGAAATGCCAATTTACAGGCACAAAAACAATTCAGAAGAGTCTACCTGTGACAGGCACAACTCCTGAGGCACATTTCAGGAAAGAATTGTGAAAAGTGGTAAATCCACCACTGTGCAAGGGCATGACTTTTCAGGTACAAAGAAGTTATGAAATGTATGTGAACTGTGCCTGGATCTTCATGACATAACCATGCTTCGATGGGCACTGTCCTCCTGCATCCTTCTAGACTGAGGTTAGACTCAGCTCTTTCTGGAGCTCTCTGGACCGGAGGGCATGTTTCGCGGATGATCTGCTGTACCACTCACTCTCCTGAGCATACTGCCTTGGATCTGGACTGCAGTAATTGAAAGGAGCTTGGAGCACTACAGAAAAACTCTTATTGAATAAATATTTAGTACATAACTGAGATATTCCAGTAAATGGCTTTAGTGATAATTTGCTCCAAACTCGGGGCTCATGTTCTGTTTTCTTCCTCTGAGCCCAGAGTAACAGATTCCTCTGTGAGGGAATCAATGTAACCGCTGCCACAGTAGTAGACAGAGCTAGCTTTCTGTCGCAGTGTCTTAGCTACAGGCTGTAATGAGGCGAGCGTAGCTGCTGCAAGGCTGAAAGCAGTGCTAAGCCTTTACAGTTCAGACAGACTGCTGGGATGGGAGAAACGTCTCATAACTGATACCGCTTATTAGGCCCTGGATATACAATTTCTGGTTGCAACTGAGAACGCGGTAGAACTTCCCGCGCTAATTGAGGCCTACCAGAGAATCTATACTCAAAATAACTAATCGCATAATAACTGTGTTATAGCTTATAAAATAGAACTACAACACAGAATGACTACACCTAAAAATAGCAACTCCTCAAATTCAACAAAACATCTACGTTCTTATGTTTTTTATTAACTGGGGAGACCTCTTTTATGCTCCTCTATTCCCTCATCCATAATCTCTCTTTTACCATGTGCATAAACTAATTTGGGAGGAGCTATGTTGTGATCAAGATAATCCCACGTTATTCTGAGGCACTTTACCTCCTGAGCTGTTTGTGCCATCTTCATCCTTCTATGAAAAGTCTACCAGTGAGATGGGCAAAACAATGTCATGCCCATTGGTAGCCCATTTCCTAGGAACAGGTTGCTGGGGTCACTGTTCCACCTGCTTATGAAGCTCTTGTCGCTCTAGCATCATGCAGGGCCTCGAAAGCACTACATTTCAGAGTTGAAATCTCAGTCTCATCCTCTGCATCCTCGAGCACCCATTAAGTACTTACATACCAGAAATGCGCTTGCTATGGCAATGTTTGGGGACAGTGAGTAGGCTGGTTAACTGCAGAGCAGGGGAATGGTTGGTAAGAATTGGGCACACAATATATATACATATATATATATATATATATATATATATATATATATATATATATATATATATAGGCATAGTCATTTATTGAACATGTGCGGTTGCATTATGGATCGCCTCTCGGGTGGTCCATACTACTCGCCATATAGTATTGTAGCATGATTGGGACACACAGCAATTTGCATAAATATGCATGAGATCACATGGGCACTGATGCGCCAGGATACTATGATTTTCTGAGATGATACCCCGTTGTGAGTAGTACTTATATATTATAGATATCCCGATATCGGATTGCGACCTGTGTGGGTATCCATAAAGAATTGCCTTGGGAGTAATTGAAGACGGTCGCTGAAAGGTGTGCATTCTATAGACTTATGGTTCATGAATGGTGTTGTTAATTCCCATGCATGGTCTCTTGAGTACCTATCACAGTAGACCTCAGCTGACTTATAAGTAGTACGTAGCTTTTCACAGGGTGTTACAGATATTGGATTTAAGGTGTGCCACTGTACAGGTGTAGTTGGTAGAAACAAATCTACACTTGTTCAGTATAAGTATGATGAACCGATAGTTTTTCTATTGCATGGGTTAAATAGAGCCAATGTGTTGCCCTCTTTGGATTATTGGTCGATACAGATGATCTAATAGAGCAGTAATCCAATATGATTTCATTTCGTAGGATGTGGTTATCCACATAGAAGTCCAACCAACTCGTGGGTTTTGGACTTACGTGTATTGACATGCAACAATTGTATTATACATTGGTGAGTGATTCTATTAGGCATTTTTGACCTCTAGTAACAGCATAATGCCCATTAGCAGGTTGTATTTCGGCTGACATTTGGACTGGGTTTCTGTCTCCCGATATTTGCATGTATTGAGCCAGATGACTTGGTCCTGAAGAGACCGATTTCATTCATACAGGGTTGAAACATCAACATGGATCACTCTTGGTTCTCTAATCAATTATGACCAGTACTCTGTGCTAACAAACATTATAATGAACCAGAGAGGATTAATAGTGTCTTTTGTATGTATTGTATGTATCTCTGCACTCACCTAAGCACTGTGTCATCTGCAATATTGTGTATTAAGTTGTATTGCCATTTGCATATCTATTAGATAATATATATCTACTAAAGATTCCCTATTAGTCCATTTGCTTCTTACAAATGTGATTTAAGTGAGTACTTACCACTGGATTAGTTGAAGAATAGATTGATTGTGGGTCTCCCCATTGAAGTGATAGCGGATGTACCCTTACACTCGAAAGAGACTCATGATGGACTCTGTTCATATAGTTATTTTAAAGAACGCAACATATTTTGTGGACTTAATATTATTCTGCCTTTACAACTATTTGTGGTAATTAGTCGGAAATGGTGTCTTTTAAAACAAGCTTGGAACATTGAAAAATGTGTGTGAAATGCAGTTTTGGAAGTATTTTCAGCCAGTAAAATGTTATGAAAACTGTAAAGGATGCACATTTAATTATGCACGGCTAGGTTTGTTCTCCTTCAAGGCACCTTTAGGAAAATGTGAGGGAAATGCTGCAGTTCTAAGCATATTTTACTACTAACCATTGATAATAATTGAATGGATTTCACTCTTTCACTGCCAGAGTTTCCATGCATTTTATAACTTATTTACATGTCATAAGGACTGTGTAAAGGGTCGAAAGGCAGTTATATCCACACTGGCCCATAGTGATGAATACAAATAAATAGTCCCACTATCAGTCATCACTGCACTGACTTTATCTTGTTGCTGCGGAAAAGACCTTGATGGAACAGACAGCAGGAAAGATAGACAAAGTAGGCAAATGGTCTAAGGAGAGCGTAGGCACAGCTCAGAGAAAGAGCCTGGGACCTAGCCAGGCATCTGCCCCTGCACCGTCTGAGAGTCTTGAACCCTGTGCTTGATTTGTGAAGGTGGTTGCAGGTGGTGGGCACGGACACACATTTTTGGGGACCTATGCTTATTTTCATTAGACTTTGACCTCAGAAAAAACGTTTCTATTTCAGAAGAAAAGTCGCTGAAACCCTTGGCTACTGTCTGTGAGTTCAAATTGAATTATTCAGTGGTACATCTCTTATTAGATTGTTCGCTTTTTGTAGGCGAGAGAAAAAAGGCCCCCGTCCAGCGTTACAGAAGTATAGGATTAAAGAACGTAACAATGCACAAGTCGCTTAATGTTCTATGAAGCACCTTGATATCACTATTGCAATTGGGAATTATATTAGGTTTATATAGACTAGATCTTTTTACTAAAGTGTTCTCTTTTACCCAAAAAATGGATTTGATTCAGATGTATTGCATTTGATTTTAATTGTCAGATACTGTATGTAGTATTGGTAAAGTCTAGTGTCTAGGTTGTCAACGTTTTTTCTGATGTGCAATTTTGGGTGACAAATTATTTGTGTGAATTAATTTTAATGATGCATATGACCATTAAGTGATGAACTAATAATTTTGAACTTAAAACGATATGATCTCATTTTGAAGTGTGATTCATAATTCAGTATAGTTATGGCACATTTTTCGTGTGAGACACCATTATTTTAAAATGGATGCAGTTTCTAGTGGTCTGCTCGTCTTGCTTCTGTTCATCCCCTCTCCCAGTCAGCTACCCGCTGTGACTATTCTCTCCCTACAGTTTCCATGGAACACAGAAAGGTATAACGCAATTGGACTGTAGTGTTAGAAAGCATGTATTGTGAAAGAAACTTTCCATTGTGTACCTGATGTATCATTTTGAAGGATTTTCATTTCTAGATCCGATGCAAAAGTGCAGAAGAATAAAATTCTATGAGCAGTTGTTGAGAAAATTTTTCATATTCTGTTGTACATCTTCGAAGTGCAGTTGCAGAGGAAGCAAGTGGAAGATTTTTCTTACCTTAAGAAATGGGTTAGCGTTAAAAATCTTTCAGATTTACGAAATTGTTTTTGATTTTCCAATATGACCTAACCATGATCATACTATGTTTGCAGTTTGTGGTTTTATCAATTACTATGCATAATTTCCATTTTCCTTCTGAAACTCTGTCCGATTATTTTGAGATTTCTTCACTTAGGATGCGGTCAGTACTCTTCACCAGTTAGACACTTAGAATTTAGAGACATTTTTGTTGACCAACTAGGGTTTCTGTTATGCTCTGTGATTCTGTACCCAGTACCTGAGCATTCATAGCAAAATGTGCAAAATTCTATGTAATTCTGAATTTAACGATCCTGCATTAAATCTTTCAAATTGAATTTTGATTTAGAATTCAGTTCTTGAGTAGTCCCAGTTTCTAATTATGATTTTACTCTGCTAAGTTAGTGCTGTTGATGGGGAGGGTAGTCTCTTAATGCTAAATCAGTCAGAAGACTCATGGAGCTACATTGCTGAGGTTAAATCTGGGGTTCAATAAAATAGGGATTCAGATGGTTTTTGGGGTTCGGCTCCCACATAGACATACACTGTATGAACGGTATACAGGTTTTAACTTTTGTACAGTACCAATATTTTTTAAACCTTTGTACAATGTGGAAGTGGTTTTGATTTAACTATTGTATTTTTATTAGAATTATTTCTTGGAAATAAAGAAATTGATTGATTGACCTCGCTGAAATAAGATAAGAAACAGGAATAAAGAAAGGGAAACAGAGACAAAGGGGTAAGGCATGCATGAACCTGCAAGAGTAAGAAAAAGAGACAGAGAGTGTAGGGTTGTGAAAGAAAGAGGCATGAGTTTGAATCAAAGCTAGGCAGCCTTGGTTTTCAGCAGTTTCCACGTGCAGCACGCTTAGCCTGATTGAAGCCCCCGTTTTCTGAACTGTGACACCAGAAAGCATGTGGCCTTCTCCTAGTGCTGGAAACCGAAAGGGTGTGTTATGGAATCTCACTTTGGCTGAGGAAGGGGTTGGGGTTATTTTATGCAGGGCCGAGGAGTCGTTTTTGGTGTCCCCTTAGCTTAGCATTTCAATAACAGCTCTAGTGGTCATCCACAATGCGCACTCGGCCCTGACGGTATATCTTGCTCCTGATGCATAGTTTGTAAGAAAATGAATGGCCTGGTTCTATGAGACAAAGGTGCGCCAGGTCCAGGACAGTTTCTTGGCAAGTGTTGCGTTATGAACTGTAAGCCCCGCTGAAGAACCAACCCTTTCAGTTGTTCAGACATTAACATTCCTATAACCTTCAGCAGGCACAGGTAAGGCTAAGGCAGCATACCTCGTTCCCTGAGTGAGGGTGGGAGCAGTGACATGCTAGAAGGAACCAAAGAAAGGCAAAAGTGAAATGCAGCAGTCATGAAAAGTCATTGTGAAACCCACTGGACGAGACCACAGCTGCATCTCAAGTATTCATGAAGACAAAATTGGGATTTAAGATTCTCAATCTCAACACCACTAGGCTCAGGCAAGAGGTGCTTGATTTGAGCCTGTGGTTTCTGGTGCTCAGCACCGGCACTTAATTGTCAACACTGGTGTTTGTGACAGTCTGCCACAAAGTGGCACTGTCTCGCTAATTTAGAGGTGACCACAATTCAATTTACATTGAAAATAACTATTACTTGCCGCCCAAGCCATTATTATAGCTTTGGGGGCCTCAAATAGTCCGAATTGTCACTCTTGTAGGAGTGTGATGGTTAGTAGTTGTGCTGTTACTAACATTGGCAGCACTGGCAGGGGCAATGTGTGGTACAAGCTGCAGAGGCCTCCTGACGAGGGCCCTGCCACCTATTTTATTTTTTTACAAATTAAGCATTGCAGGCAAGGCATTACGAAACAAGCCCAGACATCTCAACAATTTCTTCCATGGCTCGGCTCACCAATTATATCCAGATGTGTACAAGTACCAGTCCACCTGTAACTCGGACACTGAACTATAGATGGGTTCAGGTGCGCAACGCCCATAGGGCTCAAAGGGCTTCAGCCCCCCCAAGTCGTGTGTGTCAGCCGGGATGAGACAGCTTCCGGGGCACACACACAGACAGGTCTTGAGCTGCTGTGGGCTGGCTGGTCTGGCGTCCGACTTATTGCAGCCGCACCCGAGTACTTCACAGGTCTTTAAAAAGACCATTTACTTGTTAACGAGGCTTTGATGTTTTTTCACCCCTTCTTAGAGCCCCTGCATCTCCTTTCTGCCTATTGCTGGAAGAATTAGCCGCCCCCCCCCGAAATTTTTATTATCCCTCCCGCCCCCTCCCCCTCCGAAATTTGGCTCTAGTTGCGCCTCTGGATGGATGCGTACTCTGAAGAGAGGAGGGCTGAACTCCCAAGAGACTAGGCGCCTTATAGGCGTACCTGCTCCATTATTTCCTTAATCCAGTCGCAGCGTACAATGGGGTCTAATAAAGCATATTAAACAATATATAGAGAGGGTTTCAGTGGAAAGAGAATACAGAAATAATAAAAACGCAGATTCCCCAAATGTGTTAGGGATGCAACTTCTCACATGACGAATAAAAATGGCTGCCCTTGGTAGCAGAACATCGTCATTACTTTGGCTTCAGTGGCCGCTTGTTAACTGTTTTGTTATCCCTGTGTGAGTTGAGGCATGTGATTGTGTGGAGGTGCCTACTTTCTCGCCCTTTGAAAGGGCCCCCCCTCGCGCCTGCCTCTCCTGCATGTCCTTGAAGTGCCCCTCTACCAGAAGAGCCTCGAGTCCATCAGCCGTCGGCACCCCGGGGGCTCCTCTTCCCGCCTCTTATCTGGTCCATCAGTGTTCCCACTACAGGCTCTTATCCCCTGTCCTCGCCGGCACTCTCTGGGCTCAGCCAAGGTGAGCTGGAGGGGAGAGCGCGATAACAGCGCTGGGTCAGCAGGGCGCTAATTACCTGCTGCTGGCAGCGGCTTAGGTGTGACACAGAGCACAGACGAGCAATGCAGCCCTCCCGGCTTAGGGGAGAGGAGAACACGTGCAGGTGGCGGGCGGGGGTGAGCAGGGTTCCCTGACACACACAAAGGTACTTTACGGGAGGTAGCGCTTCATGCTTTCCTCACACGCATCACAAATACAGCGTGGACCGAGTGTTGCAAGCTTCCCTCACACATCAGAAGTGCAAGCTTCCAGGACCGACCAGCTCATGCACCAACTCTTAAGAGTTCCTCCGTACAAAGCGTGCACACTGCTAGAAATTAAAACTAAACTTAGTCACAAACACGTGCAAACACACACAGTCAGCACTGCAAGCATCCATCTCCTTCACTCTCATAAAAGACACTAAACAGACAGCAAGTGCAAGCTTCCCTCGAACACAGAATTGGTGCACCATTGGCCAGTGGCGTAACCAAAGCCCCTGTGGTGCGGGGGTCCCCTGAGCTCCGTGGGGCCCCCCTCTGGCACTGGCAGGCCCCTGGCCTAAGAGCTTCAGACTGGGTCCAGAGCGAGGGGGGACCTGCATGAACTTTTCAGGGGGGGCCCTCTAGTTTAGTTTCACCACTGGCATTGGCCACAATATCAGACGATTTCTTCTCACAAACAACAGCACATGTGGTCAGAATCAGTGACATTTTTCACACAGAGAACAGATATAGCACAGCAGCAGCAGTGCAAGCTGTCCGCACACTGAACATGTTTGTAATGTAGCTGCATTCATATAATGGTGCATACTCCAGAAGAGGTGCAGGCTGGGTGGGTGGAACCCTATTCTGTCTTATTGCTATCAAAGGAAGAGAGTGTGTTCGTCTAGTAGCCTCCATGGGTAGTTTTTTTATGTTAAGCATGAAGAGCAGAGTGGTGCTCTTACTGTGTTTTGTCACTGCACCAATGCGTGAATTTAAAGCGAAGGTTGTGGATAGGATGCTTAACCATTAGATGCTTGTGCGTGGATAAATAGAAAGTGTGTAAGTGCAGTGTGACCTACGAAGGAACTGTTTTGATGTAGTGCATATATGAGAAAGGCTGCTCAAGCCACGCTGAGACAAGTGTGTAGGAACCCATATGCACGTGTGTATACGGAAAGTGTGAAAAAGGTGCAGTCATGCATGCATGTGAATGCCTACAGTTTTCGGACTGGACTGAATCATACAATTTAAACTATATTGAATATGGCAAAGCAAGTATCCAGATCGGAAGGATGCTACCCCAGGGTAGTGCAATCTTGCATCAGCTATATTATATGCTTTGGGGTCAACACAGGAGGGGTACAGTAGCAGCCATTAGGAATGGACATTATGCAGCCATCCAAAACATATGCTCTGATTAGTCTCCCTAGAGTGGCAGGGAGCAACCCATAGGGATTGCCGTTATACAACCAGCCATGGAACTTGCTCAGCAGTCAGTGGCGGTTGGTGACATTTGAAAGTGGTAGGGCGTAAAAGTTGCGTGCGGTGCACTGTGGTGAGCCCGAACATATCAAGGGGGGTTTGGGGGGTTCTCCCCCCCGAGGAAATTTTGAAAAAAGAGCGGCCAAATGGTGCATTTTCAAGGATATTTCAGAAAGCAAGATAACCGTACAAATGTTCCATAGTTCTATACACAAAAGACCATGTAGCCAAAAGTGGTAAAAAATTAAAACAGGGCAAGTAAGTTTAAGCCAGGCTCTTGCAGCTGCCATGTGCGGAACTGTGCCCAATAGCTGGTGCAAGCAGGAACAAAATAAATGTATGTCGATGCCAGCTCAATCAGCCCTTGCATATCAGGGCTGCCTGTGGACTACTGTCTTGGAGAGTATGGTGTTGACCCGAACTGAGAAACACTGGCGGAGTGTTCCGTGAGTCCCCATGCTATGAGACCACAGCGTGATGTAGGTCGGAACCGACGAACAAAGGCACAGGCGTCTGTGTCGCAGTGTTGCTGGGAAGAGATTAGAAAGTGGAGTTGGCTGATCAGAGCAATGGAACACAGGCAGACAGACCTGTCTGTAAGGTTTAGCACTGCATAGTCAGTGCTTCATGCAAGACTAATTAATTACAGTGACAGCAAAGTGTGCTTGGATCGGGTTTGCAAGCACTGGCGCAGCAGTCTGTGAGTCAGAGTGGTGTGAGCTCATCCGTGGCAGAACTGCCGCTGATTGGTGTAACACTGTACAGCAAATCACAGACTGCTGGCCATTGCTGTATACATCAATAGTGCGCAGTATAGTGCAGCGCAGCAAAGCAAGTAAAACACCACAAAGTATAGTGTAGCAAAGCACAGCACAGTCCAGCAAGCCTCAGAACTGGGCAGCAAACATAAGACTGGTATAAAAAAGCACAGTGCATAACGTTACCGCACAATACAGTACAGAAAACTATAGCATACAACAGTGCAATACAGTACAACATAGCACACAAAAGCACAAATCCGGACATCCGATTCAATACGGGAAACCCCTTGGCACTCGAGCAGAAAGCAGAATATAACATAACACAACAATACACAGCACATTAAAGTACAGCACTGTACACAGTGCAATGCAATGCAAAACAGCAGCGCTTAATAGAGCACAGCACCGTGCAGCACTGCGCACAGCATGCATACACGGGACAGCACAGAACACAGCAGAACGGCATGCTAAAGCACAACAGAGCACAGGACATGCACAGACACACTCATGCAGCTCAACCAGACCCCTGCAGGCCACACCGCAGAACAACTAACACTCAACCCCCATATTAGACAGCTAGGTTCCAGGTGGTCTTCTACAGCACTCACACTACACAATATCTAGACTCCATTCCCTAAAGAACTAACCCCGAAAGGCTGTACTACAGGACAGCTATATCCAAAGGCCCCACTCTACAGTACAACTTGATAGGAGCCTCCGGACTACAGCACAACTACCAACTGTGTACCTGCAGTGGAAACAAACTCATTACCCTTGCACCTCTGTTAGTCACCGGGCCCTGGTACTACAGTATATGAACCCACTGCACTATAGTGCAAATAGAGCCTGGGTTCCCACACTAAACACTGCGTAACCAGCCGCACTGGGAACCAAAAATAGTGGCGCAGCAGTCTGTGAGTCAGAGTGCTGTGAGCTCAACCGTGGCAGAGCTGCGTTGTCTGGTGTGCTGCTTTGTGCCTTGCTGGGAGGGTGTGGTGTATTACAGATCAGAACGAAAGAGCAATGGCAGTGCTGCCCTGTTTGCACGTGCCTGCCTGGGAGAGTCAAGAGGTACTACCGTTCAGGAATGACATTCTGTAGGTCCCTGCGGGGGGAACAATATGGGTCAGGCCGGAGTATTTGCAGAGCTGGTTCCGAGTGTCAGTGCTGGCCTGGAACTCCTTCTTACACACAGCAAAGGCCATATCCTCGCCCTCCTCAGTGCTATACTATACAAGATGGCGTCCAGGCAGTGGACTGAGTCCTCGTCATCCTGGACTGTTATTGAACCCTTCTGTCACCCTTTGCTACCAAGGCACAAATCAACAGAGTATGTGAGAGACTGCGGCTAGGCAGCACGAGCAGTTCTGGCTCCTCCGCTGTCATCCAACCTCCTCCTGGATCCTATGACTCTTATTTTGGTTTCCAGTCCGGCCTCGCGCACATGTAAAACAATATGTAAATAAGACACTAGAATTACCTGACTTACGTCTATCAATGACAATCTCAACGATGATCAGGATTCTTTTGGTGACGAAAGAAATGAAATCAATGAATCCAACCGAGCACGAGCAGTAGTAGGAGGTGTGTCGTGTGTGTGGCGCTCTCTGCTGCGACGACGTCACGGTCGTCATCATGAACGAAATGGCCAATCACTGTCTGCATGGCTTCACATAAGCCACAGTGATTGGTCATACGTTTTCACCAAGTGCCACCCACGTGCCTATTATGCCTCAGACTGCGCGGTGAACGCGTGCCTCTCAGCTAATCCAGACGCTGCTCCAGCAGTGCCAGGATTGGCTTGAGCACGGATACTCCCCCGTCCATTAGGAGACCGGGGGCTGCGGCATGAAGCAACCCTCGCTCTCCTAATGTGCAGGCTAGTGCGAATGTTCGGGCTGGTCGGAAAAATGACCAGCCCAAAACTGAACATGCGCACTACCACTATTGCTGCTGCGCTTAGTGCGCTAGACCGCCACGTCACCACACTTGCTTGTTGTCGTCACTGACTCACTGTCAGTCAAACCCTGAGTGCTGCCGCAGCCCCACCCCCTTCGGTGTCCTGATTGCCTCGGGCGTGGCCCGGTGACCGGCCGGCCAGGAATTCAATTAGCGTGAGTTATTGTAACTTAGAAGTGGAACGAAGTTGTAAACGATGTTGGGACCATGTGGCATTAGTGGAGCAATGCCCCAGCGCCCCAATGGATGCATCGCCACTGTCAGCAGTGTCAACAAAGGAGTGTCTACCGATCAAACCACAAAAATGGGCATAATATGACCACCCATGGCACTTGTGATGAAAAGTTCACCCAGTACCGACAGCAGGGCTCAAGTCCTAAAACAAGAAGTGGGGGGACTCACCAAGTTAGGCGAATGGGTGTGATATCACAGTGAGTGACATCACAGTGCATGACATCATGGCATGGGAAATCGCATGTGGCATCATAGGAAGTGACATCACAACCCATGACCTCACAGGAAGTGACATCACATCTTAAGACCTCACATATGTTTAGCAGGTCTATCATGAGTACATTGGAGCGCATTGCAATATTTAACAATTAGATTTTGCACTGAGCTTGTGACAAAATATTGACGCAACCCAGACGCAAAATCTGGGCCTCAATTTATACATTTTTTTTTTAAACCCGGCCACAAAGAAATTGGCAACAAGGAGAAACATGGCAGTAAATCTGTTTTACTTAATTGGTTGCAATGTCTTTATTTTAAAATATCTTATGGGGTTAAGGCACCTGCTGCAGATATCTTTGTTTGCCAGCTAAATCTCAGGGAATAATAATAATGGTGAGATAACTCTGGAGGATAACGTATTTGCTGGAGAGATCTGTGTTTTGCCTGGTCCTAGTTTTGAATCAAAGTAGCCTAGAGGGTTAATATGACTCCTGCAAAGCACATTACGTAACACGCAGATGACAGATTTGTATTTTATGCAAATGGGTAAGTGGGTTACTGCTTTCAAGACAGAGATCCTTTTGTTACTTGCAGTTCATAAATTGTAACATAGCACAGTGGCGTATGAAGGACATGTGGCTCCTACACCTTGTAACCCTCACTGTCTTATGTAACACATCCTACACATTGATGTAAACACATATGATTTATTGTCAATGTAAAATCTGTACTTGTGATGTAAAGCACTCTAACACCCTGCATTGGAATGGGTATTGCTAAAGCTCTATAAAATAAATAAAATAAAATAGTGGTATTTAAATTGTTATTTGTGTAAAAACTGGGGACGACCAACACATCTGACATTCTTACAGTGTCTGCTTATCTCTTATATACAGGGACTGAACAAAGTCAAAATCATTTCTCTCTTAAGTACCTGTGAAGTGATAAAATATGAGCCTTTGTTTCCCCTCCATTGCATCTCGGGTTAAGGCTCCCCATTTTTTCCCAGCCAGGATACTCCAACAAAAAGAGGCTTAGTTACCCCTTAACTCCGGCTTTTGTTTTGGGCACAACTGGAATCTGATACGCCCTCTCCCCGGATGCCCGTTGCTGCTTCGAACAAGAGCAGGCAACGTGCAGGCTCTGCTGAAAGTGTCCTGGTGTCAGAAAATTTCACCGGGATAAGTTCAGCATATTTCTGTGCATTCTGGGAGAAGTAGGAAAGGAACTTCGCTGAAAGTGGCCAGCTTTGTAGCAAGGTATACAGTGTCTACCCTCGACTCGAGCCCTGAGCGACAGGGAGCTACCCATAAATGGAAAGGGACCAGTGTTTCTAGATGAAGCTTAAGTACAGGAAACGATATTGCATTCCAGACTACCACCACAAATTAATCATTCCACCCTACAAGGAAAACAAGCATTGGCATAGCCAATAGGTCTCGCCTTTGGGACCTTATAAGTGTTTAGTTATGCAGCACAATATCCTTGGTGCAACAACATCAACTGTTGCATGGCTAAACACTTATAAGGTCCCAAAGGCGAGACCTATTGGCTATGCCAATGCTTGTTTTAGTTTTGACGCACTGCTTTTTCTTTTGCCTCGGCTGGTGTTTTAGGATGGTTGTGGGGTTATTAGCTTTCAGAACGCGATCACCGACTTGCCTTTCCACTCTCTCCTTGCCTCAGTCCCACTCGGTTGTGACAGCAGCTGTTCCAGTAAAGTTGATATCTGCAGTTTCAATAACTTGCACACTCGTTTTATCATTTTTTTGAAAAACAGGATTACAAAACCTGCCGGCGGGCTTATTCAAGTGAAAAAAATGCTAAACAGGAGATATAACTCCAGATCCACTGGCACAACTCCAGCCGCTCCGCATCAGTACATTTCCAGCTGGCGTTAATCTGAAAACAATCGCTACAAAATGACATGGAAATGCAAATCTGTGCGGCCCTGCAGATGCCAATGACATAACTAGCATTTCCTCTTTAACGGGTCACTCGAAACCGCCCATAGCTGCAGAGTGTGAAGTTTACTTGAGGCGGTGTCACATTCCTTTCAGTGAAGGGGGTGGAGGGAGAGCAGACTCTTTGGAAGAGTTTTCTGCATGGCCCTTGATTTCCCCGTAAGCGCACACCCTCCTATTGGTGGTGTAATTGCGCATGGCATGGCCCTCAGTCTCTGCTTTTGTGCACTGTATGGGAGATGTTTGCACTTTCCTCCCCTGCTTTCTTTTGTTGACTTCTTTCTTCTTTGGTCCGGCCTGGGGGACTTTCCAAGCGCACTAATCTGCAGAACCTTTTGAGGGCAGCACCACAAACAATGGTGTGTTTTTAAATGTGTTACTAGATTTCATCGGTGTGAGGTGGCGATGGAGGGCTGTATGTATTGGCTCTAGTGGCTACACCCCCATCCTACAATGCAGTTTCATTGGCACATAGGTATCCACTCTATGCCCCCCTGTGACAGCCCCCCCCATCACCCAAATAAATAGTGCTCTCTTTAGTCGTGCATGCATTCCTACTCCCCTCTTGTTGTAATTTGTGTCTGCCAGGGCCATGGCTTGTACTCCAGCCTCTCCAAACCCAAGCTAGACAAGTGCACGATGCAGGGGAGGACGAAAGGTCAAGTAACATTCTTCTATCAGCTTGTTTATTATTATTTTTTAAATAAAGCCAAATATTGGATATTAAGGGCTTGCTTAGGTTTGGTGATTGCCTTAAACTGAGAGAGCGCTGCTCGGACGGCCGCTCTTCAGTGTGTGTGCAGTTGCACCAGCTTCTTGCAGGGTTGTTTACTTGTGTTTTGACACACTGTGGCTTGTGCAGCCCTGGTGCTTATACACAAGAGAGGGACACATGTGGTGGCTTCTTCCCCAAGAAGTCGATCCTAGATAACACCTCCCCATCCTAGCGCCTAAGAGCAGCAGAATGCTCTCGGGAGCAGACCCTGGCAGCTGCTGTGCATGACCGGCTGAGTACAAGGCGCCCCTCCAACACCCTCATTAGCCCTTAGTGGAACAGGCCTCAGTGAATATATATTTTTGTACTGCTTTTGTTTCATATTTTTGGCGGTTTTGAAAATGAGGCAGAGATGAGCCATGAAACATCAAGAAACCTCGGTGAAATAAAAGTGCTACATGGGTTAATGCATTTGCTGCAAAGAGCTATGCATATCTGCCAGGTGCAGCTTTGGATCTTTGTGGAGCCGACTCTGTCATTCATCTTTGCGAGGTCCATAAAAAGAGCGACTTTAAGTTGTGTAAAAGCAGAGTGTGTTATTTTATATTACAGGTTAATGATATTGTCTTTTTCACGCAGATATCATACCTTCCCCACCTCTCTCTTGAATATGACAGACTGAGCAGGATAGGGCAGGTGTAGTTTGCACACTTTTCCTGCAGCTCCTTGGGCTGAAGCAGTTCACTTTTACTTGCAGTTCAGTCCCTTTGCAATGCAAGGTACTAACATTTCAATTATTTTAGCAGTCAAATACTTGATGAGCCAGCACTGCATGCTTCATGTATTTGCCATTCATCAGAGAGGAGTATTTCTTCTGATTGAGGGCTGAGGGCGGCTTATATGGTGCTTATTTTTAACAACTTCCTCACCAGTTCGGCACACCGATTGACTTCCCTCCTGCACACAAGGACCCCTTAATAACACTTCACAGGTGTGTTTTGCACTCTCCCAATGCATGTTGACACCCTGTTTAAACCACTGTGCACTTTAAAAAAACGTTGTGTCTCCATGCGTGATCACCTCAAACCTATGCAAATGTTTTTGAGACAACAACTCCCACCCCCAATTAATGCTGTCATATAGTCCCTCACTATGCCTCTGCCGCTTTGCCCTGACTCTTTACAGCGGGACTCCCATGGGAGTACTTTCCTGCCGTGCAGCAGGGGCAGCAGCACCAGACAGTGAGCACTGACCCACATTTTTATTTTAAACAGGACCCACAGAACCTACTGTCTTAGGGGTCATGACACACTGCCTACGCCACTGCGCACTGCCACACGTTTTGTACTTGGCCCCCTTTTTAACTACCAAGTATCCTCTTTCATGCATATGCTATAATAACAACAGCACAACAAATCACCATTCTCGCTGCATCCCATCCCAAACACACCTCTCCGTCTTCCTCTACCGCATATAGCCAACGCAACTCTACTTACTGGCCCATAGCTTTTGTTTGTGCAACAGGTGCAGGGGCACCGTGCCTCACACAAACCCACGGTGCCACTGACTACTGCTTTATTTTACCCATATACATATTCCTCTCCCATCCCTAATTTCGCCTCACAATTCCATAGGCATAGCTTCCATTGGTGCAATGATGCCACAACACTTTCACTGTAACGTATGCTCTTGATCTCGAACCACTCATGTTGTGCTTTTTCGCACCGTGTTACTTCAGAATAGCCACAAACCACAATATTTTTATGTTGTATACCTTCATATCCTTCCAGTGCTTTCAAAAATATAAACTTTGCTCTTTTACACGCACTGTCATTCATACAGAACCAGCTAACGAGACATGTTGTTCCTTGCCTCCCCCTCTTACACAACAACAATGCCTACACCTCTTCCTTTCCCATCCCTAGCGTACACAACTACACTTACTGGAAATAGCTTAATTATGTGCAACAGATGCAGTAACGCTGTGCCCTTAAATAGCCATGCAACTCAGATGCATGCTTTCTTACAAAGTTGAAACAGGATCCCAAGCACCCAATTACTTGCACTTCAGCCCAAAACAACATGGCTACACTACTGCGCACTTTATAAAACAGTTGCTGAGTGCTTGCGTTGTCATCTAGAAATTAAACGCACATGTCCTTCAGAAGCAACACACCATTTCTGTTTTTCTAGGACCCTTTAACACACGGATTTGAAGTCCCATTGAGAGACTCAAGCTTGTGGATAACCGCAAAGATGCAAAGTTTTTCCCTGGAGGAGGAAGTTATAAATCTGCCATCATGTAATATGTGCACTCAACACCTTTCTTTTCAGCAGCGGCACAGCAACCCGGATAATGTGCTGCATGGCTACACACTTATAAGATCAAAAAGGCGAGATCTATTGTCTATGCCAATGCTTGTTTCCAATCCGTGGGAGTCAAATGCAGAAACTGTGAAATTGCCTGCAGTTTCGCGTCCACTTTCCGCGGATAGGAAAATGGGCATTTCCCCCAGCACTAATACTAGGCAGATCATTTCATCTACAGGTGCCCCAGTTACTTTATCAAAGTTGGTAGTTCCTTTAGAGGCAGTTGAGTTTGAAGTGTGTGTAAAGTCTGTGGATGCGTGTTGCTTTTTGAGTGGGTCTATATATTATTGATAATAGGGTGCCACCCGCCAAATGCGCGAGTTGACGGTATGGCCCAAGATCAAACAGAGTGGCCGTTCTGAGAGTGACGTAGCTCTGGTAGCCAGGCCTCAGCTAGTGCTTGCTGCATCTGTTTCCCACAGACCGCATGCTAACCCCGCCTTCAACGCCCCCTCCCTCTTTCCGAAAGCCAAGAATAGTTACATCGTTACTGCCTGATAAACGCCTCCACCCCCTTAGTTGAATGTTTTTTGCCCCTTTGTATTTTTAGATACGTTCAGCCAGCCCTGATTTTGCTCTTAACATAGGGCAGAATCTATTAAGTGTGATCTGCTGGGAGCCGTGCATTTAAAGCGTTCCATTAACAGGCCAATCTGCCCCCTCCCTACGCACCCATCAGCGCGCGCCTCACACATACCCGGCTGTCGGCCGTAATTACAGCCGCTTTCTTCTCTGAAAGGAAGGCCGCTCCCGGGCGGGTGAATAGAGGGAGAAGAGGGCGCCGCTGTGATTACTTTTCTTTCACGCACCAAGCAAAGCGCTCGCCCACTCACATCAACCAGAGGACCTGGCCCCTAGGCGAGGGGCGGCTGTTGTGAGGGCTCCAGGGAGTAGCCGCAGTTCCAAGAAGCCAGCGAATAGAACAAGGAATGTCAGGAATGCAGCTGGCATCCGGCCGCGCTGCTGCTCGCTCCCGAGCTCCCTAGGCCAGGGGAGTTAACGTTTCGAGAGAAGGCGGGACATGCACCCGCCTTTGGACAATTGCGGGCTTTCAATTTTTGAAAGCCACACGCAATGGCCAATCACTTCAGCTTTTCAGCAAACTCGTGCGTGTGGCTTTTTTTAGCCACACGCACAAGTTTGCTGAAAAGCTGAAGTGATTCCAAGAGGTCATTTTCTAGAGCAGCGCATGCGCGCTGCGCTAGGCTCGACCTAAAAAATAATTGGTGCCACATCCTTTTCCATATAAGTCACTAAATTATGGCATTCACTTCTAACAAATGCCTAGAATTCAGGAGGTTGGCAAAGGCTTGGCTTTCTCTACCTGAATCTACTGAAGGCGGCAGACCAAGACCAGTATAATCTGCTACCCATCTGTTGAGACAGGAATCACAGAGTGTTATTGAAAGGTACAACTTGGACAGCAGCACTTCATCCAGTGCCCAAAGAGCAGTTCATTCCACACCTGAAAAGTAGCAACTGTGCAGGTTTCACACATACGCACACACATGCACAGCACAGGCATAAGTAATGTGCCTCATACATCAAACAGCAGCAGTGGTGGCCTTCTTTGTACATACTGATGCTGCAGTGTAACATACGTACAGTATTGCTGCCAATGCTCAACACTAAAGGTGACATCAAGAACATTATTATAAGCCAGAAGAGCAGCAAATTAGCAACTGGACTAGCTTCGCTCATGTGCACAGAGAAGGTGTTCATCAGATATTACAAATTAGAGATATAGCACAGTTAGTTATAGTAATTAATTATACAATACACAGCACACTTTACTGTTTGGTCTCTAGGTGATGATAAAGTGTTGTTACTTAGTGGTTGTCGTATTATCAAACTCAAAAGGATGAAAGGCTTAGTAGACGTTTAAGATTTAAACATGTGACCTTCAAGTTATACACAAATGTCTATAATGAATGGATTAGTCCACTGAGCTAGGTATAGCACAGACAACATCAGCACAAGCATCTCTCTTCAAACAGCATGTGTGACACAGCATCAACTGTGGACCCTGCTGAAGAATATCTTCCAAGCTGCAACTGGCCCGATGAATGATCTCTAGCAGTATGACAGTCACATCTTTTCACAGGAAACTCCACTGGCTCCCTTTGGGCCCATACATCACAGTCAATACTAGTTGCATCGTCTACGAGGCAGTCAACTCAAGCACAATACCTGGCAACCAAGATTAAGACATGGTGGACCAGACAATACTTACAGCAGTAACATAGCCAGGCTTAAGAACAGAGAATACAAGAAGGAGAAAAAGAGATATCAGGCATTCTCTATCCACCTGAACTCCATCCTGATCCACTTGTGGTGGGCACTATCCCTTCTTGACTTCTGAACAAAGCTCAACACTCATCTTTCCAAACAACGCCCCATCACTTTATGACGTCCATGGTACCACACTCCCTCTGAAAATAATCTTGTCCCTTCCCTTCTCGGAGCTATTATGGACCCTCAATTTTCTCCTCTATTACTGTAAACATTAACCACTTATTTCCCCTTTTAGCCTGTGCCTCCCCTGTGCCACAAGTCTCATTATAAACCGCTTGCCTTGTACAAGGCTTTGCTGCTTTGTAGCCAGGATTATGGTATACAAAGCTCATACACACAATGCAAGCTTACCTTGCACAAGGGCCATTTCAAGGCAGTGAGAGGTCTAGGGAACAATGCTGTATTTTTCAACAAACATTTTTGCACATTTGGTTGTGAAATGGATTAGAAGATGGATAAAGGAATCATTCCAATGTACTTGCAGCTGAGTTGGGTTTTTTAAATTTGTAAATCATTTTTTTTAATCCACTGAGCTCCTGGTGGGACTACGAGGAGCTTGTGCAGTTAAAAAACAGAGCAAAACACTAAGATGAAAGATGGAATGCTTTCTAATACTCTCATCCACTGGCAATCATTCCATATTCCAGTCCACTGAGGAAAACACAAGCATGAAGGGGAGGAATGTTTGCAAATAGTCTCTGCTACTGGCAATCGCTCAGACCCCTTTGCAATCCCTCGTTTTTCACCCACTATCCCCCTGTAGAGAGGGAAACAGCTACATGTAAATCAGCGTTGGTCCTGCTCCAGTAGAAACAGTTCAATCCAACCAGCCAAGCCAGATCCCTTCTGAACAGAAAAACAAGCAACCACCAGGCTGGTTTTGGCATACTCTAGTCTAATCAGTCAGGGATAGTTTGAGTCCTGTGGTAGAGAGAGCACAGGACCCACATCTGGGCATGTCTGTTGGCAATCTGTTGTGGATGCATTCCAATCCATTGTGATCTTTGTCCACTAGGATGCTTTAGACAAAGACCAGATTTATAAAAATCAGACTTGGTCATGCTCCAATAGGAACAGTTTACTCAAAATGCCAACCTAGACCCTCTCTGAACAAGAACACACGCAACCCCAGACCAGTTTTTGCCTACCTCATCACTGAGGTGTAACTTTAGTCCAGTGACATGTTGAGCATGGGACCAATGCCAGGTCCCTTCTGAACGGGAGCACAAACAACCTCAGACCAGTGTCAGCATACTCAAAAGTCACCAGTCAGGTACAGCTTGCGTTCTGTAGTACAGTGAGCTCAGGACCCATGTTTGGATATACCCGTTGGCAATCGCTCTTGGCCACAATCCAGTCCATTGTTCCTTGCCCACTATGCTACTACAGACAGAGATCAGCTATATAAAAACCAGGCTCGCACTACTCCAATAGGAACCTTTTGGCCAAACTGCCAAGCCAAGAACCTCTGAACGAGAACACAAGCTGCCCGGACCTGTTTTGGCCTCCTTAGTCAGTGAGGTAGAATTTGAGTCCTATGTCACAGTGAGCACAGAACCCATGTCCAACATGACCAGCCAAGCCAGGTCCCCTCTGAACTTGAATACGAGCATCCCAAGACCAGTTTTCATTCCACAATGGTATAGCGGGCAAAAAAATAATGGACTGGATTGAGGTCTGAGCGAGCACCAGTGGCTATGATTCATTCATACATTCCTTCCATCACTTTTTTGTTACAATCTGCAGCAGGCACACATTGTAGCTCTTCTGGGCAACTTACTGAGCTTCTACAGGCAGGTGATGGAACTTCTTCTGTAATGCCAAGCCTCAACAGGCCCGCAAGGAAGCTCCTGCAGGCCCCCAATGGAACTACAGCAGGAATGCATCTGCCAGATGTTGCATGAACTGCAACCTATGCTACACTTATCACATTTTCTTCTCTTTCCTCGAATTCTCCCTTCTTTTTTAATCTTTTTTTACTCCCTCTTCTTCTACCTGCAGTCCCATTTACGCTTTTGCTTCTCTTCTTCCGATTCTCCATTCGTCATAATCTCTATTTTCAGTTTTCTTTTCCTTTCTCTGTGTTATTCAGCCATGAATGTTACTTTAGCTATTGTTCCTTCACTGCGCAGGGACGGCCTCGGCTGTCGCTTTAACTCCCGGGCTGAAGGGGAGATAATCTGGCAGCCTCCTCATCAGCAGTAGAGAGCTCAGGGACTCGGACAAGAAGCTGCAGTGAAGGACACTCTGCTGTCAGCTGCTGGATTAGGCTCCGCGCGAGGCAGTCAGTCCAGCTTTATGCAGCAGGGGTCAGCTGCCCTCCTCCTCCTTCAGGCCCTGCTTTCCACACCCATTCTCCCTCTTTCTTAATTTAGTCAGTTGTATCCCACCTTCCCTACCTCCACTCTCTTTTAATCACTCTAGGCATGCTTCCATGTTTCTTTTATTTTAAGTGACCCATCAGTTCAGAAAGGTGCTATCTTTGGATGAATGATTATATCCCTGAACTTGGCACTCTGTGTGACAGTGGCAAGTTATCTCAGAGAGTTAACACTCGTTGTAGGTACCTGAAGTGATCTATTTCAGATCCCATAAATGTAGACTCTTCCTTACAAGGTCAGTAAATTGAGTACCATAAATTGAGTAGCAGTGACATCTCTTATTTACAGCACTTTACCATTGATACAGTGGGCAGGAAGGGTACTTGGGAACCTGGGGGTGCATTATGGACATGGCACACTGTCCCACGCTGAGCCGAGGCACACACACAAGTCTGTGCACCATACAAAGCATGGGTACTCGCAAAGTACTGTCTGTGGCATGCCTGAGGGCTGCACTAATGCCAGCGGGGTGAGAGTCAGGGTAATGAAAGGTGGGCATAGGGGATGTGAAGCAGAATCATGGTGTGGACAACAAACCGAGTCACGTGACTTTTGTCTGCCACCAATGCTCTATTCTCATCCACCAAGAATTAAAGTCAGAGCATTAACTTCTAATGTATAATGTGAGAGGGAAAGATACACTCATCTGATAGTGGCTGAATTGCAAAATGTGAAACCAGAAAACCTTTATTTATGCCCGTTTAAATGCTTTCTGAATGTTCCTGAACTGTCAAGTGAACAGCAGCCCAGAGCTGCTGGCCACCAGGGGGACGCAATTAAAGGTCAGGAGGGCCGCATGCGGCCCCCGGGCTGTACTTTGAGTATCCCTGATACAAAGAGTGGGACAGTGCGCTGTATCACAAGTACAGATGCAAAACAGTGCCTGCACTGGACACAGCGCATTACTGGAAGACGAACCAGCTATCTGAAGCCATTGATATGTCACTTTGCAGGTGGCAACCCGTCTGTCTTTCAAATGTGGGCACAGATTCCACTGTAAGCAGGTGCCATGAATGACTGCACCCTCCTGCAGGGGGTGCCTGTCACCATCTTTCCCCCTTCCTTGGGGAAAAGATGGTCCCAGGGCGCCCCAGGAATCCCCCTGTCAGGGATGCATTGACTGTGTGCCACCTATATGTGCCACAGATTCAGTGTACCTACTCAGGGACGGCTCTAGGGCGGTGCGATCGGTGCGACCGCACCGGGCGTTGACTTGGGGTGGGGGCGTCATTTTTGAAAACGTGTATTATCATTTTAAAAGCACGTGCTGCCTCGTTCCTGGCCTCCAGCAACTTTCAGACATCAATTAAAATGTCAAGAGAAGTCCGGTGATAAATCGTCTTCCTGGAAAGAGACCGGAGGTTTTGTCTAGTGGAAGTTTTGACTCATCCTAAGGTAGCGCAGAGGGTTAAAATCCCTGCTGCTAAGAACGTGTACCATGCGATAACGAAGTGCATATAATGTAAATAGGTCAGTGTGTTACTGCTTCTGTAAGAGAGCTCCTTTTGTTACTTGTTTATAAGTCAAAATCCTAATATAGAACATTGAGCTATTAACTGTCATCCTAGAGCTTTATGCAAACTGCAAAGTATATGTTAGAGCTACATGTTTTTTTGCCTAGTCTTTCATTATCCTAATCTTGTGAAAAGGGTTCATTTGGGTAGAAAACAATTCTTATTATGAAAGAGAACCCCTAACAATGATGTTACGTTTTAAATTCTGAATTTGTGCCTTTCGTGAATAAAAACTTTAACTATATTGCCTACCAGTATCGATGACATGTCACTCCTACACTACACCTTGTAGTCCTGTCTGATGTAACATTTCCTATACACTGATTTACACACATATGATTGTCTATGTGCAATGTGTGTGTGGTGTAAAGTGCTCTGACACCTTACACTGGTGGTATGAGTGGTGCTATAAAACTAAATTAATCTGAGAGACAGTGGTTATGGAGACTTGAGAGGCACTGTTAAAGGGTGCTAGTGAGGGAATCCGCGGCAGAGGTGGTCATTGGGGGGGTGCCAACAGACATTGTCGCACAGGGTGCCACCAGCGCTAAAGCCGGCCCTGTACCTATTAATAGCCTATTTGCCTCTGCTGTCAAATGTTGTAGAGATTTCGTGAAAATAATTGTGTTACTTGCATGACATGCCAGATTGTCTGTAAAAATTACATTATTATTACAGAGTGGGTGCAATAGTAACAGGGCCTAGAAAAGCATACTAAATGTTAGAATGGTACTGCTAAAAAATGTTTGATTTATCACCATGGTTTCTACTGAGAAACTCCATGCTTTCTGATACCATTGAAACTAACAGGACAGAGAATGAACATTTTTTCTCTTCTCTGGTGCGCATGTTGTATCCACAATTGAAAAGAAGAATGAGAAAATAGTATTTGTTTCTGTATGTATTTGCAAAGGGACATTGTTTGCACATTTCTGAAGCAAAGGAAAGCAGACGCTGAGCATGAATGACCCCCTTCTCAATCCGAAAGGCATCATTGTTCATAAAGGTATATAAGGTACCAGTGCAAGGGCAGGGTTACACAAACAGGAAGCTGCTGAATTAATGTGTTTCGACTGCTGACCCCATGAAGGCACAAGGTATGAGGGGAAACTATACATGACTTGACATAATTTAAGCTTAGTGAAATAAAACAGCAAGATTAGTTGGGTGACCTAGGACATTGTGGAGAATTTGGCCCGGATTATGAGTGGTTCCGTGTTTTCCAACCCCTGTGCAAAACTGCTGTTTGTGCAGGGGTCAAAATTCTGAATTGAGTTGTATTTAACATATCCAGTAATTAACGCAAGCTTTAAATACCTTACACTTCATTAAATTTCGGCAGGTCAAAACTGCTGGAATTTCACTGGGGAAAAGGGTATGATAGTTACAATACCATGCAGATTTTGGTATGTTAATCACCAAAAACAGCATTGTATACCCCAAAAACCATGCATATGTGCTATTTATCACACCGGATAAATAAGTACCTTATTACTATTTATAAGGTGTGATAAATAGTACCTATACTTGCAATAAGGGCTTTTGTGTTGGGAATAAACTAACAGGTTAGGAATGTGTAATGGAATGAAATATGATTGGGGTCCATTTAACATTTGCCCTAATCTGCACATTATATGCTGAGTTGTTTATTATAATTATAATAATTCTGATACCCATGATTTGTAGACAAATACGGCAATATAAATAATAATATGACAGTAAACTCCCAGCCCTATCAGAGAGTATCTTAACAAAAAGTATCCTAATACTCTCTGATAGAGGAAACTCGCAAGAAGAGGAGTGACAGATACCTATAAATTCTCCTTTTCTCTAAAAAGGCATCATTTCTTTTTATGACTAAGGGGATCACTGCGTCCACATCTGTAGTACAGCACAGGTGCAAACGCAGCAAAGCAGAAACAGACGCATATCCAGCTGAACCTCTAAAGTTTTCATTTTGACTAACTGCACATACCGATGCCACATGCCACAGGATGGGGAAACAAAGCAAATAATGAATGTGCATTAGCACTTACTGATGGCTTGGGAGCCATCTCAAAGAAGCTTTTCACCTTTTGAACCTGCTCATCTTGACCTTTTCTCCATGTAAAGTAAATTTGTTTATCTTATGATGGCTACTTAGAGGTTCATAAGCACACATTGTCAAAGTATCCTAGTTGTGATTAGAAGGGATAGAACAAAGGAAATATCAGCACTTGTGGTTTTGGGGAGGGAGGAGAGATGTAAAGTGGGAGAGCCTCTTTGTTTTGTTACAGGAGGAAGTAGGAAATGGACTTAGAGCCCTTCAAATATATGTTAATACTTGCAAGCTGTCCCTCTTCAGCAAGGCGAGCCTGACTTTCCATTTCTTCCAGAAAGAAACTTCAGAATTGTTATTCAAGACCTCATACTCTCACATCTGGGTGGTGGTAATGCCCTGCTCCATGGCCTCCCAGAAGCCACACTGGCACCCCTTAGGGGCATCCTACAGGCTGCAGCACGTCTCATCCAGGGCCTGAAGAAACATGATCACATCACTCCCATTGTGACGCAATTCCATTGGCTCCCCTTGCTTACACCATCTTCAAAACCAGCTGCATCATTTACAAAGTCATCACTTTCAGCACCTCTGCTTATCTTGCAGACAAGGTCACCATGTCTGGAGGTTCTCGGCACACCCGCAGCCAGGATAACATTGAAATGCAGACTACCAAGTGTAAAAAAGAAAAAACAGGATGGCAGGGGTTTTCCATCTATGCATCCAGGATGGGAGACATCCATTACCACGCGGGCATTGCATCGCAATGCCTTTACATCGCGGGTATTACAACGCAAGTCGTTACAACGACTTGCGCTGGATGGCGCTCTAAGCTAAGGAATAGCATGATTTACTATTCCAACACCTTCCCTACTGTACGTAGACTGGTGTTGGAATAGTAAATCATACTATTCCTAAGTCCAGCGCCCTCCAGCGCAAGTCGTTGTAACGACTTGCGTTGTAAAAACTGCGATGTAACGTACCGCGATCATTTTGATCGCGTTGTAACGTCACATATTCATCCAGGATATGGAACAACATCCCTGTATCCATCAGAACCACCCCAACACTGCTCTAATTTAGGAAAGAGTTTTAAGACTCACCTTTTTACAGAACACTACATCACAGTGCATTCATTGTTCACAACCCATCTCCCTCTCTGTTTCTCCTTGACTTTATGCTGGTCTATGGCCATGCACAGAGCTTTGCTGCCTTTTGGCTCAGTTTGCGCTATCAAAATACAATTTACATGCATACGTACCTTCAGATCGGTATTTGGCAAATGCGAGTATATTTTACCTCTTTTTTTCTTAAAATTATATTCTGACGTATGTCAGAAAGAACCTTTTTCCATTGGTAGAGAGTGATAGGGTTGAACAGGTTGCATGTTAACCGTCTCCAGGCTCCTGCGTCCTATCCCCTAATTCGAGCAACAGCTTTTATTATCAGCAAAGTCAAAGGGACTCATTATGACACTGGAACTTGAAGACCGAAATTCTAATCCTGCTATAGGCATTTGACATGTGGCATTTAAAAATGTAAATATGTGTAATGTACATACAGACAGTAAAAAAAAACTAACATAAGTGAGCTGTCCAGTAATGGCCTAAAAGCAATATCCACCATATCTTCAGCACACAGTATATTTTTTTAAATCTGGTTTGCTCTGAACGACCAACGTGCCCCCACATCCTTTGTTCATGTCCAAAATGCTTCTGCTGACATAAAAATGCAGCCTGAAGCATTCAGCTGCTCATTGGCATTAGGTAGACACACAGACACACTTGTCCGTGGCGAGGTCTGTAATTCAGTGGTATTGACGGGATTTGATTTAATCTGACTGAGCCCTATAATTACTTATGGGGTGGCTTGTGGTTCTACAAATTAATGATGTAAAAATGAAGCTTACCTAAAAAGTAATGTTCTGAGTCTCACTGCCTCCCCTAATGCCCCCAGACCTCTACCCTCCCAGTTTACCTCAGAGCTCCACCTTTCTCATTGCAGTAGTGATGTTGGGAAATCTCAGAATCCTATCCCTTCGTCCAATCACACTGACTAACACAGACCCATGGTTATCTGTGGGAGAGGAAGGCATGCACTGCTGCTTTTAGTCCTCTGACTATTCTGTGTGTGGGAAATGATTGCATTGCTGTTGTCTGTGCTATTTCTGTTTTTTGTATAAATAAGTTGTGCACGGCTGCTTGTTTTGTGCAGAAGGGACGCTTACACCATTGATGCCTGTACTGTAGTTGATATGCGCATAAGGGGTGATTTCACTCCTACTGCCTATGCTTTGCCTATCAGGGTTGCTTGCACTACAGCTGTTTGTGTTGTACCTGTATTTTGTATGAGGGAACCTTGCACTGCTGTTGCCCATCCTGCACCTCTTCTTTATGGGGGAACTTGCATACTTGCACTATTGCAGCCTGCACTGTACCTTCCCTTCATGTGAGGGAAGCTTGCACTACTGCTACTCATGCTGTATCAGCATGTATGTGAGGGACGCGTGCACTGTAGATGCCTGCGCTGTACCAGTGTGTGAAGTAAACAAACAAGCTGCTGCCTCTCTTGTTCAAGTGCTCTGTATCTGAGGTAAGCTTGCACTGGTATGACTTGTTGAACGCAGGGTTTCTTTGTGATTAGAGTATGAATGTGGTACAGTGGGTGTGAGTGTATGTATTTCTGGCATAGGGGTTACCATCTAACCGTGACACTACAAAGAGGGAGAGAGAATGCTAGTGTGTGCTCTTTGCCTAGAAACACAAACATCTATCTTCTCCATGCAGTCCATAGCACCCTCCACTCTTTTGCCTCTCATTGTAAATGCTGCATCGCGGCTGTGAAAGAACGACTCCTCCACAGGTTAAGCCACCACCACAAATAATGTGGTCTCTGCATTCTCAACATGGGCCACCAGAGAAACACTCCAGACCAGCATTCCAAGGGGAGGTGAAAAGCATTTAATATCTGACTGGAGAAGGCTGGAACCGCCTTTTATTTGGAATGGGATCTACAATACCCTAAGGTAAAAGTCCTGGGGTCTAGTCCGTTGTGTGCATGTTGAGTTCCTTATGCTGCTTTGGAAATAAATCCCTTAAGTTGGAGAGTTCAAATGCCAGAGAGGGGGGTCTTTTGAACAGCAAAATGGTAGTTTCCACAATGAGTGAAACTTGAAGTATCAGGAGGTGCTGAGTTGGTGTACTCAAGGTTTCTTCATCCTTCCCTTTGTGTTGAAGGTGCAGAGCGCCCTCCCCTCCTCATGAGTGTGACAGACTCATTTGGACCACCACCAAGGTCTTCTGGCTCCCAGTCTCTATGCCCTAGGAGGTGTAAGAGCTGTCGCCGACAGGCTTGATGCTGGAAGGCCAGGTCTGCTTGCGATGGCGTGGAGTAAAGATCCCCATTTGGGTCAGGGTAGCGATCCAGGGACTCACGCTGTAATACAAAAAAAGGCCGAAAATTTGATTAGAACTGAATTAGGAGCAGTAAATGAATGTCTGACAAAATATTTGCTACTCAACGTGCAGACCAATTTCTACAGGAGATCCCTGGTGCAAGGATGACAATAAGAACTGAGTGGGTGGCAGGTACATTATCTACAGCTGATACGGATGCAGAGCCTCATATGGGTACTATAGAGACTCTGAGAAGCAAGGTGCTTGGTCTGGCCTCAATTTTGTGATTCATTATGGAATAGACTTTAGTCCCAATGATTCTATGTGTGACCCAAAGTATAGCTTGAAGTTTATTTATTCAAATTTGAGTTTGACCATTTAAGAAGACCAATAAATGTATCTCCCATCTTCTGGGGTACAGAAGTGGAATGCTGGGTTATAAGATTTTGGAGCGGGTCCATGTTTGTTCCAAACAATATGTGGAACAGTATTGACTGTACGATACCACAAAGTGGTCTATGAGTGGGCTTAGAGGGATTGGCACATGTTCTGTTGGAAGACTTTGAGACAGACCAGGTGCAGGCCATCAATATCATGCTTCGTAAAAGATGATGGACCCCTTCGGCAATTTCACTGGAGACTTCAGAGACGTCTGGATTGATTGTATTTCAGTATTTTCCTTGTGTGTTATGAGGGACCATCATCCAGAAGTAGTATTGTGCCTGGCTCAGCGCTGCAGATTGGTCAGAGTAGGGAAACAACATGCTGCTTCTTTTACCAAAATTGTCAAACACCCGCTCAACTTATTCCTCAAAAAGCCACTCATCCCTAATCGGCAAAGGATTAGTTACTCCACTTTGGAAGAAATTTAACTTTTCAAACACAGGGTCCTCCAATTATTCAGTTACCCAAGAGCTCTCTGGCTTCCTTGGTGACCACAAGCTTCTCTGACACGTGCAGGTTTAGAGCCTGTCATGGGACAGGGAAGGTGCTGCCGGGCTTCTGGAAAGGAACCCTTGCTCCATAGATGAGGAGGCAGGGGCACCATTGGGACATGAAAATGGTTCTCTGTCTGTGCTGCTGCAAGTTCCAGAAACCAGTCCCCAAAACGTTCCTTTTCTTGTGTTTGTATTATATATTTAAAGAGATCCCAGTTTGTGAAAACTGTGCAGCCCATAACGGTTTCACTGTATTTTAAAATAGTTGACTAATTGTTCTATCTCATTTACAATATCACTTATTTTAAAATATTTGAAACTTTGAATTCTGGTCGTTCATAAGGTGTACAGAGAGAGATTTTGTATAGGCATTAAATATATATTTTATAATGTGTTTTATTATTTCCTTGTATTCCATTATTTTACAACTGGTTGAAAATCATGAAGGGATATGCAACTAATACCAAAAAGGAAATGGGGAAGTAAAAGAAATATTTAATGTCTAAACAGCAACTCCTTTCATGTCACTACCAACAGGAGCACAGATGTATTCGTTTTAAATAAACGCCCTGTCTGCAAATAGCTTCCTGCACTTCTAAAAATATCCACTTCCATGCATTTAAATGGAAGATTGACAACATCTTCTCTGTTTATCAAAATGTACTATTTAAAATGTAAGGAGGTATTAATGACAGAGAGGAAAGATAGCCTGAGGAGATAGATATGGGAAGGAGATGCTGGACTTAGGTACGGATCTCTCTCACTAACTCATTTTAGCCCTTTAGAAATTCATAAAGCCATAAAAAAATAAAATGCATGCTTAACTTCACATTTCTTTGATTTACCGGAATGTGCCTTTTTGTTAATAATATAGACAGTTAGCATTCTAGAGGTTCATTAGAACTTTGTCGTGAAGCTGGAGTAGAACACTGGGAAATCAACTGACAAACTACTGCTGCTGCTGCTGCTGTAAGTACATGTTTTACACTGCATTTCAGACTTTTTTCTTCACATGGATGAGAAAGAGATTTGTGAATTTATAGAAAAGGTGTCCTCCTTTTATCTCTTGCAACTCTAACCAAGAAAGAATGTTCATGGAAGGCCAGGAGAGGATCTGTATTTTCTCCTTAGAATTCACCACAATCCTACAATTAATATGTCAACAGCAATAAATGATGTCTATTGCGACTAAAATCTATTACCACCCCTTCAACATGACCCTTTTTGTGATCCTCACAAGCAGCCATTCACTTAAATGCATTTCAATAGGAAAAAGATTGAACTTTATTACCAAAGACAAGTGCAGGAGTGATGCTTGTAACTTTCCACTTAAATAGTCCCACAAGGCACACACTATGTAACAATGTAGAGCATTTCACCCAATATTTTAAGGGTCACGTTTACAATAGCTTTATAATGCAAGGGTGAGAGCACTTCCAGGTAGCTATTGACTGGCGTGAAGCAGGGCCCTCGGATTCGCATTACACCCTCTGACCCCACTGTGGCCTGGTCAATGACTACCAGAGGGCACCCTAGCTTACGGATAATATTAGTTAAGTAACAACCTCCCAGCCAGTATCAGTTTCTATTGCCATAGTCTTTCCTGCTCGGCTCTGGCATCTTGTGGAAAGAAGCAATTTACTCACCAGTTTTCTAGCCATGTTCAGTAAGGTGCACTGCATTCCTAGGGCCCACACCTAGAGAAGAGAAATGGGAGTCAGGGTGTTGGTGCTTTTTAAGTTTCATCTCCTCATGAATGCCCCTCCACTGCTCTTCCCATTTATACCTTACATCATAAGGGCATCTGCAACCAGATGCCTGCCAACCACTTCTAGAATGTTAGTTCCTGCTTCTCCAGTGTACCTGACATAAATATTGGTAACATTTGTTGCTGGCATATAAATAGCTTGCCTTGCAATATCTTTATCATGTATGGAAGAGGGTTCATTATCCCATATAATACATGGTCACATCATCACCTTCCCCACAAACTTTAAAAATGCTTGGTAGTAAACCTCTTTCATATGAAAATGAGAGCATGTTTGCAGATATAAAAAATAAAATAGAATGTGCATTCACATCTAGGCTACATTATGCAAATATCCTCTTACTTGGGGCCCTTAAAAGACTACAGGGGGTTCAGAATGCCGCAGCTCGCCAGGTGCTGAACATTCCACAGCGCAACACAATCCGAAAGAGGTTAAAAACACTCTACTGGCTTCCGATCAGCCAAAGAAGAAAATTCAAAGCTCTCTAGTCACCTTTAGGGCATTGCAAATGACAGGCCGGAACTGCATTAAAAAAGAGATTAAAAAGTACCAACCTCGCTGAAACTTACGTTCTACCCACCAAACCCTTCTATGTATCTCAAGAATATATAAATCTAGAGCTGGAGGCAGGGCCTTCTCCTCTCTGGCTCCCAAACTTTGGAACTCTCTTCCTGACCATCTTCGGAATATGACTTTGGAGGCTATGTTCAAAGCCCTTATAAAGACTCATCTTTTTAAGGAAATATGATTTTCTTTCAATTGCCTTTCATGTTAGAAAGGAATTGCTTGTCGCTTGCTTTTATTCCTGCGACTAGCGCCGGGACACTCCGGTTGGACCAGCTGCTGCGCTTTACAAATTATTTTGAATCATTCATTCATTTACTCTCTAGTGCAAATTTAAATACATCAAAAAAGCTGTTAGATATCTGTTGCAAAATGATGTTAGAATCAGTTTAATGCAAGTCATTTAAAAACAACTCTGCAGTAGTTTGGAATGTATACAAACATGCAGAAACATACTAACTTTTCTACAATTACCGGAGGAGTGTAAAAAATTAACATGTTGCCATAAACATCTCCTTTCTGCATGTCACTAACCTAGACAAATGGAGCAGTAGAAAGAAAAGCTATGTTTCGTTTTTCTTTAAACAGCTGCTTTAATTATGACCTCACCTGAATTGGGATGTCAGAAAACAACTGTAAGACGTTATCACAGTTGAGCTCTGACGTCCTTTCTTTATAATAGGCGACTGGGTGCATCACAAGTCACCTATTATAAACAAATTAGAGACTGTTTTTTATACAGGGTTTGCAGAATCACATGTATATTTAAAATATATATATTTGCGAGTTGGTTGGTTGGTGAAAACTTGCGATTTTAATGAAAGTGAGTTTCAGCACAAAATGTTTCCTTTTTTGCTCTCACAAAATGGCAGGTGCTGACTCGCGGTTTTCATTAATGTTGCGATTGTTGCACCTATGACCCATTTTTGGGGGTTTTGGTACCTTTTTCCATGCCTCTCTTTGTCCCCTAGCACTTCCCTTGGGTGTGGCACCTCTCATGGTACCCCACCATGGCTGTTGTATACTTTTCTAATTTAAAAAAATTGTAGGTTTCAAAATTGCCAAAAACAAAAATAATCTCAGTCCTTCTCCAGCCAATCACATTTGTTACAATAAACTCAAATGTTATTAATAGCAATCATGATTTTTTGACTCTCCATTTTAAAGGGCAGAGATGTACAATATTGTTAACTCTCTCAAGCAACTTTTTAAAAGGAATATATCTTTAAAACTACTGAACTGATTTACACCAAACCAAGCAAAGCACACTTTCTGAGTAAAGTTCTAGTCCACGGCTGGCTTAAATCCATTCAGTGTTTTTTGCTATAAGCACAAGTAAAATTTCTTATTTTTTCACCCTCCTCAGTTTAACTTCTTTCGTGCATGGATCTTCACTAAAAGTGCTGGACTTTAGCTCACTACGCCAAGTGACGGTGTAGATCCGTGCATGGGGTCAAAGGTTATAGGCAAATGAAAAAATGCTTTTTCAATGAGCAGTATGTCTAAATCATAACTACACAATGCCACTATTTAATATATATATTCACTGAAAAAAAACAAAAGTTAAAGTGATGTTATAGTTAGGTGAAAATGTCAGTTAAAATGTAACATTTTAAACTCAACAAAACACTGAAATTCACCAGTTATAATTTTCTGAGCTAACTAGAACTTGCCCACCATGCCCAATGTTGTAATCAATGATGTCATTGAACATGTTGTGAGCGATGTCATCTGTGAGGTCCTGAGCAGAGCATGGTGAAGACACAAGTTCTAGTTAGCTCAGTAAACTATCACTGTTGAATTTCTGTTGTTTTTTTAGTTTAAAATGTTATGTTTTAACTGACATTCTCACCTACCTATAATTTCACTTTAACCTGTGTTTTTTCAGTGAATTTCTGAGTTTTTTTTAAATGCAAAGTAAGATAATATTTACATACCTAATTATAATGTTATGTTAACCTTTGTTTTCTTTAGTGGACTTCCAGGGTTACTTTGACGTAATGTAAGATCTTATTACCATGCCCAACCCCCAGCGAATGCCCAAATCCCCCCTGTGCAGGGTCTTTAGCTGTGCACAACGTGGGGTTGGGCGCAGCGTCTCGCCTGAGGCCAGGCCGTGCACACACCAGCCCATAGGTGGCCAACCTCCAAGGACACCCACCGCACATTTTTTATTTGTAATTCATTTTCTTAGTCCTTCTGGAGTCTCGAGGGACTCCTGAGGGATCGGGATCAAGGCAACCAATTTTTTTTTAAATTTGGGCCCAGGGCTCATGGTATGTCCTTTTTCCAAAACCTTTTCAGGACAGAGGACCAAGACCCCGAGTCCTGTAATGGCTGCCACAATATTTATTTTCATGTTGCCGCCAGCTAATCAGCTCTTGCTCTGAAAAAGCCCCTACCGGCAAATCTGAAGGCTTCAACTTACATATTTTATCCCATCTGTCCGAATATCAGTAAATTTCGAACCTTAATTTCTCAGAAACTACTGAATTGATTTACACCAACTCACAGAAAGCAAGCTTTCTGGGTAAAGCTCCAGATTTCTGTCAAATTTGGTGTAATTCTATTCCGACGTTTTGACAGTAGCACAGTCTAAAATTCTCTATAACATATGTATTTGTAAAGCGCACATTCACCCAATGGTACCTTGGCACTGAATAACAGATGTTTATTGTTACCCAACTCAATGGTATTCATTTTATCGACCTCAGAAGGATGAAAGTCTGAGTCGACCCCTGGGATTTGAACCAAGGACCATGAGATCGAACACAGACCCCTACAGTGGACGTATTAGTCCACTAAGCCACCAGACCTGGCTTATGGAAATTACATGGGGAAATTGCGTTTAATGACCCCCCCATTTTCTCGGCCCCCACATGTTGGATCATCTCAAAACCTTCCAGGAAGCAGCTGAGGTGGATGAACTTTGTTTTGTTTTTGGAAAATGTAGTTAAGGTTTGTCAAACAGCGCCAAAGCTATTGGCAAAATTTAGAATCCATTTCCTATGGTAACTAGGTGATAACTATAACTACACAGTGGCACCCGCCACTGTGATTTACACAGCGGTGGCTGGCGACTTTCCAAAGTGGTGAGGCACGTAAAAAACTGTTTTACCAACGACGGTATACTTAAGTTTGTATTGCAGAGGTGATCGGGGCACTTTGTATTTAAAGGTACATTCTATTCAAATTGAGTGTGCCCCGATCACCTCTGCATTACAAATTTAATATTGCACACTGCTGTAAAGTAAATAAACATAATAAACGTATTCTTACCTTCTGTAAACGCGATCCTCCCGCCTCGCGCAGCCTAAAAAAGATGTGCATGCTCTGAAATGGCATCCAAGCCAATCCAAGCACTGCTGTCACGCCGCTTTAATACCAAACAGCATAAAAGCAGTGCCAGGATTGGCTGGGTCAGTGAGGCACAACGCTCCATCAGAGACTGATGGGGCTGTGTCTCTGCTCTTCCAGCTTCCAGTAGAATTCATTAAGGAAGCCTGAACTGTGCATATCAGATTGGTCATATGAAAAACGCCGACCAATCTCACATGCGCAGTTCACTTAACACAGCCTCCCATGCCATTGTCACCAGGAGAGAGAGAGCTCCTCAGCCGCGCCCCCACCCTAAAGGAATGAATAAAATGGGTGTAAGGAGTCTGTCTGGGGTGTAGTGGCTCGCAGTAGGGGGGCCCCTGAATATATATATTATATATATATAATATATATATATATATATATATATATATATATATATACACATATATAATATATACATATATAATATATATATATATACACATACATAATATATATAAATATATATATCCAAAACGATTCCATCCCGGTCCTGACGAACACATGGACGGGTGACTCCCCACCGGGAGAGTGGATTCATGGAAATATTGACATTAAGCTTCAAAGAAGCAATTTGGAGCTCTCACAGGGTTTTAAAATTCCTTTAATCAACAGCAGACGTGTTTCAGCGAATGTGCCTTTCTCAAAACTATTCACGAAAAGGAGCCAGCCTCAACATACTGATTTTAAAGTCAAGTAATTCAATCCCATTGGAGGATTATAAAAAGTAACAAGTGAAGAAGGACTGCTGCCATATCAAGGCCAATACTTTGTTTTTCCGGGGGCCATCAGAGCATTGTATTTTACAGTTCACTCCCAATTGAAAACACCCGCACTCTTCCATAAATAAAAACCAATGCAGGTCGTCAAACATCAATTCGATATTTCACCATCAGATGAGAAGAAACGGCAGGCACACACTCATCTTACCATGCCCTTGGAAATCTTGTAAACAGTCCTGCCCAATGGGCTGTCACTTAGCTTGTATAGGGCTGTGCCTCTTCATGCTTATAAAAGAGTAAACCCCTCACCCTGCCACAGCCAGTGAAGTCACGCTGCACGCAATCCGCAGGGGTCAATTCAATAACTGAACATCATCAAATTCAATAATTTTCGAAAATGTTGTCGTCGGAATAGGTGCCTCCTTCCTCCGCTTGTGGCGGTTCAGGCATCACCAATTTAAAACCCAAAACAATTCCACCCCGGCAGTGGCGTAGCATGAAGGGGGAGGGGGGGCACAGGGGCATTTGCCCTGGGTGCAAAATTCTTAGGGGCATTTTTAGTGGTGCAAAACTTAAAAGAAAAGTGGAAGGATACTTGCCTTGCCCTGGGTGCTGGCAACCCACGCTACGCTTCTGCACCCCGGTCCAGCCAGGATGCCTCTCCCGTGTGAGAGTGGATTCACAGAAATATTGACATTAAGCTTCAAAGATGCAGTTTGGAGCACTCATGGGGTTTTAAAATACCTTTAATCAACAGCAGACGCGTTTCTGTGAATGTGCCTTTCTCAATGCTGCTCAAGAAAACGAGAGAGCCTCAACATGCTGATTTTAAAGTCAAGTAATTCAATCCCATTGGAGGTTTATAAAACATAACAAGTGAAGAAGGACTGCTGCCATATCAATGTCAATACTTTGGAGATCATTCCGATGTCGGTGGGACCACCACCGACAAGCCATCGGTGGCGGTCCCACCAACATCTATGCCATTGGTCCGTCAGCCGGATTACGATTCCGGCAGTCAGAGTGAGTTAGGCGGGGGAAAGACCGCCGCCTCCGACAGGCTCAAGGAACCCATTGGGACAGCGGTCGGATTCCTAAGCCCTACAATGGGGGAGTGTCTGGGCAGGCACCCTGTAGGGATTAGGATATCCCTTTCCAACTGCCTTTTCATGTTAGTCCCACCGCCATGAACAGGCAGCGAGAAAAGGACTTTGGGGGCCCCTAGCAGGGCCCGTGTCCCAGTGGGCCTCCGTTATAGGGCCAAGGGGCACATGTGGTGCCCCCCAAACATCCATGCACCATGTGCCAGGCACCATTTGGTGCCTGGCACACGGTGCATGGTTGTTTGAAAACTGCTGTTTTGCAATGCGGCTTGTGCTGCGGCCCTTTTCTAGGGCCGCAGCACAAGCCGCAACGCAAAAGAGCAGTTTTCCGACCGCCTGCATGGCGGTCGCATTGTAATTAGGCAGATGGAACCACCGACATGTAGTCGGTCAGACACCTGCCCAATATGATGGCGGTTGGACGCTCATCCAACTGCCATCGTAATAAGGCCCTTTGGTTTTCGGGCGGAGATCGGAGCATTGTATTTTACACTTCATCGTCATACATCGATTAGATATTTCACCATCAGATGAGGAGAAATGGCGGGCCCACACTCATCTTCCCATGCCCTTTACAAGATTGCCAAGGGCATGGTGAGATGAGTGTGTGTGCCCGCCGTTTCTGCTCATCTGATGGAGAAATATCTAATTGATGTTTGACGACCTGCATTGCTTTTTATTTATGGAAGAGTGCGGGTGTTTTCAATTGGGAGTGAACTGTAAAATACAATGCTCTGATGGCCCCCGGAAAAACAAAGTATTGACATTGATATGGCAGCAGTCCTTCTTCACTTGTTATGTTTTGTAAACCTCCAATGGGATTGAATTACTTGACTTTAAAATCAGCATTTTTTAGGCTGGCATCTTTTCGTGAACAGCATTGAAAAAGGCGCATTCGCTGAAACACGTCTGCTGTTGATTAAAGGAATTTTAAAACCCCCTGAGTGCTCCAAACTGCTTCTTTGAAGCTTAATGTAAAAAAACTATATATATATATATATATATATATATATATATATATATCGTTTTAATGCATGCTGGCAACTGAATAAACATTATACAAATGCACTGCACCTCCTCCAATTATCTATTACTCCCACAGTGGCATCTCTGAGCTAGCATCACGTTTAGTCATGGCTGGTGGAAAAACACTGTCCTCCCTTCTACACTTGCTTTATCGACACTCCCATGCAAGTGCATTCATTCATAATAGACCATGTTGTGCATCACAAGAGCCCACATCGGCTGACTACTGCTCACTCTTTCAGTCCCTCCCCTGAGCCCCCAATCATTCTTAAGACAAACACTTTAGTATTCGAAGACATTAATGTATATTCTGGCCAATCAGAGACACATTCTACCACCTGTTCGAGCCATCCTTGAAACCCCTAGACGTTCTTACATCATATCGGTCTCTCTTCTCCATATAATGCTCCTCTGGAAGGGTCCATGCACCTGGCAGGGGTGCACAAGAGGCTGTCCTCTGGCCAGCGCTTCCTTTTTCAGCCATTTTCTGCGTTGAACCGCCTCAGGCCTGTGTGTAATTTCGTTGAGGCGCTGTCGGATAAGAGGCAGCTGAGACCCGTTCTCCTCAACCTCTGGACTCAACCCCACTGTAACAAACAACCCCGTGTCCTGGGAAACCAGACAGTCCACAGAGAAGAGGATCTGCAGTGAAACCAGATCCACACCGACGCGTTTCCACGATGATGGAAGCTATCAAAGCGGTCCAGTGCTAGTCGTGTACTCAGGTTGCACAGGTGAGGCGAATGTATCTTCAAGGGCGTGTTGCTGGGAAGCACAGTGTGCAGAATTATTTAATGAACCCACACTGTTAATGCCAGCAACTGTACTGGCTCATCCTGACCGTGTTACAGACCTGTCTTTCGGGGCGGTGCAATATGAAAACACTTTACATCAACATACCTGCTTCTAGCTCCATCTGCATCGGGTTGGCCATCTGCACTTGGGGGAGTCACGGTCTGGATTCTCTAGGCACAAGAAAGGAATACAAATATGAGTTAACCATATATTCTGCACACTCAGACCTGAGCCTCCCTACAGAGATCACCTGAGAACTGGTCAGTTCCCCATCCCTGACCTTCTGGACAGACTCTGATCATTCCCTCTGGCCATCAGGGTCGGATTGGTAAGGCGGGCACTCGGGCAACGGCTGAGGGGCCGGTATCTGAGTTCCAGCTGTGGGCGCTTATTTGGGCAGCCTGGGGGCTGTCTTTGCTGTTCAGATGCCGCCAGCGGCCCAGTGGGTGCCTGAGTGGCCTTTCTGGAGGTAGATGGGCGTCCATTACCTCCCTTTCATCAACTGGCAGAGGTGTCACTCCCTTTCTCTCGCTGGGCCGGCCCATTAATGTATGCATATTGAGCGGGGCAGGGGGCCTGAGCAGAAGTGGCCTCACTTGTTTTCAGGTGTGTTTCACCAGTCTGAACTAATCTGTGCATTTTTTTTTTATCTAAGTAAAGTTAAGAAAAAATGACTCTGTCAGAGACCTCCCCCTCCTTCTTTTTATAAAACTTTGCCGAAGCAGTGTTTTGCGGAAAGGCAATATGCAAATGTGGGCCACTTTTTTTTGTGTGTGCCCGGGCCGATTTTTAATCCCAATCAAACCCTGCTGGCCATCAATCCAAACCCCACCCTCCGAGTGTCTGTAGCTCAGTCATGATTACAATCCATGACCAGGACACAGAGAACCAAGGCTACCCCTCTCCCAAACTTCCCTTCTGACCCTACCTCACACTACTTGTACCTTTACATCAGAAACGACCCTAAAGTTTCACTTTATCTCGTGACTCTGAAACTGATTCTGCCCACAGAATTTGACCAACTTTGCACCCCAAAGATTTCCATCCACCAACGGCACAGACCACGCACCATGGCTGTCCTCTTTGGCCTGTGTGCTACTCTTCACCATCAGACCGACTGTCTAAACAACAGTCCTGAGGCTTATATTTCTGAGCCTCCGATTCAGTTTCCTCCAACTCATGACCCTGTGAATTTAACCGTAGACACCGCCTCTGATTCTAGTCTGACCCACACTAACTCTTCCATAAGTCCCAGCATTTAATTTAATCCTTCAACCCTGATGCATCACTTCGCTTACCCTTTGTCCCTTGCCCCCCCGCGGCTACTTCCACCCTCCATTTTCTTCTCAATTTGTCTCCCTGTCTCCAGAACCTGCAACTACTCTAAAGGAGCTGAAAAGCAACATAGTGGCGCTATACCAAACACCAAGATAAGATAAAGAAATACATATAATACCTGCAACACTTCTTCAGTACTTACAGAAGGAATGTGCTTGAAAATGACCTAAATACCCTTTAAAGGGTCCTAAATTTGGGGTGATTACTATGGTAAATTATAGAAATATCTGAATTCAGCTATAAACACTAATATTGATTGCATCATAGATTGACATACCGAGACTAGTCCAAATTCTGTAAATGGACTACAAAAAAATACCAATATACTGAAAGATTGGAGAGGCTGGAACTTGGGATCTGACCCCAGATTCAGACCTGACTGAAAATCTTGTAGTTCTGTCCAAATCATGTAAACCACCCTTGTCTCAACAAATGTGAATATGTGTAATTTAATACATGCCCGATGGGTACCCTCTGCCCCTCCCGTCTCCCCACCACCACACTGATGTTCATGGCTGAGCGACCTATACACCAATAAACACCATTCACACAGCCTTGTATGTACTCTGTAGTGATATCACAGTGGAAGGGTGCTTTATACTCTTCAAGAAGTATACATCTGTAAATGTAAACACATATGGAAAAAGATGGACTAAAACCAATCCAGTGAAGGTTCCTGCCAGCATGCATGAGTGGATGAATGAGTAACGATCGGAAAAGGACTGCTTCTCCTGGATGGCCTCTCCCGCTTCCCATCTCTTCGGACCCTCTCATCCCTTCCTTCCCTCCCTGTCTTCTACCTTCCCTTGCTGATTCCAGTTGGGAGGTTTTAGTTTCACTTCAACCTCACCTCCATGCTTGCCCTGACAGTGCTACCTTCCACCGCCCGCCCTCTGCCCAGCATTGGTACCTGTGGGGTGACAGCAGCTCAGCTGTCTGCACGCTGTAGCTTCTCTTCTCCTCCACGCCATCCTGGAGTCTGCAGGAGACAGAGACACATTAACTGATAAGCATGTGATGCACTTTCCTTCTGTGCATGCGCACAGCACCCCCTGATAGATAGATACATATCAGAGGGACCCCACAAATCCATATCCGTCTCAGACAAGCCTTTGAACCTTCCCCACAGACATACTTCAGAACATCCACACACCCTCACTGACCACCTTGCTGCAGCTAGTACATTGGCTCCAAAGCGCAGGGGTTTTGATTTGATTTGATTTAATTTTTATAAAGCGCAAACAATTACCCGAAGGCATCAAGGCGCTGTAGCCAGCATGTCCATAAACCCACCATATTAAGCAGTAGGGGGAGCGCTGTCTATATAGTGTAGAGCCTTTTAAGTGTCTTTCTAAAAGACAAAGGCTCAGGGATCGCCGTAAGGCGCTGCGGTAGAGAGTCGCAAAGTTTGCCTGCGGCGACCGAGAAGGCTCTGCCTCCCCATTTCATCTTTCGGATCCTAGGTACTGAGACCAAATTACCATGTGCCGAGCGAAGGTTTCTTGCTGGAGTGCACCGTTGAGACATCTCTTTAATCCCAGCAGGGCTAGGAGGATAAAGGGGCTTGTGTACAGTCCAGATGGCTTGAGGGGTCGTCTGTGGCCCTGGTTCAGTCATAGCTGCCAGAGTGCCTCATTATGGCTCCTTTCACATCTAAACCAGGAGGCAAGGGGCCCATTCCCCTTGCGTGCATTAAGGCCCATATCAGCCCCCTTACCTTAACACCCGGAAGTGAAAAATATGTAATCTGCAATATTTTGAATGAAGCCGAGTTTGAAGAAACCATGAGTAGAAATAGGACCAGCTCAAGCAGTGCTTCTAGAAGAGATGGCTACAAGATGCCTGTGGAGGCTGCTTTTGGGTGGGAGCATGCCGCCCATCAATGCTGTTTTGTTAACTGTTTTGAATTGGTTCAGCTCCCATAAACCATGATTTCCATATTAACTTGTACGGCCTCTTTTTATCCTCACACTCAATTTCTCCAAAAGTCATAACAAAAAATGCAGCTTGTCACTGACCTTTTGATTGACTTCTAGTTACAAGACATGATACGTTGTGTGTTCAGGGCAAAGCCATGGTCACTTCTCCAAAATGATGCGCAGTGTGTTATAATTTAACTTCATTCCACCTGTAACCTAAGTTTCACCTTGTAGTAGCTGTAAAGTGTGAAACGTAGACCCACCCACTTGCGTTCAAGCTGAACACGTGCCCTGTATTTAGCTGGATCTATGTAAACATTTATTTCTGTAGTCACTGTGTGTGTTTTAGTTGAAGCGCGTGTTTTGGGCCCCCACACCCTTCACCTTCTCACTTGCGTGCGCTTACCCTGTGTCCTGCCCTCTGCTCGTTTCACATTCTCCTCTCCAACTCCCTCCCTTCTGTACCTTTCACCCCCACCCCGTCTTCTCTCTGTCCTTCTTCTCGTCTCACGTCCTCATCATTTCACCTTTCCTGCACATCTTTCAACTCGTGCTCATCTTGCATCTGGTTTCTTCTCCTCTTGCCCCTTTCACCTCCTCCTCTTTTCACCTGCGTGTGTACCTCATTTCGCCTCCTCTTACTCTTGAAATAATTGCCATTTCCTTCTGCACCTCGTTTTGCCCCCTCATCTTTTCACCTCCTCCAGCAACCTTTCACCACCCCCATCTTTTGCACACTGTTACCCTCTTTCATGTCGTTTAACTTCCTCCTCCTGCACCTTGTTTCAACTCCTTCTCCACCTCCGTGTTACACCCCTTGTGGTTCTGCCTCATCCATCACTCCTCAGCCCCCCCCCCCTTTTTCCCCACCTCAGGCTTCCACTGTATTTTCCTTTTCTTGTGCCCAGCCCACCCCTGTAGACAGGGGCGGGATAGACTGCAAGGGTCACGTGACAGTGGCCTCAGGTCTGCACCGTAAGAGTTGGTAGGATAGGAACACAAGGCATATGAAATGCTATTGGGATTCTACTAGAAACTCCCATTCTCCAGGCACAATTCGATCAAGGGTGTCCGACGTGAAAGGCAAATCCCTGCCACAACGCCTATGTTTGGGCCTGAACTGCTTAAGCTGCACTAACTCGATACAGCCTATCCAACAAGACTCGACTAGAGCTTTACCTTCAAGATCTGTCTGAAGCAACCTACGTCTGCCCCCTGCCAAATAGTAAGGGGCTGCCAATGTGCTAAAACGACCGAACAGTGTATTAGTGCTTTATTTGGTTATCGATTAATAAACACGTAAACATACCTACTAACTTGAAGCACAAGCTCAGTGTGAGGAGGGGGCGGGGCCTTGAAGGGGCAGCGCCACGTGCCCAGCAGTACCTACAAGGCACCTTTGAACCCCACCTGGCCCCTAAGCTCCCTTCTCCCCCCCAAAAAATAAAGCTTGCTGAGGCTGGTTTTCACATCCCTTAATGGATGTCGGCAGTTCAAAGCCTCGGAAAACGAGCTGGAAAACCACTATTTACAGTGGTTTTCAGCTCGTTTCCCCTGCCACCGTGTAATATCGGCTACTCACCGGGAGGCCGTGTGATGGGGGCCCATATCGTGTGTCACACGGTGGCACCGTGTGAGTTGGCAGGTATGCATAGTTGCGTAAACAGGGTGTAGGAAGCTGGGTTTCTGTTACAGTAACACCCCCACTTTTTGCCAGATTACTGATGCACTTTGACTTGATGTGCCCTGGGTCCCTGCCAATCAGGTTCCCAGGGTCTGTGTTCTTTCCCAAAACTGTACCTTTGTCCCCCCAATTGGCACCTCTCTGGCCACATATAAGTCCCTTGTAAAAGGTACCACGGGTTCCAAGGGCACTGTGACCAGGGAAGGCCCCTAAGGGCTGCTGCACATGTTGTGCCACCCTTAGAGGTCCTGTATTGTAACACACACACACTGCCATTGCAGGCTGCGTGTTTTGGTGCAGAGAAAAGTGAAGAGTCGACATGGCACCCATAACTGTGTGCCATGCCTGCAACCCACTGCCTATGGTATAGGTAAGACACCCCTTTAGCTGGGTGCACTATACAACTGGTGAGGGTACAGTTGCATGAGCACTGTACCCCTACAGTGTCTAAGTCAATTCTTAGTCATTTTAAATGCAGTAAAGCCATAAAAGAGTATATGGTCTGGGAGTTTGTCATTACGAACTCCACAGCACCATAATGGCTTTACTGAATTCTGGGAAGTTTGGTAGCAAACTTCTCAACATAATGAACCCAAACTGATGCCAGTGTGGGATTTATTATAAAATGCACTCAGAGGGCATCTTAGAGATGCCCCCTGAAAAACAACCAACCTCTGGTGGGTTCCCTGACTGGTAAACACCAGCATGCCACCACGAGACATGTTTCTGGACCCCTGGGGTGGGAGCCTTTGCTCCCTGAGCCCAGAAACAAAGCCTTTCCTAGGCGGTGGTGGTCACCCCTCCCCAGGCCAGGAAGAGCCATCTGTGGCAGGGAAGCTTCAAAGGCCTTGCCGCCTTTGTAACGCGACCCCCAGCCTCTCCTGCTATCAGGAGCAGGCCCCCTTCCTGTCTCCCCTCCTTTTCGGTGGGAAAAATTAGAACAGCCCAGAAGGTGTGCCCATCTCTGCAAACCCCACCCCTCAGGTGGGGGAGGCAAGGTGAGGCCCACTCTTCAGTGCCCGCCATCTTACAGATGGCAGGCACTCTCCAATCAGGATTAGGGATTGTGCCCACTCCCCCACGTGGGTTGAGCACACCAAGGGTGTAGTCACCCTAAGGTCAGTAGCCTATTGGCTACTGACCTCGAGACCCCTAAAACGCCCACTAAATACAGTATTTAGGGGGCAGCCCTGAACCAAGACAACAGATTCCCACAACCTACGAAGAAGAAGGACGAAAGAAGGCGCCCAGCAGAGGAGACTGCAGAGAAGAACTGACTTGTCCCCAGCCCTATCGGCCCATCTGCAGTTTCCAGAGATCCTGTGCCAAAAGTCGCCTTGTCCTGCAGCCAGCAACCTCCAGAACCCTGGGAGGACTGACTACGTTCAACAAAGACCAGATCTCCTGTGAACAGCAGCTCTGTTCAAAAGAAACTCCCAAGACAGACTCAGAGCCTGCTGAGGACAAAGAAACCCGACGCCTGGAACCACCACTGCACCCGACGCCTACAGCCTGAATCCGAGTGGCCCACCAGTTCCAGCGAGGTCCCGCAGCGCTCCAGAATCTGAGTCCACAGTGGGTTGACCCCTCCAGGACTCCCCGATGTCGCCTGCAGCCTCTGCACGAAGACCCCCCCGACCGCAGGTGGCCCAGTAAGGTGAAATCCGACCTCAAATGACACCCCTGCATCTAGCTGCCCTGCAGCATGGAGAAGAGGACCTGAGGTGCACCTACGTCCCCGGGCCCTCCAACTTACCTGCCCAGCTGTTGGTTCCTCCTGGAAGACTTCCTGGACTGAGCCTGCAGCTAAAATCCAAAACTGGCAATCCCCATTAAAAAAACAGGGCACCGATGCCAAAACAGCACCCTGCACCTAGCCGCCCTAGTGCTGCTGAGAGTGTTTTGAGAGTGCATCCTCGAGTGTGGAGTTGATTTGTATGAAAACCCTAAGAAACTGCATATGTGTAAAAACTGCATTACTTACCTTTGTCTAGGAAATGTCCCAGTGTGATATCTAGGCATATCACACTGATTAGCAAAAGTAATCCAATAAGTAATGTATACAGTAATCTACAAAGTAACTTAAAAGTAGTTTTGACTGTTGACTTGCCTGTAAATCAACCAACTGTATTTTAACCTGCATTCAACTGTAATTTTCTGCATAAACCTTGCAAAGTGTTATTATACTTACCTGTACCAGGCCTGGCTTGGTTATAGAAAATAAAATATAACTAAATAATATTTTTATACAAACAAATTGGTCTGAGTTCAATCTTTGAGTGTGTGACATAATTTCTTGCTTGAGTGTGTACAATAAATGCTTAACACTAACCTCTGATAAAGCCTTACTGCGTGCCCACACTACCACTAATAGAGAGTAAGGTATTATCTACTTTTACCTCTGCCTACCTTTGGGGTTCCACTGTGCACACTATACCTTACTTTGGTATAGTTTATACAGAGCCAGCTTCCTACACTGGGCTGGCCGTAAATTGGATTGACCTGGACAGTGTCCTGGGCGGAAAGACATTTTGGTGTTTTTTGTGGGGGGTGGGAGGTCATTGCGGTGTGATGGCAGGAGGTGTGAGGAAGATGGGGGGACGGCAGGGGGTTGACAGGGTGCTAACAATTACACTGAGGTACATTAAGGGCTGATTACAAAGTCTTTAACTGGACCCCATTGAGAACAAGTAGGATGGACAGCTGCTGTTTGCATGATATTAAGCCAGGAAGCTCCCTGCTGTTCCCCTAGTAATAGTGGCGCCCCCAGGCCTGGGCCCAGCTTGCCCATGCCCAAGGCCGGCCCTGTGTAAATGTAACCACCCTATACCTTCTGTGTATTTGCCTCTACCATATCCATGATAGAGAATCCAGGAAACAGAGTAGTCAAATCACTGTTCTCAAGATCTGAATAACTGTATACATAGCTGGTAAATCACTTCCATGTGTACCCTATAAATATCTTCACAGGAAGTATTTAGCATTCTTTTTTGCTGATAAATTGCTTGCAGATAAACTTCACAAATACTTTTCCTAACTACTAAGGAGCTTCATAATTACCTAATTAAGCCCTTTTAAGTAGTTCGCCCAAGTATATGCCCGTGTTCCTTGTGGTTCACATTGGCCTGAAACTTGCATATACTTTACTTAATGCAGATTATTCTTCATAATACATGGGATTCTGCAACTCCTGTATAAAAACCAGTCTTGAATTTCTTTATGAGACTTGTGATGCAGCCCAAAGCATATTCTAAAAAAATGATGTAGCATCTCAACTATAATAACTTATTACAGTGGAGAAGTGTGGCTCAATGGTTAGAGCGGCAGACCCTGATGCAGAGATATGGCCCGGGACCAGGGTTCAATTCCTGCCTCGGCGGGTCTTGGGCTCAATTTCCTCGGACCTGATAATTCTCGCCTCGGTGCCTATTCTAATCATGGGTCCCACTCTGCAACTCTGGGCAATAGCTTGCTTAATCTCCACAACGGCCCCAACAGCGCTGGGATGCCTGGCTTCACCCTGGGGGTGCCCAGGAGTGGACATTTCACAGGGAAAAGCCAGGAAGGGTTCTACAGCGGTATGCGTACAGCGCCTGGACACCCCTTTGGGGGTATAGGTGCGCTTTACAAGTACAAATTTCATTTCATTTCATTACAGTTAAATTTTGACTTCACAATTCTTGCTACATCAGCCAAGGGCAAAAGCATGGTACGGAGCATAATTAAAGCAGCTGTTTAAAGAATGACAACGAAATGAAGCAGTTACCTATCTTCTGTAATGCTCTATCTGGTAGAGCTAACAGATGATTCCTTACCTTTTGAATATTCCCTGGTGTCAAACTGGATCCGGAAACTTTTGAGCAGTACCTTTAAGTGCCGATAGGTGGCATTGTGCAACTCCACACTGGCCTGTTCTGCTCCAGAAATGATGTACGGGGCCCATATAGGCACCACTCCTGCGCACTGATGTCAGTTGCTTTCCAGGCTATGGGTAGATCCCAATTCATAGAACGGGGAGGATGGGAGGGTCGTTGAGGATTCTGCTGTTAGGCAGAGGTTCTACCGGAATGAGCATTACTGAACGTAAACAACCTGTTCTTGTGATAGAGATTTCTAACTGTAGATTCCTCACCTTTTGAAAAGATAGCAGAAGAGTACCTATTAGGAGGTGGGTCTGTGAATTGGCTCAAACCAAGGGGTCCTGTAGAACAGAGCGGGCCAATTTCATGGTTATTTTACTGTAAAGATTTTAATTAATCGAATGGTCAATAAACTTGCTTAGTTACTTACTGACAGTGGTTGAACAGAGAAAATCTGAAGCTTGCTGGGATGCACTCTGAGGTGCGCTGAGGCAATGGCGACAAGGAACACCGTCTTGATGGTGAGGTGCCGCAAGGGACAGCTTTCAAGTGGGTCACAGGGAGTGCACATCAAATATTTGAGTAACAACTTAAGGTCCCACTCAGGCATGACGAAAAGAGGGGGAAAACAGGTGTTGGAGACCTTTCAAAAAATGCATCACAACTGGTGGCTTAAACAATGAGGGCTGGTCCAGCAACTGTAAAACGGCAAAAAGAACTGAAAGGTACCCCTTAACTGTGCCCAAAGCAAAGTCTTGCTGGGCAAGAGACAAAACAAACAACAGAACATTAGATAACTTGGACTTGAGGGGGTCAATCTGGCATGTGCCCTGTAAACCACACATTTGTCCTAACAACAGGCATATATAGTTTTTGTCGATGGACTCGGGGCAGCCAAGATGACATCAACCACCTCCTAAGAAGGTCAAAGAAGTTCAGCTGTCACAGCTCAATCTCCATGCATGATGGTGGAGATAGCGAAGGCTCCAGTGAAAACCCCTGCCCTGTTGCTGCGACAGCAGATCCTCCCAGAGGGGCATCCTGATCAGAGGACAGAAGCTTAAGCCCAGGAATTCTGAAAGCCATACTCTCAGTACCCAATCCGGGGCCACTAGGATGGCTTGGGCCTGGTCTTTCTTGATTCACTTCAGAACTTGGGGCAGGAGTGATATTGGCAGGAAGGCATGAAGGAGTCTTTAGTTTCTATTCCCACCACAACTCATTCCACTCCCGCCACAACCGATAAAGAACATATCAGTGACCACTGTCAACTCTGGGGAGGGTAGGGAGAGTGTTCTACTGCTGACCAAATCACGGTCCAGAAACTACAACTGCAGATCTTTTGCAGTCTCCTCTGAGATCTGGACATGGTCCGGGAGGTCTTTTTGATGATGGGACCGCTGACACTTCGGATCCCACTGCAGAGACCGCATATGCAACCTGGGGTGCTTGACCAGCGGGATGCAGTAGGTCATCAGTCCATGCAGCCTCAGATTCTATCTCAGTGAAATCCAGGACCAAGGCTGAAAGATAGGGATCATAGCCTGAATGTCCCGGGCTCTCATTTCTGGGAAAAAGGCACAAACAGAACCTTATCCAGCATGGCTCCGATGAAGGAGTCAGGTGTGACCATGGTATGTTGATAGTTAACCCCAGAGATGAGAGAAGGCTCACCATAGTCTGGAGGTAGTTGAGGACTATCTGGGGAGAGCCCACCTCCAACAGCCAGTCTTCGAGGTAGGGGAAAACTGGTACCCCCCCAAACTCTGAAGGTGAGTTGCTACTACCGTCATCACTTTTGTGAACACCCGAGGGGCACTTGGAAGACCCAAGGGGAGCATAGTGAACTGAAAATGCTCCTATCCCACTATGATCCGAAAGTAGCTCCTATGGCCCTACAGGACGGATATAAGGAAAAAGGTTTCCTACCGGTCTAACGCCACCCTCCAGCAGCCAAGACCTGGGCTACTGTGAGCATCTTGAATTTTCTTCCAGAGGAAGGCCTTGAGAGCGCACTGGTCTAGAATAGGGCAAAGGCCTCCGTACTTCATGTTAACAAAAAGTAGCAGGAATAACAACCACAACCTACTTGTGACACAGGCACCCTTTCGGTCAAAAAGGTTTACACTTCCTGCCATACGACAGACCCCAAAAGTGTAATTATAAGTACCTCATTGAAGAATAGTAGGGGCTCAGTGGATGTTTTCCCTGGCTGGAGGACTTCCGTCAAAACATTCATTTTTACCTCCAAGGTGGGGAGCTGGAGATCAAGAACTTCAGCTGTCCTACACATGACCATTGTGTAAGATGGGCTCTCCTCAGTGGCAGGACCGCGGGATGAGATGAGGCCCCTCTCATGGGATGTATCAAGGCCACTGGCCTCTTGAACGTCTTCAGACCGATTTTCCTCGTGATATGGTTGCCCAATTTCGTCACCCACGTCGTAATGACTGACTGAATCTGTGCCAAATAAGGAATGCAACGTATGTGTCTTTTCTTGGGGGTGCCAAGTCCAGCAGGGGGAGGTGGCGCTTCGATGGAAGCTGAATGCAGCCTCGATTGAGGTCGTAGCGGTGCCAACTTGGAACCAGAGAGCACAATGGGTACCATGTCCTCTGTCATCGATGGCAGTTGGTATCGGCATCAAGGCTCCGGGAACCAACCTGGAGCGTGGCAGCGGAGACAGAGTTGGGACAGGAGCCAGAAGATGCCCAGTGGTGGATTTGGAGGGTCCAACTAGTGCACAGTATGAACCTGCCAGTGATACCCCAGATGGAAGTTTTGGAGCATAGCCTTGTTGAACTCTTCTATCTGCCTCAATGTCATAGATGGCTGCAGAAACTCAAGTTGTGCCAGGACAGGTTGCGGGATAAGCTCCGACTTCGAGCAACTTTGGGAGCAAGATTGGGAGGCATGGAGAGACCCATGCACCTTTTCAGGAGTGTGTGAGTGGCGGGAAGGGGCCAAATCCTGCTTGGATTTTTTGTGTTTCCACTTCGACTTATCGAAGACTTCGAGCGTGATGATGACTGACCTCGGGAACGACAACTACAATTTCTGGACCAGGACCTGCACCGGGACTGACCGTTTGACATGGACTGGTCTCATCATGGAGTCTTCTGGTGCTTGGTGACAGGATTTTGCCTTGCAGTCTCGTATGGCCTTCCGATTCATTAACGCAAGTCACTGCAGGCCTTAGAGTCGTGCCTTGACTCCAGGCACCACAGGCTAACTGCATCAGGATCTGTCACAACATTTGTTCATGACAGTCCTTATTGTGTATACAATTTGTTGTTTTGGCAGGTGACATTTCCCTCACACACTGAGTTTTCGAATAACTGAGGTAAATGGGTTTCTAGAGAAATGAGAGGTAGCTCTGGATCAGCATCTGCTGGAGAAGAAAGAAAGGAACTGACATCAGCTAGCGGGAGTGGCACCTATATAGGACCCACACGTCATATCAGGAGCAGAACAGCGTCAGCGCAGAGCCACATGACACCACCTACTGGTGCACAGTGGTACTGCTCAAATGTTCCTAGATCCAGTCTGATGCCTGGGAATATTTAAAAGGTGAGGAATCTCTATCAGAACTTGCATTACATCTGCTCTTTATTTTTTAGCTGTACAGTGGCGAGCAGAAAGGAGATAATTCTGGCAACATGTTATTTTGCACTCTTTAGGCAATTGTAGAAAAGTTAGAACCTTTATGCATGTTTCTACATATTCCCAGCAATTGCACCTTTAAAAAAAAAACTGACTTGTATTAAACTGATACTCATATCTTTTTGCAGCAAATATCTATCAGCTTTTGTGATGTTTTTAATTTTGCCCTAGAAATTCTATTTTTATTTTTCATGTTTGCAAAAATGCTTTCTCTTTCATAAGAGAAAGCTACACATCAAAGTTTTAAATGATTTGGGGGAAAGGTGATGGTGTGACCATAAATTATAAGGAATAAAGTACCCTCTAGCGTACATGGATGGCAGACTGTACTTTATCCCATATATGTTACTGGCAACTTGCATCTGAGTGGATCCCACTTTTACCTTTCTTAAGAAATGATTATCTCTCTATCTGGTAGAGCAGGGAGACTGCACTGGGCTCTGCAGGCCTGAAGCCAACCTCAATCCAATAGAAAATTTAATGTTGTCATTTCTATGGGTTTCATAAAATGTGTGCTACTGTCATGGGTGGTAGCTAATAGCTACGATTAGGTACCCAGAATCAATTTAGCGTACCTCAGGTATAATTAAAGATAATTTTTTGTATTGTTCTACTATTAGACTTATCCTTCTTATGATGATCAAATCCCAGAAATTCCAATTCAGTCATTATATATATATATATACTGTGTGGTTAGCAAGTTAACAACACCGTGTACTGAGGTGCATGAGTTGTAGTAATTTGAAAGTGTTGTGTAAATTAGAAATTGAAGGTATAACTATAACTTAATTTATAATGTTTGTGTAGTTTGTTTGGTTTGTATAGTAAAAATAAATAAAGTTATAGTAATTTGAAGGTGGTGCATAAATTATAAATGTAAGGTATAACTATAACTTTAGAATTTCTAATGTTTGTGTAGTTTAAGTATGGTTTCTATAGAAAGAATTAATACTTTCTCAACTATAGCTAAGCTTTAACCTTTGTTTTTTCCATTAAATTTTTGTATGTTTCTTTTGTTTGAATATGTTTATTATAATTTTGTTGTTTTCTTTTTTGATTATCACATTGTAAATTGCAGCAAAACATCACAGTTCACACGCTCAACAGTACGTCTGATATTTACATGACATGTGAGTACGACAATGTTGCCTCACAAGGTGATCATATGTGTTAAATAAGCAGGTCAAAGCAATAAACACTGTGAGGTATGATATGTGTCTGTCATTTTTGTTTCTCTCACATGCCATAATCAGAAAAATTGAACAGAGGTATGGATACATTATATATCGCAAAGGTAGTATTCAAACAGTACTTAATTGAAAGGAAAAAAAGGGCGAGTCGTTAACAATTTCAACTCTAACTTGTGAGGCCCATGCTTGCTATTCCCCAGTCCAGTTACATGCTACTGTGTATGACAACCATTCAATTAAGGGGGGCTGGGTGGTCCGTTCGAGGGGTTGGATGATATGGGGGGTTATGCATCGCATGGGGGTGTGGAGCCCAAGGTGGCTCTTGTGTGTCGACCCTAGCTGCGCTGGGGACTGGTGAGTGGACCGGTGTATTGTATGTGGGCTGTGTAGCAGATTTAAAATCGACTATTATGGTGTCCCAGTTTGAAGCAATGGGATATTTGCAAAGGCCTTTGGTGTCTTATTTGTGCAAGGCTGTACTCTCCGCTTGCACCCATGTGATGGTGGATAGGACCCAGGCCGTGAGTGCAGGAGACGTAGGTGATTTCCATATTCTCATAATCTGACGTTTGGCCAGCAGTGACCCCAAGTCTATGCAGCGGGAAGTAGCCCTGTACGTTTTGTCCCTGTGTTGCAGCCCTGGAGGCATGCCTCCTAAGTGTTGAATGGGGGACGTCCCATGCAGTTGGATAGATGTGTAATGAGTATGACCCCTTTCTAGTACTGGTGTAGGGTCGGGCATGCCCATAACATGTGTAATAAGTCTGCATCCACTAAGTTCCAACAGGAACAAGCAGGAACACATGATGGAAATAGCGGTTAATCTTGTCGGGGATAAGCTAGGCTCTGTGGATAATGTAGAATTGGATAAGTTGGAAGCGAACTTTTTGTGGAACACGAACAGGGCTTTCTAGTATGGCGTACCATTCCCTGTCTGTGCAGGGGCGAGCCATGTCTTTTTCCCAGTGTTGGCGCGGGGGTGTGATCTGTGGCAGTACATGTGCGCGCAAAGAATCAGCAAGCCAACGGGGTAGGTGTCTGCTTGTCCCCATCACGTGTAAGTATTGCAGTGTGAAGTGTGTTGGGTGTTCCTGTGTCAGGTCACCCCACTTGCAACCCAGCGCACCAATTAGTGAGTTATATAAGAGGAAGTGGCCTTGGGGGAGCCCCTCATCTTCCACCAGGGAGTCAAATGGGATGAATGTCCCGTCTCGGTACAACTTCTCTAAGGTGTGGAGACCCACCTCGTGCCAGGGGGCCTGCTCTGTGGTGGAGGTAACTCGATTTCCCCTGGGAGTGCCAAATAGGGCCATCACTGGAGCGTATAGAATGGTCAGCCTAGTGGCAAAAAGGCTTCGGCAAAAACATCGGTGCACTACCCATAGGAGCATGGGCATAGGCACAGGCACCTTTGAGCAAGAATGGAATAGATGAAGGATGGTGGTTAGGGACAAAGCCGGTGTGTTTGAGGCAATGTTAGCGTTAGTTGGCCCGCCAGCCATCTGGCCACCCACTGGAGCTGGGACGCCAGAGAGTAGTGTTCAAAGTTCGGGGCCGCTAGATTGCCTCCATCTGTGGGTAAATAAAGTTTCGAGAGTGCAACCTTACAGCTGGAGTTATACCAGATGAAGTCCCTCGTCAATGATTCTAATGAACAGAAAAAGGGGTGTGAAATGTAAAAGGGGAGGTTGGCAAAATAATATAAGAGGTGAGGGAGCATGGCAATGTTTTCTAGAAGGTGACTTGTGATCGTAAAGCCGCCATTGCGTGAGTGAGGTTACCATCGAATAGGCCCTCGGATGAATGACATATAGGTACCGGAACATGGTGGGCTGCCAGGTTATCATGACTCCGCTAAGGGCGAGAGCGGGGTCCTGAGTTGCGGGTATGAACTGAAAAATAGGTGTTTTCATCCAGTTCACCTTTAGGCTGGAGAGGTCGTCAAACCTGTTCAGTGTTAGGGCCACTGACACGGGATTGTGCTCACATCCCTCTAATACAAGAGTAGTTCATCAGCATATAGGGAGACTGTGTGGTCTCCGAATTGTATCCCCTTGCCCTCCCCTGAGAGTGTAGGGCAAGTGCGAGAGTTTCTATTGCCAGAGAGGAGAGCAGTGGGGAAAGTGAGCAGCCCTGGCGGGTACCTCTGTGTATCTGAATCAGGTCTGAGATGAGGTCACCCGTTCTAACCCTGGTGAATGGTAGGGTGTTCAGAAGTTTCACAAATTTGATAAAGTGACACCCCAGTCCATATTGTGGCAGCATCACAAATAAAAAGGCCCATTCCATTGAATCAAAGGCCTTCTCCAGGTCCAGCACCAGGCATTCAGCCTGAGGCCACTGGTGAGGAGCATGTTCCAAGACTCAGATGAACCTTCACAGATTGAGGGAGGTGCTACAGGCTGGTACGACCCCATTTTGGTCCTGGTGGACCAGTGTCGGTACCAGTGGTGCCAGTCTGTCAGCCAGTATCTTGGCCAATCCCTTGTAGTCCGTGTTAAGTAATTCCAAGGGCCTATATGAGTCAAGTGTGGTAGGGTCTCTGTCTGGTTTAGGGAGGGAGATGAGTAGTGCTTCCTGAAGGGTGGCAGGGAGGCACGAGGCAGCTAGAGCCTCATCATATAGTTTTTGCAGATGAGGTACCAACAATGATGCATACGTTTTGTAGAATTCGGTTGGTAAGCCAACAGGCCCAGGGGTCTTGCCTGTTGCGAGTGTGCGTATGGCCTCTTTGATCTTGAAGGGTGTTATAGGATCGACAAGCTCTGCTTTCTGTTCTGGACTGACCTGGGGTAAAGTCACAGTGGAGAGGAAGGAAGCTATGTCTCCCACGGTTGCAGTAGACACTGATTGATATAGGGCAGTTTAGTGGCGGATCAGTTTGTCGTGTATTTCGGGCTGGTGGGTGGAGTAGGGCGCCCGACTTGGCCCGCAGTCTCAATTTATTGAATTTGTATGTTTTTTGTTAATTAAAAAATAAAAAACTGTTTGTTAGACATCATAAACGAAATCCATAATTGTTTTTGTTTTTATGAAGTGAATTGCAGGGGCGTAAAGTAGAATGCCATACAGTAGAGTGGCATAGAGTAGAGATGGGTAGAGTAGAGTGGCGTCGAGGAGAGTGGCATAGAGTCAGATGGGGTAGAGTGAAGTGGGGTGCAATAGAATGGCATAGAGTACAATAGCGTACAATAGAGATACATAGAGTCAAGTGGGGTAGAATGAAGTGGTGTACACTGGAGTGGGGAAGAGTGGAGTGACGTACAGTCGCAGTGTAGAGTTGATTGGCATAGAGTGAAGTGGCGGTGAGTGGAATAGTGCAGAGTGGAGTGGCATGGAGTGGCATAGAGTGGAATAGCATAGAGTGGAGTAGAGTGGCGCAGAGTGGAGTGGCGTATAGTGGAACAGCATAGCGTGGAGTGGCATAGAGTCAAGTGGTGCACAGTCAAGTGGTGCACAGTAGAATGGCAGTGGAGTGGCGTAGAGTCAAATAGCCTACAGTGTAGTGGGGTAGAGAGCAATGGCATAGAGTGGAGTGGCGTACACTGGAATAGCATTGAGTGAAGTAGCATAGAGCAGAGTGGCGTACAGTGGCGCGGCATAGAGTGGAGTGCCATAGAGTGTAGTGGCATGCACTGGAATAGCGTAGAGTGATGTACAGTCGAGTGGCATAAAGTGGAATAACGTAGAGTAGTGTAGAGTCGAAAAGCAAATAGTGGCTTGGCATAGAGAGGAGTGGCATAGAGTGGCGTAGAGTAGAGTGGCGTAGAGAGAAGTGGCCTAGAGTTCAGTGGTGTAGAGTGGGATGGCATAGAGTGGAGTAATGTAGAGTGGCATACAGTACAGTGGCGTAGAATGGGGAGAGTGTAGAGTTGAATAGCATGGAGTGGCATACAGTGGAGTGAATTACAGTGGAGTAGGTACAGTGGAGTGGTGTTGAGTGGAGTGGTGTAGAGTCAATTAACGTAGAATGGAGTGGCGTTGAGTGTAGTGGCATAAAGTGCAGTGGTGTGGAGTAGCATAGAGTGGGATAGCATGGAGTGGCATAGAGTGGAGTGGCGTACAGTATAGTGGCATAGAGTTGAATAGTGTAGAGAGGAGTGGCATAGAGTGGCATAGAGTTGAATAGTGTAGAGTGGCATAGAGAGGAGTGATATAGAGTATACTGGCATAGTTATATAGCACGGAGTGGCGTACAGCAGTGCAGAGTTGAGTGGCATAGAGTGGAATATCATAGAGTGGAATGGCATTGAGTGGACTGGGGTACAGTAGAGTGGCATAGAGTGGTGTGGCATAGCGTAGAGTGGTGTAGTGTGGAGTGGCATACAGTGGAGTGACTTACAGTAGAGTGGCACACAGTCAAGTAACGTAGAGAGGAGTGGCGTAGAGTGGAATGGCATAAAGTGGAGTGGTGTATAGTGGAGTAGCATAGAGTGGAGTGGTGTAAAGTGTGGTGGCAGAGAGTGGAATGTCATAGAGTGGAGTGACATAGATTGAATGATGTGGAGAGGAGTGACGTGGTGTAGAGTCGAATAGTGTAGAGAGGAGTGACATAGAATGTAGTGGCAGGGAGTGGAGTGGCATAGAGTGGAGTGGTGTACAGTGGAGTGGCTTACAGTGGAGTGGCGTAGAGTCGAATAGCATAGAAAGGAGTGGTGTAGAGTGTAGTGGCATGGTGTAGAGTGGAATGGCTTAGAGTGGAGTGGCGTAGAGTCGAATAGCGTGTAGTGGTCTAGAGTGGAGTGGTGTAGAGTGGATTGGCATGAAGTGGAGTAGCATAGAGGGTAGTGGCATAGAGTGTAGTGGCATAGAGTGGAATGACGTAGAGTGGAGAGGCATAGAGTGGAGTGCGTGGAGTGGTGGAGAGCGGCGTGGCATAGAGTCGAATGGCGTAGAGAGGAGTGGATTAGGCTGGAGTGGCGTAGAAGGGAGAGCCATAGAGCAGAATAGCGCAGAATAGCGCAGCGTGGAGTAGCATAGACTGGAGTGGCATAGAGGGAGTGGTGCAGGGTCATAGCATGGAGTGTCAGAGTCGAGATGCCATAGAGTGGAGAAGCATAGCGTGGCGTAGAGTGGACTGGCGAACAGTAGAGTGACGTAGACTGGAGTAGCATGGCGTAGAGTGGAGAGGCAAATAATGAAGTGGTGTGGAGTGCCTTACAGTAGAGTGGCATACAGTGGAGTGGGGTTGAGTAGAGTGGCATAGAGTCGAATAGGGTGGAGTGGGGTATGGAGGAGTGGCGTAGACTGGAGTGGCATAGACTGGAGTGGCAAAGACTGGAGTGGCAAAGACTGGAGCGGTGTAGAGTGGAATAGCGTAGTGTGGAGTGGCGTACAGTTGAGTGGCATAGAGTGGAGTAGCGTACAGTGGATTTGGCATAGAGGGGAGTGTTATACAGTTGAGTGGGGTGGTGTAATATGGAGTAGCATAGAGTGGAGTGGCGTACACTGGAATAGTATAAAGTGGAGTGGCATAGAGTATAATAGTGTACAGTGTTGTGGCGTAGAGTGGAGTGCCGCAGAGTGGAATAGCATAGCATGGAGTGGCATGGAGTGGAATAACTTTGAGTTGAATGGCATACACTGGAGTGGCGCAGAGTTGAGTGGAGTGTCGTATAGTGGAGTGGTATGCAGTGAAGTGGCGTAGAGTGGAGTGGCATAGAGCAGAGTGGCATACACTGGATTAGCGTAGAGTGGAGTGGCATAGAGCCAAAAAGCGTACAGTGTTGTGACGTACAGTGGGGTGGCATAGACTGGCGTGCCGTACAGTGGAATAGCATAGTGTGGAGTGGCATATAATGGAATGGAGTGGCGTATAGTGGCGTACAGTGGCGTAGAGTTGAGTGACAGAGCAGAATAGCGTAGAGTGGAGTGGTGTTGAGTGGACTGGCATACAGTAGAGTGGCATAGAGTGGAGTGGAGTAGCATAGAGTGGAGTGGCATAGAATGGAGAGGCGTACAGTGGAGTGGCTTGCAGTGGAGCGGTTTTCAGTAGAGTAGTGTTGAGTGGAGTAGGGTTCAGTCGAACAGCGTAGAGAGGAGTGGTGTGGCGGAGAGTGGAATAGTGAAGCATGGAGTAGTGTACAGTGGATTGGCATAGAGTGGAGTGGTGTACAGTGGATTGTGCAGTGGATTGGTGTAGAGTGGAGTGGCACCGAGTGGAGTAGTGTAGAGTGGAGTGGCGTACAGAAGAGTGACGTGGCATAGAGTTGATTAGTGTAGGGAGGAATGGCATAGAGTGTAGTGGCATAGAGTATAGTGGAGTAGTGTGTAGAGGAATAGCGTGGAGTGGAGTGAAGTAGAGTGGGATGCATAGCATGGAGTGGCACAGAGCAGAGTGCCATAGAGTGGAGTGCCGTAGAGTGGAATTGCATAGAGGGGAGTGGCACAGAGTGGAGTGGCATAAAGCTGAGTGCCGTAGAGTGGAATAGCATGGAGTGGAGTAGAGTGGACTGGCATACAGTAGAGTGGCATAGAGTCAAATAGCGTAGAGTAGACTGGCGTAGTGTAGAGCCATGGTGTAGACTGGAGTGGCTTACAGTGGAGTGATGTACAGCAGAGTGGCGTAGAGTGGCATAGAGATGAGTAGAGTGGAGTGGTGTAGGGAGGAGAGGCATAGAGTGCAGTGGTGTAGAGTGGAGTAGCATACAGTGGAGTGGCATAGACTGGAGTGGCATAGACTGGGTGGTGTAGAGTTTAATAGGGTAGCATGGAGTGTTGTAGAGTGGAGTGGCATAGAGTGGAGAGATGTAAAGTGGAGTAGACTACAGTGAATTGGCATTGAGTGGAGTGACTTTCAGTGGAGAGGCATAGAGTAGCTTGGAGTGGCATACAGGGGAGTGGCGTAGAGTGTACTAGTGTTGAGTGGAGTGCCGTGGAGTTGAGTGCAGTAGAGTGGAGTGGCATACACTGGAATAGCATACAGTGAAATGGCGTAGATTGGAGTGGCGTGGAGTGGAATAGTGTACAGTGTTGTGGCGTAGAGTGGAGTGTCGTAGAATGGAATAGCACAGCATGGAGTTGCGTGGAGTGGAGGGCTTTGAGTAGAATGGCATAAACTGGAGTAGCGCACAGTAGAGTGCCGTAGAGTGGAGTGTCGTACAATGTAGTGGCATACAATTAAGTGGCGTTGAGTGGAGTGCTGTAGAGCAGAATGGCGTACACTGGAATAGCAAAGAGTGGAATAGCATACAGTGGAGTAGAGTCGAATAGTGTACAGTGGAGTGGTGTAGACAGGAGTGCCGTAGAGTGTAATAGTGTAGCCTGGAGTGGCGTGGAGTGGTGTAGAATGGAATAGGATAAAGTGGAGTGGCATAGAATGGAGTGGTGTACAGTAAAGTGGCATAGAGTGGAGTGTCCTAGAGTGGAGTCCCTGAGAGTGGAGATGCGTAGAGTGGAAAAGCGTAGAGTGGAGTGGCGTAGACTGGCATACAGTTGAGTAGCGTAGAGTGGAACATCGTAGAGTGGAGTGGTGTAGAGTGGAATGGCATAGAGTGAAGTGGTGAGTAGAGTGACGTAGAGTTCAATAGCGAAGAGTGGAGTGGCATAATGAGGAGTGGCCTAGAATGTAGTGGCATAGAGTGGAGTGGCGTGCGGTGTAGTAGCTTGTAGTTTAAACAAGTATGTGAAAGTGGCTGAACGTAAGTAGATGATGTTTGGCAGGAACATATATTATGGGTGTGCAGGGTAATTTTTGGTAGTATCTGTAAATTGGTTAAGCAGTGTTAAAGTTATAAGTCACAAACACATATTTATATATTGGGCCGCTGTATACTGCAGTAACTTTGAGGTATACTGTGGTACATGCGTTCACAAGGCAGTATATTATTGACTAATAGGTGCCTTTACAAAAGTTTCTAAAGTGGTACAGATAGGGAAATGTATTTATAATTTTCTATATATTTGTAAAAAGATTTAGGGAGTACAGCACTAGTACCTACAAAGTACTACTGTAGTTACAGGAAAAATAAACAAAGACATGTAAAAAACTAAAAATACACTGTAGTACACTATATTTGGGAAATATAGAGTAGTAGAGTATTTTTTTTAAATTAAATATTATTTGATTTTTCTAACTAGTGCAGTACTTTTTTAAAAGTAAATATGCAAAAAATTTTAAATACACTGTTGTACACTATATTTGTAAAATACAGTGTAGTACAGTTTATTACATATTTGATTTTTTAAATTATTTTAAGTGCTGCGGTGCTTCCTTGGTGGTATTGCAGTACTCTGTGAACTTTTTTTTAAATATATTGAACATATAAATCACAATCCCTACCTATAACCACTTTAATAAAGTGATAATAGGTGGAGGAAAAATATAAAATGTACTGCTTACCTTTATCTAAGGCCCTAACCCAGAACACAGCTAAAGTGTGTTAAAAAAACCATGACTGCCATTTACTTTTATAAAGGCACCCATTAGCCAATCATATAGTGCCTTGTCATCAGCAAGTCCAGCAAAAATACTGCAGTATACCGCGGCCTGATAGATCACTACGTTTTAGTGCCTTATAAGTATAAAAATTCTTACTCTACGTAACTCTAATACCAAAATAGATCATCTACACACCATAAACTATTTACCTGCCAAATATCATTGAAATCTGACTGCCTGTTTTTCCCGCTACATTCCCGTGAAAAGTCTATGGAAAATGCAATGGTGTTAAAACGTGTTTTGGACCCCCTCCCCCCCCCTTTTTAGGTCGAGCCTAGCGCAGCGCGCATGCGCTGCTCTATGGGGAGGCTTCTTGTAATCACTCTAAACTTCTTCTTGTGGGTCTGACTCCTCCCACATATTGGATTGGCCTTGGCGTGTGGCTTTCAATAATGAAAGCACGCAAATGGCCAAAGGCGGGCGCATGTCCCACCTCTTTGTTTACTGGTCACTCCCATGGCGTTTTGCTGTCGGGAGCGAGCAGGGGCGCGCTCCCGACAGCAAAACGCCGTGCACCAGCCTCGCCAACTTCTGGAAGTGTACGCCGCTGAGACCCCCGAAGAATCCGCGGCCAGTTTCCAGGGGCTCGAGCAGCATTAACTGACCGACATACCAGCAAACCGGGGGCACGCCCATGTACGTCCTTTCATAGTGCTTGATGCCAGTATCGCTTATTCGCAGCGCCCTATCACTCACAAACAAGCCTTGCTCTTTTTTCTGAGCCAAGAAGTTGTCCCTCCGTCCCCTCCTGAAATTCTTCAGCCTGCATGTTCTGCCTCCCCCGAGGGGGCCGAAATCCAAATGTCTTCCAAATGTGCCGGCCGGTTACGACACATCTTGGTTCTGGAAGGCTCCAGAGAGCAGACAGCGCTCGTTGCACGCGCACTGGTGCAAGCTGTGCACCCCACCCCGCAGCCTCCTGTGCACCCCCGCAACCATGACTGTGCAACAGCACCCCCGAGAACCCAGACCCAAGGATGAAAGAAATGAACTGGAGGAACCATCCTTATTCACACGCCCGGTGACAGCTCCCGCGGGCAGGGGCTGCCGCCATGCACCAGACCCGGTGAAACGTTTTCCATCGATATTATAGCTCGGTGGGCTGGGCACCTGCTGCAGAGGTGCACACCCCATGACAGCCCGATCCCAGCTGTTTCACGCCCGTTAAACCCGAGATCAGTGCATAACCGCCGGTCCCACGGCCAGTGAAGGCAGCTCAGCTGTTCATGCGTCTGCTGCATGGATCCCTACACAGCATGCAAACTGCAGACCCGGTGCACCAGCCAAGTGTGTTACTGCTGTTCCAAAACGGATCGTGTGAACCCTCCTCCGCCCCCCCCCCCCAGGTCACAATAGGCCCCAATCCCAATGAGACAGTAGTTTATTCGGTTATAGCACGTGCTGCTGAATAGTGAGTAACTTCCAGATATTACTTCCAGTGGAGAGGTGTGGTGCAGCGGCCAGGGCAGCTGACTTCGGAGCACAGGGTTCACGGTTCGATCCCCGGCTCCGGCGGCAGCTCAGCTCAGCACCATGTGACTCTGGGCAATAGCTCACTTAATTTCCACTACGGCCCCCAGCGCCTTGAGACCCGTAAGGGTGAGTAGCTGCGCTATATAAAAACGGACTTACATTTTTTTTTTCCCAGGTGAAAAGTAACCTGTGAGTGAACGAGCATGCACCTCTCTGCACAACATACTTGTCACATGCTACAATCCCACTGGTTGTGGATTTCTGTACCAGGGGAAAGACATTCCCATGCCAGCGACAGTTCAGTTGGTTTAAGCACATGCTGCAGAAGATGTCTCTCAACCCCCGTTAAAATCTCACAGGTTAACGAGCGTACTCCAGGGACTCGTGCAGTCTGCAGGTAACATCTGAGGCCTGCAGCACTGCGGGTCATCGAACCTGCTGCAGGGAAGAGTGATCACCTGTTTAAATGTCACAGATTGTGAAACTGTTGCACTTACTATGTGGTGATGGGTCCTACACTCATATGGTTAACATTCCTACTGCATATGCAGGTGAATAACCCACGGGTGCAGGCTGCAAATCCAGTGCAAGTGCTCAGCAGGTGAATGCACCTGCTGAACAACAAACTTGGTCTGCAGGGCAACATGCTCCTAATTCAGAAAAAGGCTCCAATTGATTAAATACATCTTTATTCGTCAGGCTACAACAAGGCAGGTTAGTGGATTAATGTTTCAGTTGCAGTGGTCTATTAAACAGCAGTTCTTAAATCACAAAACCCCGCACATACAACACCCCAATGCAGATGTTTACAGCCCATTAAGCAAGAAACTCGTATTTACTTATCTATACACAGAACAAATTTTATACTCTTTTCACTCTTGTATTATTAGCATTCTTGTAATCACTCTAAACTTCTTCTTGTGGGTGTGACTCCTCCCACATATTGGATTGGCCTTTGCGTGTGGCTTTCAATAATGAAAGCACGCAAATGGCCAAAGGCGGGCGCCTGTCCCACCTCTTTGTTTACTGGTCACTCCCACGGCGTTTTGCTGTCGGGAGCGAGCAGGGGCGCGCACGGTGTCAGCTGCATTCCTCGCATCCCACGGCGTTTTGCCTGCGGGAGCGAGCAGTGCATCCTTGTTAATTAGACCAATCATGTGTATCAGATGTGTGGAAAATCGCTATTTTTTGTTTTTACCTCTCCCTCCTCCCTTCAATACGCAGCCCGATCGGTGCTCCCTTCGCACCTCGCCATAGCCTTGTGCCACAAAACGCTTGTATTGATCACGGGTTCAAACTGTGTGATCCTGGACAAATCGCCCATCACCCCTTTGTTCCCTTTCTCTGAAAAAGGTGGGAGCGCTTAGAAGCAAGTCGTATACCCTTATTACGCAGCACTATACGGAACTGGACCGTTACATTGGCAGCAGCCGCTCGCGCTCCCCTCCAAAACCCCCGCAGCCTTCATCCCAGGTTTAATTCTTCAGCGCCCCTATGCCTGCACAGTCATGGATACTTTACATGTCTCTGCCTGTTCGTTCACTCTGTAGGGACCCAGGCTCACTTAGCCGACATCTCAGGGCAGGGAATGGATGTGCGCTGCCACCCACTCCCTCCCCCCGCCACCCACTGCTCTCATATAACACATGTAAATGCATGACTGCGGATGGCCCTGTCTTTGCATTCCTATTTGCATATGGTGCTCTTGCAAGAACATTTCATACTCCCACAATTTAAATCACCCCTTATAGTAGAGCCTTGCGGCTTTATCAGGAGGCCGGGAAAGGGTAACAGAATGCTACAATATAAGTCGGACAACTCAGTGGGTCGAGTTCCTGTTAAAGAGATCTGAGTAACCTGCAGGGCTAAGATTCAAATATAGGTAGGGCCAACTTAGACTTTCATCCTTTGGAAGTTGATGACCTGAGTGTCGTAAGATTTTACAATAGAAAAATCCATTGTTAGCAGGACTGCAACGATAGCAAGTTGTGCGGCACCAGGGGCTCTATTAACGCACACTTTGTTGCTGTTACAACGACAGAAAGACTGCAGGGGTTCTCGCAGAGTCAACGCCGATGTGGCATGTAAGAAAGTCATCGTTTTGTCCCCTGCACAAAGCACAACCCCAAGTTTCAGGCCTGGATTACAATGAAGAGGTGCACAACCAGAGCCATCATTCCGAGGGACCTCAAACTCTAGGAGGTCTCAGAGGAAACTGCAAGACTCGAGGGGGCAGGTGTTCTCTGCCCAGCGACAACCTTTACAAAAGTGAGACAGTGTGTGTGTGTGTGTGTCTCATGCAATACAAAATAAATGCAGTGGACCGATTCCACCAGATGTCTTGGTGCCCTACAATGCCCCCTTTTCAGGGGTCACCTGTCTGATTGTTAAAGACCTATTGTAGGTTCACAGCCCACCCTTTGTTTATCATTGGTTGGCATTATTGTCATTCTCAGGTGTTTACTTTTTATTCAATGGCTTGTCCTCTTCTTGTGTTTGTCCCGCCCCTCCAGCACAGCCTTTTTACAATTATTCTGATTGGCTGACGTGCATCCTTACACTGTTCATGGTTGGGGAACTACTTCTTTCTTTTCCATCCAGCACTCCATGAGAGGGCATGTGATTTTTAGCTCTCTCCCAAGTGTGCTGCTTACCCCCCTCAAATACTTCCCCGCACTCTAATACTCCCCTCCTCTCGCTGCTCGTCTGTAAAAGCACCGCAACTGGGAAGTTTTCGCTGTCCTCTGGCTGAAGAGCAGACTTTAAGGGCTGTTTTGGTTTTATCTCCTTCATTCCACATATTGCATGAACGTGCAAGCTTTGGCACAGCGAGGCTTTTATGGCAACATGGGAAGGGCCTCAAGCATTGGCATAGCCAATAGGTCTCGCTTTTGGGACCTTATAAGTATTTAGTTATGCAGCACAACATCTTTGGTGCAACAACATCAACTGTTGCATGGCTAAACACTTATAAGGTCCCAAAGGCGAGACCTATTGGCTATGCCAATGCTTGTTTTCTTTGTAACCCCTCAACTAATCACCACAAAACTTTGCATCATCCGCTGATGTAGAAAAAGCAATAGGTCTGCAAAGGTTTGTGGAGATTCCTCAGTCGGGCTCAAAGGTATTAGCGAACAAAAATCCAAGTAATTCCTATGTCTGGGAATCCTAACTATTTCTATCTATATATAAAAAGATATATGAAAAACAAAAAATTCTGACGGGACCATACTCCAGTTACCTTGCCCATCGCAATTCAAAAGCCACTCTTCTTCTGTGTAATGTGACTGCATGTTAAAAAAACTTGCAAAAGGTAAACTTAGAGCGAAAAGATCTGCACACATTTTCCAGTTTGGCTGTGTGGGATTAGAATGACAATTATTTTCCTACGAGGCAAACATTATTTTATGATCGGTTGAAAAACTTCACCAGGGCCAGGATCACTTGGGGCTCTTTGAAAGCCTGATGAAGGACAAAAAACACACCTTAACTCTCCGGTACATCAAATCGCTTTAGCTTTTTTAGGTCAATTTCTACTAATGTTTTTTAGATCGATTGCTACTAATGTTAACTGCAAGTGAGTACGGCTTTATACAGTTTTAAAGCAAGTTTATATATAGCATCAAATTATCGATCTTAAATACTTTGTAGAAATGTATTTATGAATTGCATTCAATTAGCAACTTTAAACGTGCGTGTATCTTGATTAAAATGTTTACACACCACCATTAGCACCAAGGATTCAAAATACAGGCTTCAAACACAGAACACCAAAGCGACCTAAGAAGTGGTATCACCCAACCTACACCTAAATGAGACAGTCTTTTGTCGAGCTATGTGCTGAGCCCAGTGCTTAATTTGTAAAAAAAAGTAAGTGCTAGGGCCGTCGTCAAGAGGCCACTGCAGTTTGCACCCCCCATTGCCCCTACCAGCTTTGCCGATGACAGTACCAACACAACTACTAACCACCACACTCCCTCAAGTGTGACAATTCAGACTATTCCAGGCCACCCACAAGTATATGAATGGCAGGGGTGGCAGGTATTATTAAATTTTTATATAGATTGACTGATTAAGCAACTGCTGTTGTGCTCATCTCAAAATTGGACAAACAATGTCACCATGTGGCAGACTGCCATTAGAGCCGGTGCTGAGAATGAAGTGCTGACACCGAGCACCAGAAACCATTGGCTCAAATTAAGCACTGGCTGAACTTGAATCTGGTCTGACAGGGTACATGGGCCAGCAGAAATAGTGCAAAAGTTGTGCAAACATCGAGGCAAGAATGTATTTATTTTCTATTCATTTTTTAATGTTTTATAGTAAATGTTAGAAATTGGGTTTCTGGTTGGCAGAGTTATGCGCCCTTTCCAAGCAAGAACCATAATCCTAGTCAGGCTAATTCAGATACACACCATAAATTAACCTGTGCTCACCCTCTGGTAGATTGGCACAGAGCAGGCAGGCTCAACTTAGGAGGCAATATGTAAAGTATTCATTCAACACTTCAAAGAGTAACACAGTGAAAACCCCACAAAAAACTCCACACTATTTTCGAAAAATAGCTTATATTTTTATAAACAAAACTAGACCTAGACAACAAAAGTTCAATAAGTATAACCAGAGTTATGAATTTTAAAAGAATAAATGAAAATATGTGCTTAAAAGCTTAAAGCGCCAACCGGGGACATCTGGTCGCGCTTGACTGGGGTAAATCCAAAAGTTAGGACTGACCGCAATGGAGTGCAAGTCGGATTCAGGGCCCAACCTTGGCCCGCAGAAACATTACTTTGGATGTGTCGATGTCGAAGACGATGCAAGGAGCAGGGGAGGTGATGCGTCACCGTTGATCCTTTTGATGAAGGCGATGTGTCAGTTCCGAGCTGTGCAACGTCAAAGATGCGTCAAAAGTCAAGATGGGGGAAGCACCAAAGAAATGTGTCATCGTTGAACCACTGGGTTGTAGGCAATGCAAACAGCATAAAGCGATGCTTTGGCGCCGATCTGCAGAAAGGCAGGGATGCGTCGGAACTTGGAGTCGATGCGCCGTACAGTCAGTGATGCAAGGTCCACGGTCTGTGCAGCAGAGGTGATGCGTCAGTATCAAGGGAGGTGCACTGGTTCCAATCGGTGCAACGTTGTCGATGCGTGGATTTATTGGTACTTCCAAGGGCCCAGGACTGGATTGACATGACTTAGCAGGGCAAGACTTGCAGCAAGAAAAGTCCAGGTGCTGTTGCAGGAGGGTGAAAAGTCTTTGATGTCCCTGAGACTTAAAACAAGGGGCAAGCCAGCATGCACTGAGCCATTCTGGGTTCAAATGAGATGGGTCCAGTCCTTCCTCAGCACGGCAGAGAGTAGCAGACAGCAGGGCACCACAGCAGAAAAGCAGTTCTTCCAGAGCAGCAGTCCAGCAGAGTTGCTGTCCTTGGAGCAGCACTGCAGTCCTTTCTCCTAGCAGAGTTCTTCACAGGTCTAGTAGTGTCTGATTTGGTGGGGTCAGAGAGCCAGTATACCCAGTTGTGCCTTTGAAGTAGAGGTGACTTCAAAGAGGGGCTTTGAAGTGCACAGAGGTCCTCACTCCCAGTTCTAGCTCCAGACTAACTCCAGGGGGGTATGCAGCCCTTTGTGCGGGTACAGGACACAGCCTATTCAGGTGTAAGTGTCATCTCCTCCCTCCCATACTGCGCAGGATGGCCCATCAGGATGTAGATGGCCATCACTCAGTCACACCTGAACTCTCTTTGTGCGTGGCTGTCTAGAGGGAATGCACAAAGTCCAGGAGTCACCCACCCCGACGTGTATTGGAGACAGGCTGCAGGCACATAGAACTAAGAGCAGAAAAATGCCATCTTTCTAAAAGTGCCATTTTTAAAAGGGTAGTAATAAATTCATCTTTACCAGTAAAGAAGCGTTATCATTACCATTCCAGTGATATGAAGCATGACATATTTACTCCTTCTCAATCAGGAAGTACAGCTTATAAGTGTAATAAGGATTTCCCAATGTTAACTTATGAGAGGGGTAGGCCTCACAGTAGTAAAAAACGAGTTTGGTTGTTTTTCACTACCAGGACATGCAAAAAATAAAAGTACATGTCCTGCCTTTTGATTGCACAGAACCCTGCCCTATGGGCTACCTAAGGCTTGGCAAAGGGTTTTAACTGCCAAGTCGACATGGCAGTATAAACTGCACATACAGGTTCTGCAGTGGCAGGCCTGAGACATGTTTAAAGGGCTGCTTGTGTGGGTGACACAATCAGTGCTGCAGGACCACTATTAGCATTTAATTTACAGGCCCTGGGCACATGTAGTGCACTGCACTAGGGACTTATAGGTAAATTAAATATGTCAAACAGGTGGATGTATCAATCAAACCACGTTTAGAGGGGAGAGCACATGCACTTTAGCACTGGATAGCAGTGGTAAAGTGCTCAGAGCCCTATAGCCAACAAATACGAGGTTAGAAAAAGAGGCGCAGGAAGGCAATAAGTTTGTAGTAACCCTTCATCGACGGCCATTTTCCAACAGTAAGCATATCACACAGATGACATGGCAACTGACAGGTTATAGTTCAAGACTGAAACTTGTTGGTGAATCTTGGTGCCCTTTGCCAACAACAAATGATTAGCAAAAACATATGCTTTATGTTGTGTGCATTTTGATATACTTGTACGTACTTCAAAATGCCATAGAAACACGTTTACATATTCAATACAAATCATTCAAACACTAACATACGAGGTCATTTGACAAGATCAGACAATGTGGTGAAGATGAGTTTATCTACAAAACGCCCAGCTGTCATTTTAGGGGCTAGAGTTAGCCAAAACCTTTTGATTTTACTAAAGTTATATATATTTACACATAGGAGCTTTCTGCCAGCCCTCCTCGTCCAGTGGTCTGTTGTGTTGCCATTCATATTTTTCTTGCGCTCACTGCAGCACATAGCATGGGGCAAGGGCTCAGCCCACTTCAGCCACTGGCTAGATTCACTGTGAGTAACACCCTTCTGCACTTTGACAAGGAGCATATCTACACACAAAGTAGTTCCTTTCAGTCTCAGGGACTACTGTGGCAATGTCTGCTTATTGAGGCCAAAAGAATATTTTTGCTTTTATCCATTTTTTTAAGAATAATGTTTTAGAAAAACCATGACAAAACAAAACAAGCATTGACCATGCCAAAAGGTTGCCAGCCATTGCTAGACCTATTGGCTTTGGCAGAGCTTGTCATGCCAAGTGCTAGATAAGACGTTTTTATTTTATTAAAATTATATGCATGCTCTACTGACTTGTAGGGGCTTTCAGGCAGCCCTCTTCATCCAATGGTCTGTTATTGCGTCATTAATATTTTCTTTCTGCCCACTACAGGATACATCATGGGCAGCCGGGTAGCCCACTTCAGCCATTCGCTAGCGTTACTATGAGTGATGGCATTTTCCCTTTTACATGGAGAACATTGACACACAAAGTAGTTCCCTTCAGTGCCAGAGACTACTTTGCAGTGTGTGCTTTTAGAGACCCCAAAAATATTTTTGCTTTTAGCCAATGTTTTTTGTTTAGACTTTTGAGGTTCCAGCCGCTTCCTCAACAATAAAGTTTTGCAAAAACAAAATGAAACAAGCATTGACAAAGCCAAAAGTCAAGCAGCCAATGCCAGACCTGATGGCTTTGCCAAAGCTAGTTTTGTTTACGCTGCTGAACCAAAGAAAATGCTCAGACAACGAATTAATGTGCACTCTATACTATTAACCACGAAGATAAAGAACAAAGACACAGATATTGCAGAACAGTTCCAGTCCATGAGAGTAATAGTCCTGAATAGAAACTTGGAAGCACAGAGAAATAGGAAGACATATCATTCCAAAATTAGGCAGATATTGGGGCTCTGCAATCTGTAATAACGAGTATGAGGGAATGTATGTTGCCCTTTCCTACATGAACCCTGATCTCTCTGGCACCCCTAACCTTCAGGCACATTGGTGCTCATAACCTTTAGAACAAACATAAATGGGCCACCCCTCTTTGTTGGCTATGTGAATGCTGACCCATTCCCTAATGTCAATCTCTTCACAGGTCTGACGACATTTCCTTCCAAGATTCATCTATTAGGTAGTCACAATATCACAATTAGTACATCGAAAAACATGTATGCAACAAGTGCTCTGTGCCCCTCAATACTTTTGGAATTTAAACGAGCACAGGCAATTGAATCAAGGATCAGAAAATTAAGAATTGTTAATGATTGTATAAAATATATTTCTGATTAACATGGGTAGAAAAACACAAATAAAAAGAACTTGTATTGAAGTCTGTGGTTCAGAATGAGAAAAGAAACATATTTAGAGTTATAGTAATCTCAGCTTGCTGATGATATCCAAAGCTGAAATGTGGCCAAATGACTATGCATCAAGATATCGGCGGCCAAATAGATGGTCACATGGCCAAATAAATAGTGCAATTGAAAAGCACACTTTGCACATCACCCACCGAACCCTGACAGCGGAAGGAAAAACCCAGATACCAATGTGTACTTTCTTTTGTGTTTCCTGCATGCCCTTCTCACACATGCTGTAAAATGTAAACAGAGAGCCCTTATTTATAATGAAGAAGCTCCCCTTATATCTTATTACAACAGTACAAGAGTGGATCATGCGTGGCGTTAAAGGCTGGCAACCAAAGATGTGAGTGGGCCTAAAAAGGAGCCATCTCTTCATGTCTGCAAGACCTCACGGTGCTTTTTTTAAAGAAACTGTATGGTGCCCCCTCTCCTTCCAGAACAGGAGAGAGAAGAATTCCTACACTAAGTACGAGAATGGGATAATTTTCTCTGGCTTTTGTTTTCTCTCCTTCACTCCACTCCCCCTCCCTTCCCCCCCCTCCCCCCCCCCCCGGTCCCTCGAGGTCCTACACACCTTTACCGTAGGGTGACCAGACTTTCTACACAAAAAGTGGGACCTGCCTTTGAAATAAAAGAAGGACTACAATTTTGGAAGCCACTTTGTATATAGAAGAAGGATGACGGGCAGAATCGTGATCAAACATAAGGCAGAATATAAAAGCAGGTATCTCTTGGGGCTTGTGACGAATTCAAGTTTTCTCTGTATCCATTTAAATATCTATTCTAGAGCCATTTTATTATTTTAAACTTTTTAAAGGGAAATATATACATTTGCATTGACAAAAAAATGTGCAACGATCGAGATAAATTCTGACAGTGAGTACCCAGTGCACTAGGGTTCAGGACCGAGCACTGGAATCGTTACCGCCTCTCAGACATTCTCTTTTCTGTTCTTTAACTTTTGCTCTTTCCTCTTAAGAGACATTCTTTCTTTTCATTCATATTTCTTCTCGTACTTTATCTTTCAACCCTCATCCTCTCTTCTTATGTCAGACCCTTCATTCAGTTCTTTCTATTCATCGGTAATTAATTTTTGTTCCCTCGTTTTGGCCCCAGTCACTTTCTTAGACATTCTCGTTCCCTTCTATTATGCCCTCTCTTCTCTTGTGCATTCTTTGTATTCAATTGTTTTGTCCTTCGTTCTTCCCAATTAATTCATTCTTTTCTATTGTCATTCATTTTGTTCTTCTATTATTTCCTATTGCTTGCTTCTAACAGAGTATCCTGCTTTATCTCTCTTGGTCCTTCTTCTCCTACACTATCTTTATTTCTTTCATTTCCTCTCACTTTCCTGCCTTCTCTCTCCTCTCATACTTTGACTTTCATTACCATTCTTTTTTCACCCCTCATATCTGCGAATTCTCTCTATTCATTCATCATTTCTGTTTTCCTAACATTCATTTCCCACTCCCAGTTTCTTTTTTAATTTTAGTTCGTCCTCTTTCATCCCACAACTTCAATTCTCCTATTTAGATGTTTTCTTCTCTGAATTCCTTCTTTTTCAGTGCAAACTATTTTCCTCTTATGTTCCAGACTGTTTCTTTTCGTGTATTGTCTCGTCCAGTCTTCCCTTTTCTATTCATACCATAACTTCAAATCTTTACTTACTATCTCTTCTGTTCTTTCCACTTTCGTCCGTCGTTCATCTTCCATTTTGTACCCTTCCACCTTCCTCTCGTACTTGCTACACCTTCAATTTCTCTCAAGCTTTCTTTCACTTCTGTTTATTTGCTTCCTTCTGACCTTTTCTACTTATTTCTCTTTCCTCTCATGTCTTCTTTCCCTTTTAAACCGTCTTATGTCCTTGTAAACCTCTTTGTGATGTATTCTTTCTTTGCTCTGATAATTTATTTTTTCTCATTGTTTCTCCTTCCTTTCATGCAATCATATTCTACTTTTTGTGGTCTCCTTTACTCCCCATTATATTGCACCCTCCCTTCTCTCGTACATTTTCACTGTATTCCTCCCACTTTTCTTACTTTGTTTTCTTCACTCATTCTTCACTATTTTCTACTCTCTCATGTATTCCTTTCTTTGCTTTCGTAACTCGTTTTAAGCACTAATCTAATTCATTCTCCTCCTTTAGTTTATTTTTGTTACACTTTCTCTTCCTCCTCATCCTTTCTTCATTCTTGTGCCTACTCTTCCTCCATCTCTTCTCTAATGACTCATCTCCTTCCTCTCTCTTTCCCTTTGTCTGTCTGCATACAGGCATAGCGTTGATTTCCCCAGCTGCCTTAACTTCTCCCACCCCACCTCAAAGGCTCGCTGACTTGTATGGGAACCAGAAGACACTCACAGGCCTTTATCAGAGAAGTAGGACTGGGGAAAGGTCATCTGCTGTGAGGTTCTGACTCATCCTACCAGGCTTGCAAAGGCTGTTAGAGTACAATAGAAATCCCACGGATTCCACAGAGCCCCGACCTTTATTCCACCAGGTAAGCCACCTCTAACTCTAATCCTCAATTCAAATGTGTCTTTAATCCGTTCATGTTGTGTTAGACTTTTGGTTTTAATATTGTTTACTGTTGTTCACACGTGTGCTGCTTTCGCCCCGTGCTGGTCGCCTGTAGGCTTTCCCTGCCGGAATGAGCATAGGAGCACACAGTGTAACGCAAGAGATGTGTTCAGAGAATGTATTTATTTATTTTTGTGATTTTATATAGCGCTGGCATCATCTGGAGGCATCGGAGCGCTTCACAATAAAGCAGAACATGTCAATAACAAATATAAAATATACATGTACAATAATGAGAAGTATTACATGAAAAAACACAGGACAATCACTGTAGTTCAGATCCCCCTAAAGATACCGGACAATTACGTGGAAAACTGGGCCTGCCCCACTGGAAATGTGGACATCCTGTCATCGTAAGTGCCAGTGATGGAAAAGTCCATGCACATCAGTCAGGGGCCGCCAAGTGTAACTGCTGTGCCCCCTGCAGCACGGGTTCTACTGGGGGCACTACAGTCTGCCTTTACAGTACCACCAGATATGGCCACAAGAGGACGCTACATTGAAAGACATGACTTCTAAAAAGGGCTCATGCTCGGGGAAAGGGTGCCCAAACAGCAATGCTGTTTTTTGTCTGAGGCCGTGTAATATTCTTGACTCCTGTTGATTGAAGGGTTTTGATGCCTAACCACTTAAAACAACCTTCTGTGAGACCAGGAGCGGCTGTTCCATAATAGCGGAGAAGCACCGCCCCACTAAAAATGACCCAGAGACGAAAAATAAAATGGCAATGAAGCTAATTCATTACCATTTTATTTTTCGTCAACCGGTCCGGGACCGAGTGTAAGGACGGGACGGGGCGGGGCGGGGCGGGGACTGCTGAGCAGCAGCAGCAGCAGCAGCAGCATGGAGGAGTGGTGGGCTGTCTGTGAGAGCATGAGTAAAAACAACAGTTGATGGACAGAATGCAGAACAATGTCATACATTCACCCCAGTACAGCGATCTGGGCCTAAATCCATCGTTTTTTTGCTCACCATGCCATTCCAGTTTGAACCCAGCCATGCGACTCAGTCTTGACCCTGTGCCTCATGGGAACAGTCCAGCCCGAACTGCCAAGCCAGGTCCTCCCTGGACTGGAAACAAGCATCCTAGGACCGGTTTCGGGGTTTCACCCCTCATCAGCCAGGATAGCTTGATTCCAGAGGCATGGAGAGCACGGGACCCACGTCAGGGCATACCCGTCCCACTCGGGGTGACAAATGCAACAAGCATTGGCATAGCCAATAGGTCTCGCTTTTGGGACCTTATAAGTATTTAGTTATGCAGCACAAGATCCTCGGTGCAACAACATTAACTGTTGCATGGCTAAACAGTTATAAGGTCCCAAAGGCGAGACCTATTGGCTATGCCAATGCTCACAGAACAGTTTGGGGCATTGGGGTGGAAAAGCGCACATCTAAAATGGCTGCATTATAGTGCATACACTGGCTTTCTAGAAAGCATTACAGAACACATTGAGTTTGAAAGTTGATCCCTAACTTAACAAATATGTTTAGAGAGAAAGAAATAAGGTAAACAATTTTTGTCTGGAAAGCCTTTTTTGTTGGCCATGCCTCTTAAGAGAATAGATATCTTTGGAAAACTAATTGTGATCAGAAAGATTCTTAGCTCTAGCTACTTACTATCCAATTGCTGTGTCTCTACTGTAGGTTGTTGATTTTCTGGGCAGTTTGACAAAAAATAATTACAGTTAAATGATATTCAGGTAAGCCCAGGCTTACCTGTACACCGGAACATCTTGTTTGGCGAAATCAAGAGGCCCAAGCTAAATGGTGCACCCTGCTGCTCTCCTTTCTCTCCCCCAGGTGATCAAACTAGATTTGAGTCAAGATAAAACCATTTGAATTTTCTGAAACGATTTCATATCTTCTAAGTAGCAGTTCTACCACGAAAAAAGTTTGAACATACTTTCCCACAATTGCGGTTTCTCCCATCTGGCAGAATTGACATCCCTCTTAAGGATGAGGGTATTTCATCTTCCATTGCTCCTTCAAAGCTTGACCTCTGCGCTGAGACTTCGAGCCGAGGCTCCAATTAACGTCAGTTGCGATGGTGCTTTCAGTGATGTGAACTTTGGTAAGCTGGTAGCTTATTCAGCACACGACAGTGCACAGCGCTCTGCTTGGGAATGGCTTCGGGTTATGAACAATCCGAGTTTGGCTCCTTTTTCTTTAGGAACCTTTATAAAAAGTTGCAACTAAGCCATGATTTGGAACACTCTGCCTCAGAGGTCATGTGCCAAAATTCACACATGCAAAACATCTTGTGATGTGAAGTAAAAAGAGCAGCAGTTGCATAGAAATATTTCGATGACACAAATTAAAAACAGCATTTCCTTGATCACGGAATGTTTTACCTTATGTTAAGGATCATGCATGCGCATCCACGGTGAGTGCATGATTTGAAGTGTTAGGCGTCATTGTGGGGATGCTGCGGAACCTGAGCACAGCGAACACGTTTACTGGAAACAAAAAATATATAAATTGAGGCCCTTAAAACTATAAGGCAGCCTGCGCTATTAACGGCGCAGACAAGACCTTAATGATTCTCTCTCCGGGCTCTCGGAGATAACAAAGGCATGGATTCCAGTGAAGTTAACAAATGCACCGACCCCATGGCATTTGACGCTGGAAGTTTTTCTCTTTAATTTGGCCTCCTAATAGCCCTTAAAGTGCTTGCCTGGGTCATGTACACGCAGGGAACCTTTGAACGAGAACATCAAAGGGGCGCCGCGAAAGTGATCGCGGGCGAAAGTGAAAGGAAAGTGATCGCGGGCGCTTAATGAGCATGACGAGGTTTGCCATATGGCGCCTCTGCTCCTAAGCGCGCGCCCGCGCACATGCACTGTAGCTCTAGGCTGGCCATGGTAACATTTTTTGAGCCCTCACTAAAAGTCTCGCCAGACCAGCGCATGCGCTGGGTCAGGCGAGACCTAAAAACAACAGTTGATGGACAGAATGCAGAACAATGTCATACATTCACCCCAGTACAGAGATCTGGGCCTAAATCCATTGTTTTTTTGCTCACCATGCCATTCCAGTTTGAACCCAGCCAATGCAAATCAGTCTTGACCCTGTGCCTCATGGGAACAGTCCAGCCCGAACTGCCAAGCCAGGTCCTCCCTGGACTGGAAACAAGCATCCTAGGACCGGTTTCGGGTTTCACTCTCTTCAGCCAGGATAGCTTGTTCCAGAGGCATGGAGAGCACGGGACCCACGTCTGGGCATACCCGTCCCAGACGTGGGTCCCTTGCTCACTTTGCCACTGGATTCAAGATAGCCTGGCTGATGAGGGTTAGGAACCCGAAACCGGTCCCAGGATGCTTGTTTCCGGTCCAGGGAAGACATGGCTTGGCAGTTCGGGCTGGACTGTTCCCATGAGGCACAGGATCAGACTGATTTGCATATGGCCATGTCTGAACTGGGGTGGCGGAGTGAGCTAAAGAATGATGATGGATTAAACCCAGATCAGTTGACTGGGGGTGAGTGCTTGCCATGTTCAACACTCCGTCCATCATCCCCTTTGGTTTTGCTAAGTTCGCCCTAAGTTGGCAGGGTATGCTCAGACGTGGGTCCCTTGCTCACTTTGCCACTGAATTCAAGATAGCCAGGCTGATGAGGGTTATGAACCCGAAACCGGTCCCAGGATGCTTGTTTCCGGTCCAGGGAAGACATGGCTTGGCAGTTCGGGCTGGACTGTTCCCATAAGGCACAGGATCAGACTGATTTGCATATGGCCATGTCTGAACTGGGGTGGCGGAGTGAGCTAAAGAATGATTATGGATTAAACCCAGATCAGTTGACTGGGGGTGACTGCTTGCAATGTTCAACACTCCGTCCATCATCCCCTTTGGTTTTGCTAAGTTCGCCCTAAGTTGGTAGGGTATGCCCAGACGTGGGTCCCTTGCTCACTTTGCCACTGGATTCAAGATAGCCTGGCTGATGAGGGTTATGAACCTGAAACCGGTCCCAGGATGCTTGTTTCCGGTCCAGGGAAGACATGGCTTGGCAGTTCAGGCTGGACTGTTCCCATGAGGCACAGGATCAGACTGATTTGCATATGGCCATGTCTGAACTGGGGTGGCGGAGTGAGCTAAAGAATGATGATGGATTAAACCCAGATCAGTTGACTGGGGGTGAGTGCTTGCAATGTTCAACACTCCGTCCATCAGCAGGGTATGCCCAGACGTGGGTCCCTTGCTCACTTTGCCACTGAATTCAAGATAGCCTGGCTGATGAGGGTTATGAACCCGAAACCGGTCCCAGGATGCTTGTTTCCGGTCCAGGGAAGACATGGCTTGGCAGTTCGGGCTGGACTGTTCCCATGAGGCACAGGATCAGACTGATTTGCATATGGCCATGTCTGAACTGGGGTGGCGGAGTGAGCTAAAGAATGATGATGGATTAAACCCAGATCAGTTGACTGGGGGTGAGTGCTTGCAATGTTCAACACTCCGTCCATCATCCCCTTTGGTTTTGCTATGTGAGAGCATGAGAGCAGCGCCAGGATTGGGTAGGGGCGTTGTTGAGAGTCCTGAGCTGGAGGCAGAGCTGAGAAGAAGAAGACCAGAGCAAGGAGGACGTTCGTGCAGGAAGGTAAGTGCCTATTACTTTTTTTTATTTATTAAGTATATGTTTAAGTATATAAGTATATATTTAATATTTATTTGATAAGTATAAGTTTATTTAATGCAGTTACTCACCCACAACCCATTTGCCCACCCCACCACTCTCTAGTGCTGCCATCCGCCACTGTGTGAGACCACTGCATTCACGACGCTGCTGTCATGCTGGTAATAGTATTATATATAGTGGAATACTATCACCAGCATGACAGCAGCGTTGTGATTGGCCTAGGGGATTCTGGGAGCCGGTGTGCTGCCGGGAGTCAGGAACAGAAGAGGACGGAGGAGAGGCGGTGGCTGGCAGGTAAGCCATATTTTCTTTTATTTGATGGTCTGATTTTTCGCTCAGACAGTGCCTGGGAGCCCTGGACTGTCCTCCACCCGGCTGTGTTGCACAGCGGTTGGATAAATGCTAAGTGTGCATGTCGGTTTGGCAGTCCTAAGATGGCAGGCCAAACCGACATGCGCACTTATGGTGCCCACCACTCCTCCTACCTGCTCCGTCAGACCGCCCAGCCCCGCCCGCCCAAGACTGGCTCTACTGAAAAATAAAATGCTACTAACATTGTGTTATTATAATTTTATTTTTCCTTTTTGCACTGCTCCGAGAGCAGTGGGGCAACGATCCTCTGCCTTAACGGAGGAGCCGCCGCTGCAGGTGGCAGAAGTACAATCTAAATTAGGTTTATGGTCTTTAGTTTATATTACACATCGGGGTATTGAATAAACATTCCCACATAGCTGGATACATCTAAAGATGAAAAACGAGCTAAGATAGCCACTCCAAGGAGAATTAGACAGCCGACATAAGGGGCAGTTTTCACAATTCCCAGCCCAGTACCATGAATGATGGTGCTAGAAGCAGTGCTGTTACTGAGCACAGACTTTGAGTTCACAGGCAGTAGCACTACTAGAGAGTGTGAAATAGAGACAGGAAGGAGGATGAGAAAGAAGGAGAGGGGGAAATATACAGAGAGGGAGAGACAGAAGGTTTGAAACAATGAGAGTTAACAGTAAGAGAAGGAAGCAAGTGAGGATCTGCCAGGTGAGAGAGGAAATAGAACGGATGGTGAAAAGAGAAAAGAGGATCAGAGAAGAAGATGGGGCAGAGAAAGGAGAGAAAAAACAGATAGGGGAAAGATTAGGGAGTGAACAGAGAGATGATGTGAGGGTTTACTTTGTAACTTGCATGTCAGAGTTTTCAATCCCAATGAAAGGGTAACATATCTTTGGAAATGTGGTGCTGTTCTTCTCTTTCGCTTTCAAGCAACGCAGCACTGCAACTTCACTTACTGTGCAGTATTGCGTGATTTAGCAGAGGTGTACAGACATAAATATTGTCTTGTACTTTATACAGCGCTCTGCTGCCTTTTGGCTAGGATCGCGCTACTGAAATAACATATACATACAGAGAGAAAATCACTGTTTGTTACAAAAAAGGCTATTTTTCAAAGAATGAGGGAGAAAGCCATCCAAGGTTTCAGTATAGAGCATTTGTCTGACAGTTTACAGTGTGGCACTACAAGATTTTGGAACCATCGCACACCAGTCATGTTATGTTAGGCATTTCTAATTGTGCTCTTCCTTCTCCATTAACTGGAAACGTTGAAATAAAAACTTTACAGAAATAGGGGGGCATATTTAGAAGTTCCTAGCGCCACAGAGTGTCATTTTTATTATGCTCCGGTGGCGCTGTGTGCTGGCCCATATTTACAAGGCCACACAAAGCCACTTTGTGTGCTTTACACGGCCTTGTATATATGGCCCTCTTTCATGTACTATTCTGCGTTAAAGGGGGTGTCATGGGTGTTCCCACACAACACCCATGGCTTTTTGACACTGACCCAGATTTACAGGAATTGGTAAATCTGAGCCAGTGCCAAAAACGAATGCCTTTCAAGGGGAGGTGTTAAAGCGGCACACTTCATTTCTCCTTGTTTTTTGCTCCTGCTATGTGTGCTGCAGTCTGCAGCACACATAGAAGGAGCAAAACGTAATTAATATTTGTTTTTGTGGAGGAATGGGTCCCTTCCTGCGCAAACGCAATCATCCCAGCAACACAGGCATCCTTGTACCATTATGTAAGGGTGCCTGCGTTGGAGCATGGTGTCTTTTTTAGCACCTGCGCAGGGGAGAGCACAGGTGTGCACCGTATTCCTGTAAATACGGTGCATCCCTGCATTTTTTAAATGACGCAGCTCAATGCAGCAAAATTGCTTGTGGAGCGCGCAGCGCCATTTCATTGTAAATATCCCTCAGGGAGTACAATAAAATAAAATCCCTTTGTTCCTAGTCTAAGCCTTCCTACTAGTCCATCTCACAATCAGCTCCTGAAGTGCTTTTGCCTTAAGGCCTGGGACACTGCACAGGCTGCAGGCATGATAGCTACACCTAGAGGTGGGCGAGCCGACAAATTAAGAGGGCGTGCTGAGCCACGCCTCTGGTTTGGCCCTCAGAGCCTGTGCACAAGCCGAGCCCTGAAAATATTTGTTATGTAAACAATACAACAAACATCTCATAAAAATATGAAAAAATCTCTTCATAATTCTAAAAAGTCTATTTCTTTAACATGTGGAAGATTTCACATAAACACAACACATTATAGCACTGCACTGAGAAGTACTTATTAAAAGTGATAATTTTAAAACAGGAACTTAGAACCATTCCTGCCCCTGCCCCCACTCTGGGGACAGTGCCTTTAGTGAACAAAGAGGCAAGACAGATTGTTATAGAAAGTGCAACATTATAGTATATTAAACAAAACAAAATACTTTTTTGCATAGTTGATATACTGAACTCACGTATTTGAAGGTGCCTTTATATGCAAAAGTGAAGAAAAAGGAGGGTTGGTAAAAAAAAATATTTGCCTAAGATCACACAATTTTGTTAAGGTGGAAGCTGTGATTTTGCAGTTTCACTTTGTACAAATTAGCCACTAAATGGGTAATCATTTGTCTCTCCTTTTTTACCTCAGATGTTCATTTTTTGTTTTTACCTTTTTGTGCATGAAGGTAGAATGAGGGTAGCAGGCCGAAGCCATATGAAAGCTCGGCTTGTTATGGGTTCCAATGGGACCTCAAGCTGAGCCAGAGCCAGGCTTCAGGCTCGAGGCTGGCTCGAGCTTTCATTGGCTCGCCCACCTCTAGCTACGCCCCTGACAGGGCCAGCTTTAGTGCTGGTGGCAGCCAGTGTGACAATCTTTGCTTCGCCCCACCCTCCCCACAAAAGACCAACTTCTCCATAGATTCCCTTACTACCACCCTCCAAAGGTGCCCCTCACCTCTACATAGACCCTCTCTTATGTGTATATATTTTCTTTTATAGCCATCCTCATCCCAAGTATGAAGGGCAAGGTTTTGAAGAATACTGCATCACACACATAATATACAGAGACAATGACTCATGGGTGTAAGTCAATTTATAGGAAATGTTACTTTAGATAATGAGGGCTACAAGTTGTAGGAGTCACATGTCATCCATGCTGGTAGACATTATATATTAAGAGGGCCTGTGCTGGAGAAATACAAACTCAAGATTTTAAAGCATAACACAGTGTTTGGGGTTGTTTTTCCTAATAAGTGTTTATTACTATCCAAAGGAGCACTATTTAGCAACCTTAGAATAATGAAAGACTGGGGGGAAAAACACTGGAAGTAACAAAAAGAACTTTGTGAAAACAGCAGTAACCCACTGAGCTATTCAACAGAAAAACAATTATTTGATGTGCTTGTTAAACCTTGTGGTTTAGTAAATAAGCTTACTGTTGTGACACAAGAATTGGCTTCACGTGTTGAAGACGCCGAAGGTAGGGCCAGGTGTAACAACATACGCCTGGTTGGCTTCCCGGAGGGATGTGAGGGCACTTCAATGGACAATTTCCTCACAGGATGGCTCAAGTCCCTGCTGCCTGCCAAATCTATGTCCACCTGCTTCGTGGTCAAAAAATCCTTAATTATGCAGATCGAGATGCCATACTACAGTTGGCAAGAACCCATAAGGATCAAATGCTCTTCAATTCCCATCAGATTATGGTATTCCCCGACTATACTCAGCTGGTGCAGCAGCAACGCCAATCCTTTGTGGCTGCGAAACGCAGACTCCAGGAGCTGAACATGTCCTACATGTTGCTGTACCCAGCCAGGATGAAGGTAATCTTCAACTCCAAATCCTACTTTTTCGATTCTCCCGAGGCGGTGTTCTCCTGGGCCGATGAAAGGACACATCTTAAGCCACACTCGCCGCCACCGCTGGACTCAGACTCTTCTCAGGGCTCGCACAAAGGCAGACAGAACAGAGGTAACTCGAGGCGGCGACACAGATCTCGTTTCAACTGGAGGGCTCAAACCCAAGACGAGGCAGCTGAGTAATCCTAGACAAGGAGGACCTGGAGACATGCAGCTCGGCCCGATGTATACATATGTATGGTTTGCGATGCTATAACTGGGGTCCAATTTTCTGGCTCTAGGCCATGAACGGATCGTCCACGCCCCTAGACATTTGGTGTTATGTTGTATAATGTTGGGATAGGCGGGCTCTTTTGGTGGAGCTCCCTGGGTCTCCCTGTTTGGGGCACCAGTGAAGTTTCCACCACGACAGGTACTCCTTGTTTCTGGAAGTATTGGGGAGGGGGGTGGTGGGAGGGGTTTGTTGGTTTTACCCTGTTTGTAAAGTTCTCGACACCGAACACACAGCTAAATCTTACACCGACATTATAGTAATTGCCGAAAATCACTGCAAAGTGACTAGATGACACATCAAACCCATAATTCTCAGCTGGGAGAGCCGAACATCATATCTTGGAACGTCCGGGGCCTCCTGAATAAAATTAAGTGAGGAGCTGTACTCCGTTTATCGATACGGTATGAAGCAGATATACTCCTGGTATACTCTAGGTAATAAAACTCCATGCCTTAGCAGGTTTGGATTCTCCACAGTGTACCATTCAGGGTTCATACGTGGCGCTCGGGGCACGGCAGTCCTTATACACCGCCGGGTGCCATTCCTCATTTCTAAACATTGGACAGATCCCGGTGGGCGGTATACAGTGGTCACCGGCACAGTGGCGGGGGAACAGATAACCATTGGTAGCCTGTATGCCCCACCCCCCTGGGGCAAACGTTTGTAGACAAGATTACACAGCTATGGGGCGATCTCCCTGACGGTTTGACAATCCTAGGTGGTGACTGGAACGATGTTATGACACCCCAAGACAGGTGGCGCGCCGCACGACAGGACACCCTCCCCACCAAATCCAAATTGAACATCCTGGCTCATACATTGGGGTGGTCGGACTCCTGATGGGCCTTTAACCCCTCGATTCATGGGTTCTCATATACATCGGCGGTGCATGTCACGCTCTCACGACTAGATTACATATTCCTCCCCCAAAGTTTCATACACAGGGTGTCACACACGTCCATTCTATCCCGGGGTCTGTCGGACCATTCACCAGTCCAACTTAAGCTTCGCCTGAAAGTCCAGCGGGCTCCATGCCGGTGGCGTATGTCCCCCTGGCTTCTCCGAGACTTTCACTATCAGGAGGTTCTGCGGCAAGCCATCGCGGACTATCTTCGGTTCAACCTAGACACATCCCCGTCGAGTATCGTTCTGTGGGAGGCTCTTTAGCCTTCGATCAGGGGAGTAGATATAAGTTTCCTTACCGGCGAGAAACGCAGGCGCATGACCCAGATACTAGAGCTAGAAGACCATCAACGCCAGGTAGAGGCACAAGTACTATCCGGGTCAGACCTGGGATCTCGGCGTAACCTACTGCTTACTCATCAGCAAACCCACCAACTCCTCACAGATGAGGCCAAAGAGGCTTGGTTGGCAACACAACACAGGATATACCAATGGGGCGATAAGTCCAGCAAAATGCTACATCGGCTATGCCAGGCCAAGACAGCCCCTGTACAGGTACCCCTCTTGCGGTACGCAGATGGTGCGCTCTGTACCTCCCCAGAGTCGGTAGTCCAGGCTTTCGCGTCTTTCTATGCCACACTTTATCAACAGCGGGAGCTTATTTCAGAGACCCTTATAGATGAGTTTTTGTCGGATATTCCTCTCCGTAAGCTCTCCGATCAAGTCAGAGACACACTAGATGGCCCCATAACCGTAGACGAATTACGGGCAGCCTTGACTAGCATTCACCCTGGCAAAGCGCCGGGTCCAAACGGATTCCCCATCGACTTTATGCGGCCGCACATGACGATGTTGGGCCCACACTTTCTCGAGGCACTGCACGAAGCCCTTGAGCAGCGTATCCTACACACAGACTGGCGTCATGCCGAAATTGTGGTTTTTCTCAAGCCCGGCCGTCCCCCTGAGGACCTGGCCTCGTACCGTCCTATCTCGCTGCTCAATTTTGAGCCCAAACTCCTGGGGAAGGTCCTCGCAGACCGCCTTAGATCATGCATCCAAGACCTCATTCACCCCGATCAGTCTGGCTTCATGCCGCAACGCTCTACCAGACATAATATTAGGCGAGTCCAAAACGCAATTGCGGGGGCCCATAGGCTCGGTCGCCCAGCAGCGATCCTGCTGGCCGACATTGATAAGGCGTTCGACTCCTTGAGCTGGACATACCTCTTCAAACTCCTTCGCGCCATAAATCTTGGTCCACGTTTCGTAGCTTATACCCAACTGCTCTATACAGATCTCTCAGCATCAGTCCGGGTAGCGGGACATCGCTCGGCCCCCTTTTCTATTCGTCGAGGCACGAGACAGGGCTGCCCCCTGTCTCCGCTGCTCTTCGCCCTGGCCATAGAGCCCCTAGCGGTGTGGGTGCGATAGGACACTCTGATCCTGGGGTTTGAGTGGACGCAGGAATACTCAGACAGAATCGCACTCTACGCCGATGATGTCCTATTCTTTATGACGGACCCATGGTCCTCAGGCCCCCGTGTCCTTCAGATACTCCAGATCTTTGGGTAAATCACTGGGTTAAGCACTAACCCCTCCAAATCCACACTTTTTCCCATATGCGGTGATCAGAGACGTCAGACCTGGGCGTCACAATTATCCCATGCTACAGGGGGCTTTAAATATCTGGGGGTCTTTATATCGCCGTGTCCTACGATTTCATGGACACATAAAATCGCCCGCTTCTCCCCGCGGTCCGTAATGAGACTACTGTATGGACTCAGCTGCCCCTATTGCTAGATGGGCGATCCGCAATCTTTTAGATGGTATCTTTACCACGTTTGCTATATCGGTTGCAGAATTTCCCATACAATATTCCTCCTTCATGGTTCACGAAACGTAATGCGATTCTGAATAGGTTCCTATTGGCAGGGAGGGGCGATCCGGGTTGCACTCCATACGTGCACACAATCAACGTACTGTGGCGGTATTGCAGCGGCAGACATTTATGCATATTATTCTGTCTCTCACCTCCTGGTAATTAATGAATGGTGGTACGGGTCTCAGTCAGATCCAGCATACGCAGTGGAATGGATGGCTATGACAGGTACACCCTTACTACAACTCCTGTATAGCCGAGCGACCCTAGACACCTTCCCAACCGCTTGCAGGACTGCTATACAAATTTGGAGACGCACAGTCAAATCCATGGGCTGGTGGGGAAGACTGACACGCTCCACTCCCCTCTGGCAGGGCACGTATCTACGGTCCGTATCCGCTCTGATTGGATTTCGCAAGTGGGATCTCATTGGAATCTCCACGCTGGGGGACATCATGCAAGGCACCACACTTAAGTCCTTTCAACAGTTACAAACCGAGTATCACCTACATAAATCCCAGTTTCACCGCTATTTGCAACTGCGGCATGCCTTACACCCCCACATTCGTCATCTGGAGGCACTTCCTGAGTTTCACCCATTAGAAGGCCGCTTACTGATGGGGGACATCGGGGCCCACAAGATCAAACAAATTTACCAGATGCTAAATACTCACACACAGAACACTATCCATAAGACCAGGGCGGCATGGGAGGCCGATTTGCCGGCACTGACAGATGATGACTGGACAGAGGCCCTAGCTAGTCCTCGGTATGCGGCGGTATCCTCATTCTACCGCCTCATTCAGTTTAAGTACCTCCACCGGGTATATTACACCCGGTCCCGATCATGGAAGATGGGTGCTATCCAGTCCCCTCATTGCCTTCGCTGCAACAGTGACGAGGGGTCATTCCTCCATACTGTGTGGAGCTGTACAGGGATACAAGCATTCTGGACTCGGGTGACGTCTTGTCTAGGTCAGGTTCTGGCCTGGACCATCCATCTCGACCCCAGACTACTGCTCCTTCATAGCACAGATGAGATCGGGGGAACCGCTACAAGCAGCACCTCCTGTTCCTGGGCCTCAGCCTTGCTAAAAGGGATATTGCACAGAATTGGAAGGCAACGTCCCCACCCAGCATAGCGGGGTGGAAGAAGGCAATGGACAGGTGTATGGTGGCTGAAATCGTGGTCTTTCAAGCGAGGGGATGCCCACAGAATCACAGAAAAATCTGGTCCCGCTGGGCAACATATAGAGGCATTGATTTACCCGCATTACCACATCCTGACTCTCACGATCCCATTGAACGATTGGTGTGTCACTATCCAGTTTCATAGTCTGACGAAACTGACTATTTACGGAAAAGTTTTTTTATTAATACGCAATTACGATTCTTTGGGGATGTTCGGTGTAGTTTGTTACACTTTCGGCCTGGTGTTCTGCAGGCCAAGCTGTTTTCGAATATTACAACTAGGTACTATATGTCGTATATAATATATGTACTGTCTTTGCAGGGCTCTGCCCACTCTGTACCTTCCAAAATGAATACAATTTGTTGTGAAAAAACAAAACCTTGTGGCTTGTAGAAGGGATATTAACCTTTTATGCTACTTTATGAGTGAAAACTGGGACTAGGCAAAACTCAGATCTCTCCAACAGATACATTAATCACCAGAGTTAAACTGACATTTTTGTTATCGCATAAAAATTGCTGGGGCACAAGAAACTCTGAAGTCTATGTTAAATATTTCAAAATGCAAACCCACCCAAAGCTTGGCCCCTGTTATAGTGACACAAGCCCCTAGACAAAAGTAGAATGCCATACCCTAGGGCGGGGCAGGAGGAGCCCCACCACATGCTATAACTGCCCAGGACTGGCCCATTGTCATTCTGTATGTGACAATCAGCCAGCCTCACAGCATGACAATGGGCAGGACGACAGTCAGTGTAAGGGGTGGGGAGGGGCACTGCAGCCTCTTTAGTTCTGAGGAGGAGTGCAAGCTGCCCCCAACAGGTAGTTCTGCAGAACTCTGAGGCTTCTCGCATGGAAGCAGCACAGCTCGCTGCCACCCCCAGAATTACAGACACAAGGCGCGCCTATATGCGATCATGGTCGTGAAACCCAAATATCGGACGGTCTGTGAAATTTAAGGACGGGAGGTCACTCACAAGCAAATCCAATTCAAAGCTGCTTGTTTACTTCATAAAATCTACTAGTGCACTATGCCGTCCTTTCTCTCCCAGAAACGACAGAAGTATAATCCACTTGAAAAATGGGGAGTATAGATTTTCCACCCTAGGCCTATACTATGGTACTCTCTTCCACTTTCCCTTAGAGCAGAAGCCAATCTCCTGGAATGTAGAAAACAACTTAAAACGTGGCTGTGCATCCACTGTGCAGCATGGTTTAGGTCTGTGGCTGGAATCAAATGAACTGCGCGTAGTACGCTATATATGAGTGACGGTGCGCATCATAAACTTATAGATAAAACATAAAATGATTACACAAGACCTGTACCCTGGCTTGGCACTTGCTACTTCTGGTTTCAGGGATCATGAAGGCAGCAGCAGGACCCTAAAGAAAATGGGTCCAGAGAGACCTTTCTGTGGTTTCCGCTCCTGGCCCTTGAGCAGTTATGGTTATGAGGCTGATGAAAACTAAGAGTGGGGTAAGTGGTCAATCCTGTGATGTCATCCAGTCCCAAAGGAAACATGATGTCACGTCTGTTACCCTTGGCATTTTGATGAAATAACATGGCCCCAAACGTGAACACACCATCACAGATATCAGAGTGAACCTGTGAAAAGAAGGAATATACTCCCGAGTGCTCTAATCTTTTTCACTTTTTCTGATTGGTTATGGCCTGAAGTGCACTCCTATGGTTCACTGCACTGGTGTTTGGGCAGCCTCCTTTTATAGGGACTGTAGTCAAGGTATAACTTTGAATTTCTCGATTCTGGCTGCTAAGGGCCGCAAGACATTAGAGGAAGCAGAGGCTGGTGGGAGGCAATGGTTCATGGAGATTGACTTTTTTGATAAAAAGTTATGCTGAGGCTACCCCTCCTTGTCTAGCCATACCTTAACATAAGCCCTTTGATTAGAAATGAAGCTTCTTTCATTTCTCTTAATATGAACGTGTTGGATGGGGACTTTGCTGGAGGACAAAGAGAGCCCTGAAGGTTGGTGCAATAGTATTTCACTGGAAGAACATGCAACTGTGAGGTCACACCCAGTAAGATCCCAAGATCTGTCTCACATCTGTAAAGGGGGGGCTTGGTAGACCCTAAGGTACTCCGTATGTTGCAGAGCAGCAAGTTGCTAGAGTCCAAATTCTGTAAGGCATATTAAGAAAGTTCCTGGAAGTCCTGAGTTGGTAGGTCCCATTCCAGAAAGGCTGGGGGACAGCCCAGTCTATTACATATGTATTAGGTAGGTGGGCTACTTTACAGTATCCAAATTACCCTAAATTTGAGGCTAGTATGTGGCGAGTTATTCCACCATGCCCCACATCCTTCCTCCTGCAGTTGGCACAACAGGTCACACTACCTGAACACACTAATCTGGAATATACAGAGGGGAAGCATCAAATTGGTGTAAGAGTGAAAGACCAGGAGGAGGTTTATTTCTTTATTTATTATTAGCAGTTTTATATAGTGTGAACTCGACCAGAAGGTATTCAAGAGCTTTACATGAGCAGTAGTTACATTACACAAAATCACATTCATTTTTGTGTTTTTAGGTGCGGGAAGATTAAGTGATTTGCCCAGAAGAACAAGTTAGTTAACTTTGGTAACGCTCTTTGTGGTAGAGACTCCATCTAGCTACAGATTCCTCACCTTTTGAATTTTCCTCTGGCATCACACTGGAACCGAAAAATGTTTTCATAGTACCTCTGCATGCTAGAAGGTGGCACCATGCAGCTCTGAACTGATGCCGTTCTGCTCTGCAAATTATGTGCTGGGCCTATATAGGCACCACTCCCGTGCACTGTCAGTTGCTTTTGAGACAGTCAGCGCCTCCAGAAGTGGAGCCCCAAAAGCAAATTGGTAGACCAGTGTGCAGATTCCTAGGCATGGGATCTTGTTAATGGGAGAATCCCATCACAGAACAGGGAGGGAGGGAGGGTTGGTGAGGAATCTGTGGCTAGATAGAGTCTCCACCAGAAACAACATTACCAAAGGTAAGTAACTTGATCTTCTGACAGAGACTTCTAGCCGCAGATTCCACAGCTTTTGAATAGATACCAAAGCAGTACCTATATGAGGGGGGGGTCTGTGAATGGACTCAAACCAGAAAGTCCTGCAGGACCGAGCGGGCGAAGTGCCCCTCCCAGGAAACCTGCCTATCCAGAAAATAGTGCTATGTGAACGTGTGGAAGGACGCCCACGTAACTGACTGGTCTATGTCTAGGACAGGGCCTCTGTGTGCTAACACAATGATAGCAGCTTTAGCTCTGGTAGAATGAGCCTGCAATCCTTCTGAAGGCTGCTACTTCACCAACGAGTAGTGGCTCTTATTGCAGAGCAAAATCCAGAGAGAAATGGTACACTTCTGCCCAGCTTTGCCTTTTTTCGGCTCCTGCGAACCCCACAAAGAGCTGATAGTCCACCCTGTGGTCTTTGGTGTGATTCATGCAGAAGCTCAGAGCTATCTTGGGGTCCAAGTGGTGGATTCTCTCCTTCTCTTTAGAAGGGTGACAGACATGGAATGGCATCGCAACCTTTGGCAGAAAGGATGTCCTAGTCCACAGAAGCAGCTTGTTGGGGAAGAAGGTAGTATATGGTGGATGAACGTACAGAGCCTGAAGCTCACTCACACCCTGCTGAGGTGATGGCAACTAGGAACAGAGTTTTGATAGTGAGGAGCCGTAGGGACCAGCTGTGGATTGGTTCAAATGGAGTACACATTAAATAAGTGAGGACGAGATTGCGGTCCCATTGAGGCATCACTAAAGGGGAAGGAGGAAACAGATACTGTAACCCTTACAAAAACCTCATCACAACTGGTGATTTAAACAATGAAGGCTAATCAGATAATTTCAGGAAGGTTGAAAGGGCCAAAAGATAACCTTTAAATGTACCTAAAGCAAGGACTTGCTGGGCGAGGGACAGAACAAACAACAGGACATCAGACAATCAGGCCAGGAGCGGACCAATTTGGCGTGCGCCGCACCCAACCACAAACTTGTCCCAAAAACAAGGGTATACACTCTTTGTCACGGGATGCCCAGCTGCCAAGATGGCATCAACTACCTCCGGAGAGAGATCAAAGGCATTCAGCTGGTGCCGCTCAATCTCAATGCATGAAGGTGGATATTGTAAAGGCTGGGTGGAGGACCCGACCTTTCTGCTGCAACAGCAGATCCTCCCGGAGGGGCAGCCTGATTGAAAGGCAGATGATCAAGCCCAGGAGTTCTGGATACCATACTCTTCGTGACCAGTTTGGAGCCGGTATGATGACTTGAGCCCGGTCAGTCCTAATCTTCCTGAGAACTCAGGGTAGGAGGGATGTCAGCAGAAAGGCATCCAGGAGTTCCTAATTCCACTTGGGGTGGAACATGTCTCAGAGAAAGAGCTTCCTTGGAAACTCCAACACGCAGAAGAACTGACACTGCATGTTCTCGGAGCAGCTCATAAAGGTTCCCTTGATGTTGGGCCCACTGGGACTTCAGATCCCACTGCAGAGCCAGTATATGCCACTTGCTCGACCAGCAGGAGGCAAGAGGCCATCAGCAGCCTCAGAGTCAACCTCACTGAAATCCAGGACTGAGGCTGAAACATTGGGATCATAGCCAGAATGTCCTGGACTCTCTTTCCTGGTGGAAAGGCATGACACCAACCTTGTCCTGAATGACTCTGATGAAGGGGAACGTCTGAGAAGAAGTGATGTGAGATTTCAGCACATTTATAGTGAACCCTAAGATGACAGGATGTTTGCTGTCGTCTGGAAATGGTTGATGACTCCCTGGGGTGAACCCCCCTTCAACAGCCAGTCATCAAAGTAGGGGAAGACTGGCACCCCTGACCTCCGAAGGTGTGTTGCCACCACCACCATCACTTTCTTGAACACCCGTGGGGAGCTGGTGGGACCAAATGGGAGTACAGTGAACAGAAAAAGCTACTCTGCCACCACGAACCGGAGGTAGCACCGATGGGACAGCAGGACGAGACCAGCAGAGGGCAGACGAGACCTGGGCCAGGGTGAGCATTTTGAATTTCAGAGGAAGGACACAGATCTATATTAGGACAAAGTCCTCCGTCCTTCTTGGGCACCAGAAAGTAAAGTTCTACTTCTGGTGATGGCACCCTCTCGATAGCACCTTTGTCCAAAAGGGCTTGCACTTCCTGCCACAAAATGGAGAGATGGTCCTCTGTCAGTCGTTGGATGGACGGTGTAAGGTGCAGTGGAGAAGAAAGGAAGGGTAAAGCATATCCTTTGCAAACAATTTGTAGAACCCACCTATCTGAGGTGATCTCTTGCCAACCTATCTAGAACAGGTGGATTATGTCTCCCACTGGGTGGCTGTGGCCCTGTGAGGTTACACTAAAGAGGTTTGGCAGGTGGGGCTGCAGGGGGGTGGGGGACTCGGTGGCACGTTGACCATTGCCACGGGGGCTGTGGGGCACCACAGGTTCACCTACAAAACTACTAGGTTCTCTGCTGGGGTGGGACAGGCTGGTGGTAAGGAGTGCCTAGGCCAAAGCCACAAAAGGAACAGTGGAATTGTTGCGCCTGGCGAGACTGGGCAGAGAGGCGCAGAAAGTGAGCGGTAGCCCTACTCGCCTTCAAGCCTTATCTCTAAACAGGCGAGTACCATCGAATGGCATGTCCATCTGAGAGGACTGGATGTCGCCAGAGAACCCAGTCAATCGTAGCCACCCATGGTGACGAATGGCAACGCTGGTGTCCATTGCTCACCCAACAGAGTCAGTGGTGTCCAAGTCACAATGAATTGTGAACTTGGAGGGATCACAACTATCTTGAATCACCTGCGAAAGGAGAGGGCGGACGTCTTCCGGTACACCAGCGAAGATTTGCCCAACTGAGCCCCAAAGGGCATGAGTGTAACAGTCCAACAAACAGGAGTAGTAGATTGATCACAGGGCCAAACTGGTCAATGAGAAGAGGAATTTTCCGAGTGTCTCCACTTGCTTAGATTTCCTGTCAGAGACGGTGATAGGAAAATGGTTGGGGTTGGTCCGGCTGGTGGAAGCCTGCACCACAAGGCTTTCTATAGAAGGGTGCTGTGACAAAAAGGAGGGCACCTAGGGCAGGAAGATGACACCCGGCAATTTGTCTGTTAACTGGAGGGCCAGTAAAAGGCTTGAAGCAAGCCCCTAGGAGAGCATTCATCAGAGCCTCACTGAAAGGGAGGAGGGGCTTAGAAGAAGTCTAGGGTGGTTGCAGGACCTCAGTCAGCTGGCTTTGTTTTCACCTCCATGGTGGGGAGCTGGAGGTCAAGGACTTCAGTTGCCCTACGCATAACCCTAGAGTAGGAAGCTAATCCTTCCATGGCTGGACCAGGAGGAGAGAAAAGAGCTGTCTCTGGGGAGGTATCTAGAACACTAGTCTCCTGCAAGTCATCACACCAATTGTCTTTGACATAGGGCTGAGCGTACTCATCAACCTGGTCATAGTTCTCAGAGTACGTACCAAAGAGTGAATGCAGTGATTGTTGCCTGCCATGCAGAGCCTCATTCAGTAAGGCGTGGCCTCGTTCGTATTCGGACCAGCGTCGAGTCGGCATCAGAGAGAACTATCAGAACTGCCTTCTTGCGAGGCAAAGTTAGCATCAGCACCGACGTGAGTTTGGGAGGAATCGGAACTGGAGCCGGGGCAGAAGTGGCTCAGAGGGTCCTGCTGGTGAAGAGGGCAAACCCATAGTCCAGGCCTCTGGGCTTCGGGGGGCCTGAAGGCACACCAGAGGGAGTCTGTAGACATCCGAAGAGCTGGAGCATAGCTATGCAGAACTCTTCCATCTGGGGTGGCGTGGAAGAATGGCCCTGAAACTCAGGTTGTGCCGGAACCAGCTGCAGATTCGCCTCCATAGTCGACTAACTTTGAGACCGGGAGCGAGGCGGATAGCGCTGCCCACGCACTTTGTCATGGTGGTGGGAATGGCGATAAGGAGAAGAACTCCAATTTGACATCTTGTGTTTTTTGTGTTTACCGGAGGACTTGGAGTGCGATGAAGACCGGCCTCTAGAGTAGACCCACTCCAACGACTCCGGGAGCGGGACCGGGATTGAGCCTTAGACTTCAAGCGGAACTTGGAGCAGTCCCGATACTGTGTCTTCTTGTGCTTGATGATATAAAGTTTTGCCTCACATTCCCCTATGGCCTTCAGGGTCCAATGATGCTCAGTCTCCGCAGGTCTTGGAGTTGTGGACCGACCCCAGGCACCACAGGCAAACATAGTGGGGATCTGTCACAGATATATGCTTGCGACAGTTCTCACAGGGTTAAAAACCTGTAGTCTTTGGGGGTTACATCCATTGTACACTGAAAACATGTTGAGTGAAGAAAATTGAGGTAAAGGTCTCTGAGAGCCGAGAAGAACAAGTTACTTACCTTCATTAACGCCTTATCTGGTAGAGACTATATCTAGCCACAGATTCCTTATCTTTGAATTTCCCCAGGCGTCAGACTGGATCCGCAAGATTTTTCGTGAGCAGTACCCCTGTGCGCCGGTAGGTGGCATCGGTCAGCTCCGTGCAGCGGAGTAGTTCGCAATGGAAGTGACATTCTCGTCACCTATATACGCTCCACCTCAGCGGGCTGAAGTCAATGACTTTTCACGACTTTCCACGCCAGAAACTCGGAGCTATGAAGTGCACTGGCACTGGTGTGTCCAAATTAGGGCCCAAAAGGGTTCAGCCCTGACCATAGAGCTCTGTCCACAGAGCGGGGAGGATGGGTGGGTCGGTAAGGAATCTGAGGCTAGATATAATCTTTACCAGATAAGCTGTTAACAAAGGTAAGTAACTTGTTTATCTGATAGAACTTCTAGCCGCTGATTCCTTACCTCTGAATAGATACACAAGCAATACTTCCTTGGTGGTGGGTCTGTGGACAAATTTAAACTAGGAATTCCTGCAGGACCGAACAGGCTAAATGCCAGTCCCTGTGGACCTCACTGACCAGGCAGTAATGCTTGGTAAACGAGTGCAGGGAAGCCAATGTTCTGCCTGGCAGATGTCCAGGACTGGGACACCACGTGCTAACGCAGTGGTAGCAGCTTTAGCTCTAGTGGAATGAACCCGTAAGCCTTCAGGAGGCTGCTTCTTTGCCAGTGATCTTGATGCAGAGAATGATCCATTGAGATATGGTCCATTTCTGCACCGCCCGACCATTCTTCGCACCAACATACCCCACAAAGAGTAGGTCATCCACCCAGAACGCTTGTGTGAGGTAAAAGTAGAACGACGATGCTCTTTTTGGTTCCAGACGGTGGAATCCCTCTTTTTCCTTAGAAGGATGTGGAGGAGTGTAGAAGGTGGGCAAGGTGACAGATTGGCCCACATGAAATGGTGTTACCGCGTTTGGCAGGAAAGAGGCCTTGGTGAGAAGCACCAGTTTGTCCGGATAAACTGAGAAGAATAGAGGCTTGGACGATAAACCAATAACAAAAAAGATTTCCCTTTTGTGCTCCTACGTGAATTGTCTCAATGTGTTAATAACCCAGTCAGGATGCACTACATGGAATATTCCATATACATTCTCTATCCATGAACACCAATTATGACTCTCTCCTTTTTGTAAAAAAGTTTATGTATGTTTATTTTAGTTATTCAAAATAAATTTAAAAATGTCCACAATATACATATCAATCAGCCACCAAATGGTTTGAAACCTGTTTTCCTCAATGACATCCTTGGCACACCAAGAGGAAAAAACCTCAAAAGAAGTTGTTGAAATGTCACAACAAATCTGTCAAAAACAGTCAGATGGGTAGCTCTTGTCTCGGATCAGCACTGGCTGGCGCGGACAGAAAAGAACTGACATCAGCACGCTGAGTTGGCCCCTATATAGGTGACACGGCGTCACTTCCGGCATGTACGACGCCGCGTGGAGCCATCCAATGCCACCTACCGGAGCGCAGAGGTACTGCTCACGAAAAATCTTCTAGATCCAGTATGACGCCGGTGAAATTCAAAAGTAAGGAATCTGCGTCTAGAAGTCTCTATCACATGCTCCAAATCTGTATATGGGGGCGCGGAATGAAAGGAACTGATGTCAGCGTGTGGAGTGGTGGTGGCTATATAAGCCCTGCATGTAATTTCCGGAGCAGAGCACGGTGCCACCTATTGCCACGCAGAGGTACTAGAAATAAGCAGTGCTTAATTTGTAAAATATTAAGTGCCAGGGCTCTGACCAGGAGGCCACTGCAGCTTGCACCACCCATCGCTCTTGTCATCGCTGCCAAAACAACTACTAACCATCTCTCTGGCATGTAAATGGGACAGTTCAGATTATTCGAGGTCCCCAAAGCTAAAGGAATGGCTGGGGAGGCAGGTATTAGCAATTTGTAATGTATATTGTATTCCTAAACTACCTTTGTTCTGCTCATCTCTAAATTAGATGAGCAGCGCCACCAAGTGGTGGACTGTTCCAAGTATGTTGTTGACAATTAGGTGCCGGTGCCGAGCACCGGAAACCAATTAAGTGCCGGTGCTTAGCACCGGAAAGCCCCTGCTCAAATTAAGCACTGGAAATAAGTTTCCAGATCAGTCTGAGGCTTGGTGAGTATTTAAAGGTGAGGAATCTACAGCTAGAAGTCTCTATCAGAATCACAGGATGTTGAACTGACGCCACGGCTCGAATCTGGCTCCCCAGCGCCAAAGTCTGCAGCTCTGGCCATTACACCACATCCTCTCCAAAATGAATGGTAAATCAGGAGGGCAGAGAAAGTTGTGCCTGTGTCCACTGCCAGTCATGTTTTGCCCTTTAGATGGGAAGAGTGATCAATGGTAACCAGAACCCTGATTAGGATCTTAAGCCAGGAAAAATTCCACAAGTTGAACGCTATGAGAGATGAGCACAGCATTACAGACATGTTCTGCACTCTTTATAACTCCCCCATAAGACCGTGATCTTACTAAAAGGATTAACACAACATTAGAAAACATGATAGGCGCCTTAGAGAACCAACAGAAGAGGAAATTAGATACTCCTCCATATTCCATGTTTACTTTTCACCCACAGGGATCTATATCTAAAGAGAGAGAAGTTCATCCCCTTTGAAGTCCCCTTTGGACAGCCCGTTAGAGGTGCCCTAACATTGTTCAAGGAATATTGAGAAGGAATTTCTACGTTTCCCAACAATGATTTGGTTGGGTATGTGCTGGGAAATTGAAAGAAAATAATCTCTTGTCTTAACTAGGCAATAAGCACTCTCTAAGCCAGCCTAGATATGAAGATGAGACAACAAGCCGTGAAGGTGGCTGCAACTTGTTTCACCATCCTGAAATGGCTCAAAAAGATTATCTGGATGTTGCCTAGTCACACCCAGAGAACCGTAGTCCAGGCTCTTGTCACCTCTAGACTGGACTATGGTAACATTCTTTATCTGGGGGCTAACAAGGATGTAACACGCAAGTTGCAGGTGGTGCAGAACTCCGCCGCCAGACTGCTCTGTCGAGTCCCCAGAGCAGCCCCTATTTCTGGCTCTCTGCGTGACCTTCATTGGCTCAGGGTAGAGAACCGAATTAAGTTCAAAGCCCTGAGCTATATGTTTAAGATCAAATCTGGAGTGGCTCCTCAATACCTACAAGCCCTGGTTCACCCTTATTTGCCCTCACGCCCTCTTCGTTCTACCACTGAGGCAAAAATTTCGATCCCTAGAATCAGACTGTCACGCATGGGCGGTAGATCTTTTTCCTGCTTGGGTCCCTCCTTATGGAACGCTCTTCCCGTGTCGCTCCGCAATGAAACTGCCTACGGGAACTTCTGCAAATACCTAAAAACTTGGCTGTTCAACCAATAATCTCTCCCCTCTTTCTCCGTTCCTTTCAGGTTGGCGCCGGGAAACCCTTTTTGGGTAGCTGTTGCGCCTTACAAAATAAGAAAAAAGAAAAAAAAGATAACCTTCACATGTTACCATGAAGGTTGGAACTTATAAACTGTAGAGCTAATAAAGCCTAGAGCTTTGGAAGGTATGCTTAACCTTTACTGACCATAAAAAGATTAGTGACGTCAACGTTTTTGCTGACATAAAACCCCTTCAGAAACATCGCTGGGCTGAAGCCATCCAATTTTATTGCAGCTGCGACCTTGCACCTTCTTCACCTGCGCTATGAAGCTGATAAAAACAGTTCAGCACACGGACAGCGAGCACACCATGACAAAGAGGTAGCGCAACAACTGTTAGTAATTCCTCCATCCACTTCCTGTGTAGTCTCCTTCTCTGTGGGATATGGATGGTGTTGACAATGTACAAGCAAAAGTCACAGGATGCTGGACAAGAAGGGCAATACCACGGAAAAAGTTACTAAGATGTTGGATCTTGACATCAGCAAGATGGCTCCCTGAGCTAAACCCTGCTGACAAATAGGTGTGTTCTGGAGGTCAACTTAGCCTATCATACTTCAGAAGGCAATAACACTAGTGTCATTAAACTGGGTGGTGGTAACATCTGTTCTGCTGGTAGAACTGTATCTTGTCAAAAAATTGGAACAGACTATCTCTACTCCTCCAAGCTCACACGTACATTAACATATTTAATAAGTGCTTTGGAACCTTTTCGATCACTAAATTGTAATTGTGTCGTATTGAATTGTAGTAGTAGTGGAATTACCTACCAGTTACAAGCAAAACACTAATTGTCATCCGAGAAATGTGGAATTACTGCAGAAACCTGTATTACTACACCTAATTTCTGCAGCGGTTTTTATTTTGAGCCTGTTTCCAACTATTCCATAATTTTTTAATACAAGATTCGGCCTGAACCAGCATTTCTGGAGGACAAGAGTAGTGCCTTTTATTTTATAAGTGGGCCTGAATTTAAGTTTTAAAAACAAGAAATGACATGGGAGAAAGAGACAGTTCTAAGTTGCAACACCTAATTTAACAACATATTTGTGTGTGATTTTAATCCATACTGGACCATGTGCTGTACTGGATGCATTGCTACAGTGGCTCCGAGCCAGGTATGTGCCATTATAGTAACCTCACCTACAAACATACACTGACCTTGCTGTCTCATGAGTATCCTCAGTGTATCCTCCTTCCTTACAATCTGGTTCAACGCGGCTCGAACCCATCTCATGTGAAGAGTTTTACACTGGAATTTATTATTGTGAAAGAAGAGACTCTTGTAACAGAAGTGGAATAGTCAAAACATGCCCTAACCTATTTTCCCTTTTAATTTCCTAATTTGTGATTGGTGCGCAACTAAGAAAAAGCTATTTCTGAGTTAGACACTGAACTTGTTAACTCCTATTTTACTCATCCATAGGACTTTCCTGAACTTCCATTAATTGATGGTGAATTCCTCAGTGAAATGTAATATATAAATTTCAAAGAGATCTTTCAACAAGAATGTATGAATACCATTGCTAATCTAAAGCCCTACTCCCTTTTCTCACAACCTGTCCCTTCGTCATAACTCGTAAAAGACCTCAACGCCTATTTGGTGCCTCTGTGGACTCATTTCATAAACTGCACCCTTGGAAATGCAGAGGTCAGAGACCCTCATAGATGGCCAAGCGTTGCTTATTTTGACAGAGTTCTTATGATACGTGTGCTGTGGCCGGCAGTTTGAAACAGGTCATTGCACGATGCTCACTCACAAGTATCTGCTCACACTTGGAGACAGTGACCTGTTCAGTCCACACATCTCACATTTGTATTTATAGACGTCGATTATCTGAATGTCAACTCTACCAAGGGCACACGTGTTTGTGGCGATTGCTCTTCTGCTGACATGTTTCTCGTGTAGTGACCCCTCTCTAGTCTAACTTCACACTGCAGCTGTCACCCCCTTCCCCCCGCCCCTTCACCTCTCACCTAGAGTTTATTCGCTTTTCAAAATTATGACTTTTGCATGTTCCGTGTCCTGAAAGGGAGGAAGACAACGTCTCCAGTGAGGCACATTGAGACAGAGAGAACCTTCTGGAATGCCACTAATGCAGCTGTTAAAATCCACTTGTTTTCTGTGGCTCGCCTCTGTTTTTGCTTCTTCAGAACATTTTTCGTGCCCGCACATTAGACAGATTGCTCGACCGGCGAGCATCCCTTTATGGGCCTTCGTCCTATTGACATGTAAATGATGTAATATATTTTCCATGGCCGTTCCATTACATATACAGCAGCAGCCATTTACTCTCGTGCTGTAGATATTCACAAGCAGCTCGCTGGTAAACAGTGGGATTGCAATACTTGTTTTAAAGACGCAATCCCATGTGTTTCCCTCTCATGGGATTTCATGAGAAAAGGTTCACGCACCGAGTAACAACACTATGCATGGCCATTATATACACCCTTTCGACAAAACACAAACACCACGTTGTGTAGGATCTGTTGATAAACATGTACCTCTAGTAGCAGAGGAAATGCCAAGGCTGCCCAGGGGGGCCACGTAGGGGACCCTCCAACAGGGCGGCCGCCTTAGTGCCACAGGAAGGCACAGAAGTCTGCGGACTAGGCTCCCTGGGCTAGGGACCAAGGGGTCTGCTGGCCACGTCACTTCCGGCCGTGGGAGGGGGACAGGGGTACAAAAGCCTTCCCCCGCCCACTGGACGGTCTCTTGACCGCTGCCCGTCTCGCTGTTTGTGACTGGGTCCGGGAGCTGCTAGACAGTGCAGTGAGTGTGCCCCCATCCCCGCCCACCTGGGCGACACCAGGTTCACCTCGCCTGGCGGGGGCAACTTTTCCCGGACCTGTGGACGGCCTGATTTAACCCCCCCCGTGGCATTGTGCTTTTGGTGGCTCAAAGGCCTGTGGAGGGCCGCAAGAGCGTGTGGGCCGTCCTTCACGGCACAGATAGGCCTCCTCCGCCCTAGTGTGCTGGAATGTGGGGGCGGCAATCGGGAATTGTGGTGGCAGCTGGGGGGGGGGGTGCAAGACTCCTCGGGCATCCGGCGGGCCCTCGCATCAGTGATGGAGTGCGGAGGCGGCACAGTATACTCTATTGTGCGACAGCTGGGGGGTAGCGCGGAGGTGCTCCCAAGTCAGCAGGCCACATTGCGGGGGCTTAGTGGTATCCAGGTGCCGCCACCAACTTGCCTCATGCCCCCCCATCCCCCACCAGCACCTCGAGCCCAGTCTCAGGGAGAGGCCGCCTTCGCCCCAGCCATCTGGTTTGTTGGGGCGGCACTTTTCCTGATATGTCGCGGGAGGGGGGGTGCAAGAGGTGGGACTGCGGCAGGCCGCGGGAGCTAGTGAGGCGGGTCAGGACCTTGGGTGACTCAATGGGACCCTCGAGCCCTTGGGAGCGCAGGAGCCTCACTGGCAGGATGTCTCCTAGCTGCGGGGGTGGACCGGCGTGTGCTTTATGCGGGGGGGCGGGGATGGAGCAGTGCGCTGGCGATGCCCCCCTCCCCCCATAGCCAGTTACCCACCATGTGGCGCATCCGGGGATGGCTCGGGGCCTTAGGCCCGCGCGGGTCAGAGGTTACTTGCCATCACCGGGCACCCGCTGGGACCGCGCCTGTCGGGCGTGTGGCTATAGCTCCGTTGACCGGGTGCGCAGACAGGCACCCGTCCGCGAAGGGGCTGCTAGACTGTCCAGGCCCACCCGGCACCAGGGGTTGGGCGCTCCGCCCCAGCATTCGTCTGGTCGTGCCTCTCTGGTAGCCGAAGCGGGCAGGGGAACTGGTTCCCGACCGGGCACCCTTGATCCTTTCGGTGTGCCGTGGGTACGAGCTGGGGGGCGCCCTATCTAGCTCCTGCGACCAGCTACCTGACAAATTCTACTGTCCTAACAGGTAGGGACGGGGTACTGGTCATGCCAGGGAGCCGGCCGGTAGCGTGATTCGTAACTGCGCCTCCATCAGCTTACAACAGCGCGGTCTCCCGGGCACTCAATGCAGTGCCATCTGGGCACGCTGAACCACAGCTCTAGGTTGAGAGTGGGGGGACATTTGGAGCAGCGGGTCGGGCTACAATTGTGGAATCAAGCACCCGAGCCGATCAGGGTCTAGGTCGTGGGTGGAGTCGCCAGTAAATTTCCTACTTCGCATATACCTGCCGGCCATTGCCACCTCGGGGGAGTATCCAATGTAAGCAACCTGCGCTAGTAATCGTCGTTGTGTACAAGGATAGATTAGGGTTATTTGTAGTGGTTCGGCGAGGGGCAGGGTTGGTTGCTTACCCGAAGCGGTGGTCAAGTGCGTTTCCGATTTTGAGCCGAGTTGCATGCCTAGCTCAATTACAGCCGACCAGTGACTGCCAGCCAGCATAGCCCGTGCACGCCAGACACTACTTCCGCCAGAGGGGCGATTGAGTAGGGTGTTAGCTCCTTTATCTTGTGCTTTGTGAATCTTAGACGGCGGTTTAAAGGAGATTTTGAGGCAGTCAGGGGAGAACAGCGAAGGGCGTATTTGAAGTAACTTTTGAGTTGGCGGTCAGAGCGGTGAAGCGAGAAGCTAGCCTGTGCAGATGACATGGCATCGGAGGGTCTCGCAGGGTCTGCTGTGGCTGGAGTCAGGATTGCGACCCAGCTCGTGTGCTGCTTATTTAGCTTTGCAACTGAGTATCATTGACAAAGCCAACAGTCCTGACTTGTTGGAGATATGATGTTCCTTGTTTTATCATACACCTATTTGCAATGAAAGAAACAGCCAGATACATGTCGGGCGGCACATTAGCTAAGCACAGCTCCTTAGCTTACGTGTTCTAGCCACACCCTTAAGTACATTGGCCACGCCCCCTTTTGAGACCCCCCCCGTGTTTCCATCCCTCTTAAGCCCGGGCTGCACACAATAAACACATGGACTTACAGAGAGTCCAATTTTATCTGGTTTTCCAGAGCAGTGAGAGATCTGCACCCCCCTCCGAGGAACCTACTGTTCAGGGGCACTGTGTAACGGCTTTGGAGACAGGCACCCACTATCTCCCCTGGGGGTGTCCACTATAGGTGATATGACCTGGCGGCGCAGCCAACACAGACGCCTGTGGGGGAGGCTCCATCCGGAATGCAATGCAACACATGTTTTATGTTGCGGCACGCCACAGCTGTGTGTGTTTTCATTTATACAGGGAAGAAGAGGGTGTATGTCCAGACAGGATGGGCAGCAGCCTACATGTTCTTTGTGTAGACTGAGCCTTAGGTTTTGGGGCTAGGGTGACATGGGTCTAGGGCCCGCAGCCGGGTTGTGATCAGGCTAGGCTGCTGGATGCTACGGGCGTCCATCCAATCCAGAGTTGATCCTGTTCCTCTCCTGCGGCAGCCGTGGGCTGCACTGGCAGACCATTGTGCTGTGGCAGGGCAGCCCCGGTGCCAGGCGTGCTACTTTGCGCATCCAGAGGTTGCTGAGGCTCATGGGGGTGTGAAGAGACTTGCCTGCCAGCGCACATTTATCTTGGATTTATTTAGATAATGTAGCAAAGTAATAACCCCGGGTCTTTCTCATCTGTTAGAGTATTTCCACTCCCCCCTTGGCGCCGAGGACATGGGCTCAATTTTAGTGCAATAATGTCGCGGTTCCTCGACCGCGAGTGACACTTTCACTATTACCTCTGGGCAGGCACGATTGTTCAGCAGTCCGGGCGCTTCTGCTGTGTTCGCCAATGGGGTCCGTCCGCAGACTGCTTGCGTTGCCTGTCGGTGGTAAGATGTAACCAGAGCTCTGTTGACCTGGAGTATGCAAGATTTTAAACCACCTCAGTATGGGGATAGAGCTTGGTGTTGGACTTGCTGTCCAGCCAGCGGTGACTGTATAGAGTTGTTTTTTCAAAAGGTGCCTATGCTCCACCTTTACTGTACGCCTGTCGGATAGGGCAGTCAATTGTGGACCCGAAATGAAATTACTTGGGGGCATTTTGCCCACAGCCAACCTAGCAGCTTTGCACATGCACACATGAGGGTCCTTACTTTGTGTCAGTTAATTTAGGCCCAGGGCTAGGTGCACAGGTAATCTTTTGTTCCCTTATACAGTATTTATTTAGTGGTTAAACAGGTACTAAGGTGGGGATACCTTTGGCAGTATTTTCATGCCTGAACGTAAGTAGTGATGAAGTAATAGTGTCCTAAGTTGTGCAACATGATATACTTTTGTATAGGGAGCCTGTTAAAAGTTTCATTTGGTCTAACAGTGCCAGGCTAACGGGGACGACTTGGGCAAGAAACAAACTGGAGTGGTTACTCAACACTGTTGGCTAGAAGGGATGTTGTCAAGAGCAGAACTCAAACTAATTAGCCTTAACACATGATGGAGACGATTTAAGTGACATGCCTAAAAGTGGTAAATGTTGTGCTAAATGGATGGCATGCCAAGGGAGATATCTTCCATATTTCACTGGATCCCCTCAATCCAACACGCCTAAAAGTAAGCGGAGGATGCCTGATGGATTTGTTAGACCTGTTATTAGTTTTATTAAACGCACCAGGTACTATGAAGTAGTGACATTTGTACTCAAATCATAGGTACTTCCAGGACACATGTTGTTCAATACACACACCTCTAGACACGACTGCCCCCGCCTTGAGCAAAGGGAAGTAAAACACTATATGGGTTGGCATGCTTGAACAGACGTTAGTGGCTAGCTCACACATGTGGGTGTTCCGCGGAGTTTGGGGGCAGGTTAGCAGGCTTCATCTTGTCTCTTCTCTGTCAGAGCCAGCAGACCCCTAGGGTGATAAGCGCTCAAATACAGGTCATGTTGGAGGTAGGTCCAGGATAAAAGGTTGTGCTTGATGAGGCTCAAATCCAAAGCGGTTGTGGTATCTTTCCAAGGGGCATATCGGGTTGGGCAGTACAAAAATGTTTCAAGTACACTGTACAAGTGCTCATTTGTTGTTTCCTCAGAGATTGGGGCAGGTTAACTGGGGGCATCTTGTCTCTGTAGGTTTGATGTGTGGTCGGGTCAATTGGCAGAGTACAGCCATTATCGCTTGGTATATCTGGGCATGAAGGAATGCCAGGCAAGATTCGAGCAAAGGCAGGTAGCGGTACTTATGGGGTATGTGATGTATTATCTCACTGGCAGGCCGCCATGCAAGGGGACCATGTACCTAGGTCACACACATCAGGCAGAGGTGCCCAGTGGAAGCATGAGGGGGACTGCACAGAACAGGACACTGCACAGGTTAGAGGTCGGCGACTTGTGGCTTCACTACTGCACATGGCAAAGTAAACCTGGACTGATTCACATGCGGGGTGTGGTGGTGGTGGCCCTACCTCATTTCACAGGATCACTCCCTGTTTGGTCTATCTAACGATCATCTCAATGGCCTTTAAATTTACAGCCTCTCTGGTCTCTGCCACACTGTGGGTAGGTTAGCCATGGACTTTAATAAAGTGCTGCGATAGCCCTATAATGCTATAGTCAGCATCTAGTTTACCTGTGCTATTTGGATCATCATTCGCACCAGCAGCGGGTCACATGGTTAGCAGTAAAGCTTCCTTTTATTTTGTCCGGGACTGGGGCTGACACTGTCTTCAAACTTTGCAGCCAGAAACTGAATAGACAAAGACATACCTGTGATTGTGCAACGCGCACTCAACAGTAACGCTAGCTAGATTTCAACATAATCCTGGTATACCGTCAGTGAAAAACGTAAGGTTATGGGCTACACACAAATAGGCACTTTCTGTCAGCTGGGGCGTGAGTGTGCCAGTCCCAAGAGGGTGCAGGTTGCCTTGATAGTGCTGATATGGAGGGGATGGAGCACTTATACGGACAACTACCAGAGCACTTTGTGATTATATTGATTGCATGTTAGCAGTTGCTTCAGTTAAGCGATTTTCCTTGGGAGTTGTCAGCTATCATTGGGACTGCATTTTTGGTGGTCAGCCGGTTGGCAGGCCTTTTAGATGTGGGTTTCTAGCTCAGGCATGTCCAAGTAAGGGTTAAGGTGCCTGAAGTCTGTCCTGGGATACAAGTTCACAGGCATGTGGAGCGGCAGAACTGATAGGGGCTTGTGTTCGACCTCTGGCCACAGGTTCAGATCCTGGTAGGTCCACTTAGCATTTCATCCTTCTGAGGTCAATAAAACGAGTACCATTGAGTTGAGTAACAATAAACATGTGCAAATTCTCCCGCCCTATAGCCTTGGCTGGCAGCCATGCAGGTTGTGGAAGTTGTCGTCCAATGAGGTGCGATGGTCCAAAAGATTGGGGAAACACCCCTCCACCCCCTCCCCCCCCTGAACACTTGAACCAAGAACACTTGACATTCCCAGTATTCAAAAAAGGGCAGGTATTTATACATATGGTTCCCCCCGGTTCACACTGTCCTGTCTGCTCCCTGGTATACTATCAGAAGTTTGGGAGGGCAAGGCGTCACCTAGGGTGGTGACTGGCTGTATTCGATGGACATTCTCCGACAAGCGCTATGCACAGATAACTGGGTGAGAGGAAGTAAGGCGGGATTGACATCTCTTACTTCTACCCGCTTTGGCACACCTCGTCAGGAGTGGCTTGTCAAAGGTATTGCTCTTCAGCCAGGCAATGTTAACGTGAACCAACACCAAACTAATTGTTTTAGGTCACCCTGGGCGCATATACACTCGCTGGGTAGGGACACCAAGGGGGGGCAACAACACTGGTTGGCAGTCACCATTATACTAAATGGGGGGGCCAGGTCGATCCACTGTCTCTCCTTTTCAGGGCAGCACTAAAGGGATGGGCGAGGCGAGTACCACGGATACTGGGTCCCCCCTCGAGTTTCAGACTCGGCAGGACATGCTTGCAGGTGGGGCGATGGGAATCCCTCCGCCCGGGGATTGCGGGGTACTTCCTGGTGCATGAGGTTGGGTCTCCGGTTACAAAGTCTCAAGTAGACCACATCATGCAGGCATGCTTGCAATTGTCAGGACAGACAGGGGGAGACAAGAGATTCAGCAGCCACTCCTTCAGGATTGGGGCGGCAACCACAGCCTTCCTATCAGGGATGCCGCCAGAGCGAATTAAGCAGGTAGGGTGCTGGGAGTCGCAATGCTACAATCGATAGTTAAGGCCTTGAGCGGAAGGATATGGCGAGAGGACTCTTAGGTCCTATGTTGCAACCGACAGTCAGGTGTTTAAAGGTGTACGGTTTTGACCGGATTGCCAAAGGATGTTGCAGTGATGTGGTTTTGTTGTGCAATTGTAGACTATTAGAATATAAACGTTACAATAAATATGGTTTTCAAACACAACATCTCTTTATTTACCAGGAACCAAGGTCTGGGTAATTGGCCATTCAAGCATCGTTAGAGTGGCTCGGTGGGCTGAGATAAGAAAGTGGCGTCATGGCTTCTCCGCCACAGAGATAACGTGGCTAGGTTACCCGGGTATGCGCTGGAACGAGCTGATGAGGAAGCTGCAGCAGAGACTTGGGATCGGTCCACCTCATATTCTGGTCATACACTTGGGAGGGAATGACCTGACGACTCTGGGGAGGAGAGTACTGCTCCACGACATGAGGGACATCAGGTGTCAGTTGAGTAATCAGCTGGGGGCATGTGAACTGTGGTGATCCGAAATTTTACCTCGCCCAGTTTGGCAAGGAGCCCGATCTGGAGACGCCATTGAGATATCACGTAGGAGAGTGAACAGCGCCATGCGTAAATTCACGGAACAAAGGGGATTTGGCTTCATCAGGCATGGTTTACTTCAGGCCAAGTCTACTGGATGCTGGGAAGTGGATGGGATTCACCTCTCAAGGGTAGGCATGGACTTATTTTTGCTGGACCTTGGGGAGGCCTTGGAAGCAACAGGCTGTAGGTAGGAATATCTGCCTTGGTGGGGGGGCCCTGGTGGTGACGGTGGCCACCCCCAGAGCTGTGGAGGAGTTACAGGGCGATCCAGAGTCTGCAAGGTACAGAAGGGTACTATATTGCAGCAGCACAACAAGGGTGCTAAGCCAAGGATACCTAGGGATGTCTTAGCGTGTCCCCTGGAAGAACTACGGCGCCCCGTTAGTCCTACGGGCGGTTGTGGGTCTGAGCAACCGGGGGCTGCCTGGAACGCTCCGCCCACCTGTTGGGGGGCGTGAGTAAGGGAGTGGACTGGCGGTCCACTGATGGGAGAGGTGGCCTCTCCCAATAATTGGTAACCACCGGTTGGCGACGGCCACGGTGCAATTTGGCTCATCAGGCGGCATAGGGGCTGGCCTGCCCTGCCCTGGGATCGCCCGTAAGATAACCCACCATGTTGGCATATTGGTTATGCAAATAAACCTGCAGCAAATTTCTCCACTAAAAAGGTGTCGTGTGGTTTATTTATGTATGTCACTGTATGAGAACTGAGGAGTGTTGCCGATATTGGCACTAAGGCCTGATGCTGTGACTCATTTCCGCTCTGGCCAGAGTTATACATACATTAGTAGAGTAGCAGAACAGCGTGCAGTGATATCTGCCAGCCTGCCTGCCTGCCTGCAGAAACTACCGCTCCAGCCAGGGCCTGCACAGGGGAACATTACACTCCCATTAAGAAATGTGCTTTGTTCCCGCTCACTTCATTGACTTGTTTATGTACACATGCTTTTACTGCATAGCAAAGCTGTTTTAATATTGTTTTCTCTTTATTTCGGTGCCTAACATGGTTTTATTAAGAGTAAGGAAAGATGTGTTGCACAGTCGGTACATTGTTGCTCAAGTTATTTGTGATAATAACTGTGTCCTAGCCTCATTGTTGTCTAAGTTGTTACTGCCTAGGTAGCGTTGAGGTTTCATTTGCACATTTTTCTTTAAATTTGTGAACATTTAATAAAAGCGTCTGGAGAATCCAGCAGTTCATATTTAGCTGCATGGCTACACTTTTTTGCAGCAGTTGAAGATTCTCCTTTTCAAGTAACACTATCCCCACACATGACTGTTACCTGCCTCTCTGTAAACGAAAACTCAATTGTACCCGTGGGCCTTGATGCTTCCCGGCTCGATTTGCGCAGTATATATCCTTCCACTGAAAGTAACAGGAGTTGGCTGCTTCCCAGTGTAATTGCTGATCTCCCAAGAATGGAAGAATGAGTTGGCTTTATCAGGATTTGTAGGTGAAATGTGTTTTTAAACAAAGACAATACCTATTTTTAAATTTTTTTTAGTGCGAACGTAGCAGTGCAGTGTTTTGGATTGTTATCAGTGATGTTGAAATGAGTGTAAGTGGTATTGTTTGCAGCTCGCTACATGACTGTAATAAAAAGCGGTTAATTGACTTTACCAGGTATTTGTTTTGCTTTCAAAAGGGATCTAAAACAACATTTTTGGGTTCCGGAGTAGCGTGCTACTCACCAAAAAGCGCTTCAACACCTCATCAGGGGTAGCAAGCGCTATATAAATGCAAACCTTTTCCCTCTTCTATCCCTCCTCTTTCCTTCTAAATCCAAATAACTGTCTAACATATCCACAGCTCAAATTACTTTCATATTTCACTATACTAATTCACCACTAATCCTTTATGGGTTCCGGAGTAGCGTGCTACTCGCCGAAAAAGCGCTTCAGCGCCTCGTCAGGGGTAGTAAGCGCTATATAAATGCAATTACAATACAATACAATATATCTCTGCTTACATTCATTGCAGGTTACTAGTTTAAGTTCAGCCCAGGAGCCATTTCAGCTGTATCCAAGAGCAGAACAGGCATGTGTACACATTTTAGCAGTATGTGCTTTGTTATTACTGAAGGTGCGCAGGACTTTGTGGGGCAGTTTTTGTAAGGCCCACTGTGCGGGAGCAAAGTTTGCAGCTGAGCGCTCGATGAAGATGTGCATGTGCCCCAGCTGGGTCCATGCTGCCATTCACTTTTACAGGTCTTAGACAGTCTAGTTATTTCAAGTTCTCCAACCTTGTGATTATTTGGTGCTTGACATTATTTTTAGGTCCCTCATGAGGCAGTGTATGCGCTGTCACTTGGGAGACATTTTGTTGCTTAGAGGCTGCCCATTGATTGCCATTGGTTGGCTTCAATGTCAGTCTCATTTACTTGCTTTTCATACATTGGTAAGTGTGACATTCACTTCCGCTTCATGTGTTTTGCCCTCCCCTGAAGGATGGCCGAAGAACTTTTGTCTCTCCACCGTTCCCTAAATCGAGCACTTCTTTTTTCTTTATATTGAAGTACTCGGCTAGAGTGCAATAAACATCTGTTATTCAGTGCAAAGATGCCTACAGGTGAACGTGCGCTTTACAAATACACGTTATGCATGTCTTTTCCTGCAGTCTCACTCGTGTACTCTTCTTGTTGCTTCAGGCCGTCACCCCGCCCTCCATGTTGCTTCTCCCTCTGTGTTACTTCGCCCACCGCAAGCCCACTCTCCATGTTACTTTGCTCCTGCCCTCCCTCTGTGTTGCTTCAGCCCCCATCCTGTCCACCCTTCATGTTGCATCGCCCTCTTTGTTGCTTGCCCCCTGCACTCCCTCTCTCATGTTACTTAGCCACCCGCCCCTCCATGTTGCTTACCCTCCCTTGTGTGCTGCTTACCTTCCACCCGCCATTATTTTTTTTCTTTTTGTTTACTGATCCAACTCAGATTGGTAAACAAAATGAAAAAAAGTGCTTGTATCATTTTGAAGGCTCATGTATGCTTGGTGTGCACGCTTATAAAATGATGGCATGTCGCTTTGTAGACTTTTTTTATTATTATTTTTTAAAAAGCCATGCTGCACAGCATCCTGGAATGCTGAGCAGCATGGCTAGAGAACCACTGGCAAAGCTAATATATCCCAAAGTCGACATGCTTTTGCTTTGCCAATGCTTGTACATACATTTTCTGCAGAATATTCCAACAAACAGCTCATGAGTATGCTCTGCTTGCGAAACGCATTTGAGAGACACTAGAAGGTAGTATTAACCTAGGTTTGAAGACACTATAAAACATAATTTGCTTTTTTTTGTTGCTTGTTTTATTTGGGGCCAGATGTACGACCATTTACTTTAGCGAGTCACAAATTGCGCCGAATTGCGACTCGCAATTTGCGACTCGCCAAAGTGAATGTACAACAGTGTCTCAGACACTGTTTGCTATTCCCAATGGGGTCGCACATTGCATGCCTCATCAATCAGGGCTTTAAGTGGGCCGGATCTCACAGGGTCTGAGCACCGGCAGTTTTTTTAAGGGGGCCGCGAAACGAGTCTCTATCGGGCTCGGTTTTGTGCCCTGGCACCTGCGGTCCGTTTTTTTTTCCGGACTGCAGTGACAGCATGCACATCGATGTACATGTGGTGAGCGTTGTAGAGGAAGGGAAATCCTTTAATGAGAGTCGTTTTCTCTCTGGATTTCCCTTCTCTTTTTGAAACTCAGGAGCAGCAACATTGTTGTGGTGTCACCAGGGCTTTAAGTGGAAGTTTTTTCAATATCATATACAAGCCATAGTTGCTGCTTATTTATCTTATGCAAGTAACAACCATTGGCAAAGCCAATAGTCCTGACTTGTTGTAGGTATGATGTGACTTGTTGTATCATATATCTGGACGCAATGACAGGAACAGCAAAATACAAGTCGGGCGGCACACTGTGCTAAACACAGATTTTTAGCTTGCGTGTTTTAAGCCACGCCCTTAATTACATTGACCACGCCCCTTTGAGAGACCCCCCAGTTTTTTCATCCCACTTAAAGCCCTGTCATCAATATTCATGAGGCAAGCGCAATTTGCGACCCCATTGGGAATGGCTAGCACTCACAGGGATGGTGGCCTGCTGGGGTCAGCAGACCACCATGTCTGTGACTACTTTTTAAATAAAGCAGTTTTTTTTAATGCAGCCCGTTTTCCTTAAAGGAAAACGGGATGCATTTAAAAAAGAAAAATGAAACTTTTCAGTTTCATTTTTTATCGGAAGGCAGTGGTCCCTGGGACACCTGCCTGCTCTTAAAAAATATTTTCGCACACATTCATAAAGGGGAAGGGGTCCCCTGGGGACACTTTCCCGTTTGCAAGTGGTTTACCACCTACTTGTAGTAGGTGGTAAACTGCGAGTGTTTTGCAACCGCAAATGCGGTTGCAAAACAATAGTACATGGCATTGAGACTCGCTATTAGGAAGGGGCGCCCCTTCCTAATAGCGAGAGTCGCAAACGCTATTTTGTGATTCAGTGACTCGCAAAATAACGTTTGTACATGCCTGGACCCTTTTTTGCGGTTGCAAACAGGCGGATCACCCGTTTGCGACTGCAAAAAAGGGTCGTACATCTGGCCCTGAGTGATTTTAAAAATTTCTCAGAGATATTGAATGAAGACAGTACGAGCTCATTCTGCAAAGGGCTACAAAGCAGTCAAAAGGGTGAGGGAAGGACTCTGTCACCGAACCCCACTCACTCATCGTGCCTGTTCCCTGTCCCCAGTCTATGTGAATTGTTTGAGCTCAAGGGGTAAAATCCAAATGAGGAGAACGAGTCATAAGAAAACTCTCCAATCACAATAGAAACAGGTAAAGAAACAAAACTACAGAAGATAAGGCAAAGGCAGGAGGTGACAGGGCAAATGATGTATAGAAGCAGGGCAATGCAGGCTAAGAAGTGGGAAATAGCAAAGCGCAAGGTGGACAACAGCAGGGTGAGGTAAAGAGCTTGAGAGGGACAAGGATAGGTGGAAAACAGAATGACGTAGGGTGAGAGAGGTAGGACACAGCTTCAGACAGGGAGGGTGAAGCAGAGGGCAACAGAAGCCAAATGGAGTAATGGAGAGTTAGAAGTGGGAATCTGGAAGTAACAGAGCATGGTGAGGCTAGAGTAAGGGAGGTAAAGGATGTACGAAAATCGAGCAAAGGAGAGCAACGAAGGGGTAAAAAGGGTATGAAGAGACAAGTGATAAGAAGAGAGCACCAAAGAACGATAGAATGAGCTAAAGGGTGAGAGGTGAGAGGTAAGACAGCAGGTGCTACAGGGGTGAGAGGGTAAGACAAGACAACGATGGCATAAACAGGGCAGCTCAGGCGGGTGCAGTGGGAAAGAGGATAGCACGGGCACACGTAGTATGATACAGCAAAGGTAGTAGAAAGTAGGGGCATATATACAAAAAAAAGTAGGCGCGCGGAGCTGCGTCAAATTCATCAGCGCCTCGCTATGGCATTTGTAAAACATAGGGATGCGCCGTATTCACAAGAATACAGTGCGCCTCTGTGTTTCCCGTAGTGCTGGTGTGAAAAAAGCTGCCTAGCGCCAGTGCAGGTTCCCTGCAGCAATGTTGCAAGGCTGCCTGCGCTGCAGGGGCGATTATTTATGGGAAGGGACGCCTTCCTGTACTTAAACAATCAATAATGGTGATTTGCTCTTTCTATGTGTGCAAAGAGCAAAAAAATGAGGAGAAATTAATAATTTCCCCTCATATTGCAATTCTAACGCCTGGTAATGTAATGTAATGTAAGCACTTCTTATATAGCGCACTGCGACCCAGCGGGTATCCTGGCGCTGTGAGTGGTAATCGATGGTGTTCGTTTTTGGTACTGCCTCAGCTTTGTAAATCTGGGGCAGCGCCAAAAAGCAATGGGTGTTACGGTGGAACGCCCATAGCAACACCCATTGCACGCCCCTTTGCCACAGAGGACTGCAGCGAAAAGGGGCATATTTACAAGGTGGCGTTAAGCCACGTTAAGTGGCTTAGCACCACCTTGTAAATATGGGAAATTGTGCTAAGCCACCGGAGGTCAAAAAAAGTGACGCTCCTGTGGTGATAGGGGCTTGTAAATATGCCCCATAGAGTTGGTCAGGTGGGATATGGGTGCGGTGGGAAACAGCAAGACAGGAGAGGCTAAGAAGGCAAGGTGAGGAAGAGGGTAAAGGAGGGCAAAGAATGGAGAGTGAGGAGGGGGAAGCAAGTGCACAGAGTAAGAAATTAGGGATTGACTACACAGTAAGAATGAAAACATAGGAAGAGGTAGAGCAGTGAAACTTAAGGGCCCAGAGGGGCACGCTCTCTGGAGTTGGCTTCAAGCAGGACTCAGACGCAGCCAGGTGGACGGGGTTCAGGACTCAGAAGCTACCAGGTGGACGGGTTAAGTGGCTCACAGTCAGACCTGGAGACAGAAGCCCAGGGCTTTAAGTGGGCCGGGTCCTGCCGGTTCACCGGCAGTTCTAAAAAGCAGGTGCTGAGATGGGTCTCTATCAGGCTCTCCATTTTTGCCCTCAGCGTGAAGAAAAAAATCTTAACTTCACTGACTTTGAGGTAACTTCAAAGAGACTCTTTATAGCTCTTTCATAGCCTCATCCGTTCATAACTGAAGCATTTTCCATAGTCTATACATCAAAGCCATAGTTGTTGCTTTTCTTATACAAAAAACACCACCATTGGCAAAGTCAATAGCCCTGACTTGTTGTAGATGTAATGTTACTTGTTGTATTATATATCTGTATGCAATGACCATACTGCAAAATACCAGTCGGGCGGCACACTATGCTAAGCACACATTTTAACCTTGCGTATTTTTAAGCCACACCCTTAATTACATCGGCCACCTACCTTTGAGAGACCCCCTAGTGTTGTAATTCCACGTCAAGCCCTGCAGAAGCCCAATCTAATTTGAGACTGTGATCGCACTGGGAGGGGGCGGGGCGCGGGGCAGCCAGGTGTGCGATACGTACGGTTGCACCTTGTTGAAGAAGTGCCGCCGCAGCAGGAGGGCCAGGGTGCTGAGGACCAGCACGGTTGTACACATGGCCGAGCCTTCATCACCAGGCGCCGGGCTGCGGCCGGCTCATCGCTGCAGGCCCCGGGTAAGGCCGAGGAAGGCGGCTTCTGTCTGGGTCAGGCTGCGGCGCAGTGTCCTCGCCACCCTCTCGGCACACTTTAATGATCCGTTTACAAGGATTATGGATGAGGGCGAGGATTTATTCGAGGCATTCGCAGAGTGGCGTGAGGAGGGCAGGGGACGGCCGAAGCAGAGGTGAAAGCCCTCTAATCCCAGCTACGGCAGACCCCAAGCCTAGAGACAACCTGTGAGGGGCGTGCCCCAGTGACCTAGGGCCGGACCAGCACCTCGTCGGTTCGGCTCCTTCCCGCTATGTCTCTCCTTCGGGGCAGGGCGTGTCAGGCCATTGACTCGCAGGTGTCACTCAGTGCGTCAGCACGGTCCACCGTCGCCCGGTCCAGAGCCGGTCAATGCTCCCCCTGGGCCCGCATTGCTTGTCCTGGCAGGTCCCGAGCCTGTCCAGACCCTGTCCGCGCCCCTGAGCCAGTATTCCTGTCCCGAACCTGCCCTTGCTTGTCTTGGTCTCATACCTGCTTCCTGGGTCCACCCTCAGTACATCTATACCGCCATGTAGCTTGTAAGTGCCCTTCTATAACCCCTCTCTTCGTTGTGCTGACCTCTCTTCCTTTACCTTCTCTTTCTTACTCTCTCTCTCTCACTCTCCATTTCCATTTTATCCTTTTTGTTTCCTCATGCTCTCCCATTCCCCTTACATTTTCATTCTCTCTTCACATCTCATTTCTCTCCCAGTCCAATTTCCTATATGTTATCTGACCCGCCTTCTCATTTCCAACCTCCCCCCTCCTTCTTTCTTCCTCTCATTTTCTCCCCATTTCCTTTTCCCCTCAATTTTCTCTTTTCGCACACAGTTTCCTTCTCACCGTCACCTTCCCCTTCTCATTTCTTTCCTCTCCTCCCAATCCCTCTTTCCCCCTCCAGTTCACTCAACTCTTTAATTATATCACCTACTACAACGTCCCCCCCTTATCTCTACATTTTCTCCTCTATCTTGCTATCTCCTTCTCTTTGTTTCTCCCCACTCTCCTCTATTCTTCCCTCACACACTAAATGCATGCTCAATTTCAGTCTCTCTTCCCCTTAACTTTTCTTTCTACCATTTCCTAGCAACGTTGTCTTTCTCCCCTTCCCCACCTCTATCTCTACACATCCCATTAAATTTCTTCTTTAGAGTTAGATTTTAGATTTTCTTCCCTCAGTCTATCCTCTCCCCGCTCATGTATACTGGTTTTCTCTTCCACCTCTTTTTCTTCCCATGCCACCATTTCCTCAATATCCCTCAGACGTAGGCTGTCTATGAGTAAGTGCAAGTCAGTTACCTGTGGAGATTTGGACCACAATGCCTTCTGACCAGCTAGGGGTGTCCTCGATATTCACCTTTAGCTATGGTGCGGCATATGCCAGAAGGGAGCATATAACATGGTAATTTGAAATGACCACAATGTAGGATCAGGGTTTTTGTAGACGTGAAAACGCATCAACTGCAATATGCAGCTTTTTTCACAACAGGTATTCAGCTACCTACTAACATAACGTGTGATTGTAAAGCACAGGCTCACCCAAGGGTATCTTGCGCAGAATAACAGACGTTTATTTTTACCCAACTCAATGGTGCTCATTTTATCGACTTCAGAAGGATGAAAGGCTGAGTGGACCCGCCGGGATTTGAACCTGTAACAATGAGGTCGAACACTGGGCCCTAAAGTGGGCTCATTAGTCCACTAAGCCACTAGACCCAGCAGCCACTAACCATTACTCAACCCTCACAAACACAATGCCAGAGAAACCTCAAACATTCTTACTTGTATCAAAGACAATAGTCCACTCTAACCCTTCTATTATTCAATCTCCATCTCATAAGGACTTTATGCATCCTAGTCAACATTCCACCAGCGCCCCCTCTCCCAACGAAAATCTCTTTTCTAAAAGGAAGCACCCATGTCTTTCTTCTAGCATTCCTGCTCTTGTATATCGCTGCATCGCCAACCTCAACATCGGGGATTTCAATATATCGCGGTCACTACATCAGGAGTATTATTACCACTGTTTTATTTTTAATCTATTTAATTATAACTATTTTTAAATGTAATTTATACCTTCTAATGATAACAATATGTTCTTTTTGTATTATATATATATTATATTGTATTATATACATATATATATCACGTAAATGTCAAAGAAACAAGACCACCTCTAACCTAGAGGAATACAGAGATGCATTGAGCATCCTATCAAATGATCTGGGCAATTCTAAATTGTAATACTATCAAAACTTTATCACCTCACTTCAGCCTCACCTACAACGTTCTCACATGCACATTGAATTGCAAACACTCTCCTCCACTACAACTCAAAATGTTTCACATTTCAAATCTTTTTTCGGAAATATACAGAAATCCATAAAAGCAAGAGAGAACAAATAAAAATCTCATGTTTTGCCAACACCGAACAATTTAAAAACAGAATATTAGTACGGAATTACAGTTCAATGATTATAGTGCAGAAGTTGTGGTATACACACAATTAATGATACATAAGTTAAAAATGTTCCTTATTACATAGTTAAAAAATATTTCTAATAAAAAGACACATCAAGTTAAAATTGATCGGCAGATGTTCAAAAACTCTAACGTGCACAAAAAAGCACAGTGTCATAGGGCCATAAATATATATAAATTTCAAGGTTTGGAACATATGATACATGATTTACGCTAAAAGATGCCATAAATAATACAATTCAGACAGTTTGATTAAAACCATCCAGTCCCTATTTCAGCTTTCTTCATAACACAGTCTATCTAAATGGGTCAATGTTTTACGCCTTCGGTAAGCCTTCTTTATATATGTCAGAAGGGTGTGACATGTATAAGGATCTGACAAGTGGCGTAAAAAATTGAAGGCCTCCTGATGGTAAATGAGGCCCTGAGTTAAAAATAGGGGACGCATTGTACATGATCTAATATCTTTATAGAATTCGCAAAACAACATGAAATGGATTGTTTTTTTGTCCAGCCTTACTGTCGTATGGGCACCCGGTAGATTTGCTGGCCATAGCTCTGATTTAGGGAATACAACTAGATGATGGAACAACTCTAGGCGTAATCTAGTTAGCAAGATTCTATCTTGGGTGTAATTCACATTTATCAGCTGGCCTTGTATCCCCTCTTTTATTGGGCTCAAGCAACATCTCTCCACCGAAGGCTTAGGTCTTTCCCAGGACTCTCTAAGTGCCACCCCTTTTCCCCAGAAAAACAGTTCTCAATTCTCTTTTGCTGAATTGTAAGATACAGGTTGGACCCGAGATACTGAAACTTTCCTCTATTTCCTGTAGTAAGCCATTCATGTACTGGAGCCAGGGTATGTTTTCATGGTGGTTAAAGCTCCAGACAATCCCTTATGGTTTCTCTAGTGTGCTTGGTGCCTGGTTTGCTCCAAATACTATGCCATTTAAGGTCATTCAAGGTACTGAGTTTGATAGAATCTTCTGCGTACATGATATCAAGATCTTTATGGATGATGTAGGCAGAGGTTGAACGTGGGACTGGCAAAATCCTGTGTGGGAAGATAGTCTCCTGCATCTGGATCAAATTACTTTTTGTCTTGCCCCAAACCGGAGCCCCGTATAGTGCAACCGGGAGACATTTACTTGTATACAATTTCATAAGTATATTATGGATTTACTGCCTAGTTTTTTGGCAAATCTAAAAACTGCATTTATAGCCCTTATACATTTTAAATGAGCAGTTTTGCGGTGTAGTGCCCAGTGTCCTCTCTGAGAGAACAATAGGCCCAGATAACTGAAGGTCATCACTCGCTCTAGCTTATGGCCCGCAAAAATAATGGCTTTTTTCTCTTTTACTTCCTCTGCCACAGACCGTGGTGTATGTTTCAGTTAAATTGAGGTTTAGGTCTCTACCTGCCATAAAAATAAAAACATTATTTATCAATAGCTGGAGGCCATTAGCCATCCTAGACAACAGCACCGCGTCTTCTGCATATAGTAAAATAGGGGTGCCCACTCTAGGCGTGTCTGCTTTTACTCTCTGCAGGAGGTCATCCCCCCCATTAATTTATAGTGAAAATAAAAACGGTGCAAGGACACATCCCTGCCTGATTCCACATGTTACCTGAAATTTGTCCGCACACTCCCCAATCTTTCCAAAGCATACTAAGGCTGTTCAAGATGCGTAAAGCTGTGAGAGGTGGCATATAATATCTACTGAGGCGCCCATATCGGCTAATGTCTGCCACAGTTTGGCGTGGTTCACTAGGTCAAATGCGCTACTCAAGTCTGCAAAGCAGAGATGAATATGCCCCTCACAAGCCAGTGTATATTTACTATATTACTGATTATTAGGTGAAAGTTGAGGCCCTGCTCCGCTGTGCCGATTTCTTTTTTGAACCCATATTGTGAGTCGGTCAGTATATGTTTTTTCTGAGCCCAGGATTGTAGCCTACCTAGTATCACCCTTCCCATCATTTTCACAGAAGAATTTAATCAGGATAAACATCTAGCATCTCCCCATGCCCCTTTTTAAAAATGGGTATAATAATACTATCACTCCATGTTTTGGGGAAGTTACCTTTTGCCACTGCATTACAAATTTGGGTTGATATCAGTACCCATAGTGATGTATGAGTTTTGAATGCATCGACTGGGACCCCAACAGGTCCTGGGGCCTTTCCAAGGGCACTTTTTTTTTTAAAGCTATACTGACTTCTTCTATACTTATTGGCTTCAGAGGTTCAAAGCCAGTTACATCAAGTGAATCCTTTGTTATACCAATATCTAAGTTTTTAGGATTAAAAATCCCCCCAAGATGTGTAATTCAAGCCCCCAGTGCAACTGAAACCTCCGTGGTTGGCATGAGGTTATCTTTGAGGAAGCGGGAATTTACAATTTTCCAGAACAAGATACAGTCACCGGTATCTGCTGCGCATTCCAGCTTTGCCCACGCCTGGTCCTGGAGTTCTTTTTTCCTTGAGGAGAACGCTAACTTATAATCCCTTCTTAACTGTTTAACCATTTCCCCATCTCTCGAGATTGCCTGTAACACTGTTCTAAAATTCTGATTTGCCTTAGTACAGTGAGAGTTAAACCACCCATGATGCTTTCTTCTTTTACCTGATTCCTTTGCCAGGATTTTCAGGTTATCGGCAATTGCTGATACTATGGAATGACAAGCCTTCAACAACCTTTCACAATTTACCTCCCCATTCGGTGCATATAGAAAAGGCATCCCAGTTCTCCTTCACTATGTTGTCTAATAATCTCGACTCGTTTATACCTGCCCATTTTAGGCTAACACTGCTTCTACCCACTGTTTCGATGGGAGGTACTCGGGCCAATCCCTCCATTTTATGGCAAGTAACACTGAGCGTGAGTTGAGTATCGAGTGGTCACTGAGAGCTGAAAATTCCATTTTAAAGGATTTAATCAACTTCAGACCTTTTACTGAGACCATTATATGATCAATAATGGAAGGATGGCCATTTCCCTGGATGGTGGGCAACACAGGTCGGTTTTCCTCAACATCCTGTTCTAACAATTCCAAGTTTAATTTATGTAGGACAGTATTTTGAGTCGCCATATGAGTCGTGGGGAAAAAGAGATTGTTCTTTCCCATAGCAATCTGAATAGCCACATACTGCACTAGCGGGACACTTACATTTACTCGTGTTTAGGTGTGCAACCCAAGACACACATAGTCAGAATCTGTTTTCTTTGTAAACAGCTCAATTTCCTTCCCCAGCTCCATGACATTCATGTTACATGTGCTGTTAAATACGTTGTTATAGAAATTGATTAAAAATAACCTTATACTTCTAATCAATTAACAGGTGTACCAGCTGATTGTAGGGAGATTTAACCAAGGATTTCTTAATAACGATTGGGGACAGAGTAGAAATAAGAATCGCCAGGCCTCCTTCGGCTCACCCACAACTTGAGGTCGTAGCTGGGGTAAGTATGGAAGCATAACCATATATATGGAAATCTTCCCTAAGCCAAGTTTTCTGAAGGCAAATCAGATTGACAGAATTTATAGTGTTTAATCAGTCTGGATTCCCCAGTTTAAATTTCACACCTTAACATTTCAAGATTTAATTACAATAAAATCATCAGAATTATTTGTATTACCCAGCCTGCCCCGTAAATGGCACATGGGATCCTGTGGCTCTAAATCCTTATCGTGGATGCCATCCCTTTATTCTCCTCCCGTCAATACTGTTAATCTAGAAGGGTCAACAGGGCAAATCTGTTTGATGTGGTAGTGGGGTAGTGATAGTTAAGACTCTGTGTCTGAAACATGTTGTGTTGCTTTTCCAATGGCTGATAAACTCTTCACACGACGTGGTACTGGGGTCGCTAATCTAAGGCCCCTATTAGGTCTATAGAATAACCCTAATGGGAGGGCTTTTATTTTTATTAAAAAACAAAAGCGAAAAGAACAATTGATGGACAGAATGCAGAACAATGTCATACATTCACCCCAGTGGCATCGTTTTTTTGCTCCAGATGCCATTCCAGTTTGAACCCAGCCATATGCAAATCAGTCTTGACCCTGCGCCCAATGGGAACATTCCAGCCCGAACTGCCAGGCCAGGTTCTCCCTGGACTGGAACCAAGCATCCTAGGACCGGTTTCGGGGTTTCACCCCTCATCAGCCAGGATAGCTTGACTCCAGTGCCATGGAGAGCACGGGACCCACGTCTGGGCATACCCGTCACACTCGGGGTGACAACTGCAAAAAGAACAATTGATGGACAGAACGCAGAACAATGTCATACATTCGCACCCAGATCAGAGATCTGGGTCTAAATCCATCGGTTTTTTTCTCCCCATGCCATTCCAGTTTGAACCCAGCCATATGCAAATCAGTCTTAGCCCTGTGCCCAATGGGAACAGTCCAGCCCGAACTGCCAGACCAGGTCCTGCCTGGACTGGAACCACGCATCCTAAACTGGAGTGGCATGGTGAGCAAAAGAATGATGGATTTAACCCAGATCTCTTGACTGGGGGTGAATGTTTTGATTTGTTCTGCATTCCGTCCATCAATTGTGTGTCTTTTGCTTCCTCGCCCTAAGTGCGCCGGGTATGCCCAGAGGTGGGTCCCGTGCTCACTGTGCCACTGGATTCAAGCTATCCTGGCTGATGAGGGGTGAAACCCCGAAACCGGTCCTAGTATGCTTGTTTCCGGTCCAGGGAGGACCTGGATTGGCAGTTCGGGCTGGACTGTTCCCATGAGGCACAGGGTCAAGACTGATTTGCATATGGCCAGGTCTAAACTGGGGTGGCATCGTGAGCAAAAGAATGATGGATTTAACCCAGATCTCTTGACTGGGGGTGAATGTTTTGATTTGTTCTGCATTCCGTCCATCAATTGTGTGTCTTTTGTTTTATTTTATTCATACAGGGTATTGTCTGCAACAATAGTTCTACAATTCATGGACTCCTATAATTTATAATTATACAATCCCCAGGTGTTTTCTTTGCGTGAGTTCCCAACCATGCAGTCCTTCTCACATGCACCCCTTCCTGTGTCAAATCTCCCCTCCAACCAGAGTTTATTTTTAACCAATATAGTGCCTTGTTTTTCAGTGCCATATAATCCTGACTGTTTTCACAGGATAGCACAGGAACATCTTTTAGTATAATAATATAAGGGTACATTCTGGGGGTAATTGGGGATAATCTTATAAGGGGCATTCGGTAACATTCAGTGGCTTGCTCATGGTAGCAGCTTTCAAGGCTTGTACTTTTCCATAGTATTTTCTTTGCGGCTCTGTTATATAATTTACTTTTCTACTAGTTGAGGCTAGTGATACATTAGTTACCGGTGGTGCGTGTGAAGCATTAGTTTTCCCTGCCACACTTTTGGGCACTCATTTGTAGGCAGCCCATCCATCTGTTGCGCCGGGTTCTCTGAATTCATTTTAAACAAAGTAGTATCCGCGACAGTCAGAATTCTGTCCCCTTTGGCTACAGGCTGGTATGCTCTTTAAGGCCATAAGATGGGACTCCATGGCATGTATACGGGCATGGAGAGGAATGAGTTCCTGTTTTATTGTAGCTCTAAGTCGCTCTATGCATTTCTCAAAAAAAGGGTCCATAATGTCCTGATTGATAGAGTACAGTTCCTTACCCGCTCCCATCATTTGTGGTGAGGTAGCGATATCTCTTTTTGGCCCCCTTGTTCTTCCGTGATGATTTGTGTACTCTCTGGGTCCTATCTATAGTTTTACCTCTGGTTGAGGCCTTAGCTTTTTTGTTTGACATAAGGCTTGAGCTTGGTCACAGTTTGTCTGGAGACTCCACCCTTTGGATCATATTATTGGAATCGCTTACAGAGCCATTCAGGGTAAGAGTAGGCACAGATTCTTGTTCTGGGGCGGACAGGGGATAGTCATTTGTGGGCTGTCCTGTACCAAGAGTAATCCCAAGGGGGGGCTGTACCGAGGCTCAATGATAATCTCCTCTCGAGGGCTCGATTTCAGCATTACCACCTCTATAGCTCTTTTCAGCATACGGGCAATGGACGTATGCTTTGCAGGAGCGCCCGAGGCGGGATTCCCTCCCAGCAGCTTTCTATTTACCATATTCCAGCAGGGTTCAGCAAATTGTAAGAATCCAAATATCCTCCTTGGTTTTCAAAAGTGGGCAACAAATAAGTGGGATAACTCAAGAAGTTGATTGAACTCGCAAGGGTGTGGACCTGGGGGAGAACATGGCGGCCGGCGAGTAGCGGAGGCTCCCGCAGGTCAGGAGCGCAAATGTACTAAAAATGAACTCCAAGGCATAACAATGGTGTAACTTTACCCCCAGAATTGGACCCCAGTAATTAGGGACCAAAGGTGGTGGCTGCGACATCCTCTGACCCGAAAATTTGGACTTTTTTGGTTCAGCTCCTACCCGTGTTGATTTGCAAGCCTGCCGACGTCGCAGTGTACGCCGGCCGGCGTCTGTGTGGAGGAGGCTGCTGGGGGGCTCGGCGCGAAGTGGCGGAGCTGGAGGCGGCGGAGATCAGCGTCCCAGGGCAGTTGACGCTGCGGTGTAGTCCGGAGAAGCCGGAGGCACCGGGTTTCCAGGCAGGTTGGGAGCTGCTCTGGTCCCGCGCGGCTCCTGAACTGGGTCGAGGACGGAGGGCCGTGGCTGGGCTACCCTTCCAGGGTGGGAGAGGCAGGGGCAGCACAGTTACGGTGCCGGAGGGACTGCAGTCTTGGAGCCTGAGCCAGAATCAGAGGCAGCAGCTGCAGCAGGTGGAAGGCACGGAGGGGGAGCCAGGAGTGGAAAGTTTGTGCAGAGTCCCTCGGGTGAGAAAGGGAGGTAAGGTAGAGGAGCGAAGGGATACAGAGGAAAAACTCAACTGTATGTCAACAGATCCGGGGTGGGTGCGATCTAGATATTCCTTAAGGAGCTCAAAATTGAGTTGACATATGGTGGACTCTCAAGTCGGCAAAGCCACACAAAACCTAGAGGCACAGCAACCCAGAAATCACAAGAGACTTCCATCACAAAATAAATCAACTAAGAAAGACCAAGGGGCGGGCAAACTTAAGGTTTCCTGTAAAAAAAAGAGTGTACCTTTGGCTCAACAGACCCTCAAATTAACGCCTTCTTTAAGAAGCTATTTTAAAGTTACCCCCAGTACGCTAACACTAAAACCAATAGACGCAATTTCTGCGTACGATCCCAGCGAGTCTCTGAACTCTCTGAATAATATTCCTACCTCTAATAGGTTTCATTTACTTATGGACGAGGGAGGTTTACAGGAAGAGAACAGCTTACAGGGCTCAGTAATGGCTGATAAAGCAGAGGAATCCACGGTGGCAGCGGCGGTGGAGCAGAGAGCCATGGGTAGTCCCAAAAAAGCAGACGCACCACAGGCATCCTCAGATAAAACTCAAGCCGGACTTGCCAGGGACAACTTGGAAGAGCCTGACCCTGAGGCAGTGCAAGCACAGACTGGCGATACTGCTAACTACAATCAGTCACAGTCAATGTGTGATTTACTACAAGCCCTAGCGAAGGAAGTGAGAGATAGATTCTTGATTTCGGAAAGTAACCAAATAGATATTAAAAGCTCATGTGAAAAACTAGAAGTTAAGTTGGACTCACTTGCTGTTAGGACTACGGCACTGGAACTTACTGTAGCTGAACTAGCAACCCAGATGGGAGACAATACAAGAAATATAGCAGCACTAAAAGAGAAAGAGTTGGAAATGCAAGATAAATTAGAGTCACTAGTGAATTCTCAAAGGAGAAACAGCATTCGCTTACTTAAGGTGCCAGAAGGGGCGGAGGGGAGCAAACTAAAAGAGTTTGTAGTAAAGCTAATAAAACAAGCCACTCGTGTCGAGTGCACGGAGGAGGCTCTTATGGTAGATATACAAAGAGTACATAGAGACCCTTTCAGGCTCAATCCCAACAAAACGAGACCTAGAAAAATGTTAGTGCACTTTCTAACATACAGTTTAAAAGAGGAAATTCTCAACAAAGCTCTTAAACTAAATTCTTTATTTGCAGAAGATGTAACATTCCAAATACGATCAGATGTCTCGGCGATCACGGCCTCTAGGCAATGGGAGTTGGGGAAACTACTTGATCCTCTGAAAAAATTGGGTGCTACAGCACAATTAAAATTTCCAGCATCGTTGAAAGTAATGCATAATAACAAAATGCGGTTATTTAGACAAGTGGAAGATGCTGAGAATTTTTTACAGTCCATATCAGGGGGTACAGAGGGACCAGGAACAGAAAAGTAGTAAATCTCGGGGTATGAAAGTTTGTAACTCAGTAGTAAGCTCCTGACCTAAGGGGGGGGGGCCTGAGGCCTAGGTAGAGGCCATGGAAGAGGAAAGGGGGGGTTCTCCAGGGAAGGGATCACTAAGGGGGGTGAGGGGGGGAGCACAGGGTGGGGAGCAGTGGGAAAAAACAAAAAAATATGTCCAAATCGCCAGAGTAGAATGTTTCAATCAGAGAAGATAACAGAGAGATGGCTTATTCACTAGATAATCAGAATTTTGGGTTAAAGGTGCTTTCCTGGAACCTGAATGGTTTGAGAACAAAATATAGGATGGAGAAAATTTTTCAGTATTTGAGGGACACTTCAGAACAGATTCTTATATTACAAGGGACACATTTGTCAGAAAGTGAGTTAAAATCCTTATGTAAACCCAGAAAGTGGATTCAAGATGTGATCTGTACAACGCAACAACTCTCAACTAAGGGAGTTGCAATAATTATTAAAAAAAACTCAGCTATCTCTCTAGAGTCCAGCACGGTGGATAAGATGGGCTATAGCTAAGATTAAATGCCATGCATTCAAGTTTACAGTGGCAGGATATTATGGCCCGAACACAGATGACCTGGCTCCTTTTAAAAACTTATTGTCTGAATTGTTAAATTACACAGACCCGCTAATATTGGCTGGAGATTTTAATGTGGTCTTGGACCACGCATTAGATAAATCACAGAGAAGTAGAGCTATTCAAAACTACAAAATGGGTGCATTGATTAAAAATGCGATGAAACAGCTAGCCTGGTATGATGTGTGGAGGAGTAAAATGGGCAAGAAAAGGGGTTACACCTTCCACAATAAAAAATACAGTCACAAGTCTAGATTAGATTACTTCCTGTTGAGCACAGTCTTAAAGAAATGGGTTCAGGATGTTAACCATGTGGGGGAACATCTTTCTGACCACTCAGCAGTGACACTATCACTCAAGGTGCCAGTTAGACCGACCCCCAAGAGATGGACCTTGGAGCGTGCCATTCTGTTGGAGGACGGCATAACTGAGAAGTTAACGTTAGAATCAGAGGCCTTTTTCCAAACTAACCTAGGTACTGCCCCGATACAAGTGGTTTGGGATGCGTACAAAGCTTTTTTAAGGGGTCTAATAACCTCTCTACAATTTGCTAGGCATAAAAAGTATAAAGCAGAAGTTGAGGGGATAGAAAAGGAAATACAAGAAACAGAGTATTACCTCATCACACATCAGAGTACCTCTTTGGATGTGAACATGTCAGCAAAGCTAGAGTCTCTTAAATCAGACTTGGCGGCTGTCCTTGACTCAAGGTTGAAAAAGAAGTGGCAAGCCAGTAAACTAGCTCATTTTGAGTATGGGGAGAGCTGCGGAAAGCTTCTGGCATGGAAGACCAAACAAGACCTGGCTAGAGGTGCCATTAACGAGCTGAACTCTGCTGTCCCGGGGAATATACTCAAGACCCCAGATGAAATCGAAAAGGCCTTTCAGTTGCATTTTGAGGAAGTCTATCATGAAGACTTAATTGTCCAGGAAGGGGAAATAAGAAAGTGGCTGGGTCTGACCCCCCCGAATAGGATTGCTGAAGGAAAATCTCGCAATATGGACATGCCAATTTCAAGTGTTGAGATCAGGAAAGCCATAGATTCGGGCAAATCCGGGAAAGCCGCAGGCCCAGATGGGCTACCTGCGGAACTATACAAAGTTTTAAGGGAAGTTCTTATCCCTGTTATGATGATATTATTTTCTCACATCTTTGAAGAGGGCGGGGATATACCACCCTCTTGGAACGAAGCAACGGTTGCGTTAATCCTCAAACCCTCTAAATCACCACGTTTATGTGACTCATATCGGCCTATCTCTCTGCTCAATATTGATTATAAGATCTTTGCAAAAATATTGGCAGAGAGGTTGAACGGAGTAACAGAGAACCTACTACATAGGGATCAAAAGGGATTCGTTAGAGGGAGAGGAATAAGGGATCTCACCTACAATCTGATCGGGGCAATTGATATAGCAACTCTACACAAAACCCCCCTAGCCATAATAACTATAGACGCCACGAAGGCTTTTGATAGAGTAAACTGGGCCTACTTAAAATATATATTAAAAGAGAGTAGCTTAGGAAAAAACTTTTGTAGGTCAGTTTCTTCGATATATCAATCCCCTATAGCTAGAATTCTAGTGAATGGGAACCTATCTGCACCAGTCAAAATCCAGAGAGGCACTAGGCAGAGTTGCCCACTATCTCCAATGCTTTTTAACTTATACATTGAGCCTTTGGCTGAAAAGATTAGACAACACCCAGGTATACCTCCCTTTAAATTTAAGGAGTGGGAAAAGAAGGTGGCGTTATACGCCGATGACTTAATGATATACACATCGGACTTGAATGTCACAATCCCGCTAATATATAAAGAAGCACAGAATTTTGGGAGTGTGTCGGGATATGAAATAAATGCAACCAAAACTGAATGCATGGCATGGAATTTGGGCGCCTGTGCTTATCCAACACAAAAAGTGATAAGGTATCTGGGAATACTGATTACCCAAAATATCGACAAGATTGCAGAAACGAACCTTCAAAAAATCACGAAAGAAATACACAACTCCTTAACGGGATGGGCCTACTTGCCTCTGACTCTAATTGGTAAAATTAATTTAATAAAAATGATGTTGCTGCCTAAAATAATTTTTTTATTACAGAACATCCCACTGGTATTTAATGAAAAAAGCTTGAAGACTCTTCAGTCGAAACTAAATACCTTTATTTGGGCCTCGAAAGGCATTAGAATATCGTGGAAGAAGTTGTGCAGAAAAAAAACCAGGGGGGGGTTATGCCTCCCAGATTTAGTTCTGTACGCAAGGGTATTTTCATTGAGGGCAGGTAAAATGCTCATGGACATACCAGATGGCTCAGATATCAGTGTAATGTTCAAGGAGATGCTCTCAGATGTTGAGAGAGGGAGTCAGGGTTTCTTATACAAATATGGAGATCCGAGATTCTTTAAGAAAGTTCGCATAAAAATACTAAGCGGCTTAGTCGGCACTTGGGTTAAGATCAAGAAGGCCTCAAAGATCAGTTACTTTAGTGCTCTTGCTCCCATTTGGAATGCCCCAGGCTCACCAGGGTGGACCAGAGATTCTATGTCAACTCCTCTAATAGAGGCAGGTATCTTGCACTGGGAACAGCTAATACCAGAGGGGTCTCTGCTATCTTGGGATGAGATTAACTCACTCGCAGATAACGGGCTGTCTAAATTTAAGTACTGGCAAATAAAAAGTTGGCACCAAACCGTCGGGACTGATGTGGGCATGTCCAATGAACTGGAAAGGACACTATGGAGGAAAATTGCAAAAAAGAAAGAGGCGGCAACTCTTTACTGGTTACTGATGGGCCTGGAAGAGGGAGAGTTTAAACTACCGACGGAGCTGTGGGGAGAGAACTTGCCTGGCAGACATCTCGAAGATTTATGGCAAGTATCTCACGACATTTTGTATACTACAGTGCAACCTGCAAATTTAAAAAGGAATCATATCTTTTGTATACACAGGGTGTACTGGTCTCCCCTCAAGCTCTCCAAATTCTCGAAAGGTCCAGTGCCAAAGTGCCCAAAGGGCCTGATTCACAGAACTAACTTACGTCAAAAACGTAAAGTTAGTACTTTCGGTATTCACAGAATACACTTACCACAACTAACTTTATGTCCGCTCTCGGGCCGGAGATTCCGGCCCGGTGGCGGAGATTCCGGCCCTGTGGCAGAATTTCCGCCTCCGGGTCGGAATCTCCGCCTCCGGGCCGGAATACCCGCATTTTGGCCGTTTGAGCAGTGCAAGTGCCATGAAACGGCCAAAATGCGGGTATTCCGGCCCGGAGGCGGAGATTCCGGCCCGGAGGCGGAAATTCCACCACAGGGCCGGAATCTCCGCCACCGGGCCGGAATCTCCGGCCCGAGAGCGGACATAAAGTTAGTTGTGGTAAGTGTATTCTGTGAATACCGAAAAGTACTAAATTTACGTTTTTGACGTAAGTTAGTTCTCTGAATCAGGCCCAAAGTGTCTCCAGATCAATGCGGATGATGTCCATATGTTTTTAACTTGTCCAAAGCTACGTCATTTTTGGGCGGAGGTAAAGAGAGGTATGGAAGGTATTTTTGGTGTAAGCACTCAGGTAAGCATAACTTTAGTTTTCTTTGGGCTGTTTCCAGATTATGAGTCTATGTCCAGGTGGGAAAACAAGCTATGTCTATATCTGATTTTACTTGCACGAAGAGAAATCTGCAAAAGGTGGATTAAGGATACTCCCCCAACTCTATTAGATTGGGTGATCTCCATTTAATACACAATGAAGTTGGATAGAGTTAAATTAGAAAAAGATAAAAATAATAAAAAAGATTTTTGGGGTCCATGTGAGGAATGGTTGGGCACTCTTGATCAAAAGGATGAAATCAGTCCAATGATTAAGCCTTTACACTAATTTACTTCATCTCTCTGGATTCTGTGAGGCAACCCCGTGAGATACAGAACAAGCTTGTAGAGAGGCTCTGTGTAAAGCATATCCATCTAGATACAGATCTCTCCAGTTGGTGCCATTTGAGAGGGGGCCCACAGGAGTAAATTGAATAGCTCTGAATTAACGGATGGCGAATGAGGACAAAAAAAAAAAGAAGTTGATTGTATTGCTCCCACCTCCTTTAGTGCTAGGGTTATAATAATGAAATCTTATCCCGGGAGATCGATAACGGAGGGGTGGCCCAGCCTCATCTGGTCTTGGACGGGCACAGACTAACCCACCCTTGGGCCAGACTTTGCCCTGGCACGGCCTGTGGGCGCGTCCTGTGTAGCAGGGCTGAGGCGCGCTTTTTAAAATGCAGTTCGTCGCTTGTCAGGCAAGGGATGATGGTGTGTTGAATTCCACCCAGCAGCAGCAGCAATGCATGTGGCTCCCCTAGCATCTTCTCCAAGCCGGGCATACCAGAGTAGAATGCCCCCAGGCAATGGGGCTGTGTTGTGCTTTTTAAAGTGCAGTTCATCACTTGTCAGGCAATTGTTGGTGGGGATTGAAGTCCCCCAGCGGCAGCAGCAATGCACACGGCTCCCCCAGCAGCTTCTTCAGGCCTGTCACGCCAGAATAGAATGCCCCCCTAAAACTCGTAAGATACACATCCTTGTCAGCAAGGCTTTAAGTTGGATGAAAAAACTGGGGGGTCTCTCAAAGGGGCGTAGCCAATGTAATTAAGGGCGTGGCTTAAAACACATAAGCTAAAAATCTGTGCTTAGCATAGTGTGCTGCCCAACTTGTATTTTGCTGTTTCTGTAATTGCATCCAGATATATGATACAACAAGTAACATTACACCTACAACAAGTCAGGACTATTGGCTTTGCCAATGGTTGTCAGTTGCATAAGATGAATAAGCAGCAACTATGGCTTGTATATAATATTGAAAAAGCTTCCACTTAAAGCCCTGGTGACACCACGACAATGTTGCTGCTCCTGAGTTTCAAAAAGAGAAGTGTCAATTTGCAGTGTGCTCTATTCAATAGGGCCCCCTCACTCTCAACAGCGCTCGAGCGCTCGGAGTCTTGTGTCTTAAAACGCAGACACATGGGAGATGACAGAAGCAAGGATTTTCCTTCCCCTACAACGCTCACCTGGCCTGACGTCATGCCCTAACTTCACCACTTGAGAGATTTGAGCAATGTGAGCACACGCACATCGACGTGCCTGCTGTCACTGCAGTCGGGAAAACAACGGACCGCTTGTGCCAGGGCCCAAGACAGAGCCCGATAGAGACCCGTTTCGAGGCCCCCTTTAAAAAACTGCCGGTGCTCAGACCCGGTGAGACCCGGCCCACTTAAAGCCCTGCTTGTCAGTAAATGATTTCACTACTTCCTTCTCCTAAACATCTACCACCATAAGAAGCGCTTTGACTTAACTTCTGATAATCTTGTTTACCGGTCCAGGGAGGACCTGGCCTTGTAGTTCAGGCTGGACTGTTCCCATGAGGAGCAGGGTCAAGACCGATTTGCATATGGCTAGTTCCAAACTGGAATGATGTGGCGAGCAAAAAAACAATAGATTTAGTCCCAGACTGGACTGGGGGTGAATGTTTGACATTGTTCAGCATTCTGTCCATCATCTTTGTTTTGCAATATATACATATATATATATATTGCAAAACAAAGATGATGGACAGAATGCTGAACAATGTCAAACATTCACCCTCAGTGATATATATATATATATATATATATATATATATATTTCCGTACTCGTCTCGATTCACCAGCCGCCGCACCTCACTTCGCGGGTGAAACAGCACATCAATGATTCTCCAGACAACCCACTCCTGGTTGCGAATAAATGAAGATCACTCACAGGAACTTTTTAAGATTTATTTTAAGCCACAAAGCACTGACAGACGCGCTTCAGCACAACGCCTTGCTCAGTGTCATATATATTATATATATATAAAACCTATGGCGGTCGTCATTAGGTAGTTATAGTTAGGACCTAGTTTCGATAGGAAGAGTGTTTTTTGTTTTGCCAATAACTTTGGCGCCGCATGACAAATCTTTACAAAATTTTCACTTTCCTTTTTTCCTTCTATCTTATCCCCCTCCACGGTATGAGCTGCACTATAAGGCAAGATACGTATATTTCTGAGGAGTTTGTTCTAAGGACTTGGAGAGAGTGAAGGGCGACAGGAACATTTGCTTTTGTTGAAAAGGAGACATGCTTAGACTTACTTTCCTTCACCCTCCGGATAACAGAGTCATTCTTGGCATATGTCAAAAATATTAAGATTTTTAAATGTAGTGTTATTTGAGTCCTATACAGGAATGTTTTTTTATTTGTATTTATTTAATATGTCTCTAACACTGTGATATCAAAAGTATGATGGAAAGTCTCAATCTGTCTATCTTGTTTGTAGAGTTGAATTAGTTCATATATTATGTATAACGGCAAACAGTCATTCTCCAGTAGATAGATACTTTACGTAACTTAGAAAGTGTCCAGTAACTTATTATGAATCTATAGTTGACCGGAAGATCTTAAATAATTTTGCACAAGGTGACCTTTCTATACTCGTGAGAGTGGGAGTGTAAAATGGAAGGAAAGATGGGGGGGGCTACAATATCTGAAGCCGAGGACCCCCTGGCCAAAAGAACTCCCGCCCATGCTGTGTAACATCAGTATGGGAAAATCACATGCATGTTTTTGAAACAGTGGGTGAAGCTCACTAATGAAGATGGAAAGAAGCCATTTCTGGAAGAATGTACCTTTGAGTTAGAATGTTTAAAGAACTTAAAGAGAAGGATCCTAGAAACAAGATTGATAACAAACGATGGCCGGTTTCACTGAATTGGTATGAAGAAGCAAATAGGTGAACGTATAAGTCACAAATGCAGACCCATGAGAAACTTCAATGCCTCTACTGCCCTGCCTCTTCCTTACTTTTTCTGCCCAAATCAACACTGAAAACTCTGAACATGAAGCAGGAGGGGGTATATTGGATGTTTTAAGGTTCCCCAGGTCAGCGGGTAATGCTGGGGGAACTCCTGCCAGAGAGCTGGGAAATGGAGCAGCACTAGTTGATCTGCCAGTACCAGGAATAAAAAGAGATAACATGCTAGTGGGCCTAGCAAGACTAGTGAATGGCAGAGTGACTGGCAGCAGAATGTAAGAGGACTGCATGCAATGCACAGGAAGAGAGGCTGATTGGGCAAGCCCACACACCCGATCAAGAACTCGAGACCTCATGCAAAGTTGCTCCCTGCGTAACCCCGAATGGGATGGCCTCACAGTTTTACTATAACCTGGCATGGCCTGAGACACATTCTGAGCTAACTTGGTAGTTTAGTTAATAGTTTATAAAGCTCCTGGTTACTCCTATCGGAGTATCCCCACACTAGGTTTTCTCCTCATCTTTCATCACAGATTCACAGCACCAAACCATTAATTCATGAATACCTGTGAGGCACCACAGACACCATCCTTTAGTCATGTTGACATATTTAAACTCCGAGATGAATCTTCAGAAGCCCTCCTTCCTGTTGCAGAATACCCAGGTCCAGGGGGAAGTATGACCATTCATGTCCTGTGATACCCTGCAGATTTAGGGCCTGATTTAAATGTAGGTAAAGAGGGAACTCCATCACAACGGAGTTCTCTCCTTGCCAACATTATGGCCCACCCGCCCAATTTAGAATCAGACGGACATAGGTTTGAAGACAGCGTAGACTACTTCATCTCCATCGTGGTCAAACCCTGATGGAGTAAGGGCTGTTGGAGGTTTGGCTATATATGTCCACCCACCTATGTTAAAAGGGTGGGCCTACAGCCGATTTACAATGCCCGTCAAAACCAAGGAAAACTTGCCGGTAAGGGGCATTGAAAAGTGCTCAATGTCGCCCTTGCCATGGGAGGATCCCATAGGAGGGCTTTGTTTATTTTATTTTATTTTTAAAAATAAAATCCAGCTTTGGGAGCTTCTTTTTCAAATGAAAAAAAAGCATTGTAAGTTTGCAGTACGGCTCTGTCATGTTGATGGAGCCATCCGTTAAACTTACAATGCATTGGCAGGAACTGCCATAATCGTGATACAAAATTATTAGATGAATTACTCCAACAAGTGCCTTGTTCTTTGTGGTCTGCACATACAAATGTATTTTCTTCTGACCCTGTTAAGGTTAATTTTATGTAGAATGTGCCTCGCACAGTATCCCCTAGTTCCAGCTGCCCAAGCTGGGATTCGGCCTGTGATTGCAGTGTTAATTAAACGGAGTTCTGGGGTCTACTATAAGTACTTGCAACATCCCATGTTCTCTTTATAAAGAAAGCAGCTAAGAAAGATCGTTATTGCTTTATGCAGGATTTATGAGCAATAAACGGTGCTGTGATACCTAAATTTCCTGTGGTTCATATTCCCACTTATTATGCAATAACGCAGAAAAGACAATTTAGAATTGTATTTACGTTACAGACAGACTTCATTAGTTATTAACATATTTTTTAAAGTCAAAACGTAGGGCAAACGTGCCTTTATTAAACTTACGTATGCTTGTGTATAGAATTATTGTGCAGCTTGTTTTCAAAATGACACACAAACAAATGATGCAAAATGCACCAGGCCATCATTTCTATTGTATTTCCATTGCTAAGACTAGGCTAGTCCTTTTTCATTTTCCATTTCTTTCTTTATTTTCTCTTTTAATAAATAAATGTTTTAGGAAATGCTAAACTATGGTAGCGGACCCACAGTTGACTTGCTTAAACGTGTCATAACTGTAGAATGTCCTGAGTTTATATAAATGTATTTCATCTTTCCAAGTTGCATGCTGTCATTGTATTTAGATAGTTTCTAGCTACCACATATTCACATAATGATGAATAGAGAACCGTATATTAAAACAAACAGAGCTTACAAGAAGTTGTGAATCTCATTATTTAACCAGGATACTGAATTAAAATGTTTCTGTCTTTAGAGTAGTTTACTGTTACACAGCGGAACCTGAATAAGCTTTCAGATCAGAGACTGTTGAGATTCTCATGGGAAATTCAAAACGAATGCAACAAGTATGAATGTTTAGTAACTAACTGATACATTTAGATGGAACACTGTCTACATAGTGTGTTTACCGTGGGAATGAAGGAAGGAGCTACAGACAATCGGACAATTGCTCTTCATTTGCTCGAGATGACCTAACACTGGAATACATCCATACATGTTTTGAGTTTTTATATTAGTGCATGTTTCCTAGCTAGAGTACGGCAGATACTGGCAGATTTTTCCTGAACTACTCTTCATGCGGAGATCTTTCCTGACCCATTCTGATGTCCTTTCTTTACAGACCTTAGCTGAAGGCTACTGTTGAGAGCTTTAGTTATTGTAGTGACCTACTTTGATTTATTTCTTTCCTTTTCCTTATGATTTTACGAGTATAGCTACTATTGGACCTGTTGCTTTGTTAGAAAGACTTGGCTGAGTTTTCAGAATTGCTCTTTGTGGGCAGTTCGACTTCTTGAATACTCCACAGATCTCGCTCTTTTCAAAAACTCTTTATGGGTTCTACTTAGAATTCTAAAATTCAGTTCCTATAGAATAGGGACTTATTGCTTTATGGACACGCTTGTCATATTTTGCATTTATTGATTCTAACCATGATTTTCTATGTATTTCTGTAAACGGCTTTATCTGACTTACTAATTGAATACAAAGACGAAAACAAACGTACTAAACTGCTAAAGAAAAATAAAGGTTTTTGAACCGTTCCTAAAACTCTCATTATTGACTGAATTAATTATTGTAAATGATGATGTCTATTGAGATGTTTTGAATGGGCGGGGAAAGGAAGATGGCGGATTGATTCCGCCGCTGGTTAGATGTCTCAACCGCCTCTCCCTGGGACCCCTCTGTCCCCTTGCCGCTATGATTTTTTAGCGCGGCATTTGGTTTTCAAGAGCCGTATCGGATGATGAACCTAAAACTAACATAATTATTTCCCGAAAAAAAAGACTGTTGGTCTAGGCATACGACGGAGGACCTTACCTGTTGCAGCTGTGTTTGCTCTTTCACCCGTCTTGGATGTGCCTGTGTACGAGGCTTATGCTCGCTGTGAAAGGCAGCCGCGCAGCGAGGTGGTTTCTCGTCGGGGCTCTTCCCTTGATTTCTCCGTGGCTGCTTCGGGGAAAAGGGAGAAAGCAGCGTTCCTGTGACGGGCGCTCCATTGACTACCCTCGTTGTTGCTGCAGTGGCGGTGGTGGAGGCTGCACAGGTCACCTAGTGGCGATTGAAGACGAGAGGGGTCGTGACTGCGGGGGAGCACCGCTGTGGACTCTGTTGGAGGTGAGAGCGATGGCCCCCCGCGTAACGCTCGGAGGCAACGTGCCGTGATTCAGGCTGCAGCAGAGGGGTCCCCGGAGACCTCAGACCTTACAAAGGTGCAGGCGATTGACGCCCTGGATTCTGGTGAACTTATTACTAATAAAATTCCGGCATTTGAACCTGCTCTGGGGGCTGGTAGCTGTAATATCCCCAGTAGTGGTACTTCTATGGACTCACAGGTGGGGAAGCCGATTTTGAAATTGCTACGCTCAGGCAGAGCTACGGCCTTACTCCGCTCCTGCGGCTCAGAGACTTCCATCCCTGGCTTTGTAATGGCTGATATGCTAAATGCAGCAGTGCAAGACGAGCTGGGGGGCACTGAAGATGCTACCTCCCCTGGGAGACTTTCTGGCGGGGGGATTATATCAACGGCCCCTAGGGGTGAGGCAGCTTTGAGAGCTAATGCTGCAGAGGCATTGCAGAAAGAAATTGTCTCTCCCCCTCTCTCTGGGACCTTAGCTTCTGTTTCCAACGAGTCCCTAATTGAGAACATTTCAGATGAATGCTCAGTCTCTCTGCCTTACATTCCTCTCGAACCTGAAGCCATCTGTGATACTAGCAGCAGTGGCAACATCAATAGCAATGACAGCGAAGGAAACGAGGCCAGCTTTAGACCTAACATACTTGAGGAAGGGGGAGCAGAAAAAGTAAAAGTGAAAGGTTCTAACCCTGTGCGGTCTGGTAAAGGCGGCCGAGGCAGGGGGAGCGCTGCAGCTACCAAGACGCAGGTCTCAGAGGTATTGGGACGGCTTAAAGGAGCATCAAATACGGCGAAGACTGGGTCTGGCGTTAGCCCATTGCGGAAATGGGTTTCTTCAAAAGGTGAAGTTAGATCTATCATATCAAGATTATCCAATTCAGGGGGGTCTGGAGGTACCCTGATGGACAATGTCATCAATACTTCGCAGAACTCTAATTTAGCCACTGGAGCTCCCGTATCAACTACCTCCCACGTTGCCTTATCTGGGACTGCTACTCCAAACACTTCTGTAGGAGACGCACAAGTTTTGAGTCCTCAACCTGGTGGCGTTGATGGATTCATCTTTGAGCCAATAAATGCGGATGCTGTTCTCATCGCAGGGCAGGTATTGTCTCCAACTGCTGAACAATCTTTAACATCTAACGCTCCTGCTTCTTGTGCTGAACCGGCAAATGTGGACAACGCTGAGATATCTGAAACTACTGGACACATATGAATATTCAGACTGCACAAATGTTGGTGTAGAACTCCCCTTCTCTAAAATCATGCAGGCACTTGCCATTCAAAGGGCAGAAGCACAAGCGTATTACCAACAGGCTAAGGCTGATAGTTCCGATATAAAACAAGCACTAATTAAAGTTACGGCTAAGGTCTCCCATTTAACCTCGGAAGTCAGTGACGTACAACACCGGGTGGCAGCGGCCGAAGAGGTTAACACCCAAACAGTTAACCTGGTTAAAACCCACGATTCACAGATGACTCAGATGTAATTTAAAATCGAAGACCTTGAAAACAGGCAGCGACGCCAGAACCTTAGAATTTTTGGGATTCCTGAAGGGAGAGAAGGTTCTGATCCACGGGCATTTATTGTTAATTTACTACAAAAGGCATTTCCTGATCTACATGACTGGGATTTGGACACACAAGTTCAGAGGGCACATAGACTGCCACAGCTTTTGCCGCAGGGGAATAGAGCTAGAACCAACTTCGCCAGACCTTTTCTTGTATTTATAGGTAATTTTTTGCTTCGGCAGGCAATCTTTTTCAAGGCTAGGCCTTCAGCCCCTGTTGTGGTAGATTCCATGTCAATTTTTGTACGATCCGACCTTTGTAAATCTATTATGGACAGGAGGTGGCAGCTTCGTCAAATGATGGATCCGCTTAAAGCTGTCTGCACACAGGTTTTTTTACAAGAGCCTGCGCGCCTAAAAGTAATCAAGGATGGCTGTACTCATTTTTTTTTTAATGATCAGGAGGCTAAGAAGGCGCTCTGCAAGTGGCAACCCAGCTCTAAAGTTTGATTTGTGTAATTATCTGATGTATGAATAGCAGTAGGGCAAACCTATATTTAACTAACTACCTTTCATACTTTTTGCCTTTGGTATTGACTTTATTATATCTGTCCTGGGGGTTTTGCTCTAATTTATGGCTTTTTTTGGTTATTACTTCTTTGATCTAATGTTTTTTTTCTCTAGGTGTGTAATGGTTGGTTCAGGGGGGACTCCGGGATGGGGTGGTTGGGCGTCTTCCATATGCTGTCAGGTTATGACAGTTAGAAGGGGGTGATTCCTTTTCCAGGACACATGGTGGGGGGGTTTGTAGCTGTGGGTGGGGTGGTCAGGGGGAGCAGGGGGGGTGGGATTAAAGGGCCACGGTGTAGATAAAAAAGCACAGAAAGAGTGGGAAAAAAGTAGCGAGAATTGGTCTACTGATAAAGTACTTTATTTTTCCTCTGTTTTCTTGTTGTGGATAGATACTGACTTGCTTTTGGTTAACTTGCATAATGTCTGGGGTTAAATTTATGAGCTGGAACATTTCTGGGCTTAACCAAGCCGTTAAGAGGCGGCTGGTAGCCGAAGAACTTAAGTTATTTAAACCGCATATAGTGGGTCTTGCGGAAACGCATCTGGCTTTTAAGGACAGGGCTCTCTTTAAGCAACTTGGTTTTGACCTGATTGTTTGCTCGTCGCAGCCAGCTTCTATTCGCGGGGTCGCCTTGTTGAAATCCAAACATATCACCGCCACGGTTCTACGTACACAGGCCGATCCTAGGGGAAGATGGGCGATTGCCCAGCTTCTAATTTCAGGACATAAGGTGACTGTTTGTATTGTTTACGGCCCCAATGTTGATTGCCCTGAGGTTATTTCTTTCTTATGTTCTGAATTACTGGAATGGGCCGGGAATCTCATTGTAATGGGCGACTTTAACTGCATCTTAGATAAGCAAATTGACACTACAAACACCATAGGGAGAGCCCGTATGGTTAAGGTGAGGGCGGCCATTTTAGATCTATTACATATTCATCGACTGGAGGACGTCTGGAGAAAACTCTTTCCTTCACATCCAGGGTACACTTACTTTTCACATCCTCATAAACAATATTCAGGAATAGACATGTTTTTTGTTAATTATGATTTAGTGGACAAATCTTCTATGGTGGTGTGTCCCAAGATAACGTCGGATCACAATCCCATATTACTTACAGCTCACTTTTCTTCAATAGAGAAGCAACAAACTAGGGGATTTTCATTTCCCAGACATCTTCTAAGTAATCCTGATTTCATAACTTATATGCAAATAACGTTGAAGGATTATATTAAAAATAATTTACACACTGCATCTTTGCCTATAGTTTGGGATTGTTTAAACGCATATGCGAGAGGGGCTACACTTCAATATATTGTCAAACAGAACCGGATCAATACAAGTCAAGAAGAAAACGAGCACCGCCAATGTATGGATTTAGAGCAACAACATGCTCGAGCAATTGCTCTGAAGGATGCTGGCGAAGCTTTAATCTACTTACATCTTATTAATTCGAGGGCTAAACTTAGTAGAAGGTTAAAGGATAAAGTTGCAAGTAACTTTTTAAAATATAAGACAAAACAATATGAGAATAGCGAACGGGTGGGACGGGTGTTGGCCTATCAGCTTGCTGATCAGAGGTCTGGGTCTCATATTAAACATATTAAAGGGTCTGACGGCTGTATTTATTCTAAAGCTCAGGATATTTTGGAGCAATTTAGGATATTTTATGTAAACTTGTATAAGGGGCCGGCTAGCTTCGACCAGCAAGCTGCTATACATTATATTCAAGAAAGTGAACTTCCAGCTTTGGACTCATCTCAAAGTGCGGTGTTGGATAGAGAGGCCGATCTGTTAGAAATTAACACAGCAATTAGCGCACTGCCTTCTGGTAAGGCGGTTGGAGAAGATACTATTCCGCTAGAGTTCTACAAGGTTTTTAGGGATATTCTGATGCCTGTCTTACTTGAAGTAGTTAATTCAATACTACAAGGTGGGGACGCACCTCCCTCTTGGAATGTAACAAATATTATCGTTTTTCCTAAAAAGGTGAAATCAGTTGATGACATTAGCTCGTATCGTCCAATCTCTTTGATTAATGCGGACGCAAAAAAAAATTCTAAGCATCTGGCTTCACGACTCGCCCCCTTGACCCATTTGCTAGTATCTGAACAACAGCATGGCTTCGTCCCAGGCAGGGATACTGCAGCACATATAAACACTGCAATTGCTGCATTTGATGTTGCCGACCATCTTGATCAACGGATTGGGATGTTGATGTTGGACGCCCAGAAGGCCTTCGACCGAGTGGCCTGGGGGTCTCTATGGGAAACCATGGGGCCCCTGGGTCTCGGCCGGAGGTTTATCTCGGCGGTACAGAGATTATACTTCAATCCAACTGCAGCCATTAGGATTAATGGCTCTGTATCCACCCGTTTTAGGATCCAGAGAGGTACTAGGCAGGGGTGCCCGTTATCCCCTTTATTATTTGCTCTCTATATCGAGCCTTTTATCAGGCACTTGCTTCACAACGATTCTATCCCTTCAGTTTCTTTTAATGGTATGTCACTTACATTAACAGCGTATGCTGACGACATTGCAATCTTCGCGATGATAGGGATAACTCAAGAGGCACTTTCTTTTGGTTCTTTTTCCGGTTATAAGCTCAATATAAACAAGACCCAGTCAATTATAAATTTTACACCCGTATTAGCTCCGCCTTCACTGGGTATCACCAGAACAGCTACTTATTTAGGAGTTCTCCTCAGTTGCTGTACGGGCGATCTTATCGCATTGAATTATGAGCCAATGCTTAAAAAGGTCGCTGCTGATCTACGTCGGTGGAATAAATTACCTCTCACCATTATTGGTAGATGTAACGTAGTTAAAATGAATATACTACCAAAGTTTTTATATCTGTTTCGCACCATTCCCCTTAGAGTTCCTTTATCTTTTTTTAAGCGGCTGGATAGTGTCATTGGTAGTTATATCTGGGGATATCGTCGGGCAAGGAGAGCCCTTAGGTACATTAAGCTAACCTATGAACAAGGTGGTTTTAAACTTCCAGACTTTAAAGCCTACTTTTGGGCTGCTTTTGTGAATCGGATCCAGTGCTTACTTAAGGGATCTGAGGTAGAGAAACCGTGGTTTGCGTATCAACTAGCTTGCGGTCCCGTTACGGGGTTTAAGCTACAAGAAATGACCGACCCGAATTACTTTAAAAGAGTGCGATTCAAGATTATTAGACATATTACTCTTATTTGGCAAGATATTAGGAAAACTTATAATTTACCTGATTTGCATGAATTTGTTATTTTATGGGGCAACCCGTGCTTACCTGGCATATTTTCGGACTCCGTGGGGAAAATGTGGCAACAGCGTGGTATAATACATCTTGGGCAGCTATATGATGAGCATGGTTTTAGGTCCTTTTCATCCCTTCAAAATGAATACGGGATAACTCATAAATAATTTTTTAAATATTTGCAAATTCGGAATTTCTTCCTTCAAGGGAAAGGGTTGTTAATCCTGCCCCAAACAACAGAAGTTCTACGGGCTATCTATACGATTTCAGGGCGGGGGTGCATAGGGAAAGTGTACCAAAGATTTTTAGCTGCTGCGGCTGATGACGGCCTACAGATTGTAGCTAAACTTAATCAGACTTTTGTTGTGGATATTACTTTGGAGGAGGTTTCTGAATCATTGGCCTTAATTAACACCGCGGTTACCTCAAATAAACTTAAAACTGCAACAGCATCGCATCATGTTTATGTTGTATTATACTCCCAGGGTTATCTCAAAATGGGTTGGGTCCCATGGTTCATCTAAGACACATTGTCCCAAATGTAATGAATTCGCTGCTGATCTGCGACACATGTTTGTTACTTGCCCAAATTTAAGTACTTTTTGGTGCAAGATCACTCGAGAGTTGAGCAATCTTTTTGGGAAGGATACTCAACTAACAGAAAAGGAAATTTTATTGGGGACAGTTTCAGATTCGGGCAATGTATCTAAATATTTAGTTTCAATTTTTATTGTTTGTGCCCGATTGTGTATTGCCAGGGTTTAGATTGAAACAAGGAGTCCCAAAAATATCAGAATTATGGTTGTTATTGAGGGGGGTCTATGAAATGGTGGGTGGACAAAATATCGAAAGCACAAATATCGTCGGACACAATATTGTGTCAAAAATATCGAGGACAAGAATATCGTGAAGGTCATTGCTTATGGGTAAGTAAAGTTTTACTATATATAACTCCACATATATGTACTTTGACGATATATATATCTTCAAGGTACGTAGATCTGGAGTTAAGAATAGTAAATTTATACCTATCTATTTGCCCTTACCTACTCGATATTCTTGTCCTCGATATTTTGGACACGATATTCTGTCCACACGTTATTTTTTGTTCGATATTCTGTCAGTGAACCCTATGAAATGGAATTCGCTTTAGCAAAGACCAGGGGCCGACCCTTACTGGTTAAATTTGAGAGGGTTTGGTCTAGCTTGCGGTGGGACTAGCTGATTTTGTAGTATTACTGTTTTATCACTGTTTTGCTAACTTCAAAGTTAATTTTGTGTTTGTACCTATTTGTAAAAGCTTCGACCTTTTTTTGATATTTTATGCTCTTTGCTGTGCTTTATTTGAAACAATGGCTTGTGACTTGATTTTGTGGCTAATAAAATATAAAAATAAAAATATGAGTTGTTTTGATTCAAGCTCCATTCTAAAACGGTGGCAAAGATCTATTGACCTGGAGAAGAAGGAAGGTGCAGAAGCAGAGTCCACTTTTGTAAGTGGCGGATTGAACAGAGTAAAATAAATACAAGTTCATGGGATATTCTTTTTGGAAATAAAAAAAACATTGTACGTTTGCAGTACAGCACTATCATGTTGACGGAGCTGTCCGTAAAACTTACAATGCATTGGCAGCAACTACCATGACCATGATACAAAATTATTAGATGAATTACCCTAACAAGTGCCTTGTTCTTTGTGGTCTGAACATGGAAATGAATTTTCTTATGACCCTGTTAAGGTTAATCCTATGAAGAAGCTGCCTTGCACAGCATGCCCTAGTTCCAGCTGCCCAAGCTGGGATTCAACCTGTTATTGCAGTGTTAATTACACAAAGAGTTCCGGTGCCTACTGTAAGTACTTGCAACATCCCCAGTTCTCTCTATAAAGAAAGCAGCTAAGAAATATTTGTATTGCTTTATGTAGGATTTATGAGCAATAAACAGTGTTGTGATACCTAGATTTCCTGTGGTTCATATTCCCACTTATCATTTATCCCCACCTCAGCCAAATGTTTTGCAGTTGTCCACTTGTGCTCCGCTTTCTTTTCTATTCCCACTCAGGAAGAGAGTCAATATCTTTACGCGTTCAAATTCAGCAGACCCGGCATTTCAGAAAGCTTGCGGAGGCAAATCTGGAAGCCAGCCAGGAAGAGATGAAACGTTGGCACGATCAGAATGCCACTCTGATTGAGTTTCAGCCTGGTCAAAAGGTTTGGGTCATGGCCCCAGTGGAGCCCTGTGCGCTCCAAGATAAGTGGACCGGACCATTTGAGGTGGTGGAGCGCAAGAGTCCTGTTACCTACTTGGTGGACTTGCGGTCTCCCCGGAACCCCTTGCGGGTCCTGCATGTGAACCGCCTGAAGCCCCACTTTGAGAGGTCTGAAGTGGGCATGCTTCTTGCCACAGATGATGGGGTTGAGGAGGAGAGTGAGCCTCTCCCTGACCTCCTGTGTGCAGGAGAGAAGGATGGGTCAGTGGAGGGTGTGATCCTCTCCACCACACTGACCCCTGAGCAGCAGAGAGATTGTCACCACCTGTTGGGGCAATTTTCTGATTTGTTCTCCCTGATACCTGGTGTCACTGATTGGTGCGTCCATGAGGTGGATACCGGGGACAGTCCTCCTGTCAAGCACAAGGCTTACAGGGTGACTGACAGGGTCAGGGCTTGCATTAAGGAGGAGGTCTCCAAAATGTTTGCCCTAGGGGTGGTTGAGTCCTCTAGCAGCCCCTGGTCCAGCCCCGTGGTCTTGGTACCAAAAGCTGCGACGCCTGGTGCCACTCCTGAACTTAGGTTCTGTGTGGACTACCAAGGTCTCAATTCGGTCACCAAGACCGACGCGCACCCCATCCCCAGAGCTGATGAGCTCATAGACCGGTTAGGGGCTGCCCGGTACCTCAGCACGTTTGATCTGACGTCTGGGTACTGGCAGATCGCCTTAACTGATGGGGCAAAGGAGAGGTCAGCATTCTCCAAACCAGATGGGCACTACCAGTTCCGTGTGATGCCCTTTGGGATGAAGAATGCCCCTGCCACCTTTCAGAGGTTGGTCAACCAGGTGTTGGTTGGGCTGGAGGATTTCAGTGCCGCCTACCTGGATGACATTGCAGTGTTTAGTTCCTCCTGGGAGGACCACTTGCGCCACCTCTGGGAAGTGTTGATGGCGCTGCACAGAGCAGGCCTCACAATCAAGGCCAGTAAGTGCCAGATTGGGCAGGGTTCTGTGGTGTACTTGGGACACCAGGTGGGGAGTGGCCAGGTGGCACCCCTGCAGCCCAAGATTGAAACCATCCTGGCTTGGGAGCCCCCAAGGACCCAGACCCAGGTGAGGGCCTTCTTAAGACTCACGGGTTACTACAGGAGGTTTGTCAAGGGGTATGGCAACATTGTTGCACCCTTGACTGAGCTGACTTCCAAGAAGCGCCCAAAGATTGTGAACTGGACTGACACCTGTCAGAAAGCCTTTGATGCCCTCAAAACTGCCATGTGTACAGCACCCGTACTCCAGGCGCCCAATTTTGCTAAGGAATTTGTTGTCCAGACAGACGCTTCAGAGCATGGGGTGGGGGCCGTTCTGTCACAGATAAATGAGGAGGGACTAGACCAACCTGTAGCCTTCATCAGTAGGAGGTTACTTCCACGGGAACAGAGGTGGAGTGCAATTGAGCGTGAGGCATTTGCTGTGGTCTGGGCACTGAAGAAGCTGAGACCATACCTGTTTGGGACTCACTTCCGGGTTCAGACAGACCACAGGCCCCTCAGATGGTTGATGCAGATGAGGGGTGAGAATCCCAAGTTGTTGAGGTGGTCCATTTCCCTACAGGGTATGGACTTCACGGTGGAACACCGCCCTGGTACAGAACACGCCAATGCTGATGGTCTGTCCAGATTTTTCCGCCTTAGTGATGAGAACTTCCAAGGGGATGGGTAGTTCTCCCCACATTTCAGCTGGAGGGTACACGTGTTAGACCTGGCACCATTGGCGTGGGTCTCCCTTCCATTTTTCGCTGTTGTCTCCTCTGTTTTTGCTGGTGTTAGATGCTCTGGGCGCTGTGCCACTGCCATTCAGTGCCACAGCGCGAATGCTCCCTGTGTAAATATGACATGTGAATTGGTATATCCGTGATTGGCTTATTTGGTTTACCTGTTAGTCCCTAGTAGTGTGGCCTGTGTGTGCCCAGGGCTGGTAAACCAAATGCTGCTGGTGGGCCTACAGCGCTGGTTTGCGCCACCCACAGAAACAGCTTGTAAAGTGTGTCTCAGACCTGCCACTGCAGAGTCTGTGTGCAGTCCAGAACTGCCATCTTGGCTGTGAAGTGCACCCACTTCCCAGCCCCTGAACCTTCCCTTGGCATCATGTAAGTCACCCCTATGGTAGGGTGCATTGTATGTGTAAGGTAGGACATGCCTTGGTGTGTGTAGCATGTCCTGGTAGTGAATTACACCCAATTTCGTTTTTCACTACTGTAAGGCTACCTGTTCCTCCTAGGCCAGAATGGGCAGTTTGACTATTACATGCTATAGTCCTAACTGACCCCAGGAACATGGTAGAAAAACGAATTTAGTATGCCTGAGCTCAGAATATTAAAATACATCTTTTAGTGAAGTTTAATTTTTATTCTGTGTTTGAAAATACCACTTTTAGAAAGTAGGTATTTTTTTGCCTAAGCCTTCCAGTGTGCTCTGCTGTTATGTGTATTGGCTGTCTGGTTTTGGAGGGACAGGGCAGGCTGAGTCAGACCTGGGTTGAATAGAGAGATCTGCATTTAGAGTATGGGGAGGTGTAGTTCCTTGACATGAATAGGGCTGTGCCTGGCAAGGTGAATGCTGGCTCCACCTCCTACTGTGCGTCTGATGGCAGACCCCCTCTTTCTGAAAGGAAGGATGCAGCCTGGTAAACAAAGTGCTCCAGGACTGAGCAGAACTGGTTCTGGCTGGGTTCAGTGACTTGTAGCTTCTGAGAACAAAGACTTTTGGGGTATAAATATCTGTGCTCAAACCCCTACAATTGGTATTGCTCCTGGATGTCAAGACGAACCTCTGTCCGTGTAACTGAAGGAATCTGCAGGAGGTGACTGTCCTTGTGTGCTGTTTCTTGGATTGGCCTGCAGTAGTTACCATTGGACTTGGAAGAAGAGGGAAAAGGACTTTTGAGAGAACTTTTATTAATCTTGCTAAAGCAATCACCCAAGGGCTAGGAGAAGAGCTAGCCTCCTGCTGAAGTCTCAGGCACATCAGACTTCACCACCAGCCTCCTGATTCCTCCCAGCAAGGATTTCTATCTGCAGGTGAGGCTCCTGTGAGTTCCAGGGCCTCTAGTTCTACTACAGAGAAGAGAGTGCTGAAATCGTCGCTAACGCACGTTTGCGAGCCGCCGCAGCCGAGAGCGCCCGAAAAATCATCGTGCTGCTGCCGCTGAGTACTCGCAACCAAAGATCATTGCAACCGCACGTTTGCGAGCCGCCGCAGCTGAGAGCGCCCGAAAAATCATCGCGCTGCTGCCGCCGAGCGCTCGCAACCAAAGAGATCATCGCTTCACGACATCGCATTGCGGACGCCGGGCGTCCGCCATTTTCATCGCATCGCATCCGGATCGTCGCTCCCTCGCGGAGCGCCATCGCATCGCAATCTGATCGCACACGCAACAGGATCGTCGCATCACCTCCTCCCTCGCGGCAAGGAGTCATCGCATCGGCGGCCTAGCGTGCAGAAGTTGGTTGCATCGTCTCCGCACGCATCAGCAGATCGGCGCATCATCCTCCCTTGCGGCAAGGATTTAACGCATCGCCGGCGTCGCGTGAGGAAAATCATCGCTACCACTTCTTTGCGACATTTTGTTGGTTTTGCTACGAAATTCAGGTACTTTGTGAGTAAAAGGGTCGCAGAGACCACTGCTTTGAACTGAACTCCTCTTTGCACACTGTGAACTATTTTTACAGCATTTCAAGAATAATCCTATTTTACAGTATTGTGGCTTTTTGATCGTTATTGGTCTTGTGTTAAGTCTATATATAAAGATACTTATTTTTTATAACTACTTGTGTGGTGTCCCTTTATAGTGTTCCTCACTGTGTTACTGTGTATGGTCATAAATGCTTCACACACTGCCTCTGAGATAGGCCTAGCTGCTCGTGCTACGTTACCACAGGGTTGAGCAGGGGCTATCAAAGGGTGTGGCTCTCTTACCCTGACTTAGGAAGAAGGGTCCCTACTTGGACAGTGGCCAGCCATTGCCAACTAGAGACCCCCATTTCTAACAGTAATGTTAAGCTTACTGAAGATATTGTTTTGCATGGCCTAATCAAGACTTTACTGAAATAAATGTTTTGTTGCTTTAGACTAGCCCTTTATCCACGCAAAAGGGTACGGACATCAGCTAATAGAACAAGCCTGCAAAGGTTCTCATGAGAACCTTCCTTCATGTTTCTAGTGCAAAACATTTAAAAACTTTTAGATAACTACTCACTGGTGTGAATGCTTAGTGTGGGAAATGGGAGGAGAGACGACAGACTATCAGAAGACCGATTTCCATTGGACAAGGATGACTTAACCATGCTGAATATTGCAAATGTTTTGTGTTTTCATATATATGTGTTCCTAGATAGGGAGAGATCAATCCAATTCAATCCATTGTGACCCTATGCTTCAATTCCTTAATGCTTTTTATCCAAACCTCAATACTTTACGCATTGTTTTTCCTTATTCTTGCCTGAATTGCTATCTGCTACTGCTAACTGCAATTTCCTCTTACTTTGACCCTTTTGTGAGGAGACTTTCTCTACATGTTGATCATAGCTACTGCTGTGATTAATTAATTTTGTTTTATCAACAATTGCCACTGCAACTTGTTGGGGAACTCGGCTGAGTCTTCCCGAACTGCTCTTTATGGGAAGCTCATTTCTTTGACTAACTAGAAGCTCCAGAATCTTGCTCTTTATGGGTTCTTATTTAGGACTCTTGATTAAGATAGATTAAGATAGAGACTATTTCCTTTATAGAACATGCTGTCTATTTTATGTTGACTCTAACAAAACCTTTCTCGATATTTCTGTAATTTGACTAATTTAAATAAAAACAACAAAAACCATACTTATCTCTTAAATGAGAAATACAGCTTTGAAACAATTCCAAACATCTCATCATTGACTGAACATTAAGATCCTGAAAGTTGATGATTCTATTTGAAATGAAATTTATTACAGCTCTGTTCTAAAACAGTGACACAGATCCATTTGCCTGAAGATGGAGGAAAGCCCAAAATAGCAGGCCATTGTTGTAAGTGCTTTGGGTTTGCACTGGTCATCAATTGGCCCCCCAAATTTTGGGCGCTGACAAATCTGGTAGCAGAGGGAATGTTTACGGCCTGAATGGAGCTATAAAATAAATCTCAAACCTTGCTTAAAAGTCGTGATTCCTAATTCCTATGTCCAGAACTTGAAGATCCGACAAGGCGGTACTCAAAGGCGATTGCGGTTTAGAAGGTATGAGTATTAATAGGGCAAATGTTGTAGTTGTGATAAGGTTATATTCTGTTTTCTTTGAGGTGTGCGAGTGAATGGTAAAGGTATAGAAAAGAGGTTGGAGAAAGAAGATTGAAGAAAATTTAAGCTGTGGAATCACCAGAGAAACCAGACACAAAAAAGAGAGACCTTTAGATATACCAAATTTAGAGGTAGAACTAGAGGAGATGATAAGGGGATGTTTGGAATTGGAACATTTAAATTAATACCAGAGGAAAGAATTAATTTACCTGTGAAGTTACACAAAGGGCAGCTTTGGTACATGATCAATTGACAGAAATAGCCAAGAAATAAGAGGCGAATCTCACCAATAACATAAATTTGCACCAAAGTTATAGGAGAGAGATAGATGATCCAGCCAGAGAAAACATGAGAATTACAGGAATGCACTTGCATATTGTGGAATTGATCAAATGCATTTGCAGAAGGAAGGATACAGAAAAATTGGAAATTAGATAGTCAAGGAAGCATGAAAAGAAAAGAAGGAATTAGCTAGTGGAGGAGGACAGGATGAACAATATGAGAGTGAAGTGACAGTATATCCACTTAGAGAAAAAGCAGGAGGAACGTATGTGCATATTCCTTGGAGCAAAGGTGATTTGGCAGCATTTACTATTTTTTTTTCAAAATTGCGAGACAAGCCGGTGCAATTGTATGCACAAGTAGAGAGATTCATAAAAAATCTCTAAAGTATTGTGTATCTGCTGATTTATGGGCTGAATGTAAGACAGCGGTGCAATGGCCAAAGAAGGAACCACCTAGAGAGAAAGGGATGAATGCACCATCACCTGTGGCAATGGAGATAAATGAAGCGATTGTCACCTTTTTGAAGGGCAGAGTGCCTCCAAAAGGATACGAATTGGCTCAAGATTAAAAGAACCACACAAGAGCCGAAAGAGACAGTTCATGAGTATTATGAGAGATTGTTGCATGTGTTTTAGAAGCACACTGGACGTGAGTATCCTGAGGAGGGACATGAGCATTTTTTCATCCCAGTTTGTTTTAGGATTGAAGCCTGAGATCTGTGCACACATAACTCAAAGTGTGATCTGTTGGCAAAGTAAATCTCTTGATGTGATATTGTAGCCATGAATTGGACATGAAGCAGAAAAGGATTAAAGAGAAGTTCATGCTGGCCCAGACCAAGCTAGATCAGAAAGGATTTCAAAATCCTCCTTTAGTAGGAAATCAGGGAAACATGCAAGTGGTTGGTGCCCCACCACCTGGTGTTCAGCAAAATCAAGGGGGAATTAATGTGTCACAGGGTAAAGGTCAAGGTATTCCTGTACGTTCGGTATTGGGATCAGATGATGCTGCTATGAAAAAGATTATTGCTTGTCACATCTGTCATAGAATTGGATATTTAAACCGAGAATGTCGATTTAATCCTGAAAATGCTGGAGAAAATATGCAAACACCGCGAGGGGTGCAGATTCCAAAGATGCCTATGCAACAGATGCAAATGCCAATGCAGGTCCATGTCCAAATAATAGCTCCTGTGCCCACACAGATAGGGAATCCTAGATGAAACTTAAACCAAATGCCAATGAATATAAACCAATTTCAAAATGCCATGCCTCAATTTCAACATCCTATCCCGCAGTTACAGAATGCTGCACAGCAATTCCAAAATCCAAGCCAGAACTCACTGCAGAATTCCCTTTATTTGAAACCGATGACTCCAGATTCTGTTACTTTCTGCTTCACATATCACATTAGCCCTTTGGCCAGCATTGAACCTTGCTTCTGTAATGCCCACTATACAGGAAAGGTAACTGCGTGGTTGTCTACTTGTTACACAGCATTTGATGAAACCTAAGATTAATTTGTCTGATGTCCCTATACCTAATTGCGACCTTGTTTATTATGTGGATGGTTCATGCCTCAGAAATGATGTTGGAAACCTTGTTGCTGGATATGCTGTGTGCATATTGTATGAAGTGATAAACAGCTGACATTTGCCTCAAGTCCACTCTGCTCAAGTAGCTAAGTTTGTTGCTCTTACCCAAGCATGTATTTTGGCCTCATACAAAATTGTCATCGTATTTACTGATTCCAAATACACATTGAAAGTGGCCCATGGTTTGGGGCTGCTATGGTTGCAAAGTAGTTCTTCCTACTGCATAAAGAATGGATTGTATGTGAGGAATTTATTGGATGCTCTTATATTGCCATGTAAAGTTACTATTGTTAAATGTAGTGCTCATCAGTCTTCACAAGATGAAGAGTCCTAAGGTAATGCATTTGCCAATGAGATGGCTAACAAAGATCCTGTGTCTCCAAACCATGAACTTGGTATGAATATTATACAAAGTGATACATTTTCTGGACCCACTTTTAAGGACTTGTCTCTGTTACAGGAGGGGGATATGAGAATGAAAAACAGTCATGGATCAAGCAGAATTATAGGCTAGGCCCTGATGAAGGGTGGTGGGATGGGACAGGGAGAGGGGTGGCCCCAGAGTTTCTGCTCCCCAACCTTGACATTCTGTACCGTTGGCGTGATCCTTTTGGAAGAGACGTTACGATCCATGCTGCAGCAACCCACTGTTTTGCACTCTTCTTTCACTGAGTTGCCCAACAGATTTGTAACTCTTTTGCCACATGCCAAGCCCACAACATTGGAAAGGGAATTAAGACCACTCCCACTACTCACCTACCTCGTGGGGCCCTTTAGTCTACCTACAGATGGATTTATTGAGATACCTAAGCAGTAAGTCTATTCTTATATTCATGTGAATGTCTGTATGTTTTCTAGCAGGATTGAAACACCAGGGTCCCCACGCTGACGGTGTTCAGGGAGCTAAGAAACTGCTTAGAGTGTTCACCCTGAAATCTGGGGTTCCATTGAGGATTTCTAGCGACCATGGGAGGCACTCTCTTTCCTCTGTAGAGTAGGAAGTGTGTGAAGCTCTAAAAATAAGACATTTTTACTGTGCATATCACCCCAAGTCATCTGATAATGTTCAGTACCACAATGGTATGCTCAAGAACAAATTAGCCAAAGTTTGCTCTGAGACTCACATTAAGTGGCCTGCCACCGTGCCCCTGGCACTCTGGTCAATGACAGACACACTTTCTAGGAGGACTACGCTATGAAATAATAGTGAGCCACCCCAATGCTACTCCCTTTAAACCACCCTGACTCATTGACTACTCTTGCATTGTCTTTGAATGATGAAGTGATTCTGCTGTACTACAGGCACCTAATACACTGTCTATACAGTTTTCGTCCTAGGAACCATGCAGCCCTGCTGGAAGGTCCAACCAAAGCCTTCCATGACCCCCATCCTGGTGATTGGGTCCATATCTGAGTACATCAACTGAAGTCTGCCTTGCAGCTCTGGTGGAAGAGTACCTGTCATATCCTGTCCACTACCCACACAGCTGTGAAGTGTTGTGGGGTGCCTGCCTGGATTCATTGCACCCACTGTAAAATGACAGAGGAACTTCCACATTTATGCTCACCTGCACTGGCTGGCCCCCTACCGCTGCTCTGTTCTCCACTCCTGGCCAAGTTCCACTGCACACATGCATACCAAGGCTGCAGGGAGAGGTACCAGTTTCTGTGTCTTCGCAGCTCGATTGCCCCAGGATGCAGCCAGTTTGTCTGTTATCAGCTCTATCCGTGGTAGTTGGCAGGACTCATGCTATCGGATCCGGCAGTGGGTGTGGACAGCTATGTTTGCTGTTAGCCTTGTTCTTTGGGTCTTTATTTAAATGCACAGTGGCGAGTGCCATAAATTCAATTACAAAACACACAAGATGATGGACGGAATGCTGCACATTGGCAAACATTCACCCCCAGTCACAGATAAGGGTTTAATCCATCGTTATTTTGCTTCACCACGCCACCCCAGTTCAGACATAGCCATATGCAAATCAGTCTTGACCCTGTGCCTCATGGGAACAGTCCAGACCGAACTGCCAAGCCATGTCTTCCCTGGACCGGAATCAGGCATCCTAGGACCGGTTTCAGGCTATCAGCCTTCATCAGCCAGGATAGCTTGACTCCAGTGGCGTAGTGAGCACGGGACCCACGTCTGGGCATACCCTTCACACTTAGGGCGAAATGCAAAACACACAAGATGATGGACGGAATGCTGCACATTGGCAAACATTCACCCCCAGTCACAGATCTGGGTTTAATCCATCGTTATTTTGCTTCACCACGCCACCCCAGTTCAGACATAGCCATATGCAAATCAGTCTTGACCCTGTGCCTCATGGGAACAGTCCAGACCGAACTGCCAAGCCATGTCTTCCCTGGACCGGAATCAAGCATACAAGGACCGGTTTCAGGCTATCAGCCTTCATCAGCCAGGATAGTTTGACTCCAGTGGCGTAGTGAGCACAGGACCCACGTCTGGGCATACCCTTCCCACTTAGGGCGAAATGCAAAACACACAAGATGATGGACGGAATGCTGCACATTGGCAAACATTCACCCCCAGTCACAGATCTGGGTTTAATCCATCGTTATTTTGCTTCACCACGCCACCCCAGTTCAGACATAGCCATATGCAAATCAGTCTTGACCCTGTGCCTCATGGGAACCGTCCAGACCGAACTGCCAAGCCATGTCTTCCCTGGACCGGAATCAAGCATCCTAGGACCGGTTTCAGGCTATCAGCCTTCATCAGCCAGGATAGCTTGACTCCAGTGGCGTAGTGAGCACGGGACCCACGTCTGGGCATACCCTTCCCACTTAGGGCGAAATGCAAAAGACACAAGATGATGGACGGAATGCTGCACATTGGCAAACATTCACCCCCAGTCACAGATCTGGGTTTAATCCATCGTTATTTTGCTTCACCACGCCACCCCAGTTCAGACATAGCCATATGCAAATCAGTCTTGACCCTGTGCCTCATGGGAACAGTCCAGACCGAACTGCCAAGCCATGTCTTCCCTGGACCGGAATCAAGCATCCTAGGACCGGTTTCAGGCTATCAGCCTTCATCAGCCAGGATAGCTTGACTCCAGTGGCGTAGTGAGCACGGGACCCACGTCTGGGCATACCCTTCCCACTTAGGGCAAAATGCAAAACACACAAGATGATGGACGGAATGCTGCACATTGGCAAACATTCACCCCCAGTCACAGATCTGGGTTTAATCCATCGTTATTTTGCTTTACCACGCCACCCCAGTTCAGACATCGCCATATGCAAATCAGTCTTGACCCTGTGCCTCAAGGGAACAGTCCAGACCGAACTGCCAAGCCATGTCTTCCCTGGACCGGAATCAAGCATCCTAGGACCGGTTTCAGGCTATCAGCCTTCATCAGCCAGGATAGCTTGACTCCAGTGGCGTAGTGAGCATGGGACCCACGTCTGGGCATACCCTTCCCACTTAGGGCGAAATGCAAAACACACAAGATGATGGACGGAATGCTGCACATTGGCAAACATTCACCCCCAGTCACAGATCTGGGTTTAATCCATCGTTATTTTGCTTCACCACGCCACCCCAGTTCAGACATAGCCATATGCAAATCAGTCTTGACCCTGTGCCTCATGGGAACAGTCCAGACCGAACTGCCAAGCCATGTCTTCCCTGGACCGGAATCAAGCATCCTAGGACCGGTTTCAGGCTATCAGCCTTCATCAGCCAGGATAGCTTGACTCCAGTGGCGTAGTGAGCACGGGACCCACGTCTGGGCATACCCTTCCCACTTAGGGCGAAATGCAAAACACACAAGATGATGGACGGAATGCTGCACATTGGCAAACATTCACCCCCAGTCACAGATCTGGGTTTAATCCATCGTTATTTTGCTTCACCACGCCACCCCAGTTCAGACATAGCCATATGCAAATCAGTCTTGACCCTGTGCCTCATGGGAACAGTCCAGACCGAACTGCCAAGCCATGTCTTCCTGGACCGGAATCAAGCATCCTAGGACCGGTTTCAGGCTATCAGCCTTCATCAGCCAGGATAGCTTAACTCCAGTGGCGTAGTGAGCACGGGACCCACGTCTGGGCATACCCTTCCCACTTAGGGCGAAATGCAAACACACAAGATGATGGACGGAATGCTGCACATTGGCAAACATTCACCCCCAGTCACAGATCTGTGTTTAATCCATCGTTATTTTGCTTCACCACGCCACCCCAGTTCAGACATAGCCATATGCAAATCAGTCTTGACCCTGTGCCTCATGGGAACAGTCCAGACCGAACTGCCAAGCCATGTCTTCCCTGGACCGGAATCAAGCATCCTAGGACCGGTTTCAGGCTATCAGCCTTCATCAGCCAGGATAGCTTGACTCCAGTGGCGTAGTGAGCACGGGACCCACGTCTGGGCATACCCTTCCCACTTAGGGCGAAATGCAAAACACACAAGATGATGGACGGAATGCTGCACATTGGCAAACATTCACCCCCAGTCACAGATCTGGGTTTAATCCATCGTTATTTTGCTTCACCACGCCACCCCAGTTCAGACATAGCCATATGCAAATCAGTCTTGACCCTGTGCCTCATGGGAACAGTCCAGACCGAACTGCCAAGCCATGTCTCCCCTGGACCGGAATCAAGCATCCTAGGACCGGTTTCAGGCTATTAGCCTTCATCAGCCAGGAAAGCTTGACTCCAGTTGCGTAGTGAGCACGGGACCCACGTCTGGGCATACCCTTCCCACTTAGGGCAAAATGCAAAACACACAAGATGATGGACGGAATGCTGCACACTGGCAAACATTCACCCCCAGTCACAGATCTGGGTTTAATCCATCGTTATTTTGCTTCACCACGCCACCCCAGTTCAGACATAGCCATATGCAAATCAGTCTTGACCCTGTGCCTCATGGGAACAGTCCAGACCGAACTGCCAAGCCATGTCTTCCCTGGACCGGAATCAAGCATCCTAGGACCGGTTTCAGGCTATCAGCCTTCATCAGCCAGGATAGCTTGACTCCAGTGGCGTAGTGAGCATGGGACCCACGTCTGGGCATACCCTTCCCACTTAGGGCGAAATGCAAAACACACAAGATGATGGACGGAATGCTGCACATTGGCAAACATTCACCCCCAGTCACAGATCTGGGTTTAATCCATCGTTATTTTGCTTCACCACGCCACCCCAGTTCAGACATAGCCATATGCAAATCAGTCTTGACCCTGTGCCTCATGGGAACAGTCCAGACCGAACTGCCAAGCCATGTCTTCCCTGGACCGGAATCAAGCATCCTAGGACCGGTTTCAGGCTATCAGCCTTCATCAGCCAGGATAGCTTGACTCCAGTGGCGTAGTGAGCATGGGACCCACGTCTGGGCATACCCTTCCCACTTAGGCGAAATGCAAAACACACAAGATGATGGACGGAATGCTGCACATTGGCAAACATTCACCCCCAGTCACAGATCTGGGTTTAATCCATTGTTATTTTGCTTCACCACGCCACCCCAGTTCAGACATAGCCATATGCAAATCAGTCTTGACCCTGTGCCTCATGGGAACAGTCCAGACCGAACTGCCAAGCCATGTCTTCCCTGGACCGGAATCAAGCATCCTAGGACCGGTTTCAGGCTATCAGCCTTCATCAGCCAGGATAGCTTGACTCCAGTGGCGTAGTGAGCACGGGACTCACGTCTGGGCATACCCTTCCCACTTAGGGCGAAATGCAAAACACACACGATGATGGACGGAATGCTGCACATTGGCAAACATTCACCCCCAGTCACAGATCTGGGTTTAATCCATCGTTATTTTGCTTCACCACGCCACCCCAGTTCAGACATAGCCATATGCAAATCAGTCTTGACCCTGTGCCTCATGGGAACAGTCCAGACCGAACTGCCAAGTCATGTCTTCCCTGGACCGGAATCAAGCATCCTAGGACCGGCTTCAGGCTATTAGCCTTCATCAGCCAGGATAGCTTGACTCCAGTGGCGTAGTGAGCACGGGACCCACGTCTGGGCATACCCTTCCCACTTAGGGCGAAATGCAAAACACACAAGATGATGGACGGAATGCTGCACATTGGCAAACATTCACCCCCAGTCACAGATCTGGGTTTAATCCATCGTTATTTTGCTTCACCACGCCACCCCAGTTCAGACATAGCCATATGCAAATCAGTCTTGACCCTGTGCCTCATGGGAACAGTCCAGACCGAACTGCCAAGCCATGTCTTCCCTGGACCGGAATCAAGCATCCTAGGACCGGTTTCAGGCTATCAGCCTTCATCAGCCAGGATAGCTTGACTCCAGTGGCGTAGTGAGCACGGGACCCACGTCTGGGCATACCCTTCCCACTTAGGGCGAAATGCAAAACACACAAGATGATGGATGGAATGCTGCACATTGGCAAACATTCACCCCCAGTCACAGATCTGGGTTTAATCCATCGTTATTTTGCTTCACCACGCCACCCCAGTTCAGACATAGCCATATGCAAATCAGTCTTGACCCTGTGCCTCATGGGAACAGTCCAGACCGAACTGCCAAGCCATGTCTTCCCTGGACCGGAATCAAGCATCCTAGGACCGGTTTCAGGCTATCAGCCTTCATCAGCCAGGATAGCTTGACTACAGTGGCGTAGTGAGCACAGGACCCACGTCTGGGCATACCCTTCCCACTTAGGGCGAAATGCAAAACACACAAGATGATGGACGGAATGCTGCACATTGGCAAACATTCACCCCCAGTCACAGATCTGGGTTTAATCCATCGTTATTTTGCTTCACCACGCCACCCCAGTTCAGACATAGCCATATGCAAATCAGTCTTGACCCTGTGCCGCATGGGAACAGTCCAGACCGAACTGCCAAGCCATGTCTTCCCTGGACAGGAATCAAGCATCCTAGGACCGGTTTCAGGCTATCAGCCTTCATCAGCCAGGATAGCTTGACTCCAGTGGCGTAGTGAGCACGGGACCCACGTCTGGGCATACCCTTCCCACTTAGGGGCGAAATGCAAAACACACAAGATGATGGACGGAATGCTGCACATTGGCAAACATTCACCCCCAGTCACAGATCTGGGTTTAATCCATCGTTATTTTGCTTCACCACGCCACCCCAGTTCAGACATAGCCATATGCAAATCAGTCTTGACCCTGTGCCTCATGGGAACAGTCCAGACCGAACTGCCAAGCCATGTCTTCCCTGGACCGGAATCAAGCATCCTAGGACCGGCTTCAGGCTATCAGCCTTCATCAGCCAGGATAGCTTGACTCCAGTGGCGTAGTGAGCACGGGACCCACGTCTGGGCATACCCTTCCCACTTAGGCGAAATGCAAAACACACAAGATGATGGACGGAATGCTGCACATTGGCAAACATTCACCCCCAGTCACAGATCTGGGTTTAATCCATCGTTATTTTGCTTCACCACGCCACCCCCGTTCAGACATAGCCATATGCAAATCAGTCTTGACCCTGTGCCTCATGGGAGCAGTCCAGACCGAACTGCCAAGCCATGTCTTCCTGGACCGGAATCAAGCATCCTAGGACCGGTTTCAGGCTATCAGCCTTCATCAGCCAGGATAGCTTGACTACAGTGGCGTAGTGAGCACGGGACCCACGTCTGGGCATACCCTTCCCACTTAGGGCGAAATGCAAAACACACAAGATGATGGACGGAATGCTGCACATTGGCAAACATTCACCCCCAGTCACAGATCTGGGTTTAATCCATCGTTATTTTGCTTCACCACGCCACCCCAGTTCAGACATAGCCATATGCAAATCAGTCTTGACCCTGTGCCTCATGGGAACAGTCCAGACCAAACTGCCAAGCCATGTCTTCCCTGGACCGGAATCAAGCATCCTAGGACCGGTTTCAGGCTATCAGCCTTCATCAGCCAGGATAGCTTGACTCCAGTGGCGTAGTGAGCACGGGACCCACGTCTGGGCATACCCTTCCCACTTAGGGCGAAATGCAAAACACACAAGATGATGGACGGAATGCTGCACATTGGCAAACATTCACCCCCAGTCACAGATCTGGGTTTAATCCATCGTTATTTTGCTTCACCACGCCACCCCAGTTCAGACATAGCCATATGCAAATCAGTCTTGACCCTGTGCCTCATGGGAACAGTCCAGACCGAACTGCCAAGCCATGTCTTCCCTGGACCGGAATCAAGCATCCTAGGACCGGTTTCAGGCTATCAGCCTTCTTCAGCCAGGATAGCTTGACTCCAGTGGCGTAGTGAGCACGGGGCCCACGTCTGGGCATACCCTTCCCACTTATGGCGAAATGCAAAACACACAAGATGATGGACGGAATGCTGCACATTGGCAAACATTCACCCCCAGTCACAGATCTGGGTTTAATCCATCGTTATTTTGCTTCACCACGCCACGCCACGCCACCCCAGTTCAGACATAGCCATATGCAAATCAGTCTTGACCCTGTGCCTCATGGGAACAGTCCAGACCGAACTGCGAAGCCATGTCTTCCCTGGACCGGAATCAAGCATCCTAGGACCGGTTTCAGGCTATCAGCCTTCATCAGCCAGGATAGCTTGACTCCAGAGGCGTAGTGAGCACGGGACCCACGTCTGGGCATACTCTATCACTTAGGGAGAAATGCAAAACACAAAAGATGATGGACGGAATGCTGCACATTGGCAAACATTCACCCCCAGTCACAGATCTGGGTTTAATCCATCGTTATTTTGCTTCACCACGCCACCCCAGTTCAGACATAGCCAAATGCAAATCAGTCTTGACCCTGTGCCTCATGGGAACAGTCCAGACCGAACTGCCAAGCCATGTCTTCCCTGGACCGGAATCAAGCATCCTAGGACCAGTTTCAGGCTATCAGCCTTCATCAGCCAGGATAGCTTGACTCCAGTGGCGTAGTGAGCACGGGACCACGTCTGGGCATACCCTTCCCACTTAGGGCGAAATGCAAAACACACAAGATGATGGACGGAATGCTGCACATTGGCAAACATTCACCCCCAGTCACAGATCTGGGTTTAATCCATCGTTATTTTGCTTCACCACGCCACCCCAGTTCAGACATAGCCATATGCAAATCAGTCTTGACCCTGTGCCTCATGGGAACAGTCCAGACCGAACTGCCAAGCCATGTCTTCCCTGGACCGGAATCAAGCATCCTAGGACCGGTTTCAGGCTATCAGCCTTCATCAGCCAGGATAGCTTGACTCCAGCCAGCTGTTCCCACAAGGAACAGGGTCAAGACTGATTTGCATATGGCTGGGTCCAAACTGGGGTGGTGTGGTGAGCAAAAGAATGATGGATTTAACCCAGATCCTTGTGACTGGGGGTGAATGTTTGCATTGTCCAGCATTCCGTCCATCAATTGTTTCTTTTGCAATTGTCGCCCTAAGTGGGAAGGGTATGCCCAGATGTGGGTCCCGTGCTCACTACACCACTGGATTCAAGCTAGCCTGGCTGAAGAAGGGTGATGCCCTGAAACCGGTCCTAGGATGCTTGTTTCCGGTCCAGGGAGGACCTGGCTTGGCAGTTCGGGCTGGACTGTTCCCACAAGGAACAGGGTCAAGACTGATTTGCATATGGTTGGGTCCAAACTGGGGTGGTGTGGTGAGCAAAAGAATGATGGATTTAACCCAGATCCTTGTGACTGGGGGTGAATGTTTGCATTGTCCAGCATTCCGTCCATCAATTGTTTCTTTTGCATTTGTCGCCCTAAGTGGGAAGGGTATGCCCAGACGTGGGTCCCGTGCTCACTACACCACTGGATTCAAGCTAGCCTGGCTGAAGAAGGGTGATGCCCTGAAACCGGTCCTAGGATGCTTGTTTCCGGTCCAGGGAGGACCTGGCTTGGCAGTTCGGGCTGGACTGTTCCCACAAGGAACAGGGTCAAGACTGATTTGCATATGGCTGGGTCCAAACTGGGGTGGTGTGGTGAGCAAAAGAATGATGGATTTAACCCAGATCCTTGTGACTGGGGGTGAAGGTTTGCATTGTCCAGCATTCCGTCCATCAATTGTTTCTTTTGCATTTGTCGCCCTAAGTGGGAAGGGTATGCCCAGACGTGGGTCCCGTGCTCACTATACCACTGGATTCAAGCTAGCCTGGCTGAAGAAGGGTGATGCCCTGAAACCGGTCCTAGGATGCTTGTTTCCGGTCCAGGGAGGACCTGGCTTGGCAGTTCGGGCTGGACTGTTCCCACAAGGAAAAGGGTCAAGACTGATTTGCATATGGCTGGGTCCAAACTGGGGTGGTGTGGTGAGCAAAAGAATGATGGATTTAACCCAGATCCTTGTGACTGGGGGTGAATGTTTGCATTGTCCAGCATTCCGTCCATCAATTGTTTCTTTTGCATTTGTCGCCCTAAGTGGGAAGGGTATGCCCAGACGTGGGTCCCGTGCTCACTACACCACTGGATTCAAGCTAGCCTGGCTGAAGAAGGGTGATGCCCTGAAACCGGTCCTAGGATGCTTGTTTCCGGTCCAGGGAGGACCTGGCTTGGCAGTTCGGGCTGGACTGTTCCCACAAGGAACAGGGTCAAGACTGATTTGCATATGGCTGGGTCCAAACTGGGGTGGTGTGGTGAGCAAAAGAATGATGGATTTAACCCAGATCCTTGTGACTGGGGGTGAATGTTTGCATTGTCCAGCATTCCGTCCATCAATTGTTTCTTTTGCATTTGTCGCCCTAAGTGGGAAGGGTATGCCCAGACGTGGGTCCCGTGCTCACTACACCACTGGATTCAAGCTAGCCTGGCTGAAGAAGGGTGATGCCCTGAAACCGGTCCTAGGATGCTTGTTTCCGGTCCAGGGAGGACCTGGCTTGGCAGTTCGGGCTGGACTGTTCCCACAAGGAACAGGGTCAAGACTGATTTGCATATGGCTGGGTCCAAACTGGGGTGGTGTGGTGAGCAAAAGAATGATGGATTTAACCCAGATCCTTGTGACTGGGGGTGAATGTTTGCATTGTCCAGCATTCCGTCCATCAATTGTTTCTTTTGCATTTGTCGCCCTAAGTGGGAAGGGTATGCCCAGACGTGGGTCCCGTGCTCACTACACCACTGGATTCAAGCTAGCCTGGCTGAAGAAGAAGGGTGATGCCCTGAAACCGGTCCTAGGATGCTTGTTTCCGGTCCAGGGAGGACCTGGCTTGGCAGTTCGGGCTGGACTGTTCCCACAAGGAACAGGGTCAAGACTGATTTGCATATGGCTGGGTCCAAACTGGGGTGGTGTGGTGAGCAAAAGAATGATGGATTTAACCCAGATCCTTGTGACTGGGGGTGAATGTTTGCATTGTCCAGCATTCCGTCCATCAATTGTTTATTTTGCATTTGTCGCCCTAAGTGGGAAGGGTATGCCCAGACGTGGGTCCCGTGCTCACTACACCACTGGATTCAAGCTAGCCTGGCTGAAGAAGAAGGGTGATGCCCTGAAACCGGTCCTAGGATGCTTGTTTCCGGTCCAGGGAGGACCTGGCTTGGCAGTTCGGGCTGGACTGTTCCCACAAGGAACAGGGTCAAGACTGATTTGCATATGGCTGGGTCCAAACTGGGGTGGTGTGGTGAGCAAAAGAATGATGGATTTAACCCAGATCCTTGTGACTGGGGGTGAATGTTTGCATTGTCCAGCATTCCGTCCATCAATTGTTTCTTTGCATTTGTCGCCCTAAGTGGGAAGGGTATGCCCAGACGTGGGTCCCGTGCTCACTACACCACTGGATTCAAGCTAGCCTGGCTGAAGAAGGGTGATGCCCTGAAACCGGTCCTAGGATGCTTGTTTCCGGTCCAGGGAGGACCTGGCTTGGCAGTTCGGGCTGGACTGTTCCCACAAGGAACAGGGTCAAGACTGATTTGCATATGGCTGGGTCCAAACTGGGGTGGTGTGGTGAGCAAAAGAATGATGGATTTAACCCAGATCCTTGTGACTGGGGGTGAATGTTTGCATTGTCCAGCATTCTGTCCATCAATTGTTTCTTTTGCATTTGTCGCCCTAAGTGGAAAGGGTATGCCCAGACGTGGGTCCCGTGCTCACTACACCACTGGATTCAAGCTAGCCTGGCTGAAGAAGGGTGATGCCCTGAAACCGGTCCTAGGATGCTTGTTTCCGGTCCAGGGAGGACCTGGCTTGGCAGTTCGGGCTGGACTGTTCCCACAAGGAACAGGGTCAAGACTGATTTGCATATGGCTGGGTCCAAACTAGGGTGGTGTGGTGAGCAAAAGAATGATGGATTTAACCCAGATCCTTGTGACTGGGGGTGAATGTTTGCATTGTTCAGCATTCCGTCCATCAATTGTTTCTTTTGCATTTGTCGCCCTAAGTGGGAAGGGTATGCCCAGACGTGGGTCCCGTGATCACTACACCACTGGATTCAAGCTAGCCTGGCTGAAGAAGGGTGATGCCCTGAAACCGGTCCTAGGATGCTTGTTTCCGGTCCAGGGAGAACCTGGCTTGGCAGTTCGGGCTGGACTGTTCCCACAAGGAACAGGGTCAAGACTGATTTGCATATGGCTGGGTCCAAACTGGGGTGGTGTGGTGAGCAAAAGAATGATGGATTTAACCCAGATCCTTGTGACTGGGGGTGAATGTTTGCATTGTCCAGCATTCCGTCCATCAATTGTTTCTTTTGCATTTGTCGCCCTAAGTGGGAAGGGTATGCCCAGACGTGGGTCCCGTGCTCACTACACCACTGGATTCAAGCTAGCCTGGCTGAAGAAGGGTGATGCCCTGAAACCGGTCCTAGGATGCTTGATTCCGGTCCAGTGAGGACCTGGCTTGGCAGTTCGGGCTGGACTGTTCCCACAAGGAACAGGGTCAAGACTGATTTGCATATGGCTGGGTCCAAACTGGGGTGGTGTGGTGAGCAAAAGAATGATGGATTTAACCCAGATCCTTGTGACTGGGGGTGAATGTTTGCATTGTCCAGCATTCCGTCCATCAATTGTTTCTTTTGCATTTGTCGCCCCTAAGTGGGAAGGGTATGCCCAGACGTGGGTCCCGTGCTCACTACACCACTGGATTCAAGCTAGCCTGGCTGAAGAAGGTGATGCCCTGAAACCGGTCCTAGGATGCTTGTTTCCGGTCCAGGGAGGACCTGGCTTGGCAGTTCGGGCTGGACTGTTCCCACAAGGAACAGGGTCAAGACTGATTTGCATATGGCTGGGTCCAAACTGGGGTGGTGTGGTGAGCAAAAGAATGATGGCTTTAACCCAGATCCTTGTGACTGGGGGTGAATGTTTGCATTGTCCAGCATTCCGTCCATCAATTGTTTCTTTTGCATTTGTCGCCCTAAGTGGGAAGGGTATGCCCAGACGTGGGTCTCGTGCTCACTACACCACTGGATTCAAGCTAGCCTGGCTGAAGAAGGGTGATGCCCTGAAACCGGTCCTAGGATGCTTGTTTCCGGTCCAGAGAGGACCTGGCTTGGCAGTTCGGGCTGGACTGTTCCCACAAGGAACAGGGTCAAGACTGATTTGCATATGGCTGGGTCCAAACTGGGGTGGTGTGGTGAGCAAAAGAATGATGGATTTAACCCAGATCCTTGTGACTGGGGGTGAATGTTTGCATTGTCCAGCATTCCGTCCATCAATTGTTTCTTTTGCATTTGTCGCCCTAAGTGGGAAGGGTATGCCCAGACGTGGGTCCCGTGCTCACTACACCACTGGATTCAAGCTAGCCTGGCTGAAGAAGGGTGATGCCCTGAAACCGGTCCTAGGATGCTTGTTTCCGGTCCAGGGAGGACCTGGCTTGGCAGTTCGGGCTGGACTGTTCCCACAAGGAACAGGGTCAAGACTGATTTGCATATGGCTGGGTCCAAACTGGGGTGGTGTGGTGAGCAAAAGAATGATGGATTTAACCCAGATCCTTGTGACTGGGGGTGAATGTTTGCATTGTCTAGCATTCCGTCCATCAATTGTTTCTTTGCATTTGTCGCCCTAAGTGGGAAGGGTATGCCCAGACGTGGGTCCCGTGCTCACTACACCACTGGATTCAAGCTAGCCTGGCTGAAGAAGGGTGATGCCCTGAAACCGGTCCTAGGATGCTTGTTTCCGGTCCAGGGAGGACCTGGCTTGGCAGTTCGGGCTGGACTGTTCCCACAAGGAACAGGGTCAAGACTGATTTGCATATGGCTGGGTCCAAACTGGGGTGGTGTGGTGAGCAAAAGACTGATGGATTTAACCCAGATCCTTGTGACTGGGGGTGAATGTTTGCATTGTCCAGCATTCCGTCCATCAATTGTTTCTTTTGCATTTGTCGCCCTAAGTGGGAAGGGTATGCCCAGACGTGGGTCCCGTGCTCACTACACCACTGGATTCAAGCTAGCCTGGCTGAAGAAGGGTGATGCCCTGAAACCGGTCCTAGGATGCTTGATTCCGGTCCAGGGAGGACCTGGCTTGGCAGTTCGGGCTGGACTGTTCCCACAAGGAACAGGGTCAAGACTGATTTGCATATGGCTGGGTCCAAACTGGGGTGGTGTGGTGAGCAAAAGAATGATGGATTTAACCCAGATCCTTGTGACTGGGGGTGAATGTTTGCATTGTCCAGCATTCCGTCCATCAATTGTTTCTTTTGCATTTGTCGCCCTAAGTGGGAAGGGTATGCCCAGACGTGGGTCCCGTGCTCACTACACCACTGGATTCAAGCTAGCCTGGCTGAAGAAGGGTGATGCCCTGAAACCGGTCCTAGGATGCTTGTTTCCGGTCCAGGGAGGACCTGGCTTGGCAGTTCGGGCTGGACTGTTCCCACAAGGAACAGGGTCAAGACTGATTTGCATATGGCTGGGTCCAAACTGGGGTGGTGTGGTGAGCAAAAGAATGATGGCTTTAACCCAGATCCTTGTGACTGGGGGTGAATGTTTGCATTGTCCAGCATTCCGTCCATCAATTGTTTCTTTTGCATTTGTCGCCCTAAGTGGGAAGGGTATGCCCAGACGTGGGTCTCGTGCTCACTACACCACTGGATTCAAGCTAGCCTGGCTGAAGAAGGGTGATGCCCTGAAACCGGTCCTAGGATGCTTGTTTCCGGTCCAGAGAGGACCTGGCTTGGCAGTTCGGGCTGGACTGTTCCCACAAGGAACAGGGTCAAGACTGATTTGCATATGGCTGGGTCCAAACTGGGGTGGTGTGGTGAGCAAAAGAATGATGGATTTAACCCAGATCCTTGTGACTGGGGGTGAATGTTTGCATTGTCCAGCATTCCGTCCATCAATTGTTTCTTTTGCATTTGTCGCCCTAAGTGGGAAGGGTATGCCAAGACGTGGGTCCCGTGCTCACTACACCACTGGATTCAAGCTAGCCTGGCTGAAGAAGGGTGATGCCCTGAAACCGGTCCTAGGATGCTTGTTTCCGGTCCAGAGAGGACCTGGCTTGGCAGTTCGGACTGGACTGTTCCCACAAGGAACAGGGTGAAGACTGATTTGCATATGGCTGGGTCCAAACTGGGGTGGTGTGGTGAGCAAAAGAATGATGGATTTAACCCAGATCCTTGTGACTGGGGGTGAATGTTTGCAATGTCTAGCATTCCGTCCATCAATTGTTTCTTTTGCATTTGTCGCCCTAAGTGGGAAGGGTATGCCCTGATGTGGGTCCCGTGCTCACTACACCACTGGATTCAAGCTAGCCTGGCTGAAGAAGGGTGATGCCCTGAAACCGGTCCTAGGATGCTTGTTTCCGGTCCAGGGAGGACCTGGCTTGGCAGTTCGGGCTGGACTGTTCCCACAAGGAACAGGGTCAAGACTGATTTGCATATGGCTGGGTCCAAACTGGGGTGGTGTGGTGAGCAAAAGAATGATGGATTTAACCCAGATCCTTGTGACTGGGGGTGAATGTTTGCATTGTCCAGCATTCCGTCCATCAATTGTTTCTTTTGCATTTGTCGCCCTATGTGGGAAGGGTATGCCCAGACGTGGGTCCCGTGCTCACTACACCACTGGATTCAAGCTAGCCTGGCTGAAGAAGGGTGATGACCTGAAACCGGTCCTAGGATGCTTGTTTCCGGTCCAGGGAGGACCTGGCTTGGCAGTTCGGGCTGGACTGTTCCCACAAGGAACAGGGTCAAGACTGATTTGCATATGGCTGGGTCCAAACTAGGGTGGTGTGGTGAGCAAAAGAATGATGGATTTAACCCAGATCCTTGTGACTGGGGGTGAATGTTTGCATTGTCCAGCATTCCGTCCATCAATTGTTTCTTTTGCATTTGTCGCCCTAAGTGGGAAGGGTATGCCCAGACGTGGGTCCCGTGCTCACTACACCACTGGATTCAAGCTAGCCTGGCTGAAGAAGGGTGATGCCCTGAAACCGGTCCTAGGATGCTTGTTTCCGGTCCAGGGAGGACCTGGCTTGGCAGTTCGGGCTGGACTGTTCCCACAAGGAACAGGGTCAAGACTGATTTGCATATGGCTGGGTCCAAACTGGGGTGGTGTGGTGAGCAAAAGAATGATGGATTTAACCCAGATCCTTGTGACTGGGGGTGAATGTTTGCATTGTCCAGCATTCCGTCCATCAATTGTTTCTTTTGCATAAATTCAATTACAGCCCCTCTTACCCATCCGAGGGACAGTTGCTCAGTGCACAGTGGCAACATTTATTTGCACCTCTTGGAAAGGTACCATTTATAGTCCAACCTTCTCCTGCTGGATTGGCACTCATTTCCCCACTGTACCTATGATACCAATTCCACTCTGATCAGTGCAACAACGTTCTTACCATTCTACCCATGGACAATCAGAGTACCAGGGCTGCCGCCATCCTTCTTGTTGGCACTGATCATTGCATGGAGCGTGAGTCCCAAATTGGCAGCGTCTTTGTGGGACATACTGAATGTGACATTAGCCTCCCTGTTGTGCCCACCTGGCATCCCAGATACCAAAAGGAGCCCTGTACTCACGCAGTCGACCCAACGAATAGAATGAACTTACTTTGCACACATACACCCAGTGCACAGCTGCCTAGAGACTGGTCAGGCACCTGTTATCCCGCATATGTTATACCTGCACCTGCTTGTGTTATGCCCGCAATGGTATCACGCTCCTGACAAATTTCCTCACCATAAAGACTACCCTGAACTGCCCGTTTCTTTGCCATCCTGTTGCCCATCTACGATTTTATACAGACCTTCCCTGAAGATCAATACATTGCTAAAGTTCCAGAGGGGGTTGCAAATGCCACCTCCCTCACATTAGGACTTATTGCAGATCCGTCAGAGGTTCAGAGAACTGTCACATTGATCCTGGCTTTGTCCTTGCTGCCAAGTTGGCATTTGTGCCATAATTGGTGCCCAATGTTGTACTTCATTCCCCTTCCACGAGCAAATATCACATTAGATTGAATAAAAGAGAGCTGCATAAAGCAAAGAAGGATTTTGAGTCACATGGAGATAGTATCTGGTCGTGGTTGCAAGGCATTTTTTAAGGTTGGGGTAAGAAGGTTCTCAAAAGTGTGCTAGTTCGGTTAATTCTCATACGTATTTGCATATCAGCCATTCTTCGCTTCACCTTTAAAAGGGCTATGTCTCTTCCTTTCCATTAACCATCCATGACGATGATGGCTCTGACAGTAATTGTGTTTTTATCATTGAGAAATGCCATAACGACTACTTAAATGAAGAAGTCAATACATTGATGTCTATAGATCTGCTTTAGATATTGAACAAATCGGTGCAAAAGGCAGGAATTCTGGAACTGCATCTCATTTACTTTGAAATCACCCTAGTAGACAACAGCAAGTTGATTATTTTGCTGCCATTCTGCTTTCACATTTGGTGCCCAGGTTCTACACAGCCTGTATTGTTCTTCCACTTCTGACATATTCAGCCTCACTCCCATGTTTGCCAACACTAAGTGAGGATTCACAAAAGACTAACTCAGCGTCTGGAAGTTTACATTTCTTGTATCTTTCTCAAGGCCTTTTTGCATTTTAATTTGTGTTTCGGTTTCTGTCATGTGTGATCTTGTTTGAAGCAATGTATGCAGAACCCTATAAAAAGTAATGCAAATCGGGGAGGGGTCAGAAATAGATGCTTACTGCTATAGAGGGGACATGGTGTCGCTTTGCATAGCAATACTGCACTTTGCTTGTTTAGAAGAATAAACCTGCACATATTTTGGTCGGCTTGAGAGTGTTTCGTCTGATCTCTGACAACAGTAAAATACAAATACTCAGTTGACACATGTTTCATGGATTACCACTTTTTCAAGGCTCTGGTGACACCAGTTTCTTGTGTTCCACTGCTGTCTATTGAACTATATAGTGTTCCCCCGCATTTGCGCTCCACTAGAGCAATATATTAAAGTGCTCAATGCAGCTGATCAGATTGACACTATCTTTTTCTCTGTGTAATGCTTAAATCCTAAGGTTTTTTTTTTACATCAAGGACTATTTTAGCTGTACCGGGATGCATTTTGTTGGAGCTGAGGGCATAAGTGAAGTTCATCGTTTGTGCCAGGAATGCAACTATCATAGTCCCAGGTGTTCTTGCGCACCACTTGCACTAACTGAGGGCCCATTTTAACAGTAATGGATTCCCGCGGGGCGGGTCCGGGCAAAGCCCAGGTGGGCTTATCAGAAGCCAGCCAGTAGCAGTGAAGGACCACCCCCTTTGCTCTTTTATCTTAGTACACTATAGTTGTTACATGAACAGGCAGTATTGATCATGAGAAAGCAGAAAGCTCCACCCTCTCCCCGCCCCCTCCCCCCCGGGTAAATAGCAGCAAAAGGCAAGAAGTAACAGCATCTTGGCGGCTTGCATCAATGAGGAGAGGGGGGGGCTGGCGAGAGCGCAAATAAAATAAAATAAATACATTAAATTAAACTCTTACAGAGTCCTCCGCACTGGATCTCTTCTTTCATCAACTGCAGTCTGGCCACCAGGAAACTCCCTTGACCAATCCTGTCATTGCTGCTGTCATGCTGTTAACCAGCATGAGAGCAACTCCCTTATTGGAGGGAATGACCTTACTCGGTGCTCCACAGTGCTCTGGAGGCCTGCACATGCTGTAACCCAGCTGCTCTAACCCACTTGGTTAGAGATGTTTTAAGTGTGCATGTGTGACTGGTCATCGCAAGACGGCCGGTGAAAAAGACATTAAACAGTGCATGTACAGCCCATCCTCCTCCCTGCTGCTGTCACTCAGCAGGCCCCAATCCATCCCTATGCTCTGTTAGGGACGGGGATGAAAAATGAAATGGTAATTAATTACCATTTTATTTTTCATCTCTTGGGCTTAGGGGGTAATTTAAGTGGGGCGATGCTCCTCCGCTCCAATGGAGGAGCAGCTCCTGACAGCCATCGCATTCTCTGGACAAATTCCCATGAAAACCATGGGGGAGATTTTCAAACCTTCTGCGCTGTTTTAGCATCACAAAAGTGACGCTAACCAGCGCAAACTGTTTTTTTTGCTATTTTCTTTCAACTCTCTAAGTAGCGCAAAGCACCGCTTTGCGTTACTTTGTGCCAAGGGGGCGTTACATGGGAGGTACATGGACGTTCCCATGCAAACACCCATGCATTTTGATGCAAAACCATATTTACAAAGATTTGTAAACAGGAGAAATGCTTTCATTTCTTCGTGCCTTTCCGACTTTACATGCGTGCTGCACTGTGCAGCACGTAATCATAGTGGGAAAAGCTTTGCATCGTGCCTAGCATAGTATTTTGTACAGGAAGGGAACCCTTCCTGTACAAAACCTATGCTACACTCATGCACACACCCTAGCGCTGTGGCGCTAAGGTGTGTGCGTGGCGCACGGCAGCTGAAATCAGCGCCGGCGCAAGGGAAAGTGGAGGAGAGAGCCATATCTCTGAAGATATGGTGCTCTCCTGCTCCCTCCCTGTCGTGCAACGCAGCGCAAGCGCTGCGTTGCATGACTTTTTTGAAAATCTCCCCCATTGTGAGTTAAATGTTGAGAACTGACTATTAATGCCACTCTTAATGCCTAAAAGGACTTGCCTTCTGGAGGAGCCGCTAAATACTTATCTGTGGTAGTGCAAGTTATATCCAGAGAGCAAGTATAGAGTCAGCCCAGGGCACATCGTGGTTAGCTAGAAAATATATTCCAGTCCTTTTTTATGCAGACAATAACTTTCTCCGGCCGAGAATGACAAAAGGTTTACAAGAATTATTTTCGAATTATGTGAAATATATCAATTGAGCTAAATCTGGTAACTAACCTAATTAACAGCCTGGTTTAAGGTATGGTGGGATGTCAGTATGGTGGAGGTCAATACCTCCATCCACCACATCCAAAGCCCTGGAGTGATCCCTCTGCCTTCACACGAGCCGCTGCCGCGACAACTTGTGCGAAGGCACAAAAAGTTCAGTGCACATCCTCCATGTTTCTGCGCACCAAACATTTTGTTTTGCAGAAACAATCTTCCAAAGTGGGAGTCTGTTTCTAAAAAACAAGCAACTAATGGCCACTTTGAGGGTTTTCTTTCAAGGTATGAGGGGGGGCTCATAATTGTTTTCGGTTTTTGACCGCCAGGTTTTACCTAGTGATGATGGACAGAAATAAAGGACATTATGTCATCCAGTCTAAATAAAGTGGGCAGTCTGATGCCCTTACTCTAATGGTCCCTACTCCATCAGAGTATGTTTTCCGCTGGTGGAATCAGCGGGGGCACCGAGGGTTTGGCAGAAAGGGTACTTACTGTGTTACATTCTAAATCGGGCCCTAAATCTCATGTTAAGACCTTGGGAAGAATAAAGTTAAAACAGAGGAATATGGTTATAGGCAACACGAGCAGAAAAAAATCAAGGTTTTCCAGTCCTTGCAATTATGAGCTATGGGGCAGGTTATAATTTAAATGCTATATTATGTTAAAAAGATTTCGAAAGCACGTGGCTGCCCCCAGAAAAGGGGCTTCCTGGCGCTGATCACAAGTCAGACAAAGCAGTAGAGGGGAGGAGAGCAAATGTAACCTAGGTGTTCAACTGTTTCGAGAAGCTTAGATGATTTTGGATCTTTCTTAGCTTAGGCGGCATAGGGTTCCACAAGGTCAGAACTCGAAAAGAACGGCCTCCCATCCTGGCTCTTATCGGGCGAGGTATTAAGGCCAGGTTTACATCTGCAGAGCGTAAAGCTTTAGTAAGCACATATAATTGCATCAAGGCAGCAAGACTGGGTGCTCCTTGCTTGTTGAGATTTTTATGAGAGCTGCATAGTGCTTTGAACTTCGTACGCTTCTCAACTGGCAACCAATGAAGCTTACCTAAAATGTTAAGAAGCCAAGCAGAATTTAGGGAGAGAGAAAAGACGTCTATCAGCAGCATTTTGGACAATCTGCAGTCGGTTCAAAACAGATCTTTTAGCGCCCAGATAAAGAATCTTGCAGTAGTCCAGGTGTGAAATAACAAAGGATTGTACAGTCAGTTGAGGAACTTGTCGAGTGAAAAATCCTATTATGGATTTGAGACTTCTGTGGATGCCAAAACAGTGTCCAGCTTGAGTCCTAACTTGGCTTTCAATGGATAAAGAGTCATTCACACTACCAGTGTCGGATTCATCCTTCTGTATGCAAAAGTACAATGTCTATTTAGCACATTGGCAATTCGACAGATTCAGAGATTCAAAAGGGAAACCAATCAAAAATAAACAGCTCTGGGGAGAGGGGGCTGTCTTAAATAAATAAGCTTCCTTTGGCCGATGTTCAAAATACCATGGCCCATAAAGTGAGGGAATCCATGCTAAAGGGAACTGTACTGCCAACTTAGCCACAGAGGCAGCAGTTCATACTTTTAAAGTATTAGTGTTCCTGGGGTGTTTGGAGATATAGGAAGTGTTGGCGCCTGGCAAATTTGCATCAATAAGCTGATTTAATAATATGTGCGGTGCATTAGGTAGGGGAAAACACCCTGTAACCCCCAAGTTATGAAGGATCAAAGAACCTCCAAGTAAAAGTCAACAGATTATCCCATGCACACGCTGTTGGTGTTCAGAATGAAAGTTCATCATCAGGTAGGCGCACAAAGGTCAGTGAAAAGTCATGTGGTCCTTTCTTTGTCTTTATTCAAACAAAGGGAAAAGCGTCCAGCCAACACGTGTTTCATCGTATGGGGATTACCCCTCGACTTCTTCAGGGCTGTTCTGTTCTTCGTATCTAACGTCCAGAATCACTCCGCTGGTTGTAATTCCGACCCGGCTGGTCAATAAATCAATACATCAATCTTGATAAGTCCAATAAAGGATCCCAAGGTTGTATAATAAAACACCTTAGTGTTCATTCCAAAAGTCATTACCGGGCCGATATATCATAAATATAGTCGTATTCAGTATGCCAAACAAAGTGTACGACCAGTAGCGAGTACGCTATGACCCAAGATCGGCGCCGGGTGTGCGTTCCGCATCTGTTTCATCCATCCCAGCTCAACGGACACTCCTGAATAACAGTTCTTACTTAATAATCACAAATGTCGCGGACTTGTGTCCAACTGTATTTGTTAACTATATAAGAAATCATAAAAACCTGTGAGGTAAACTTGTATCCTCCTTCAAAAAGATGGATAGAAAATTGTTTAAAAATGTTCCTTTGCCTAGAATAGATATGAATATATGTGGCTTGATAGATGTTATGTCGATTTGTAAGGCCCGGCTTTTCACCCGTGAGGGTATCCAGGTGCTGGATTCGACCGACTGTAAAATCTGATTGAGTCGGGGTTTATAGTGTTCGGGTTGTCGGCAGATAGCAAGGAAGTGAGCAGCAGCTGTGATTCTCTGGGGGAAAACGGAAAGCCGAGAAGCAGTTAGCGGGAAGCCGGCGCAACCGTGCGATAAGGTACCGGCCGTTCAGCCACTAACCCCGCTAAATCCCCACACGCAGCCGAAACAAAACGCTGTCAAAACGCCGCTGCCGCCAGAACTGCCGTGTGTGGGTGCGGGCCAAGTGCTAAGTTCGGGTCCTGAGCGGCGAAGCAGTGTTGGGCGGAGTAGCGGTAATGAGATTGCGGTGCGAGGTGTGAGGAGCCGTCGCGCACCGCTCAAAACGGTTGGGCCAGGCAAGTGAGGTTGCTGGCGCTTGCTCGGATTTACCTCCCTCCTCCCTTCTGCCCCATCTGGATTTCGCTAGCCCAGCCCAGAACCCTAGGGAAGCAGCAGCTTAAACCTGTAGTACTTGATTTTGGAAGTGCGGCAGCGGCGGCCGCAGAGAGCGGCACCAGGTGGACCACGGAGGCGGCCTGGAACTAGTCCAGGTGCAGCCTGCGGCACGCTTGGAGGCCCCACTCACCATCGCTTCCATCTAGCCCGGCTGCTAGTCACGTCTGGACTTAAAAGGCCCAACAACAGAGCGGCACAGCAGGTCCTAAATGTCTCTGCTCACAAGCCAGGGCTCCCCAAGCCGGGACTGCCGGGATTTCAGCAGGCGCTGAGGGCTGGAGCCCGTGGTATAAACCTGCAGGATCTCCAGCAATCCATCCAGCAAACCGTACTATGCGTTCTGGGAAACAGAGGGGCCCGGCAGCCCCACCCAAGAAAAAGAAGCAGAGGGCTGACCGCGTGAAACTCACAGCAGTACCTGACCAGATACTTGATCTCACATCGAACTCACCATCAAGCAACACAGCAACTACCCCCAAACCATGTACCTTGGAAGTCAGACCCGCGGGTCCTAAGCCTATCCATCTGCAACCAAAAATCACATCTAAATTTGCCTTCTTGAAAAACGCGGGCTCTGCCATCTTCTCCAGCAACATGAGCATTAAGGGCCTACCTATCCCCCTGAGCCCAACAGTGATCGTCAGTAAGTAGAGCACCAATGCCAAACCTTCACTCCACATTCGAGCAAACCACACAGGCACAAGCGACCTTTCAGAGCCTGCCATGCAACACAGGGGCCTGCCCTACACTTCGCTGGGCAGTTTAGAGGCCCCACCTTTGGACGTGTATCCCAAAACCTGGAACATAGTAGGACAATCACAAGAATCGAACACACTCTTAAACATCCCTTGTGCCAGTCCAGACAGCAAGACTACTCCCACCAACTCGCCAACTGGGAACTATACACAGCCCTTACTCAATTCAACGCAGGACGGAGGTGATACCCGCCTCTTCTCCTCTAGTTTGGACAAAGAGGCAGCTTTGGTGGCTGAGGCAAAGAAGTGGTCTCCCCACTGCGATAAGGAAAGCTTTGAAACATCAATTAAGACATCAAAGGATCTAACAGTGCATCCACCACAACCCAGGGATGGTGTGAGCGAGCTTGACCTAAAAACTCCACAGGGGCAGGGGAAGGGGCAGGGACGACTCCTGCTATCTCCCTATGATGAGGACCCCTCCGACCCTGAAAAGTACCTCTCTTATATCCAATCTAAAGAGTGGGAAATCATGCTTTCATCATATGGGAAAGAAGCTCCCCACAACCCTGCTCCTCCACCAGCCTCAAATGAGGGGAATGAGGAATATAAACAAGAGTCGGCCTGGGCCACAGCCTTGGATATCTTACAGAGGTCAGTGGACGCCATGACATTCCAAGCCAACAAAATGGACATACAAATAAGTCTACTAAACACCCTGGCCGTATACGTTGCCAACATAGATGATAAAATCACAAATCTAAATAACCTGATCAAACGGGCCCAGGCGGATGCCGATCACCCGCGCCAAAGCTGCAATTGTTCGCCGATAATAGGCAAACTAAGTGCACTCCCGGAGGTGATGTCGAAGCTTTTGGTGGACCTAAAGGAACTTACCAATGTAAAGTCCACCACACCAAGCAAAAGAGCCTGGGTCTCGGGTGAAAACCAAACAAACAACTTGCAAGAGGAGTTACATCCAGGGGCAACGGGGAGTCAGATCACCGTCACACCGCAGCTTCTGGGCACACTAGACCAGTCGCGGTCCGTGTAGGAGTGCCGGCCGGGCGGTGACGTGGGGCGGGGGAGGGACAGGGTAGGGGGTAGCAAAGTACGGATTATGGACCAATACAGGTAAGTAAACATTTAAATCAATGAAACGAATTTCGTTGCGCGCACTGCATCGCATTTGGCGATGCAGTGCGCGCAACGAAATTCGTTTTATTGATTTAAATGTTTACTTACCTGTATTGGTCCGTAATCCGTACTTTGCTACCCCCACCCTGCCCCTCCCCGCCCCACGTCACCGCCCGGCCGGCACTCCTACACGGACCGCGACTGCACTAGACAGCTGTGGTGGCAGCAACAATCCGCAAGGGCTCCTAGCTGTTGATAACTTAGGGTCTACTTCCACACCCCCACCAGAACAGAAAACGGAGGAGGCCGACTGCAAGGGGAAACGAGCAAAAAAGAGAAAGGGCCATAACAAGACCTGCCCCACAACACACAAATCGGTCCTTTATCCACTCTTTAAAAACCGCATACGAGCAGACTCGACTGGGCACAAGGACTCAAATTGGGCTCACGAGTCAGCAAAGGAAGTGGTTAATCCAACTCCCACACCTAAAGAGGTCAAAAAGCAACAGATTGTAACCCCACCACCTATTGAGGCGAAGGCTACAGTAGTTGGCAAAGACCCTGCCGCCACAGCAAAAAGGATCCCACCTGAGACCCCCGCCAACATCCAATGGCAACCCTTGGACTCCATACCCTTGAGCCAAGTGGAGGGGCCAAACAGCACTTGGACAACAGTCCCACCTGGCAGCCACAACACACCGGTCAGACATGATACAACTCACCTTGATGAACCCGCCCAAGCCAGCGTGTCGCACATTACCCCTGTCACAGCTTTAAGGAGCCCAAAAAAACCTTGCGTCGCATTTCTTCCACCCCCTCCAACAGCAAATTCGGCTCTAGTCTCCAATACGTCTGCGGAAGTCCACTCATGCACCGCAACATCCGGGCGGTGGAAACTTTGGGCCTCCCTGGGGTAGTCTCTGTGCGGGCAGACCCCTCTATGGAGCCCAGCCCAACAAACTACACTTTCAGCGACCCAGGGAACAACCCACTTGCAAATAAACCCGACGGCCACCCTCACATAAGGTCAGTACAAGCATCATCAGCGTACACATTATTCTATCCAGAGTATAAGTCAAAAGGCAGTTTTGACATTCTAAATCGAGGGAACATCCTGAAGTTGATACAAGCAACAGGCCTGATGGAAGAAGTTACATCCCATGAGATACTCTCTATAGAGTTTATCGCACCAGATCTGGGACAGTCAAATGAATCCACTAAAGTCACCTGGAGATCAGCGGAGTCAACAAATAAGATCCTGAGGCATACGGATATCTTTAAGCAGTGGGGCATCTCCCTCATCTCCGGGAAGGAATCAGGCTATCCCCACATCCTTGATCCCAAACCAGATGTGGCGTGTTCAAGAGCATCGCTAAGACTGGTTTACTTGGTCTTGAGGAGCGCTCTAAGCAAAACACCTATCTCTAGCTCAATGAACCAAAGTGGTGGGCGTAACACTCAAATTGTGGGACCGGCGCGAGCTGACACCTGGTCATGGCTGCCTGGGTCATTGAACTCAACTAGACTGCTACGGTGACAAAGAAACGGCAATAATGACCACGCAGGAAGCGCACTAAAGATATGCTCCTGGAATATAAACGGCCTAGCTAATAAATTGGGCGACCAGGGCACGGTATCCTATTTACGTTCCTTTGAAATCATCCTATTACAAGAGACATGGCTCCAGAAGCCGCAGCACCTAGAAGGGTTCAAAATCCATCATACTCCTGCAACCAAACTAAAGTCCTCTGGCCGCAGCAGTGGAGGTCTAGCAATCTACATATCGGCCACCAGTGCAATCTGCTCCTGGGACCACGCGAGCAATACCCAAGGTCTTCAGGTAGTAGGCACCTCTCTTAGAACCCCCAATGGTCAGTCAAGACGCCTAATCTTGATGAATGTCTACATTCGCCCAAATTCGGACTCCAGGTCAGCGCTAACTGATGAGCTGACTTCAACGGTACTAAACGTGAGATCCGGGAATCCTAATGTAGACATTCTAGTCTCAGGTGATTTCAATATGTGGCTGATGTCCGATCTTCATCGTAATGAGATAACGCAGCCGCAGGAGGGCGACTGGGTTATACCACCGCAGGACCGCCCCGGTGGGGCAAAGAGGACCCAAGGGGACGAGCCTCCAGGGCAATTTGGAACATCTCGGTCTAAGAGCCCTCAATGGCCGCTTTCACCCCGACAAGCCACCTGGTCTCTCATTTGTAACTAAAACTGGGGCCTCCCTGATTGACTACTCGTTTGTCAGCCCCCCTTTGTTGAATCAAGTCTCCTCCTTTGGCAATAAAATGGACAGTGATCATCGTCCCCAAGAACTCTCTCTCAACATCAGGCTGAAGCAACATGACACGGCAGTAGACCAAGACCTTGAAATCTTTACCATCAATTTAAAACGCATTAAGTGTTCAGCCAACAATCTCCAGTCTTTGGCGATAGAAGCTAAGCAAATACTTGTGAACACCTTTGGGACAGTGGGAGACCCAATTGTAAATTGGACAATGTTCTCTGAAAGTCTAGCGGCCCGGTTTGCAAAACCTATACAGTGTGCACAAGTGAAAGGGCCTAAACAACTGAATTCCTCTGTTCCCGCAATACGGTCCGCTAAACGTAGTATAAACCGGCTGTGGCGGAAACTGAAAACGACGCCAATGGATTCAACTATCATAACTAAACTAAGAGAGGCAAGTAGACAACTGAATGCGGCCAAACGTGAATATCGAAGAAATACCTGGAACTCATTCTGGGCCAAACTACTATACGACATAAGGTCCAGTAATTCTGCGAGGTTCTGGCGCACCATAAACGGCCTAGGGGGAGGGCCCCCCAAAGTTGCTTCTTCCAATATTCTGGAGGCAGAGTGGTATCTTTTTCTACACGACCACTTCAATGACCTTCCATTGTCAGACCAGAACCATAAGCAGACTTACGACCCCGCGGGCAGCACGGTCCCGGAGGCTCAAATTACCACCCATAACAAGTCACTTAACAGGCTCTCCTTTACAGTGACATCAATCCAAAAGCAGATTGTAAAGGGGCACAAGGACGGGGCCCCCGGCCCAGGTGGAATCCCACCAGCCCTTTACAAGGAGGACTCAGCCTTCTGGGCCACTCAGCTAGCCCCGCTTTACCTATCCATCCTAGAAAAGAGCTCCATCCCGGCCTCATGGCGGGGATCGATCCTTGCTCCAATCTTCAAAGGCGGCGATAAAAAATCTCCGGGGAACTACCGCTTGATCGCCCTAATTGACAATGAAGCGAAGTACTTCGCAGGTATACTGCTGAACTCCCTACGATCATGGGCTGACGCAAACTCAATTATACCACCAAACCAGACTGGATTTACAAACAACACCGGGACAATGGTTAACCTTATTACACTCTCCCTCTTGATCGACCAGGCCGAATCCAACACTAGCCCCGTATACAAGGGGTTTATAGACTACAAATCTGCCTTTGACAGAGTCAACAGAAGGAAGCTGTGGCAGAAACTTTCCTTGCTGAACATTCCTAAGAGCCTACTTAGGGCTTTGCAGCTTTTGCACCATGATACCTGGGTCAGGATTAAGATCTGGGACGGCTCACGACTGTCACGACCCTTAGCAATAACGCAAGGCCTCAAGCAAGGCTGTGTCCTTGCTCCTACGCTCTTCAACCTATTTTTGTCCGACCTCTCTGCAGTCCTCGACTCAGTCAATTCGCATCCACCCAAACTGGGTAGCCTTCGATTATCCAACCTACTTTACGCCGATGATCTGGTTCTTCTTAGCCATACTAAGATTGGCCTACAACGTCTCCTGGATGCGACCGCCATATATTCCAACAGGAATGGGTTAGAGATAAACAAAAAGAAAACCAAAATCCTTGAGGTCCGCACATCTGGGGGACCAAAAATCCGGTATGGTCCCTAGACCAGGAAAGAATAGAAGCACCCAGATGTCACAAGTACCTAGGCGTCCTCTTCAACAACGATAGCAGGTATGTGAATCAGCTGGCAGAACTAAAAAATAAAGGTACCGCGCTGTCTTTCGCACTTAGATCCATCTACAAAAAACTAAACGGTCCAACATTTGCTCCAATCCTTCAGGTGGCCTGGCAAAGATCATCCCAAGCCTAACATATGGGTGTGAGGTCCTAAAAGGGCGGGACAGCGGGCAATTAGACAAAATAGTTGCAAAAATTTACAGAACTATCTTCCAGCTTTCCCCTTACACGTCACCAGCACAAATCAGACTGGAATTCGGTATCTGTAGACAGGCACTGGCCCATATGGCGGCCTTCTTAATAAGCTGCCACAAGCTTAGGGCATCCAAGGAAGGCAGCCTGACCCACTACTTATGGATTCAGCTTAACACAAGTCGATGGTCCGCGGGGCATCACTACCTGTCCCGCGGCCTCAGTTCTCTTGGCTTGAATAACCTTTGGGACTTACAAGTTAGCCAACACGAATTCAAGAGGTTAGCAAAAATCAGTGTGAATCGACTTTCTTCGTTAGAAGACAGGGCCAGCCTCTCCGAACGGAACCACGGTTGGATGACTCTACGCACCTACCTACAGCTGAAACCCCAGAGCTACCTAACAATCACCTTTAACGAACGTACTAAGCTCCAGTTCTTAAGGCTGAGAATGGGGGTGATTCCCCTGACCTGTCACCTCCCAAAATGGAAAAGAGACTGTGCCCAGGAAACGTGTCGGCTCTGTTGCCAACACAGGGAAGACATAATACACGTGATATGCTTGTGCCCTAATCTTTTAGAAGACAGAAGGACCCTATTACGAAGGTTTTGGATTGCGAAGGACATAAGATCTTGCAGAGGAGCGGTGCTGGCTTGCATTGACCCTTTGAACACTAGCCTTAACTATGCCTTGGTCAGATTTATGGATCGCTTCACTAAGAAGCTAAAGGAGGCGAGACGTGCGCACGATGGTCGGGCAGGCAACCTGACCCCTTGCCTCACTGAGATTACCGTCCCCGGTCAATGATTTACAGTCATTAAGGCATGGCATAAGCAGAGGAGTCTACTCGTCCATACTGTTCCCTTATACAATCTCTCCCTCCTTACTAGGAATACGCCAAACCCTCCTCCTTAACTGAACACAATCCGTAGTGTGTCATGGACTGTGCATCAAGCAACAGAGTTTTTTTATGTCACAATGACTCTCTTTTTCTTAACTCTCAACTGTTTAAATTGGACCTCAGTGTCTTTTTAGATTAGGTTTTCACAATGTTTTTAAATTTTATATCAAAGCTAGCACCTAGCAATGAATCTCTGTTATTGTATATTGTTGCAAGAGTTTTTAACAAATCACGCAATAAAGCAATTTTCTAGTGTTTTTTAGGTGACGGTTAGTTAAGTTGAACAAGCTTCTTGCCATATTAATGCCGAAAGAATTCTCCTCATATCCCATAGTTAATGTTGAGCTATAAACTGTGCCAAAGCTGTTAATGCTGTAATATTTTATTCACAGCATTTTACTGAATAAACAAATTTCCACCAGGCCTCGGTGACACATAATCATCCGGTGTCAGAAAACATCACAGCTAGGCAGAATCCCAAGCCAACCTTAGGTGGAATACAGCGCCTTTTGTTTTATGTGAGTGCACACGCAGTGATTGGCCCAGGAGACAGCACTTTGCTAATTTCTGATGTCATCGCTCCTGGCCAGAGAAGGTGGCGTTGCACCACCCTCATAGGTTGCTCTGTGTGATGGTTATGCTGGCAGGAAGCAGGTGCAGCACAGGATGCTTTTGCCACCTTCAGGTGCTGTCACTGGGTCCCCTCTCTCTTGCCGCCCCCTGTAAAGATTTGGTCCAGGTCAGATTAGACGGAGAGACATTGCCAATCCTCGCTGCCCCCGCCTCCCCCCACCTCCCCAGCTATTCTTCCTCATGCTTGTACTCCTCACTCTACCGGTGAGTATGCCTTTGTTTCCTGGTGTCATAATGTGCCCTCTGTAGTCTGTTGCGGCGGAGAGCGTGGCACACATTCTTAGGCGCCTACCAGCCTCACTTCCCACCCTCAACTATCTAGAGATAAAGAGAGCCTGCCATCAACGCAACAGCACCAGAGCAGCTTCCCTCACTGCAGTCAGCAGAAGTGACAGCGATACCATCACCATCAGCACCATCCTCCAAGGCCAGGAGATTTGACTGCCTGCAATGAGCACAATAGTGTGATACCTGCTGCCCTGTGCCCGATTCCCTCCTCCCCGCAGACCCACAGATTCGAATACACAGCAGTGGCCGCTGCTCGCATTGCGAATTGGTGAGGCAGGGGAGGAAGGGAAATACAAAAAAAAGCATGGAAGACATTTACAAAATATAAAATTGTAGTTACCTGCCGCTCTGGCGGCGGCCACCTTGCTCCTCTCTCCCGATCCCCGCCTCCCGGACGTCCACGAACTGCTGCACACTGCACAGGCTCCCAGATGCCAATCCCTATGCTGCTCTCATGCTGGGAATCGTATTCTCAGCATGAGAGAGCGCTGGGGTTGGTCTGAGTGGCCTAGTTTACCGCTCAATCAATGCCTGGGAGTATGTGCTGTTTCTCCAAACCGGCTGTGCAACACAGCTCGGGTTGGAGAAACCGAAGTGCGCATGTCTGTTTGGCCACCCTAATAAAGCCAGCCAAACGGACATGCGCACTTACAAGTGCACCTACCACTCCTCCTTCCAGTCCCTGCCCTGTTAAGGATTGCCTGGCCCCACCCCGCTGTAGACTCGTGTCGGCTGTCAGTCAGAGAAAAATAAAATGATAAAATAGTTTTATTATCATTTTATTTTTTTTCTGCTGGCTTTCAGTGGGGGGGGGAGGTGCGACGCTCCTCCACCATTACGGAGGCGCCCCTGCTGATATGCCTTGCAATCACTTCAGGTCAGTCCAAACTCATAAGCTCTGCATTGGAGGTAGTGTGCCAGAGTGGGTGGGGAGGGGTGATTGACGTGGCTAGAAATGACAAAATATTTTTCTTCTCTCACTATTTTTGTTGTTCTTCATCTTTAGGTTACTCATAATTTAAAACAACGGCACACACTTAAAATTAAAGATACATGCAAGTTAAAGTAACAAGGAGGAAATGCGTCTTTTTTACATTATGAAACGCATGTATGTGTGTTAAATGATTTGTGTACTTTAAAGTGGTATTACCTGGGCACAGTATATGAAATTGACTTTCCATTTTAGGGGCAGTATTAAGCCATTCTTAGACCTTCTTAATGCTTATAAGGAACTAATTTCCAATATTTATCTCTTTACATGACCTTCATTGCTTCGTTTTACTCGTGATAAAACGCCACTCGAAATGTCACACATTTGGCATTATTTGAAACGTCACTCCTACAAACACTGAAACCATGTACATGTCACACATAAGCAATCTGACAACTTGGCAGCTATGTTTTCTCCAAGGATCTGACAAGTATCAGACATGACCAAAACCTTCACTTTGTGACAAAACCGACTGAAAAATCACCTACTCCTGAAGCTGCTCACCTACTTCTGATGGACTCATTGAACACACACTCAGTATGAATGACAGCCATCCGCCATGGATTCACCTGCATGAAAATAGACCCGATTGAGACGGGAGACTCGCGAATTTTTGAAGCTGAAAATTGCTATATTTTGGCTGTCTCCTGCCTGGTATTGCCTCTGCTTGAATAGAAGTCAATGGGAAAATACATTCCCCGGATTTTCTTTTCAAAATCCCCCACTTTCCTGTTCTAAAATGTTGGCATGCATGGATTCACTCTCATCCTTGCTTCACTGAAGCCCTACGCTGGCTACGCAGTCCACTGCAATACAAATAAGTCTTAGGAATTATCTTGTTGCCCTCCACTGCAATCCAAGTTTACATTTATTTGTAGATGTTTGCTTTCAAGCACCTACCTTCATTTTCATTTCTGGACCATTGTAAATGTGAAACGTGTTATTGAATCTTATCCATATCTTCTATTTAAAGCGCACTAAAATCCTTGTGGGTCATGTTCGCGCTACAAAAAATAAAAATAAGTAAAAACATAGAATATGATGTTGAAGGATCCTTTAGGGAAAAAAACGTCCAAGTGGCTCATCATTTATTTGCCTTCTTACATGAATAATTCCCTCAATGACGCTGTGAGGAGGAGTTGCAGCCACTAGATGGCAGAGCGCGAATGTGAAAATATTTCGACGACGAAATTGTCCTCAATGAATGTGGGCAGATGTAGAAAGCAGGATATTTTGGATTTTAAACTACTTTAACTACTGATGCTTAGACCTTTCTAAAATTGTCTCATGTTCACGTGAGTAGAAATAACATTGTTTAAAATAATGAATGGTAACCATAAACCCCCTGCCTTTTAGATTTCTGTAAGATGATGATTACGATGTAACTCTCTCTCTATCCCTCCGTGTTTCACTTCCTATCTCACACTCCAGCATTCATTTCTAGGCACCACGTACTCCCCTCTCCCTGTCTCTTCCTGCCTTCCTCACTTTCTGTTCCCATTTCACTCACTCCCTATACCTCTTTCAGTCTCCAGGCCCACTGGACTCCCTTCTGGAAAATCTGGGCCACTAGGGAGAACCCCTGACACAAGGGGTGTGTCTGGGAGAGGGCGTGCTTTTATGGTACAAGCCTGTGAAATTGGCAGTCTGGTGGCTTTTGAGTCCACAGCTCTCGCCAGGCAAAGAAAAATGGGTCCACACTGGCACTGCCACACTGCCAGCCTTGGGTGAAACCTAAAAGATTGGCAACTCAACAGCTCTTTGATATGGAAGATAATTGACACTGGAACAGAGAGAGGTGCAACACGTCATACACGCACAACAACCCTAGACATGGGAGATCCTGGTAAAAGGGTGGGTTACACAGTGGCATCAGGGATTCAAGTACATTGGCACCCATGAGATGGTCAACCGACAAAGAGAACGGCTTAACACTCATCTCTCATCTATGAGCATGCTGCATGATTGGTTCTAAAACCAGTGCCCCCCTGCAAAAGTCTGAGATGGTAACCCACAACTATAAGATATCAGGGGGACAGGAAAGGGGATAGGGAACATGAGAGAACATATATGATAAATTACAAAGCCGCAAGGAATAAGAGCAAGGAATACAGACAAGACTGATAGGAAAGACACTCAAAATCAGACACACATAGGGATTGAAACTGAAGGCTGTGAGGTCGGATCCCCTATAGGCACTCCCTTCATTTTGGGCCAATCCATTTGCACCTTTGCACATTTCCTAGCAATGCAACCTTGCTTTCAAACCTGGCAAGTGTAAGCTGGAATTAGGGAGAATAATGAGCCTATTATTGTATGTATGAATGATATCTTCTCCTCAAAGACATTCAGCACTTCTTCAGGAGAAGATCTTGGCACCTGCACACTAGATACATTTTCCCTGACAGTAGCAATTTTCTGTCATGTGATTGAACTCCATTGACTGGTATTGAGATAAAGCATAAATATACTGGTCTAAATTTCTATGAATGTTATCGGTACACCCCAGCTGATCTTATTCTATCAAGAGCTTGGGTCAGCTGAAATCAACAATTGCCATTGCTCATTTGCTGTGCTGCTTGCTAATTTTGCCCTAAATATTGGTTGGACTTTATGCTTCTTGACATATTGTGTTTTACTTTTAACAGGTGGCGCATGTGTCAAAAGACATCAGAGGTAAAGGAGAAACATGTGTGAAGAACGGGCCAGCACTGGACCTGGCGAATTGGCTAAAAGCATGAGTGCGAATTGAACCACAATTTTAGGTAGAGTCTAACTGTGTTTACCATTTGTCTTTTGCTCACTCGCATATTATCTGTGGCTAATGTATTATAAAAGATACACAATTGTCATCTGGGTAGGAGACTATGGGTTAATAAAGAGAAAAATAGCTGTATAGGTTGAAGTGTGAGGATTCAAGAGAAAAAGGGAGAATGAGTATGAGCGTGGACCCAAGATATAGAGCAGGTGGGTTCTAGAAGTGGTGTAGTAGCAGGGATGATAGGCAGGATTGCCAGGACCCAGAGCACAAGCCCTTCAAGATGCACTTGTAAGAGAAAGAGACCTTCTGATCTAGCCACCCTGACCCCTTCATTAGACACTGTGGGTTTTGACTGAAGGTTTGTCAAACGCAAGTAGGTCTTTGGGTGTGAGCGCACATAACCTTCCCTACCTGTCCCCGCAAGATCAGTTAGATGAAATAACTGAAGGGAACCCTATTCTGCTTTCTGTTTCTTTTCCTGCCTCCCTCCATAAGGTGAGCTGTGGGCATGTGACTTGCAGTCCCTTTCCCCGAGTGTGGGTGGACTATAAAGAATCATGATACAGGATCGGACAATCCACCTACCACCATTCACCGCAGAACTCAAGAACTTCACCTGGGCGTCCCTCAAGGTTCATCCCTCAGCCCAACACTGTTCAATGTCTCCATGACCCCCCTGGCCAACATAGTCAGAACCCAAGGACTGAACTTCATATCCTACGCAGACAACACCAAGCTCATCCTCTCTTTATCTGAAGACCCATACACAATGAGTGCCAACTTCCACCTGTGCATGACTAGCATCGCCGACTGGATGCAAAACATCTGCCTCAAATTCAACACAGACAAAACAGAAGTACTGATATGCTGGAACAACACCTCCCCATGGAACAACTCCTGATGGCCTGCTGAACCCAAGACCTCAACCACTCCTACTCAGCACACACAGAACCTCGCCATCATCCTGGACAGCAAACTCGCCATGAAAAGCCAGATCAACTGTCTCCTCTGTCTGCTTCCTCACTCTGCGTATGCTCTGAAAGATCTTCAAATAGCTCCTAATCAGCACCAGAGGTATCGTCACTCAAGCCCTCATCACTAGCCTCTTGGATTACGCAACACATTCAATGTAGGGACTACCACACACTTCCTGAAGAGACTGCAGACCATACAGCACTCAGCTGCCAGACTCATGCTCGACCTCCCTAAATGGCCCCACATCACCCCCGAGCTCTTCGGAAGATCCTCCCGTTTTTACCTACCCTTGCTAGACCTCAAGTGGTGCGGAGTATAGTTCTAAGCAGATTGGATTATTGTAATGCACTCCTTTTAGGTGCTCCAGCATCCCTGATAATAAAACTGCAAAGAGTTCAGATCATGGCGGCTAAGCTGGCACTAAATCGTCCGCGTAGGGCCTCGGCCTCATTGGCGCTAAAGGACCTACACTGGTTGCCCATTGCGCAAAGAGTCCAATTTAAGGCACTTTGTATTGTATATAGGGCAATACATAAAACTGGACCTAAATTGCTGCAAAGGAAATTTGTATGGTACTCCCCTGCTAGATACTTGCGCTCTTCTTCTGCTAATCTAGTTTGCGTTCCCCATGTTAGTAAGGTGCGAATGGGTGGCAGATCTTTTAGCTTTGCAGCATCTAGACTTTGGAACGCTTTGCCCCCGGAAATAAGACAACTGAACACCTTGTCACGCTTCAGGAAGGAACTGAAAACCAGACTGTTTCCTAGAAACTGATTCCTGCCTATCTTAGCTTAGCTACGCGCAATGGATGAATTGGTAACTTAAGCGCCAGGATACCCTTGGGGTGGCAGCTGCGCTATATAAGTGTACCTTACATTACATTACATTACATTACATCTCAAGAAACTCCACTGACTCCCTGTCCACAAGAGGTGTCAATTCATGATGCTGACACATGCCTACAAAGCCCTGCACACTCAAGGACAAGCACACATCAACCACCGCTTGAGCTTCCACCAACCCTCCAGACACCTGCGCTCCACCTCCCTCTCCCTCGCACATACCCTCCGCATCTGCCGAAGCAACAGTGGAGGGCGCTTCTTCTCCTCCCTTGCTGCCAAGTCCAGGAACAGCCTCCCCCTCCACATCCGGACCTCACCGTCTCATGAGGAATTCAGAAAGGGACAAAAGACCGGCTGTTCCACTGATTCATCACTCTGCAGCAAGACTTTCAGAGCCTGGATACCCTTGCGAGTGACTAGCTATTCTCTATAAATCCTGCTTGATTGATTGACAATCTAAACATAGCGAGCCCCTACTGAATGGGACTCCTATCCATACTATGTACCAGCAATATGGTAAACGCAGGTGCAAATATTTACGAGTGGTTTATATTCATTAATGAGGATGGGACGAAGAGTTTGCAGAGCATGGTACCATCGATATTGAGAGATTAGCTAATTTGTCTAAGAAGCAGGAAGATCTTTTGAATAAAAAAGATGCTGAACAGTGGACATTCTTTGTACAAGGGCACGAGAAGGCACACAAACGAAAACATGAATTTCAAGTATGTAGTATGAAAAATACTAAGGAGAAACTGGAATATCAAGTCGACCACCTTAGGGACAGAGTTAGGACTTGTGCTCCAACTGCTGTACTTCCTCCATATTTATTTTCCCAGACCACTGAAACGCAAGTGAAAGAGAACAGTGAATACGCAAGGGAGAAAGATTTGTTGGACATGTTCCCCGTGCTGGCCGATGGGTGTGGGGGTGCAGCTGATGATGTATGTGCAAGTGAGCGCCACAATGAGAATGGCTACAAAGACACCAAGTTTATAATAATAACAATGGTTCAAGCACAAAATTTCACAAAAACATATATAAATATAAACACAATAATTAATCAAAAAACGTGAAAATGATACACATGAACAAACAAACAATATATATTGCAAAAAAACTTTTTACTAAGACAATAATGCAAACTAACAATAAAACAATAAAACAATAAACTAAGAGGTGCTCATACAGTTACACAACCAACATTACAGAAAGGACAATTAACAGAGTAAGCAATTAAACAATGGCAGAGGCAAATAAATAAACACAAAAAAAACTCACAAAAAACTGAAGTGAAAATCGCAGAAACAGAAATGACAATAGATGCTTCCTCTTCAATGTATGCCAAAGATGAGCGTTGACGGCATTTCAACCAAAGTAATCAATATGGTCATCATCAGGACAGACAAGACAAATATCAGAGCATCCAATAGGTAATTTTCGAAACAGAGAATCAATCAGGATCTTCAACGTAATTAAATGAAGCCCAAGCAAAGACAACACAGCAGGAATTGAAATAAATCCTGGTTCCGGCCATCAGTGTGGTGGGAAAATGTGAACGAATCACATGGGGACCAGTGCGAATTTAAAAACCGGTCCAGAAAGAATGCACAACAATTCTTCTGCAACAATGCCTGACAAGTCTGGCATCCGACCGCTTTGATCACCATACGTGTAATGAGACAGAGTCAGAGGCTGATTCCACTACTGTGGATCAATCTAGAGCATGCATGCGTCCTGCCCTTGGGTGCAGAGACTGATAAAAGCAAAGCACCATAATCATTCTTGAAAGCTTAAGGCAAACTGTAGGACCGCTGTCTAGGCAACCTCCCCATCCAAGTGAAATTGATGATGAGAGTTAACCTTTTCCATCCTTCTCTCTTTAAGGGACTACCCAACAGTCAGAGGTAGAATTGTGGTCAACAATCCGTGCATTCCCTGTGATCTAATGAGCTGAACTACAGAGTGTGTTTGAGTATGTAGATCCACTTGGGCAGATATGAATCAGTTCTTGCGATTGATAATGCCGAGTGAAGTGAGGGAATGACTGGTGGAGAATGCGCCATGCCAGAGGATAGCCCCAGGGAATGATGGGGAGCATACAGTGAAAGATGCGCTGTTGAATGCGATTCCAGAAGTAGATCCAATGAAAACTGATTGGACTAACATTTTGAATTGCAAGCAGAATAAGGGTAAGAAAGCAGCTGATTATGTTAACAGAATTGAGGATGTTTTTGAAAGGTATTCGGGTATAGCCCGAGATAGCTCGGGAAGCTTGTGGTGCTGTTTTTATGAAGTGATTATTATCAAATGTTAAGAGTCAATTAAACACTATATTTATTGGGTGGAGATAGCAAAGTTGATGACAGTTACAATTCACTGTGTTGCTTCACAGGAGAAAATGAAAGAGAATGCTGATATTAATGTCTCTGAAATTGCAAAATATGCAGCCAGTGATTAAAGGAGAGGGATGAGGAACCTAACAAAAGGGAGAGGTTAAAGCAGGACGGGGGCCGGGAGAATTGGAAGGGAAAATGTGAGGGGCCGAGGAGAGGCCCCTGGATTAGGAGGTTCTTGCTTTGCATGTGGTCAGCTACGGCATTGAAAATAAGATTGCCCCAATACTGCCTCCAATGCACCAAGACTGACAGACCAACCTGGGTATCACCAAATTGAACAGAATCCCTACTCCAAATTTTAGGATACCCAAAAGGTTCAGACTGTGTTATGTATACCCTGATACCAGTAGATCAAAAGGGCCCTTATGTGATTTGTGTCATTTATGGAAAACACATCACTCACCTTATTGACACAGTTGCAAACTGCTCTGCTTTCAAAACTATAAATTTCCTGGTTTACTTCTCTCGGGCATGTTGATAGATGCAGTCAGTATTTCCATTCAGAGAGTTTCCCACCACATTACTGTCCATTTCTGTAAGACCTTTTAGTGATAAGCATTCCTTTCTGCTTAATCCAACTTCTCCAATTAACTTGGTAGGAATGAACATGTTGTGCAGATTGAACTGCATTGTGTTTTGTTCCCCAGAAAAAGTGTTTTAATACACCTCAACAACAGGAGAGTACCACTATATAAAAGCTCGAGTTACTCAGAAAAAGCAGACCTGGTTGTCATGTCCCCTGGTTTAATAGAATTCATTTTACATATACCGTCCACATTGTGAATCACAAGGGCAATCAATGGTGGATTCATCTTTGTGATGAAACCTGTAAAGGTAAAAGTTGATCCTCAGAAGAAGCTACCAAAAATACCTTGGTACCTGTTAAAACCAGAGGCAGAGAAAGGCATCTATCCTATAATAGCAGATTTAAATAAGCAAGAGGTTCTAGTACCTCCTGATATGCAAGGTGGAGAAAGCCAACATGTACAGGTATGTCCAAGACCTAAGGGCTATTAATAATATGTTGATCTTATGCCTCTCTGTGGTCCCCAACCCTGCTACCATTCTCTCCCCCATCTCTGCCAATGCCCACTGGTTCGCTGTGGTTGACCTTAGTTCTGCTTTCTTTTCCATCCCCATGCATGAGGACACTTAGCATCTCTTCTTGTTCACATTCCGAAGGTCCCAGCTTTCATGGACCCACTTCTCTCAAGGATTTACAGAGCTTCCCTCAAGCTTTTTGCAAGCCCTCAAGAAGGGTTTGGGTATGTTGGTTTTCCACAGGAGTCTACCCTAATTGAATATGTATGTGATCTATTGTTACCATCTGTTACTCTAAATCACTGGTATGAGGATGTAGCCTATCTTCATCACAGAATTGGCTAAGAAGGGGCACAAGGCTTTAAAAAGAACTTGCAGTTTTGCCTTCCCCAAGTGCGATATCTTGGCCATTAAATTTCTGCTGGCAAGCACCACCTGTCTTCTGAATGAGTCGAAGCCATCGTGCATTGTATACCAAATCATGAAAAGCTGCAATTTACCACTGTGAAATCAGCTAAAGTTGCACAGCTCATAGCTTTCACTCAAGCTTATATCCTAACCAAGGAAAACACTGTTACTTTATACACCAATTCTGGAGTGACACATGACTTTGGGCTCCTTCGGATGCAAAGAGGTTTCTTGACCTCATCAGGTACCCCTATTAAGAATGGGCAATATGTAACGCTCCTTTAACATGCCTTGCAGTTGCCAGAAAAGGTGGCAGTGGTGAATTGTGCTGGTCACCAACACCCTCATTTTTTTCCTTTTCAAGTGGATCTTTATTGATTTGATACTGTTATCAGCAGAAGGGAAAACAAGCACTTTTCCTACAGTTTATATGCCTGACACAACCCCAGCTGGTAGTATCATGCATGTAGAGACACGTCTATCTTCTCCCCTCATCATGAGTGGTGCTTGACAGCCCTCACCAGCACCTTCATGACAATGTTTCAAGAGGTAATGCCTTGCCGATTCAGCTCCTAAGAATGCTGCACTGTCAAAAGCTGCTGATGTCGCTTTGAATATTGTAAGAACGAATTTATTTTGTGTGTCCACCTTAATGGAGTTGTTTCGACTGTAGGAGTTAGTCTCCGAAAACTGAAAAATAGTTCTGGATAAAGCAGCAATGTAAAAAAGACTCTGAGCGGTTCTGGAGAGACAGCACTGGATGTTTAGTCACATCAGAATTTCTATTCCTCTGTCTTGCCAGGTTGTATAATGGAGCCATCCATGTTGGTAGTGATGGCATGTGCAGCTGCAACCCTTTGGAATGTGTGTTTCATTTCCCATATAGTTCAAAGCTATTGTCAATCCTGTGCCATATGCGTGTCAGACAGTGCTGGAAAAGGGGTTAAGGCCACCCCTGCTGCTCACCCTCCCACGAGGCTACTGCATGCACACCCTAATGAACTATATTCAGATCCCCAAATGTACAAATTATTCCTATGCTCCTTTTGTAGTGTGCATGTTTTTAAGATGAGTGGAAGCATATCCATGAGTCCGTGCAAATCCCATTACAGTAGCTACCCGGTTACTCTGATTTTAACCCCCCCATGGTTTGGGATGCCAAGCCAAATCAGTAGTGATCGAGGGACACACTTTGTGTCAGCAGTTGTGGAGGCAGTCTGTAAGGCCCTAGGAATAGACCAGCATTTTCATTGTGCCTATCACTCCCAGTCCGCTGGCAAGGTAGCAAGGAATTATGGCATGGCACCCTGAAGAACCCTGTCGTAGAAGATAGCTAAGATATGCTCAGAGACACCGTTAAAATAGCCCAGTCCTTTGCCATTATCTCAATGGCCTCTGAGAGCGATCCCTTCCCAGAAGACAAAATTAAGCCCATATGAAATATTCATGTGTCAACCCATGATGCTCCCATTCCTGTCTCTTCTGCCAGGCCAAAGGTACAGTTAAATGATGATGCTGCCTTACTATACTGAAGAAATCTTATATAATGTCTCTACAGTTTCCATTCTCAGGTGTGAGCTACCTTACCTGAGTGTCCAACTGAGACCTGCCATTAACTCAAGCCTGGTGAGTGGATATACGTTTGGATGTTCCAGAGGAGGACTGCACTACAGCCCCGCTTGCACTGACCACACAATAATATTCTAATCGCAAACACACCTGTGAAATGCCGCCGTTAGGCGACTTGGAGCCACTCATCTCATGGCAAATGAAGTCACTTCTCTTAGAGATAATGGAGCTCCTGCCATTGCCTTAGGGCTCATGCCCTAAAGCAGCAGAAGTTGTTTCTATTGCAGCCTCATCGTCTATTGGTGGATCAAGTCTCCGTGCCCACCTTCTTTGCCTGCTCCACCACTGCCTGGTGATGCTGCCCCAACAGCTACTTATTACTACTGCCTCCATGCGAGGTAAGCATCCTCCTCCTTCTGGATACCCGAGCCCCTGATGAGTCTGGCCTGCTATCTGCCTTGCTGCCTTGAGCACCTGGCTAATGGTGGTGGAGTTCATCCTTGCCACAGAATGGGGAATTATTCAAAGACTGAACTGTTCTGAACCTTCCCTTGCACGGAGCAGCAGCACTGCTTTCAAGGATACCTCCTACGTGTTACTGCTTTAAGAGTATGTCTTCTTCACGTTCTGCATAGACTGCCAGGGTGTGCTGGCATCTCCCCCTCTTCTTTCCAAGGCCTTGAAAAGATTAACAATCCTTTCATCCGCAATATGCCAGAAAAGACTGATCTTGCAATGACTGTGTAATGATTTATTTGTGAGCGCCAAGAAACAAATGTCATAGTATTTTTGTTGGACATATGGCATGTGATTTTACGGTGGAGAACATTGCTTTGAAGTAACCTCCTTTTGAGTATTGCAGTCCCCCATGGCATGTTGTTTGTCAAACGCCTCCCATACGGAAGTTATACATGTTTCATTTGTGGTTTGCAAGCCTAATGTTAGCTGACCTTAGACTAGACTGAGACTTGTTTTCCAGGGCACATCAATCCAGCCATAAGACACTTTGTTGATCAAAGAGGGTTAGTGGACTGTTTCAACTACCCCTAGCATCCTCTGCTCTTTAATCCCCATGTACAGAATGACTGTTGCGTCAGATAAGATAAGGAGAAATGCAGAAATTTTAGAAGAAATAAAAACATTCAAGTGGAATAGCTTTAGGATTAATGACATAGCCCCACACCAAAATGCAGATCGAAAACAGAATGGCTTTAGATTATCTCTTATTGGTCAAAGAGGGGGAGGGACTTAATGTTGCACTCAGGTTCTCAACACTTTTCTTAGCATATAAGAGCAGATAGATAACATTGAAAATGCAAAGAAATTACATGAGATACAAAGTCGCCCTGACCCAAGTCCCAACGGCACATGGACGTGGTTCAGGGAAGGTTTTCAGCTTTTGGGGTATGAAAATATTTGAATCCATTGTTGGTATTGTTCTAATTGTGGTTGTCATATACATTGCTAATAGACTAATATTGTGCATCATCGAATGCTCTTGCAAAAATATAGGTACAGGCAATAGTTTTATGCTTGTTACTTTTCAGGACAGGGAGGACAAGATTCATAAAGAAATGGTGAGGCTGTATTCTATCACACTGTAGTAAACTGAAGTATTCCTCTCGGTAAAAAGGCCAGGGCTCTGAAAACCTATATCTTGTCTTTATCATGTTTATTTACCCTTATGTAATACAGTGTTAATAATTGCGGTGTAGAGACTATGGGGCCGATTCCGATCTCGGCCGGTAGGGCTCCGAATCGGATTCGGCTTAACCGGATCCGATTCGGAGCCCTATTTCCCGACCGATTCGTACGCGCGTCCGGGCGAGCGAGTACGATGCGAAATCGCTGACCGACTCGTCCGGGCGTCCCGACCGCTCCGACCGACTCGTTCCCGGGTCGAACCGCACCGACCGACTCGTTCGGACTCGACTCGCACCGCGTAATGGAGACGTTCCCCGGCCGGGTAAGTACGATGCGTGCCGCGAGCAGTCCGACCGAGCCGCACACTCTGGCTCAAAAGAGCAGTCGGAGCCGTACTTTGGGGGTCCGTGTCGGACCCCCTGTACGCGTAGCCGCGCGAGTCGCACACAGGGGGGACACATGGGTCCCCCCTACACGTGCATGTACGGCACAACCCGCATCGACGCGCACACGCTGTAGGGGGCGCCCTTGTTCGCGTCATGCCCATTGAGTCAATGGGAGCCCGTGTACGCGTCGTACGACTGGCTCCCATTGACTTCAATGGGAGTCCGACCGAATCGAGTCCGATAGCATACGTGCGCATCGTACTCGTTCGGTCGGACTGCTAGAGTCCGAATCAGTCGGAAATCTCTCCGGGTCCGGCTCGGTCGGAGAGATTTCCGGCCCGAATCGGAATCGGCCCCTAAATATCGAAGTTTTAATATCAAAAGGACAAAATATCGAGTACAAAATATCGAGAGGACAGAATATAGAAAAGACATTAAGGGGCCGATTCCGATCTCGGCCGGTAGGGCTCCGAATCGGATTCGGCTTAACCGGATCCGATTCGGAGCCCTATTTCCCGACCGATTCGTAAGATCGTCTGGGCGAGCGAGTACGATGCGAATTCGCCGACCGACTCGTCCGGGCGTCCCGACCGCTCCGACCGACTCGATCCCGGGTCTAACCGCACCGACCGACTCGCACGGACACGACTCGCACCGCGCAATGGAGACGTTCCCCGGCCGGGTAAGTACGATGCGCGCCGCGAGCAGTCCGACCGAGCCACGCACTCCGGCTCGAAAGAGCTGTCGGAGCCGTACTTTGGGGGTCCGTGTCGGACCCCCCTGTACGCGTAGCCACGCGAGTCGCACACAGGGGGACCCATGGGTCCCCTCTACCTGTGCGTGTACGGCGCGAATCGCTTCGCCGCATACACGCTGTAGGGGGCGCCCTTGTCCGCATCGCACCCATTGAGTCAATGGGAGCCCGCGTACGCGTTGTACGACAGGCTCCCATTGACTTCAATGGGAGTCCGACCGACTCGAGTCCGATGGCATACGTGCGCATCGTACTCGTTCGGTCGGGCTGCACGGGTCCGATTCGGTCGGATATCTCTCCGGGTCCGGCTCGGTCGGAGAGATTTCCGGCCCGAATCGGAATTGGCCCCAATATAGTTGGAAAAAATATCGACATATAGGTAAGTAATATCGAATGTCATTATATCGAATTTTATTATATCGAAATTTTTTTAAATTGTTTTATATGTTAGTATATGTGTTAAAAATATCTTTTTTTTTAAATGTATGTTACAATTTTTTTAAGGTAATGGAATTTATGTGAATTAATTTTTGCGTACATTAGTTCTGTAGCGGGTTGTGGGTTTACAGGGGAATAGGGTGGGAAGTAATTTAATTTACATTATAAAAATTAATAAGTTATTAATTAATAATTTAGTGTTTAATAATTACTATTGTTTAATAATTTTTGCGTAGCGGGTTGTGGGTTTATAGGGGAATAGGGTCGGCAGTAATTTAATTTAAATTATAAAAATTAATAATTAATTAATTAATAATTTATTGTTTAATAATTACTATTGTTAATTAAGTTAATTAATTTATTATTAAATATATAAAAAGTTAATAATCTTTTTTAATTAATTGATAATTATGTAAATTGTTTAATTGTTTTATTAATTAGTAATTAATTACATATTAATTATTAAAAAGTAATTTATTAATATGTTAATTATGTACTTTTTTAGTAGTGTGTTGAGTGTTGATAGGGGAGTAGGGTGGGAATTGAGTTAAATTTAATTACAATTTTAATAATTTTTAAATATTTATTTCAAAGTTATTTTATAGTGTTAATTGTGTTAATTAATTTAGATATGATGGTTATTAATTTGATTGTTAATTGTAATTAGCTAATTAATTAAATGTTAATTAATTATGTTCATTCATTAATATTTTACACTATTGGAGGTGACGTTTATAGGGGAAAATGTTGGAAGGTAAATATATTTTTATTAATTAATTATTTGTTAATTAATTTCAATTATATTGTAGGAGTGGGTCTACTCAATTATTCCCCTATGCTACCCAACACTTTCTCTACTGTTGCACTCACTGGAGTGGGAATAGTTATTTTTACACTCCCGCTATCCAACACTTTCCCTACTGTTCCACTCACTGGAGTGGGAATAGTAATTTTTAGACTCCCGCTATCCAACACTTTCCCTACTGTTCCACTCACTGGAGTGGGAATAGTAATTTTTACCCTCCCGCTATCCAACACTTTCCCTACTGTTCCACTCACTGGAGTGGGAATAGTAATTTTTACCCTCCCGCTATCCAACACTTTTCCTACTGTTCCACTCGCTGGAGTGGGAATAGTAATTTATACCCTCCCGCTATCCAACACTTTCCCTACTGTTCCACTCGCTGGAGTAGGAATAGTAATTTTTACCCACCCGCTATCCAACACTTTCCCTACTGTTCCACTCGCTGGAGTCGGAATAGTAATTTGTACCCACCCGCTATCCAACACTTTCCCTACTGTTCCACTTGCTGGAGTAGGAATAGTAATTTTTACCCACCCGCTATCCAACACTTTCCCTACTGTTCCACTCGCTGGAGTGGGAATAGTAATTTTTACCCTCCCGCTATCCAACACTTTCCCTACTGTTCCACTCGCTGGAGTGGGAATAGTAATTTTTACCCTCCCGCTATCCAACACTTTTCCCACTGTTCCACTCGCTGGAGTGGGAATAGTAATTTTTACCCTCCCGTTATCCAACACTTTCTCTACTGTTCCACTCGCTGGAGTAGGAATAGTAATTTTTACCCACCTGCTATCCAACACTTTACTTACTGTTCCACTTGCTGGAGTCGGAATAGTAATTTGTACACACCCGCTATCCAACACTTTCCCTACTGTTCCACTCGCTGGAGTGGGAATAGTAATTTTTACCCACCCGCTATCCAACACTTTCCCTACTGTTCCACTCACTTGAGTGGGAATAGTAATTTGTACCCACCCGCTATCCAACAAATTCCCTACTTTTGCAGATGTTGGAGTGTGAATACTAATTTTATTTCCTTAGCTGTGCAACGTTTTTAATTTTGTTATATTTAATGTAGTGTAAATTATTAATTCACATCAACATTTTTACTTTAATTATTTAAATTATTATATATTATTTATTTTTATATTTATATAATATGTTTATTTATATATATATGTAAATATATTTTTAATAATGTTTTAAATATTTTATAATTAAGATTAATAATTATTTTATAATATTATTAAGTAAATATATATATGTTAAAAAATAATGAATATGTTTTTTTTTTTACATTACATTTATTATTTTTACATTTTAAACTTTTTTTACATTATTTTAACTATGTTTTATTTAATTGTGTTTATTATTTAATTACTTTTATATTATTTTTAATACATTTAAAAAATTCGATATTTTAGTTAACTATATTTTAAACATCGATATTTTGTACTCGATATTTTAGTACTTACCTGTTTGTACCTAGGGACTCAATATTCTGTCCCTCGATATTTTGGCATCGATATTCTGGACAGTCGATATTCTGTCCCTCGATATTTAGTCACTGATCCAATAATTGCATACCCAAACCTGAATGTATCAACTATTTTAATCAAATCTGGATGTTTTATATTAGTTCGAAGCTTCTTGTCTCACAAAGTATACTTGCTAATTTTCATGGATCAAGTAGACCCAGAACTTATAAGGATCAGGGTTGTACCTTTGTGCATTTCCTAGCAGCGCAACCTCACTTTTAAAACTTGCAAGTGGTAGGGTAGTTTTGGAAGAATAATAAGCTTAGTATTGTATGAATGATTGATATCTTCTCTTCAAGGATGTTCAGCACTGTTTATTATATACCGTCGAGCCACCTGCTGATTATATAAGTTTTAACCAACAGTAACAAGCAATATATATATATATACTCACACACACAAAAACACACAAAGATGCCACTAAAGCATTGATGTATGATCACTGTTGCATTACAATTTTAAGTTTCTGACTTTATGCAAATGTGGATATGAATTTGAGTCCTTTTTCTATGTCTGTTAACCAGTGGTGCCAGGACGAAAACATACTTAAGATATATGACTTTGACTATTATGTCTAATTGCATGCATCTCAATCTATTTGTGAAAATCGATAACGTGTGTTGGTATAGACAGCGAGTGAGTGGAACTATCTAACTAACGAACTTATAAACAATGAATTATGTGGCTCATTGTTTTCATTATGTACTTTGTGGTGTTTCTATGTGGAAGGACCATGGCCCTTCTTTTATGTTTTTCTTTAGATGTTGTAATTGGTTGGTTCGTTGCACTGTGGGGTCAAGACCAGACGGGCCGAAACGTGTCATCTTTCCACCATTAATAAACTTTGATGAACATTAATTAGCTCCAGTGTCGCTTTCCCTTGTACTCGCCTTCAGAAGACGGAATTTTGCTCCAATATATCTACATTTATACAGTATATCTATGTAATATGCTACTTACTACTACAGTTGAATGTGAGGAGCGGCTAAGAGGCACACTATAAATAGTAAGAAATATCATATTGTACTCTGCACATCTGAATATCTGGTTTATGCCATGGTTTTAGCAGAAGATTTTTAACCAAAAACAGGATGGACAAGGTTACATTTGTGCAGTATGTTAAAATCACATTGAACAGACCTCTTAACTATTAGGAGGGTTGTTTCCTTGTGTAAAGCTATTGTTACATGAATCCTGTGAGCCCATAAAATGTGTTTTCCCATGCCAATTTAGCAGAACTGTGGTAATAAACTCGAATGTGCCCTTTTCGTTGCAGTAATAAATGTGTCAATGTGTGTTTATTTGAACAGTTTCTCTAAATTTTATCCCACTGGCAGATCAGCACTAAATTTGGCATTCACTTAGTTTAAGAAGCTAAGATTTTCCTGCAGTTAAATGCAAAAGAAACAAGCATTGGCATAGACAATAGGTCTCGCCTTTGGGACCTTATAAGTGTTTAGCCATGCAACAGTTGATGTTGTTGCACCAAGGATATTGTGCTGCATAACTAAATACTTATAAGGTCCCAAAAGCGAGACCTATTGGCTATGCCAATGCTTGTTGGAGAAGTGTTTCTGGGTGTGGTTTGGATGGGTGTTTAATTTTTGTTGGGGAGCAGAGTCTGTGTTGGGGTGGGGTGGTAAGCGGCTGCCGAGCTGCTGCTCTGGAGCAAATGAGACTGGATGAGGAGCACAGAAGGGGAGGCCGATGCTAGCGGGTGAGATAGGAAAGCTGCAGCTAGTCTCTTGCCTCATCCTCTTTCACGTTCAGGTATGGGCGGGGTCTCGCATCGGCTCTCCTGTGTATTTATTGTTAATAAAAATGAAACATGAATGCCATGTGTGATTAAAAATTAATAAATGATTCTGTCAGCGGAGCACATTTGTTTCAGAGCCAAGGCAAAGTAACCAGTGTGTTTCTCACCCAAAAAATAAAACGTGAATGCCGTGTGTGTTTTAAAAAAAAAAAAATGCTGTCTGAGGAGCGCTTTTGCTTCCAAGCCAAGGCTATTGAAGTAACCAGCCTGATCACAGGAAGTCATCAGCTAACAGAAGCACGAGTGCTTGAAAAGTGCAGACGCGCGCGCAGCCACGCTGATTGGAAACAGATGGCCCCTGCGCGCCGCTGCTCGCTCCCGCAAGGTGGATGCCGCCACATGCACGAGTGCTTGAAAAGTGCAGACCGATTCCAAAAGGTCATCTCCTAGAGCAGCGCATGCGCATATTCAGTAGAAAATAGCAATACTACAACCCAGTCTTGCCAAAGTGATCTTCGGCAGCAATTTGCCTTTCTTAATCCCTAAGAGTTATACTGTTCTCAGTGTAGCAAATTTACAAGGAAAGTTACACCACATCGTTTTCAGGGCACCGAAAAGCTCACAATTCAATATCTCAGAAATATGCAGACATTTTATATTTTCCAAAAGAGTTGCTGAAACTTTTTTCCAACTTTAACAACTGAGAGACAACACTTGGCAGCCGCCACCATTGCCCTACTGATACATTTCGAAGTGGTGAGACTGTGTTATTTTGTTACTTTATTTGAAGCATTTATGCCACTGCATTCATACAAAATAACAAAGTAACATGTGCCTCTCTTGTACTTGTAACAGTAGTGAGAGAAAATTGATGGCTGCCAAAACCTACTATAACTATATTGTGGGCGATTTAAGGCCTAAAGAAAACATGGCGGGCGTAACTTCCGGTTGAAACATTTAGGGGCCGATTCCGATTCGGGCCGGAAATCTCTCCGACCGAGCCGGACCCGGAGAGATTTCCGACCGAATCGGACCCGTGCAGCCCGACCGAACGAGTACGATGCGCACGTATGCCATCGGACTCGAGTCGGTCGGACTCCCATTGAAGTCAATGGGAGCCAGTCATACAACGCGTACGCGGGCTCCCATTGACTCAATGGGTGCGAGGCGGACAAGGGCGCCCCCTACCGCGTGTACGTGGCGAAGCGACTTGCGCCGTACATGCACAGGTAGGGGGGACCTGTGTGCGACTCGCGCGGCTACGCGTACAGGGGGGTCCGACACGGACCCCCAAAGTACGGCTCCGACTGCTCTTTCGAGCTGGAGTGCGCGGCTCGGTCGGACTGCTCGCGGCGCGCATCGTACTTATCCGGCCGGGGAACGTCTCCATTGCGCGGTGCGAGTCCAAGCGAGTCGGTCGGTGCGGTTAGACCCGGGAACGACTCGGTCGGAGCGGTCGGGACGCCCGGACGAGTCGGTCGGCGATTTCGCATCGTACTCGCTCGCCCGGACGCGCGTACGAATCGGTCGGGCAATAGGGCTCCGAATCGGATTAGTGCGCTTAACAATTAAAGAAATAAATAAAACTCAAATTGGCTAATAGAAACTGAGGCAGAACACTCCTTGTAACAGAACTGTCAGACAATTTAAAACATTAGCAATATGACCAAATGATAACTCACTGGACAAGTAAGTAAAACATTAGAGATGAAGCACTAGAAAACCACATCAATGTGCAAATAAGAATGATAACTGGAAATAGCAAGTGCTGAGCATATTGTAACATTTCTACGGATTATTCCCTGATGAAGTCCCATGTAAGAGACGAAATGCATTGGCTGGGCTAACATCTATGACTGCAAGTAAAGAGAAGACAGAAGAATGGCGGATTGAAAAATACATCTGTCTTTGATGGCCTCTTCAATATAATTGTCATAAAAATGTTCACAATCATCTTGAGAATGTAATGTGTTAAGAGTAAGAAAATACAGGAAGCAGTATCTGTTGATTTTCAGGTCATGTTCTCCCTTTATCTGTGTAGCACATACTTACAGTAAGGAAACAAGTAGCCTAACTCGCAGTCAGAACATCAAATTGGTGGGAGACAAGATTTTATTGTTGGTTAATATTAACAAAGACAGACTGTTCTGCTTTATGGAAAGGGTGCAGTGCTTTCAGTTAAGGAGAAGCTATTTCAGTTTACAAGAAATGCTCTCCAGAGAACCAAGTTTTATCTTGGAGGGCAGACAAAATAAATAATAGGAGGGTGCATTACATTTTGTGTGTCTGTGGCCTGCATAATTTAGTGTGTGATTTTGGACTTCGGCATATGCTTTGTTGGGCATAAATTTCGAGAACTCTGACTGCTGCTGGTGTCAGGACTCCATAATAAATGAGGAAAACACAAGGATAATTTATACTGAAATTACTGTTGGGCGAGTTAAGACCAGGACGCAGAGCGTACCATTTGCAGCTCTAAACCAATCAGAGCTCACAGGACAGAGAGCCTAGCCGTGTTTTGTGAATAATGTGCTTATTACATCAGCGGTGATTGGGTGGTTGTTTTCACGCAGTAGGACCAGTTACAAACACACAAAGACACCAAATTATTAGGTCGCGCAGAATGCTTCAGTTCCAGCAGACCCAACACCACCAATTCTAATGTTCATAAAAACAGTCATGTAAAGCCAAGGAGGCCGTTTTTTTTTTACTTTGTTTCCTGTTCACCTTGAAACACAGGAAACTGTGTCATTATTTTGTGTTTAAACAGATGGCAACGCTTGAAGGCTAGCTGTGCGCAGATGAAGAGGCGGATATTTTGACGGTTGCAGAAGGTTCCTAAAATTTTCATTCAAAGCGTTTCAGGGCATTCGTGCACAAAATAAATATTCGGCAAACATAAAGGCTGTACTTCAGAATTTTTTATAAATCTAGAAGGATATTAGTACAGACATCGCGTTTAATACGTTTTAGCCCGGAGTAAGTTAAATACCCCTTTGCTAATGCTTCTTATAAATCACAAACACCTTTCTGATTTTTTTCCCATTGTCTGAGGAGCGCTTTTGCTTCCAAGCCAAGGCTATTGAAGTAACCAGCCTGATCACAGGAAGTCATCAGCTAACAGAAGCACGAGTGCTTGAATAGTGCAGACGCGCGCGCGGCCACGCTAATTGGAAACAGATGGCCCATGTGCGCCGCTGCTCGCTCCCGCAAGGTGGATGCCGCCACAAGCAGGAGTGCTTGAAAAGTGCAGACCGATTCCAAAAGGTCATCTCCTAGGGCAGCGCATGCGCGCTGTGCTAGGCTCGACCTAAAAACTTAAAGGGGAGTCAAAAACGGTGTTTTCCCATGTTAGCTCCCATAAGAAATGTTACTGCTCACTACAGCAATAAAAGCTGAATGGTTTTATGCCACATACTTGGCATTCATGTACTACTTTACTCAGAAAGTGTACTTCTTATGGTTAGTTATAAATCAGTTACCAGCATGTGAAAAAAGTGCCGGGTTGGCTTCAAAAGGGTTATCTCATTTGTATATCTTTGCCTCTGTCTCAACAGAAACACGAAGGTGCTTAGCTTTTATTCATACCTTAGCTTTTATTCACCTCTGATATCTTCAGGTAGTGAGTTCCAGAGAGTGGGAGCTGTACCCACAAATGATTTATGCAGTGCTTAGATTTAAATTTGTTGCTTTGCAGTCTGAGGTACTCAGACAAGAAAGAATAGTGGTTGTTGCCTGAGTGGGACTTCCACCCTTTGAATCAATAACCCAATTTCTTACAAGCAATTCTTGCCAAGGTGGGTCTTCAGGAAATTTCTTGAAAGTTAGTTGTTAGCCGAGCAGCTAAATGGAGGACAGGTTTTTGGGGTGCCAATGCTGTCTTTATACCTCCTGTAAGCAAGACATTTCCGTAATTATGGAAATGACAATGGCTTCTTTAAGTGATTGAAAAACCTGATTTGTGAGGATGGGCTTGAGGTGTTTTAAGGAGTACATTGCAGGTGCTAGGGCCAGTTTTGTGGGATGATATATCTGGGGGGCTCATGGACAACATGTTGATTCTATCGAGAAGGCTAGAGATTTCACTTATTTCTTCAGATTCCGTGTGAAACCTTCTGAGTTTAGTTCAGCGAGTCAGTCAGTGTTATTTTTTTGTGGTAAGTCTTTGCTGAGTAGTATAAATTTGGTCTTCTCTGGGTTACATTTTAGGAAGTGTATCGACATCCAATTCTGAATGGTTTTTAAACAGTCGTTGATAGAGGTGACATCGGTTATTTTAATATATTATTGTGCCTCATCCGTGTACTGGAGAATGAACACATTAAGCCTCTTAACAAGACACCAAGTGGATCAACGTATAAGTGAAGCCATGTGGGGGCAGGGATCGAACCTCGTGGAACGCCATAGGGGACAGGAAGGATTTCAGGCACCTGGGTATTTAATTTCATGAACTGTTTTCTAATTTGTAGGTATAAAGTAAACTAATGTAGTAAGGTACCAGAGACCAATGTGATCTTTGATGGTTACAAGGAGTTGCCGATCATCATCTGTATCAAACACTGCCATTAGATCTATCAGAGACCAGTAGAGATGCATCTCCATTGTCAACCATATAACATATAATCATAAAACATTGTTTTTAATGCACATTTCAATCATTGTTAGTAAGATTGCTGAGTGGTGGATCGTCCGGGTGAATCTAATCAATGACGAAGAACTACGTTACTTACTTAAAGAGCAACCAACTATACCAACTATATATTTCTTGCCAAAGATTCACAAGACTTTATGTGATCCACCCGGAAGATCCATCGTATCTTCATGTGAATCATTGTACGAAAATGTCTCTACTTATGTGGACCATTATTTAGCGCCGATGGTACATGATCTAAGCTCTTATTAAGAGACACAGGAGATTTCCTCCGTATTCTGGCGAACACAACATGGAGTCCCACTTACATCATGGCAACAATAGATGTTGTATCCTTATACACATCAATTGAGCATGACATAGGCTTACAAGCTTGTGCATATTTCTTGAAACAACGCAGCATAACTGAGCTCCACCACTCAGCAATGTCATTAACAATGATTGAAATGTGCATTAAAAACAACTTTTTTCTCTTCAACCAGAGCATGTACCAACAATCGTGTGGCACTGCCATGGGGATATCTTTTTCACCGAACTATGCCAATCTTACCATGGGCTGGTGGGAAAGAGAGATAGCGTGGGGGCCAGATAATCATCAAGCGCTGGAAAAGATAGTGTTATGGGTCAGATACATAGACAACCTATTCATAATCTGGAATGGGGAGAAAAAGGAATTCCTGGATTATTTTAACAAACTCAATGAAAATACCATAGGCCTCTCATTTACTTGCTCTGCAAGTCAGACCAAAATAGACGTCTTGGACACTTCGATATATATAGATCAAGGTGAAATACACTCGAGTCTATAAAGAAAAAAGACTGCTACAAACTGCATCCTACATGGAACTAGTTTCCACCCCAAACCATTAATGAGAAGCATTCCATATGGAGAATTTATGAGAATGCGACGCAATTGTTCCAAAGACACAGATGCCAATGACAAAATAATGGAGAGTGCAGCAAGACTAAAAAATAGAGGATATAGAACGAGAGTCTGAGAGAAAGTTTACAAAAGATTGAAAAAGTAACACGGAGAGATACTCTGATCACACGAAGAGACAAAGAAAAGGCATGTATGAAATCAGCTAAACAAGAAACACCAAGACTATAGCAAGGAAAGTCACAAAATCATAAGGACAATACAACAGTTCTGGCATTTAATAGCCCAAGATCCCGACATCGGAAGTATGTTGGGAGAGAGACCATTAGTGACATATAGAAAAACCAAATCGTTTAAAGATCAATTAGTACAAAGCCACTTTCAAGACAAACCAAAGAAAAATTGGCTCGAGGAACAACAACTAGGGTTCGAAAAATGTAACAAGTGCAAAGCGTGCAAAATAGCGACCAATACCAAAGAAATATTGGACACAGAAGGAAAGAAAATCAAAATGAATCATAAAATCACGTGCACCACCCAATTTGTAGTATATGTGATCCGGTGTGCATGTGGCTTACAATAAGTGGGAAGCACTGTGTGTATGCTGAAGAAGTGAATCCTGGAACACATAAAAGCTGTAAAGAATAAAGATCTGAATTATGCAACTGGAAAGCATATAGCACAATGCCAAAACAATGATTAGAAGAAAATGGATTTCTTTGGACTAGACACCATTCCACAAAGCGAAAGAGGAGGTGATAGAAGATTAAAGCTAAGACAACTTGAATCACGCTATATTATCAGACTACGAACCAAGACTCCCAAATGCCTCAACAATGACGAGGAACTCTATGTACATTTAGAAAATTGAAATAGCATAACCATGTTGCAAAGCATGAAATCCCAGCTGTTTAATGTAATTGCCATAGGGGTACTAACCCAAAACTGGAACTGACACCCTGTAGCACACGTGTCAATAACAAGTCTACACAAAGGATGCATAGCATGCAATTATGTATGTTCTATATAACTGCCCTACGCGTACTAAACCCTGAATTTGAGGTGACAATCTTTTGAACATAAATGTGTCTACAAAAAGTGGGCATAAATGATGATACTTAATCTGATTACGTACTATACGTAAAATGCAAAGGGGCTTTGAACCTATAGAGATAGACATGAAGCTAAAATGGGGTAGTACATAAAAATAGAGAGGATATTAATATGTGCAAATACGTCAAAAATGGTCATAAATATGTATAACAATCATAACATACATAACCTGTTTTTTAGCAATGTGAGAATTTTTCTGCTTTCTTTGTTATGACAAAGTAACATTCTGAAACTACAACTCCCAGAAGGCCACATTAAGGGCTGGAAAGGGAGAGGTATAAAACCCGGACTTATCCAATTGTCAATCAACCGTGAGCGGCCTTGCTGAAACACATTGGTGAAGGCAGACTGGCTCTGTATGAGAAATAAATAATTGAATTTAAGACTCCTGAGTGCGACAAACTTGTTTGTATATATATATATATATATATATATATATACACACACACACACATCTGGTGACATCATTAACAATGAGGACGACTGGATTTTAAATGTCAACAGAGCCCCGACATGGCAATTTAGGAACAGATGACACTTGTTACCCATTAAATATTTTTTATATTACTTGTTTATTTGGGGTAGTTAGCCTGTAAGATATGTTTTTCTCAAAGAGGGAAAGGTTTATGTGCAATACTGAACAAAACGTTTGTTTGTCTACAGTAAAGAGACTGATACCTAATTTTGTAGTTAACGTTGAATTTTAGAAAAGAAGCTCTTTGCATTTTTAAAAACTTGTTCTGTCTATAGAAGGAAGAGATGGTTGAAGCTGCTCTCATCAAGTTGCAGCAAACGATAGGTACTGATTCAAATTAAAATATTTAAGTTCTGTTCACCTTTAATTAATAAATTGCTGTCGGACGGTGGGTTATAGGGAGTGGTAGGTAGGCACCTTACTCCAGCAACCAGATACTGGGTCCTAAATAGGATCTCTATAAATTAGTCACTTGTTCAACCCTTGGTAGCTGACACCGAGCAATAAGGCTTAACTTAGGAAACAGGCAAGTAAACCATTTATAAACACCAATACAGTGAATAAGTAAGATACAACACACAATAAAAATCCCACACCAATTTATAAAAATAGGACATATTGTTATCTTTAAAATGACACCAAAACCATGAAAATCCAATGTAGGGAGCGGGAGATATGAATTTTTAAATAATAAACACTTTTTAGTGCTTAGAAACTACTAGCTCCACTTCTTAACATCTAGTCACGCTTGACTGGGACAAAGTCAAAGTTTAAGGCTGACCGCGATGGAGCCCTGCTCGAATACCCCACGTGGTGGCCTCCGTCTAAATTTTACCTTCGGACTTAGAAACTTTTCTGGAGCGTTTTCCGCCAAGGGCCCTTGCTGCTCTCCACCAGTCAGGATTTGGTGAGGATTCGATGGGTTGACTTTCAGAGAGCTCCTGGTCAAACTCTGGAAGTTGGACCTCCGGAGCTCTTCAGCGGGGCGAACCTGGAATCCGGGCTAGGTCGTGGTTGAAGGTAACTGGCTTGGCTCTCATGGTTGGTCACCTTCTGAAGCTTTTTCCAAAAAGTTTCAGAAACTTTACCAAACTTCTGGAGGTCTTTCGAGAAGGTCTTCTAGTGGGTTTCAAGTGTCCAAAACACAAATCTAAGGTTCTGGAATCTCCTAGATGGTCCTTTGCAGACCTGGACTTCACTTCCCACAATGCACTTGGTCAATGCCTCAAAACTCCCTTGACGCACTCCACGAGGTAGACTCTGGCTGAGAAGGGTCAGTTAAGCTTTGTTAACCTGTAGCTGCAGGGAGTCCGCTCCTTACTCCTTCTTGAAGCAAGGCAAAGTCCTCAGAGCTGTAGTCCCATAAAGTGCAGCAGGCGCAGTCTTCATCAGGCAGGCCCTTTGGTGCAGATCAGGACTCTAGCAGGACAATCCTCCTCCTTCTTCTTGTAGTTTCAGGATTGAGAGAACTGAGAGGCTCTGCACCTCTCACATATTTATCCAGTGTTATATGGCGACAAGCAGGGGAGCACCCCTGTCCTATTAAGTGCAGGACAACACCCCAAAGCATGACAGATTCCTCCAAAGTACGGCATACCTTTGTCCCAGAAAGCACTATTCTCTCAAAATCCATCATGGCTGAAATTTCAGCAGAGCAGCAAGAGCTAACTAATCCAAACTCAGAGTATGGCTTATTTCCATAAACTCCCCCCACTCACACCTGTAAATTCCTTCTTTATGTCTCTCTTCTGGTAGTGAGAGGGGGTAGCCCTGACTGACAGGCTTGCTTGACCTGTTTTTCCTTTGAAGCTGATGCCTTATGGCTCAATTCCCAGCTCTGGCATTCTATTGCGCCCCCAGAGCTCTCTCCATCAGACAGCCCCCGCACGGCTAGGCCACTTATCACCTAATATAGGCAGCATGGCTAATCCCCTCAGGGCTGACCAATCAGGGAAGAGTGCTAGAGGCTGGATTTTGGCTTACAGAAAAGAAAGTCTTATAACTTCTTTTCTGTACAAGTTATGATAAATTCAACAATGCTAAGTTGCTGGATTTATCAATACCAGTCTTTGAATTATATTTTTCACACTCTCCTAGCAATAGTTATACGTCCATAACATATTGCCATGTTAGCCTATGAGGCCAACTATCTTCAAGGGGAAAAAATTAAATGTGCAATTTCTCCCTCACCGTGGTTTATAAAACCTCTTTTATAAAGCCCCTGCTCATAATTACAGGATCCTCCACCCCTGGAATACCTAGGGGAGACCTGGGGGGGTTCCCAATATGCAAAACCAATTTTGGTTATTATTTCACAGTGCCCACAGCACCAAAGTCGAATTTGTAGGGAATTTCCTACAATGGGGGAAAATAAAATGGGTAACTTTCACTCACCAGGTTTATAAAAGCTCTTTTATAGGGACCTTGCTTATAGTTACATGCACCCCCACCCCTGGAACACCCAGGGAAGACCTTGGGCATGCTCACAATGTAAAAATAAGGTAGAAAATCTAAATCAACCTCTCTTCTTTTTGCCTTTCGAACCATATTTAAAAGCATAAATCTGCCCACCCTTGAATCACTGCTGAAAATAATGAATGTCAAACTGATCCTAACTGTAGTTTATGGCACTAAAACATTTCCTGGCAAGCTTGGTGTCTTTTTGAACAATGCCCAGTACGCTGTTTTTAGGTCACTCTTCAAACTCCCACAGAACTCCTCACCGTCCCAGATCAGGCTGGAGAGGACGCGCAGCCTGTGAAGGAACGGTAAACATACCGGAGTTACGAGGGCTCGTGTTCTCTGATAATTTTTTTAAACTGTACTGTTTGTTTTAATGTGCATTAGGGCTACTATTTTCCAAGTGGTTTTATCGTCGCCAGTTTCTTTTTTGGCACGTAGGCTTCTTCCGCCTTCCGCTCCCGGCTTAGAGGGTCTGCCGGTGAGCGGTTTAGTTTTTTTCTGTCAGCTGCTGCACAGCAGGGCTGCTGGGAGGGCGGAGGGGGGCGTGGGCTTTTAAAATGGGCTGGAGAGGACGTGCAGCGGGTGCGCCTAAGGCAAGCCCGTCTGCGCCCGTCCGCGTCCGACCGGGTCCAGGACCCCTGGCCAAAGGCTGGTCTATTCCATGGAGGAACTTTGAAACTTGGATGGTACGCTCCACATGGTTGCCCTGCCTTCAGCATTAGAAGAGAAGCTTCTGATGGCGAACCTGCTAGTTGGTATGGGGGGCTAGAGAGGAGCTGTACCCAGGTTCAGAGAGAGAATGGTGCGGGGTCTGATGATTCCGCTAGACTTAGGGCCGCACTGTTGAACACCCGATCACTCCAGAAGCACAACCTGGAAATTTTTACGCTGCTCCAAGATAAAGAACTAGATATTCTTGCACTCACGGAAACATGGTTAGAGGATGCCTCAGGTCCCGATATAGTGGCCTCCCTCCCCCTAGATTATGATGTCCTGACATATAATCGACAGGGCAGGAAAAGAGGGGGGGAGTAGCAGTAATTTGCCGCAGGCCCCTGCCCATAGAGAGGATAGTATCAGAGAGCTTAGATGGAGCAGAGGTCCTGGGGATAAAAATAGGGCTAAAATCTTCTTGCCTGATAGTAGTGGTAGTATATCGTCCACCTCGGTCTACCCCTCTGTTCAATGATCTGCTCACCGAAGTGGTCAGCGATCTATGTTCTAGGTATCAACAGATTCTAGTGATGGGGGACTTTAACTACCACTGGGACATGGCTCCCAGAGAGCCAGTGACCAGCAGTTTAGAAGAGGCAATGACCATGCTAGCGCTGAAACAAATTGTGGAGATCCCCACCCACGAGAAGGGCCACACTCTAGACCTCATCTGGACTACACTGCCCGATGTACAATTAACAAAGTGCAGACCTTGCAGCTGGTCAGATCATCATCTGATCGGTTTTGGGATTCCTGTGCCCAGTCCACCGAAATATCTACCCCCAGTGTGGAGGATGGTACGGAGCTGGCACAAAATAGAGGAAGCCGGTCTGAGGGAGGCACTGGTTGAGATAACGCACCCAGGGAGACAGGCCGGGGACCCGGATCTGGAGTACGAGAAGCTTGCAGGCCGATTGAGGAAAGCTATTGATAAGGTGGCCCCTGCACGGAGGGAATGGGTAATGAACAGAGTGAAGGGCGCCCCTTGGTATACGGAGGTACTAAGAGGGATAAAACAGACCCTACACCAGTGTGAAAGGCAATGGCGGAAATCATACAACCCGAAGGCCCGGGAGGAATATAAAGCAAAACTAGCCCTCAATAAAATCTCAATCATTGCAAAGAAATCTGAGCACTATGAGCGGCAGATCAAGGAGGCCAAGGACACTCAGAAGGAGACCTTCAAGGTGCTGAGGGAACTGAGTCAAAAGAAAGAACAGAGGACGGTTGCCAATCTAGCTGATTGCAATAAGATACAGGACTTCTTCCTGGCAAAAGTCAAGGATATCCTAATATAAATAGGTAACACCTGCATAAGATCATGCCCTCTTTCAGTGGTGGAGCCACCGGACTTCCAGGGAGGTTATCTCTCAGTCTTTACAACATTAGACCTAGACTGCCTAGCGCACATTATGGCCAAAGTGAAATCAGGGTCTCCAGAGGACCCCTGTCCTCCCAGGGTGTTCAAAATGATCTTCCCTGTGTTGGGGCCAGAGATGTTGTCCTTATTAAATCTGTCCCTGGTAACGGGGAAGGTTCCTCTCAACTTTAAGGAAGCCATGGTGACTCCGCTGCTGAAGAAAGCAGGGGCGGATGTCAATAACTTGAAGAACTACCGTCCCATATCTAGACTTCCCTTTCTGGCTAAGGTAGTTGAGCAGCACGTGCTTAGAACACTTTCGTCTTTTTGGGAGGAACATCACCTGCTCCATGCGCGGCAAGCGGGCTTGAGGGCCCACAACAGTACAGAGCTGGTGATGCTCTCAGTGCTGGACGAGCTGAGGCTTGCAGCCGACAAGAAGAATTAATCGGCGTTGATCCTTTTGGATCTTTCAGCCGCGTTCGACACGGTGAACCATGCCAGTTGCTGACCCGTGTTCGGGCGCTGGGAATTACTGGCATCGTATACCAGTGGATTGCCTCCTTTCTGAAGGATCGGTCGCAAACGGTCCAACTAGGGGATTGTGTGTCCAGGAAAGGCGCTCTGCCGTGTGGGGTTCCGCAGGGCTCGGCGTTGTCCCCCTTGCTTTTTAACATCTATTTGCAGCCACTCGTGGAAGCGCTGGCAAAATTAGAATGTCTGGTGTTCAACTACGCCGACGATACGCAACTAATCTTGCGGATCGACAGTTCTACACAGTCTAACGTACAGAATATTCTCCGGTTCACTATGAACTGGATGACCACCAATTCACTGAAAGTAAATCTGGACAAGACGGAGGTACTAGCTATTACCACAGGGGGCAACCCATGGTCCAATTCCTTCTGGCCACAAGAGCTAGGCACTACTCTGACACCGATGCCAGTTGTGAAGAGCCTGGGCATCAAGTTGGATAACAAGCTAAAACTGAACATTCAGGTGACCGCTGTGGTGGGGAATTGTGTGGGCCTTATGAGGCAACTCCGGAAACTTGTACCCCTCCTGTCTTTCTCCACCATGCGTACCGTAGTGTCGGCACTAATTGTGTCACGACTGGACTACGGTAACGCGCTATTTATCGGGCTATCTGACAAACTATCAGGGAAGCTTCAGGTGGTTATGAACGATACAGCGAGCTGATCTTCAAACTTCCTAGAAGAGCTCATGTCACACCATTGTTGCAACAATACATTGACTTCCAATCAAGCAGAGGGCTAGGTTTAAGGGCCTGTGTATTGCACATAAAGCCCTGCACGGAACAGCACCTGATTACATCAAGGAACGGCTGAAGAGCTATGTGCCAGGACGATGCCTCCGTTCATCTGAGGCAAGGTTGTTGGCCTGTCCACGGTTTGAGAAAGCCACCTTGGGGGGGCCAAGCTTTTTCCGTGATGATACCTCAACTTTGGAACAAGCTACCGGAGAGCTTGCGCAGGGAAGTTTCCCTTCTCCCCTTCAGGAGGAAACTAAAGACTTTTCTGTTTATTCAGGCTTTTGGTTAAGGCTCACCCAGATCGACCGAGCATCGGGTTGTGTGGCCCTGGTATGGATTTATGTTTCTCACAAGTGCTTAGAGACCATTGGTGATTTGGCGCTATATAAATGGCAATAACATAACATAACATCAGGATGGAATTTAAGCTGAGCAACCAACTCCTCATGCAGAGAGCTAGTTTCCTGAAATACATACACTCAGCACGAGCTGCCAAAAAAGGGTCCTTAAAAACCTTATTTGGCTAGAAATTTCACTTGCAAATAGCCTCAGGACTTCCTCTGTCTGGCCAAAAGCTCTTATGGATGCCTTGGAGTTGAAAGGTGCAGCAGCTTTGTGGAGTTTAAATCTCCCCCATCAGCAGTTTAAAGTAGCCCTAAATAAAGCAGTCCATATGGAATCCTTTATTACCAACCATCGATCCTTTATGAAAAGAAAGCATGTGGATTTGGTCGTTGAGAGCTACGCCAACAGAGGGGTCTAAAAATATATCACTGAATCATTTTCAGTGTATTATAAAGTGAAGTTCTGCCAACTGCGGATGGGTTGTTTCTCATCATTGGATCTTTTACCCCCATGGATCAACTTGTGCCCCCTATGTGGCCTGCTCCAGGAATCACTAACTCACCTGGTCGGCATTTTCCCCCTCTTATTAGACGAGCGCAGAAGATTGCTACGCCTCCTAGTAATCAAACAAGGAACACGGTCAATATTGGCGGCTGTTACATTTCTCCTGAACGAATTTTACCCTCAAGAAATATTTTGCCTCATAAAATTCCTGGCCATAGCGGACAAAAATCTTAGGACCTCAGCCTTTGTTCTAGGCCCCACGAATGTGGCTGCCCCTTTATAAACTGCCCGGTCTTAAAGAAAGGAGCTAAGGAGCAAATAGTGGAATTAACACTCCTCATGATTATCATTAGAAGGATTTAAAGGAACTCTGTTGGTAAAGACTTTCCATTGTTTGGCATTATAATCTTTGGTCATCCGAGTAGTGTTAATTGCGATTGACCCATGGGGCTTTTAAAAGAGCAGAATAACCATTGTCAGGTCATCTTCTCGCTCACTGTATAGTAAAAACTCGAATAATGAACGGGGTAAAAGGGAAGCTGCTAGGTAATCACAGACACTTTGTTAGACCTGGCATCCTTGGCGTGGGTCTCCAAGAGGGTGAGCAGGGGTTATTTCAGGAGTGTACCTACTTTCCCTGACTAGACTCAAGGGTCCCTATTTGGACAAAGGTACCTACCTCTGCCAACTAGAGACCCCCAAATCTAACACACTTTAATCGGGATCGACATGTGATAATGATTTGGATTCGTAAGAACCACTACCTATCCTCCCAATTTTGTTATTCAGTTCAAGGCGTAATTTGCACAGTACATTTAGCGATCAATTGGTATTAAAATATTTATTGTTTTGGCTTTAAAAAAAAAATCCCTAGCACTTTAGCTTGCGCCTTCCGGTATATTTATATGTCAATTAGGTAGATATATCAATGGCACTGTTAGGCCATTAACTCCTATTCAAGAAGCTCTGAATCATTGTAAATAGCCACCGAGATAAATATTGCAAACAAGATCAGACCATTTTTAGGACATACAAATTTTATCAGTCGGTCAAAATCTCTGATGCAAATACATATACAATTAAGTGGTGTAGCCTGCTACTAGCATTTGTCACAATCTAAAGGTAAAAACTTTATGACACTAGCTTGCTGAATCTTAAAGATATTATGCTACGAGTTCATTCAATCTTATGCTTTACAGGCATTGATTGCTCTGCACAACGTGTTGTTGTTTATTTGCGCAAATGTTATATTCAAACAAACCTTTATGCTTGTGTACTTCTTCCTACTCTTTTTTTATTTTTGCTCTTTAATAGACTTGAATGTCTCAATAAAGTATTTTAAACCGAGGTAGATTATTACTTTTAAAGTGCCCATACCACCAAAGTTGAGTTTGCCGTGAATTTTACTTTTAAACGCAGTGCTGCAACACAGGGCTGCTTTCAAAATGACCTCAGGCTCTCAGCAGTGCACACATGCAAGTGCAACAAAGGCTGCTGACCTCTAAACTGCCATGCCCTATTATATACTAGGTACTTATAGGTAATTTTCATCCCCTGGTCCTGTTATCTGCTAGGGAGTTATAGGGTAGGTCGTGCCAATTATAAGTGTACCTCAATCTATGTGTTTGCGTTTAACATAGCACTGGCCCTGGGCCTGACTAGCAGAGCCCAGGACACAGTCAGAGTCAGCTACTATCAGGTGCATTTAGCACCAACAAATGAGGGTGAACAGGCCAAAAAGGGTGACTTTCTAACAATTGCTGATAAAAAAGGACATGGGTAAGGTTCAGTGGAAATATGCGATTCTGTGGCTATGGTGTTTACTGCATACTTGTAGATTTATAGTACTTTCTACCTAATCTGCAGCATAATTTGAATGTTTGAAAGAAAAAACAGTTTCAAGTTCAAAATAATATAAATAATAGTGCCAGACAACGAGTCACATAATTTGTCTTTCCTTGCCACATAATTTAGATAACCTTGTTGGCCATCTTTTGTCCCTTAATCCCATTTGCTCTGCCTGTGGTAAGGCTCAGAGTATTTTGTGGGGGTGGGGTTTCTGATGCTAAAACCCATATTTCACAAGGAACTGTGAAGTGCTTTCCATATTTCACATGGCCCTATGAAATATGGGTATTTATGTCGCTGAATTTGGTGCAATAAAATCATGCAAACATAATTTATAGAGGACACATAACTGGTAACTGTGTAATATGGTTTAATATTGCTATCGAGCGTTTCTGGTGACATCATAAACCATGGCCAAGTAGTTTGAAAATATCACCAGAACCCCAAGATGGCAAAATATGGCCATTAACCATATGTCACCCCTTATATACCTTTTATATTACATGTTTATTTTGGTGTAGTTAGCTTGAAGAAGCTGTTTTTTCCAAAGCACAGCTACCAATGGGTACTGAATTGAATTAGAATGCTTAAGTTTTGTTTACTTTCCATAAATAAATTACTCTTCAGTAGTCTTCTTCCCTCTGTGGTCAGAGATCATAGAGTCATGACATAGCTGAAGTGCCAATTCCTGAGGATTCTTGGGAGGAATGAACAATCTTTTATTATAAAAGATGAACTCATCTGTAACACTTACGAAAGGGTCATACTTGGGAAGTTGATGCAGGTGGATATTTTCAGACTTTTAACGAATTTGATCAAAAAAAGTAAGTTGTTAAAGTTGCGGTCACAAAGGTATTAGGAGAAATAATCTTTTCTCTTTTCCTAGTTTGTTTTCTTTTTGGGTATTGTCTGGAAAGACTGTCACCGATGATATTAGATGTTCCAGCAAAATAGGTAATCAATAAATTGTACTGTTGAAAAAAGAATGATCAATGAGCTTAGTGACTATTCTTGCCTTCTGCCTGTTGGAGAACCTACAGGATCCTATGGTCACTGCGAAAGATACCTTCAACTGGGATCCCAAGAGAAAATGGCTTCATTCAATGAAAGACTCTTACTAATACTTCTTTCACCACACTGAGTAGTTGTATTCCGCAGGAGTAAATTTCCTAGACAATAAGGCTACGGGACGTTCAAGCCTATCAGGATCTTCTTGGATTAATACAGCTCCGATAGTTTGATCGGACGCATCTATTTCAAGAATGAAAGGCTTAGACGTATCTTGTTATTAAAGAATTGGAGCTTTTATGAACTCTTCTTTTTTCTTCTTTTTGTTAAAGGCTAAGGTGGAATCCTGGTTCCAATCAAAGTGTTTACCCCTCTTAGGCAGATCAGTTATAGGGATTACAATATGTAAAACATTCTTAATGAATTTGTGATAGTAGTTTGCCAACCCTAAGAAGGTTTGAGTTTATTTCATATTGGTCGGAAAAGGCCATGGCAAAACCTTCAGCGGGGATCACATAGCCTAGGTATTCAACAGAGTCCACATTAAAAACACACTTTTCCTCTTATATACATTTAGAATGATCTCTGGGATTCGTGCAAAATACTAATGTCGCCTAGATAGACAACAACTGAATGAAGAAATGAATCAGCAAATATTAAGTTCATCAAGCGTTGGAAGATGACTCAGGCACACAAAGGCCATAAAATGATGCTCAAAATGTCTGGGTGGAGTTTGAAAAGCAGTCTTCCTCTCGTCTCTGGCCCTAATTCAAATAAGATGATAGGCCCCTCTAAGATCCAACTTCGTCAAAAGCCGTGCTCCTTGTACCGATTCCAAGATGTAAGAAAACAGAGATAAGGGTTACTGATCCTTTAATGTGACTTGGTTAAGTCCCCTACAATTGATACACGGGCAAAGCTCTTTCAAATCTTATTATGGAACGAAAAACAAAGAAACTCCAGCAGGGGATGTAGATGGTACAATCAACCCATTTTTTTGCTTTTCGGCAATATACTTCTGAAGAGCCTCCATTTCGAGAGGTGAAAAAGAAAAGATCCAACAAAAGGGTACCACAGCATCAGGTATTAGGTGAATAAAAGAATCAAAAAGCCCATCTTGTTGTATGTCTTGGTCTCAGAAAAACATCCAGTCTTGGAAGATTTCAGGAATTGAAGTCATATGAAGCCCCAGATTGAGGCGCAACTCAATCACCATCAAAGAAGAACCCCTGAAGCCACATTGCTTCTGGTTATGAGACAGAGAGTGGTTTCTTCATGGGAGATACCGCTCTGCCTTATTCCAAGCAGACCCGTGTTTCAAGATCTAAAATTACTGAGTCAACAGTGATTTCGCCCTAAAACAATCGACCTAGTTTTATTGGGTGTGAATCTGCACCTAGTAAAACCAGGCTGACAAGGTAGAGGCTTCAGGCAGGGCCCCAGACTGACTAGCCTAGCAGGAAGAGGGGAGAAAACAGTGCTACAACAAGAAATAAGGCTTTGATCATGCCTCCAGACCCTCACCTCACAATAGTTACAGATCCCTGAGTCAGAGGCCTGGAGCTGAGAGACGCCCCTTGACTCCAAATAAAAAAAGAGGAGGGTGATGGTCAAAGGTCTCACCAACTTGCAGGAGTATGCCCATACCCTACTGATCCCTCGTGCCCCTTCCACCAGGTGCATCAAAGGCCCTGTGCCAGAGGAAGAGACCCGGTGCAGACAACAGCCTAGCTTAGCCCCAGGCCACCTCTGACCACCCCACCCATTCCCACCCACAGCAGCAATATCAGAGGCTGAGAGCACAGCCTGAGGCAGAGGCTAAGCGCCAACGAAGTCCACACCTTCACATCTGCTCTAATGGGATAGAATGATGCAGCACAGAGAGCTCTGATGGAGTAGAATGGTTGATGGACAGCCAGCGCCTTGGCGATATAAACTGAGCAGGGCCCTTGCTAGGAACATGAGAATGAGTGGGAGCCTGTGGAACCTGGTCATGAGTAGGAGCCTCAAGGTGCATTGTGAGGACATTCCATGGATCCCTGATGGTGAACACAAGTCTCCATACCGGAGTGAGTGCATGATCCTCTGATTGCCTGTTGGCTCAGTGGGAAGTGAGAATCACTAGCAATGAGCAAGAGAGTTTGTGCCCGATGGTAGGCAGAGCATTCAGAGATTTGACAGTGTTCACATGCTAAGGGACAGAATGGTGGGCAGGAGATTCAGGGATCTGAGGATAAGAAGGATATTTATAGACTTGAAAATGAGCATCAGGAGACGTGCAGATGAGTTGCAAAGTGTCATAACGGTGTTTGCAAAGTTTACCAGAGTTACCAGCCCCAAACTTAACCTGCTGATACTAACATAGCAATGTTTCACAAAATGTCAGGATCTGCATCTGTAGACATTTTTTTTATGGATGCCCGGGCCTATTTTTAGTTCCAGTCTGAACCTGCGGTTACATTCTCCCTACTCTTTAACTCAGGAGTCTCTAACCTTTACTGTAATAAGAGCTACATAAGGTCATTGAAAATCATCTTGAGCTACTAATATTATTAGTATTTTGATAGTGACCATGCCACACAAGATTGCTTGAAAGTCAAAATATCAAGCACAAAACTATTGTGGGGCCAAAATATTGTGACAAAATATTGATAGATCAAGATACCGAGAAGGTAGGTACATACAGGTAAATGGATTTACTATTATTAACTCCACATTTGTGTACCTTGACAATATATATATCGTCAAGGTATGAACATGTAGAATTAGATAGAGTAAGCCTATGCTTATCTCTACAAATTTATCTTCACAATATTTTCGTACTTAATAATTTTGCTGCAATATTTTTGACTCACAATATTCTGTAGCTGATATTCTGGTGGAATACCGACAAGATTACATTAGTGGCCAACATTTGCAAGATACGACCAGTGAACACTTCTGTTCATAAGGCATGGTTGCCTGTAGTAATGTAAAAAAAAATGGTTTGTCAATGTAGAAAGCCTCTAAATGGATAATAAATAACCTATATAGCTGCAAAATAATATTATTAGTAATAAGTCTCTCCAACGCCACATGATATATCACGCAAATATCAGCTTTAAATTTATATTGTGGACATGCAGCCATTTTTCTCCAAACATCAGTTTATGGGCTCTGAAAGTACACAATTTTCATTTTGAATACAGGCTTTTCAATTTTGGAGTACATCTATTAATTTAACAAAGTAAATGTTTCTAATTTACTAGGTTGGGCTGCACACAGGAGAGCTACTTCCAGGTAGCTGGAGAGCTACCTGTAGCTCACAATGCTGGCTCCCTGTTTTCCGTTTTTTACTTATTTTTACAGATAAATCCAGACAGAAAACCATTTATATTCTTTTCTGTATTTATTTTTAAATATGGATAAAAACTGAAAGTAGGTTGTTTTATGGGTGATTCTAAATACTATTAGACATGACTGTCAGGCCAGCTGTGCGGATTGACAGGTAAGGGAGTCAAAAAAGAAAGGAATTTTAGTAATGCGGCTTAACCAGCAGTAGATATGCACAAGGTTGATATTAAAATTTGTATGTTTTCATATAAGTTCATTGATTTATCATCCGTGGGTGTTCATATCATTTAAACTTAAAAGGCATTCAAGTTTGAGTGCACAATAATTGGTTAAACAAATGTGGAAATATACTAGTTTCAGCTTCATTTATTAACAAAACCCAAAATAAATATGGATAAATACAGATAAAATGAGGAAACAAATATGGATGAATACAGACTAAAATGTCCAAAAATAAATACCATAAAAACGGGAGCCCTACTCACGAGCTACTCCCCTGGGAAGCCTGCTTTAGCTTCACTTACCCTTTTGTCCCTTAGTTCGTCTCCTACGACTCTAAGACTGTCTCTGCGTCTCATCTATGCCCCTCCTGCCTAATTAACCGGATTTCTATAGTTGTGCATCTATTTCTAATTCTGGAGGTGTGACTCGTTATCACTCGCAAGTCCAGGAGTTGAGGCCTTTAGTCATCAATGTTGAGAGGGCTATAAATATGCACGGAGCTCCCCAGAAGTGACACTTACTCAACCGCGCAAGGTTAGTAGGACGTTCAGCTTCAAGGGCAACCTGAGGTACACGTAGTCTGTGATGTAGGAAGCACGAGCGCTCTCCTGGAACGAGAGGGGTGGGGTGAGTATTGGCTAGAAGACAAAGCATACAGCATTGTAATGGAGTAGGAAGTCAAAATATAAACAGTTTAGGCAGGACACAAGGTCAGAATCATACTGGGCTCTGTGGGGCTCGAGTGAGAGGACATAAAGAGCTCTTATCAGCTAGAATAGCTATCTATAGTATGCTTTTCTGGGATAGAATGGCAAGGCACATTCCATTCTGGTGGAATGTAATGGTGGAGCATACTGTGCTCTGATTGGATAGAAAAGCTGGATATCTTGGGGTCTGATTGAATAGAATGGCCGGGTATCTTGGGGTCTGATTCAATAGAATGGTAGGGTAATGTGGGGTCTGATTGAATAGAATGGCAGGGTAATTTAGGGTCTGATTGAATAGAATGGCAGGGTATCTTGGGGTCTGATGAATAGAATGGCAGGGTATCTTGGGGTCTGATTCAATAGAATGGCAGGGTAATTTGGGGTCTGATTGGATAGAATGGCAGGGTTTCTTGGGGTCTGATTGAATAGAATGGCAGGGTAATTTAGGGTCTGATTGAATAGAATGGCAGGGTATCTTGGGGTCTGATTGAATAGAATGGCAGGGTATCTTGGGGTCTGATTGAATAGAATGGCAGGGTATCTTGTGGTCTGATTGAATAGAATGGCAGGGTATCTTGGGGTCTGATTGAATAGAATGGCTGGGTATCTTGTGGTCTGATTGAATAGAATGGCAGGGTATCTTGGGGTCTGATTGAATAGAATGGCAGGGTAATTTGGGGTCTGATTGGATAGAATGGCAGGGTTTCTTGGGGTCTGATTGAATAGAATGGCAGGGTAATTTAGGGTCTGATTGAATAGAATGGCAGGGTATCTTGGGGTCTGATTGAATAGAATGGCAGGGTATCTTGGGGTCTGATTGAATAGAATGACATGGTCATTTGGGGTCTGATTGAATAGAATCGCAGGGTATCTTGGGGTCTGATTGAATAGAATGGCAGGGTATCTTGTGGTCTGATTGAATAGAATGGCAGGGTATGTTGGGGTCTGATTGAATAGAATGGCAGGCTATATTGGGATCTGATTGAATAGAATGGCAGGCTATATTGGGGTGTGATGGGCTAGAGTGACATGACATAAAAACTGTGTGCTAATGTGATAGACTGACAGGGTATACAGTGTTCAGATGAATAGAATGGTAGGTGCATTGTGCTCTAATGGGATAAAATGACAGAATAGAGAGCTCTAATGGCATGAAATGGCAAGGTGTAGTGTGCTCTGATGGGATAGAATGGCAGGATATATATCGGGCTGTGCTGGGCTAGAATGACATGTCACAGAAACTCTTATCAGCTAGAATGACCATCATCAAGAGCTCCCATGGGATAGAATGGCAGGGCATATTGTGCTCTGATGTGACAGACTGACAGGGTATACAGTGTTCTGATGGATAGAATGGTAGGTGCACTGTGCTCTAATGGGGTAAAATGACATGGCATAGAGACCCCTGATGGGATGGAATAGCACTATATATTGGACTCTGATGGGATAGAATGACACGGCATAGAGAGCTGTGATGGTACAGAATAACAGGGCATATTGAGTTTTGATGGACACAGTGGGGGCATACCATGTTGAGCTGGGAAAAAATAACAGGATATACTGTGCGCTGATGGGCTAGAATGACGGGGCATACAGTGGGAAGGAAATCGCCGTCACTCCGTAGGTTCAACTGAAGTGCTAGTTTATTGAATACACCATCATTGCCTCCAAGACCTATCCACTCAACTTGACCAGCTGACACACTCTGCTGCAGTTCAAATCGTCCTAACCTTTTAAATGAGAGCTGCACATGGAGTAAACTATAAATACAAGGAGGGAGAGGGAAAACGGATAGGTAATATATTAATAGACATTATAGCACATCTCATTCCAAAAAGTGAGAAGAAAAACACTGTTAAATTACCAAAGAATCAAGACCGGGCAGGCAGAAAAGCTTCATTTAACATAATCGTATCAACTAGGGGCCTATAGTGACCCTCAGATATTTCTGATTACTGAAATTGTAGTAACAAGTCTGCACACTGGGTAAAGGTTTTCAGGCCTTAATTTGTAAAGTCTACAACTCTTGACGTGGTTCGCGAATGGAACACCACACTAACACAAAGCAAAGAGAACATAGAACCCTAGGCACGATCGTGAGGCCGATTTCCCTAGAGACCTATGTAATAACATTACAACACATCCCCTTCCGTTATTACAAATAAGAACACCGTAAAACACAGGACTAAATAAACGGTGGTGAAACAAAGGAAAAGAATTGTTATAGGTTAACAAAATAAATACGGGCCAGATGTACGACCATGTCATTTTACAAGTCGCAAATTGCGCTCAATTGCGAGTCGCAATTTGTGACTCGCAGAATGACGTGCAACAGTGTCAGAGACACTGTTTGCAATTCTCAATGGGGTCGCAAATTGCATGCCTCATCAATATTAATGAGGCACTCGCAATTTGCGACCCCATTGCGAATGGCTAGCCCTCCCAGGGATGGTGGCCTCCTGGGCTCAGCAGACCAAAATGAAACATTTTCGTTTCATTTTTTAAGGGCTGGTAATGGTCCCTGGGACCACTGCCTGCCCCTAAAAAATATTTTCCCTGCATTTGCAAAGGGGATTGCATTACCACCCTCTTGAAGAGGGCGGTAAATTGCGAGTGTTTTGCGACCGCAATTGCGGTCGCAAAACATTCTCACATGGATTGTGGGGTTGCTATTAGGAAGGGAACGCCCCTTCCTAATAGCGAGTCGCAAAACACTATTTTGCGAGTCGCAAATTATTTGCGACTTGCAAATTAGTGTTAGTACATGGCCCAGAGGATTTTTGCATGCGCAAACGGGTCGCAAACCCGTCATTACTTAAACAATACACTCTACTGCCAAATGGTAAGTGCTTATGCTGTAAAAGAAGGAAAAACACAACTAAGTCTTGCAGGTAGAAAGGTGGTCTCCTTGGCCTGGGAATCCTACTGATCCCATTCCAACTCCTACTAACAGCACCATAATCAACACTTGGCCTGGCACCATCACCACTCCCAAAGGGATTTCCACCTTTCATACTGGTGCCATACAAGTTCTGCACTTCTTCATCCTTCATAAGCATAAAGCCACTGCATCCTTCACTTTCATCACCACTCCTAACACTCCCTTGAGTACTATATTTGGCTACTCTTCTTAAATTCCAACGTTCACCATTAGTTAACACAACAGGCCATCTGTAAACATTCTTCACCTCAAAAGGCCCATGAACTTTGCTAAAACCTTGTTTTTCTCACCCGGATTTAATTTTTACCCAATCACCAGGCGCGATTCTTGTACTGCCAATGACACCCAATTGGAAACTGCTAGACCCTGCACCCCTTCCTTCGATCGAATCTCGCATCTATGAAGGGCAGAGTTTGGAAATGGGTTTCCTACTGCTCATCATACAAAAAGGAACTTCACCGGTAGGAGAGTTTCTGTTGTGCGATAAGCCCAGCAAGATCTGAAATCATATCCTCCTTATCCAATCTGTTAGCTTCTGCCATTTGTTAAGCCTTTTTAATCATGCAGTTCGCTCTCTCCACAATTCCATTAGCCCAAGGATTCTACAAAGCAGTCTGCGAATGCGTCAACCACATGACAGAAAATGGTAATTCATCTCTCCTGACGTTAATTGAGTACCATTGTCAGTGATAAGTACCTCTTTAAAAACCTTGCGTAGTTTCCCAATTGTTGACCTTGAAGTAATTTCAGACATAAATTTCAATACCCACCACCTAGAGTAGACATCCACCATAACCATTGTAAATCTTGTCCCGTATCCAAGACTTGACATTGGGCCAATGAAGACCATGCAAACACTATGCCATGAACTCTCAGGATCATGGATATTGCTTAAGTCATATTGTGCACCAACCCTCAACCTCTTCTCACTTTCTTTACATTCAGAAGACCTTTGTACCCATTCTACAATGTCACTGTCCATTTCTGACCACCAAAACTCCTTTCTCAACCTTTTCTTTGTGACTGTCCCAAGTGCCCCTCATGAGCTATGTCAAAAAGCCTCTTACGCACATCACTGGGAGGAACAATTCTATCTCCATGCATCACCATCATCCCCACAAATTCTGAAAGCTCATCTAGGACTTTACCATAAGGCCATAGGACCAATGGCAGAGTACTCTCTCTTCTCCCACCTTTCCTTATCATCGCTATCACATTTCCCAGGACACCATCATTTTTCATAGCATCAGCCCATTCAACTTCACTCACCACTCAATTACACCAAAGAATAACATCTTCCACACATGCTACAACTCTTGGCCTGTTCACCCCCTTCTCGTCCGCACTTTTCCGGTCAAGCGACAACCGCGAAAGACAATCCACTTGGATGCTTTTCTAACAGGTATATGTTCTATACAATAATCGTACTCTTGTAAGCGTGATGCCAGTCTGGCAAATCTTGCTGACCCTTTTCCTGTATCTCCTGGTAGCAACGTTTTCAAAAGAGGTTTGTGATCGGTGTGCAGAGTGATATGGCATCCCCATACATATGTTTGAAAATACTCCACACCACATGTTGCTGCCAGAGCCTCTTTCTCAATAACAGTGTAATGGTGTTCAATAGTCGTCAAGGAGCACAAGGCAAAAGCAACAGTTTTGTTCCGTGGAGCCATGCATTTGGGACAACACCGCCCCTATGTCTGTGGCACTAGACTACACAGTGACAATCGTTTTTTTTTTGTATCATAAGGGACCAATATATTTGCACTGCACACTTCATTCTTGATCTGCTCGAAACTTTTTTGCTGCTCCAGACTCCACACAAAACTCACCCCCTTTTGCATTAAAGCTTTCAAACATTCTATCTCGCAGGCAAAATCTCTAACAAATTTTGGATAATACTCTATCAGTCCTAGAAAAGAGCGCAATTGCTCCTTGTCCTTGGGCAAAGGTGCAGACTTAATGGCAGATAACAAGTCACTCTTGGGTTTGAAACCATCAGCAGATAAAGTGTGTCCTAGGGATTCGATCACTTCTACCAAAAATTCACATTTCTCTTGTCTCAAAGTTATCCCTGAATCAGACAGGCAATCCAACGCCAATTTCAAAGTCACATTGTGACTCTCCACAGTGTCAGCAAACATCAATATGTCATCCTGGAAATCAATGACATTGTCCAAACCCCTTAAAATGTCATTCATAATCCTCTGGAAAACACTTGCCACAGATGATAAACCAAACAGCATCCTGGTAAACTGGGAAGTGCACTCCTTGGTGATGAATGCAGTTAATGGTTTGGAACTATTATGGAGACGTATTTGGTGGTAAGCATGTCTGAGATCAAGCTTTGAAAATAACTTAACCTCTTTGAGCAATAAAATAAGTTCATTGATGTTGGGCGGCGGAAAATTATCCATCACAATATTCTGATTTAGCCCCCTCAAATCCACACAAAACCATATTTTCCCATCTTTCTTCTTCGTAATAATGACAGGAGACATCCAACTGGATGTTTCAATGGGTTCAATTACCCCGCTCTCAAGCATTTCACCCAATTTTTCTTAACCTCTTCCTTCACAAGAATGGGCACCCTCCTGACCTTTTGCTGCACAGGGACTGCTCCTTGCTTCAACTTTATCTCATGTACGTACCCATTCAATTCACCCATCTCCATCCTGAAACCTTTACTTGCCCCTTGCAACATGTCATCAAGTGTTGTATCTTCAACAATCATAATTTGGGTAGTTACTCATGGATTTATTATAATATGAAGATCATATTGGTGGCACCACCCTAGAATAGGAGGTCCCGATTCAGCCACATATAGCTTGCCTTTTATGAACCTAATGCCAGCAAGAATATACCCAATTATGTTGATTTGTTCACCCTGATACCCACCCAGGTGGATGCCCTTTGGCAACAAGCGCACCGTTGGTCAGTCTTTAATTAGCAATTTCTTGGGTACAATGGTATAAAGTGAACCAGAATCCATCATTAGTTCCACAACTTTGTTTTTAATGGTAAACTCAGCCTTGGGTCTCTTCAACCTTCCTGTCACCTCGTCCATGCTGTGTACATCACCAACATAGAAAACTCTGGGCCCAATTCACAAAAGTAATCTGAGTAGGAATCCTAACTTTACTACTCCTAAATGCCTTTTGTGAATACCAAAAGTACGTAAGTTAGGATTTTGTCTCAGATTACTTTTGTGAATTGGGCCCTATGTCAGTAGATACATTCCCAAACACTCCAGCCGTCTCCTCCATCACTATTGCTACCTTCCCTTTTGCCATTATCTTTATCCCTGCACATCCTAGCGAAATGCCCTTTCCGCCTGCACTTCCTACACTCCTTACAGATGGAATAACAGTTCTTAGCCTCAGATGGGTGACAGCTACTACCACACCTGCCACAATTTTTGCTAAATGCTCTATTGATACTGATGGCTTTAACTACGCTCTTGGCTGAACACTTGCACATTGCAGCAATCTCACCTTCCACCACTGACACTTCCCCTGTCCCTTTCACATCCTTCCGTTCAATCTCCTTCATGCAGTATTCCAATTCCTTTACAACCTTTGCTATCTAGGCAAAGGGTAAAAACTCCTTCAAATTCTTCTTTTCCCATAATTCTCATGCCCAACCTAAAATGGCCACCGTTGGAATGCTGCACGAAGGTATGTCAAAAAAGAAGAAAAGGCTTCACCCTCCTGCTTCTTCTGCACGTGCGCGCACATGGGTTAAATGATGTAGGCCTCTGATGTTAGTAACTCGAAGACGTTGTGGTATCCAAGCAACCAGGCACAGTTCACACTGCACTCACATGAGTGCTCTCAAGCAGGAGTGACACCTGCAGAGACCTCCGACACTGGCGCGCACAGAATGCCCATTGACTGCTACACCTTGCCAGTCACACAAATTCCCCCAAAATTAAGGATCTTACCTGATCTCCAAGAGCAGTAGCTGTAAGCCGGAGTTGAGCAACTCTAGGATGGCTTGAAGACACTGCAGCAAAGGTAAGCCTAAATTTAGTCGGCAAAGCACGGAAGCACTTCCGACAGCTTCACTGTTCTTTGTAGGCAAAGTGCGTACCAGACAATGCCTGCGCCTCCCAAGAATCAATGCGATAAAGCTGCCTTGTCGATACTGTCTGTTTCATTAAATACATAACATGGTTCCTTGCATCCATGTGTAGAGAGAGCTGAAAAACTCTGGATGCACTGGCCAAACGTCCCCAAAAATGTAGTAATGAGTCTGCACACTGGGTAAAGGTTTTCAGGCCTTTATTTATAAAGCATATGACACTTGACATGGTGTTCCCTTAGCCAGTCAGCAGGCAACTGCCAGCGAACGGAACGCCACATTAACACAAAGCAAATAGAACATAGAACTCAAGGGATGATCGCGAGGCTGATTTCCCTTTAGACCTATGAAAAACATTGCAACAGTCATCATCATCTTCTGCCAGTGTTGTGGATTCAGGACTTAGTTTAATGATATAGGTGGCTTTACATAACCTATCCATGCTCCAATGTTTCCCATTTTGAAATTCTACCGCAATGCGTAAAATTATTTCTTTTTGTGGTGGAAATCGGGTCTCTTAACTTGAACCCAGTCTCCAACACACCACTCTTTAACCCCATGCCTCTGACCGTGGTACTGCATATACTTTCATTGGTAAGTACTTGGTTCTGAACCTTAGTATTTTCTATTTGTAAATGACTCCGTTCAAACAACCAGAAGTGGAAGCCACCTTGGATACAATGAGTCTATTTTGTAATTACATGAAAGGAGATGCTCCTATAAGTGCAGCAGGGATTGTGCATGCCCCAAATAATCTCATCTTCATGTCTTCGATGCTTCTCTACAGGGAAACCATTTCATGCGAGCCATTTGAACTACTTTGGCTTTGTCACTGCTGGCACAAGCGAAACAGTCTTGGACTTTGTTTGCCCGTAAAGTCTAGCCCTTGCCACCAGTAGATAGCTCTGAGCCTGCATTTGGTTAGGCTCCTTCCCTGGTGTCCCTCATGGGCAAGCTCCACTATTCTCTCCCACATGGGCTGCATTGGTATAATCATATCAGTCTTCCTCAATCCATCATTTAGAATACTCAGTACATTTCTGACTTTCCAGTACAAGTTGTTGTGATCCCCCATTGGAGCACACTTTATCAACATACTCTTTAACTTTCTGAAGATCCTTGGCATTCAGCTCCCCATAATCTGACTGCTTTTCTTCAGTAGTCAGGAACTTTCAAATCATGCTACTCATGTTCACTTCCTCTTCTTGTCTGGGGTTATAAATAATAATCAATCAGCGACTACATTCCGAAGCCCATAGAGATACTCTATAGTGAAACTGTACCCCTCAAACATGAACCACCACCTGGAAATTCTGTGTGTGCAGCGTCCGACCCCTTTAGTGGTGAAGGCATGAACAGAGGCTTGTGGTTGGGTCGTACAACAAAGGGAGCGCCTCATAGGAAAAATCTCAAACATTTTACAGCCCAAAAACAAGCTAAGGCCTCACTTTCTGCTTCTGAATATCTGCACACAGTCCCCATAAAAGACTTGGATGAGAATGCCACTACATGTTCTTTATAGTTTCATATGTGCATAAGTGGTGAGAAGTTACTTACGTTTGGTAACACTTTTTCTGGTGGATACAGTATCTAGCTGCAAATTCCTCACCTTTTGAATATCCCCATGTGCCGGCTTGGACTGGAAACTTTTCAATAGCTCTCCGACGCCGATAGGGGCACTGGCTTCAAGACTGCTCCGAATGTGGCCGTGTGTGATGTCACTGGAGCCGTGAAGCGCCCCCATCGGCATAATGACATCCACTTTTTTAACTTTCCTTCTAGGCGAACGGATAAGACTAACATCAATGAGTGTAGGCGCAGTTTTCATTGGAGCCAATGTATGTGTATATATATATATATATATATATATATATATATATATGTGTACAAATCCTTCAGTCAGACAACAGAAGGCAAAGTCGCACTCAGGATACTTTTCAGAAGCAAAAGTTTATTGACTGACGCGTTTCAACCTCACGGTCTTTGTCAAAGTCACTTCCTGACCCGGAAGTGGCTGTATTTAAGTGCTCATACAAAGGGTCACAAGACAAATACATAGACATAAAGAAAAATACATGGTAACTGAAGTCTGTTCATATTAGAAGACAGACTAACATCACGTTTTGAACATATAAGTATAATAACCATTTTTATAGCTCATAATAGTTTAAACAAACTATATCACGTGGAAACAGAACCATTATAAAATAAATATAAAAAATACATATACAATACCCACCGCAATGGGATATGGCAATCAAGTGATAGTTACATTTACATCAAAGCCTCACTGCGCAAGTGCGCGAGCGTTTAAAAAGTTTCATGAGGCTCAGAGGTACACAGTGGCCAAGAAAACCACCACACCCCTATTAACCTAATACAAGGCCTGCCAGATCCCATTTGTCAAGTACGGGTAAAATAAGAACACAACAAAATAACAAGGACTAAAGCATAAAGCTAAATGAAAACAAAAGAAAAAGAGCACTATTGATCCCCACCCTAGGTGCTATACAGGGGAAGAGTGGGGTGGGAGAAACCGCAAATTCAAGCAGCCGCTTGAAAAAATGGATTACAGTTCGGCTATTACGCCGATATAGCAATTTGGATGGCTCAAATAAAAAGATGGTAAGGAAACAAATAAATTTAAGAGGAGAAACTAGATAAGGCCAGAAAAGGAAATAAAGGAAAATAAACTAGTTTGGGCACACTACGTTAGAAAACAGCAATTAAATAGAAATTTAACCCAGGTTAAGAGAGGCAAGATAACAGTATATACAGTGTCCTGAGGATATTTTGAGGGCACCAGTTGTATATAGTATCTTTTCTAACCTAAATGGACATTAAGGTCTTCCTCACAATTGAGGCCTCCGGGGGTCTTGCTTTGCAGGCGGATAATATACTCCGATTCCAGGCGCCTAAGATTTCTTTCACGATCACCTCCTCGGGGATGTACTGGGACCCTGTCAATTCCAAAATAGGAAAGTTTAGAAGAGACATCAGCTGTCCCGCCATGTTCCAACATGCAATGCTTGGCCACAGTGTAGGTCAGATCCCTGTTCCTAACTGCGCGCAAATGCTCAAGAATACGCTTTTTTAACGCAAAGATGGTGCTACCGACATAGCGCAGGCCACAAATACAGACAATGACATACACCACAAATTCGGTGTTGCAGTTAATAAATGACAAGATTTTCTCATCCCTCCCCACTGGTAAAGGGTAGCTTTTCACATTACGGCTATTGCTACAGGCCTTACACCGGCCACATTTGTAAAAGCCGGGGAGTTCCTTAAGCCATGAGCTCGAGCCGATACTCCTATGTGTAAGATGACTATGTACCAGGGTATCTTGTAGGGATTTAGACTTACAATAGGTAATGTGTGGCTTGGGACTAACCAATCTACCAATAACCACATCCTGCCTGACTAAATGCCAGTGCTTGTTGACTATCCTGTGTAAGGCTTGTGATGCATCCGAGAAAGTGGTGATAAGTCTTACTTCCTGAGTTTTCTGGTTAGTAGTCTTAGGGACCAACAGGCTGTTTCTGTCCCTCCCTGCAGCCTTTTCAGTAGCTATTTTAATAGTTTGACCTGAATAGCCTCGTGTTTTAAAACGGCTAAACATATTCAATCTTTCCCTGGTATAGGCTTCAGCAGTACTACAATTGCGTTTAGCGCGGAGCAATTCTCCATATGGGATGCTTCTCTTAATTCCATCAGGGTGATGGCTCCGTGCATGCAACATGCTATTCCCTGCGGTAGCCTTTCTATACAGACTAGTATGTATGCAGCCATCCCTCACCTCAACCTGAACATCCAGGAATTCAATGGTGGTAGTATGTATCTTACTAGTGAATCTTAAGTTAAGCTCATTGGTGGACAAGCCTGCAATAAAATCATGAAGCAAATCCTGTGGACCATCCCAAATCAGAAAAATATCGTCAATGTAGCGGGTCCACAGGATAACATTATCCATAAAACACTCATTTCCTTGGTGCCAAAGGTGCTCCGCCTCCCACCACCCCATAAAAATACAGGCATAGCTGGGGGCGAAGCAACTTCCCATCGCCGTCCCAGTGTATTGCCTATACCATGTATCTTCAAAAAGGAAGCAATTGTTATGAAGGCAAAAGCTTAACATATCTAGCAGTAATGTAGTGTGGTCAAACATTGAGAGTGGTCTATCTCTAAAAAAGTATTTACAGGCTTTGAGGCCCAAGTCATGCTCAATGCAAGTATAGAGAGACACTACATCGATCGTAGCAAATACATACGATTCTTTCCATGGAATACCCTGTGTTTTAGATAAAAAGTCCATGGTATCCCTACAATATGATGGCAAATTAAACACATATTTACAGAGGAAATAGTCAAGGTAGATGGAAGAGTTTTCAAGCAAGCTCTGGTTAGCGGCAATAATAGGTCTGCCCGGGGGTTCAGTTAGGCTTTTGTGAACATGTAAAAAACTGGGGCCATAGGCTTCTTGGTCAAAAGGAACAGGAACTCATTGCGTCTCAGAGTTCCTTGTCCATGCCATTTCTCAAGTAATTGATGGTATTGAGTAATAGTCTTGGTATATTCTGTCTGGTTAGACCTCAGATAGCTCCCTGAGTACTCCAACTGTCGTCTTGCTTCTGCTTTATATTTGACAAGATCCCAAAGAACAACATTGCCCCGTTTATCTGAGGGCTTTATAACAAAAGACTCGGCCTTTTGAAGAGACTGTAGGCCCAGTCTTTGAGCTGGCGTGAGGTTGCTAGCAAAGGAATTGTTTTGTTTCTCCCACAATGTCACGAGATCAAAGACAATGCTTTCATGGAAGGCGTCAATGCCATCATGTAACGTCACTGGATTAAACCTAGATTTAGGTTTAAAATCATTCCTGGAATTGCGATCGACCTCAATCCCCATGTTAGCTAAGAGTTCACGATCTGAGACCCAGTCTTTGCCTCCCAGCTCGATCTCTCTTAATGTGGCAATTGTTTCAATGTCAGACATGATAAGTGTATTCATGTCACCACTCGTAGGTTCAAGCTGTGAGATCTCAGTGGGAGTAGCCCTGCCATGCTTAAGCGCGTGTGTTTTAAGGAGCTTCAGCTTCCTTATAAATAAAAAAATGTCAGTGCGAGCTCTAGGAAAGTTAAAATTGGCAGTAGGGCAAAAGGATAGGCCTAATTCAAGCACTGAGCGCTCATCAGGGGTAATACAATGTGAGGAGATATTGATAATGGATAAATTGTTATTGTATAACTCACCCATTACTTGTTGCGCTTGGATCGCCGTTGTCCTCTCCCATATGGCGTCTCGTTTTCTTTGGCCTTCGCCTCCTCTCCTGATTTGTCTTTTCCTTGTTCGCTGTTTGCGCCTCTTCCTCGCGGTGGTTTCTTTCTTCCACTCACGCTTTCCCGTAAAAAACTGTATTCTGTATGGGAAGGGAAGGGTCCTCGTGCCGTTGCAGAAAGACTCTGTTGTTCATCAAGGTCAGATGGCGCCTCGAAGCTGGATTCAGAGGTTTCTGATTCCCGAATCCTTACAGTTTCGGTTTGAAGTAAGTCTTTCCTTGCTGCATCGTACTTGCGTCCAAAGGTCAGTATGCGTCCTTGGGCATAATCATTGCGATCTCTGATAAACTTCCAGCGCTTCTTTGCTTTAATACCTTCCTCATACTTGAGTAGTCTTCCATCCATGTCTTTCAGAAAACTGGATATTTCACTTTGCGACTCATGTTTGTCAAGCATCTCACGCAGGGATTTAATCTCCTCACTGATTTGCTCTAGCTCGAGTGCGGCATATTTCGCAAGAAGACCCAGCATGTTTTTACATGTGGCTGCCATGAGAGCAGACCACTACTCAAGGAGCTGCGGGTCAGGGTTTTGATAGGTAGGTGTAATCAGGATTCGCAGACCCCTCGGGACGCGCTCCACCTCTATGTAATTATTGAGGGAAATAACCTCCCAACTTCTGTTAATCTCCTTTTTGTATAATTTTTCAAGCCTATATAAGTCCTGTTTAAGCGTAGTTCCAGTTCCGCTCGTAGATGTTCCTGTTCCATTACCACTCGGATTTGGTAATGCATCCGTTTCAGAAAAGAGCGATTTAGCAACATCCAGTCGCTTCCTGATTGCTTCACTCATCGTGGCAATACAGTTTCACTGTCACCGAATCACGGTCTCAGCCAGCCCACGCTTCCGTAAATCCAGAGCTCTTCGGCAAATATCCTCCTCCGTGAACGCCTCCTGAAACAGTGGAACACCACTGGTCAGAAAGGCAAACGAAGCACCCCTGCCGCTTTCTTCTATCAAAGGCGGGACCCGCTGACCATAGGCGAGACAACTTCCGTGACGAGAGCTAGCAGCACTTCCGTGTTGCGTCTCTCTGCGGAGCGAAGCCCATGCCGTTACCCGGCAACCGGTCCCGACAAAACCCGGTTCAAAGAACACAGCGATTTTTTACAGCAGCGGCGGGAGTCGGGAAAGGAAACGTCCAAAAAGATTTCCAGCCTTTCATCCGACCTCATCCACCAGGTAGGGTTGGTGCGAACAGGCGGGCGCTGGACCCGCAATAATTTGTACAAATCCTTCAGTCAGACAACAGAAGGCAAAGTCGCACTCAGGATACTTTTCAGAAGCAAAAGTTTATTGACTGACGCGTTTCAACCTCACGGTCTTTGTCAAAGTCACTTCCTGACCCGGAAGTGGCTGTATTTAAGTGCTCATACAAAGGGTCACAAGACAAATACATAGACATAAAGAAAAATACATGGTAACTGAAGTCTGTTCATATTAGAAGACAGACTAACATCACGTTTTGAACATATAGGTATAATAACCATTTTTATAGCTCATAATAGTTTAAACAAACTATATCACGTGGAAACAGAACCATTATAAAATAAATATAAAAAATACATATACAATACCCACCACAATGGGATATGGCAATCAAGTGATAGTTACATTTACATCAAAGCCTATATACATCAAAGTGTATATATATATATATATATATATATATATATATATATATATATATATATATATATATATATATATATATATATATATATCTTTGTTACACAAAACACCCTTGAGCTCTCAGGACGCACTCGGCAGCCAGCCACCATCCGGTTACAGTGATAACTCGCCTTCACATCTCGGTAAGTATAGTTGCCTGACGCGTTTCAAGGATTCTCTCCTCTTAATCATAGGCTGCTTGACACCAGTGAAATGCGGATTGCTCTTTTTATTCAAAAATCTGGCATGCTTGTTATTGGTTGTTGGCCCTCAGTGGGCTGCACTTAGTTCGTGACACACAAATGTTATGCATGCTGGGACTGGTAGTCTCAAAGAGCCACATTACATGATCCACAGTGGATTCCACTTTCACTAGTATAATTTAAAGCTTTTTTATTTCTTCCTTAGTAGGATCCAAGTTGTTACGGCGAGTTCATTTCATCCGGCTCGCTGCGCTGAAACGGTCTGAATTAGTTTCAATACCTCAGCCTCTTCACGCTTTGAAGATGGTGCAGTCCCGACACGGCGGGGCACGCCGTGTTAAGTATTTGTTACACAAAACGCCCTTGAGCTCTCAGGACGCACTCGGCAGCCAGCCACCATCCGGTTACAGTGATAACTCGCCTTCACATCTCGGTAAGTATAGTTGCCTGACGCGTTTCAAGGATTCTCTCCTCTTAATCATAGGCTGCTTGACACCAGTGAAATGCGGATTGCTCTTTTTATTCAAAAATCTGGCATGCTTGTTATTGGTTGTTGGCCCTCAGTGGGCTGCACTTAGTTCGTGAAACACAAATGTTATGCATGCTGGTACTGGTAGTCTCAAAGAGCCACATTACATGATCCACAGTGGATTCCACTTTCACTAGTATAATTTGAAGCTTTTTTATTTCTTCCTTAGTAGGATCCAAGTTGTTACGGCGAGTTCATTTCATCCGGCTCGCTGCGCTGAAACGGTCTGAATTAGTTTCAATACCTCAGACCTCTTCACGCTTTGAAGATGGTGCAGTCCCGACACGGCGGGGCACGCCGTGTTAAGTATTTGTTACACAAAACGCCCTTGAGCTCTCAGGATGCACTCTGCAGCCAGCCACCATCCGGTTACAGTGATAACTCGCCTTCACATCTCGGTAAGTATAGTTGCCTGACGCGTTTCAAGGATTCTCTCCTCTTAATCATAGGCTGCTTGACACCAGTGAAATGCGGATTGCTCTTTTTATTTAAAAATCTGGCATGTTTGTTATTGGTTGTTGGCCCTCAGTGGGCTGCACTTAGTTCGTGACACACAAATGTTATGCATGCTGGGACTGGTAGTCTCAAAGAGCCACATTACATGATCCACAGTGGATTCCACTTTCACTAGTATAATTTAAAGCTTTTTTATTTCTTCCTTAGTAGGATCCAAGTTGTTACGGCGAGTTCATTTCATCCGGCTCGCTGCGCTGAAACGGTCTGAATTAATTTCAATACCGCAGCCTCTTCACGCTCACCTAGAGGCAACTCTTTTTGCATTTTGTATAGCGGCCTGCCTGGTCGCGGGATTGCACCACCGCGAAACACTTGCGGGTCCGCAGCTGCTTTATTGGGGCAGCTAACTGTGGAACAGGAGGTGCCTGTTATATACAGGGGTACCGGCGCGAACATCGGCAATCCTTTTAAAGACATTTTTGAATGTGAGTGTTGGCGGCGACCCACTTGGGTTTTACTGCACCACCAGTCCCAGGAAGCATTGCTTCAGGTGGTTCACCTGAGCATAATTATTACGGGGATTTACTGGTGGTTGCCGCACGCCGTCACGTCACATGGTCTGCCACTGAAGAGGGCGTTGGCCCGAAACGCGTCTGGCAGGAAACCAGAAAAGGACTTTGTTCATGGCGTGTGCCCTTGCTTTGGCGTAATTTCCACCTGGGAGTGCATCCCACCTAGAGGCAACTCTTTTTGCATTTTGTATAGCGGCCTGCCTGGTCGCGGGATTGCACCACCGCGAAACACTTGCGGGTCCGCGGCTGCTTTATTGGGGCAGCTAACTGTGGAACAGGAGGTGCCTGTTATATGCAGGGGTGCCGGCGCGAACATCGGCAATCCTTTTAAAGACATTTTTGAATGTGAGTGTCGGCGGCGACCCACTTGGGTTTTACTGAACCACCAGTCCCAGGAAGCATTGCTTCAGGTGGTTCACCTGAGCATAATTATTACGGGGATTTACTGGTGGTTGCCGCACGCCGTCACGTCACATGGTCTGCCACTGAAGAGGGCGTTGGCCCGAAACGCGTCTGGCAGGAAACCAGAAAAGGACTTTGTTCATGGCGTGTGCCCTTGCTTTGGCGTAATTTCCACCTGGGAGTGCATCCCACCTAGAGGCAACTCTTTTTGCATTTTGTATAGCGGCCTGCCTGGTCGCGGGATTGCACCACCGCGAAACACTTGCGGGTCCGCGGCTGCTTTATTGGGGCAGCTAACTGTGGAACAGGAGGTGCCTGTTATATGCAGGGGTGCCGGCGCGAACATCGGCAATCCTTTTAAAGACATTTTTGAATGTGAGTGTCGGCGGCGACCCACTTGGGTTTTACTGAACCACCAGTCCCAGGAAGCATTGCTTCAGGTGGTTCACCTGAGCATAATTATTACGGGGATTTACTGGTGGTTGCCGCACGCCGTCACGTCACATGGTCTGCCACTGAAGGGGGCGTTGGCCCGAAACGCGTCTGGCAGGAAACCAGAAAAGGACATTGTTCATGGCGTGTGCCCTTGCTTTGGCGTAATTTCCACCTGGGAGTGCATCCCACCTAGAGGCAACTCTTTTTGCATTATATATATATATATATATATATATATATATATATATATATATATATATATATATTCCAAGTCCTTGCAGATAACAAAGAGTCTCACATGCTCTCCAGCTGCTGAGATTTCAGAGTGTTTATTGTGCTGGCAGCGAAGCACCCAAATGCTTCGCTGGCAGCACAATAAACACTCTGAAATCTCGGTAACTAGAAAGTGTGTGAGACTCTTTGTTATCTGCAAGGATTTGGATTTGGGATATAACCGGTTACCCACACCCGTGTCACAATCGTGAAGATGGAGGCATGGTTGGGACGCTGTGTTTTATACATGTATAAGTATATACATACACACAACTAAATGAACAGATGAACAAGATTCTTTTGGTATCACTGATGCCATCAGTGATGTCACTGACCATGTCATGAGTGATGTAATTTGTGAGGTCATAAGCAGTGCCTTGCAGGGGAGTAAGTTATAGTTAGCTCAGGTAACAATAACTGCTGAATTTCTATGGTTTTGTATGTGTGAAATCTGAACCTAACTGTAACGTCCCCATAACCTTTGGTTTTTTGTGATTTTCCAGGTTTTTGTAAAATTCTATTTCATATAACTTCCCTTTAACCTTTGTTGTTTTCAGTGAATTTTCAAGGTTTTTAATGTTATTTACTAGCTATAATTTCCCTGTAACTTTAGTTTTTTTTCAGTGAATTTCTAAGGTTTATTATATTTTATTTCCTAATTGTAACCTGTAACCTTTGAGAGTGGGTGTGTGAGTGGTTGTACGTGTCTGTGAGTGGGTGTACGTGTCTGTATGGGTGTATGAGTGGGTGTGTGAGTAGTTTTGAGGGTGTGTGAGTAGATTTGTGAGTGCCTGTATGGGTCTGTGAGTGGGTGTGTAAGTGGATGTATGGGTCTGTGAGTGGGTGTGTGAGTGGCTGTATGGGTCTCTGAGCAGGTGTGTGAGTGGCTGTATGCGTGTGTGAGTGGTGTTGTGGTTGTGTGAGTGGCAGAATGGGTCTGTGAATGGGTATGTGAGAGGTTTTGTGGGTGTGTGAGTGGGTGTGTGAGTGATTGTATGGATGTGTGAGTGGGTGTACATGTGGCTGTGTGGGTCTGTGAGTGGATGTGAGAGTAGCAGAATGAGTGTGTGGGTGGGTGTCTGAGTGTCTGTGTGGGTGTGTCAGTAGCTGTCAGTAGCTTGTCAAGAACAGAACCTCACCTGCCCCTTTATCCAACATGAGTCCACAGTCTTGCACAAAATGTCTACCCAACGGGAGTACTTTCTACTAGTTAATTAGTAAGTGCGTCCTCATTGGGTAAGTGTCTAGTGCTTATTCTACACTACAGCTGTGGAATGGATCACAAGGAAGTGTCTCCAGCGATCTTGTGTGCGTTTAATTTCGGCATTGTGTTTGTTTCACGTGTGTCTTCATCCAGAAATCTGTGATAACATGAATCCTCCTATAGAGAAGACAATGAGACTTCAAAGAAGTGAATCTCCACCAAACACGAGTACTTCCTCTTAACTATATAAAGTAAGGGCTTCATTGTTCGGTGGAGTTGTCCTCATATTCTTAGGCATCAAGAACCAACATTGGCGGGACAGTGAATCGGACTATTTGGTAAGATGTCTATCACCCTAGCAAAAGACGGGAAGACCTTTGCATACTACTAAGGTGGATGGGGCGGGGCCAAACGAGCAGAGCTTCCAGATGATTTTGCACATTTGCATGCTTGTTATCAGTTAAAGGGATAATCACGGACTTTGATCTCACCAAGAGAGGCCAAGAAAGAACCCACTTGTCAGAGTCACTACAGATTGCGCTCCTACAGGGATTGCGGGGGAACCCCAATGCCCCCGCGGTCCTTGCCGGCTTCCCACCTCCAGTGGGAGCTGGCATTGCTCATGCACGTAGGGAGCAGCAAAAATGCTGCTCCCTGCATGTAGGAGCAATTATTTCATCTGTTTACCTGCCCACTTGACAGCGGGCAGGAAAACAGGTGAAAAGTCCACTCACAGCGACCGGGAGCAGTTTTCCTGCTCTGCTCGCTGGGAGCGGACTTACTTTTTGCTCTCGCTTGGTGGAGGTTGTCAAAGCTCCTGCCAATCGAAAGCAAACATCTATGTCCCGAGGGTGGGCTCCTCAGGACATAGCAAGCCCGCCCTGGGGTGTGGTGGTCCCTAGGGCCATTAATGGCTCCAGGAGAGGATCCACACCACCCACTCCTTTGTTTTTGAGGGGGTGGTCACCAGGGCCGAAAATTGCCTAGGAGGGGGGCCCACAGAGCCCCCCCTTAACAATATGGCCATGCCCTGGGGAGGTGGTGGTCCCCGGGACCGATAGTAGCCCGGGAAGGGGGCCCAAGTGGCCGCCCCCCCCCCTTTTAGGTCGAGCCTAGCGCAGCGCGCATGCGCTGCTCTAGGAGAGGGCCTCTTGGAATCACTCCAGACTTCCAAGAGACTTCTCCATGTGGGCCGGCCTCCTCCCACACATTCCATTGGCCTTTGCTTGTGGCTTTCAATAATGAAAGCACGCAAATGGCCAAAGACGGGTGCATGTCCCGCCTTTCCTCTAAACTTTCACTCCCATGGCCTAGGGGTCTCGGGAGCGAGCAGCAGCACGCATTGTGCCAGCTGCATTCCTCCCTTATTGTTATCTTGGCTCATGTTACTAATTAAACAAAGCACGGTCACTTTCGCGGCCGCGCTTGTTTAAACTTTGTTTTTCTCCCTCTTTGATGCTTAGAGCTCCTGCCAGTTCAAAAGGCCCCTTTAAAAAAAATAAACACTAAAACGTTTAATGTTAGGGTAGGCGCCTTAATGTAGTCATTTTGCCTCATATCGCTTCTAAACTTCTGATGTAACTATTGTTCTCCAGCAGTATGTACACACTATTAAGGGTTTGGGGACTGATATTAAAATCCCAACGCCAATTTTTGTAATTATGTTTTTGCATTAGTGGAACGGCCGCCTTTCTTAATAGACCAACATTTAAGCTTAAAATTGTGAGGTACCAAGGTGTCTTCGTTTAACAGGGCTATTCTCCTCAACTCTGACATGTGACCGTAAGCTTACAGTCTCTTTCCTTTTCAAAACTTCTGAAATATATGAGAGAGCAAGAATGGCTCTGCCTCGCGATAAGCGCTATGGCAATTTCAACAAAATGATGACTGCATCAGCGTTCACATACTCACGGGTCTTTTGATCAATCCCATGGTCGTTTCCAAATTAACATGGGGTGTATCGCCCTCGAATCCACCTCTCTTTGATCTCTGGGTCCATGAAGAAGTTGGATATTAAACTTGACATTCTCTCTTTTGTATGGCAATGCCTAGGGAGAGGCACCAGTGCATAAACTTTGTGACCTCTGATTTTAATTAATGTTACAGGAGACAATGTACAATGCTTAATTAATTTTGACCTCTGATTGTGATTAACGCTACAGTAGCCATGCTTTAATTTACTGCTGGTTCTCATTTCGAAGAATTATTAATGTTTTATTTTATTTGGGATTTTTGTAAAGCACCACATAACAAATTGCAGTGGCTTCTGAACGTTGTGGGAGATATATATGAAGATGGTGACTGGGGCATTGCATTGGGGAGACTAAAGTATGCAGTAATAATACAAACTGCAAGGTGGCTGGGTTAAATTCTGGTACACGCCTATGTGTACAGTATAAAGTAATAGAAATATATCTAAGTGCGGTGCTCAAAAAGGAAATGTGGCCACCATAACAGCCTTTAAGGTTCAACGCAGGCAGCATGCGAGGCAAGGAGGCACCGTGCATAGCTCTTATTCCCCAGCCTCTTATGGCGTTTTCACATAATACCACTCAGTGCCACACAATTACACGCCACATTTACACTCTACTCAATGCAACATAAAAACACTCCACATAATACCACTCAGTGCCACATAATTACGCGCCACATCATTACACCCTACTCAATGCAACACAAAACACTCCACATGATGCCACTCAGTGCCACATAATTCACTCTAATCAATGCAACACAAAAACACTCCACATACCATTCAGTGCCACATAATTACCCTACTCAATGCAACATAAAAACACTCCACATAATACCACTCAGTGCCACATAATTACACGCCACATAATTACACTCTACTCAATGCAACATAAATACACTCCACATAATACCACTCAGTGCCACATAATTATGTGCCACATACTTACACTGCACTCAATGCAACATGCACTCCACATAATACCAATCAGTGCCACATAATTACACGCCACATAATTACACTCTACTAAATGCAACATAAATACATTCCACATAATACCACTCAGTGCCACATAATTAAATGCCACATAATTACACTCTACTCAATGCAACATAAATACACTCCACATAATACCACTCAGTGCCACATAATTATATGCTACATAGTTACACTGCACTCAATGCAACATACACTCCAAATAATACCACTCAGTGCCACATAATTACATGCCACATAATTACACTCTACTGAATGCAACATACACTCCACATAATACCACTCAGTCCCACATAATTACACGCCACATAATTACACTCTACTCAATGCAACATAAATACACTCCACATAATACCACTCAGTGCCACATAATTACACACCACGTAATTACACTCCACTCAATGCAACATAAATACACTCCACATAATACCACTCAGTACCACATAATTACACGTCACATAATTACACTCTATTCAATGCAACATAAATACACTCCACATAATACCACTGTGCCACATAATTACATGCCACATAATTACACTCTACTCAATGCAACATAAATACACTCCACATACCACTCAGTGCCACATAATTATATGCTACATAGTTACACTGCACTCAATGCAACATACACTCCAAATAATACCACTCAGTGCCACATAATTACATGCCACATAATTACACTCTACTGAATGCAACATACACTCCACATAATACCACTCAGTCCCACATAATTACACGCCACATAATTACACTCTACTCAATGCAATATAAATACACTCCACATAATACCACTCAGTACCACATAATTACACACCACGTAATTACACTCCACTCAATGCAACATAAATACACTCCACATAATACCACTCAGTACCACATAATTACACATCACATAATTACACTCTATTCAATGCAACATAAATACACTCCACATAATACCACTGTGCCACATAATTACATGCCACATAATTACACTCTACTCAATGCAACATAAATACACTCCACATAATACCACTTAGTGTGACATAGTTACACGCCACATAAATACACTCTACTCAATGCAACATAAATACACTCCACATACCACTCAGTACCACATAATTACGTGCCACATAATTACACTCTACTCAATGCAACATAAATACACTCTGCATAATACCACTAAGTGCCGCATAATTACACACCACATAATTACACTCTACTCAATGCAACATAAATACACTCCACATAATACCACTCAGTGCCACATAATTATATGCTACATAATTACACTGCACTCAATGCAACATACACTGCACATAATACCACTCAGTGCCACATAATTACACACCACATATTTACACTCTCCTCAATGCAACATAAATACACTCCACATAATACCACTCAGTGCCACATAATAACACGCCACATAATTACACTCCACTCAATGCAATATAAATACACTCCACATAATACCACTCAGTACCACATAATTACAGACCACGTAATTACACTCTACTCAATGCAACAGAAATACACTCCACATAATACCACTCAGTACCACATAATCACACGTCACAATTACACTCTATTCAATGCAACATAAATACACTTCACATAATACCACTCAGTGCCACATAATTACACACCACATAATTACATTCTACTCAATGCAACATAAATACACTCCACATAATACCGCTCAGTACCACATAATTACACGTCACATAATTACACTCTATTCAATGCAACATAAATACACTCCACATAATAACACTGTGCCACATAATTACACGCCACATTATTACACTCTACTCAATGCAACATAAATACACTCCACATAATACCACTCAGTGTGACATAGTTACATGCCACATAATTACACTCTACTCAATGCAACAAAAATACATCCCACATACCACACAGTACCACATAATTACAAGCCACATTATTACACTCTACTCAATGTAACATAAATACACTCCACAGAATACTACTCAGTGCCACATAATTACACGCCACATAATTACACTCTACTCAATGCAACATAAATACACTCCATATAATACCACTCAGTGCCACATAATTACACGCCACATATTTACACTCTACTCAATGCAACATAAATACACTCAACATAATACCACTCAGTACCACATAATTACACTCTATTCAATGCAACATAAATACACTCCACATAATACCACTGTGCCACATAATTACACGCCACATAATTACACTCTACTCAATGCAACATTAATACACTCCACAAAATACCACTCAGTGCGACATAGTACACGCCACATAATTACAATCTACTCAATGCAACATAAATACACTCCACATACCACTCAGTACCACATAATTACATGCCACATAATTGCACTCTACTCAATGCAACATAAATACACTCCACATAATACCACTCAGTGCCACATAATTACACGCCACATAATTGCACTCTACTCAATGCAACATAAATACACTCCAAATAAATGCACTCTATGCCACATACCACCAATCAACATAAATACACTCCACACCATGACACAATTTCACTAAGCATAATTTCACTCAACACCACAGTTCCAGGCCACACAATTCAACTCCACACATTTCCAATACACACCACATAATTACACACCAAACAACATATTTCAACTCCACAACTCCACAATCCACAACGTACCTCCAATCCACACCATATAGTGGCACCACCTGAGCACCAAACATCATTCACCACCACCATTTTGCATCAGCGCACCATCTAAGCATCACCTAAGCATCACTTAAACATCACCTAATCATCACTTCAGTCTGCCCTCGGAATCTGGCATCTGTTGATTCTCCCCTAGTGTCCATCCGCTGCTCGTGTTCTAATTAAATTACTGTTTTCCAACCTCCACTCCCCCGTTAATTATATCCCTCTCCCCAATAACAACAAAAAATTATAACAAACAAGCATGAGAACAGGCAGGAAGAAGTTGCCAGCAGTGCAAGTACAAAAAAAACTAGAAGACATTTTTTATGTTAAAATCTTTTTTTAATCAGGTTGTTCAGTTGTATATAATGTCGTCTTGGTTTGTATAAAGGTAACAAAAATGCTTAACACTTTTTATTATGACTTTTCAACATGATGCACAGCAGCCACAATGCTCTACAACTTAGCCAAAAGTTCTGGCTAAACACATAAGGTCCCAAAGGCGAGACCTATTGGCTATACCAATGCTTGTTGTAATTGTGGCTAGCTCCGGGGAGGTGGTGGTCCCGGGGATGTAATAGGCTCAGGAGGGATGTCCGTGTGGCCCCCCTTCTTTATATTGATATGGCCTTGCCCCAGGGAGGTGGCTGTCCCCATGACCGATATTGACCATGGGGAGGCGGGACACATGCGCCCTCATCCCCAAATTACATATTCAAATATGCCCCCGGGGTCTGGCCCACTAGGGGGCTCAACTAGAAACAGGGGTGGGAGATTGCGCTTGTTTTTTTTTCAATTTTCCCACGATTTTGTGACAAAAGTTGTTTTTTAAAATGCGTTTTGGTCCATGACGGGGTCTCTGGGGGACCCTACCATCAGGTCTAGGAGGTCAGGGTATTCCTACCCTGCCTCCTTCTCTATTTTTTAACTTTTTGTTTTGGGACTCGGCTGAGTCCGAGCCCCAAAATGGCTGCCAACACTACCTGGTTGAAGTGTTGGCAGCCAATCAGATTTCAGCACGAGATCTCTCAGATCTGCAGAGGGTCAGCTTCCCTAGACATCTATATTTCTTTTTTCTTTAATAACTACAAAACTACTGAACGGATTTACACCAAATCACAAAAAGCACTTTTCTGGTCCAAGATCTGGCATTATGCCAAATTTGGTGTAATTCCGTTCAGCAGTTCCGGCTATAGTCGTGTCTAAAATCCCTATGAGAAATTGCACGGGGAAACCACAGTTTGGGATCCCCCCTTAGTTTCGGCCCCCGCTTGACAAATCACCCCAAAACTTTCAAGACAGCAGCAGAAGTGAGTGGCAAACTAGTCTTGAAAATTTCATGAGGATTCATCATACAGTACCAAAGTTATTTTTTAAAACCAAAAACGCTTTTCCTATGGAAACGAGGTCCTAACTATAACTACCTACTGGCAACCGCCAGTACCAGTAGGTAATATATATATAGAAAGATAAATACATAGATAGATAGATAGATAGATAGATAGATAGATACATAGATAGATAGATAGATAGATAGATATATTCACTGGAAAAACACAAAGGTTAAGGCAACGTTATAGTTAGGTGAAATGTTCAGTAACAACGTAACGTTTTAAACTCTAAAAACCACAGAAATTCGCCCAGTTATAGTAATCTCAAGTAAATAAAACTTGTGCCCTAAGGTAACTCTAACTCGCTCCCTCACAATGAACATTTTTTTAATCAATAATTTTATTTCAAATGTTGCAGTGATATTATCAATGATTTCATAGAAGATGTCATGAGTGAGATAATATGTGGGATAATTAGCAGTGCATAGTGAGGGCGCAAGTTATAGTTACCTAAGGGCGTGAGCCTTCTTTGGCCCCTGGGGAACCCATCCTCCGGGGCCTCCCTTTATAATAGGAGGTTCCCCCGATGCCCACCCGGGGCACCCACCAACCAACACATTGGGGATGCGGGAGGAGCCCGGGGCCCCTGTAGCCCCAGCCAGCTCCCCGCATGGTACGGAAGCCGGCATTGCTCCCGGGCAGAGGGAGCAGCTATCTCTACTTGCTCCCTCCAGGGAGGGGAACAGTATGTGTTTTGCTTCCCTACCCGCAGAAGTGAACAGAAGTCTGCTCCCAGCCGGCGGGAGCATTTTTAAATCTCCCATTTGCTCCTGTTTGGCAAGAGATTTAAAAATGCTCCTGCCAGTTGAGAGAAAACTTATGTTTCCCTGCCCGCTGCATTGTGGGCAGGGAAACTACTGTGTCCCAGGGGTGGACTCCCTGGGAAACAGTCACTGGGCCTGCCCTTTTTACTCCAGACCTGGAGGATAGGGTCTCTGGTGCCTAACTAGGAGCAGGGCGGGGGCCATGTGCCCCCTCCCTTCATTAATTACTCGGACCTGGGAGGTGGGGTCCCTGGGGCCTTTTTAGGCAAGGGGAGGGGTCCGGGAGGTCCCCTGTCCTTTCTTAATACATTTTGGCTCCAGAGGATTAGCCCCTGGGGCCTAATAAGGCTCAGGGAGGGGGACCCCGCGCCCTCTACCTTGTTTCTTTACATCAGCCCAATGGAATGTTGTCCCTGGAGCCTTTCAGAGGCTCAGGGAGGGGAGCCATGTGCCCCTTCCCCCCAAAACATAACATGCGTCACCACCTTCGGCCCGGCCCACCCCTGGGGATTTTAATGAAATAAGAGCAGAGTCTACACTTGTGCTTTTCTAATGTTATTATGCTGTAGATTAGTGGATCCTCCATGAATTTGTGGCAAAATTAAACAACAAAAAAACATTTTTGAACCCAGTCAGGGTCCCTCTGGGGCACCACCACTAAGCCTAGGGGGTAAGGTAATCCCTGTCCTGCCCACTATGTCTTTGTTTGCATTGTTTTAGGCTTCCGGACTGAGTCCCAAGTTCTAAGATGGTGCCACCACTTCTTAGTCGATGTGGTGGCAGCAAATCAGAGGTCAGCAGGATATCTGTCAGCTGCGAGGATCCTCCGCAGCATGATATGTACAATTTTTTTTAACCTTAATGTCTCCAAAACTATTGAATGGATTTACACCAAAACACAAAAATCACTTTTTCTGGACTAAGATCTTGCTTTGTGCCAATCCGTTTTGGGCTTTAGCTCTGTCTAAAGTGCCTATAGAAAAATGAATGGGGAAAATAAATTTTGGGACCCCTCCTTTTTCTCGGCCCCTACTTGATAGATCACACAAAACTTTCCATGCGGAAATTGGTCAAAAAGTATCTCGTTTTTAGGAAGGTTGCAGGGAGACCCGCCAAACAACTCCAAAGTTATTAACAACACAAACAAAGAGTTTCCTATGGAAACATGATGCTAACTATAACCACCCAGTAGCGACCGCCACTGGGTAATATATATATATATATTTATCTTATCTCAGGGGTTGAGGGAGGACCTGTCAAAATAAATGTTTGCCGTATCTTGACTGCCTCGAGTCCGTGCCTTCTTCCATGGATGTTTCTGTGGGAGCTGGATATTTTGTTCATATATATATATATATATATATATATTCACTGAAAAAACCATAGGTTTTAGGGACAGTTATAGTTAGTTGGACATTGCACTCGTACAAAACCCGTGAAATTCCCCCGTTATAGTTAGTTCAGGTAACTATAACTCGCGCCCCCGCAATGCACTGCTGATGACGTCACATATTACATCACTCATGACATGGTCAGTGACATCACTGATGACATCTCAAATGACATCACTGATGACATCACTGATGACATCATCCAGTGACTGTGTGTTTCTGTAAAGTTTAAATATGTTTAATATATATAGGGAAAGGCGTATTGAAGAATGAGTGGGTGTATAAGTGTCTGAATGGATGATTTAGTACGTGAGTGACTGACTCTACAAGTGAGTGATTAAACGTACCTTACTGAATGCATGGGTTAGTGACTAAACTGTGTGAATGTCTGTATCCGTCTGTTTGTTGGTGTGTAAGTGGATGCATGGATTTGCGAATAGCTACATGAGTGTCTATATGGGTTATTGATTGGTTCTCTGAGTATCTGTATGGCTGCCTGAGTGTTTGTGTGGGTGGGGTGTGTGTGACTCTGTACATAGATGTGTGAGTGGGTGATTCACTGGGTGCATGATTTCAAGAGTGCATCTGTGATGGACTGCTTGGGTGGGTGAGTGTGTGTAAGAGTGTGTTAGTGAGTGAATGTATGTCCCAGTGGTACATGTGTGAGTAACTACGTATGTGAAAGGCAGTATATATGTGTGTTGGAGTATATAAATACCTATAAGCGAGAGTATGTGATTGTGATAGTGAGTGTATGGATGAGTGTGTGCTTGTATCAGAGATTGTATAAGAGCGTAAGAATGTGCTAGTATTTGTATGAGTAAGTGAGCTGGTGTGTGTATAACTGTATAGGTGAGTAAATGGGTGTGTGCTTAATTTTTTGCATGACTGACTAGGTGTGTGAGTACCTCTATGGATGAGTGGCGGTGTGTGAGTGTTTATATAGGTGTATGAGTGCATATAATAGTCCTGTACTGAGTGACTATAAGTATGAGTGACTGTACGGGTGAGTGAGTAGATGTGTGTGTGTAGACCTAAGAATCAGTGAGTGTGTATATAGTAATTGGTGTTGGAGTGTCTATGGTTTTGACAATGGCAGTCTGTAATTTACAGTGGGTGTATCAAAAGTTATATTAGGGTGTGAGAAGATGCATCAAATTATCACATGGATGATGTCATCAGTGATGTCATCAGTGGTGTCATTTGAGATGTCATCAGTGATGTCATCAGTGATGTCACTGACCATGTCATGAGTGATGTAATATGTGACGTCATCAGCAGTGCATTGCGGGGCGCGAGTTATAGTTACCTGAACTAACTATAACGGGGAATTTCACGGGTTTTGTACGAGTGCAATGTCCAACTAACTATAACTGTCCCTAAAACCTATGGTTTTTTCAGTGAATTTGTAAGGTTTTTTAAATGCTAATTTCTAACTATAACGTGCCTGAAACCTATGGTTTTTTCAGTGAATTTCAAAGGTTTTTTAAATGCTAATTCCTAACTATAACATGTCTGAAACCTATGGTTTTTTTCAGTGAATTTCAAAGGTTTTGTAAATGACAATTTTTAAATGTATTAATTGTTATATTTATTTTTTTGATACTGATTTACTACATTTTTTTAAACTATTTATTTTTAGATATTTTATTTTTTAAAATACATTGTAATTACATTATACATTACATTACAAAATATACTTTCTCAGAATGAATTACTTTAGTTTAAATACTTTGCAAATAGGCAATAGACTTTTAAGTACAGTAGTTACAGTTGTTGCAATGGGCAACACAATTTCAAACACAATGCAACATTGAGCTCAATGTGAATTTCAAGTTAAATGCAATTAGTTACTTTATCGATTACTTTTCTAACCACAGGACTGGATCCTAAATTCAGTCCTGGGACATCTCCTGTAAACAGTTGAGTAAAAGCGTTTTGGTTACAGTAGTGATTTTTAAGGAATATTATTGTATTTTAAAAGTTGACACTTAGAAACTTTTTCACATAGAATCACCAATGCTATCCTATGGGAGAAAATTCACTTAGCAGGTAAGTAGTGTTATCGTTACTTTTTCTTACTCAGTGGTGGATCTTGGATCCAGCACTGGTGCATCTCCTGTAAACAGTTGAAAGAATGCGTTTAAGTCATACAGGCGATTTTTAAGGAATATTTGTAGTTTGTGAAAATCGACACTTTGAAACTTTTCTGCTGAAAACCAGACAATGGATTCCTATGGAAGGAAATACAAGTTACTGTTAAATACGGTTAGAATTACTTTTCAGGGTCAGTGCTGGGCTAAAAGATGCAGCACTGGGTTCTCTCCTGATAACAGGTGAGTAAATCGGAATTCGTAGTTCGGCTGATTTTAGAGGAATATTATAAAGTTCCAAAACTCCACACTTAGAAGAATTTCCAAGTGAAACCAGTCAATGTTAGCCTATGGAAGGAAATTCAAGTTACTGGTAAGTACGGTTAAAATTACTTTTCAGGATCAGTACTGGGCTCAAAGATGCAGCACTGAGGTCTCTCCTGATAACAGGTGAGTAAATCGGAATTCGTAGTTCTGCTGATTTTAGAGGAATATTTGTATGTTTCAAAAATCGACACTTAGAAACTTTTTCAGCAAAAAGCAGGCAATGATATCCTATGGAAGGAAATTCAATTTACTGGTAAGTACGGTTAGAATTACTTTTCAAGGTCAGTGCTGGGCTAAAAGATGCAGCACTGGGTTCTCTCCTGATAACAGGTGAGTAAATCGGAATTCGTAGTTCGGCTGATTTTAGAGGAATATTATAATGTTCCAAAACTCCACACTTAGAAGAATTTCCAAGTGAAAGCAGTCAATGTTAGCCTATGGAAGGAAATTCAAATTACTGGTAAGTGCGGTTAAAATTACTTTTCAGGATCAGTATTGGGCTCAAAGATGCAGCACTGAGGTCTCTCCTGATAACAGGTGAGTAAATCGGAATTCGTAGTTCGGCTGATTTAAGAGGAATATTTGTATGTTACAAAAATCGACACTTAGAAACTTTTTCAGCAAAAAGCAGGCAATGATATCCTATGGAAGGAAATTCAAGTTACTGGAAGTACGGTTAAAATTACTTTTCAGGATCAGTACTGGGCTGAAAGATGCAGCACTGAGGTCTCTCCTGATAACAGGTGAGTAAATCGGAATTCGTATTTCGGCTGATTTTAGAGGAATATTATAAAGTTCCAAAACGCCACACTTAGAAGAATTTCCAAGTGAAACCAGTCAATGTTAGCCTATGGAAGGAAATTCAAGTTACTGGTAAGTACGGTTAAAATTACTTTTCAGGATCAGTACTGGGCTCAAAGATGCAGCACTGAGGTCTCTCCTGATAACAGGTGAGTAAATCGGAATTCGTAGTTCGGCTGATTTTAGAGGAATATTTGCACAATGGTGAAGGGAGGGGGCGGGGCCTGAGGTGACATCTGTGCAAACGCGCCCCGTGGCGCGTTTTAAGTTGGGGGATTAAGTCCCCTTGAATCATGAGGGTCCCTGGGGTCCAACTAGCCCACCCTGTACCTCCAGTATGCGCCAGGGAGCTGTGTTGCAGAGAGGTGTTCAGAGGCCACGCCCCTTTTTGCACCTCTTTGCAACGCAGCTCTGTGGAGCTTTCTGGACGTACCTGGTGGGCTAGTTGGCCCCCAGGGACCCTCAGGATTGAAGGGGATTTCATTCCCCATCTTAAAATGCGCCACGGGGCCTGTTTGCACTCATGTCACCTGAAGCCCCGCCCCCTCCCTTCACCACTGTGCAAACGCGCCCCGTGGCGCGTTTTAAGTTGGGGGATTAAGTCCCCTTGAATCCTGAGGGTCCCTGGAGTCGAACTAGCCCACCATGTACCACCAAAAAGCGCCACAGAGCTGCGTTGCAGAGAGGTGTATAAAGGGCGTGGCCTCTGTACACCTCTCTGCAACACAGCCCCTGGCGCATACTGGAGGTTCCTGGTGGGCTAGTTGGCCCCAGGGACCCCCAGTATTCAAGGGGAATTACTTCCCCTTCTTAAAACGCGCCAGGGGGCGCGTTTGCACACTGCTGCAGGGAGGGGGCGGGGTCTCCGGCACAATGCTGTTTTTTTTTCCCCTTTTTTTTTTTATGGGAGGGGGGCTGCGTGGCCCCCTTTCCCTCGGCCACTTTTGGCCCCGGGGACCCCATCCCCCAGGGCCTGAGCATTTTTTTTATTTTTTTATTAATTAATTTTTTTTTTAAACGGGAAGGGGGACGCGTGGCCCCCCTTCCCTGGGCCTCTATTGGCCCCGGGGACCCCATCCCCCGGGGCATGCCCTCTTTTTTAATTTTTAAAAAAAAAATATTTGGAGGGGGGCTGGGTGGCCCCCCTCCTCAGGCCATTTAAGGCCCCGGGGACCCCATCCCCCAGGGCCGGCCTTGCCCTTTTTTTTTTAATTGGGGAGGGGGGCTGCGTGGCCCCCCTCCCGGGCAACTTATGGCCCCGGGGACCCCCATCCCCCAGGGCCTGGCCTCTCGTTGGAGACTGTGGGGGGGTCCCCAATCCCCCCACAGTCCCAGCCGGCTCCCCACCTCCTGCGGGAGCCGGCATTGCTTTTCCACATGGGGAGCAGCTAACATGCTGCTCCCCGTGTGGAAAAGCAATTGGGTTTGCATTTTGAAAGAGAGAGCAGGTTTCCTGCTCTCTCTTTCAAAATGCAAACCAAGTTTGCTATGACAGGACGGGAGCCGCGATGCTCCCGTCCTGTCATAGCAAACTACAGTGTCCCGGGGGTAGGCACCCCGGGACACTACAGGAGCCGGCCCTGGGGGGTGGTGGTCCCCAGGGCCATCACTGGCTCCAGGAGGGGGGCCGCGCGGCCCCCCTCCCAACTTGTTCAAAGCCCCGGGAGGTGGTGGTCCCCGGGGCTCTGAGGTCCGTAACGGACCCCCATATTTAAATCTTTAGTGCCCCAGGGAGGTGGCGGTCCCCGGGGCATGTGGGGGGCTGGAGCCCCCCCACACATGTTTTTAAAATAAAAATAAAAAAGCCCCGGGGGGTGGCGGTCCCCGGGGCAGCGGGAGGGCGCACAGCCCTCCCGCCATCATTTTTTTTATAAAGCCCCGGGGGGTGGCGGTCCCCCCATAAACAATAAACCCACCCCCCGCATGCCCCCGGGACTTGGGCCACCTGGGGGCAAATTTGCATCAAAGCGCGGGAGACCGCGCTTCGATTTTTTTTTTTTCCGGCAGGATCCGCGCACCCTGAGCGCATCCCGCCGATTTAAAAAAAAAAAATGCTTTTTTCTGCCCAGGGGGTCCTTGTGGGACCCCCTGAGCAGACCAAGGGGGTCAGGGTGTTTCTACCCTGCCCCCTTTTTGCGCTTTGCGCACTTGTTTCTGTCCAAAATGGCTGCCAACACTTCCTGATTTGGAGTGTTGACAGCCAATTAGCATGCAGCTCGTGATCGGGAGGTGCGCGAATCCGACGCGGCCATAGATATATATGTGATTTTCCTTTTGATTTTCACAGGAACTACTGAACGGATTTACATCATTTAACAAAAAGGGTTCTTTCTGAACCAAGAACTACCTCTTTGCCAAATTTGGTGTAATTCCGTTCAGCAGTTCGGGCTGTAGCTGTGGCTAAAGTTTCCTATGGGAAAATGAATGGGGAAAACACGATTTGGGACCCCCATTTTTTCTCGGCCCCCGCTTGACGAATCACCCCGAAACTTTCAGGGTAGGAGCGGACCGGAGCGGGCCATAAAGTTTGAAAATTTCGCGAAGATTCGTCAACCGACGCAAGAGTTATTTCAAATAGAATGTCGCGGATTTCAGACATGCGACGAGGAGGAGGGTGGGTCGGTGACAAATCTGCAAGCAGATACTGTATCCACCAGAAACAGCGTTACCAAAGGTATGTAACTTGTTATGCTGACTGATACGTCTACCTGTAGATTCCTCACCTTTTTAATAGAATCCCAAATCAGTTCCATACCCGGCAATGTCTATACTGAAAAATCCTGTAAAACAGAATGTGAGAAGTGTCCATCCTTCCTCACTTCGGAATCCCAACAATAATGTTTTGCAAAAGTGTGAAGGAAAGACCAGGACGCTGCTTACAGATATCAATTACAGATACACCTCTCACCAGTGCAGATGTAGATGATTTTGCTCCAGTAGAATGTGCATGTTTACCTTCTGGAGGTCCCTTGTGGGCCTTGGCATAGCAGATGCACAGTATAATCCATATGGGGATAGTTCGCTAGTTAATTGCCTTGCTTTTATCTTTCCAACCTACCCAATGAAGAGCTGGTCATCCAGCCTGAATTCATGTGTTCTACCCATGTAGAAGCTAACAGACAGTGAAGTCTGACCTCCTCTTTAGTAGGATGTGGAGGAGGGAAAAACATGGACAGTGAGTTAGATTCTCCTCATTGGAATGGAGTGACCACTTTGGGTAGGAAAGCAAGACTGATTCTCAACACCAACTCGTCAGGGAAAAGGAGGTGAATGGAGGTTTCACACTTATGGCTTGGTGTTCACTAGCTCGTCTTGCCAAGGTGATTGCCACTAAGAAAATAGTCTTGAAAGCTGTCAGCCATAAAGGACAGCAGTTAAGGGGTTCAAATGGAGAACACATAAGATATGCAAGGACAAAGTTAAGATCCTACCGAGGCATTATAAATGGTGTAGAAGCTAATTTGTTTCTAAGTCCCTTAATGAATCTCACGAAAATAGGAAATTTGAATAGAGAAGGTTGATCGGGCAAACATATAAAAGCCGAAAGGGCTGACAAAAAACCCTTTAACTGAAGAAACTGCACAGCCCAGCCGGGCTGTTCAAAGAGCAAAACAAAGTATATTGGACAGATGAATTCTAAGAGGATCTAAGGAATTCTCCTCACACCATTTTACAAATTTAACCCATCTGCTAGCATACATGGATTTGGTGGAGTGTCTTCTGGAAAATAAAAAAAATCCACCACTTCCAGGGGGGTGAATAAGAGCTCAGGTTCCCCTGTTCAATCTACAAGCATGTAGGGGGAGGTTCTGGAAGTGGGGGGTGTAGAACCTACACCTGCATCTGTGAGAGAAGGTCTGCCTTGTGCGGGAGAGGGAGTGGAGGGCACGTGGAGAGGTGAACGAGGTCTGAATACTACACTCTTAGTGGCCAGTCAAGTGCAATCAAGATTACTTGGGCCTGATCGAGGCAAATCTTCCTCCCATACCTGAGAGTATGAGATGATACATATAAAGTAGCTAAGAGCTCCAGCCCAAATGTAACACGTCTCCCAATGCTCCCTGCATTGGATACTGGAGGGTGCAGAATGTCGGGTAGTGTGCATTCTTGTGAGTGGCAGAAAGGTCTATCTAAGGAGTCCCCCGCAGGGAATGTTTAGTACTACTTCCGGATGAAGACACCACTTGTGATCGACTAGATGACGCCTACTGAGACTGTCTTCACGTACATTGAGCACTCCCAATGGATGATTTTCTGCTACCCAAATCTGGTGGTCCTGAGTCCAGGACTAGACTCGGAGAGCTTTTCTGCAGAGAAGAGATGACCCCACACTCCCTTTCTTGTTGATTTACCACATCGCAGTGTTGTCCATCAAAACCTGGACAGAATGACTGTGAAGTGAAGGGAGAAAAGCCTTGTGAGCTAGAAATATTGCCCGCAATTCTAACAGATTGATGTGTAAAACCTGTTCTTCTGGAGACCACATGCCTCTGATCTTGAGTTCCTCCAGATGAGCTCCTCCCTTTCATGCTAGAGTTGAAGTATTCGTAAATACTGTTGTCTTTACTGTTGAACTTTTACTGCTTGAAGAACCAATTCAGAATTCTGCGATCTAGGGTCGCACGTAATCCACTGTCGTTTTTGGGGATCAGGAAATACAGAGACTCTTTTCTTGTTCCGAAACCAATTCTACTGTGCCCATTAGGAGTAGGGATGGGATGTCCTGTGGGAGAAGCTATGGATGTTCCTCAGGCAGTGGGTGATTGGTGGGGGAAAGACAGGGAATTGTTGAATGGATCGGATATACCCCTATTCCACAATTTGTAATATTCAGAGGTGTGATGTTCTGCACCTTCATTGATGTGGATATTGTGACACCCTTCCTCCAACTGGTAGAGTGTGGTCCAAGAAGGGAAAACTAGGGCTGCTTTCCTGCATTGGCCGAGGAAGAGGAGGAGTAGAAAAAAGAAAGAGGAAGCGGGAGAGCTTGCTGTCTTCCTCTAGCACACCCTCAGTAACTTTTGTAAAGGGAATTTGATGCATGTTGTTGTTGTGTCAAATATTGTTGACACCCCTGAAATGAGAATCCCCTGCTGAAGCCTCAAAATCTCTTAAATTGATGGTAGTCTTTATTCTGTGATTGAAGGCCAAGTGATCGTGCTGTGGCTCTACTCTCTTTGAATCATTCTAAAGCAGAATCTGCGTTTGCTCTAAAAAGTTTGGAACCGTTAAATGGGAAGCCCATGAGAGTATTCTGCAAATCTTGTGAAAAACCGGAGTTTCTCAGCCAGGCATGGTGGCGGACAATACTGATTTGCCCATAGCCCATGTGTATGAGTCAGCAGTATCATTTTGTTATTGCCTTCTGCAGTACACACTTTCCTTTTGGCGCTAAACGGCTAATTGTGATATATTGTCATCAACCTGAAATGCTGTTTTGGAATTGTCATCTATTTCGCACTGTTTGATTTTATAATGTGTATTCAACTTTTAATCCTTAATTTTATTAAGTACCAATATGATGTTTGTAATGTTACGGTTTTAATTAACTGTATAATAAAAGAGAGACAGAAAAAAAAAAAAAAAAGAGAGAGTCAGCAGTATCAAGCCCTGATTGCACGACTTGTCTAGTCACCGCTTGAACATTATTAATTAGTTCAGAGAAGTTAGTTTGGTCCTATATAGACAATTTAGGGATGCTTTTTGTGCTGAATCTGGCAATGCATGATTATATTCATATGTGCCTCAGAGGTAGGTCACATCCAGAGATTTAAGCGCCATGGTACCTAAAAATATTTTTGGCAGACTGTTTCATTTTCTTAGACTCCCTGACAGAGGGGGCAGACGGAAAGGAACCAGGAGTACGTTTTGATGAGCAAGAGGCTTGGCCTGCCGAGCTCTCTGGAGATGGATGTGCTGATAGAAGATTGGGTCTTCAGGAGCTGGTTTGTAACATCTTGCTATTGATCTGGAGACAGCTCTAGCAGTGGTAGGTTTGGCCCATATAGCTAGGATCGGCTCTGTTAATGCCTCATCAAAGGATAACAGAGATTCTGAGGTTTGTGACCTTGACTGTAGAGCGTCAGTTAATATGGTAGAATTTACTTCAGTGGTTGGGAAAAGTAAGTCTAACATTTCTGCTGCTTTGCAAACCACTGCATGATAAGATGTTACCTCAGGAAGTGGAAGACCTGTGTGGGATTGTGTGGGACGAGAGTTACCACTCTGGGGATGTGTCCAGATTGCTCACTTCCTTCAAGACCTCGAAGTCCGGGTCAGTTGATCGCTGGCTATCCTCATCACCTATATCCTCTTTTGAAACGTTATCTCCAAAGAAGAAATATTCCTCCTCCAAAAGTCTTTCTGCCTCTATTTGAGATACCTCTCTTTGAGATTGATGAAGTGGTAATGTACCTTTAGAAGGCTCTACGGTCAGTAGGGTCACCACTGGTGTCAAAAGCGGCATCTGTGGAGAAGATTACATCCCCGATTATCTCGATTGCAGCACCGGTGCTGTTTTCTGCAGGGCTGCTGGTCGTGGTTGCAGCGCCGATGGAGAGTCTCTCTCTGATAACGATGGAAGAACCAGCTGAGGTGGCATTATTTGTGGCATTGGTGAGGCGGGCATCAGAAGGGGATACTGAGCCAGTGGCATAAATGGTAAGAAGAGTGCTTGCTAGTACGGCACAGGAATGCCTCCCAAGGACTAGACCACTGGGCACATCAGGCCTGTAGACACACCAGATGGCATCATTGCTGTATTAAAGATGCTAAAAATGACATTAAGAAATCGACTCGGATCCATAGTCGAGGTTGGAAAAGGAGGGTACGTGTTATCATCCTGGGGTCGAGGAAAAGACGCCTCAGGATTAAGCAGATTCATTGGAGATAGTGCTGGACATAGCGTCGCAGGCACTGGAGCCGTTAGTGCTCATTGGCAACAATCGAGGTGGAGTCATCTGAATCGGTATCAGGTGATGCTTTCTTGATCTTCATTCGAGAGTGGTTGAGGGGTCGCCAACATCAGAGACTTGTCTTTCGAAGATCTATGACAGGATTCATGGCAGCGCTTCATCTTATGTTTATTCTTCAAAGATCTGGAAGAATGAGTAGATAGTGATCTTGATTTTGGGCGGGATTTTTGTCTAATTTTTTTTCATCCCGTGCTCTGGCCATGAAAAGTTTGACTTCTCTATTTTATGGCTTTTGAATTGATCTGTTCACAGTCTGTACAGGCGCCAATGTCATGGTCCAACCCCAGGCACCAAAGATAGATTTTGTGAGGGTTGGTGATAGACATCTGACCCTCACATTCTCGACATGGCTTGAATGCAGACTTCCTCTGTGGTGACATGGCTCAAGATACTGCACCAAAAAGCTTTGTTTTGAAAGAAAAGGTTGAAAAATCAACAGATCTCCTAAGAAGAGTTGAAAAGCTTTGAGTTATGTTGAAAGCGTAGAACAAAGTGAATTGACGTCATTGCGCCGATGGGGCGCTTTATGGCTCCAATGACATCACGCAGTGCCACATGCGCAGCCATCTTAAAGCTGACACCCCCTATCAACGTGGGGGAGCAGTGGAAACTTTTCCATTCCAAGCTGGCTCATAGGGATATTGAAAAAGTGAGGAATCTGCAGGCAGATGTAGCCATCATAATAGTTCTCTTTCCCACTTCAAAACACTCAAACATGGGAGCATTGGTAATCTCATTTTTAATCTATACAAAAGCAAGTAGATCTTTGTTCCATCTCATAGGGCTGACAATTATTTTAGAATTCCTAAGAAAGTTGGAATAGTATTCAGAGAGCCCTAAAAAACATTTAAGCACTTTATCCCTGGATTCTGGCCCCTTTTTTAAGGCTTCAAAAAGATTATATTTGGGTTTGACCTCATCTTTTGAAAGAGAGTTCCAAACTATGTAACCTTTGCAAAACTAAAGCGTCCTTTATTTAAATAAAAATCTGATTGCTTCTTAGTGGGCACATATTTGTTAAATGGTTTTCCCCTGCATGGACAAACATAAAAAATGTTTGATCAACAAATATGTGATCACAAAGGGCCTGATTACGATGGTGGTCGGAAGGGCCTCCGTGGGCCTGTTGGAGTCGGAAATGACCGATGCGGTCGCGTCAGAAGCGTTCCTCCCGACTGCCATATTACAATGGGCACAGATAGACAGTTTTCTGACCGACGCGGTCCTTCTGACTCCGACAGGAAATTACGACCGCACTGGTGTCGGAAGGGACTAATGGAGACAGACAGCTGGGCGGAATGCCACTCCGACTGCCCACCCTATTACGATGCGCCTATCAGGTCATCTGACCGAGGCGGTTAAACCAGCTCGTCAGAGTTGGCGGAAACAGAGGGTCAGACGCCACAAACTCAACTCCACGCACCTCTCCACATCGTGGGACGCCATGGATCCTACCGTACAAGTCCTGCCACTGCTCTACCTGCTCCATTACTATGAAGTCCGATGCCGTCGCAGACCCCATCACTCCTGCAGTATATGAAATCACTGGCTTTCCGATCGCATCAGTCGGAGCTGGAAGCTTTCAACCACATCGGTCGTAATTGATGTCTTTCCGACCGCCGCGGTCGGAGTTTTCCAGTGCATGTATTGTAATGGGGCCGTCGGATAATCCCCGGCCCTACCACGCCGGTCAGACGGCTTTTCTGACCGGCATCGTAATCAGGCCCTAAGAAGCAATCAGATTTTGATTTGTACAAAGGCCGCTTTTAATAATGAGAAATATGGATGATCAATTTTTGATCAATTTTTGATCTGTAAGTGATGAAGGAGTGTGTTGGAAACCAGGAAAAGAAGCAGATGGTACATCAAATGTAATGCAACTATACGATGGTATGATCTAGAGTCTGGGGAGTGCTTGTTGCAAATGAGAGACTTAGGTCGGTGGAAGTTGACAGAGTTGTCATAAATGGGAAATTGGCTCTGCTTGAACAAATGTGTACAGACATTCATTGGGAAGCATGCAGGGGGGATATTTCATATAGGCATAAGGCAGAAGAACAGATAGTGTTGGCAAAGAATATATGTGTTGTGACAATTCACAAGAAAGTACATAAAACCTTTCAATAATTTCACTGAGCTGGGACACCAAACATATACATTAGTCTATGGGTGTGTACATTCACAAGTGAAAACACATCTCATGCAGTAAATCTTTTTAATAGAATATGGGAGATGGAAAATAGCTTTTAAATGACTTTTTACCAATGTCAGTAAGCTACACTGATATTCCTTTTTGACAACTTTGTTTCTGTCATCACTATAACACTGAAAACAGGAGCCACTGTTTGAAAATTGTTGTGCAGAGTCTAAAAAATATTCTTGACCTAAGATACTGGCAACTCAACCAAGTGCAAAACTAGCAATGCATCTTACAACACTTGTATGTCCAAAAGGATTTGGCATGGTGGCATTCATGAAGCCAATCCTAAAGTTTGTCTTATTGCTGTGATAGTCTGACTGATGTAAGAGATTTACACGGGAGAGAGTTGGGAATCAGAGACAGACACATGGACTGGAGTAACGGCAGTTCATTCCGCAGATTAGAGGCTTGAAACAAAAAGAAGAAAACGATCTAGTGACGTGTGCACATGTGTAGATGAAGCTTGCATAGCTATCAATCAATCAATCAGAGTTTTGTATAACGTGCTAATCACCCAGAGGGGTATCCAGGCGCTAGCGTGATGTGAGTCTATTCGAACAGCCAGGTCTTGAGTCCTCTCCTGAACTCGGCGAGGGATGTTAATGTTCATAGGTGGATGGGGAGATCGTTGCAGGCTTTGGCTGTGAGGTGGGAGAAGGAGCGTTCTCCCGTTTGATGTGCAATGGATGCGTGGGAGGCCAGATGACCATAGGTGTCTGGTGGGCCAGTGGAAGGTCAGGCGGTTATTTAGGTATTCTGGTCCGGTGTTGTGGAGGGCTCTGTAGGCGTGCGGAGCAGCTTGAAGTGGCATCTCTTCTTGATGGGGAGCCAGTGCAGGCTATGGAGGTGGGCCCGTTTGGGCAGGTCCGGGATGATTCTTGCAGCTGTGTTATGGATGGTTTGGGGCGATTGAGGAGGTGGGTGGTGGTTCTGACATAGAGGGCGTTCCCGTAGTCGAGTCGACTGGTGATGAGGACATGGGTGATGGTTCTCCTGGTGTCGGTAGGGATCCATTTGAGGACTTTTTGACACATTCTGAGGGTGTTGAAACAGGTGGAGGTAGTTGAGTTAACCTTGTGTCTCATGGAGAGTTTGCTGTTGATGATGATTCTGAGGTTCCGTGCTTGGGTAGTGAGGGTGGGTGAGGGTCTGAGGGCGGAGGGCCACCAGGAGTCATCCCATGATGAGGATGTCTTCTGAAGAGGAGAACTTTCGTTTTGTCAGTGTTAAGTAGGAGGCAGTTGGCTTTCATCCAGTCGCGATGTCGGTCATGGCGTTCTGGAATCTCGATTTGGTGGAGTCAGTATCTTCGGTGAGGGAGAGCTGTGTACGAGCGATGCCCACTAGGGACATTTCAGAGGGTTTCTACCCAGGTAAATGATGGTGTAAAAGCATGCGTTGGGAGACAGAAGCTCCAAGAAAGCTTGGCGTGTTTTTGGATCGAGGATCCTAAAGGAACTCGGGCAGAGCCAGAGCCGAACATATGGCTCGAGTCAGGCTTCGACCTACATTGGCTCGACCACCTCCACTTTAGGGGGTCAAAAGACAGCGTGTACACTCCAGGATATGCTGGCATCTGATAGGATGTAAGAGAAGCGCGTGCATGAGTATGATGGAGTAGAAATGAGAGGCGCTCTATGATGCTGCCACCGCCGAGAGGCTTTGCATTTGAAGCGCTTCTATTCGCTGCCACCCTCACTTGTAATGTGTAATAAATATTTATAGAAAAGGCGCAATCATGATTCCAAAACTCAATCAGCGGCCGCAGCGGGAGGCGCGTCCCCTTTGAAAGTGGCTGCGTGTGAACCTTGACAATAAACAGCTCGTCCCCGTTGTGCCGGAGCCCGTTCACGTGCTCCTGCGGAGAGAGCTCGGCGGAGGGTGAACATAGCAGAGAGAGAAGTAAAAACACGGTGCGCCGGCCTGAGAGGGGGCTTGAGAAGGGAAGCTGCTTTGTATCTTTTTATCGAGACTGAAGAGTCTTCAAAGTGAGCGGTGGGTCCCCTTTATAAATGACCAAAAAGGCCATCGACACATCATGATCTGCGTTTTTTTTATATCATTCAAAATGTAACTTACCATACAAAATAACACATGTGCGGACCACTTCCCGCCGACTTCTTTCAGACCGTAGCAGGCCTTCCAGGGAGGAAGGCAGGGTGATGTAGAGAGGGTTACTGAGGAGCACAGCTCTACAACTTGCCTCGGCGCAGAAAGCAGAAAACAGTCAAAACTGCACCAGAATCTCTAGTTTAGGAACATGACACAATCCAAGATGACACCATAGAGAATGTTGGCCTGACATTGGTAAAAAGTAATTTCAAAACTCCTCTCCATTCCCCCTCAATATATAGACCACATAATACTGCAGGCCTTTAGGCATCCTTTTCACCAAACCACATCACCCCGTTTCTACTGTAACACATCACCCCCTTTCTACTGTAACAATATCTACAAATTCAACTTCCTCTCCTTACCTCCTCTTCATCACTCATCAACAAAAAGGCACTTACACCCAGGGCTACCGTGACCTCCACAGCCAGTCACCTCTTCAAATGCCACCTTTACCTCTTTCTCTTCTGGTGAAAGGTCACCCTGTGCTATTCCACTTTAACTAGCTGGCAAGGGAAATGCAACTTTCCCTAACCCAGAATATTCCTGAAAACTTGGAGGCACCGTGGTTGCCTGACCTCACTTTCAAGGAATGTCCTGATTTTATTACTTTACATCCCTTCCCTATAAATCTCGCTTTCCTCCTTCCTGTTTTCTGTTTTTTTCTCTTCCTCCTGAACTAAAAAGGTTTACGTTTGGTATTAGCCTCTTTTCATTTTATTAAATCATTGAGTGTGAATCATGTAGCAGAATTGCAATGAAGCCCTGATTACAAGCTTTGCAGAATAGGGTGAGGCATTTACCATGCACGGCATTTGCCCCTATCCCCCTCCCCCCACCCGGTGAGAGGTATTTATCTGGTGTGGTAAATACCTCAGATTCCAAGCTTTCACCTTGGAAATGAGGCATAGTGTGGCCATATCAAATTCTGCACGTTTTGCCTTCTTTCAAAGCGTTTTCTCCCTGTTAAAGAATGGCAGCTTTGACCTATCAGGGGAAAAGTATAAGGGTGTAATCATTATCACCTAATTCGTAATTCGAATCTTGTGCAACTCATGTTTGCATAGAGGTTGGCATATAGCCCTGAACTTGTAATCAGTAACTTGGCGTGATGTGTTCAAAAGTCCCCCCTTTCCTTCTTATTCCTCATGTACTTACATCCACCTGAATATTTCTCTTCACCCGTATATTCTCAGACAACTCCCATATGGGAGACATCGTTTAGTTCGCATTCGATACATCGCATGCCATTACAACGCGGTCGTTACAACGACCGCGTTGTTACATCGCATACAATTACATCGCAAGTCGTTACAACGACTTGCTGTAGGGGGCAGAAGGTGTTGGATTTACAATCCAACACCTTCCCTGCTGTTGCACAAACTGGAGTAGGAACAGTAAATTATACTATTCCTAAATCCAGCATGCCCCCTACAGCAAGTTGTTGTAACAATTTGCGATGTAATCGTATGCGATGTAACAACGTGGTCGTTGTAACGACCGCGTTCTAATGGCATGCGATGTATCGCATGCGAACTAATGTCATATATTCCTTGCTTATCCTCCAAAGTAAAGTGTATGTCATTTTCAGAACCAATAACTTGGATCACTTGTACCTGTGTAACGAGGGTCAGGTATTCTGGCGGTCTTAGAAACCCTCATTCACGTACATAGGAAACTGGGCGGTATATCTTGATTGTCCGCCTGATTATAAACATGACAACATCATCATTGGTTTTTTTTAGGGTGCTGACCTCCACCTGGAGGTTGACCTACTGGTGTTACAGTAGTGATCAGTGATTGTGTGGTCAGTGAAAGGTGGTGCTCAAGTGAGGTGAATTAAAATTACCTATATTGCCAAACTTCCAATATTTTATTCCGTTTGCAACATAGGGAAGTAAAAACAGTGTGGTGCGTAAGAAGACAAGCTACTGGTCTAACGCACTCATTCGTCCATGTGAGTGGTCGACATGTTTCATCCCCATATATATGCCCAGCCGGGTCGGGGGGATTTCTTCAGGACCTTTAACTCTCTAGGTTTAGTAAATTTTACAGCCCAGAAAGGTATGTCATTGACTCACCATTCTTGTATTTTCGTTATCGGTCAAATTGTACCTATAACTTTTAAGTCCCTAGTACGGGTTTCCTCGAGGGGCCGGCGGGCACATTGACCTGCTTGTGGCTCTGGTTTAGCGGCTTGTGCTCGCTCTACAGTCGGCCCGACTGTAACAAGACTTTATGAATTCCAAGAGGAGTCCTCCTTTTCAATCTTAGAATAACAGATTGAGAAAAAAATAATAAAGATCTAAGCCCATGACTCACAGTTTGCAGGCAGCTCCTTGATGCCAGTAAATAGATCACTGTGATATATTAGAAGGATTGCAACTTATGAACTGGAAGTAACAAAACAATCTAAGTGTCAAAAGCAGTAGCCCGCTTACCTAGCTACATAAAAAACACATCTGTGATCTGCATGTTACATGATGTGCTTTGCAGCAGACAAGTTAACCCATATGCTACTTTATGAATATAAAATGTGACTGGACAAAACACTGAATTCTCCCAGAACTGTATTAGCTACCAGAGTTATCTTACCTCTATTTTAACCCCTCAAAATTTCTGCACACACAATGATCTCTGTAGCAGGTGTCTTAACCCTGTAAGATATTTTAGTATTCAGCACTTTGTGACCAAATAAGTAAGCTAGAACTGACTTGATATCACATTTGCCCTTGTTGCCTATTTCTTTGCAGCAGATTTTTTTAAATAAATATATAAGTTGACTGTCAGGCTCTGCTTGTCAAGCCCTGCCCCTTATGACTACACACCCTTACCTCTGCCACACCTTACCCAAAATGTATAGGTTCCTGGAGTAAACGTTTCCAATTCCAGCACTGGTTAGCGGCCACCACCTGCAACCACTGGCACAAATTGAGCACTATTACCTCATAGTAGGTTACACAGCCAAGCTTGAAATATATGGATGCAATCGTTTCTGGAGAAATGTTAAAAAGAGCACCAATCTCAAAAATAATATTAACTAACTCCTGTATTACAGACCGTTGTGATCTAAAGTGGCACACTTGTCATACCAGTAATTAAGTTGATTTTCCTCATTTGACTGAGGTTGGACATTTTTTTCTGTCTGAGGCTGTATTACTCTGTGCTATTCGCCTTCCCAAATCATTCTGCCACGCTCAGCTAAGAATGGATGCACATGAATGACAAACACCTGGTAAATATTGTCTAGCTGCGCTTATTAGAATGCGAAACAAACACAAAGTTCCCTTCTCCTTCTACTCTGAATGCGGCCACAACCCTGCTTGCTGCCTACCTTCCAGGACATGTAAGCCACAGTGGGAGTCATAGCTTCAGAGGAGTATACGCCCATCTCTGTATGCATATATGTCTGTACCTATCTATTCCTATCTCTTTTTCCCCACATGTGCATGCCTTTCTCTGTATGGCCATCCCTCTATGTCCTTCCCTATTTTGACATGTTTGTATATATACAATTTTGTGTGCCCACCTTTACAACTACAACCATCTGTGTGTGCCCATCACCATATGTCCATTTTACATTACCATCTCTCTAAACAACTATACAAACCCAAATCTCTAAGCCCATCTCTGTGTGCTTCTAGCAATGACCCTCTCCACCTATCCATCTCTAAATATAACCCCACAACTGCCAACTCTTATCCACATCTCTCAAAGCCCACCCCTCAATCTCGCTATACCAGTTTCTGCACATTCATCTCTCCAAGTCCTTCGCTTGATGCCCATCTTTACATGTCTGTGTCTGAACTGCCACCATTTTATGTTAATATTTCTGTGTATGTCTTAAACAAGAGGAACCAGGAGCTATATTTAAGCAGGTCCTGCACACATGCTTCTAGATAATAATGGGAAACACAGGGGGTGAGCAGTTCCTAAAGGTGCTAAAGTACCGTTTATCACTCTTTTGGTCCTGATGAAGTGCCACCAGACCCGTTTGGGGCTAATTTGGCATGAAACATGTCGACCGTATGCACCACACTAGCCCTATAGGATCATTATATCCAGCTGGGGCTCATTACTTTTAATTAGGCTAGCGCTCCCTGGTAATAAAACACATTAGTTTGGACTGCCCTAGACCTATTTTAAACCACTTTCTCACTGCACTACCCAGCCCACACACCCGCACTCACCCTACGGCTTCATCTATAAAAAGACCTCCGCCAAAGAGCCCCTTCGCGGGTGCCCGTTGGGCATTGCAGCGCCGGCCCGACGAGGAGCAGGCCCAATGATGAAGCATGACATCCTTCGGGGTGTGTGAGGGCACTTTTTAGAAAAGACCTTCTTTCCCCTTCCACCTTTAGGAACTGCTCACCCCCTGTGTTTCCCAATATTTCTGTGTACCCACCTCCATATCTCTGTGTGTCATTCCCATCTCTGTGTTCAGCTTTCTAAGATCATTTGTGTTCTTCAATCTTCCTAAGTTTCTCTGTGATATCCATCACTGTCTGTTCATCACTCTAATCCCAGCTCGTTAGCTCCATCGCTTTATGCCCATCTCTACATGTCCATCTAGCTTTGTCAATTTAAGCATCCCATCTCTGTACGTCTGGCTCTCTATGCCCTTTCTTCATACCATTTCCCATAAGCAAATTTCTGCCTATACATATTTTTGTAACCATATTTTTGCCAATCTATGCATATCTCCATCTACATGTGTCAATTTCCCTATGTACATCTCTCCACAGCCATCTCTGCATGTCTATGTCCTTATGGAATTGTCGGTAGGCATATTTCTCTATACTTGTCCATCTATCTATAACTATCTTAATATTAATATGTGCATAATCATTTCTGTATGCTTGGTATTTCCGTCACCTTCTGTCCATTCATGTATACTCATCTTTTAGGTGACCATCTCTGTAGGTCCATCTCGCTTTGGCCACCTCTGGATGTCAATCTCTGCGTTCCCATTTCTCTGTGGCCATGTCTTTATGCTCCCTTCTTTGTATCGACGTGATTATTCAGCCTCTTTATGACCTGCTCCTATCGAGTTCAATCTCTTTATTTCCCTCTCCCCATGTCTAGTTTTTGCAGATCAAACTCTAGGACCATCAATGTATGGCCATTTCTATGCCTATCTGACAGTGCCCATTTCAGCAAATACTGCGCTGTATGTCCATTTCTCTATGCTTATACCTCAATATGTCCATCCTTAAAACCCATAGATCTATGTTGATATTGTACACCATGGCATGCTGGAGGAAATTCTTGGCATATGGGGTACCCACAATCAAAATACTGGACCTTAGATATTGGAGATAATGTATGGCATATGGATTACAAATTACAAAATGCTGCCACTGGTACACTACGGGTTATTCTTAGCATATGGGACATCAATGGCACAAGGCAAGGACTTCAATCAATTAATCAATCAAGGTTTTGCAAAACACACTACTCACCCGTGAGGGTCTCAAGGCGCTGGGGGTGGGGGTGAGCAGCTTGGAGGCAATTATTGGCATATGGAGTACTCACTGCAAAATGCAGGAACTGGCATATGAGAAACCCATGGCAAAATGCGTGAACTGGCACGATGGAGCTAATTCTTGGAATAACTGGTACCCATGGGAAAAATGCTGGAACTGCATATAGGAGATAATGTATGGCATATGGATTACAAATTACAAAATGCTGCCACTGGTACACTACGGGTTATTCTTAGCATATGGGACATCAATGGCAAAAGTCTGGTACTTGCATATTGGAGGTAATTCTTGGCATATAGAGTACTCACTGCAAAATGCAGGAACTGGCATAAGGGGAACCCATGGCAAAATGTGTGGGCTGGCACACTGGAGGTAATTCCTGGAATAAAGGGAACCAGTCATTGACTCAGTCCAGTGCCGGGATATCCCTCTGGGGATGAGTTGTGCGCTTTACAAATACCAAATACATGATAAACATGCTGGAACTGACATATTGGGAGTAATTCTTGGCATACGAGGTATCCATGGCATAATGCTGGCACTGGCACACTAGAGTTTATTCTTGGCTTATGGATACCTGTGTCAAAATGCCAGTGTTTGCATATTGGAGACAATTCTTGGAATATGGGGTCCCCTCGGCAAAATGCTGAAGCAGCAAATGTACTATTTTAGCTCATTTTTGTTCAAGAATGTATCAGGGTGGTGGAGGAGAGCCCCGAATCCTCCTAAAAGATGGGCTCACTCGCTTCAATTTATTGCTGTAATTTGGACTAATATTACGCACCACCACTCTGAAACATCACCAGCCACCGCTGTCGTTGTCACCCCTGGAAGGACCCTCAAGATCACTGACCATGCCCGCCGTGACTCGCCTGTTGCTCTGGGGTTTTATTCAGTGTTGTCATAAGTGCTTGTATCCAGCGCGAGCTGTGAGCTGTGCCTCTGTTGCTCCTGCGTGGACTCTACGAATTCACAACAATCAATTGTTATACAGCGCTTGCATTCTATCTCTCACTTCTCTTGGCACCATTACGCTCATAAGCTCTGCGACCTAAACACCATAAGCGCGCCTCGACCACGCAAACACCCTAAGATTCCTTCCACGTATGCTATGCTGCATTCAACACTCTTCGAACCAAGCATCACTCCCTCGAGATGAAGCGTGCCACTCCTCCCCTCATGCACTTCAGCGCCTCGGTTGAGGGGTGTGAAGAGCTTTAAATACAGCAATTACAATACATGAACGGGGGCTGTTTCATTTCCTCTGTATCCAACCAAGTTTGTGAACAGTCCCGGCTCCCGGGTGGTTTTCGAAATGTGGGGCGACGGAGCTCCGCAGCCCAAGCCCCTTCGCGCTCCCCCGCCCCTTTAGAGAGCGCAGGGTGCCCTAAAGGCGGAGGGGTGATGAGGGCGGGGTGGAGAAACACCACGCGCCACAGCCAGAGCTCAGGCAGCCCTTAAAGGCTCCGGAGTGCCAGCACTTTTTGCTCAGTTTTTCGGAGAGCGCACACTGCAGGGCCAGTCGAGGGCAGTGTCCTTTGGGTGGGGAGGTCTGGGTGAGGGCACATCTGCTGACTGGAGAGCCGCCAGGCATTCGCCCACCACCCAGAGCAGCGCCCCTCTTCACAGCCGCCCGCCCCTAGAGGAACTCTCATTTCTTGAGCAGCACTCGGAGAGACAAGCCCATACTACTGCTGTCTGGGAGAAGACCCCATTCCTAGCCCCCACCTCCTATTAGAATACCCCAGGAGTGTATCACCCATCCCAAGAGAAGCCACTGTGAGAAATCAGCCCACACTGTCATAGACAGTGCGTTGTTCACAGAAAAGCCCCCACCCCCTGATATTTCTAGGTATCCCCAAGGACCCAAGCGTTCTCAAACACAGGGTAGCTCCCAGGACAGCGGTCCCATCTTTAGAAACCCTCCCCATCAGAAGATATCATCCCAGAGTGCCACAGAGAAGCCCACAAGACACTTCTACTTAGAGAGCCACCCCCCATACACAGAACCCACATGAGAGCACACCCGCACTCCCCCACACTGCCACCGAGAAGCACCCTGTCCGCCACCCCTGCCTTCAGCGCATCTCCCCGCCCATAAACAGAGAGCAAACCCGGAGGGACGCATCTCTCTCAGAGAGACCGACTGACGGAGCCCCACTGCCAGCCCCCTTGCAGCGCATCCCGCACTCGCACCTTCTGCACAGTCACCAAACGGAGCACCTCGCGGACCAGAGCAGCCCCCTCTTTCTGAAGCAGCACCCTTATGTGAAGGACAGATCACCCCTATCTCCCACAGCACCCCTCCCCCCGCACATCATAGAGCTCCCCGCGCCCAGAGCAGTCCCTACCTCTTGACAAGCCCCCCATTCTCTGGAGCCTCCATCTCTGGGGCGCCCCCACACCGCGCCTGCTCCTGCCCTCCTCAGCCCGCGCTGACCCTGCCCGGCACCCCCGCAGCCTGCAGGGCGCGCGGCTCTCTGCGCTCCCCACCGCCCCTCGTCGCTTCCTCCATGGAGAAGGTCCAGGACGGAGAGGCAGAGATGGAGAGGTGGGAGCGGGACGAGGACATCACCGAGGTGGAGAAGCGCCTCATCCGCGAGACATGGAGCCGGGTGTACGTCAACTGCGAGGACGTGGGGGTGTCCATCCTCATCAGGTACGAGGCCGGGGTGAGGGGACTTGAGGGGGTCTTCATCCTTGTCAAGAGCACGCGAGATAAACACGATAATGTAGGGAGAGGCAAGGGCCGGGGTCCCCATCCTCACCAGGTATGTACGTAGGCAGAGGGCGGCTGTGCGTGGGGTCAACATCCTGTGATTCTGGTCAAATCACTGAATTTCCCCGTGCCAACCAAAAACGAACGTGTCCTTGTTTAATGTAACTGGTGCTCATGTAAAGCGCTCCAATACCTTCGGGTCAAGTTCGCGCTATATAAAACTGCAAAAAAAAAAAAAAAAGAGTAGGTTATGTCGTGTTCACAGGATGCACCCGATGAGAAAGGGTGTCCCGTCTCATGGGGTATCTGGGTAGGGAGGGGGATCTCCATCCTCAGGTGCTGAAGGGGCAAGTACTGCCGGAGTAGAGAAGGCAGAGTGAGGGGCTGGTGGGCGACAGATCGGGGTGAAAATCAGTGTCTTGGGTGGCGCTTTCGGGGGCTCTGGGCTGCCGGATTGGTGGTGGGGTTCGGGGCTGGGGCCGGAGGACAGGTCGTGCTCGGGCTTACTGGGAGGGTGGCAGAGTCAGGGTCTAGTGAATAGGATTCGGGGTCAGTTCTGGAAGAGGCTGGCAGGGTGAAAGGGTCAGTCGATGGAGTATAGTGGAACGGTGGCAGATTCGAGGGATGAGGCAGCGTCAGGACAGCAGGAGGCAGCAGAGCCAGGCACTGCGTAAGGTGGCAGAGTCAGGGGGTGGCACAGGAGGCAGAGCCAGGCACTGCGTAAGGTGGCAGAGCCAGCGGGTGACACAGGAGGCAGAACCAGGTATTGCGCAAGGTGGCAGAGTCAGGGGGTGGCACGGGACAGAGCCAGGTATTGCATATGGTGGCAGAGTCAGGGGCTGTCACGGGGCAGAGCCAGGTACTGCGCAAGGTGCCAGAGTCAGGGGGTGGCACAGGGGCAGAGCCAGGCACTGCGTAAGGTGGCAGAGTCAGGGGGTGGCACAGGAGGCAGAGCCAGGCACTGCGTAAGGTGGCAGAGCCAGGGGGTGGCACAAGAGGCAGAACCAGGTATTGCGCAAGGTGGCAGAGTCAGGGGGTGGCACAGGGAAGAGCCAGGTATTGGGGAGTTGGTAGACATAGTACCTGGAGAAAGTGGCATCGTCAGGTGTTGGGGAAGAGTCAGAGATGTGCTGAGCAGAGGTAGTGGCGGTGGTAGTGCCAGGGGCTGGTGGGGTGGTAGTGCCAGGGGCTGGTGAGGTTGGCAGTGCAACAGAGGGGTGGAGTGGCAGAGCCAAGGTCAGGAAGTCCCTTTCTATGCATGCACGTCCCTGGCAGGATACTGGAAGCGGTTGGACCCAGTTCACCACTGTTAAACTGACCATAATCTTTGCGGTCTCTTCATCTGAGACACCCTACACTAGCACCGCGTGGACAGGAAAGGATTCGAAGCACGCATGAGTGTATAGTGGGGTCATCGTGGCAGGCCTGCTCACCCATAAATTACAAGGACCCTCACACATCCAGTCCCTCAGTGTCACTCATATCCCGGCTAGGAAGTCACTCCTCCTCTACCCTAGAGTCACTGATATCACCCCAGCGATTGTCGCCCCCAGCCCCTATTACTAGCATTTACTATATATTACTAGCATGTTCGACGGAATTCACCATCCCCTGACCTAGGTATGATGTAAGGGACCTCCAAATGTGTTCCTCTCCGGATCCAATCATTGTGTTCTGCACTTCGAAGGCATTGCGGTGTTTGAAGAGGGGTATTTATGAGAAGCGACTAAGCTGCTATGGTCTAATCTCTATTAAGATATGAGCCCCAACTTTCTGATCTTCTGCCAAAGTGGGGAGGAAACACAAGAACTCTAACCCCTCAATTAAGGGTAGAAACAGCATCAGGAGCTTTCTCCTATCTGTCCCCCAAACTATGGAACTCTGTGCCAGCGGAACTAAGAACTGAACCTAACGAGATTAGAGTTAGAAAAATGCCCAAAACATGCCATTACCCTCATTAGTCTATCCAGGGTATAGCTCCAGATGCTTAAGGATGGACACTTGACTCACCAAGTGCTAAGAAACCCTCAGGTAGCTACGTGCTTTATAAATCCGCATAAGATAAGGTGAGGTAAGGAGCCACTGATACTGGTAGGTAATTGGTTGAGCACATCTTTTCCATCACCATTAGAACAAGAAACATTGGTACCCCCCAAAGATTGCTCATGATGTGGTCAGAGGTTACATCTTAACACCCGGTTAACTATCCCCACTAGTACTAATGTTAATTCAAGCAGCAGCCAAAAGACAGTACCTAGATAATTACTAGCATTACCTGGTGGTCTTGAGGGCAGAATTGGTATTATTAAAGTACCCATTGGTTGGCATGAGGGCGTCATGAATATTGTTAGCTACATAAAGTGACCTGTGGAGCAAGAAGTCCCAATATGAAGCGAAGGTGCTGCTGTCCCTCCAAAACACATCGCTGAGGTGATTCAGTGAGGATGCACCACCATGTCAAGTTATTTTTGCATGAGGTGTTGAGCACTGGACCGGTCCACCAAAGCGAGTGCACGCGGCAGAGTGTGTGCTAAACTCCACGTCAGTCAAGGACAGAAGGTGAGATGTTCAAAGCGATACTTACATCAATGAAGGCACTGCAGGTAGATAATGTAAAGGAAAGGGGTTTAACCTAAAAACACACAACCAAGGGTTCTGCAGAAAGACTCTTAACAAATGAAGCATGCTTAATCCACCAAAAAACCTATGACAGAAAGTAAGATACAATATAGACTATATTTTAACTATTCTTCCTTTCCAATAATGCATTCAAATGCAACTTTTTTTGCCATCTGAAAGGGTGTCAACGCACATCACATATAAAAGGCACCGTAGACTTGATAACAAGCCCGCACAGAGAGAAGCACAGTGCATTCATAAACAAAAGGAATGCTGAAACAATTTATACAATAAAACACACAGTCAGAATGAAGATGTCATTCTGGGGCCAAAGCTGCAACAAAGCAAGGATCAATATGTCATCTACAGAAGCGTTCACAGATCTGAAAGGGAGCTTATCCGAGGCTCCTAGTAGAGTGGGAAGCCTGGGGCCAGGTGCGCCCTTACTCAGCTCTGTCCCAAAGGCGGAGCAATGCAGCCCACCCACCACAACACCCAGGTATTTGTGCCAACCCATTGCTTAGTGTTTGGGCTAGTCAGGTTGTAAAAATGGTGTATTGTTGTCCCATAGAATGAATCGACAGAATGGAATTGCCTGGATGCCATACATTCATCTGGAATGTTTCACTCACGCGCATTGTTAACAGTATTTCGAGAGCACAACAGCCCGTAGGTCAATTGGCGCTAAGCCAAGAAGTGAGAAATGGAGGTCTGAGGTAAAAAGGTAGATTTTGTGGCTTTTCCTAAGTGAGGTAGAGCGCCACCTCTTTTACAGAGGAGGGAAGATTGCTCCAAAGATGGGAAGCTAACAGACAAAAGATTTGGCTCTCCGAGTGGACTTGAAACGCGGCATAGCAAGGAGATTACTGTGAGAAAAACGGAAAAATCTAGTGGGGCTATGTTCGGGTGAGGAAGCCAGGCCACTCCATTGAGGCATTTGTGCACAGTACACAGTCTTACAATACATTCTTTGTTGGATTACGAAAGGCAGGCCGGCCGGCCGGTGAGCAGTGGTCGGCTGTGGTAAACACCCTTACAGTGTGCTTCTGGATAACTTGCAGCCTATGGATTTAATACTTGGCGATCCCAAGATAAAGGGAGTTCGAGTAGTCTAGGCTTGAGCCTCTCAGAGCTGAGAGTACAGTGCGTCTGCCTTCCTCTACCAGGAATTTCAGAATACGTTGTAGCTTAAGAAAACATAAGGCAAAGGAGGAAACTAGGGCTGAGACCTGCGAATCAGCTTTCCAATGGATGTCTTATTTTACTCCTAATGACTTAACAATGGTCCTGTGAGTGGGAAAAAGACAAAGAAAGATTGGTCAAATAGGTGGAGACCAGCTCGGGGGTTGTTACCAACTATTATACTTCAGTTTTATCCAGATTGATTTTTAACCAATTCCGATCAATTCATATTTTGATGTTAAAAAGACAACTTATCAAACTGTCAATTTTAAAACTGGGTTGGCCGAGTTGAAAAACAAGCATTGCGCAGCGAATAGATCTTGTCTTTGCCACCAATTGCTTTGTCAATGCCTTTATGCGATGCTGTGCGGCATGGCTAAAAGTAAACAAAACAAAAAAAAGGCATAATGATGGGGGGGCACACATACGTGATGACATGTGCGTCCATGCGTCTTCACGCACTCATGCGCACCCACAGAATGATGCAGACACCGTTTTTTTTTACTTACCTACCTGAGGAAGATCGGTAAATTTAAAAAAATGAAAAAGCGTTAGTGCCAACGCACTTTTTTTTAAGGCATAGGGGCTGGCAAAAAGGTGCTGCCTGGTCCTGTCCAATCAAGCCCCCCCCCCCCAAAAAAAAACCCCCAGCATTAAATAAAAAGAGAGTGAGCTTGCAGGCGATGGAGGAGAGGGTGAAGGGAAGCAACAGGGTACTGGTGGGTTGGGGAAGAGCAGCACATGAGGGAGAGCAACACTGGGGCTGAGAGAAGCACGCAAGCAAATAAGAAACACAAAGCGTCGGGGACGCAGGCAGTCTGGCGGGGGCAGACGCACATGGGAGAGAGTTTATAACACGAGGGAGGGCATTTCCAGGGTGGGCATTTGGCAGGGGGAGAAGCACACGATGGAGAGATAGCTGGAAAAGACATGCACTATCATGGAGTGCTTAAGAAAAAAGAAAAAAGCAGTTCCCTAAAAGTGAGCAGTGGAAGAATAAAAGCCAGCCAATCAGACGGATGGTAAAGACACCATCCCCCAGGTGAGGGACAAACATAAGATGGACAAGCTGGGACCAAGAAATCCATTAAATAAGAAGCAAGCAAATGAGTGACAATAAAGAAAACCAATGATAAGCAATTGACAGTCTGTAAGCCCCTGCAAGTTCTTAGTGAGCCCACAACAGGTCCTTTGCAACTAGACAGTCTGTACTGCCTTGAATGCTTGACCTAATCAGCTGAGCATCATCGGTGTAGTATGTGTTAAATGACCAGCCAACTTTTCTAACTAATGTTGCCAGTGCAAGCACATAGGTGTTACTTTGAAGGGGTGTGAGGGAAGATGTGGGGGACTCCTGTTGCAGTTGGGATAGCTGATAAAGATATATTATTAAAAAATATTTTTAGTATCTTTCGTAAACAATTTTAGGGTAGTTCCTTTGACACCTTAACGTTCTAGTCTTGCAATTAATATGCTTTGGTCCAAAGTGTCAAAGGCAGACAAAAGATCTAACAAAGGCTACTCCAAGAAGTAGATTGTAAGCTATTGGTTGCTCTCCAACTACTTGTAAGTAGCTTTCTTGTGTGCAGGCCAGCCTACTCTATTAGAAGGTTTTGCTTTGCCGAATTAATGTATGTATGCCAAAATTCAAAAGCATGCATTCAAGATGAAAATGTGTGTATTTTCAGAATTCATTAGCTGATGTTTGTCTAAAATGATTAAATGTACAATAGAATTTCTAGTGCAACCATTCCAACAATCCAGTTGCTTAGCAATAAACATGTTTATTTCAGCAAGAAGATACCTCACAGGCTGAACATGCGTTTTACCAATACACATTATGTTATATTTAAAGCGGATATTGGAGTGGCAAATTATGCAGCATTGGGGAGACTTATTATTGCCTTGGTGCACTGCAACAATAGCTGTATGTATTACCCATGTAGAGGCATTTCAAACTGATAAAGCCTTTTTATGTCTGGCCTTTGAGACAGCTTTAGCTGTCTCGCCAGACTATTATTTAAAAAAAAAAAACATATTTGTATAACATGCATACATATAGGGCTTTTTGTCAATGGGCTTTATTCATTGGTCTGTTCCAGTGCCATTTACATTTTTCTTCTGCCCACCACGCATTTAGCGCAGGGCAAGGGGTCAGCCCACTTCAGTCATTGACACTGTTCACTGTGAGTGAGTGCATTTTGCCTGTGCACATGTGTACCTCTTTCTGAACAGAAGCGCAGTTCAGTTGCAGGTCCCGTGATCAATCTCACTTTTGATTTAAATTTGTGCTGTAATTTATTTACTGAATTTATTTGCAGCATATATGTGGTATATGTGTGCCTTGCACCCTGCACTTCCCTTTTTAGGTCGAGCCTAGGCAGCTCGCATGCGCTGTCTGCTAAACCTGCTGTGATCACTATACAGAGTGTAATCCAGCCTGCTGCTTGCAATTGGTTCACTCCTGCGTCACTTTTATATCCTGGCTCCTTATTGGTAGGCACTCCGGATACATCATTTCTGTTTTTAAGTCAGGAGCACCAGCCAAATACAGTTTCCTTATGCTTGTAGGTGTTTATGTGTTCCTTTGGGGACTACTTGTTTTATTTCCTGCTAGTCTTACTATGTTCTGTGAGTACCTGTTCCTAGTACCTTGCACTGTTTATTTTATCAACACTGTGGCTGTGTCACGGGCCGCTGCACACATAACTTGTATGTACACGGGAGCCGCACTTTATGTTTTAACACGGCACCTGCTTTCATGTTTCTTTGCACGCGCATAAGTTTTATGTACACGGGCGCCAAGCTTTGCTTCAGCATGGCGCCTGCTTTCATGTTTATAACGCCAATAGCTCTAAGTCTCGCAAATGTGAGACCTATGGCATTACAAATGCTTGTTTCCTCATTATTTCTTCAGTAAATGCCTCCTCCGGGAGGTGTCTCGGTCTGCAGGCAGCCCTTTTTAGAACACCTAATGCTGCCTTTTTCTTTCTGGAGTACATTTCAATAGGTAAGAATGAAAATTAGGAATGGTTTGAACATTTTCCTTTATTTTGAATGTCACCAGAGAGCAGCATCTGAAGAGGTTTCTGACGGGTGTCAGGAAGTCGGAAACAGAGTGAGCCTGTTCTGTGTGCTTCCCTTCTTTCCAGCTTGTGGGAGGCTGGGGGTTGTACTAATATTATCTGCAGTCTTGTCAGTGGCGGCTGGTGAGGACTGTGAGTAGTGGGCTGGGATTGTACGGGGGGTTGCACATTGGAATCAGGGTGTCCCATGGGCGCTGGTGGGGTGTTGGCCGTTCCAATGATGTGTCAATTAAAAGAAGTTCCCTGTGCTATGAGGAATGTAAAATGATTTCCTTGATGATAAAGAACACGTTTAGATTTACTAGTGAAAACACCACACAGATCCATACAACATATAACGGTGCATTCCACTGATTATTTATGCCGCGAGTTATATAATTGCCGGCAGTTGACATAGCACAGAGCACCTCCTTTCAGACGCTTGCTTTGAAATCCAGTAACCAAGTTCGAGTCTCGGCGTCTACTGTACATACTGTGATCTTGGGCAGGTCGCTTAAGTTCCCCTGGAAATACATTCCTTAAAATATATATTTTTTAAAACAATGCCTCCAAAGGTTTTTTTCCAGGCATTCTATAGCCGGCTGCCCAGGGGAAGAGCAGAACGGTAGCAATCAGATGCTGAAAGAAGCCTGCGATGGGGTACCATGACTGCGCATCTTAGGGTTCTGTAAATGCCGCAGTATAATTGCGTGTGGCTTGCTGTGTCCTGGTCAGCAAACGTGACACATTGCCACTGAGGGCCATGCATTTCACCCAGGCAGTACAATGGCTGTTGACTTGCGATGTTGCGGTCTGGCGGACTTTGGGAGTCATTTATCCTGCTCCAGCCCAAGGCCGACAGTGCCACAAAGCATTTAGCTTCTCCGCAGCATCACCACGTGCACTTACCATCAGAGTACTCCCCGGGGATTGACTGGTATTCATGGTATCGACATGCAAAATAAGAAAAAAACTGACCTAATTGCCGGGTCTCTCCTCTGCCATCCCTCCATCGTCTCTCCAGCCGGAACAGGGAAGCAGGAAGCACTCGGCTCCCAGGCTCCCTGAGCTGATTGGTCTGAGCGCTGTGGATCGGCGCTCAGATGTGGACTAGGGCCTGGGCATGTTCTCCATGCAAGCTGTAATGCAGCCTGCATGGAGAACATGCAAGTGCGCATGAATGTTTGGCCGGCCCTAGAGGGCCGGCCAAACATTCATGCGCACGTAGGGAGTGCAAACCACTCCTCCCCTGCCCTGCTCTGTAAGCAGAGCAGCCTCGCCCGTCCACAAAGCTGCAGCAGCAGGAAAACATAAAATTATCATAACAATGAGTTATTATCATTTCATGTTTCCTTTACTGCAATGCTGCACGCAGTGGGGCGACGCTCCTCCGCCCTAGCGGAGGAGCTCTTGTTTGCTCAGCGCTGTGAGGTCTCACTAGTACAGCAGAGAGTGTCGGCCTCGCTGCCTATGAGTTAGTTACACTCTAACACTGTGTGTTGCTGTGTTTACAGGACAGCTCTGCATGTCCTGCCAGTCTGCCAGTCTGGCTTCACCTTCTCTGTAATATTTTCATTTTTAGCACTTTTCCCAAAAAAGAAAAACAGTATTATTCATGTTTTCTAGAGGCAGCAGTCATTTAGAAGCAGTCACAAAAGGCAAAGCTATGGGCAGGTTACTGTGGGTCTCACTTACAGTATCAATACTTTAGGGAGGCGACTGCCCTCACTTACAAACGCACACTGGCCAAACTCTGCAATCATTCGAGACATGCCTTTACCTATCACTCATATTGCTATCCAGTGTAGAATAAATAATCTTCACACTGCATTGATCACTACTGTTGCTTCTTTCTTTCCTTTTCAGATGTAAATGTGGAATTTTAGTCAGGGGCTGGAAACTGCTACCTATTTTCTACTTCAGTATGTTTGGCAACTCTGCAGGGGGGGTCACCTTTACTATCTAGGTGACATTTTCACTGTGCACTGGTGGACTAAAGTTCGTAGGAAGAGAAGATAACTAAATATAAATGAATTGTTTTTCTACATCACCACACAATACACATTTAGCATTTTCTAAGCATTTTAAGTGTCAGTTTGTACTGTATTGTTGCATTTGTATAGCTCATGGTGGTACCCTGTTTAATAGTATTCAGTTTCACCCTCTCAGAGAGATGAACTCGCAAATTAGGACTTCTGAGATTTCAAACTCGCAGTTGTTCGTAATAGTTTCTTTATTCCTCACACACTACTCGCCTTGTGTAATCTCTCTCCTGTGTTGGTTTTATCTTTTCTTTACTGCGGTCTTCTTTTTCTTGCAATTTTGTAGTTGATGAATTGTGGTTATTGTTCGGTTTCCTAAATTTCTAGTAGCTGTAAATCTGAAATGTCTTTCTGTATATCTAAATGATGCATTTATTACACTGCTCAATGAGAGTATGAGTCAATTGGCGGTAGAGTCCAAGTCTTCCTCGGCTGATAAATATTCCCCTAACTAAATTGTCTACTTGCACACTTAATCTGAGTGTGTGAAAAAGCATTGGGCGTACATGTGTGTTTGAGAGTGTCTTGTTTGTTGGTGCAAGAGTTGAGACATTGTTTGCTTGGAATGTGTTTTATGCTCACATGATATTTGGCTCGGCTTACATTGCAGTACCTTTCAAAGGGCATCCAAAATTAAAGGCATAATCTGTAAATAATGAATTATATTATTTTTATTTCTGTGGTTTGAAGTGGGATTTGTTTCCTCCTGTTGCGCTACATCAGAAGACAGAATTGCAGACTAATGGGAAACATTTTATTCTCACTTCTAGAAGTGTGCTCCATTCTCACAGGGGCATATGTTAAGCTGCCTTTCTGTCTGAAAAATGCTGCTGTGCCATCTACTTCGCCATATTCTGACTTTTGCAATGTAACACCTGAATTGTTCCAATTTTGGCAGTGACACATGTTCAGAATGCTAATTTTGGTAGCTGTTTAATTTTTTTAATGATCTGTTTCTCCTTTCCACCTTTTCCTTTCTTTCCCTCCTCCTCTCTCTCTATTTCCCTGTTTTGTATGTGTGCCTTTCTGAATAGAGGAGGAAGGAGAGGGAAGAATTTATTGTCATTGCGATTATTTGGGTTGTATCAAGTGGTACTTCTCTTCTTTGCAAAATTGTTTTGTGTGATTCAGATGCTAACCCTGTCCGGTGTGTGGCGCTGTCACTGTAGAGGGAATACGGACATTTGCCACCGAGCTGGAACCTGAAAAGAGTCCAAAACTCTTGTATGGAATGGGACTACTGCTGTTCTGCCTGTATGTCTCTTTGTTTGTGACAGCCTGTCTCTTTGTTTGTTTGTCCCCATGTGTGATTATCTGCAGGTTTGAGTATGAGCGTGTCTATGCTTTTGTTTGTGTTTCATGACCATGTATTTCTTTGGGTTTGGCCATTACAATTGCTGTGCCCATGTTAGTATGTTAATATCTCTGTGCTGTAGTCTGAGTGTGTTCGTGTGCTTGTTTTTTATGTGTTCCTCTGTTTGCCCGAGTCTGTTTTTGGCATACTTTTGTGCAAGTATGTTGCATTTTTTAAATATGTCTCTATGAGCGTATTTCTTTGGGTGCATATGTGTGGAACATCTGTGTTTGCTCGCTGCTGCCATCTGCAGTGACTTATGGATCAAGGCTTTGAATGCAGAAAGGCTCGGACAGACTTTAATCACCTGATCTCTGTGAACACAGTACAATGAAATTGGATAATGGTAACAAATTATGTACAATACTTAGAAACAGTAAAACCCTGCCTTTTTTAGGGCTTTGTAAAAAGCATATCTCATCTTTAAAATGTTTTTCACTATGCAATGCAAACATAATGCTGTAATACACACCTGTCTACAGAAGGAAAATATTCTCTCAAAACACTAAGAAAAACTACCCCTTTTACATGCACCAGTACAATATGTTTCAAATAGTCAGGGTCACATTTGCCATTATATACTTCCTCAGCCCCAAAATATAGTCCATCACACTGTGAGATCAATCTGCCATTGTACCCACACACAACCCTTGCCCTCACACACTGACATTGTGTTAGCCCTCACTACATTGACCACCTTACTTACGTTGGCACTTCCTTTACCACTTCATCCACCCAATTGATCTCCCACACTTCCATCCATTCATTCAAGGTTAATTCTTACACTCGCTCACTCATTCAGCCACATAAACATGTGCACAAACCTGCCAGTATGAGAAGAAGCATTTTCATAAAAATCCAAGATCAAATGGCTTTGCCAATGTTTTCATTAAAAGCAAGTGTGTAAGCCGTCTTGGAACAGTTAAGATTTATAAAGTATTCCACGACCATTCAAAGATCAATGGTTTTTGCTATTTTTCATTGAAAAATAGTTTGGGTAACCCTGTTTTAAGATAGCTACCTATATGTACACAGCATTGGCAAAGCTAATAGCTCAGCGGGAGGAAATTAAAGGCCAGATCTGCTGGCTTTTACAGCGCTTGTTTACTACTGCAAAGTGTAAGTAAGTCCGTTTTTATATAGCGCAGCTACTCACCCTTACGGGTCTCAAGGCGCTGGGGGCCGGAGTGGAAATTAAGTGAGCTATTGCCCAGAGTCACATGGTGCTGAGCTGAGCTGCCGCCGGAGATCGAAACGTGAGCCCTGTGCTTCGAAGTCAGCTGCCCTGGCCGCTGCACCACACCTCTCCACTGCTGGCAACTCTGCAAGATGCACTGATGTGATCACTGCTGATAATCTGGCACGTGGTGGCTACTAATGTAATCGTGTCTGATGTGTTCACTATGACAACACTAATACTATCAGTAGCTTGGGAAGATATTCAGTGAAGATAAGTAGCTTTTATTACAGAAAAGGTTGGAGATCCCTGATCTAACAGAATCATGCATTTCATAACATTGTTATCAGTTGCCATTTATTTTCAAGCCTTCTAGCAATGCTAGTAAAGTGAATTCATCGATGTGGTTTGGTCTAAAGCCAATCTGAGAGTCATCCAAAATCCCACAGCCTTCCAAAAAGGAACAGAATTGTTCGACCACCGTAGATTCCAAGATTGTGGCTATAACTTGAAGTAGGGTAACAGGTCGATAATTGATGGCCCATGCTGGGACCGAGATTGGATTTCTTTAGCAGGGCCAACTTTTAAGTAATTCTAAACAATGCAGAAGTAAGAGAGAGAGATATAATCGGAAGAATATGTTTATTAAGTTTAGGGATATTCTTTTGAAGAATTTTGATAGGTATAGGGACACAAGATTATTTAGCAATTCTGCGAAAAAAACGGAGACGTTTTATCACAAAAGCTTTGTTTTAGATTTGGCTTCTGGACTAGTCAAGGCTTTAGCAGGAGCTTCATTAATGCCCTTAAAAGTCACTTTATGGATGTTAGTTGCAGCCAGAAGCAATAATACTGTTTGCATGTATTTTCAATTGCCTTTTTTTTGTACACTGATAGGTTATTCTCATAGATGACTCTAGATTCTGGCAAGTAGTGTATAAGCCATTTCCTTTCCACTTGTCTGACCTCATACTTAAATTTCGTCTGACGAGACCTTGGGAAATATTTGTGCTTTTCTGGCAACCTGACTTTGGTTAGAGGTGCTATTTCATTCACAATCTAACTCTATTCCATTTACTTACATTTGTTATGTAGGATATGTTTTGTTTCAAAGCTGAAGACATACAACCATCAAAAGTGTGGACCATCAAAATACACATTAACTGTAATTCCACTAACATTAGCTACATGATAAGTTGTCCCTATGGGCATGGCAAGCAGAAAAATCAAAATAAGAATATAAGAGAATCGAGGCAACATCTGGTGCAGACTGAATACAACCAAAATTACTGACTATTTCCTTAAAGAGGGACACACTTTTAAAACGAGTGCGCTTTTAATACCTAAATACGCCTTCGACATAATCTCTTTGAGATTAGGGATAGACTGCGGTTGAGAATCAGAACTCACATAGAATGAGCCCATTCTTAGATACGCATGGGTGTGTCCAGAGGCCCTACCTCTAACATCGGCCGCCATGCCCACATGCCGCAACGCGCGAATGCCAGCCCACCGACTGATGTCGTGCGTCAAATTGCACACACATGGAAAGCCCTTGCCAGTAGCTGTATTTAGTCCCTATGGGACAGGGGTTATTAGCATGCAGAAGTCGGGGGACCAAAGAGATAGTATAAAGGCGTGACACCTTGATGAAGTAAGTGGGGGTGGGTACTTCTGATAATTACTTCACAAAAGATCGGGGGCATTATCTGACACGCTTCCACTCCCTCAGTGTGTGACTACAGAGAACCCATGTCCCAAAAAAATACTGCATTATAAGTAGATTACATAGATAAAGTGACACATGAAATGCATTTAACTCACTACTTGTGCTCACATAAACCTCATTGTACTCTGCGATGCATGGAAGGCATGTATCGGGCTGCCTGAAAATAATCACTGATTAGTTTTAATGCTGTGCAGGGAGATACATATTATTTTCGTTTAGGCACATTACTAATGCTTGCTTACTACATGTAGGTCAATGCGGTGGGTTAGCAGACCATTCCCAAGAGATACCCATTGTGATTTCTATGTTTCCAGCATGTTTGGAATTGATTGCATGGCAGGCGCACGTTATGCTTGCTATGTCCGACGGATTCAACATTCCAAAGAGCTACCAAATAACCTGTATAATGTCTCTCTCACTTTATCTACTACAGATAATCAGAGTGATAAGGAAGATTGTAAGTTACAAACTATCATACCTGTACCGCATGTCTTAGTGTGCATGTGGGCACTGACTAGGAGCGACTTATTACTAACAGGGGCCTCTTGGTGCTGAAGGAAGCCATTATGAGCGGGCGGGCACACTTGCAGATGGCTGAAACATGTAGACCTAGGATGTGGGAGATCATCACTTTCTCTTATCACATCCACCTATGTTTTTAATCTTACCTAAGGTTCCCATTATTAAATATTACCTTGAGTGGTGGGAAACCTTGAGGTAATTTTAATCATATGATCCCTGTGAAGCCCCAGAAATACCCACTCTGATGTAATACAGGCGTCGAAGCACACGCAGATCAGCTAGGTGTCTCGAGTGGGAACCCTATGTTGAAGCATGCCACTATCTAGTGTTAGTGGGTCAGGGTTCTTTTAAAAACCTAAAGGGTTACCCAACTCATGAGAGTGAGGGGCATCACAAGATTTGTAACTTTGGGAGCAGTTATATTTGATAGGGAAGTAAAGCGAGCTGTTACTCTTCTCACTCTCTTTTTGTTATTCTCTACCTGTAATACAGGCCAAAGTATTAAAAACATAACAGTCATCAACATATCATAACCTCCCTCATGGGCGGATCCCTAAACCATCTGACAGGCCTTGCCACGTCCCACGAGGGATAAGCACTCCACTGTCTTCACTTTACATTTCAATAGTTTCCTATCCAGACCAGCACAAGCCTCTGCAGTGAATTTAATTCAACTCACCCTTCCCTGAGACATTTACTATATTCCAGTTGCCAAAGACAGGATCATCCCATAATACCCGAATTACATTGCTACTAGTACTGCTACTAGTACCAGTAATAATAATATCAGGTTTTTATATAACACTTCATACTGCGCTTCTGGATTAGAGGGCTGACCAGATGCCCCTGTATGCATGTGTGCTTGTATGTATTTTTACCATGATTTTTATGTTTTGTTTTTTTGAAAACTTGAGACTGCCGACATGGTTAAAGCTGTCTCTACAGTAGACATAAATAGGTTAACCAATTTGGACTTTGCCACTGTAACACACTTATAGGCATCATCTGCATGCAAACGCCAACCATAGGAAGCAGCAGGGAACAACCACAAGGAGAAGAAGCAGGGGCCAATAACAGGAAAAGAAGCAACCACAGCAAACAACCAAAGGAAGGCGAAGAAGAGGAAAAGAAGCAGCAACAGGGAAAAGCATAATAAGAAAAACACAAACAGCGGGGAACAAACAGAGCAAGTAAAATAAACAGCAGTAAGAACGCAGGAGGGAATAAACATTTATGCTCAAGGCATATCTGCAGTTGCTGGGTAATTTAGAGCTTTTGTCTATTACTGATTTTCTTGCAAAATAGGGCTCATGAAACCAACCTCTCCCCTGTAATATCCACAGAAACCTGCTGCACAGTCTGCAGTTGCCGATACATTTTCAGACCTCGTTTGTAAAATTGTCAAGCTACAAGAAAAAGACACAAACCAAACCCCACACCATACAACACCTACTTACCTCTCTACTGATCTTTCATCCCTCGTTTCTGTTTTCTCCTCCGGGCTTTGGGGGGGCCTAATGGTGGCATAATTGCTATGCAAGAATAAAAAGGCGAAACCATCATGATCCTACCATATGGCTCTCCTATTTCCTCCCCTCTCCTGTTCACTCTTTCGTTCCTTCTTTTCCTCTTGTGTTCCCCCCTCCGTGCTCTGAGGTGGTCTCAGTGCTGGGCAAGGGCTGCATATGCAGGTGTGAAGGCATGACGATTTACACCTCAGAGTCAGCAGAGAGTTCAATGACAGATTCTGGGTGTTCACCTATAACTGCGAACTAATGACAATAAAGTGGAAGCAAGCACCAGAGGCAAGGCCATTCTGATCCCCAGCTTAGCATCATTGTAATATGAAGTCTAGGAGTGTGCAAAGTTTTTATTTCAGTGGCAGGTCATAATTTTTATGAGTAATGGGCTGGGCACGGGCATGCATTCCTGCATACACTCACTTCCCATGCACTCACAAGTGCACACACATACTCACACCCATTCATTGACAAGCGCACACACATACACCCACCCATCCACAAGCGCTCACACATACACCCACCCATCCACAAGCGCACACATATACACCCATCCATTCTCAAGCATATATCGTCACACCCACCATTCACAAGCCCATACACAAATGTACACACGTATCCACACGTGTGCAAATACACATACATTCACCTATACACTCACACACCCACCCAAGCAAAAAAGCACTTATCAGGCTGTGGCGGTGACAGCAGGACCAGCGAGTGGCAGGAGAGAGAAGCAAAGGTACTGGATAGAGCTGGGGGCTTGGAAAGGGAAAATAGAACATACCACCACCTCCTTTCATTGACTAACCTTGTTGTGGGTCAGCCAATGAGAGGAGGACTTTCTGTAACTCCTCACAGAGTGGAGTGGGGTCAATGAGACTTGCTGACCCCACCCCACCCTGTTACGAGGCGTCCTTGATAGACAGTCAGCCCTGGGCACTTCAGGGATTGAACCTGAAATGCCCAGGGCTGACTCTATTGGTGGCGTTCTTTCTCATCATGAGAGGGAGGACCTCACAGGGTTTTGCCGAGCTGATGCGTCACTGCCCTCAGGGCTGTGTAATCTTCATCCCAACAAAACTTTGCTTAGATTGCAAGGCGCCTGTGCATTAACGTACACATAGCGCCCGGCTGCCTTCCTGACCCTGAAATGCTGAGTGTAAGTCAGGCTGACCTTCACTCAGCCTGACAGACACTCATCGTGCTTTGGAAAATGGACGGAGTGGAGCCTCGCCGCCCATAGTGACGGGCCGCCCTTGCATGCAAGCAAAGTTTCCCTTAGGTTCTGATTACTAGCCTTCCCGTAGTTTGCAGTTTTCGAATTCCCTGGTGTCTATGGCTAAGCATATTTTTCTCTTGCAAGTGTCCGTTGGTAATGAACTTTAGGCAGTGCCTTTTTCTTGCAGGATTTGCCAAAATATCGCCTGACAAAAATATGTCCTAAACATCATTTACAAAAATATCGCTCCATTGGAGTTAAAATCTACACAGTATGAAGCTATATGTTGGTTTCAACACAGGAGGTAAATGGCGCGCGCTTAGTAACGCCCAGTATTATATATAGCTATCTCTGCGGTGCACAAGGTGGGGGAAAAAAACCACAAAAACCCCTTGAAAAGTGGACCAAGGTCCCAATAAATCACCCAATGCCTATGCACACGCTACAATATTCATTTGATGGTTCAAGTGAGTACACATATGAAAAAGCGAAAAAACTTTTATGTGTTATTTATTCGAACATCAAACACGAGGTCCAGCCAACACGTGTTTCGTCCAAAGGGAAGTGACCCTGGACTTCTTCAGGGCTGATATGACAAGAGAAAAAGCTGAGACCTAGAAGCCGGTGATAATTCCAACCCGGCCGGTCATGCGAGATGTTATTGGAATCTTTATACGTGAGACCAGGTTATTCTAAAAGCCGGTTAAAAATCCAGACCGGTAGGTCAATTGACACGCTCCAATACTTGTTATGAGGTATTGGCACCAAATCTGAATGCACTTTCATATCCGGGCTCTACGCGCTCCTGGGAGCCTTTTGAATCAGGACTGTAGCGTACTCGCTTTAAGATTTGGTGCCAATACCTCATAACAAGTATTGGAGCGTGTCAATTGACCTACCGGTTTGGATTTTGAACCGGCTTTTAGAATAACCTGGTCTCACGTATAAAGATTCCAATAACATCTCGCATGACCGGCCGGGTTGGAATTATCACCGGCTTCTAGGTCTCAGCTTTTTCTCTTGTCATATCAGCCCTGAAGAAGTCCAGGGTCACTTCCCCTTTGGACGAAACACGTGTTGGCTGGACCTCGTGTTTGATGTTCGAATAAATAACACATAAAAGTTTTTTTCGCTTTTTCATATGTGTACTCACTTGAATTATCAAATGAATATTGTAGCGTGTGCATAGGCATTGTGTGATGAAGCTATATGTTGTAAACAATATTTAAGTTAGACAAAAGTTTAGTTATAGATATTCTGACACACTGCAGGTCACGTCAGTCCCTCTCATATTCTGATATGCTGCAGGCCATGTTAGTCACTCTCATATTCTGATATGCTGCAGGGCATGTGTTGCAGGCCACTTTAGTCACTCTCATATTCTGATATGCTGCAGGTCATGTTAGTCACTCTCATATTCTGATATGCTGCAGGGCATGTGTTGCAGGCCACTTTAGTCACTCTCATATTCTGATATGCTGCAGGTCATGTTAGTGACTCTCATATTCTAATATGCTGCAGGTCATGTTAGTCACTCTCATATTCTGATATGCTGCAGGTCACGTCAGTCACTCTCATATTCTAATATGCTGCAGGTCATGTTAGTCACTCTCATATTCTGATATGCTGCAGGTCACGTCAGTCACTCTCATATTCTGATATGCTGCAGGTCACGTCAGTCACTCTCATATTCTGATATGCTGCAGGTCATGTTAGTCACTCTCATATTCTGAAATGCTGCAGGACATGTTAGTCGCTTACAAATGTTTCGTATGTGAGTGTGTACCTTCCTGAACATTTTCTTGTGGGTGACTCTACACTCATGAGGGAAAGATACACATTTACGTACAAAATGTTGAAAATGACGAGTATGTGATACTAAAGTGTTGTGAAAGTCAAGAGTGAAAGCCCGACTCATGCAGAAATTCATAATGAGTGCATATTCTTTATAGTTTTTGCAAGAAATATACAAAGGATGTAAGAGAAAAACTTTGCATGTTGCTAGTGAAGTGTCCCTTTGCAGGGCTTGTACAGTATATTCCTGGAGACTACTGGGAGAATGGAGGGGGTCTTGAACATAGGGGCATTCAATGCACTGATTGAAGGTGCATGTAGAATAGAGACAGAAGATTAGACACTCACACATAGATAGCAAGGGGTGAAGACATAAACTAATGTTTGGAGCCAGTTAAAGACCATAACACCGTGGAACCATTCCAGCTCAAAGACCTCGTTGCGGACTGGAAACTTATGCCACTCTTGAAGAAGCTGTAGGAAATGTACATTCCCAGGCTCTTTCCTCCAGACGTGGACCTTCGACGTCCATCGAACTCTGAGGCTGACATTAGTTGTCACTTAAGGGGTCCAGACTATTCTAGAAGAAGATACCCGGGGATCACGTTTGAAGACTGCGACGAGAAACACTGCCCGAATTTCAGCGTGCGGGAAATGTTCATTTCATTGCCACTGGGCTGCCTTATTGTAAAATAGTTTCGCCACCCGAAAAATAAAAAGAACACTTTTCAGAAAAATCAACAAGAAGCGCATGTGATGTTGGTAGCCACGAGGCATTTTTTTTTTTTATCTCTAGGTGATTTGGAGGGTAGACCAAGGCCGGGCACGAAATGTCTCCTGTCAGATCTGGTTGAATTATTATTGCACTGAGAGGGGAGGTTTAATTCTAGAATTACTTTTATTCTCTGCGAGTGAGTTGTGTGCACAGACCCTCTTCTGAAAAATAAAACGACTAGCATAACCTTACAGGTTATATATAGTTTTGAGAAAAGAAAACAACACAGGAAGTTATGGTTCATGTTTTGTAATGCCACAGCAGAATGAAAAGTGAAGTTTTCAAGTTCTTCTAGAAGTGTATCAAACGTTTGTTTTCAATATAAATATCATCTTGCTACGTCATGGGACATGTCGTGCTGCAAGCTTTCTCTCAGTACCTCAAGGACACCATGTAAGGCGGCCAAAAATAGAGACGAACTGACCAATCTAAACTGGGTAGCAGTTTTTGTCAACATCTTCACCTATCCCATGACACTCATAATGGCAGAGCGGGTTAGGGCTTGGCACCAGGAAAGTGTCCTTTCCCACCACCTTAAGAGTGAGAAAATTCAGAGGTGGACGGACAGGGATTTTAACTCAAGCCTTGTGCTGCCCACCTGTAAATTGGCCAATCGCCTCCGGTGAGACTGGGCAGACGGAAGAACAGGCTGTCTGGCACCACACAGCCGAGGTCTGTTGTTTCCGAAGCAGCTGAAGAAGAGGGCTTCCTTCAGGGAACACTCTCGAGCTTCGGACCTTTAACTCCAGGTGAGAAAAAGATATTCTTTGAAAAGGAAAGTTTGTGGCGGAGGTTTGCACACCTCACTGAGCCATCCTGCCAACGTTACTTAAAGCTCACACTTAAGAAGAGTTTCTTGGCATGAGTGTTGGCATACTGTCATTATTTGAATCAACCAGCCAGCTCCTCACTTTCTTGTCGGTATTAGGGGATAAACAAACATTTCAGGAAGCCACCACTATATGTTAGGCTGGGCATCTCTTCCCATCCTAGCCAGCACACACACTTCCTCCTTTTCTACAGAAGTTAAAGCGCAAGAACACACAATCTATCCTTCCTTCTCTTCCACAGAACACACAGGGCTGGTTGGGAACCAATGCCTTCTCGCCAGCACACCTGCTCCCTGCTGGGTGTGAGACCACTTTCTACACAAACGTTTTCATGCACTACACCTATCAGATCATGAGATGAACTACAGAGAAATACCATGGACCCGAATCACATAGGTATTTTTGACTGTAAACGTACATTTACAACTACAAATATCCTGTTTACACCTAGGAATTTACACACGTTTTCATGGCAGGATTAAATAAATGTGCTACTGCGGATTTTTACGCCATAAGTGAAAATAAGTCCACAGTAGTAAATTCGATGCAAGGAGTGGGAAGTGGGCATTACAAGGCATGGTTAGTCTACGTGTTTGCACAATCCCACAGCCAGCATGTTTTTCTTCATTCACAGACTCAGGCATAGAAGATGGGCTTCCTCCAAAAGCATAAACATTTCTTAGCAGAGAAACAAAATGTGCTTTGCACAGCCAGCTCCATTCTCCTGTGCTCAATTCCATGGTATCGTCATGTTACATGCCAATATGATCACACAGAACAGACTTAAATGGGAACTGCATTTCACTTTTATTAAAAATACTTCTGGGTTGTGCTATGTATTTCCAATGTTCCTGGGGAGACCTGAAGTTGTTAGGAGGGTGTGGACTCTGGGAAGTTCCTGAATCCCACAGATTACTTTATGAATTTGTGTTTCTTGTAACGTGTTAGTAATTACTTTTGGTTGCATCAGAAGAGTAGCACGCGGCAGGCAGGCGAGTCAGAGAGAACAACAAGCAAGGCATACGCAGTCAATCAGGTGGGTATAAGCCCATATATTTGGCGGAAAAGGTGGGGTTTTCACTCCTTCCTGGTTCTTCCCAAATTTTGCCATGGGGCATAAGATCAGGAGAAGGGAGTTCCAAACGGATAGAAACGGCACGCGAAGTGACCTCCCATCACGCACCATGAAGAGAGGTAGCCTGATGTGGGTGGCCCACCTTAGGTGCCGGTTACGGGGTCTCTCAGGTGGATAGTCATGCAGCTCTTTGTACAAGACCCCGGCTGGTGAGCGCTACCAGTAGTGCAAACACATTCTATTCTGGCTGTCTTAGGCCCTGTATGAGCAGAAGTGTCACCCAGTGTTTTGGGAGGGACACCCAAGAAGACACCTTTGCAATAGAACAACTCCAAGGAGCTAGAGATCTTATGAGACAGCAGCAACTACAGCAGGATGCGAGTGTGACAATGCTGATCTGTCATATATACTTGCTAGGCTAATGATCAATCCTCGTCAAAGCCATATCCCAGGTTTCTCATCTTGGATGAGAAGCTAGTCCAATATAATTGAGGCAAGCATCTTAGACCCTGATGTACAGACCTCTGTCTTGTGGGTCTATACACACACAGACGTTCGTTTTTGAACATCTGTGAGGCCGTCAAGATATGCTAAAAGTTATCTGGGTTGGGGGTGATTTTAATATACACCCGAAGGCATGCATTTGGTATCTAGTGTTGTTGACGTTAAGAACATCTATTATCACAGATTCAGACCACCATGCAGAGATGCATTTCAGAAGGCAGGCTTAGATGCCTTCAACTGTACCTGCACAACAGATGAGCTGCATAATAAATAGATGCTTTCAAGAGCGATTTCTTCAGTTTGAAAAACAAGCGTTGACACACACAAGCCTGAATGTGCAGTGTTTTTCAAGGTGGACACAACATGACTAAGACATTAGTAACCAGGCTACTTGCCTGTCCATGGCTAACTTACAGTACTACAGTTATGAGTATTTCCTACGGTTCAGTGCAAGCTTCTTGGCCTGTTTAAACGCAGCGTGCCAGACCCATGTTACATTGTCAAGGAGCTGACTGAAAGACAGCAATTTTGCGACCTGTGTTTGGGGATCGTTCAGCTAACCTCTGAGATGAGAGTGATACAGCTAAAGCCAGTTTCCTGATATCCAAATTAAAGTGAAAGACTGGGGAAATATCATGCAGGGCTTAACTTGTATAATAAGATCAGGTGCCCAAGGATATCTCAGAAACCCGCGGCTGGTGCAGCCTAATATCGGAATTGGCAAATACCCAGGCTGTGCAGTCTTGATTCCGCTTCATGCTTCTTTCATCCACCACTATACACTCTTGTCCCCCGCATGTCACTTGTTCAGGTTCTTTTCCTCTCCTGCTTCCTCATTTTATCACAGTGTTTCTGTCTTTCGCCCTTTTGTCGACTATTTTTGTTTTTCTCGCTTTTGCTCTTGATCAAAGTCTTATGAGGAAAAATAAGTGCTGATACCCAAAAATTAGAACGAGTGGGCCCCACCTGCAACCACTGGCTCTAATTAATTAAGTTCTGGAAATTGTAAAGAAGTGAGGTCTCACAGAGTTCCTATTCAAGCTATGATCCTGACTTGACATTTAACTTGTGTTTTACTACATCTGACTCAACCTTCACTTCCCACGACCTAGGCTGTGATTTCTCGGCAAGTCAGGCAGGAACTTCAAGAGAGCTGTGGAGGCGCAACATTCTGGTGCAGAACCAATATCCATATCCCTATTCAGTAGCATGTAGCCCTTTGATAATGCTAGGTGTTCTCTACAACTGCTAGCATCATGGCATGACCTGACAGGCAGGGAAATAAGTTGCAACTCATGCTACATGCTACCATGTTCAAACTATGTTCACATGCAGTTTTACGCCCCAGCAGCCCTGGATTACTTTGTAAGTGTGCTTTCAGGGTGGTGTTTGCCCGCGTCGCATCTTCCATCTTCTGTGTATACAGATGCTCCTACCTGCCCTCAAGTGGCTGGGGCTGCACGACTATACCTTGCCCACACTTTCTTTGAAAAAGGCATTATACGGACTGGGGTGACAGGCATTCTTCTCCCCTATGTAGAACATTTAGAAATCCTAAAACTGTTCTGGCAGTTTGCTAGAAACTTATCTCCATAAACTCATTTCATGTACTCTAGCTCAATACAAGATGGTCACCTTTATCTAATTTCTATGCTCCAATAACCAAGTTACCTAAAAGGTCTTCGTGTACAGCCCTTGAAAACACATACACACACACATATGCAAAAGTTAATAGTTCTTGCTGATTCATGTATATTATTGTACCTCTAATGCATGATGGTGGCTTTGCAGACATTGTGCTAGTACGTGTATGGTGGTCCCATACTTTGGTGATTTACATCTATTTTCTAGCTCTAAAATGACTTAGGAAAATGTAAAAAATAAATGTCATACCTTATCAATAAATACTTTTGCCTTTTAGGCCCACCTTTCTTCGAACACATCTTTAAAATACTATCTGAGGAGCTGCACTTCATAGTCCTATCTTACACCTGGTCCCTGAGGGAGCAAATTAGCATAGAAACACAGTTCTAATTCTTTGTGCATACTCAAACATTTAAACTATAAGGGTGGTCAGCAAATTTATATTTGCATTTCATTGTCAGTCATGTGACAATGAATCGCCATCGTCCACAAGAACACCCTCAGGGTCTCGACCAGCACCGACGACACCCTCAGCACCGCCGAACACCTGCACTTCCAGATCCACATGAACCCCAACACCACCCTCAGAGGAACACTCGTCTACAGACCCCCCGGACCCTGGCCTCAGTTCAGTGACTCCATCGCCGACTTCGTCAGCACGCACGCCATGGCCTCCACAGACTACATCCTCCTCGGAGACCTGAACTTCCACCTCGAGAACACCAACAACACCAACTCCACCACCCTGATCGACAACCTCGCCAACCTCGGACTCAGACAGCTCATCACAACGCCCACCCACTCCGCCGGCCACACGCTCGACCCCATCTTCTCCGCAAGCTCCCACGTCTCTTTCAGCCACACCACCGAACTCCACTGGACCGACCATCGCTGCATCCACTTCACCTTCCGGAAACCCACCACGCACCACCGCACTCAACAGATCGCCCGCCGCAGCTGGAGCAAAGTCACCGATGTCCAGCTTAACACCACCCTCGCCCGGAGCCCACCCGCCGACCCTACCGACACCGACACCGCCGCCCGCGACCTCAGGCGATGGATCGACGACTGCACCAACACTCTCGCCCCGATCAAGAAACCCTCCAACAGACACACCGACAAGAAAGCCAGCTGGTTCACCGCGGACCTCCAGGCCTCCAAGCAAACCTGCCGGAAACTAGAGAAGAAATGGCACCGCGAACAGACACCGGCCATGAGGCCCACAAGAACGCCATCCGCAGACACCATCACCTCATCATAACCGCCAAAAGGGCCTCCTTCAAGGACCGCCTCGACAACAACGCACATAACAGCAAAGAGCTCTTCAACATCGTGAAGGAACTCTCCAACCCCAGCTCCAACGCCAACGACATCCCACCATCGCAAGACCTGTGCGACTCCCTTGCCACCTTCTTCCACCGCAAGATCGCAGACATCCACGACAGCTTCAACAACCTGACCGCCTTGACAGCCAACGATACCTCGGACCCCCCGGCCACCATCCGCATCGACCCCATGCTCACCTGGACCAACGTGAACGACGACGACACCATCAAAATCATGAACACCATCCACTCCGGCTCTCCGTCAGACCCGTGCCACATCTTCAACAAAGCTAGCGCCACCATCGCACCCCATCTCCGCAAAGTCATCAACATCACCTTCGAGACCGCGACCTTCCCGGAGAGCTGGAAGCACGCAGAGATCAATGCCTTACTCAAGAAACCCAAGGCGGATCCGAGAGACCTCAAGAACTTTCGGCCCATCTCCCTGCTCCCGTTCCCGGCGAAGGTCATCGAGAAGATCGTCAACAGACAACTGACCCGCTACCTCGAGGAGAACAACATCCTGGACCCATCCCAGTCCGGGTTCCGCAGCAACCACAGTACCGAAACTGCCCTCATCGCCGCCACCGATGACATCAGGACCCTGCTGGACAACGGTGAAACCGCGGCCCTCATCCTCCTGGACCTCTCAGCTGCCTTCGACACGGTCTGCCACCGCACCCTACGCACACGCCTCCACAACGCAGGGATCCAAGACAAGGCTCTGGAATGGACCACCTCCTTCCTCTCCTTCCTCTCCGGCAGAACCCAGAGCGTCCGCCTCCCCCCATTCCGTTCCGAAGCCTTCGAGATCATCTGCGGCGTACCCCAAGGATCATCCCTCAGCCCAACACTGTTCAACATCTACATGGTACCGCTCACCCACGTCACCCGACTGCACGACTTCAACATCATCTCCTACGCCGACGACACCCAGCTGATTCTCTCCCTCACCAAGGACCCCCTCACCGCCAAAGCCAACCTCCACGAAGGAATGAAGGCCGTCGCCGAGTGGATGAAGAAGAGCCGACTGAAGCTGAACTCGGACAAGACGCAGGTCCTCATCCTCGGCTCCAGCCCGTCAGCCTGGGACGACTCCTGGTGGCCAACCACACTGGGAGCAGCACCGACACCCACCGACAACGCACGCAACCTGGGGGTCATCCTCGACTCGACACTCTCCATGACCAAGCAGGTCAACGCCATCTCGTCCTCCTGCTCCTCGCCACAGCCTCATCTAACCCCGCCTGAGAGACCTGCACTGGCTCCCCATCAACAAGAGGATCACCTTCAAGCTCCTCACCCACGCACACAAAGCACTCCACAACACCGGACAGGCATACCTCAACAGACGACTCACCTTCTACACCCGAACCGCCAGCTCCGCTCTGCCGACCTCGCCCTCACCATCGTCCCCCGCATCCGAAGAGCGACCACCGGCGGAAGATCGTTCTCCTACCTCACCGCCAAGACCTGGAACACCCTCCCCATCCTCCTACGGCAGACCCAGGACCTACTAAACTTCAGGAGGCTACTCAAGACCTGGCTGTTCGAGCAGTAGCAGCACCTCCTCCCCCCCCAGCGCCTTGAGACCCTCACGGGTGAGTAGTGCGCTTTACAAATGTTCTGATTGATTGATTGATTGACCCCCTCTTTGGTACACCCACTTTCTTTCACACATTTGGAAGTTACTTTGTGTAATTCATGCATACACTGCTTACACCACACACACATAGAATATACTCTACTCATAGCTTGGACAATCATATGCAGTGTACTCATATTAAGACACATTACTGGGTATTTGTGTCCTTGACAAACCCGTGGACTCTTGCTGTTTCCTGTATATTGTGGATTACGGCTGTGATTCAACCAGTGGAGGTTCTCCATTGAGGATTAAATCCTAGAAGCACATTTTGTGTGGATGAGTAATTTGGAAAGTTTGGGTTACTATCATGTGGGCGTGTTATGGGGGGTTGTACATTGAGACCGTCCACCTAACTTGTGTGAATGTGGAGTGTGAAGTTAGGTTTCTCTTTACAGTGATTCGCAATGAGGTTTCAGATCTTGCTGCCTTTCATCTAACCTATGTCAGCTGAGTAATGCCTGGGGCAGGTTTGGTCTTGATGGACCTCTTGAGTGTGGAGAAGTATTGAACCTCTCTAGTGACTATATGCGGTTACCGTGTGAAAGTGTGCGAACATTCTGTGGGGGCTGCACAAGCTGTATTACTTGGATAGTTAGGGACTACTCGTGTAGGGTGAGGTATTGAGGTTTTAATGTTGCTGGTTGGTCTAGAGCTGTTAGTTGAGACTCAATATGCCTGAGAGGAGTTATCCTACTTTGGCTACGTTCTTAACCCTGTCCCCATATTACCTCTCTGTGGTCTTGGTGTTTTGATTCCATAGGATCATCTTTTGGGGCCCTTTTTGAATTATTTGGTTGTTGTTCAGTGCCAGGATTTCGGAGTTGTAGGCAACCAACCAAGACCTTGAAAGATTCGTGCATAGGGTGTTTTGAGCAGGTTTCAGGAACATCATTTGGGATGACTAGAAGGAAGGATGTTGGGTTCTTCGCTGGTTTGGGTAAGCCTTAAGTTGAACTAGGATTGCAGTTTGAAAATAACAGTAAAAGAGGGAACTTGAGTTGTAGACAAATAAATAAGCTGCTGATCTCTGGGTGAGATTATGTGCAAGGCAGAGTGAGTGCATGAGTGATCAGCTAAGATGGAGGAGTGTGGTCTATGTACTTTGAATTTTTTTTTCTAAAGGCAGCTGGGGCATTACTACGTGTATGTGTAGTGATGTCTCAGCTGCCATTTAGATTTATTTTTCTTAATGTCAAAGGAAAAAAAAAATGGCAAAGCCAGTAGTTCGGCACTCACATTTAAAAGATGAGCCTCATTGGCTTTGCCAATGCTTGCATATACCTAGGCCCATCTTAGAGTTTCTAGAATCCTGCCTTATGTTACCCATTTTGTACTTCTTTAGGAGACAGTTAGATCCTGAGAATATGACTTTCCAATTATCTGGGTTAATTATTCTATATGCACCTGCCCAGCAGTATTAACCACCATTCTGTATACATATTTTGATATTCACATCGAAGGTGACTTCTGGCTCTGGAAACCTCTTACCAGCTCCCCCACAGGGCACGTGCTGGTACATTATAAGGAGATGAAGCCACACACTGGTCATAAGTCTGCCCAGTCTTCCCCAGAGTATTCTGGTAAATGCAGATCTAGTTAGTCCATAAATCATGGTTTTTGTTGTGGTGCATGAGTGTTGAAGTGGATCCACTGCATTGCAGCCCCTGATGATGCCAGTGTTTCGTTCTTTTGAACTCTTCAGAAGGGCAGAAAGTCTGTTGGTGGGAACATGACCAGCGGCTTAGCGTCTGTGGATGAGTGCCAAACAGCTCCCAGGTACAGACTGCTGGGTCCAGAAAGCTATTCCCATGCACATGCATTATGACACCCTGGCCGCCATTTAAAAAAATAAAATAAATGATAACGCAAAAGGAAAATAAAGGATTATGAAAACCAATAGATCAGCATTCACATTTAAAAAGTTACACTTATTGGCGTTTCCAATGCTTATTTATACGTAGTTTTATCTCAGAGTTTCTAGAATCTTGGCATATGTTATCAGTTTTATACTCTTATAGAAGACTGACTGTTTGATCCTCAGAATATGACTTTCCAATTATCTGGGTTAAATATTATTCTATATGCAGTTGCCCAGCAGTATTAGCCACCATTCCTGATACATGTTTCAATATTTGTAATCAAGCCAAAAGGTTATTCCCTTTCCCCATGTAATTCGTGGTCTAGCTCCATTTTTTTGTGGAAAATCGGAGAAAAGTTACTCATAGATCTTGTGTGCATACTGAGATCTCTTCAATTAAAGGCAAAACTAGGTCTTGTTGGCAAACTTTAACAAGCATTTGCAATGCAATAGGTCTCGCATTTACGCAAGTTTGAGCTATTGACATTGCAAATAAGAATGCCTTTTATTTTTGTTTTCATTTTTAAAACATAAATAAAAAGCATCGTCATTTACAATGCCAATAGCTTGAACTTGTGTAAATGCGAGACCTATTGCAAATTGATATGTAACTAAGTTTCATGTACATTTTTGAAATGTGATTTGTAACTATGTTTCATGTACATTTTTTATAGATGATTGTTGTCATTAACTAGAGTCCTGAAGAAGGTGGTATATCGATTTCCATCCACCGGAACGCAGCATCGACAACTTTTTATTGTATAATTTTTTGAACACCACTTGTGATTATCTGATGAAATTTTGTTTACTCCTTTTTGCTTATTTGCACTTCATAAAAATCATAGACCTTTTTCAAAGAAGATCAACTGGTCTGTATGTTCCTCTGATCATACTGAATCAGTACATTGATGTAAAAAGAAGGGGGCAGGGGAGATCATGCGCAAAGTGGAACTTGATTATATGATGTTTTAGCATATGTACTTTTTAATGTTTTAATTGCTTTTTGTACATGTACTTTGAATTAATATAATAAATATCTGACATTCTTTGCATATAGTTGGGTTCAGTTTGTTGAGAATAGTGAGGCGATGAGAGTCTGTAAGTGATGCGTGATTGTAGTGTCATTAGAAGTAGATTCCCCTTAGTAGGGGATATCCTCTTGTTTAAATTGCAGTGCACCCTGTCCCCTACGTGTAATAGGGTACCTCTCAATTTGTGATAATAGGCTGCTACAGCCAAGACAGCAATCCAACCCCCGCCAGGAGGTCTTAACTCTCTCAGAAGTGAAAAACAATGGTCTGGATAGGAAAACGGTGACACCTCCCTCCCTGACAGGATGGCTAGTGAAGTGGAACATCAAGGCGGTGAGCGTCAAAGCATTCACTGCCTCTGATATACATCCAGGCTGACTCGCAAAGGAAGGAACAGCCATTCCCCTGCGCCCAGGGACATTTGCACCTGGGCAGGCAGGAAAATTACGTAGTCAAGAGGTGTACACCCCCAGAAGGCTAGCCACACATCTAGGGCGGGCTACCTAGCCTGTACAGCTAAGGAAGGATTCTGACTGTGGCAGAATAGAGGTTTCTCGATAGAAAAGGTGACACATACCCCCAGATGTGGTCACCTCAGGGGCGGATTAGCCGCTGGGGCTAGTAGCCCATTGGCTACTTGCGCCATGGCTATTTGCACTCACACCCTTACCGCCCTCAAATCTAGGATTTAAGGGGCACCCCTGACACCAGAACCTCAGTTCTAATCTGACTTGCAACGGGCACAGAAGAGACCAGAGTCTGCAACAACAGGAGCTGTACAAACCAAAGGCGTGATACCCTGGCACCTGTGACAACCTTCCTGGAACTGCACAACTGCGACTTGTCCCAGACTAAAGACCGGTTCCCCCAGACAGAGGGACCCCTTTGAGAGCCAAAGGCAACTCCAGACTCCCCTGGACTAGTGGCACTAGTCCCCTGCAGTCCGCACGTAAAAACAACGTACGGGAATGAAAGAATCGCTGGCCATCTGGCCATCCGAGGGACCGCCCAGATGGTCCAGGGCATTGTGTGAAACATAGTCCTGACCTCCAGAAATATTCAGGCAGCTACCGTTTCCCCCCAGACCTCCAGTCGTTGAAACAACTTCTTGCTGACCTTACCGCTGCCGAAAGCTTTTTGGTGGCCAGTTCGGCAACCACCACCTTGACTCAAAGCTGCAACTCGAGGAAACACCGCAACATCTTCATCAGATGCCAGTAATGGCCCCTTTGTCTAATTTTTGTACCCATTTCCTCACTAGCAACGTGTAAACGATAAAAACCAGCTCTCCTGCTGCTCCCGTTTCAGCACCATGGACAGCCAGGACAACTCTGCACCCAGGCTTCTCGAGCCAGGTAAAACCGAACTGACTGTCATGGCTTGATCCTGGGACCCACATCACCTTAATCCATCTTGTGTCCCACGCAACTCGACCTGCAAGTGACCGATTGTCACTAGTGCTTTTTACCATTGACCGCAATGCTAAAGTTTTGCAGTATTGTGCACTCATTTAATTTTACTCCTAAAATCCATAACTCCGGTTAAACTATCGGATTGACTTTGTTTGGGTATCTAAATTTATATAAAAATCTGCTTTATTTTTATAAATTGGTGTCAATTACTTATCATCCATGTTGGTACTCTGAAATGCTTAACACATGTTCCTCTAGTAAAGCCTGACTGCTCTTTGCCACTCTACCAGGACTGAGCTATGGATTTATTATTGTGAATCCAAGGACCATCTTTGGGGTATTGCAAGAGTATTAAATAGTGAAGCCTAACCAGCCTCACTGACAATATTCCACTTTCCAACAATATGGAAATGCTTTGGTACTTAACAACATTACTACCCAACTGTTGGAACGGGAACCTCTCCTGTATTGTGTATAGTGGTGTTCCCCTGCCCTGAGTGCCCAAAAGTAAGCGCCTAGTACCTGTTTTTTTTATTATTAATTCTGGCCCTGCCTCACACTAATATAGTGTTTGCACACAGGTCTATGACTGTTGCATGCCAGGAATGAGGTCCGGAATCTGTTCTGTGACCTGGAGGGGTGCACCAAGTGTGCCCTCGTACACTGACAGTGGATAAACTACCCTGTCATCAATCAATCAAGGATTTATAGACCGCACTACTCACCCGTAAGGCTGCCATAGGATCAGTGCCTTAAGCTGTGGCCTTTTGGTAATCCAAATGTTACCAGACCTGCAGGTCTAGTGACATGAGTAATCTACTCAACCTAACTGCAATGCACTTAACTCATGAACTCGTCTCAAACTGACTGATCCTAGGCAAATATTTTATTTCACCATGTTGCCTTTTTCTTCATTATCGCATATGAGAGCACCTTCAAATATATCAGTTTAGCATGTCGGCTGTACATAAAACTCTTGTTTGATTTAATAGATTAACCTTTTACTCCACGTATAATAAAAACCGTGCCCCCATGGAGGGTACACATGACCCTTAACTTGCCTCTTAGTTCACTAAGAGCATTGTTATCAGGGCCGGGGCAGGAATGTTTCTCACTTCGTACTTAAAAACTCCTACTTTTAATAAATATATTACTAAAGCACGATGTGGTAGTGTACTTTCATTTACAGACAGACATTTTCCATTGAAATGATAAACTTTCCCACTGACATGCAGATTTACTGATAAAACTATATAGTGTGCAAACCATAATGTGTGGAAATCAGGTTTCAGCAAATATATACCATTTGCACATCACCAAGTAAAGATTTGTTTCAAGCCTATTAAAATTTTTGTTTCCATTTCACTTCAGAATTACAAAAAGTGCTTTGCTGACTACTGAAATAAATTTAGAAATATCTATACAGTTCATTTACAATTTATTTAAATATTGTGTGACTATCACGGTTGTCAGTTTACAAAATCATCTAACTTTGCAGAGAAAGAAAAGTAAAACACCAATCTCCAGAATAAAGTAAGCAGCAATTTAATAAAAGATATAAGCTGCCATTTGACCTCTGTCTTTGAATGCACAGCAAATGTGACAAGATAAAAACAAGATGATTTAAATGCATCTTTATTGCTCATTCACTTTCTGAATGAACCGAACACCTGTTCTGTGTCAGCTCCAGACCTGGCCAGTAAGCCCTAAAAATATCTTGCCCTGATAAAATGTGACTCCCCATTGCGAGTGGGTGACTAGATTTCTCGAGGTATGCAGAGTGGAGGCCTACGAGGCTGTTTGTGAAAAGTTTCTATGCCCTAACCCAGAACCTAGTAGTGGGCTGAAACCAGGTTTCAGATGTCTATGGAAAGGCAGGGTGACAAGTATAGGAGGTATAACAGAATGGGATCAGTTCATTATGTGCACGAGAAGCTTGATCGTCTGTGTGGTTACTGATTGAGTGGTCCCAGTAACTAGTTACTCTGCTAATGTTAGTAGGCCTGATGTCAAGGAGGGTAGTGACTTACTGCAAGATCAAGGGTGCCCAAGCAGAACCTAAATTTTGGGGTGATCCAAATTATGGGGTGCTTCAGAATATTGGAGTTCGGGTCCCAAAGGGCACAACAAATGAGATCTATGGGCTTATCTGAGAGTGGGGTATTTCGGTCTGTGGACAAATGCATACACTACAGAAATATGCGTTTGATCTCACGGACAGAGGTTCAAATCTCGGCAAGCCGAATCATAGTTCCATCCTTACGAGGTCAGCCAAATGAGTACCATTAGGTCAGGTAACAATAATCACCTGTCGTCCTGATAATTGTGATAATCAATGCTGTCAAATGTCCCTGGTTTTTTATTTTTGCAATAATAAAAAGATATATATAATAATAACAATAATCACCTGTGTACAAGATGGTAAGACGACTATGTCAGCACTTTTGAGCTTTGAGAGAGTTGCTACCTGGTTTAGTTGTTGAACCAACACATATTAAGATTTTTAAAGTAAAGCTTGGGACTGGAAAAAAGTGCTGTGAGGACACATACAGAACTGGCCTTTGTTCAGAAAACACCCTAGGCGAAACAAATTTGGCACCCCCCTCACACTCGCCCTCTTTAACTGTCTGTATATTGAACATTTCGGATGAGTAAAAGGATTGCGAAGTGGGCACGATTAAGATTGAGAAAAAAAGAGGCAAAGGGGCCAGCAGCTGTCAAGAAAAGGTTTTGAAATACACTTTATTTGGTCATACGTTGTAGAGACACTGCTGCGGGAAGCTCCAAAGCCCCTCTGGAGGTCGCCGGCCTGGGTCCAGCTTGCACATGCAAAGGTCTGGTCGTGAAATCATAGCTTACCCTGACTGAAACAGATGGTGGTGTTGCATGCTATCTAATAGCTGAGCATTGCCCTCATTTGTATGATAGTGACTTAAGAATCGCGATTATGGGCTCAATATCAGGGACCCCTTCCCTTTAGCTCATCTGCACTGCCCACAACCTTAACTGGGGTGCCCAGCTTACCCTCCAAATAATTATTTAATGCATAAGCCCCGCCCTTCACACGCCCCGCCCCTCTTACCCTCTCCCAAGTCCAGGCACGTATCCGAGCGGCGCTGCCATGCCGAGGAAGGGCTTCTTCTTTTTGTTCATGGTACCAGTAAGGGAGGCAGTCAGACCGGAGGCTCCCCCAGCAGCCACGGCCGAATTCCCGGGGCCCGTCGGCCCACCACTAGAGGAGGACATTGCAGCCATTCTGCCGAACACCGGAACTGCGCGCTTGTTTTCACATAGACATGCTTTGCGAGCGGAAGTGTCTGGCTTAACACCTGTGACGTATTTCCGGCGACTGTATAGACAGGAAAATAAAGCGTGTCTGTTTCTATGGGAACTGCTGACGAAAAGCCTAGACTTTTCAATCAGAAAGAGGATGAGAATATTAAACAGAGGAAGCTACCACTTTAAGAAGTTGCCACACAGTTAGTGGCAGCTCTAAACAGTTTTAAAGGGTGTAGCACCAAGGTTGGGATTGCACAGCGTGAGTGCATTTTCAAAGTCCTGGTATGTGCCTTCATTTAGTTCCAAGTAATTTTTTACAGCTATATAAGCAATTCTCTTCTCAGTGTTTTAAATGGAAAATTAGGATTGTAGGTACTTTGTATCCCATAGTGCCTGTTTACTATTTAGAACTGCAGGTAATATACCATTAAGGGCACTGCACCCCTGCTGAAAGTTGCTGCAACTGTCCCTTTCAGATTTAGCAAGTGTAGGTACTCTGCCCATCAATGGCTGTCCATTAAAAAACATAAATTAAAGAACAGCGTCCCGCGAGTGGTGTGCGGACGCTGGGAAGAGAAACCAGTGGTGCGCGCGCACCACAGCGGAGCGGGGCTAGAGAGCGCGGCAGCAAAGCGAGACGAACGCGCGCTGCTGCGCGTTCTGGCCACCGTCGGGAATGGGCGCGGCAAAGGCGGGACATGCACCCGCCTTTGCCCAATCGGGTGCCGTTTTTTCAAAAACAACGCACGCTACAGCCAATGAGGGCTTCTGAAAACAAAACCACACGCACGAGCGTGTGGGTCGTTTTCAGAAGCCCTTTCTAGAGGTCTCGCGCTGCGCGAGCAGTCCTGCGCACTGCAACGCTAGGCGCGAGACCTAAAAACGGTATTTGTACATTGGTGCAAGGAAGAGGATCTTGGATAATAAAAGTAGTAGGAACGAGAGGGAAATGGTGGCACATAGGGATCTGTTGTGCTATTCTGGCTGCCGGCAGATATATTTTTTTTTAGGTCACTGAAGGACTCAATATAGTGCTTTATGGCATTTGTGGCAGGTTTTGTGAGAATTGTTTTTAGCAATTATATGAGTTACCATCCTACATTGTGCACATATGTGAATAGGGATGAAGCACAATTGAGCATGCAATCGTTTCCCTAGTATGAGCCTGAAAGAATATTTTCATTTGACTTGCACACAAAGTCAGTAATTTGTCAGCTTTACATCCTGGTCAAGACAGCCTGAAGATTATTTTATAATATTGGTGTTTGTATAGGTCACAGTCTGTCATTAGTATGGCCTCATAGCAATGTGGACCAACTGAGGCTGCTTTTTCACATGACCAAGGTCTCTATTGCAGACTAGAGTCTGAGTTGTCTTGTGATATGTTTCAGATATCTTGTGATGGTCCCGTCTTTAGGTCTCACAGCGCAATTTGCATTCTGCGGGATTACGCACCATTGAGCTGTTACTTGCCCTGGATGTGATATAAAATGAAAAGGGCTTTTAGCTTTCATTGACCTGAAGGAACTGGAGTGAGACAAGTTGTATGCTTTCCATCCTTTTGGAGGGGATATGGTGACGCTCATTGTCACCTGTCACTTCTTGCAGGAGATACAATGAGAATTATTGGGCAGTTGTTCAAACCCGTCAGGGTCGGGGGTACATAGTGTTACTTTTGCATCATTTTAGATATACACACAATGGTGATAATCTGCTAGAGGAAGAAGTCCAATAAGAATATATTAGCTCAACGCCCAAGGTCTCCCGCAACTCGGTCGAGGAGGACCACAACTCCCATGAAGCATAGCGCGCGGAGGCGCTACTAAAGAAGGACGCCGGCCGCGGCGCCTGTAGCCACTCTTCACTGCTGGGCTCCTGCTCTACGCCCAAGATCTCCCGCAACTCGGTCCAGGAGGACCACAACTCCCGCGAAGCATAGCGCGCGGTGGCGCTACTAAAGGAGGACGCTGACCCACGGCGCCTGTAGCCACTCTTCACTGCTGGGCTCCTGCTCTACGCCCAAGATCTCCCGCAACTCGGTCCAGGAGGACCACAACTCCCGCGAAGCATAGCGCGCGGTGGCGCTACTAAAGGAGGACGCCGGCCCACGGCTCCTGTAGCCACTCTTCACTGCTGGGCTCCTGCTCTACGCCCAAGGTCTCCCGCAACTCGGTCCAGGAGGACCACAACTCCCGCGAAGCATAGCACGCGGAGGCGCTACTAAAGGAGGACGCTGGCCCGCGGCACGGGACGTGCCTGGGCAAAGCCTGGGCCAAGGGAGGGCCCGTTCACGCCCGTCGGAGCCCAGAAGAGGCTGGGCTGGGCCCACCCTCCAACAACTGCATCTGAGACAAGGTACTGTTTTACCTAGTTGTAACTATGGTGAAAAGAAAGGATTTGGTGGAAAAAAATGGAGGAGGGTTAGGAGCAACTTTGGACTCATTTTTGGTTAGAGCGGCAAGCGTCCTCACCCATGAAATAGAGCTGCCTGAAAGGTGTTTATCTATGGAACCGCTCCTTTCTTCCCTGGGGTTGACTGTAGATAGATCAAATGAGTCCCTACCCGTCACGTAGCCATCATTATTGATAACATCACCGGATCTTCCGCAGGGTCAATGTGGGCCTTCCCCTCCCAATCTAAATACTTTGGTCACTCCAAGGAGGGGGTTGGAACTTTCTCCCCTGAATACCTCCACCAAGGATCCCACGCCTAATCCCCCGGCTAAGCGTTCTAGAGTAGGGGGCACCACTATTTTGTAGACAAAACAACCTAAAATAACTTGTACACCAAAATCAAAAGGCCCCAAAACCAGGGCGACTACAGCGAATCCCATAACATCAGTCCCTCCAGTGTCTGCCAATATCTTATCACTCCAAGCAGCCCCAGATGATCCCATTTGGACAGAAGTGACTAAAAGGTTAACCACTATAATGGACCCTATTTTAACCAAATTAATTCAAATTGAACACAAGTTGGCCGATTTAGAGACACAGAACCATCTTTTATTATCTCGAGCGCTCCCTCTGAGAGATTCCCCCCCCCCCCGGAAGCGTCCAGAAGCAGAAATTCAGTTCGACCAATTGAGGTGCGGGGACCATCCATCTCTCCGACACCGTCAACTTTACCGGTTGTCACCACCATGGTCCTAGCACAGACTCTAACTGGTACACCTAATCTAAACACGCCACAGGAGGTCCGGAATCTACAAGAGGAGAGCACAAGGGATCCACTGCGACAGGCACCAACAGCCCAAGAGGAAATAAGAGGGGCCAATCAGGCAGCAGGATCACGTGTGAACTACACTGGAGCGATAGACAATCTTTTGCAACAATCCCTCCATCTTCCACCAGCAGCCTCCCCACTGGTACTGGTCTTGGCGAATGTTCCCCCCCTACGAGAAAACCAGAGTGAATCTACAAGACAGCTAATGGACAAAAGTCTTCATTGGCTAGTAGATAACCTTAAGGATTCTCAAATGGGGAGTTATCAATTGGCCAATAAAATTATTATGGCTAGGAGAGTGGGGTGGGTGGGCAGTACAAGAAAATCCTTAACTGGTGACTGCGTGGTCATTAACTTTAATAATGCCTATACGGGACCCTCCCTTTTAGATAACCTTTATAGATTCTCTCCAAGGAACTCGCAGATTATCCCCTTACCACTAGAGCATTTTTACAACCAGGGTGTAATGCCATGAAGGGATTATAGGATCAGAAGAGTTCCAGTATTTACAGGCCTGAAAGGTAATGAGGCCTTCAATACTAGTTCCGGGATAAGGCTGCAAAACCGATTCACAGCTCTATCAGATCTGGAATCTTGCGACTGACTAAATCCCCGAGCCCCCTTACCACCAGGAAGGGTAATTACTCTGGTTCCTCCAGTGCTTAACTTACAGGTGAATCCATCAACCCCACTGGTTATAGAGAGGGCCCATATAGTAGTAACTCCCGCCCCAAGCAGCCAGGACAGTGCCTTAAGTACCTTACCTTCGCCGATTGCCACAGAGGATATTAGGACCACTATGGCATCCTGGAATGTGGCAGGAATAGCCTCCAAGATAGGAAACGCCCACTGGCAAATTCTGTGGCAACCACTGGAGATTATATTCTTCCAGGAGACTTGGGCCAAAGACCCAGGGGCAGATTTACAAGCCCCCTGCGCCACCAGTACGTCACTTTTCGTGACGTACTGGTGGCGCAGGGGGCTCCTCGATATTTACAAGGAGAGGAAAAGCCACCATGCGTGACTTTTCCTCTCCTTGTAAATACCGTCCCTTCACACGCAGCACTTTGCGTTGAAGGGGCGTTCCATGGGTGTTGCTGTGGGTGTTCCCACGCAACACCCATGGAACAAGACACATCTCCAGATTTACGAGAAATCGTAAATCTGGAGATGCGTCTGAAAGCTACGCCACCCTAGAGGTGGCGTAGCGAGGCGCACCGAGGAGAAATGTTTTCATTTCTCCTCGTTTTCCTCTTTCAATGCGTGCTGCATTCTACAGCACGCATTGAAAGAGGAAAAGCCTGTACTGATTGTTTTTGTGCAGAAAGGTGCCCCTTCCTGCACAAAAACAATCTCCCCATGGCGCAGGCATCCTTGCACCATGGTGCAAGGGTGCCTGCGCCGGCGCTTGGCAGCTGTTTGTGCGCCAGCGCAGGGAGAGCACAGGAATGCGACATATTCTTGTAAATATGTCGCATTCCTGTGCTCTGAAAGTGCCGCAGCGTGGCGCAGGCAAAGGGCTTGCAGCGCCACGCTGCGGCACTTTCTTGTAGATCTGCCCCTTAGTCTTTTTCCCTGGGTTTCGTACCTTTCAGACCCCCGCAATTCCATCATCCTCTGGAAGGGCGAAGGGGGGATTATTAACCCTAATCTCTAACACCATAACTTTTCAAGTTAGGCAGGTTGGCTCTACAAATAGTCATTTCCAGCTCTTCCAACTTGAAAAGAGTAAAGAAGAAACTTGGTTAATTATTAACTATTATAATAACAAGTTTGGGAGAAATATGAAGGCAGTGGCAGATGCCTTGGCAAATGAGATAGAGAAATTTCATTACAAGACCGGAGGCTACCATTATGCATATTTCTTTTAATGCAGTCCAAGCAGCCGCATACATCATAAAGTAAAAAGGTTCCAGAACAGAACATTAGGAACATACAAAAGGCATGAGCCCACAACAATCTGCCTCTTTTAAATGCGGCTCCAAGCAGATAAGTTCAATTATTTTTTACTATTCTCTTTATCTTACTAACTTACTTTCTTGCTACAACTAACCTATAATGGTTTACTAAAGTGCTTTTACATCGTTATGCGACTACTCCGCCCTCCCTTTTCACTCTTTGTCGACACCTGATCTCCAATTTACGGAGATCAGCTCTTCCTTCACACTTTTCCCTGTCTCCTTCAGCTTTCACACCCCCCACTCCTCACCGGAGCACAACCCTGGTATATTTACCCCCTTTACACTGGGCACGCGCTATTCAGTTGGCGCTTACCTCACCCCACTCCTACTTGCGGTGAAGTCCGTTTTATGTCAGAACGGGGAGAGAGCTCTGCCGTCTGTAGGCGTCTCTCTCCCCATACCAATTCCCCTGACAAACGGATATGCGCGCTCTATTCTCACCGTCTTGACTGACTCAGCTCCACTGGCTCCTTCTCCCTCTGCGGAGCAAAGGAAGCCATTAGAGGAAAGTACCCTGGCAGTGTATACTTCGCATCCTCTTGTTGCCAAGGTGCTTTCCTTATACCATCCACGCAACGAGGCCTGTTTCTTTTCTGCCTCCTAGCAACCGGCAGCAGCTGATCGGGCTCACGAGCAAAGTGACAGTTGCTCTTCCTTCTCGATCAGCTGCTGGTGCCTTTGGGAATACACGCGAGTACACGATTTTGAACATTTGTCTAGAAAGACGACTTCCCCTTTTTCTTCCAAACTGCTCTTTTTAGACAAAAGTAACCTGGCTGACATTGTGCAACCTTACTCGATCTAATCGATAGTTCAGTTATAACCAAGGATAAGACTGCTTTGAAGCCTCCGCCTTCTTAGTGGCCACCCCTATATCAATATTCTGGTATAAAAAAAAAAAAGAGGGTTTCTAACCCCTAAAAAAAAAAAAAGGTGCTAACCATTTATTTCAGCCTTTATTAACCACAGTTGAGTCAAGACTCAAATACTCTTGACCTTCCAATTTCCTAATTAATCCACCTATACTTTCGTTTCTAAGCCATTTATTAATTAAATAAGTACGATGTCTGATATTGACTCAGATGACGCTAGTGCCCCCATTCCTAGCATGGACAATGAAGCCTTCAAGAGAATAATTCATAAGGAGATGAGATCATGCATGCTAGAAACCTTAACTAAAGTCATGGCTTCAAAGAGGTCCCTCCCTACCGAGGAGGACAATATTACAGAGAACCAGAGCTCCCAAACCTCTGACGACCTCATTGAAATAAGGGGGAAAAGACAAAAAAAGAATAAAAATATTGAACAACCAACCCCCAAGAGCACTATGGGAGGTCCCAGCACCTCAACTAATTCTGGAGGTCACAGCACCTCAATTATTAATGGAGGTCACCGCACCTCAAATTCCCTGGGTGTCCTTAGCGGCACAACCTATACTGGTGTCCTCAGCGGCACAAAACATCTGGGTGTCCCTAGCGGCACAAAACATCCAAGTGCTCAATATACTCAATACGAACTGGGAGATAATGACTTACAAGAGGATGAGACTTCCGACATATTTGACGAATATGTCTTAGACTTGGACGAGGATGACCAAGAGTTTTACAACCAACCGTCTGAGGACGATCTCCCATCCTCGTCAAAAGACAATATCCTCAATCCCCTAGGCAAGGAAATGTTCTCACCACTCAATATAAAGCATCCGAGAAGCTCGGAATGGTGTCCTCAAGATCATGTGGCCAAATTCATAAAAAAATGGCTTAGAAACCTGCTGGAAAAGGACACTTGCAACTTACTCAGAGCCGAATGCTCAAGACCCTCCACACAGGACAAGACCTGCCAAACCCCTATCCTTGATCCGGAGCTAATCAAATACCTCTTTAAGCTCGGCAGAGACCCGAGAAAGGGGATGGAAATATCCCTCAAGGGGTGCCAAGACCGCCTTCTTGACGTCCTGGGACCTCTATCCAGGATCATTGATACTGCCGAGGAGAGCCACATTAATGGCACACCCCTGGATACGGAACTTATTAGAGGATGGAGCCAAAGAGCCTTGATTCTATTGGGCAACGCCAGTCTCAACTCCGAAAGGAGAAGAGTTGTTTTGACTAAAATTAGCCCAAAGCTGAGTGACATGGCGGACAGAGAACCCTCTCAGAACCCCAAAGGGTTACTCTTCGGCGAAGATCTAATTAAATCATTAGGGAAGTACATCTCAACCTTTACGGCTTTGGATAAGGCCCAACAGAATATGAAGCGTGTATTCAATCCTAACCTTTTTGGTCGGGGGAAGAGGGGCCTCTTCCAGCCCAACAAAGGTTGAAATGCTCATACTTTGTTGGGGTCTTTGTCCAAAGCCAAAGGTTGAGATGTTTCCTTAATGATTTAATTAGGCTGTCAGCACCCCAAGTTCTGAGAGCCCCCCGCCATGTTTTTGGCACTTTAGTCAAAATGTCCTTCTCGGAGTTAGAGATTGGCGTTGCCCAATAGGAATCAAAGGCTTTGGCTCCATCCTCTAATAAGTTCCGTATCCAGGGGTGTGCCATTAATGTGGCTGCCTCTCGGCAGAGACCCGAGAAAGGGGATGGAAATATCCCTCAAGGGGTGCCAAGACCGCCTTCTTGACGTCCTGGGACCTCTATCCAGGATCATTGATACTGCCGAGGAGAGCCACATTAATGGCACACCCCTGGATACGGAACTTATTAGAGGATGGAGCCAAAGAGCCTTGATTCTATTGGGCAACGCCAGTCTCAACTCCGAAAGGAGAAGAGTTGTTTTGACTAAAATTAGCCCAAAGCTGAGTGACATGGCGGACAGAGAACCCTCTCAGAACCCCAAAGGGTTACTCTTCGGCGAAGATCTAATTAAATCATTAGGGAAGTACATCTCAACCTTTACGGCTTTGGATAAGGCCCAACAGAATATGAAGCGTGTATTCAATCCTAACCTTTTTGGTCGGGCCGGAAGAAGGGGCCTCTCTTCCGGCCGCTTCAATCATAGGCCCTACTCAAGATTCTGAGGCTACGGAAGAAGTTACCAACCCACCAATCCTCCCCAATTCTACCCCCAAAGAGGGAGAGGCCCTCGCACCAGAGGCTTTAGATGACGCGGTACCTCCAGCAACAGCAACTCTCAAAGTGAGTACTCTAACTCTTCTTCCTACCCCTTCTTTTCCCCCAAAGGTGGGAGGCAGACTAAAATTCTTCTATCAGAATTGGAAATTAATTACTCAAGACCCATGGGTACTAAACACTGTCAAGGGGTTCATGATAGACTTTACAGAAATTCCTACTCAAACTTCTTTACCGAGAGACATCCCACTCACTCTGGATCAACAAAAAATAGTAGAGGAGGAAATATCCTCTATGCTTCAGAAGGAGCAATAATAGAAGTCCCACTGGAAACGTAGAGATTTATAAGTACACTCTTCCTCGTCGAGAAAAAGGACAAGGGCTGGAGACCCGTTATAAACTTAAGGGAACTCAACAAATATCTGGTTTACAGACACTTCAAGATGGAAGGCATCCATCTCCTGAGGGATTTGTTACTAGAGGGGGACTGGTTAGTCAAATTAGACCTGAAAGATGCATACTTTACCATCCCTATGGCCAAGGTCCACCAACCTTTCCTTCAGTTCATGTGGAAAAACCACCTGTTCCAATTTCAAGCCCTCCCTTTCGGCCTATCCTCCGCACCATGGTGTTTCACCAAGGTCATGAGAACAATCGCCTCATCCTTAAGAGAAAGAGGTATTCGTCTAATCATATACCTAGACGACATCCTTATAATGTCCCAAGACCATTCTCAGATAATTTAAGACCTGAAGACCGTAATAGATCTTTTAGAAAGCTTGGGATTCATTATAAACAAAGAAAAATCGATATTGTCTTCCTCCAGAACCCTGGAATTCTTAGGTTTCACCGTAGATACAATGAAATGTCTCCTTTTACTCCCATCAAAGAAAATAACCAAGATCAGAAAAGAGATAAGACACGTCCTGAAACAAGAGAACCTATCCCTGAGAGAACTAGCCAGGCTGCTAGGCCTCCTCTCTTCCTCCATTCAAGCCATCTTCCCGGGTCCCCTAAATTATTGAGCTCTTCAAAGGGTAAAAGCGAGAGCTCTAAGGTCTGGCCTTTGGTACGGAGATCGCATTTCCCTAGATCAGGAAGCAACATTAGAACTGACCTGGTGGCTAGAGAATTTAGATGCATGGAATGGCAAAGCAATTTTTGGTTCAGCACCAGAATTTGTTTTAGAATCAGATGCGAGCCTTCATGGCTGGGGAGCCTGCCTCCTCGATCAGAACACGGGCGGTGTCTGGTTGCAAGAGGAATCCTCTCACTACATAAACTACCTAGAACTGACTGCTGGTCTTTACGCATTGATGAGCTTCAGACACTCTCTCCAGGGCAGGTCAGTCATTCTAAAGATGGACAACATGTCCGCGGTAGCCTATATAAATCGTCTGGGGGGTACCTAATATGCGGACCTCTCGAATTTAGCCAAAAAACTTTGGATGTTCTGTCTGGAACACAAGATCGCCCTAAGAGCGGAATACCTCCCAGGGAAAACAAACATATCTGCAGATTGGAACTCGAGGTTCCTTTTAGATCACAGCGATTGGAAACTCATGTTTCCGTGTTCAAGTCTCTCAACAATATATGGGGTCCTCTAGAAATAGATCTCTTTGCGAGCAGACTAACCTTCCAGTTGGAGAAGTATTTCAGCTGGATGCCCGACCCGGGTGCTCTGGCAGTGAACGCATTTCTCCAGTGTTGGAAAGGAGTCAAAGCATACGCATTTCCCCCCTTTGCCATGATCCAGAGAGTTCTACAGAAAGTGAGACAGGATCAATGCTCCATCGTTCTAATAACACCCTTCTGGCCATCCCAGGCCTGGTTCCCCACTACGCTGGAGCTAGCTTGCAACATCTCCTTCTTAATTCCATCCCAAGTGGATCTTCTAACAGACATAGATGGAGGAGATCACCCCCTAGCACAGGCAGGGAATTTGAACCTTCTTGCCTGGAGAGTGTCAGGAGATCCAATGAAGTCTCAGGACTTTGGTCAACAGCTGCAACTCTCCTCGGAGAGTCTTGGGCCCCAGGCACTCACTACAGGTATAACAACATCTGGAGAAGCTGGGTACATTGGTGCCTGGAGAGGAACCTGGATTCCTTGGAGGCACCTACCGTTGATATAGTAAACTTCCTTGTAGAACAATTCGAAAGGGGTCTCAGCTATAGATCTATCAATTGTTATAGATCGGCTATCTCCGCAGGACATGCTCTTGTCAATGGTAAAACGGTAGGTAAGAACGTCATAGTTTGTAGAGTCCTCAAAAGTATTATACTAAGGAGACCTCCTAAACCCAAATATCAGTCTCTCTGGGACGTTAGGCTAATTCTAGATCTTTTCACAAATTGGCCTGATAACACTCACTTGAATAGAAAAAACCTATCAATCAAGCTCGCTACACTGTTATGCTTAATCTCTTGCCGAAGGGTCTCTGATGTCAAAGCTCTTGAAATCACCAATAGATCCTATAACATGTTTGGAGTCAAATTTGAGTTAATTAGAAGAACTAAGACTATGTCTGATTCAATCTTCTATCCCCGTTTTGATTTATGCAAAAAACTTTGTGTGGTAGACTGCATGAGAGAGTACGACTGCAGAATGAATGGACTTCGTGCTCAGGGTGTGAATCAGTTACTTATATCCTTCGTTAAACCTCACAAAGCTATAACTTCGGCCTCTATTGCCAGATGGGTTAAAATTGTTATGAATTTAGCAGGTATTGATTTAAAGAAATTCCAAGCACATTCGCTTAGAGGTGCTATGGCCAGCAAATCCTTCTGGTCTGGTGGTAAGTTGGATGACATTCTTAAAGCTGCCGACTGGTCTAATGCTAGGACTTTCGCACAGCATTACTGTAAACCAATCGAACACATGTCTGATGTATTCTTACAAAGCTACCAACATGCATAATGGTAGCCTCCGTTCTTGTAATGAAATTGCGATTCTCCTATTACCATGACTAGAGAATCTGGATTTCATTAAAGACACGGAGGCTAACATTATCCCACCCACCCTTCCCTTGGAAGATTAAAAGCTTACAGTATATTTATTCTCATGCCTGATACCCTTTAAAGGAATCGTCTCTTTTATTAACTTGAAGTTTATTTCATAATTAGTTGATTCAATTATAACATTTTATTGTTTAGTTACATTGCTTGTCTTACTTTCTGTTACTTGAAGTATTTATATCTCTCTCCTTTTTTCAGGTAACCTCTCATAACTTCATGATGTTCACCCTTCGATCCTTCCTCGTTCATCTTTTTCCTTCGTTTTGTGATGGTTTAAAAGAAGCGTTTGGAAATTTAAAATTTTGGACTTGTCCTCTTCTACGCCACATTTAAAAGAGGCAGATTGTTGTGGGCTCATGCCTTTTGTATGTTCCTAATGTTCTGTTCTGGAACCTTTTTACTTTATGATGTATGCGGCTGCTTGGACTGCATTAAAAGAAATATGCATAATGTTAGCCTCCGTGTCTTTAATGAAATCCACCGCCCACATTCTTGGTAACCCAGTTTAGTGCCCTCCTGATGAAACTAAAAGAAGCACTCACTCGGTCAAAGGCGATAAACGCTACCACAACCATCCGATGGTTTGACTCACTATGCTCTACAGCAAAAAAAAAGCCCTTGTTAATGCCTTAAAAACTCACCCCAGAGATCCCACTAAGATACGAGTATTACGAAATTATTATAAACAAGCAAGAAGGAAAAGAGAGAAGGACCTCAGGGAGCAGGCTTGGGAAGATCTTGAGCAAGCAGCTATCTCGGCCAGTAGTAGGGATTTTTGGAAAACTGTGAATGCCCCTAACTTTAGAGATTCTAAAGACCCCTCCTTAGACTCACATGTAGATGAAAATGTATGGGTGGGACATTTTGAAAATATTTTTGGTTCTATGACCCCTCCAATATTTCCACCCCTCGGCATAGATCTTGCACCCCAGGGGGGGTTAATCTTCTCTTTATCGGAGGTTAGAAAGGGGCTGGAAGCCTGTGCCCCCGGAAAGGCTCCGGGGCCTGACGGAGTCCCAATTGATCTCTTCCAGGAGAACTATGACATGTGGGTCCCTCTACTAACAAATGTTTTTAACATCATCCAGATAGAGGATCCCCCCCCCCATCCTGGAAGCAGAGTGTAATAGTGCCTATATACAAGAAAGGGGATAGGGGTCCCCAAAAAATTATCGCCCAATTTCCCTTCGAGACACCACTGTCAAGCTTATGGGACGGCTCTTACTAGCCAGATTGGAAGACTGGGCCGAAAACCATAGCATTTTTATGAAGGCCCAATATGGTTTCGGGAGGGGAATGGGGACGGTGGACCAATGCCTAAACCTCTCTTTATCCATAGGAAAACATACTAAGGCAAAAGGCGGGAAGATCTACATGGCCTTTATGGACTTTACCGCAGCCTTTGACTGTGTCTCCCACCAGAGGCTGTGGTCTATGATGGAGGGGATGGGCATTGATCCTCCGATAATTTGTTTTATCCGTCAGTTGTACGCCAATGCCACAGCCTGCGTTCGGTATGGCAGGAACGGGGAGTGCACACGTTCCTTTAAGATCGAAAAGGGAGTGAGGCAGGGGTGCGTTCTCGCCCTGTTTCTTTTCTCCATCTATACAAACGGGGTAGAGTCAGCTCTCTCTGCCTTACCTCTGGATGTGCCTAAATTCGGTCACACCCCCCTTCTGATATTAGCGTAGGCTGACGACGCAGTATTAATGGCTAGAATGGGGGCAGCCTTACAATCCCTAATTACAGCATATTCCACTTTTATGCCCTCCTTAGACTTAAAAGTAAACGAATCCAAATCCTTCATAATCGTAGCAGGATCAGCTAGAGGAGAGAAACACCCATACTTTCATTTGGCAGCAAAGAAAATCGAGGTGGTAGATTGTTTTTCATATCTTGGAGTTCTCTTCGATAAAAATCATTCCTGGTCTAATCTGGTGGCAGCAAGAGTCCAGGGTATGGAAAGGAGCCTCCAAGCTATCAAAAGCTTTGCGAAGAAGCTAGGAGCTAGCTCCCTGGACACGGTCAAAAATATCTACTCCGCAAACACTAAGGCCACTATAACATATGGGGCAGGAGTCTGGGGGATGGCTAATGTCGATCACCTCCAGCAACTGGAAGATAGCTTTTTTTTTAATCGAGTATCTCTACCACAATCTGTTTCAAATTATATCTTACACCTAGAATTGGGGCTACCCTATCTGAGCGATTGCATAAGATTGGCACCAATTCTACTGTGGCTCTCAATCTGGCGGAGGTCCACTGTAGATCTGACGCAATGTATCATTAAGGATTGCTGCAGGTTGGATCACTACAAAAGGATTACTTGGTTAAAGTATGTAGAGGCACAATTAAATGCACTAGGGCTAGGCGAATTATTTCAGGACCCTGAATCTTGCAGGAGGGTTCCGAAGAAAAGGATAATAGAACTATTCATGCAGAGAGCAAACTACGCCTGAAGGGAAAAAAATCACCTTCAAAAATCTTCCATTGCCTATGATCTTGTGCCAACAAGACCAGGGGAAGGTTTTTATTATCTCTCTCGTATTAATAATGCACAGCACAGATTTATCCTATTGCGTTTTCGAATTAACCTGATTCCACTAATGTTAGGGTACCCTGAAAAGAGATACAAACTCTCAGAGTTGTCACCTTGCCCATGTAATAATTACTCAGTTCAGTCAGACCTCCATCTAATATTATTCTGCGAGTACTATACTGATGAAAGAAAAGTATTTATTCTTCCAATTTTGAGGTACCATAAATTTAAACAATGTAGGGTGGCTATGTATTTCCTTAAGGCCCTCCCGGATCTGTTTGTACGTTTCTCCCTAGCTTCATTTCTGTGGGCTTGTGTTAGAAAGAGGAAATATGGGGGTCGCTGCTTAATCAAGTAATAACGAAGATAGAATGATAGAATAGGTCTCATTTATGTAATATGGGCCTAACCTGTTACCAAGAGATTTACAGCATTTTTAACTACATTTTAAATGGTTTTTATGAAAATTGTTGATTATGAACATGACAATCTTGATATATTGGTCTTTTAACTTTTGTATACTTGGTTATATAATCTGTTTCGTAATATTTATGATGAATTTGTGCTTTTATGATCTGTTTTTACCAAGATCGAATAAAGTCGTGTGATGATGATGACAGTTCAAATGTCTGGATTAGAGTTAAGGTTAGGGTTCGGATTAGTTTGAAAGTTTTGATGAGGAAGGCAAATTCCATTTCTACTTAAGGGAATTAGTTGTAATGGTTTGTTTGATTAGTGCATACAATATTAGGATATGGTTTGTTGTAGACATTTTTCACACAGGTTGACTCCATTATTTCATTTATTCACAAGGATATTCTTCAGAATCACAGAGAGATTACAACAGCAGAGTAAGCTTCTCACACATGATACTTTCCACATTTTGATAGATTCCTGAAAAAAAGCAAAACTAGGAATATTGGATCGACTTAAGTTTCATTTCACTGTGAATATCCCTCACCTGTTACCATTGGAGGAGGCATATGTGACATGGGCTGAGAGGAACCTGGCAAAAATCCTCTGACTCGGTCACCCCTGCCTTGGCCTTCATTGACTTAGTGGGGTCTCAGCCCCAACTATGTGTTGGTATCTGCACTACTATGTTTATCAGGGTTGATTACTCTGCTGAAAAGCACGATATCATCAGCTAATGTGGAGCGGCACTCGGGACTCGTGACATGGTTTTCCAGAGCAGCAAAACATATGACTCTTCCAGACAATGTCAGCCATAGAATTAAACCTTCTATACATTTAGAAAACCTGGATAGATCCACAACATGCCTGAGCAAATATGTAGGTCGGTTTTGGGAAGACTGCACAAATCAAAATTATGAAGTTCACGCCTGTACAGATGGGAAGTAGCCTGTCAATCGGCACACTGGAAGAATGTCTCACACAAATGCAGAAGGAGATTAAACAACCTAGCTTGGAGTACTCAAGGGTGAGGCAGGATCTATTGACTCAAACAAAATGCAAATAGGTTAAAGTCAGAAGACAAACATCCATCGAGTTCTCACTTCAAGCGAGATGATTCCATCACAAACAATCCGAAGTCCAAATGATTTTGGATGCGTGGTATCTAAGAAAAACTGCTAGGTGAAAGCCCCAAAGCCAAGAGACTCATTTCCAGGCATAAATAATTTCCAGCAATAAAAAAGTCCTGCAATCAAGATCAGCAATACATAAGAGCAGACTGCTGTTACAGGGCACCCTAGAGATATGTTACTGAATACGCATCTGAAATCAAACCAGGCTGCTCCTTATTCCTGTTCCCATTGTGGAGCGGCCGTGGTGATGCTTATGTGGCGGATACTAGCGCTGAGATGGCGCATACTGGGAAATATGTTTAATCCAGCATGCAGAACTAACCTACCTCCAGCAGCATCTCCTGGTCAACCCTTGGAGTTGTAGTGTAGTCATCACATGTTGCTGGCATCTGCATAAAGTCCATGGTTGTGATTCAAGCTAGGGGCGTCTGGAACAAGGGGGCCCAGGTGGAGTGCTTTTGTACAGCTGACCACCCAGAACTGCTCAGGAGGTAGCATGGGTTGAGTGACACTAACAAGGACAGATTAAAATAGGCGGTGACAGAAATGATTAAATCAGAATGATTATGGCACAGGTTTAATGCGCCAGGGACTTTCAGCCACAAAGAAGACGTGTTCAGGCACTAAAGGTCTTCAAGTCTTCCAAGCCTGGAATGCTCTAATAGTTTTTCACATCAAGAGGGATATTTTTTCCTAATGATCCATTATACCCAGGAGAATAGCTTACGCCTCATGGAAATTTAGGGAAGCTTATGTACGCAATGAAGGGAACTTCCACAGCCCTGGTTGGCTAGTAATAGAGAGCCATAATTGTGGGCTCCTCACACCCTGAGCCTTGATTGTGCCCAAACACGAGGCAAGCAAGTTTTTCTCATTGCCACTAATGTCTTGTTAATTGAAATTGAAGGAAATAGACGTTTTTTTGTGGCAGAAAATCAATGAAGCAATTAGCAAACTGTGAAAATACTTTTGGGTCCAGTCGTCATTAATGGTAGTATATGGTGCAACTTCTGAGACACGTGCATACTCAGTGTTAAACATTCAATACCTTTCCTTTATCTCAAAGAGCACTGAGAACCCAGTTGTCACTACACACTCAGCACCACAGGTTTCTGATTGGGCAGAATGAGCCTGTCTGATACTAACATCTCTACTAGGTTTGCCTTTAAGCCTGACCTCTGCTAAGAGCGTCTCTCGAATCCATTGGCTTCTTCCTACCCGCCAGCCGAAAGACCCCGCCTTGCTATGATACCAACGAACATTCAAAATGGCTGCCACTGTGATGGCCAAAATGAGACATTTCTTCATAATGTTTGGGATCTCTGCCTTTCACTCATCTTCTTAAAACACCCAATCTTGTTCCATTAGAACATTCACTTGTGGTTATGCTAAATCTGTTGGCAGCTTTTTTTCAGTGGCTTCTTATGAAGTTTTTGGTAAGAGTTACCAGTGTGACTTTAACAGCCTTTGAGGGGTTTACTTTGTTTGGCCCCTGATGCATCCTGCAGTGCCTCAGGGCTCACTTTCATCTCACTGCTCTTGAATATTTACCTCATAGCATTCCCAGATTCCAATGACATGAAGATATATTTGTATGTCAGTAGTCCTGGGGAGGGCTTTCCAGAATGTCAGGCAGCCTGACCCCGATGAAAGTCGAAATGGGATAAAGGTGGACTCAAGTTGAATGCTTCAAAACCTGAGGAGATGGTCTTGGGACAATGATACATAAATCCTTAAATCCCCTGCCTCTTGCCTGCCTACCACTTCCTTTCATGTCCTATTTAGCTATCTTACGCTCTTTGCCGCACAAATAAATTGATTTTTTCAGTATGTCCGCCTAGGGCTCAAATTGCAGATCAACTCAGTGGTCCAGAGCTGCTCCTTCTTAAAGTTTCGTTGGCTGTTGCCACTTTTCATCGGCGAGCAACATCTTCCCGCAGTGGGGGCACTTGCCAACTTTAAGCGGGGCTAGAGCAGACAGTTATCCTGGGCTGGGAATTTACCTAAGTCGGAAGTTTCAATGTGTACTAACTGGAGGAGTGTAACTGGTCTCTGAGAGTGGGGTTATTACTCCTCACTCATGTGCATGCTCTTCCTGCTCCCAGTGGAAAGCATAAGCATATCCAAAACTACTGCCCTCCAGGCAAGTGCCTTATGAGTTCACCCTAGCCTATCTATCTAGAAATCAAACATATCTTTAAACTACCACCCATCTGCACCCCAAGGGAGCGCCAGAGACTCTTCTCTTCTAGAAAGTAGTCAAAACCACTCTGTTGCAGCAGCTAATCTGATCTAATCATAGGCAAATAATATTGCCTGGTTAAAGGCAGAGGCGATTCATAGGGAAGCCCAAGTCTTTGATCTTCAGGTTTAGGATGCTCAGTTCTCTATAACTCACCAACACCTGATGGGAAAAGACAAGAAACACCCAAGGCCATCTGGATTTCCATAAGGCAGCAAAGACCAGGGTTAGATTGAAAATCAAAATCAGCCCTAGCTTAATGTTCAAACCAGTCTCATATTGTAGGAGGATTCGACTAGAATGTGGCCAATGTGACGTGGTTGAGTCATGGCAGCCCAGCCAGCTCTGAAAGCAAGCCGCTAGCTTGTAGTCTACCTGGGAAATGCCAGCCAGGCTCTGCTGAGAACCTAGCTCGTCCCTTACTGATGATCAAGGATTGTTTCTACCCAGGATGAAGAACCAATCTCCCACACAAGGTTGGTACACACAGTGGCATGATTAGCTAGCTCTCACTCTCCTTTGCGTCACAACGAAGCTGTACAATCGTACTGACAATAAGATTTGATATGATTTGAGTTTTGTAAAGTGCAAACAAATATTCTGAGGAGTCTCGGTGCTAAGGAACAAGGAAACATGAAGACCACAATCAAGATTTAGTAAAAAGCCAGATTTTTAGAGCTTGTGAAAACTCAAAAGAGAGGAGGCAGATTATATTTCCAAGGGCAGCAGAATCTAGTTCCGAGTGGTGCATAGCACTGGTCAATATATATAACACTAAAAGACTTCACATGTAGGCTACACGCGCAACACACACCCTTCTAACCATTCACAATAGAGCTGTATAAGCTTAACTGTTCTTTCTCTTACTTGTTATCGTTCCACTATATGCACGATTGTACTTACATGTCACAGAATAAGATCACACTAGTCATCAAGCACATCAACACACACCCCACGCGGGCCATATTACAAATCTGCACACTTCCAACCAAGCGCAACTAACAGAGTTGTGTGCTCCCCATTCGCATAAAGTCGATTTGGGTCTTTTCAGGGGTATGAAGTGATATTTGATCCCAACTACAATACACTATGGTGCTGAATGCCTGATAAATAGAATGGATTGGATCTGGGATGGTTCCCCAGAAATAAGAAAACAAGGAGGCATTATGGTGGCACGGGAAGCTGTACAAGACTAACCAAGCAGTTCATAACACAGAAATTCGTGTCATAGTATACGATATCATAAAGCACAGCATACTGAACGTAGGAGCTGCAGGCATTCTGGGAGCTGCAGCCTGCCATTATATGAGAAGTATGCCATGGAATATATCAGATGGGGTGTACTGTCCAGGCCACTTTAGTGGGCGTAGACTCTACTCCAGCCCCATTGACCTCTTCCTCTGGACGGAACGCTGGCCTAGCCATGGGAACCAAGCTCTAAGAAGAGGGTTTCAGTGACCCCGCCCACGGCAGGGTTGTTCCTCCGTCCCGCGCGGGAGAGTGAACGTGCTGCGTCCCACACAGGGGAGTCGAGGCCCGGCCAGCACTGATGTTTACTCTATGTTTTACTATTCCCACTTCTGCATGGAAAAATAACCTCGGCTCTCCGGCAGGAGCGGAAGATTAACATCACGACTGCCTGGGAAGCATCCGGCGCGCGCGGGGTGGGGCCCAGGAGAGGGGCTTCTCAGAGGGTGAGCGAGGGAGACAGCTGCAGGGGAAGGAGTGACAGCATCAGAAGAGGAAGGAGCCCGAGAGGGCCTGGTGGAGAGTGAACGGAGCGAGCATCAAGAAAGGAGTGAATGAGGACTGATGGAGAGCAAATCCGAACGACCAACGGGGCCTGGTGGGCAGTGAATGAGAGCGCATGGATGTGAGCGAGTGAGTTAGGAGGGGTATGACCGAGCCTGGTGGAGAGTAAATGGGAGGCCAGTGGAATAGCGGAATGAGCTAGAGCAGGGCTCCCCAAACTCTTCAGAACCACGACCCAATTTTAAGAGCAACAAACTTTCAAGCCAACCTAACTTTATTGGGCATGAGGAGGCGATTTTTTAATGTAACTAAAGCATTGTGTGGTAGCGCTCTGTCATTTAACAAACAGCACATTTTCCATTGTTTGCAGTACATTTGCACAGACGTGCAGTTATACTCATGACACTTTATTGCACACAAATGATGAATGGAAATCGGGTTTCAGAGAATATTTATCATTGTGTCTTGATTTGTTTTGACTCTATCAGAATCTTTGTTTCCATCAAGAATTGCTTCATTTTTGCTTTTCAAACTGCTGAATTTGTACAGTTCATTTACAGGTATTTACAGTTTGTTGAGTGTTACAAAGAAATTACATCCTCTAGCCTTTCCTATCACACACCTGTACCTCAGAAAGATTGTCACATAATTCACTTTACTTTTCTTTCTGACTGCAAAGTAAGAGGAGTTTGTAAGCACCAGTCAAAGTAAGAGGAGTTTGTAAACACCAATCCGATGTTAACAAGCATTGGCATAGCCAATAGGTCTCGCCTTTGGGACCTTATAAGTGTTTAGTTATCCAGCACAATATCCTTGGTGCAACAACATCAAGTGTTGCATGGCTAAACACTTATAAGGTCCCAAAGGCGAGACCTATTGGCTATGCCAATGCTTGTTCTTTAGATTACCCCAGGAATACACTAAGCTGCAGGGCCTCTTCTTTGCCTATTCTCCACACAGGAGGGACCCAACATGCCACCCCCATCAACTCGGAGCAGTTCTGCGTTTTTAATTTGTTGTTTCTTTATGGAATTTGCTTTATGCTGAGCCAATTGCCCTAAAGGGATTATTGGTGGGATTATGTCCTCTGTACATTGTAGCCTACGCATACTGGCGATCTGATGTAACCTATACTGTGCTTTAAATCCCATGCCCTTTTATTTTAAAATCAATAAAGTGGTTTCGATTTTTTTTTATTAAGGATCACTTAAACTGATCACAAAAATACGTGGTGGGTCTAGAGAGGTTTTTGGGTGTTGCCCTCAGCCGAACAAAGACAGTGCAAGTGGGTGGGTGCAAGGAGGACAAAATACCCAGCGATAGAGGTGGTTGTGCCAGGATGGTCAGGCAGTCGAGGATTCTGAGCCGAGGGGGCCTAGGGTTGCAATCGGTTCCGAGTTAGAGAGGAGATGGGGCAGTTCAAGATGAGACTGTAGATGTATTTGAATACCAGACTGAGGGTACACGGCCCAGTTGTGAACTGTGTGCCAGCCGGCCTGACGGGGTGAAAGAGAAGGAAGAAGACGTAGGCAAAGTGGTGTGGGTGACAGAGCTGACGTTTATGAATAAGGGAGAAACGAGAGGACAGTAAATATTTTAGGGCACTACGAGTATTTCCCCGGTCAGTTGCCGGTAATGGATGTGCGTTAGGCGGTGCGAGGTCATTCAGTGAGTGACTAAGGGACAAGAGATGGGCGGACATTTAATTTCACAGATGAGTGTAACTATTTCTGAAACGAGGCCACCAGGAAAAGGGCGGTAGGCAGGGGATATAGAGACCAGAAAGAGGGATTTGGGTCGAAGCCGTGGGGGACGTACATGGGTTTAGTCAAACTAACCTAATATAACAATAACTTACTGTGCAGGCTTTGACATCGCAACACCCCGTGCTTAATTTGTAAAACGAATGAGTGCCGGCGCCCCAAGAGCTGCTCAGAAGCCCGCGACCAGCGTTATTAAATGTTAGTGCGCGGAACACCAGGGCCGCGTAGTCCTGACTACACGTTAAACCTCTTTAACCCACTCCCAGCTCCTTTAACCCACTCCGGCATGTCACTGCTTTCTTCCTTGGAAACGTATTTTCCGTCTTTCTCTTCCACCTTCTTTCCCGTTTTGTTCCGGCTCTCGTTCTCGGGAGATATAAGTCGAGGAAAAATTAGTGGCCGTCCCCAAAAATGAGTGACAGTGGCCCATACCAGCAACAGCCGGCTCAATTAACCACTGGCAACACCGGCTGAGGGAAAACTGCGCCAGCGTTTGAAAAGAAATGTCGTGAACTGATGCCATGGGCAGAAATACAGAAAAAAAGCACGAATAACGCATCCTCATGAGATTTAAATGCCGAGACGCTCATGAACACCGAGCGGCAGTGATTGAACTGCAGTACCACCAGACACTTCTCGTCTAGGGTACAGAGAGAGACATAATGCTCTTGCCCAAACACCGGCCGGCATCAGTGAAGGCATAGCACCCGTAATCATTCTATGGCAATAAACCGGACACCAGGCTTAAAACAGCGTTTACCAATGGCAAAGCACACATCTACCGGGAACAAACATCGGACACTGTTCCCGGCTGGCCATGTCAAGCGCTCTCGCACTTTCCCCGGGGTCTGTACAAAGCACCACTTCTGATTTCAGGCGACAAAGACAATAATCCGACCGCCCCTTAATCCACCCGCCCGCACCTCACCTAGTCTGCGCGTAGAAAAAGGCCGCCTTCAGGTGTCGGTTGTTTTTAAGGGTGTCTGTCAGCCTCTTGTCTCTAGTTCCCTTTGATGACGTAAGTAAGGCCACCTCTGCTGGCTGTTTCTCCTTCTGCATTAGACAAGAGAGGAGCGGGGGCGGCGCGGCAGCCTGGGCTTTCAAAGCGGACCAGACGCTCGTGCGTCATGGCCTTTTCCCGCACGACCGGCATATGTTTACAATTATCGCGCCCGCGTCTGGGCACGATAATTGGAAACACATGTTTGCCGCGCGTACCCATCTCAAAAAGGCCAGCCACGACGAACGAGCGTTTTTGGGACTGCTTTCAAAACTCACTTACTAAAAGTCTTCGCCTCTAAGCAGCGCTTGCGCGCTACTCGAGGCTCGACCTAAAAAGCAGCAATCTGTCAGAAGACAGCCTGACATTTGACCTCTGTCTTGAAAGCGCAGCAAATGAGACACAGAGGGCAGTGGGTGAAAAGTCCTGGTGGGTAGCAAAGGAGAGGGCTTTGCAAGGAGTAAATGACAGGGGCCAGAAAGAAGTGGGAGACTGCCCCTGGAGAGGAAAGGAAGGAGTGACAACACCTGGTGGGAGTGAGACTACGTGGTCGGAATGGGTGACAGGACCTGTGGTTGAGTCAGTGAGTGAGAGTAAAGGGAAAGTGACTGGAATAGAGTGAGTAAGAATATATGGTGAGAGGTGAGTGACAGTGCCTGGCTTCAATGAGTGAGAATACCTGGAGAGAAGTAAGAGTGACTGGTTTGAACTATTTGAGAGTGCCCGTTCTTAAGTTCCTGAAAGCGAGTATGCAGGAGTAGCTGACACTGTCTATAAAAGAGTGAGGAACACACTAGTCGCTGATTGAAGGCGAGTGCCTAGAGAGGTCTGAAAAAGAGTGCCAGAGAGGCTTAGGTTGAAGTTATGAGAACAAAAACCTGATCTGTCAGTGAAAAATGCCATACTCTAACATACACTAATTTACTGGATAAGAGTTTAAGAAAACAATTCATTCTGCTGATCATATTTTGTCCTAGTGACAATGTGTCAGTTCACACTAAACAGTCAATAGCTTGGGGTGAGCGAGAGAAATAATCCTGTGGATGGAACCAAAGCCCATTCTATGTATATTTTAAAGACTTTGCAACAATAGGTTTGCAGACAGCTCCTCTGTCAAGCAACACTTAAAAACAAATGGCATTATACAAGAAGACTGCGAAAAGGTTGGAGCAATCAGCGGCCCTCAAGCCCTATATGCTTCCCAGATGTCTGCAGCTGCCTTTCTCAAAAAGGGAGCTGTCCCTCACAGACAGCTTCCGCTTTGCTGCCCTCCTCCTCTGAGGTATTGGTATCTTGTCAATGGTTAGTGAACTAATAGTGGCCACTAAACATTGACACGTTTTATCGCATATCACTAGGAATTAGAGAGTATTTCACGCCCCATTTCCTACTGATTCAGATTGTGACACAATGTGAAAATTGTGAGCCGTACATACTTTTGCAGACCGCTAATGACTTTTTCGCATTTACAAATGCTGTTTCTTTGCTTGCTGCATGCTTTGCAAGTAGAACAAGTCTTTGTACCTGAGGTCTTAAGTACCATTCTAGGATCTGAAAGAAACAGAACACTACCATATTCCGTCAGGGTGTAGGACGAGGGGGTTTGGTAAGCGTAAACATGTTTTTCCTATGGAGAAATACAAAAGCTAAAAACTACACTGTCCAACATGCAGACAAACCACAAAAGTGCCCACAATAGACCGTGAATACTCACATATGGAAATCTAAGATCTGCATAGATTTTCATTGCATAGTTAACAGGATTCTTTGAATAACTATAAATGAACAAATCGAAACTAATCGTAGGTGTAAGTCTACAGCGCGTAATATTCTAGTTGGTGTATCTGGGGGGGGGTTGTCTTTAAGAATTGGGATATTGGTAATGTTCTCGACTTGCTGATGAGTTTGGTGGTTCTGAGCTTGGCAGTTGATCGCTGGATGGTTTGGGATGACGACTAATATTTTTGTGACTCTGCCCATGTGCCATTACATACAAATCAGTAGTTTCTCTTGTGTGTTATTTAGGGTGCACTATCAGTGCGATGACATCTACATTCATTATGTATTATCTGTGTATTTCACTAAAGACAGTTCTATCCATTTCCCACTCACATATTCTTGTTATTTACATTTTTGTTTGTTTGAAATGATTTTGCAGTTCAGTAGTGGGATTGCACCTGGAGAGCAATACGTCAGCAGAAGCTCTTTTGAGAAAATAAAAAGGCGAGTGGAAGAGCCTGCTATTGGTGCTCCTGGTTTGTGAGAGTAATACCACATGAAGAGAGCATGCGTAAAGCAGAGGATGAAATCATGCCTTGGTTCACCACATGATACATCTGGAAGCAGATGGACCTGAATTTAATTCTGCGTCACTCCTGAATGGACCTCGCCTTTGGATCTGGAACAATCTTATGGATCTCATGAGAAAACATAACAGACGAGTTTGTGGTTAGGATTGAGGAGCACGGTACTCATGTCCATAAAAGGAAGGGTTTAGAGGATCTCTGGTGAATATCACGAATGCCATTTTAGGAACATGGTGGCACGGACGGGCTCAGAAAACCTAAGGTGCCTGGACAGTGAACTACGGCACTTCCCAGCCATGAATCAGGAGGAATGGAGGGGATGGTGAGCAGGAAATGGTTAACCAAGCAAAAGTATCAGTGAGGAATCTTGGGGAGATTTTATGCTGATGGCAGCATGACATCTTCACTGATAGACACACCGTACTGCCTTTCTTGAAGTAGGGGTGAGAAGAGATGTTCTGTGATGACCAGAACAGCAGGAGCCAGCAGCAACCTTCTCTGATGTACAGCTAGCATAACATACATGACTTCCTGTCCCAGGGACCAAGCAGGAACTGAAGGAAGGTGTTACCTTACTACAGGCACAGCACAAAGGGAGGTAAACTCCCCCGAAGGGCGAGGAACAAGATACCAGAGAACAGAGCAGCACTGTGCATCTCCTTTGTGCTTGCTCTTCCTAAATAACAAAATAACAGCATTTATGGGCCAGGCTGAGAATTCAGTATTTGATCCCATACCGCTGTGTGTGCACTCAATCCATTAATGGAGTACACTTAAGAGTAAGGACATGGAAGTCGTTTATTTGGACCCTATATAAACGTATTATCACACGTGGTTTAGACCTTATGGAGCCATTCATTTGGAAGAGCGATATAGTTCAGCTGGGCATAAAACCAGGCCGTGACGACTGGGCCTGTGGAAAGTTTTGGTTGGGTGTAAAGGAGGAAATCTTCCTTTCGTTGGCCCAGGAACTGCACGGATCTGTACATTAACCCCTTCGATGCGCGTGACGAGCTCAGCTCGTCATGCTGCGCGGTAGCGCTGTGCGCATGACGAGCTGAGCTCGTCACGACCACACCCGCGATCGGAATGTCCAGCACACGAGCGGAATTCCGATCGCGGTCAAGGGGTTAATGTTCGAGGTGAAAGTGATGGGATGACCACAGAATGTTTGTAGAGAAAGAGAGGGGCGTATGGATCGAGTACCTTTCTCGTCTCCATAAGGTAAAGGTGCTAGTGCAAGGTAATGAAATGAAAGCCTTCACGAGAAGAGTAGAGAGGTGCTATGATATTGAAAAACATAGGGGAAAAATCAATACTTCTTTCGACTTTATTAGTAAAAGAAGATCCTAGCTGTCATCCAACCATGAAGCCGCATTGCACGTTACACTTTTATTTTTATTGATTAAAGAGTGCACAAAGTGGTCTTACTGCACCTCTGCTTGGTTTTAGATAATTGCCCACCGTAAGAGGCTATAAGATGTTTCATTCAGTAAACTATTGCCTGGCTCTCTGTTGAGAGAGTCGCAAACGATTAGATGACAATAATCAGTGTATGCCAGTTATCAGTGTAAAACTTGAACCATGCGTTAAACCAGCAAAATGGAGAGACAAAAGTTATCATCGCAGTTCTGCACTTTTCTGTACGTTGCCTGCAAATCTTACTAGATTAAAGCTCCCCACCTAGGAAGCACTTATTAATTCCAAAAACATAAAATGCACGGGGCGCTATTCACAAGCTTACATTTACATATGTAGATTTACTCATGTGTGACACCTCCTGCAAGTGGGCGCAGGTCTACAGGTTTTCCCTATTCACCATTTTGGAGTGTAAATTTACAACCAAGTGAAAAGCACATATCTCCACACTCTGAAATCAGGGAATGGAAACATCGAAGACAGAATTTACAAGTATAAAGTTACTACTAGAACAGAGCGCTCCATATGGTAAAGTATGGGGAAAAATAGTGAAGTCTATTAATTCTTAAAAATATTACAAATATTTCAATGTAAACTTTTAAATAATTATTATTAATTTAGAACTAATCAAATAAAATGTTACAGCACATTAACTCATCAAATTAACTGTTTTTTAAATATTAAAAAATTATAATGATGTTATTTTTCTATGTCTTATATTGCACACTGAACATTAATTTGATGGAACTGGCATACATTGTGGAATACTATATTAATATCAATGGCATGATGAAGCCCCGACCTGACAAAATGCTTAGCTGAAAAATTTGTGGTAATTCCTGCCAAGGAGGGCATCCATGGCTTGAAGATGCCCAGCTTTGGAAACATTCTGGCCCATGCATCTTGGTTCAAATTCTTGGCATGGGAAAATGCATGGTACTGCGGCGCCCAGCCCCAGCAAAATTCTGACTCCTGCATTATTGGTGGTAATTACTAGAATATGGGGACATCTGTGGCATGATGCTTCTAAATACTGGCAAGATGCTTCGCTGGCAGATTGGTAGTAGTTCTTGTAATGTAGAGGGAATCTTTGGCATGAGGTTGCCCGCCCACATTATTGGTGGCCCAGGCAAATTGGAGGTAATGCCAACTGCCCATCCTCAGATAATGCTAGTCCTGGAATATTGGGGGCAATTATTAGCTGAATTGGACAGCCAGAACATGATGATTCTTTCCTTTGTTATGTTGATGGCTGTTGAGTGATATTTTATCCATTTTTAATATTTTATTGGAGTTTTTTATACTGTGCTGACCATGCAGTGAAGTGATTGGCATATTGGTAATTCTTTTCATGTTGTGCGCATGCCTGGCGTAAGATGAGGATTTATAGGCATGTTAGGCATAATCTATACGTGTGGGAATAGTACTTGTTAGTACTTAATGTAAATGATAAACTGATGTCTGGGCACAAAACATCTATTTACAAAAAATAATAACGATATTCAAAGCATGTATTTGATAGCAAATTGTGTGAATTTTTATAAACTGACAAACTAAAGGTTGTGGCCAAGATGATCGTATTTGAAAATACATTCAAAGCAGATATTTCAGGTATTCAGGGATGCTTTTTAGGTCGAGCCTAGAGGCAGCGCTCATGCGCTGTTCTGCGAGGCATGCTGTATGCCGTCTGTGAATTTTCAACACACCCATCACATGCCCACTGCTTTTCATTGGTTGCCTTGTGGCTGTTTTGTTCCCACCCTGTCGACTACCCCTGCTACATGGATCCTTTCAGTATGGGCCATATGTTTTGTTTAACTGCACTACTTTTTCTTTCTGCCCCCTCCTCGCCGCTGGCAGGCACATGGCGCTGCTTGCGGTTCACTTAATCTCCTCCTCCGTAGATTTTCTTTGAAGTTGGCATGTATGCATATTTATTTTTATTGATAGCATTTCCTATATTCTAAAAGTTCAGAGTGGGTTTCATAATGCTAAGCAATGCTGGTCATGTGCTGAAAACATTTCCCATTATTGACGATTTTTTACACCATGGGAGGTTGGACTCACGCACCAGTTGGTACGCAGGCCGTACCTGGGCATGTCTGGCCAGAAAGAGGAACTTCCGCCTTCTGCTTTGACAAGGACAATGTCCACTTCTCCTGCTCTGCTGCTGTCAGCTGTCCCCTCTCTTTCTTCCTCTTCTTCCCTCTCTTTCTGTCTCTTTCTCGCTCCTCCTCAATTGCTGAATGAAAGTGTGACTTTAAGAAATGGCTCTTACCCTCTCTTTTCTCTCTTTTCCTCCATTCGTCCCCCTGTGAAATAGATCCAAAAGAGAAAGAAACACTTGTGATGGAAATGTCGTCTTTTTCTCACATTTTTCTATTCCAAAGTGCAGCCTCGGGACGGAGAGAGAAAAAAAGGTTCAAAATACGAGAAATAATTAAATAAAGCAAGACAGGGTGGTCACAAAGTGGTCACAAAGTGGCCAGATTGGTTTTATTGACACCCAAACACATTAGCGCCACTTTACAGAGTTTGCCAGTGAAGCACTACTTTTGTTTTCTCATCTTTCTGTTGATGCGTGGAGTGGAAAACATTTAATGTGATCCTTATCAGCTGTTTTCCTAAAAATCACTAAATAAAGCAAAACAGAGACATCGCAAAGTGGCCAGATTGGTTTTATTCACACCCAAACACATTTGCGCCATTTTACAGAGTTTGCCAGTGATGCGCTACTTTTGTTTTCTCGTCTTTCTGTTGATGCGTGGAGTGGAAAATGTTTAATGTGATCCTTATCAGCTCTTTTCCTTATTTTAGTTTATAACATGCGTCCCACGGCCCTGTGTTCAGGGATGTGGTCTTTTAGATAACCCTTTTGTTCATGCTTACACTTCACATGCTTTACTTAATCTTGCATTTCCCATAAGTGTTTGCTTTTTCCAGGATGTTATTACTTTTTTTTTTTTCAGGCAGCATATTATTCTTGTCTAGTGCATAATTTGAATTGAGTTGCATCCAGGTGTTTATAGCGGGGCACAATTGGGTTGTAGCTGAAATCAGTGCGAGTTTATCTCAGTGGGGAAGCATGGTATGCAGTGGGGGAGAGAATGTGACACTTTGGCCAAAACAGCCGAATTTAGAACTGGGGAACCAGGCTCAGCATTCATGACTAGTACACCAGACCACTCTCCTGAGGGAGCATATCTCCATGCTAGACCTTAGAAGGCCCCGCTAGACCTTAGAAGTCCTAGTGTCTTAGCACCAGCAGGTGGACCCTAGCGGTGGCAAGTGTGGGTTAACCTTGAAGGCCTCTCCACCACAATCCATACTGAAGTTCACCTCCAGTCTTTTGGGAGGCCTACGAAGCAGCACACCCTATTGCGACAGTGACACCGTCACTGACGTCACAGGACCCTTGAGGTCAGTCTGCCTCACCCATTGGTACCTCCATTAGCCTTGTATCAGCAGTAGTAGTACAACTCGCCAGGAACCAGCAATGCAGGATTTGCACCCACACCAAACTAAGTTTGCAATCTTCACTGTCTCTCTGCTTCATGCTCAAGCACTTTTAACATGTGCTTGTGCATTAGAGTCTGTGTATCATTTTAATCCACACTAACAAGATCTTCAATCATTGGGCTCATCAAACGCTCTCTTTTCTACTTAGGCATATCTGTCCGCTTGGGTAACATAGCTTAAAAACATTGCCAAAGCCAATAGTTCTGGCTAAACACTTACAAGGTCCCAAAGGTGAGACCTATTGGCTATGCCAATGCTTGTTATGCGGGCAGTCCTGCAGGTGCTGCATTTATCTATTGGGAGAAATGTCAATAAGGCCAGCAGTTGTTTAATGTGATCAAATGCAGCAGTGGCTCCTCCGCTAAGGCAGAGGAGCACCGCCCCACAGGAAAAATAAAATGATAGCAACTCCACATTATTATCATTTTATTTTTCAGAAGACTCTGAAGGTGTGGGGCTGCCCACAGAGCAGGGGGAGGAGTGGTGAGCACTTTCTAAGTGCGCATGACGGTTTGGCCGGCCGTCTTGGGCCAGCCAAACAGTCATGTGCACTTAGCATGTTCTCCACCAGGCTGTAATGCACAGCCTGGGTGGAGAACATGCACAGGATCCCACTGTCTGTCTGAGCGCGAACCACGGCTTTCAGACCAATCACAATGCTGCTGTCATGGTGACAGCAGCATCACGATTGGCTAGGGGAATCTGCTTCCTGCTGGATCAAAGAGGATGGACGAGAAGCGGCGGCCGGCAGTGGGGGTAAGTGGATGTTTATTTTTGCTTAACCCCGCGCCTTTCCCCCCAGACCTCCACCCCACCACTACTGCCCCCATAGCAGCCGCTACTGATAAAATGTCTTTGTTTTAGAGCTTAGTTAGACAGGCGATTGTAGGAATGCTCTGATGGGTGCTTGAACTAATCCGGGAAGAAAGTGTTTAATATTTTGATATTATCCGGAAAGAATTGTTATATATTTTGTATGATTTTCAGTTTATGCATGGTGTTTTAAGGCCTCATCTGAGACAGCGCATGGAATGTCGGGGAGAAAAGTATAGCAGTGAGTTTGACCCAGAGTTACACGTATTCTTATAGTATTCCTAGAGAATGAACACCGATGACAAAGCCATGGATGTGGGGTAGTCCAAAGACTAGTTGAGAGGGGTGAACTGGTCGTAGGCATCTGAGCGATGGTGCTACTAGTAGGAATGAGTTTTCTTTATGAAAGACATGCAGAAGCATCTCGACAATTCTGAGGATGCTTATTTCTGTATATGGTCGGATCTAAAATCTGAATGAAAAAGACCTAGGACCTTATTACGAGTTGATTAGAAGGGGCGGGGGCAATACTGGGTTAGAATTACTGATTCCAGCTAACATTCCCTTACCCCAAATTCTGGGCATTGCAAGTTTAAGTTGGCAAAATTGTAAATGACCATGCGGACCTCAGATCTGTGGGACCCTTTCCATATGTCATCCCCAATTTTGGGAACTTTTTACCCTCCCTGAGCAGGTGGTTAATGGGAGTTGGAGGAGCCAATGTTGGCAATGGGGTACGAGTTTGGATGGTGTCAGGGTTAGGGCTGGCCCAAAGGGTATTGGGGGGACACCTGCATGCTTTGCCATGCTGTAAGAGGGGGTGTGGGTCTTTCACGGTACAGGTATGGATATGCACCCGGTAAAACTGAGCCTGGTAATTTTATGTTCAGTAGTACCAGCCCACTTATAATCTGCCAGGACAGAATTCCCCCGGGTATACCGCTCTGGCTGACTCTAAATGAGAGCTCTATGAGACAATGTGTGATGATATATGCATTTAGCTGGCTTTCCATGTGTTCTGAAGAAACATTGCCAGGTCAGGGAGGCCAGTGATGGTTCTAAAGCTTTCTGGTAGGTTGGATTTTGAGTCATCTTACTTGAATAGAGGCTGTACATGGCCAGCCTTGAGAGCCAGCACCCTGCAGTGAAGCACTGTCACCATTTAGCCTGTGAGGGATAGGGGCATCTATGTGTTCTTCAGCCACAGATCTATGGATGGAGCCACAATCTATTGCAAGCCCCTGGTCTCACTGATTGCTCTTCTAATAGTATGCAGGACACATCAGCCGGGCAGGAGTGCCCAAGTCCCCTGCCTTCAGTCACAGCAGCCTGTTGCCCCTGCAGCAGAGACACCGTCAGAAGTTAGGTCATTGTCCTAAGCTCGCACCAATACTAGTTAGGGTGACAGAGCTTGGTGAAGCAGAACAGCGCATATGGCGACAGTGCAGGTACTTTGAACCTGCTATACATGTGCCACCTATTTGGTCTAAAGCATAACCTGACTCGGGGGCACTGGGGCATTTCCTGCCCACTCTACCACTGTGTGTACATTTGTATCTGTGGCCTGCAACATTTTTGGAAGGGCCTCCTTCCCTGAACCACTTCACCGATGCTTTACGTGGGATGGGAAAAGGTAGATGGAGGTCTCATTAGGGGTGTAACTAGGACTCTTTTAAGGGGCTGTACCTATGTACCAAAGAGCATGGCCGAAGAGGGGACGAGAATCCTGCGCTGCACAAAATCTGTTCAAACCCCAAGCAACAATATAGTTATTTAACTTTTTACAGAAACGTTTTTCTGTGCCATTGGAAACAGTATGTCTGAGGAACTGTTAGTGGATAATAGTGGTATTTTTAAACAACGGACACATTTTCTGGACTAGTTATTACAGACTATCCATTTTCAGACACTGCATACAAAAGCCTAAGGGAGACTGCTTGGATTATTTTTATTTATCAGCAAACCGAGAAAAAATGTTCACTTTCCATTTGAAAAGATTGGGCACAGATATAATGCCCACCAGCTATCTAAAGATTTGGTTTTATTCTGAAAGTCTTGGCAGCCACGGAACAGTGAGAAGCCATGAGGGACAAGCAGGAATGACAATGAGCCCCCTGCATTTATAACAGCCGTAGAAAGAGAGTTTAGTGACAGCCAGAGTGCGAAAAGCTAGAAATGTTTATGCATTTGTGCGGACAAAGTTTCCTTGCTCTGTGTTTTACTAAAGGAGGACCTAAGAACCAAGAGTGACAGAGGCCCATGAGCTAGGAATAATACAAAAGTGACACTCAACATAACTTTGCATCGGCTGCAGTGAACACTCTATGGCAGTAACTGCAGAGAAAGGGTTTTAACAGAAGGATTTATTCTCCATTTTAAGATCTGTCCTTTAGTCTGATCAGAAGAAAAGGTGCCGATATTCGGCGCGTCCCCTCGTCAGCGGCGGCTGGTGACATTTGAAAGTGGTAGGGCGTAAATCAATCGTTGTACTGCACTGTGGCGAGCGAGCGTAGCAAGCGAGCCTGAACAATCTACGGGGAGTTCGGGGTGGTTCTCCCCCGAGAAAATTTTGACAAAAGAGTGGACAAATGGTGCATTTTCAAGCAAACATTCTTGCTTTATTGGTTGGAGACCAGGGGTATCATGTGGAGTCCATACTATGGGATCAGTGCCTGCTGTGCTTAATTTGTGCCAGTGGTTGCAGGTGGTCAGCCAGCAAGCTGAGGTAAGGTCCTTAAATCGGCTGCCACTTCTCATTTTTTCCTTGTTCTGTTGTTGGAACTCTTGTGTCACTTGTATAGCTATCACTGGCATAAGGTAGTTTGATTTTCGTTTGTTTTTACTGCTCTCCAATTCACTATAATAACGTTTCTCCGCGTCCTTTGTTTTCCCCTCTTTTCCATTTTAATGTTTACAGCTGACCGCCTTTTTGTTGGTGATGAATTAGTTTTTATTTAAGTGTACTGCAGTGCCTACTTCTATTGCTGCATACTGCATTCTGTTTCATACGAAAAAAAATTCTCATTTGTTCGAACATTGTTCAAATACTAATAAATTAATATATTAGAAAAAAACATCATGTTAGATTCTCCCTCACCTCAGAAGAACAAGATTGAGCACTATACAAGAAATATTTCTCACCGAGTTACACAGCCTCTTCCAGTTAAGCTAGACGGCAGGAATATATTTCCCCTGCTTAAGAATGGACTTCATATTAACATCTGTCTCCAGAGAATGTTATATTGCCCTTTCTACATGCAGAATATTTCAGCTTGAAGAGTCACCTTCCATAAAACTGTGGTTGATTCTATAAATTACACAACGATGACTCCGAGCAAATTGCTTTTCGTTCACATATTTTTCTTAATTCTCTAAAATGACTGTCAGAGCCGAGGAGAAGGAACATTTTATGACAACGCATTCAGGGAAACATAATAATTAGGATTTTTTTGCATTTGTACAAGAACCCTCTTTTTTAAAAATACATCACTTATAACGGTTTACTTACTGGAGACTCAGGTGTGGGGGTAAGGGTTGGCTGGTGCTGCGCTCCTCGTGCCCGTGATGGCCTTCATCTGTGTTTTAGGGAGTTGCTTCACAGTGGTGCTGGAGATGCCGGTGCAGGGTTTTGCTCTTTGCAAAGTGCGGCCGCCGCCTCAGTCGTCTCCCCTGCTGGAGGGTGGGGTGCCGCAGTTGGCTGCTGGCGCACATGTCTGGGATTCTCTCACCAGGGCACTGCTGGTGGCGCTGTGATTGCGGCATGAGAGGCAGACCGGTCTCCGTGCATGGGCAGCAGTGTCAGCAGGGAGGCATCAGGGGGCACGCTCCTCTCTCGCTGAAGTTTCCCCTTCTCCTGTCGAGACGGATGGTGGCTGGTTTGTGTAGCTTATTGGTGCCTCTCAGGTAGAGGCTTAACAGTGCGGGCCCCATCACCCTCTCATGTGCCAGGGCGCCTTCGACATCAGCAGCCATCCTGTCGCAGTGAACACGACGAGGTGTGTCTGCCTCGAGGAGGCTCCAACGTCACGCTTGCTCCTGGCTGGCTGGCAAGTACCACGTGCGTCTCAGCCAATCCTGGCGCTGCTCCAGCATTGCCAGGATTGGCTTGAGCAGTGATACTTGCCGCTCATTAGGAGACCAGGGGCTGCGGCATGGAACAACCCTCGCTCTTCTAATGATCAGCCTAGTGCGCATGTTCGGGCTGGTCGCAAAATTTTTCAGCCCTAAACAGAACATGCGCACTCTTGCTGTGTGCTCCGCCGACCACCTGACGACAATGTCATCACTTCACTTGCACTGATTGAACTCCTGCTGCCCCGCCCCCCTTCTGAGCCGACTGCCTCAGGCGGGCGTGGTCCTGTGGCCGGCCGGCCTGCCTGGGATCGAATATGTTATGTGATTGTGAGTGAGTGACGGCGCGCGCACGACGCTTGTTTTGAGTAGTAGGGCAACGCCCAAGCGTCCTAATGGACGTACCGCCACTGCCCCTCGCTCTTGCTGAACAAGGCTGCTAATTTTTCTTCTGACCTTTTAAAGATGACTGTAAATAATGCAACCTACTAATGACCCCTAAAAAGAAGAGTGAGAGGGAACGAGAAGGGAATAGGCTATTGCGAAATTCACCCTCCCATTCATAACCTTTCAAGCAAAAGAGCATTCACAACAAAACTGTAGGTGTCCCAAGAGGAAATTATCCTATTGTAGGGATACCTAAAAGCTTGTGTATATGTGTTCGAAGAGGACACAGAAATTTCCCTAAAACTTTAAGCATGCTCACACTCACCAACCTAGGTGTCATGCTTCATCAAGGCGCTGCCTCCTTCTTCAGAATGATTATAATGAGGAATGGGCTCCCTGGTTACAGGGAGTACTTTGTGTAGGGATAGTGCAGTATCCAAAGCTGCAAACTAAAAATCTTGGTCTCCTTCCACAAGATAATACATTATTACTGTAGGTCAAAGCAGATGATTAAAATGGAATGGGGGTGCATAGAAGCGTTATTCCTCCAGCATCATGTATGTCAACATCTTTCAGCCATTCTACGGCCCCAATGGGGGGTCACCAGCTTATGCATCTATTAGTTATCATTCGTATAGCATACAGCAATCACTCTTTTTACATTCATGTCCCAAGTACTGAATTTACTTGCGTAATTTAAATGAGTATTTCTGCAAAATGTTGAAATGAACATATACATAAGACAAAACTTAAACTCACATGTAGCGAAATGCTTACCGTCACATCACTGTATATCGGTGCTGTCCACTGCAAACCCCACAAGTTAGAGTCCACAGCAAACAACACAGCAAACGAGATAAGCATGACTATATTTGGTCGTTGGGCCATACTTGGCATCTACCCATAGCAATCACTCTATATAGAGGGGATGAATGCTCCATCGAGAAACACCTGAGGGGATCCTCGTAGTCAAACACTGTAAGGATACAGAGTATAGATTGGTAAAAAAAACAAAATCAGGGCCTTATGTTATCCCCTGAGAACAATTTCATCCTAATACTCACGTCGTCAAAGCGATCTCCCTGCCTGGTATCTGTTATGCCATGCACTGTATTTTATGGAGGAAGGGAGCCCATGTGAGTTGCTGTACTCCATGTGTGATGTGTTTGCATGCCTGAAACATCTTCGCACTGGTAGTGAATCATGGCAGATATAGTTTGTACATCACCGGCTGGTACATTTATACGCCGGCATTGAAAACAATTATGCAAACCGATATTGCAGATATTAAGTGGGTAGAAATGTGTCTAGAGCCTAAATTCTACCTTGAATATTTGAACTCAATGGGGTATATTTACTTGGGGATAGCACCATCAGAACATCTCTATTAACGACGTTCTGGTGGCGCTATGCCCTTCTCCATATTTACAAAGCGGCGCTAAGCCACTTTGAGTGGCTTATCGCCGCCTGTAAATACGGCCCCTTTACTTGCATCACTTTGCGTGAAGGGGGCATGCAATGGGTGTTGCTGTGGGCAATCCACCACAACACCCATTGCTTTTTGACGCTGCCCCAGATTTACATGGATGTGTAAACCTGAGGCAGCGCCAAAAAATGGACTCCGTGCAATAGCAGGCATTACAATGGCGCAACGAGAAGAAATACTTTTATTTCTCCTCGTTTTTGCTTTTATTTGTGTGTCATTAATGATTGTTTATGTGCAGGAAGGTGTCACTTCCTGCACATAAACAATCATTTAATAATACCGATTTGCTACTTCCATGTGTGCTGCAAAATGCAGCACACATAGAAGTAACAACTAGCCATCATTGATTGTTTATGTGCAGGAAGGAACACCTTCCTGCACATAAACAATCATTATTATAAATAACACAAACACTGGGGTGTGCTGTATTGTTGTAAATACGGCACATCAGTGTGTATTGGAAAAGGCAGAGCGTGGTGCTGCCAAATTTGGCGCAGCTCCGCGATTTCCTTGTAATTATGCCCCAATAGTATTTCATGGATTTTACGCATCACAGAATCTCGTTGGATTGTATTGCAGACACATAAATGGAGTGTCTTGAAACCGTTAGTATGTGAACCTGACTTCTGAAGCTAATGTAAGTGATCAATGCCATGCGGCTAAGGACCGATATATCTACTTTGATTGACTAACCACGGTAATGATTAATGTATTGAAAATGGTAGTTAGTGCTGCGTTTTACATACTAATGAAATAGGCATCACAGAGTCTCACCGAGCTTTATTGCTGACACATGGATTGAGTGTCACAGAATCATGAGGGCATGAAGATGGCCTCTGGCGTTCGTGTAGATGATAAATGTCATTTGTTGCAATTACCCTTGACACACATCTGCAGAACGTGAATCCTACTGTGTAGTTGTTAGCAAGAGGCAATGACTTGTACAGTGGGATGTCATTGTTCAATCCTTCTATATGTGTTCTCAGTCGGTACACCCATCTCTGCTCTTTATTCATTAGTGTATGTTGGGTGTTAATATGTGGGCTTTGCCTCACTTTCTCCAAGACCACCCATTTCATGTTGCCTTCTGTATGCTGTCTTTGTAGTAAGTGATCGGTCATTTTCACTAAACACCTTTTGAAATATATGTTGCTGTGGTACTCACATATGCAGGTGCTATTTTCTGGGAGGTCATAACCTTGTATTTTAAATTACAGGGGCAAATGACCATATAACTAATGTTTTCACTGTGTGACATTATCTTCCAAGGTTTATCAGTATCGATGACAACCTCTTTAGTAGTACTTGTGAATGGAATGAGAGAACATCTGCTACCGGCTGAATGACCAATAACTGGTGGTGTAGGGAGGCGTGGCTAACCACCAACCAAGATGGCCGCACACTGAATAGGCTCCTCAGCCACCAGTGATTAATCCCACGACATCCGTTACCAATCCAAACAGTGACCAGAAATAAAATGTCTGCCTGTTGTCGTGGTGACCATGGCTTGCTGCTGCGGACTTCCCGGTTACCAGAGACACATTGGGGGGGGAGGTGGAGAGCAGGCTCATGGACCGGGCGGTGTGCGGCCCAATGAGCATGGCAGAGGCCTGTGGTGAGGCCCAGAGTTGACCGCCGTTTGATATGGCACATGAAGAGCCGCCTGCACATAAGCACGGAGGGGAGAGGAGTAATGAGACCGTGGACGTGGCTGCAGCATTTTGGGTGTGTTGCCGGTTCATGCTGGGGCCAGCTGACAGGCCTGCCGCACCCTGCCATTGCGCCACAGAGACAAGGGGGAGAGAGCAGCCCTGAAGACTTGCCGGCACCTCGGCCCTCGGCCAATTGAAGTAAGTGGGCCCTCGGGGGAGGGGGACTGTGCCCGGAGGAGCAGCTGCTTCTGCCCCTCCCCCCCAGCTGTGAGTTAGACTTTTATATCAAGTCCCCCTGGCCCGGGTATGAGTCAACGGAACTGTGTCCTGTGTGTTCACCCTGCAAAAAGGAGCTTGGCAGTGGTGCCCCCTCTCGCCCATGGTTTTTGCTCTGGCACTTGAACCACTTGCATCTTGGGTTCGTTAGGACCCACTGATATGGGGAATCAGGGTGGACAGAGGTTGGGAGGAGCATGTCTCCCTCTATGCCGATGACGTCCAAATGTACGTCACACAACCATATTTCTCAGTGGCCAGAATATTGACAATCTTTGATCTCTTTAGCAGCTACTCACGCTACTGAATAAATTGGACTAAGTCCATAATCTTCCCCTTGTCGGGGCCAGTGCCACGGCTCCCTGGTGAATGCACGGCACCAGTGGAGTTTGAGGGATTCCAATATCTGGGTATTTATGTCACCCGTGACCCACAAACATTTATGCGCAGGAACATAGTCCCCCAACTTGATAGACTCCGTGACGATGTGGCGCACTGGCATACCCTGCCTCTGTCCTTAATGGGCAGAGCCGCTCTCTATAAGATGATGGCCCTCCCACATCTCCTCTATGTGCTTCAAAATACGCCATTGCAGGTTCCATCAGATAACTTCAGAAAGGTAGACCAGGAGCTCCGCTTGCTCCTATGGAAAGGAGTTGCCCCGTGCACAGAGCTGGATAAATTGCAGAGGAGATTATACGATGGGGGACTAGCAATCCCAGACAACAGGAAATACTACTGGGCATCACAGCTGTTGGTGATCAATGACTGGGCTTCTCAGACAGGCAGAAACCAGCCTACTGCGTCAACAGAGACACAGTGGGTCGTGGTGGGCACGAGACAATTCTCTACCTTAAAAGAATGGAAAGAGGACTACCACCACACACTGGGACAGTTGCTAAGATATGGAGGGAAGCCCGGGGTTATTTGGGTTGGAAGGACATATTCACAGCTCTGACTCCTCTATGGCACAGTGACTTGCTCCACGAAGTTGGAACCCTGACTGGCTTCTTGAGGTGATTAATTGGCATAGAACATCTGGGGGATGTATGGAGAGATCAGTCCTTGATAATGTTCCAGATCCTCCACCAAGAATTTGAGATGGTGGGGACCGAAAAATACCGGTATCTCCAACTGGGGCATGTTCTGCGATGACATATCCTCGAAAGAGAGTAATTGCCAGAGGCTTCATCTCTGGAAGCTCGTTTGATCACAGAGCATATACTTGACGAAGGGATCTCAACAATCTACAAGAAACTGGTTAATAATTCCCCTGACCTGTTAGGAGCCCTGAGAAATGCTTGGACTGAGGATCTGGGGAAAGATGGATGACTAAGACTGGACAGAGGCTCTCCAGAGCCCACGGGAAATAGCCATTCGGGCCAGGTTCTGATTAGTCCAACTTAAGATCTTTCACAGGACATATTACCCCTGGACCCTCTTACATAAGATAGGCATGGCCGACATGCCATTATGCCTCAGAAGCAGTAACCAAGAGGGCACATTCCTTCACTTCCTATGGGCTTGCCTAGTGATACAAGAGTTGGGCGCAAGGTTGCTGAGGTAATGTCCCAAGTTATTTCCTTAAATGTGCCCCTAGATGCAAAATGGCTTCTACTGATGGTGACAGGGGAGGAAAACTGGCCCAGATATCATAAGATTTGGATAATGAAGGCAACTGGAGTGGCCAAGCGCAATATAGCAGGGAAATGGGGCATTCATACTCCCCCAAGCATTGCAGAATGGGAGTCAGACCCTAACTGAGGTCGGAAGAGGTGATCTTTCGGAGCCGGGGCTGCCCCAAGTAATGGGAGATGGTGTAGGGGCCTGGCGAGAGTTCAGGGACACTGATACAGGGCTCTGTTAAGGGTGAAAGAGACAGGGCATTGCAATTTTGCTGTGTTAAAGGTAACGCATGTCCCATATAAAATACTAGTCTGTAAAAGTGCCATTTGTGATCTGAACTCGGAGCCTACTATTGGAACTGTAAGGCCTTCCAGTGCTATCTTCAATTTGTGGAAAGCTGTGTTCATCTCCTCTCTAAACTGTATAATGAGCAATGTTTTAATAAAAAGAGTTTAAAAAATGACTGTTGGTGTACCCCATAGTGTCTTGTTTACAGCTGGGATGGGTCTCATTTGTTTGGTGAGGACCAGCCTGACCCCAATGTTGCTGCCCGTTTGAAGGCGATGAGGGGTTGATACCAGTGGTTGCCATTTGTATTAAGTATTCTCCAGTGTTTCGGGATAATCTTCTTGACTTGGATGGAAACAGAAGCAAAGGTGGTAATGCAAGTGATTCTGTCTGAAGTTGGTTTTGGAAGATTTTCCAGTAGTGCCCCCTATTGGTAATCTGAGTCATTTTTCTTGCTCTCTCTTTGCGTGACAGCGTGGACCCTGTTTATCACATGCTTTTATATCTGCACAGTTGCATCGAATATGCAGGACCAGCCTGTAGAGAATATTTTCCCTAACAGCATGTGGGTGGTAACAGTCAACACAGAGGAGTCCATTTTCATCTGCTGTTGGGGTAAATCTTTGTTTCAAATCGACCAATCCTAATATTTATTTCTAAACTGAGGAATGAGAACTCCGTTTCAGAGACTCTCAGTAATGAATCCTCTGCATTAACCCAGGTGATGAATTCAAGGGCAGCGGTGCTGTCCTCTCACCAAATAATCAGGGCATCATCTATGTACCAATGCCAAAGCCTTTTATGGTGTTTATATAGGTCTGCCTACTATGGACACACTTGCTGATGCTCAGATATCCGTGGTAAGATACTTGTTTCTAAGCATTCCACCAACCAAAACCGATTTGTTTTCACCAATCTCCAATCTTGTGGTTTGACGACCATCAAGGTTATATCATTTAACGTGAAAGGTCTAAACCACCCCGTCAACGAGTGGAAAATTAGTGAATATTGCAGCAGCCTTAAGGGGACTATAGTTTTGTTGCATTATACTTATAAGGATGCTCCCCATGACATCTGGCTGGGTGGAAGACATTGCTGTGGGATAAGAAAAACAGAGCCATTGGTCTCATTTCCAAAAAGTCTGGCTTATCAGTCATTTCTGCTGAACAAGACAATAAAGGCTGCTGCCTTTTAAACAGACTAAAACATGGTGATAAAGATCTACATGTTTTAAATATTTATGCCTTTAATGCCCATCCCCGTAATTTTGGACGTCCCTCTCAATGCACCCATCCTATGTGGGGGCGATAATCTTCCTATGGACCCGGTGTTGAACTGTCACTCGTTGGCTAAATCCAAATCCCATAAAGCCATGCTCATCTTCTGCAAGACCCATAAAATATATCAACCCTACGGAAAATGATTTGACTTTCTTCTCCCCGACACATTTAAGCTATTCACGCATAGATTTTTTTACTTGTAGACTCTACCCTCTTACAATCCGTAACTGAAGCCTCGATTGAACCAATAATCATCTCTGATTACTCAGAAGTCACACTGATTTACATATATTCTCAAGACCAATCAAATTCAATCCTTGGTGCTTAAACACTAAAATGAGAGGTTACACTCCTTTCTAAAGGGATAAAAAATATTCATTGAGGAGAACATTCATTTGGTTTCTTCCCCTTTCGCAGTATGGGACACCTGAAAATGCTACACTAGAGGCCTCGCCATCAGTAGAATGGCCAAGAAAAATCAGGAAATGAAGCTCTCCTTGATATTCTTAAGTGCTGAAATCAAAGCACTGGAAGAACAACACAGACACACTACAAATTCCACTCTCCTGGATTGGAACAAACGTTTGAAGCATGACTACAATTTGATAGTTAGTAAACTAGCAGATTTCTAGATTCAGACCCAGAAAGCTAAAAAACACTCCTTTACCTTAATAATGTGGGTAAAGCACTTGGCACATACCGGAAATTTAAAAGAAACAAAGTGCTAATCAGCAAACTTGGTCCACTTAAGATACCAGACATTAGCCCCCTACTTCTAAAATGGGCGGTTGCATGAATTAATAAATCATAAATTTCCCTGTTAGTAGACCCCACTCTCCCTTTCCCTACCAACCAAATGGGCAAAATACTTTTAAATCCTTGAATATCCCCCCTCATGAATCCTTTTGGTCCAAGATGGTCTCCAAAGCTATGCAATCTAAAAGTTTACCCTCCCTGACACAAACAAAATTCTTCACGATGCATTTAACCCACTGGAACCCTTGTAAATTAGCGAAGCTTAAATGAATTAAATCAAACACATGTTGGAATTGCAAAGAAGAACCAGGGGACCAGGAACATATGTTTCACACCTGCAAACTACTGCGTAATTTTTGGAGCCAGGTATTCGTCTGTCTATCTACTCTTTTCAAACAACCATTTCCCCAGGATTTCCCCACAGTGATCCTAGGTAAACTAGCCTCCTCACACCCACTTTCACGAAATCGCACCAAATATGCACTCTTTGATCTACTTTTGACTGTGACGGTTAAGCAGATTATTTTGGACTGGAAATCATTTATCCACATTTCATTCCACTGATTTTGGGCTTCGGTGACATACCTCTGCTGTATCCACACCAATCACACCCCATGTCATCTGGGATCCTCCATAACCCAACATATGGGAACCCCTGGACAGATTTATTGCAGAAACAGGTACCCCTTAATCCACCTTCGGTACCAACATTTTCCTGCTTATGGATACTGGTGCTTTGGTGCATACTCCCTCTTCTACTCTTGCCCCTCTAAACCGTGCTTTCTTATTTCAGTTAGCTCTACGGATGTTATCAAGACTTCATCGGAGTGGACTCGAATCTACTTAGGCATTTATTATGCTGTTTCTCAAAGTTTTTATTTCTGTTAGTTTCTCCTCCATACATTCCACTCTTTTAAACCAATCCAAGTCTTCTGTTGGATATCTATTCTCCATGCATTTGTTAATACACATTTCATTCTAGTCTGCAGTTTGTTACCTTGACTCATAATATTGCCACTCAATGTACTTACTATTTTGCCCCAAAAGTTCTGAAATAAAAAAAAAGAAGGATGAGACAGACTACATTTTTACTGTTACCTTTTTCTTGGGAGACTCATTACCCAGGAAATCTGTTCTAACACTTATCCATGTGCAGTTAGGGTGTTGTCACTTCCTGCATCAATGGTTTCCACCTTGTTTTTTTGCTTGGTTATCCATAAGGAGCCCAAGACCTCATGACTTAGATTTATTATGCTAGCAAGTGCTGTATACTGTGCAGTCGTGTGATGTAGGCAAATGGAGAATGTAGAGGTCAGGGTCGTCATTGGCTGGCCCCTTTATCCAGCAGTCGTGGACTTTGAACAGTGCCAGGACATCAACACTCACAATGAACAAGCATTGGCATAGCCAATAGGTCTCGTCTTTGGGACCTTATAAGTTTTTAGCCATGCAGCACATTATCCTGGGTGCTGTGTGAGAGACGGAAGGGCGTGGGCAGAGAAAGCAGCCGTAAGAGCCGGAGCGGTGGGGGGAGGGGGTGGAAAGTAAGGAGCAGCTGAGAGGAGGAAAAGGAAAGGGGCGAGAGAGGCACTGCCAGTGAAACCTGGAGAGAAAGCTAGAGATTGGGGAAAGGGAACTGGCACTAAACCTCACCAGAAGGTGAAGAAAGGGCACATTAACCCCATGCGAGCTAAGCTTTCAGCATATTAACCCCATGCTCTCAAATACTTTACTGGAGCAGGCCCACGTGAGTTGCAAGTATCACAAACATTTCTATCGGGCACTTTAACCCCCCTTAGCCACGTCACAGGGGGTGCGCCCTTCAGCAGGAAACTTACATGTCAGTGTTTTACAACAGGAAAGTGTTATCTTTTGAAAAAACATCAGGGCCACAACAAAGCCGGTTTTGCTTACGAAAATCGGAAGTCATCTGCCTAAATCGGTCTAGTGACATATATACCCAAGGAACAGACACGTGCACAGAAACTGTTCTGGAGACAATTAGCAGCAAATAAAACAAGCAATGACTAGGAAGGGGAGGAGTAGTGGACACGGGGGAGGATGGGTGAAGTAGCAGCGAGAGACAGCATGGGTGTGTAAACAGCATCGGGAAAGCGAAACGGGACAGGGCAGCCATTGCGGTACTGGACTGCAATTAAAGTCCCTGAAATTGCTTGGGTGAGAAGCAGGCGTGTTGAAGCCCCGAGCCAGCACACTGGCTGTGGGAGGGGGGGGAAAGGGGGTTTGACAAAAGCATGAAAGGCAGCAACGGGCGTTAAGTGGTTTAGGGACGGCGAGGGAGCTGAAGCAAAACAAACAAGCATTTGCAGTGCAATAGATCTCGCATTTTCGAAACTTTATCCTATTGGCATTGTAAAAGACAATACTTATTATTTATGTGCACTTTGTACTTATAGTTGTTGCTTGCATGTTTTCAAAACACATAAATAAAAGGCATTGCCATTTACAATACCAATAGCTCAAAATCTCGCAAATGCGAGACCTATTGCATTGCAAATGCTTGTTCTTTTACTGTAGCTGCAAAGCCAGGTTCCGGGGCGAAGTGCAACGAGTTTTCAGTGAATAAGCGGCGCCCCCTTTCAATCGGCTGCTTTGTGATGTGGACTGAAGGAAAGAGTTGGATGTGGTGAGCGTGGAGTGCGGTGAGAACATGGTAAAGGACATGCCGCAACGCACAGTGATGGGTCATGGGTGAGTGTTTCTAAGCGGCCAGGGATACCCGGAAACGGAAGTCTCCCCCTCAACTTTGTGTTATATCCATGCTCCGGCGAACATTACTATTTGTACTGATGTGGAGTAAACACACAATGGTCTCAAAAGTAGGCAAATGTATGCATTGAGGTGCAAGGATGGTAGACCAATGTGGACTCCAGGCGACTAAGTAACATTTTTTAAAACATTTACGTACATACTGAAATATTGCCGTAACTCCCCCTGCTGAAGATCTTTAATCTAAGCTTGCTTATCAAAGAGATCTTTCTGTCCAATATGGCTGTACTGTGTTTCCGCTGTGTTAGTACTTACGGAGCTAGAACAAGACTGCAGAATTTAAGCCAGAAAGTTACATCTGTGAGCCTCGCACTATGGCAGCTGCTGCAACAAAACCTGGCTTTCGCCGCGGAGGCAGGGAGTGCGGGCTGCAATGTCGCCTCTGTTCAACTTGCCTGAGGCACGGACGCGCTTCACGATGACAATAGGAGAGTGGTGGGGAATTTTCAACCTAGACAGCATGAGATGGGGAGGGAGGGGTTAAAGGCAGTATAGACAACGCTTAAATTGAAAGCGGGCGGCGCTTTGAGCTACGAGCAGGGAACATGAGAAGGTCATTTAAAAAACAAGCATTGGCCGCGCAGCCGTGAAACTGACACGGCCGCGAAAGTGAGAGTAATCGCGAGCGATAAAAGCCGCTGCGAGTTATCAGGGTGGGAAGCCAGATGGCGAGAGAAGCCATATGGCGCCTGATCGCGCGTGCATGCTCGCGTGAACGCAAGCTGGTCGCCAGCAAAAGCCTCTGGCAGCACTTCCAAAAGCCCCTTACTAAATGTCTGCAGAGCAGCGCACGCGCCTGCTCAGCGAGACCTAAAAAGGAGACGCTTCATGCAGCGAGAAGAACTTTGTAAACTTAGAGCTACCCATTGTCCTGATGCCTCTTCATGCACAAAGCCTATGACATCTAAATATGATTTTGCATCCTGAGATAGTTACACAGACATATTGAGAATGTTTATGATTAACAGGGAAAATGAAATCTAAAAGACCAGCTGTGAGATTTCGACCTGGGTAGTCTGCTTGGAGAGCTGAAAAAATCAATCTATGCAGTTACAAGAAGATTGGTTAGGAAAGATTTACAAAGTATCCTCTGTGACATCAACGTCCTCTTCTACACGGATGAAACACAACTCATTCTGTCCCTCATAAGACACCCAGGGGCAGATTTACAAGCCCCTTGCGCCACTTTTGCGTCATTTTTAACATGGGAAAAGTGACGCAAAAGTGGCGCAAGGGCCTTGTAAATCTGCACCCCAGTACTCAGATCAAGCTCAATGCCTTCATGACTGAAATCGCCCAATGGATGAAGACCAACTGTCTAAAGCTAAACATCGACAAGACCGAAATCGTGATCTTTGGAAAGAGCACAACATTTTGAGACTCCACCTGGTGGCCAACACATACACCCTCACCACCCACGCCAAGAACCTCACTTGCAAAGGTTTGTGATGGTGATAGACTTTGTAACTTTGTGAAATTGTAAAGTGGGTTTCCATTAAAAATCTGTAAGAAATCTGGTTACTGAGGGGGGTAGGTATCCACTTCAAGTGATAACCACAATGCTTGTCCGGGTGAACCCTCAAAGTCACTAAATGAATCTGAGTTCAACTCCCTGCTAGCTATGGCACACAGCAGGCATGCCTAACTTAGAGGCAATGCAAAACGTATGTATACAGTACTAAAACAGCAATAAAATTGCAATGCAATAAAAATCCCAAAACAAATTGGAAAAATAAAGGAACATTTCATAACCAAAATGACATCAAAATGAAAAAAATGTGATAGGGAACCAGAGATATGAAGGGTTAAAGTCTTGAGTAGAAATTGCACAAAGAAGCACAAAGTGCCAATGATAGTCAATGGTCGCTGTAGAACACAACCTAGGCGCAATTTGACGCTGACCGCAATGGAGTGTGGGTTGGATACACTAACCAGGTTTGTCCAGGCCAAAGCTGTTGCCTTCTGACTCTAGTCCCTTAAGTCCAAGTCCCCTACAAGCGTACACTTCTAAAGCCCCAGGACCTCAGGGGAGGCACTTAGAGACTCACAGGATGGCAGGCAGAGTGTTCTCCAGGTCCAGTTGCCACTGATCAGCTGGCCAGTTGCAGGAAAGGCCACTTGGAGCTTGTCCAAAATGAATAACTTCAAATCTTGTCAGTGAACCAGAATAGATGCGCATCAGTAACGTCATAATAGCCTATCTCCGAAAGAGACGATTCGCAAAATAAAAAACAACTTACATATGTATTTTATTTCAATCTCTAATGCATTAATTGGCAAAGCTTGGTTAGTCTTTCTAAACCATCATGATATAAGTGACATCATACATGGTAAATGGTCGCTACATCATAACGGTGTGCTCAAACACTGTGGAAGAGTTATTTTCTGGAAGTTGTGGAAGATGGAAGGTTTTGGCACCAAAATGAGAGGAAAGATGAGAAAATGGGGATTACAAGTAAAAATGGTGGGCACCAGTATGAGCGCTCCCTGGGAATGCACATTTTTCTCCGGTGTGTACTTGAAGAAAAGGGAAAAGGCTGGTTTGGCTTCTGTTTTTTCTGCAGCCTGATAGTCAGGGTAAATTCTCAAGACTACTATCTGAGGTAGTAGTGGTCCACGACTAAAAAGCTGCATGAAACAGCAGTACAGTTGTCAATACAGTAACAATGTCCACACCTGTGATTTCTTTTGACTAAATAGCTGTTTGATTACTTAACAAACCCAAAACATAGTGCAAACAAATACAGGTTTCGATTGAACTGTCAAAAGGAGAAAATCGAGCTGTTGAAGGAATGAGTAGCAAAGCTGACCTTTGTCGCACAGCCTGAATCAATTCTTCTTGGCGTTAGGACTTCATAGTTATGCCCGTAGTGCTGAAGGGAGGTCTTTCATGTAATTCTAGATAGCTCTTCATCAGTATCCTGCAGTGTGTTATTCGATGACTTGCATTCAGTGATGCTTCCCTGGACCCCAGGCAGTGCAGCCTGGTCCTCTATCCATCATCTTTTGCCTGTGCCACCTACAGCATACAAGCCATAGCGTAAAACTACACTGGCCTATGGCATTTTGGGAAGTAGCTCCTACCCAGATGTGTACATTTCTGCCTACCTAAAAGCAGTTGTAGACCACTAGCGTGTTCTTGACATAAATGTGTCATTCGGGAAGGTGTGTCTCAATTTCTGGTGAACACACACATTACCAGGCACAGTGCCTGGCTCTGCAGTACTTTAGGTGCCAGTGATGAACTATATGATGCTGCATGAGAGCAGCCCCGCTTTTGACTTTTTGTAAGCGTCTGGATAGAACCCATATGAAAGGTCCTATCTCAACCTCTCTCTTCTGATGTGTGAGGTCATAACAATATCATCTCTCTACAGGGGTGAAAGAGAGAGACGTGGATTGCAGAGATGGGGTAGAAGCACACGGGTGAGAAAGGAATGGAGGAGAAGCACAAGAAAGGGAGCACAAAACAGAAAGGGTTGAGGAGAGGCACACAGGCAAGTGAGAGCAACACAAATTACTTTTATGAATTCTAGCTGACTGTTGATGATTGTTAGATATTGGAATAATATTTGGGGTGGGCGACTGCCCACCTCAAGGAATAATCACAGATCAAAGTCACTAAATTAACCTGATCTCAACTCTCTGGAAGCTATGGCACAGAGCAGGCAGGTTACACTTAGGGCAGTGTGTGAAGTATTTATGCAGTATCAAAACAGTAATAAAGTCTGTAAGAATTGGGAGTATTAGCTGAGAGGGGTGAGAACTCACCTCAAATAATAATTAAAATCCTTGTCAAGGTGAACCACAAAAGGCACTAAATGAATCTGTGCTTAACACTCTGGTAGTTTGGCACACAAGCAGGCTGGCTTAATTAAGAAGCAATTTGTGAAGTATTTATGCACTGCTCAAACAGTTATAAAGTCAAAACACATCATAAGAACAATCGAATTTAGAAAAATAGAGTATATTTTTATAAATAAAATGACACCAAACTGAAAAAATCCAACAAGTAGAATCGGAGACATGAGTTTTTTTTAAGTTCTAGGTAAACACAACTGTTTTAGGTAATACACAACTGGTCGCACTGGACCAGGACAAAGTCACAAGTTTAGGCCGACTGTGGTGGAGCATGGGACAGATACAGGACTATGTTCATCCTGCTGGACGTTTTACCCTCTGACTTCGGTGCTGCACTGCTTTGTGGAGCTCGTTGTTGGATCAGGTGAGGCTTCAGTTGGCAGTTGAGCAGCTCTGCGTCGGTTGTGCTGTAGCTTTTAGTGAGGAGGTGTGCTATGTGGCTCTGCAGGGTTCTGCGTTGCTCAGAGTCAGATTCGGTAAGCCTTCAGTTGGGAACTGCGCAGCTCGGGGCTCTGTGTCGGATACGTTGAAACCTACAGTTAGGCAGGGAGAAGTGCGCTCTGACTTCAGACAAGGGCCCAGGATTTTGAGGGCAGCCCTTGAAGTCAGGACTCAGTTTCAGAGAGGGCAGCAGAGGGTGGGGACCAGGCCAGATCCAGTTGTATCTGGTCACCTGGGCAGTTGCAGGGAAAGGTCTCTGGAAACTTGTTGTGTAACTCTAACAGGAGGCCCTCAAACCGATCCTTGGAGTCACTTCTGCTGTCCTGGGTTCAAGGTAAGCAGGCCCAGTCTCTCTTCAGGTGTCAGACAGCAGGATAGTCCTTCTTCTGATCTCCATAGGTCTAGGCATGTTCTGTTTTCAGGCTCTGGGGATGCCCCTTTTCTGCTCAGTGCCAGCCTGTGAGTGGGGGACACCCCTTTGTCTAATCCTAAAACTGGTTCTGGTCAGTTCCTCCTTTTTCTCTGGGTTTGGCTTCAGCCTAGCTAATGAAACAAAGGTAGGGACAGGCCTGGTGTCAGGTTTTTCTGTGTGAGCCAGGGCAGGCTCCTTTGAAGTGCAATCAGGACAGGGCACATCACACACTGGGCAGAGCATGAGCAGCTGCAGTGAAGCTTACCTTATAGGTGGAACAAGTACCACATGAGGGATCGCAGCGCGATGTTCCGACACACAATAAATCTGAAAAGAGCCTGCAATACATCTGAAAAGAGCCAGGATAGTGGAGCAGTTTTGAGGGCCAGCTGTTTGAACCTTATAGCCCTTTAAAACCCTTTTGGTGAAGAAATATTATGCCAGGCACCATGGTTACGTTTATAGCAGTGACCTAGATGCAAAAGGCTCTGCAATGCTGTGCATAACTGAGACATCCAACTCTTTGCAGCAATTTGAATTTTAAAAAGCAATACATTTCAGGTGGAAAATGATGAAGCCCAACATCTGAGATAATTAACCCTTCTAGTGCAGACGCTGGGGTCCATCATGCTGCACTAATGCTTCCCGCTGTGCCTCTGTGTGATCGCAGACTGCAGAATAAGGCCTCCGTCCAGTCTAATCATGCTCATCCATCTTAAAGGCACCCTTTCAGGCAGAAAGCTGCAGAGCCAAGTCTCCAGCAGACATCCCCACCTGGGTGCCCTTTCTGAAAGGAGGGGCTTGTCAATGGTGATCTACCCCAAAGAAAATAGTACATTACTCAATAAGTGATGTTTCTCAAGGGCTAGCAGGGAGAAAGTAATAAGAGTCAGCCACATGTCAGAAATGCTTGTTTACCCCAGCCCTACTGACTCTTCAGAGGCAGGAGTATGAAGTAGGACTCAATTTCATCATTACTGGCCTCCCACACGAACATGCCTTGTTAGTGACTGACTTTACCCCAGTTTTAAAGGTATCTCATCCACTGCACACCAAGGAGAGGAGGAGGTGAAAAGTTAACTGTGGTCTGTGGACTGCAGCACTTATTGTGCCATCCAAGAGTGTGAGAAAAGAAAACATGGCTTCAAGACTACCATTGTAGCCTGACTACAGCAGTATAAAACCTGCAGTTCAACCTGTTAGATAACCCTTTTTGACAATTAACCTACCCTTTTAAATATTAGTAAGCAACCCCTATGATGACCTTGTACCCAAAAAGGTAGGGTGCATTGTATTTAAAAGGGAGACATGCTGAAAATTCATATTATCATGTCCCTACAGTGACCAGGCCCTAAAATGTATTTTTGCTGTAGCTGTACATAGAAGACCGAGTACAGATAAAAATACTAACACTGCATTACGGGAATGGTTCCTGCTAGAAAAGTAATGAAATCACTATTGTTAATAGTTAATACAAATCTATTTAAATGCTGAAGTTGAATTTAAAAAAAATGTTAGGTAAAAGTAACTTTTAGAAAGTTACCTCTTACCTGTCTGAGCTGTCAGAATGTTAATTAGCATAAGCCTCTACCAGCTCTAAGTCAATGCTCAGTCTTGAATAGGTATGAACAAGGTGTCATATGCCTCCCTGAAGCAAACAATAGGCTCACATGAATGGGCAGAGATTATCAGAGTATTTCAGAGTGGTGATCGTGGGCATCCTGTGACACCACAAGGTCAAATCCTGCTTGAAAGATCTGTTGGGGCACAATTGAAAGGGACAGAACAGTATGCCAACACAAGGTTTGTTGATCCCCTTTCAGGATGCTGAAGGACCCTGCTTTTGTCCTACCAAACTTCTGTCCATCGGTACTTGCTGTGGGTGCAGTACCTTCTTTAAACTGGATTTTATTGTTAGATGTGTGTGGACACTAGGATTACCATAGTACAATCCTCTCTCTCCCCCACACACAGCCTTCTGAGCCTAAAGCTAGTGTGATCAAACGCTTTAGCCATCTTGAAAATGCCCTGACACATGGCATGTTTGACCTGTTTGCAGTAAAGAAAACAGGAACTACTGTAAAGTGGTTAGGGCTGGGCCAAGAACTTTTAACCCATTTAGTTAGGGTGTGCACAGGGGTCACTCTCACACACTGGTTGGTGCCAGGCATAAATGTGGCACCCCGAGGCAGCCTCTTCAATCATTTTCTGGACCTGCGGGAGATCATAAGAAGGCTGAACATACTGTCTGTGACCTGAAAGGAGCCCTGAAGGAGTGAGTCTGCTACCTCTTGCACCCAGGACAAAGAAGTGGACTCCAAGGGTCAGTTAGCTGACCTCCTTTGTGGCAATGGGGAGACACAAAGCTCTAAGAGGCCTTTTCCTAGCATGATCCAGTTGACCAGTGGCAACTAGACCCTGCTGTTGTCCTCTGCCTGACATTCTGTGTCTGTGAGTGCTTCCCCTGAGGTCCTGGACACCTTAGAAATGTACTTGTGTAGTCAGTTAGTACTTAAAATACCAAGGGCCCGATTTAATTATTGGTGGCTGGAGTAGTCACCATTGGCCTGGCAGGCGACTTTACGTCCGCCAGACCGAGACTACTGCACCTGCCAAATTTATAAAGCGCCGCCTAGCAGGCGGGCATTTATAAAGGCATTCTCAGGAACCACCGTCACGGCGGTTCCTGTCAATGCATTTTACTGTTTGTTACCTCCCTGTAACAAACATTAATCTTTTTTTCTTTCCAAAAAGAAAATCTCAAAACTGGATTTTCTTTTTGTAAAGAAAAATTGATGCTCCCCTCACCAAAGGAGGCTTCTCCCACTGCGGGTAGAGCATTAAAATGTTTTTACTGTTCCTTACATCCAGGTTTTACCTGGCATTTAGAAACAGCAAAAAATTACTACGTGTTGCTCATCCAAATTGGATGGGTGAATATGTAGTCATTTCTCCAACGGCCAGTGCTCCCCAGGGCCTTTAGAGGGGGTTAATCATGGCAGAAACAGAGTAGTCTCCACCGCAATTAACCCGAATGTCCGCCCGCACCTAAATGTGGCGGACAGACTGTATTCTTGGAGGTGATACTTTGTCGCCATTGTGATGGAGTATCCTTACCACCAAGAATTAAATTGGCCATAAGTCAGAAGGTGAAATCTTTGACCACAAAGAACATGGTTCATGTATCCGACCTGCACTCCATGACGGTCAGCCACAACTCGTGCTTAGGTCTCAGTTTACGACCACCATAGACTATCATTGGTGCTATTCCTACTTAACACTTTAAAAAAAATCCTTTTTCTGGTTACCCTTATTGGATTTTTGTCATTTTGGTGTCATTTTGTGTATTAAATTTTACTCTGTTTTCTCATTTGTTTTGGAATTTTCATTTTTGGTGTTTTGATTTTATTACTGTTTTGGTACAGCATAAATACTTTACACATTCCCTTAAGTGTAGCCTGCCTGTGGATTGTACTCTCTAAGTATGACACGGAGCCTTGAGAAAGGCAGGCTGCAAGCTTCATATACTTCATCGCTGCATGCTCTCATATACCTCTATATAGTTGATCGATGCATGCTCTCATGCAGCATCGTATAATGCATCACTGGTGCCTAAAGTACTGCAGTGGGAGGCATGCATTGTGCCTGTTAAAGTGGGGTAACCAGGAACTGGGACAGATTTTTTCCAAATGACACATTTATGTCAAGAGCATGGCAGTTGTCCATGACTGCATTAAGATATGCAGATATGTGCACATCTGGGTAGGAGGTAGGAACTAGTTCACAAAGCGCCACAGGTCGCTGTAGTTTTACACTATGGATTGTACACTGTGGTTGGCACAGGCAGATGCGAGATATGACGGAAAGAAGACCGGACTGTGCTAGTGGCCTATAGAAGACTGATCTAAACCATGAAGAAATAGGGACCCAGGGAAGCTTCAATCAATGTGAGTCTTAGATTAACACTTTGCAAAGTACTGACGAGGAGCTATCCAGATATAGACCGGCATGTGTTTTGCAACACATCATGCACGTTACCTTTTTGCACTTGACTTGGAATGCTTGTAATTTACAGCTTTTTGGAAAAGGAGGTAAGCAAAAGGATTATCATTCAGATTACTTTTTTTTTTGCTATTGATGTAAATTCGGTTTACTTACCTTGTACCCCACACTGACTTTTGCTCTCCTGGCGGTGGTCACGGCGAGGTAGTGCATTGCCTTATGGGTGCTGCAGTTGAAACCACCTGTACTTTGTATAAATGAAAAGTATCTGGCTACATTTAACGATAGGGAGTAGTGCTTCAGGCAATTGCATTACCTTCTACAATGTCCTTGTGATATAGAGGCAGAATTTAGATCACATATTGTTGGAGGGTGGTTGAAGTCTGGGTGCTAGGTAAGAGTTCAGGACTCGGGCAGCGCCTCCGGGGGGGCAGCGGCGGTGTGACTGCGGGGTGTGGCTCTGCTGTTGAGGGAACTATGAGTGGCATATTTTAACGGCCCGCATCGGTGTCAGCAAGATAGCGCATTGCCAAAGCGGTCGTGTTCGGAACTAAAGGGACCGGGGTTCAAACCTCACTCGGTCTAGAGGACAAGAAATTATGATTAGCATGCAATTCATTTTATGCAGCCTGTCTCGCGATAGGGGTCGGATTCTTTGGTAGCGGGGAGTCGGCCCCCTACTTCCTCGCAGTGGGTGGACAGCCCCATGGGGGTGATTTAATGCTGATGTGGTCGCTGCAATTTGCTGGTGTGCGGTCCTCACAGGCACCGCATTCTCGTTGTCCGCGTGTTGGTGGAGGCGGAGGGACCATTAAGAGCACGGTCTGAGTGGCCGGTGGGCCCTACGGATCACACGCGGGGGCAGGCGTGTTCCTTGTAGGCGGCCGGGACGGTGTGGAATTTTTGTGTGGCTCGTGGTGGGGAGCTTTGTGGGCAACTGTCTGCTTTGGGCATCATTTCGGTGTGGGGCCCCAACGTCCGCAATTGTGCAATAGGTTTGTGTGGTAAGTAAATACCACCATTCACGGAAGCTTGAGGCCTGTTTGCGCGGCAGGTTGGAGGCTAAGTGGGTGTCGTTCCGTGGTGAGTTCGGGCCCTTTGGGATGTTTCCCTCCTTCCACGAGACGCTGTTCTGGGGCTGGATTCCTGTCCTAGGCCTGCCCCCAGGGATTTTTTCAAATCAGCACTCTCCGTGCCAACAATGTTGTCATCGGCAGGCTCTTACTTTGTTTTATGACTCCTATTTTAACAAGGTTACCAAAACCTTAAAAGCAGAATAAAGGTAGCCTAGCTTATTATTGGTAGCAAGTTCTTGGGCACAGACAACGGCCGTAGCACCAATTCAGGAAAAGGCGTTCCATCGGGTAACATTAAGCAAGGGTTACATAAACATGTGGTTTCAGGGCTTGCCAAAAATGCATTTCCCATGATTTTATTTATTTATTTAGGAGTTTATAAAGCGCACAGCTACCCCCAACGGGGGTGTCCCAGCACTGAGGCAGACAACAGATGACAGGCGCGGAGACGAGAACTAGAGGTTGGTGAAGAACCAGATTTTCAAGGCACATCGAAAAATGGGTTCTGACTCAGATGAGCGGAAGGAGAGTGGCAGGGCATTCCAGAGTTTAGAGGTTATGACCGCAAAGGCTTTGCCACCCGTTCTAGATTTGCGAAAACGGGGGATAGCAAGGAGACGTTGGTGGTTTGATCTAAGGGTCCGGTCGTGATGATAGTGCTTGAGTCTAGCTCTCAGGTATGGTGGGCCTTGTCACGAAAAGCTCTGAATGCCAGAGTGAGAGCCTTGAATTCAATGCGTTTAATCACCGGTAGCCAGTGTAGCTTCCTCAAATGGGGGGTGATCGAATGGCGGAAAGGAATTTTACAAATCCCTCTGGCCGCAGCGTTTTGTACTATCTGCAGACGCCTAGTCAAATAGGCAGGCGCCCCCAGGTAGAGACTGTTGGCATAGTCCAGGTGGGATGTAATTAAAGCATGAATTACCGTCCGACGGGACTCCAGGGGAAGAAAGTGGAGGAATTTACTCAGCATGCGGAGCTTCCCAAAGCAAGAAGAGGACACATGTCTAATTTGAGTTTTGCAAGAAAGTTCATTGTCAAACCTGAAGCCGAGATTTCTCACCGAGTCAACAGGCTTGGGAGGGGGATTCATCTCTGACGGCCACTAAAACGTCGGAGGGCGCAGAGTTTTTTGGTTAAAGAAGAGTACCTCGGTTTTGTCCGAGTTAAGCTTGAGAGTGTTGAATGACATCCAAGCCGAGATGTTACTCAGGCAATTTTTTAAATTAGAGAATGCCGCTTCGGAATGCTCTTCAAAAGAAAACACCAGTTGGGTGTTGTCCACGTAGGAAATCACCCTCACCCCACAGGATTCGACCAGTGCTGCAAGAGGTGATAGGTAGGCGTTAAAAAGGAGAAGACTCAAGGCAGAGCCTTGGGGGACCCTACAGAGCAGGGGTTGCTCGTTCGAGGTGAAAGGATGAAGAAAAACTTGTTGAGACCGGTTTCCCAGAAAGGACCGGATCCAGGACAGGGGCGTGCCCTGAATGCCCATGTTGCTTAACCTATCCAGAAGGATAGGGTGGGAAACCGTATCAAACGCCACGGACAAATCGAGTAGCACTAGCATGGCTGCTTTGCCCGAATCAACGCTCTCACGGATGCTCTCGGAACCTTCAAGAAGGGCGGTCTCAGTACTGTAGCCGGTTCTGAATCCGGACTGAGAGTCAAGTGAGTGGAAAGTTGTTCCTGAACTATTTTTTAAGAGAATTTTTGCTGGTGCCGGTAGGAGGGAAATAGGTCTATAATTTTTTAAAACGGCAGGGTCGGCATCAGGTTTTTTGAGGATCGGCACCAGAAGAGCCTGCTTCCACACAGCAGGGAAGGTGCCACAGCACAAAGAAGAGTTCCAAATCTGGTTCAGTGGGGCGTTGATGAGGGGTGCCAGGAGTTAAAAAAACTGAGCCGGGCAGGGATCGTTGGGTGATTCGTATATACACGTTAAAAGTTTTTGGAGTGAAGCATCGAGAGAGATAGGGCGGAAAGTGATCAAAGTGTCACTGCTGACCAACCCAGCAGTAGGCTCTGGATTAGGCTGTGGGGGGGGCAAAGGTGGAATAGATGTCATGGATTTTGTCCTGAAAGAAATCGGATAGCCCAGTACACAAGGACATGGTAGGGGGGACTGTACTGGTGGTGACGGCTGGCTTGGTAAATTCTTGTACAATTTGAAAAGGGTTTTAGCCGAATTCCCTGCTGAGTGGATCTGTTAGAACTGGGGGTCTCTAGTTGGCAGAGGTAGGTACCTTTGTCCAAATAGGGACCCTTGCTTCTAGTCAGGGTAAGGGGGATACACTACTAAAATAACCCCTGCTCACCCCCTTGGTAGCTTGGCATGAGCAGGCAGGCTTATCTCAGAGGCAGTGTGTAAAGCATTTGTGAACACATACAGTAACAGTGACAACACTACAGATGGACACCACACAGGTTGTATTATAAAAATAAGTATTTTTATATAGACTTAACACAAGACCCAAAACGACAAAAATCCACAATACACTATGAAAAATATGACTGTCAATGGTAGAAAATAGTTCAGTTCAAATGCAGGTGATAAATGCAACACTCTAAGTTCAATGTACCTTTGGATGCGTAACGCGATACAAACAAAAGAGTTGCAGCGAAGGTGATGCGTCGGTTCCTTACACGCAAGAACGGTGATGCGTTGGTTCCTTGCTCCGGGGAAGGTGATGTGTCGGTTCCCTACTGCGGCGTAGGGGACGGTGATGCGTCGGTTCCTTACCGGAGAGGAGGTGATGCGTCGGTTCTTCACCGCGTGGGGAGGTGATGTGTCGGTTTCTTACTGCGCTTCCGTGGCGATGCGACCAGCAGCTCCATGATGCGATGACGACCCGGTGCAATGAAATAAAATGGCGTCTTCCTCTCGATGCGACAATGAAGGGGCGATGCGTGCACGCCCGACGGCCGTGCGGCGACTCTGTGAATCTTCTGAGCCGCGACAGGCCCTGCGACACGCTTCTCCGGTGATGCGACAGCGTCTACGGCGGCACTCTTCTCCGGTGATGCGAGGCGCTTCGGTGATGCGATGGCGACAGCGGCAGCACGCTTTCTCGGCGATGCGACGACAACTGCTGCGGCGGCGACACGCTTCTTCTTCGTGAGTCGCGCTCCTTTCTTTGGCAATCAGGCAACCACTGCAGGCCAATCCCTCAAACAGCACACAGCATAGGGATAGTCTCCTCCTTCAGTTTCTCTGGTTCCTCTCCTCAGCAAAGGTTCTTCTTGTTTCCCAGAAGTGATCTAAAGTCTTGGGGTCTGGGCCCCAGTATTTATACCCATAAATCCTTTGTCCTCTGAATGCAGAGGGTCCTGTACCTAGTCCAAACCAGTTCTGGGTGCATTCTGCCAGTGCACACCTTCTTCCTTTGTCAGTGTGGGCCAGGGACATCAGACACACCACAGGAGGTGGAGCCAGCATTGTGGAAGGCAGGCACAGCCCTATTCAGGCCCAGGTGCTACTCCTCCCACCACTCTACATGCAGATAGGTCTATTCAGGCCTGTGCTGACTCACCCTGTCTCCTGGAGTCCCCCAGCCCCTGTCACTCACAAACCCAGACATACAATACATAAGCTAGCAGAGGCAGGCTCGATGGTTAGGCAAGAAAATACCTACTTTCTAAAAGTGGTATTTTCAAACACAGAATGTTAAAACCAACTTCACTAAAATATGTATTTTATCATTCTGAGTTCAGGCATACTAAATTCGTTTTTCTACCATATTCCCTGGGTCAGTTAGGATTATAAGATGTTATAATCAAACTGCCCATTCTGGCCTATGGGGACAGGTAGCCTTGCAATAGTGAAAAACGAAATTGGCTGTAATTCACTATCAGGACATGCCACACACACCAGGGCATGTCCTACCTTACACATACAATGCACCCTGCCCTAGGGCCTACCTTAGGGGTGACTAATATGCAGGAAAGGGAAGGTTTGGGGACTGGTAAGTGGGTGCACTTACCAAGTCGACATGGCAGTACCAGACTGCACACAGGCTCTGCAATGGCAGGCCTGAGACACACTTTACAAGCTGCTCCTGTGGGTGGCGCAACCAGTGCTGCAAGCCCACCAGCAGCATTTGATCCACAGGCCCTGGGCAAAAACTGTGCACTGTACTAGGGTCTGACAGTGAATCAAATAGGCCAAACATGGAGTCACTAATCCATACATCAATTTACCATAGGGAGCACTTGCACTTTGGCACTGAATAGCAGTGGCAAAGTGCCCAAAGCATCTAGACCAGCAAAAACATATCAACAACAGTGGAGGCATAGTGAAAAAATGGAAGGGAGACCCACGCCAAGGATGTCAGGTCTAACAGGATCTTATTAGTAAAATAGTCTCTCATAGTGGTGCGTTTTAGTTTGTGGACATTTTTTAGGGCAGCTTTATATACTGACTTAGCCGCAGGGTCATAGGATAATCTCCAGACACGCCCCAGTTTTTTACAGTGGCTTTTCTCAACACGGAGCTCAGGCGAGAACCAAGGGGCTGATGGTCTTTGTCTTGACGAGTTGGTGGGTCTGAGGGGGGCAACAATATCTAGGGCTGAAGTTAGCCAACTATTAAAGCTTACTGAATCTGAAGGTGTCATGCTATTGCTTGTGACGTTGCTCCACATCCTTCTTTTTTCTGAGTTATGAGGGGGTCTGGGAATGCGGGAAGGCAGTGCCAAGCTGAAAGGAATTAAAAAATGATCGGACCAGGTGAGCGGTGAGGGGGGGGCTAGTTTCAAATTGGGGTTGTTAGTAAAGATCAGGTCTAGCGTATGACCAGCAGAATGCGTGGGGCTGTTAACCAGCTGTGTCAGATTGAGGCCTTCAAGGGTGTCGGCTAATTGACGAGCTTTGGTGCAATTATCACCGTCCATATGTACGTTAAAATCTCCCAGAATCATAAAATTTGCATGCTTGAGCGAGAGGTCTGCTGGGGGCGGCAGACAGGGTCGAGCGTGAGGCAAAGGTGGCGTGGAGGGTCGCGAGCTCGCTTGAATCGGCCCTGTGGGCAGCCGCACCCGTCGCAGTATGAAATGTGCGGTGCAGCTGGGCCCAAAGGGGCATTTATTGATTGTTGCGGCCTTGTAGATGATTGTGGATGTATATTCTATACTTGGGGGCACGAAGATACACACAAAGTAATGTGCATATTTTGGATGGCCGGTAGATACCGTCGCAGCATTGGCTCGTCCCGCTCTAGGAGCTAATTTTGATTAAGCAGGGGTTGATTGTCTGGCTATGAGGGGAGGGGGACCAGGTGCCCAGGGCAGAGGATTGCTCTGCATCCCGTTATAGGGAGGCTATTCCCATGTCGCGTTTCAGTTTGATGGTGTGCCCGATGTGGTGGCTTGTGTGGGTCAAGGCAATCTGTTGACATGGGGGTGATCTATGCAAGCTTTAAATCGAATTTGTACTGCCATGCTACCATAGGGTGTTGGCGCGGCAAGTGTGCCTTTGTGTGGCCTGGCGCCAGGAAACTGCCTGCGTGCGGGTGGCCCCCGCCTAAAAGGGGTTTGCCCACAGGCGTCTACTGCTGCCTGTCCGGATAGGGAGCCCGTCGGGCAGCATCGGCGGAGCAGTGGCAGTGGTGCCTGGCACCAGCAAAGGGGAGTGACGGGAGCAGCCTGTTTTGGGGGTGGGCTATATCAGGGCGCCCACCCGTACGGCGAGTCTTGCATCTTGGGGGGGCTGCGTCACCTGGGCTGGTAAGCACATGCATTGGCTGGGCAGAAGCCGAGCAGGGCTGGGCTGGGTTAGTGCCTCGCTGGGGAACTAGGTTCGAGTCGCAGCAGGAACGCCCAACATCCTGTGATTCTAGGCAAATCACTCAATCTCCCCGTGCATAACAAATGAATGGGTCAATCTGTAACGCAACTAGTGCTCAAGCGAAGCGCGCTGAGAGCTTGTGCAGCATGCGTGCACTGGAGTAACACTTCGATAAAGTTGGAATTTGGGGGTTTTGAGACTGTGATGTATATCAATGAAACTCAGGATAGAGCTTGCACAGTCTCATCAGTTCAGAACGAAAGCATTTTCAATATTCTTATGAGTTAGCCAGAGTGTTGCTCATTTACCTTACACAATTACCAACCAGTGACAAAATCAATAGTCCTGGCTGGCTATAGGTCCGATGTTACGGGATGAGTTAATTGATGGGTACAATAGCAGAAGAGGCAGGACCATGCAGCACGCGATACCAAGCTCAGACGTCAGCTTATATGTTTTAATCCAATGCCAAGAGAGCGTCTAGGCTCGGCCCAGAACCAGTAGCACAGCGGGTGGCTTTAATAAGTACTTTTAAGCGTGCAGATGGCCCACTGGATAACGGTGCAATATAATGACCCCTTAAACCACACCTTGGGTCAGTCAAATGGGGCCGACTTCTGCAAGAGATGAGCATGCTTGTTAATCAATACTTTGTTTCAATCTGAAGGGAGGATTGGCCTACCTCTGACATGCCTTACCTCTGACATGCCCTTGACTATTATCCTTTGACTTGAAACCGGGTCATGTCCAGCTGGTTTAAGCTGGGTGGGGCAAGTCGCACAACAGCCGAGGGTTATCATCGACAGTCCGGATGGCTTGGGGAGCGATGAATGCTTGGTCTGTGCGCACAGACAGGCGATTTCTGCGTGTGCTTAGTTTTGCATGCTACCCTGCATTGGTTTTTACTGACTAAGGTGATGCAGTGGAAAGTGTTGCAAGCATGCGCTGAGAGATGGGTCCTTCAATACCATCCATAATCTTAACCTGGTTAGTATTCAGGCCAAGGAGTGGCTGCATGACCCCCGGGTGCTGGGGATGGTTTGTTGGTTGGCATGCTTTTCCAGATGTTTGTTGCAAGCTCGCACATGTTGTTTCCGCAGAGTTTGGGGCAGATTAGCATACCTCATCTTGTCTCTGCGGGTTTGATGTGTCTTTCGGGTCATTATGACCGAGTAGAGCCATTATCGCTTTGTATATCTGGGCATAAAGGAATGCCAGGCAAGAATCCAGGGGATTATAGAGCAAGTGTTCCCTTTTCTGAGCCTAGTATATGCAGGCGTGAGTAACATTAGTAGCCGCCAGTTCAATCGTGCATCATTCTCCTTCAAGAGAGTAGGCATTTCTTTAAGTGCGAAGTAGGCCCCATGCAGGACTTCAAGGGAACAATCACCTAGGCTAACCTTCACAGTGCAAACAATTATGATTTGAGAGGGACTTAGCGCTGCAAGTGAGGGCAATCCTTGCTTTAGAAAGATGGAAGCGTTAAGACTATTGCACCCCCGGTAGGGGACTGCTTTTACACATGGTCACGGGTGCAGCTCCCAGCAGGTTCTCCTAGCCTTTCAGCCCCCTGAGGTCGATAATATGACTACCACTAAGTCAAGTATCAACAGACATTTGTTATTCAGAGCCAACAGACCTTTCAGGGTGATGGCGCACTCAAATGCGCGTCATGTTTGGCTCATACATACAGGTTTCTTAGGCAAAAGCCATAGGTTCATGCTTCAATGGGATAGAGTCAGAGATCTGAAGGGCCAGTTTCAGCAGCATGTGTACCATAAAGTGGTTAAAACAATAACTCTGGTACTGCAGAGGCAGATATTAGTCCCCCCACCCACCTCAAGTTCACCCAGACTCCGAATAAAGGAGTACAGTTTACTTTCAACAGGCCTGGGCAAACAAATGTAACGCATTGAGCTTCAGCCAGCTGATATCATTGAAAGTTTCAGGGGCGGAGGGATTGTACCTCCAGGCAACAGGCTCCCAGTTCAGGAGCAGGGAGAAGCAGATTTTTGGGCAGGTTAACATACCTCAAAGGTGTATCTGTGGGTTTAATGCATGTGTTTCTCTGGGATTATGGCTGGGTAGAGCCATTCTCACTTAGAGGTATGTCCATGTTAAAATGTTGTGCTTATGACGGTCTCATGACCAATGCGATGTTTGTATCTTTCCAAGGTGGAGAGACATAAGTTAGGTACTTCATCGCTTACAACGTGGCACATTAAGGTGGTGGTGTATAAGTTCAAGTGGCAACTGGGAGATTTCCATCATGAACGTCAGCAGCTGCTCACATGGTTAGCAGTAAGCAGCCTGGGAAGTCTGGGGAGCAAACACCACAGATAAATTGAACAGGCAAAATTCCTGTAAGAATGGAGGGATTCACGGCAAGTACACAAGGACTCCCTTGCTTAAGGTCACATATTTCTAAGCTCATCAGATAGTTGAGCCTTTACCCATCATAGGGGTCGATTCCGATTCGGGCCGGAAATCTCTCCGACCGAGCCGGACCCGGAGAGATTTCCGACCGAATCGGACCCGTGCAGTCCGACCGAACGAGTACGATGCGTCCGTATGTTATCGGACACGAGTCGGTCGGACTCCCATTGAACTCAATGGGAGCCGGTCGTACAACGCGTACGCGGGCTCCCATTGCCTCAATGGGTGCGAGGCGGACAAGGGCGCCCCCTACAGCGAGTACGCCGTGAAGCGCTTCGCGGCGTACACGCACAGGTAGGGGGGACCCTTGGGTCCCCCCTGTGTGCGCCTCGCACGGGTACGCGTACAGGGGGTCCGACACGGACCCCCAAAGTACGGCTCCGACAGCGAGTTCGAGTCGGACGGCGCGAGTCGGTCGGAGCGGTCGAGGTGCGCATCGTACTTACCCGGCCGGAAAACGTCTCCATTGCGCGGTGCGAATCGGGTCCGAGCGAGTCGGTCGGAGCGGTTCGAGTCCGAGCGAGTCGGTCGGAGCTGTCGGGACGCCCGGACGAGTCGGTCGGCGAGTCCGCATCGTACTCGCTCGGCCGGACCCGCGTACGGTTCGGTCGGGAAACAGGCTTTCGCATGGCTTTTTCCCGACCGAATGGTATTGGGTGCGCCTCCGACCGAGATCGGAATCGGCCCCATAGTGGGGAGAGGATGTGGTCTGACGGCTAGATCGCCGACTTTGGAGCGGGAAACCAAGGTTCGAGCCTCGGGGTCGCGTCCACATCCTGTGATTCTGGGCAAATCACTTAATCTCCTCGTGCCCAGCAAAAACATGAATGTGTCCTTGTGTAACGTAACCGGTGCTCATGTAAAGTGCTCCAATACCTCCGGGTCGAGTTCGCGCTATATAAATGTGCAATAAAAAAAAAATAGTAGGATAGTCTCCCAAGGTTGAACAGGCTATTGGGTATGCCTTGCCAGGACATTTGACACACTTCACACGAACGGGAGCCTCCATAAGGATAAAATGCTGAAAACACGGACCGGGGTACGTTTGGCTCAAACATCCTCTTCACCAAGCTGCAGGGCGTCATGTTGTTGCCAGTTGTCTTTGAGTCAGGCAAGTGCAATAAGGGAGCTGTATTAAGTAACAGTGGGGCATATTAGCAAGGGCACTATCGCCGCTTTAGCGGCACTTTTTGCCGCTAAAGCAGAGATATTCTTATCGCCCTATCAGCAAACTGTCTCTAACAGCAGTTAGAGACAGTTTTCGGGCGCCCGTGTTTTTACCGCTTTGCATGTCAGCGATATTTATCGCTAATGACATGCAAAGTGGGCGTTCCCGACGAACAAACCTGGGAAACACCCGCTAACAGGCCTATCGCCTATTAGCAAGGTGGCCATGGCCCCAGTTAGCGACGTGAAAAGTCGCGCTAACCGGGGTCATCGCCATTTATTTAACACCTGCAATTAGCAGGTGTTAGCCATATCTAACATGGGGGGTGGATTATGCTGATACGACCACAGGGTCGTATCAGCAAGGTTATCGCCGTTTTCCATGAAACATCGCTGGAAAACCAGCGATGTTTCATGGAAAACACCGCTATGGCTGGAATAATTATCGCCATAGCGCTAAATGTCGCTAATACAGCGTTAGCATGGCAAATTATTCCGACGATAGCCGGCGATAAAAAAGTGCTCGCTAAACACGCTTTGCGATGTTTAGCGCACTTTTTAGATAATATGCCCCAAGGTTACTTGCAGGGAGGCAGATGGGTTCCAGCGGACCCACATAGGGTGGGCTGCGGCAAAACATGAAACTGTGAATCTTGATTCCGACATTATCATTGGATTAATAATAATGAAAATGAAATTAAATTAAATGAATAATTTATATAGCGCTACGAGTACCCGGCGGTGTCAAGGCACTTAACAGGGGCAAGCAAGCAGAGGTAGAGATGGAGGTGCGTTAGTAGAGCCAGTTTTTTAAGTGCTTCCTGAAATTAAGCAAATTGGATTCTTTTTTGAGAGAAATAGGCAGGTAGTTCCAAAGTTTGGCGGTGGTGTAAGCAAAGCTTTTTCCTCCCCATTTAACTTTGTATACCTTGGGGATGATCAGGTTGCCGCTGTCTGATGATCTAAGTGATCTGGCCGGGATGTAGGGTTTGAAAGGTTGCGACAGTTGCCAAGGACCAAGGCTGTGTGTAGCCTTAAACGCAATACATAACGCTTTGAAATGAATACGTTTGCTGATGGGCAACCAGTGTAGCTCTGCGAGAGCCTTGGAAGCCGAGTCATAGCGAGTGAGCCCAAGCAGGACTCTGGCTGCGGCGTTCTGAGTCATCTGGAGTTTATGTATGCTACGCCTACTTGCACTAGTAAGAAGGGCGTTGCAATAGTCCAGCCTGGAGGCAATTAGCGCTGTGACTACTGTTTTTCCTAGCTCAAGTGGAATAAATGGAAGTACTTTTTTCAAGATTTTAAGAATGAAACGCAAGACTCTCTGACTATGCGGGGTAAAATATGTTCCAACATGAATTAAAAGGTGACTAGAAGGTAAGCCGAACCAAGCTTTGATTCGGTTGAGGGCAATCAATTCTGGGTAAAACTAAGTGAGCTAGGTCTATTGCTGATTCTAGCAACTAGGGTCACAGTAGGTTAGCAGGTAGTGCGCATCTGTGATCGGACTGCAGTTAAGCAAGCCAGGTGGCCTGCGTAAGTTGTCACATCAAGAAAGGGTGCGCTGACGGCAATAGTGGGCACAATACATACATTCCCTCAACCAGATTTGATACCATTAATGTGTTTGCCTTGGGTTCAGCAATCGAAAAGGGCGTTGCTAATGTCTGGTCGAACTCAGCAAAGTATGTGCACTCTGGAACCGAGGATAGGTTACAGGCTGCTCCAGTTAAGCAACAAATCCCCCGCCCTGTTAGCCTTAGTAGCTAGGCTGGATGTGGAAGTTGTCAGCTGACAAGGGTGCTGCTGTCTCAAAGATGGGGAAACAAGGGGTAAAAGCATAAAAAGGCTACAATGTATTATGAATCCTTGGCATGTCCATTATTCAGAAAAATTTAAATTTGGAAGGAGCAGGTAAACTTCCACTGCTGGTGCACTACACTGTTATCAGTGTGAACCCCCAAAGTTTGGGAATAAGCAAGTACGGGGGTAAAACAAGGGCTTAGTCTTCAGGGCTGAGGTGCGTTGGAGCACCATCTGTTAATATGTGTGCAGTATGACTTCTAAGCAAACTAAGTGCAATCTTGCGTAGCACCATTTGCTAATATGTGGGCAGTGTGATTTCTAAACAAACTAGGTGCAACCTTGGTAGAACCCATAAAATTGTGTGCAGGGTTGTGGGCTACTACTCGGGTGGGGACACCAGCATGGCGACACAACATCTGTCACAAGACTCCACCCTGTCCCCGCCCGATGGCCCTCTCCAGGGGGTCCATATTTCTCTTGGTGCCGCACTGATCATCAGTGAACCTCCAAATGTGGACTTGCCAAGCAAGGGGGGTAACCAAGGGCTTGGTCAACCCCCATATGGAACTGCACATAATGGAACTCAGTGAACAATGGAGTATACCACGCAGAAGCCTGGTCAAGAGAAGAGCAGTAGTTTTAATTTCTATGGTAATATCTCTGGCCGGCGCTGTACTCCCATACAACGGAGGCCAGCGGGTAGAGAGAAGGGTATTGTGCGGCCACAATTAATAACTGTTAACAATTATACTTATGGCCTTGAAGGCGAACTCCACCATGTTTACCAGCAAAGCCTTATACCAGGGACTGGGCGGTAATGGGTAAACACATGACGCGACAACACCTAACAAGAAGGCCCTGATTGGCGCAAAGGGCACCATAGGGATTTCTTACTGAAAAGTGGTTAAAGTAGAGATCAGTTGCCGCAACCCCGGGGAGGCCATTGAACATGCCCATGGGGGTAAATAAAGCGGTGGTTAAAACAGAGAACAGTAGTTCCCAAGTTAAGTGGAGGCCATCGAACTTGCCTTCGGAAGGGTAAATAAGCCATGCGCAAGCCCACCAAGCATGAGGGCTTGGTTCAACTCTAATTCAAAATCATATAAAATCTGAAGGGCTTGGTGAATTAGGCATGGACTCTTTAGTGCTGCATCGCACAGTTTCCCCGATAGGGCTGGGAAACACCTGCAGAGGTAAATGTGAATTGTCCAGCCAGAAGGACTGGTAAACATGTCAGGGGTAAATGAGAATTGTCCGGGTCTGGAGAGGCCGTTGAAATTTCTCGCAGGAGGGTAAACAGCGCCGTGCGCAAAATTCACATAACAGAGGGGTTTATGGCTTTATCAGACTCGGCTCTTGCGTGCCAAGACCACGGGATGTTTTGATGTGGATGGGGGTCCATTTGTCTAGAATGAGCATGGTCCTGTTTCTGTTGGACCTGGGTGATGTCCTTGAATCAGCAGGGTGTAAGTAAGAATGCCTGCCTTGGTGGGGGGCCCTGGGTACGACGGGTGCCACACCCAGAGCTGTGGCGGAGTTACAGGGCGATCCAGAGGCTGAATGGTACATAGGGTACCCTCTTCAGGAGCAGAAGAAGGGTGCAAATGCCAAACAACCCCAGGAAGTCCTTACGGCAGGACCCTGGAGGAACGACGGCGCCCCGTTAGTCCTTCGGGCGGTTGTAAACCTGAGCAATCGAGTGCTTGCCTGGATACGCTCGGCCCCCTCAAGGGGCGTGAGTAAATAGGTGGACTGGTGGTCCACAGGATGTAAGGGGTAATCCCCCAAAATGGTTAGCACCGATTGGTTATGCCACGGTGCAATTTGGCTCTTCAGGTGGGCAGGGCAGCATAGGGGCTGCCTGCCCTTGGATCGCCCGTAAGTTGACCCACCATGTTGGCATATTTCCTATGCAAAATAAACCTGCAGCAATGTTTTCTCCAACAACCAATGTGTCTTGTGTGTTCTTTAATATGGTATTGCTGTATTTGCGGGTTAGGTGTGTTGCCGATATTGGCACTATGGACACTTCATACAGTGAAGCTCTGCTTTTCACTGGGAACACATCAGGCATCTGTGATCCCACGAAGAAGAGCCTCAAGGTGGACATTATGCTTGCCATGCTGTGATCAAGACTTCTAACACCTGCACTCCGTGCCATCCACTACTGTAGGGGAAACTCTCACACGGTCTTGAGTCCATCTCTGACGAACAGAAGGCCCGCTCTGAACACAATGCAGCAAATAGCGGCTCTCTGATCTGGAGCGCATTGAAGACGACTTCTCTGAAAGCTGCAAAACTTGAGTAAGTTCTAGCTCTCTGTCTAACTCTGGACATGAAGGTAACATTTCCTTAGAAGTGATAAATCCCGCCTGTTTATAGGTGGCATGGTACAGTGTTTGTACTTTGGATGTGTTTGTGAGGTTCGACAAGAATGGCAGTACAGTCCCACTGATTTATTGTGGAAGTGAGAATGGTATGAAATCAGAGAACTGAGAAGACAGTCAGGTCTTAGCAATGTGCTAATCTGTGCCTAACTTTAGCCTGTGGCTTCCGGTGCTCAGCAGCAAATCATCAACACTGGCGCTTTTCATGAGCACCAGGTACGACACATTCATTTATTTATGGGACAGGGGGCGATTGAGTGATTTGCCCAGAATCATATAGCCGATGCAGAGACGCAAACCTGGTTTTCCAGCTCCGAAGTTGGCAGCCCTGGCCATTATGCCACATCCTCTCCCCACTTTCATCGTTAGTAGTTGGTTCTGTTTTAGGCGGCGCTAACAGGAGACATGGGCTGGTGCAACCTGCCTTCTGACGAGAGCCCCAGCACTTCTTTTTTATGACAAATTAACCACTGGTGCTAATCAATTAATCATAGGTAATTTCTTTGATGAGGAGCAGCTGCCTTTCGATTTCTATGTTAGAGTTTCTGCTCTTTTGATACGTCGACAAAAGTGAGCTCCATCAATATTTACCCTTGTAACGAGGACGTTGAAGAACTGCTTGCATTTTTCTTTACAAGCCTTTGCCATTGTGAAAGGAGTTGGAAGGATTTTATCGGACTGTTTGGAAGGATTTTATTGTGCTGTTTTTTGTCTGGTTGATTTCCATATTTATAAACAAGGAGTTTGCTGAAAAAATGTGCTTTTTGAAGTCCTGACTGAGCGAAGAAGAGCCAAGTTCATTAGCGCGGGATTTTGCCGCCATCTTTCTTCACTAAAAGTGTCTTCCTTTCTTAATTTAGTTCCTTGGACAACCATAAGGCTGATTTTTTTGTTATTTGTTTTTTCAGAGTCATTTGGAGCAAGTTCATCTATGATCCCTTCAAGATTTCATTATATCTGTTTGCAAGTTCATTGACATCCAGCCGCGTGGGAATGTTCTGGAGAACAGATTATATTTCCAAGAAAGGGTGTCCCAGGTCAGATTTCTTATGTTTCTGTCCCAGGGTTTGGGTCTAATTGGTTGGCCTGATGTTGTGGTTTTCATGAAGAGGATGTTGAGGGAGTGGTTGGCAAGTCCACTGGAGCTAGATAGTTTGCCTTGTTTAGAGATGAGAAGGTTGTGCATGGAAACCTTTGCATGAGTAGGCAAGATACTAAAGACTGAGGCTGTTGTTGTTTTTTAGGCAAGTGGATTGTAGGGATACTGTACAAGGGTGTAGCACAGGCCCCTGCAGCCCCTGCGGCATATCGGGGTCCTCAACCCTTTGTGTGGGGGCAATCCTTCAGGGGGGCCCCTACTGATTCCAAGACCAATGAATATTTGTGAGATAAGAGAGGCTGAAAGACCCCTCAGAACATTCTGTGGGGGCAGAGCCATCCTTTTGCGTTCCGCCACTGATACTGTAGTGCCCTTCTGATTGGCCAAGTGCAGGTTGAAATCACAAACAAAAATGCCACAGTCTGTCTTGATTTCACTTTACATGAATAGTTCATTTAGTTGTTCAGTGAAAGTTCAGTTGCCAGGGGGGTGACAGATGGCATGAAACCTAATGGCATTGGAGATAATCAATTAATCTCGATTGATAGACATTCAAATGAAGTGAACAGTTCTTTCAGGAGCTTTCTACATTCTTAGGAGTCTCTGTGGATGACGGCCTCCTGTCTTGTCAGTTCTGTCAAGATGCGTAATGGAATAGTGATCTAGGGTTGGTTGTGCGGTTTAATTGTTCCATTATTGGTTGTCTTTTTCTTACCTCTTTACTTTTCCTTCTTCCCCCAATATATTTATTGATGCTTTTTTATATAGCGCGGACATTACCCAGAGGTGTCAGAGCACTTTTCAATCGAGCGAAAGAACGTTACATGAGAAATTTAGAGCAACATGGTAGTAGATGACAAGACGTGTAGCTACTACGGTTACTCAAGGTGAGAATTACATATTTACATATTGCATAATCAATGCAAATTATATATTTAGAAAAGGTAAAGCACTGAAGGTTACCTAAATGCATATTCATAGAGTTGTAGCGGAAACGTCATTAGAGCTCTTGAGGGTGTCATGTTGCAGTCAGCGTCACACCATTAAATGTGAAGGTGTGTGCCTGGTAGGGAGCTCGGTGAAGAGTGCTATTGAGAAAAATGTCTTTCGAAGAGAAGAGCTATAAGGTCCGTTTTGAGGATCCGAAAAGAGGTGGTAGTGTGAAGGTTTGGAGATAGCGATTTCCAAATTCTAGTGCCTTCTTCTAGGAAGAGACATGCATCTCTGGAGTGATGAATGGTGGCCTGCCACACTGGGAGCTCCCCGTACCCCCAAGGAAATGGTTAAAAACCTTGGCATCTGGTTTGACTGCCCACTTACTTTTCAGGCACAGACAAAATCAGTGGCAGGCAGCTGCTTTGGACTCCTACGCGGACTAAAGCCACGGCTTGGGTTCTTCGATGCTCAAATACACCAGACCATCATCCAGCCTACTATCCTCTCTAGACTGGATTATTGCAACTCCCTCTACCTGGGTGCTCATAAAGCAGGCACCAATCGGCTTCAGAGGGTGCAGAACGCCGCGGTACGGACCCTCTTCGCCCTCCTAAAATCCTGCCCTACCACCAAATTCATGCGTAAATTGCACTGGCTCCCGGTAGAAAGGAGAATTCACTTCAAGTCCCTGTGTATCTCTCACAGAATTTTTCATTCCCAAGCACCTCCCGTTTTCGCCAATCTTCTCCTCTTCTATGTACCTAAACATGCCCTCCGCTCCTCTAATCAACATCTGTTACGTCTTCCCCGTGTTAGAAGAGCACGGGCGGGAGGCCGGTGGTTCTGGGTTCTAGCTTCTTCGCTCTGGAATGCTCTCCCATGCAATATCAGGAGCATACAGGATCATGGAGTTTTCAGGAGGGCAGTTAAGACCTGGCTCTTCCCTGAATAATCCTCTGTACTTGCTTCCCACTTTGGTCTGGTAATCTGTGGATCCAGCGCTGGGATGGCCCATCGCTGGGGCAGCCATGCGCTATACAAATCCCATAACATAACATAACATTCTTTCCCCTTTGAAGGTTGGAGGTTTGAGCAGCAGATTTTCAGCATTTCACGATGTGTAGAGCCACCTGATATCTTGAGTTTGTTTGCTAGTTAGTGAGGGGTGGAAGTGTGAATGCCTTTATGGGTGATACAAGCAGTCTTCTATATAGGCCTGACTTCAATAGGAAGCCAGTGGAGAGTCAGCAGCATAAGTGTGATATGGTAATTTCTTTTGGCCCTGTAGACGAAGCGCGCTGCTGAGTGGAGGATGGATTTTAAAAGAGATAGGTGAGTCTTGAGGATGCCTGAAAGGAGAGAATACAGTAGTCCAGTCTGTAGAGTGCCAAAGATTGGATAAGAGTTTTCAGGTCTTGCTCAAGAATGTAACGTTGCATCCCCCGGAGAAGGCGCAGCTGAAAGCGTGCATCCTTGGCCATGCTGCTGATTTGGGATTGGAGGTTAAGTTTGTTGTCCAGAGTGACACCTAGGGATATTGCACTGTAAACGATGGAAGCTTTACTGTTATGATTATTTAGATTATCCATCCATGAGTGAACAGGAGGTGGAGTGTTTGAGGTAGAGATAAGAAGGAATTCAGTTTTACAGAAATTCAGTTTTAGGTGATGAGACGTCATTCATTCTTGGATGGAGCTGAGGGTGGTAGCGAGAAGTGAGATGTTGTGTGCAGAGGACACTTTGAGGTAGAGTTGGGTGTCATCAGCATAGAGGTGATAAAGTATCCTGGCCTATTATAATAGGACTCCTAGCGGTTCAATGTAAAGATTATATAGGGTCAGAGCAACGATAGAGCCTTGAAGGACACCTTGTTCCACAGCCTTTGGAGTTGAGAGATAGTTTTTAATTTTAATCATCTGAGATCTCCCCTTGAGGTAAGATTGAAAACATTGAACTACTATGCCTTCAATTCTCATTGTTTGTTTTAGTGTGTTAAGAAGTATGTGATGGTTTACAGTATCAAAGGCTGCAGAAAGGTCAAGAAGGATCAGGAAGCAGGAGTTGCCACAGTCTAGGACACAAGGGCATCATTGATAACCTGTAGCATTGCTGTTTCAGTGCTGCAGCCTTGACTGAAGCTGGATTGAAATTTGTCTAGAAGATTATTGTCCTTGATGTTTTGGGTGAGTTGGTTCGCTACACATCTTTCAGTGATTTTGTTGAGGAAAGGGAGGTCGGTGATAGGGTGGAAGTTGTTAAGGTCATCACATCAGCGGACGGGTTTCTTTAGTAGTGGGGTCACCTGACCAGTTTTGAGGGCATAAGGAAAGGATCTTTGGCTGAGAAAGAGGTTGACCAGATTTGTCCAGTAGGGGAGCGTGTGGGTGTAGAGGTCTATTACAATGTCTCTTGGGATAGGGTCTAGAGAGTGGTTAGAAGGTTTGGTTTTCAAGATGTTCTTGATGAGGGCTTCCTCAGTGATGACCTCAAAACTGTGCCAGGAGAATATGGATTTGCACACCTCATGTGGGATTAGATGTGTATCATGATCAAGGGGAGGATTTAACTTTTGCATTGAAGAATTGTACAAATTCTTCTGCTTTCTTTTTTTTTTTAATTCTTTTTATTAACAGCACAACAACTAAGTCGCAGACTTACAATACTTCAATGCAATAATATGACATCAATTATACTTCACATACAGCATTATATATACTTTTACCATGCTTTCAACCAACAAAAATACTATTAGGGTGTTGACTCCACCAAGGAGGGTTCCGTCGGCAGGACAGGTGGTTGACAAATATCACCCCTGTATCCATTCCATTTGCCCCATATTTGCAAACATTTCTTGGGGCAGCCTCGTGCCGCATAGACTGGTTTTTCACAGAACATGCACCAGTCCATGTCATCTTTCCATCCTTTAAGGTCCGGAGTTGCCCTCACCCCCCACTTTCTCGCTACGTTCCTTTTGGCTATTAATAAACCTAACGTCACCCAAACCCTTTCTTTACTGCTCAGGTCCGTCGGCTCCCAAATATTTAGGAGACCGCGTTTGGCCTCCACAGTGAGTGTCTGCCCCATGACCTCACCCATGCATGCGTGGACCGCCCTCCAATATCGAGCTATGTACGGGCACTCCCACAATATGTGGTAGAATGTGCCTTCTTGGCCACAGTACCGTCTGCAACTGGAATCAGCGTTGAATCCCATCCTAACTAACGTGGGCCCGGAGACATATATCCTATGGAGTATTTTAAACTGTACTAGTTTCAATTTTGAGGAAACTGCCCCCTCGTCTTCTGCTTTCTTGAGTGGGTCATCAAATGTGATGGTTGAAAATGAGGGGGGGTTGCTAGTGTTTTTGATTAGATCAAAGGGTTCCTTTGGTATGTTCTTGGCAGAGTCGAGAAGGGTTCTAAAGTGATTTGATTTTTCACTAATGATATGTTTGTGATAACTCGATCTTGCATATCAGAGATATGCAAGATTATTGACAGAGAGTGACTGTCTCCATTTCTACTCCAGGATTCTTAGATGTTTCCTTTCATCATAGAGGGATTTATTGAACCATGGGGCAGAGGGTGTGGACTTTTCTTCTTGCTTTGTAGAGGAGCTACATTGTCTATCAAGACAGATAATCTGGTGAAACAGTGAGTATTCAAGTCATTGATGTCAGAGTTGGGGCTGATGTCTGGTATTAACTTCTTAGCGGTGTTGCTGAGAGTGTTGAAGTTGATGTTCTTTGTGTTGCAAAACCAAGTAGTTCTCCTTTTAGGTTGGCCCAGGATTGCAACATGCACTCAGGTGAAGTGAGAAAGGGACGAGGAAGTGATCAGACCAGTCTACTGGTATAGGATCATCTAGTGTGAGCAGGTCATCTTTGGAAATAATAAGGTCAAGCTGGAGCCTCTGGAGTGTGTTGGATTAGAGTTGTGTTGTAAAAGATCATTTCCATAAAGAAATGTGGCAAGCTGATTGGCAGCTGAGTGTTCCAAGGTGCCCCAGTGAAGGTTAAAGTCTCCTAAAGATCAGGTTATCGCTTTGTGAAGATTGGGCACTTGCAAACTCCAATCCCCTTACTTGTGCATTTTCTATCCCTTCCTGGAAACTTAGTTATTTCTTTAGTACACTCTTTTTCATGGATGCCAACTCACCAAAATTCCATAGGCCCCGCCCTTGGCCTTTCAGTAATCTCCCTTTTGATGCTTATGGGCTTGGGAGAAGTTACGGAATGGAAGCTGCAGAATGGTACACTGTTAGCTTTCTGTTCCTGTCACTACCTTCATGATCTTTGACCCCAGGGATATCAGGGTCCACTGTTAGCAGCTGCTCCCCCTAATTCCCCTTAGGTGTGATTGATGATCTTTGGTCTCCCCCTGAAATTCACTTATTTTGAAAGTACCCTGTATCTCTTCTCTTTCTATCACTGTCCTCGTTTGGAATGGCTTATCATGCCTCTCTTCCCCATTGTCTCATTTACCCTCCTTCACCACCCCTCTCTTCTCTCCACTCCCTCCTGCCTCTCTCTCCTTCTCCGCAGGCGGAATCCTGCTGCTGTCTTGGCATTCCAGGGAGGCTTTGTGAACCAGCTTAAGGCGGATGGTATAATTAAGTAGTTAATTAGCGTCTGCTCATTAAATTGGAATTGCACGCCGGCTGGTAAGGGGGCATGCCTGCCAGGCTGTGAGCGTGCGTGGGTATGTCCATTCATGTGTGGCTGGAAAGTACGCTGACCAAAGCACTCTGCTACAGCTTATCTGACCACTGCTAATTACTTTACTCAATACAGTGTGTGCAAGGGTGGATGCAGACAAGACCTCTGTTTATAGTAACCTATCAAAACAAACAAGCATTGACAAATCCAATAGGTCTTGCCTATGCAAGTGCTATTATTATTATTATTATAACATTTGTAGAGCGCTACTGTTACCCGTAGGTGTCCTGGCGCTATGTGAAATCTTACCCGAGAATCGAACCAGTGTCATTCTAATCAGTGAACAGCCAGGTTTTTAAAGCTTTTCGAAAGGCCAAAAGGCTCGACGTACCTCTAAGATATAGGGGAAGCTTATTCCACGCTTTGGCTGCATTAGCTACAAAGCTTTTTCCACCCCAGGTGGCCTTTTTTACAAATGGCACATAAACCAGTTTGGCATCAGATGAGCGCAATAGTCTGTTTGGCGTATACCAGTACCAGTATTGGCTTTGGCAATGTGTTTTAGCCATTTTGTACACCAGTGTGGCTGCTGTTCAGCATGGCTAAAAATTAGTGGCGCAGAGGGCCGTAGAGTGTAGTAGAGTGTCATAGAGGGGAGTAAGGGAAGTTGAGTGTCATAGAGTGGAGTTGTTGGAGTAAACTGGAGTAGGGGGAGTAGAGTGTCGTAGAGTGGAGTAGAGTTCAGTGGTGGAGAGTGTCGTTGCATCGTAGAGTGGAGTGGTGTGGAGTGGAGTGGCATAGAATGGGGTGGACTGAGTTGGATTGGATTGAGGTAGAGTTGGGTGGATTGAAGTGGGTGGATTGGGTGGGTTGGAGTGGGGTAGATTAGATTGGGGTGGGGTGGGGTGGATTGGGGTGGGATAGATTGGAGTGTGTTGGATTAGAGTGGGGTGGATTGAACTGGAGTGGATTGGGGTGGATTGAACTGGAGTGGGGTGGATTGGACTGGAGTGGGGTGGGGTGGGGTGGGGTGGGGTGAATTGGACTGGAGGGGGTGGATTGGACTGGAGTAGAGGTTTTGGAGTGGGGTGAATTGGAGGGGAGTGGGGTGGATTGGAGTGGAGAGGGTTGGAGTGCGATAAGCACAGTCAGGAGGACTGGACTATGGTGGATTGGATTGAAGTGGGGTGGGGTGAATTGTATTAGACTGTGCTGGATTGAAGTGGGAGGATCGAATTGAAGTCGGGTGGATTGGAGTGGGGTGGATTGGAGTGGGGTGGATTGGGTTGGGATGGATTGGATTGGGGTGGATTGGGTGGGGTGTATTGGAGTGGGGTGTATTGGAATGGAATGGAATGGGGTGGGGTGAATTGGATTGCAGTGGTGTGGGGTTGATTGGGGTAGGTGGATTTGGAGTGTGGTGGATTAGATTTGGGTGGATTGGAGTGAGTGGATTGTGGTGGATTATATTGGACTGGAGTGGGGATTGGAATGGGGCGGATTGTATTGGAATGGGGTGGCTTTTTAGAATGTATTGGATTGGATGGAATTGATTGGATTGAGTGGTGTGAATTGTGGTGTTTTTTATTGGATTGGAGTGAGGATTGGTGTGGGATGGATTGGATTGGTGTGGGGTGGATTGGATTGGAGTGAGGTAGCTTGGATTGGAGTAGGGTGGCTTAGGGTATGTGGATTGGATTAGTGTGGTGCGGTTTGGGCTGGGTGTATTGGAGTGGGATGAAAGTAAGTGGGGTGGATTGGAGTAGATTTGAGTGGAGTGGGGTAGATTGTATTGGAGAGGGGGGATTTTATTGGAGAGGGGTGGATTGGATTGGGGTTGTGTGGATTGGATTGGACTAGAGTGGGCTGAGTTGTGGTGGTTTGGATTGGGATGGGGTGGATTGGATTGGAGTGGGGTATATTGGATTGGAGTGGGGTGAATTAGGGTAGATGGATTGGATTAGTGTGGCGTGGATTGGATTGGGGTGGGTGGATTGGAGTGGGATGGATTGGAGTGGGTAGGATTGGAGTGAGGTGGATTGGATTAGAGTGGGGTGAATTGCGGTGGATTGGAGTGGGGTGGATTTTGAGTGAGGTGGATTGAATTGGAGAGGGGTAGATTGGATTGGAGTGGGGTGGATTGGATTGGAGAGGGGTGGATTGGAGTGGGGTGGACTGGATTGGGGTGGGTTAGAGTAGATGGGGTGGGTGGATTGGTCTGGATTGGTGTGGGGTGAGGTGGATTGGATTGGTGTGGGGTAGATTGGACTGGTGTGGACTGGATTGGATTGGAGTGGGGTGGATTAGGGTAGGTGGATTGTGTGGGTGGATTGGAGTGGGATGGATTGGAGTGGGCTGTGTTGGAGTGAGGTAGATTGGAGTGGAGTTGGGTGGGGCGGGGTGGATTGGACTAGAGTCGGGTGGATTTTGAGTGAGGTGGATTGGATTTGAGAGGGGTGGATTGGATTGGAGGTGGATAGGATTGGATTAGAGAGGGGTGGATTGGATTGGAGTGGGGTGGGGTGGACTGGATTGGTGTGGGGTGGATTGGACTGGAGCAGTCACGGCTCCTGCAGGTAAGCACGGTGAGGCGGGACGACAGAATAGGGAAAATTAAATAAATAAGTAGATCCTATTCCGTTGTTTGTCGACATCCCCCACCGCACTGCCCCATCCCACCGCCCGCCCCATCCCACCGCCCCACGTGCTTACCTGCAGGTGCCGCGACTAGACTGGAGTGGGGTGGATTGTGAAGGATTGGATTGGGTTGGGGGGCTTGGGGATGGGTGGGTGGAGTGGATTGGAATAGGGTGAATTGGGGTGGGTGGATTAGATTGAGGTGGGTGGATTGGATTGGTGTGGGCTGGAATGGATTTAAGTAGGGTAGATTGGATTGGAGTGGGGTGGATTAGGGTAGGTGGATTGGATTGGTGTGGGATGGATTGGAGTGGGCTGGATTGGAGTGAGGTGGATTGGATTGGAGTGGGGTAGGGTAGGGTGGATTGGACTAGAGTGGGGTGGATTTTGAGTGAGGTGGATTGGATTGGAGAGGGGTGGATTGGCTTGGAGTACAGGTAAATTGGATTAGAGAGGGATGAATTTGAGTGGGGTGGACTGGATTGGTGTGGGGTGAATTGGACTGGAGCAGTCACGGCTCCTGCAGGTTAGCGCGGCTGGACGAAAGAATAGGGGAAATTAAATAAATAAATAGATCTTATTCCGTCGTCTGTCGACATCCCCCCGCCCTGCCCCGTTCCACCGCCCTTGAATTGGGTTGGGTGGATTGGAATGGGCTGGATTGGATTTGAGTGAGGTGGAGTGGATTGGAGTGGGGTGGATTGAACTGGAGTGGGGTTGGGTGGATTTTGAGTGAGGTGGATTGGATTGGAGAGGGGTGGATTGGATTGGAGTGGGGTGAGTTGGAGAGGGGTGTATTGGTTTGGAATGGGTGGTCTGGATTGGTGTGTGTTGGATTGGACTGGAGTGGGGTGGGGTGGATTGTGGTGAATTGGATTGGGGTGGAGTGCAGTGGATTGAAGGGGTGGATTGGGGTGGGTGGATTGATGTGGATTGGATTGGGGTGGGTGGAATAGTGTGGATTGATGTGGGGTGGGGTGGATTGGTGTGGGGTAGATTGGATTGGCATGGGGTGGGGTGGATTGGAGCGGGGTTGATTGGATTGGATTGGGGTGCGTTAGGGTAGGTGGATTAGAATGATGTGGCATGGATTGGGAGTTGATGGATTGGAGTGGAATGGATTGGAGTGGGGTGGAGTGGATTGAAGTGAAGTGAATTGTGGATTGGAGTGGGGTGGGGTGGGGTGGATTGGACTGGAGTGGAGTGGGGTGGATTGGACTGAAGTGGGGTTGGTTGGAATGGGGTGAATTGGAGACGGGTGTATTGGATTGGAGAGGGGTGGATTGGATTGGGGTGGGGCGGGCTGGATTGGTGTAGGGTGCATTGGATTGCAAAATGGTGAATTGAATTGAAGTGGGGTGGATTGGATTGTGTGGGGTGGATTTGACTGAGTGGAGTGGATTGTGGTGGATTGGATTGGGGTGGGGGGATTGGATTGGAGTGGGGTTGATTAGGGTGGTTGGATAGGTGTTGATTGAATTGGGGGTGGGTTGATTGGTGTGGATTGGATTGGGGTGGGGTGGGGTGGGTGGATTGGAATGGAGTGGGTGGATTGGATTGCAGTGGATTGGACTGGAGTGGAATGGGTTGGATTAGAGTGGGGTGGATTGGAGTGGGGTGGACTGGATTGGAGGGGGTGGATTGAATTGGATTGGAGTGGGTGGGTTGGTGTACAGTGGACCGGACTGGAGTTGGGTGGATTGGAGTGGGGTGGGGTGAATTATAGTGGGGTGTATTGGAGTGGGGTGGATTGGATTGGAGTGGGTTGATTGGATTCAGATAGAAGGGGGTGGATTAGAATGGGGTACGTGGATTGTAGTGGGGTGGATTGGTTTAGAGTGGTAAGGATTGGATTGGGCTGGGGTGGGTTGGATTGGGGTGGATTGAACTTGAGTGGGGTGGATTGTATTGGTGTAGGGTCGATTGTATTGGTATGAGGTGGATTGAAGTTGAGCGGATTGTGGTGGTTTGGATTGGAGTGTGGTGGATTGGGGTGGGATGAGTGGATTTGCATGAGTGGATTGGAGTGGATTGGATTGGGCTGGGCTGTAGTGGGTTGTATAGGAGTGTGTTGTATTGGATAGTGGGTGGACTGGAAACTGGGGTGGATTGGGTTGGTGTAGGGTGGATTGGATTGGGGCAGATTGGATTGGATTAGGGTGGATAGGATTGCGGTGGATTGGACTGGAGTGGAGTGGATTGGATTTGGGTGGATTGGAGAGGGGTGGAGTGGATTGGATTGGAGTGGGGTGGATTGGGATGGGATGGGGTGGAGGTGGATTGAGGTGGGTAGGATTGGCGTGGGGATCATTGTGTTCAGGCGTAATTTCATAAATTACATATATGAAAAAAACAATGTTGCTTTGCAATATTTGAACAAAATAATCTTCATCTTTGAGAACAGTGCCCACCAGCAAAAACAAAAAAACAAGTGAGAAGTGAGAAAAGAAGACTTGGCAAAATGAAAGAAAGTTAACTATAGAAAATAAAAGTGTGCAATTTTGTTTGTCCTGCTTGGAATGTTTTTGCCATTCACACTGATCTTCAAAAATAATTTGTGGACCCACCTTGAAAGTGTCAATTCAGCTCCCTGGCTTGCCAATAATGCTGACCTGCAGCTAAAAGCGAGTTCACTAATCCTGAATCCTGGGTTAAGTACACTTCTGGTCTCATTATCTGCATTATACATGGGTTCAGACTCTCCAGTCCGCTGTCTTTTGTTTGCAGGACACTAGAAGTTAAAAAGAACAAAATAGTACCTCAATCACGTCGGGAGCAGCGGATGGGCATTGATTAGCTTGAATCAATCAGTGCCTGGTCCCTGCTACACAGAAAGGAACGGAAATGATATTTGGCCTGCAGTGACCAATTACAAGGATGTAAAGAAAATGCCACGCAATGCCAACAAATGGTAAGCAATGAGCGGGCTTGAAGCCCTTTTTAGGTCTCGCCTGAGCCAGCGCGCATGCGCTGCCCTGCGAGGCATTTAGTAAGGGCTTTTGAACTCAGAACACACGCTCGTGCGTGTGCTTTTTTTTAATTAACCCGCAATTGGCCTGTGCATGCGTCTTTCTTAAAAAGACAGCACGCAATTGGTCCAAGGCGGGTGATTGTCCCGCCTTCTTTGTTCCCTGGCCTAGGGTGCTCGGGAGCGAGCATGAATGCCATCTTTTTCCAATTATCGCGTTAATTGGATACAGATGGCGCTCGCGCTTTTTAGGTCGAGCCGAGCGCGCGCGCACCACTCCCGCTGCAGCTGCTTTCACTTTTGCCGCCACTTGTCTTATTAGCTTTCACTTTTGTGAAAGTTTGCATCCTTGTTTATTTAGCAGGCGAAAGCCTGGCCTGGCCTATTTGTGAGCAAATCAGCCTTGCGGCGGCTCGCCGCCTCGTGACCAGAGAGCGTGTAAGATGCTGTAATTGAATCGAGTAAGGTTATGCTTAATCATGCTTGTTCATTTACATATCCGCGCCGGCTCTCCCGTTGGCGGGGCCCGGCGAACGGCCCTTGATACCCTCTCTGCTTTATTTCAGTTTGTCACTCGGCCTCCCTCGGACCCCTCCCCACCCTTGGGAAGCCATCTCTCACCGCCTTCCCTTCCCCTTGACCGTCACTCGCATTGCCCTCCAGGGGCCGCGCGCGCAGGGTGACAGCCAAGGAGGGACCGGCCGGCCGGGAAGGGAGGCGGCTGCAGATACAGTCATTAATGGCGCGCGCTCGGAGCCCAGATGTCCTCTCTGAACACTGGTAATTTGTTTTTAATGAAAACCCACACGGTGACCCCGAACAAATGAATTTCCTTTAAATTGAGCCTATGTGCAGTTACCCGATTAAAGGAGCAGTCAAACTCGAAACCTGAGATCCACTAAAAAACAAAGCGCCCTTTGGTGCATTGTTATCGGCACCGCGTTAACTGTGCGACCTGCGCCAGAGGGGCGGGGTGAGCCCGATGGAGGGGTGCAGTGCAGAAGGAGGTGTGCAGCTCCCCAGCATTTGTTATGTGGGGAAATTATGGGGAACACAAGGAATTCTAGGACCGGACGTGTTTCCATGAATGAATATTTCCAGTTTGCCAACATGAGCCTAGCACTCTGTCTTGATGAGTTCAGTGTATGTTTTGCAGCGGTGGTTACAGATGGAGTTACCAGCACTCATTTTTGGGCACCAGAACCTCTTTTCCATCATGTTACTTTGGCCCAGGACGAGAGAGAGAAAGGCAGAAAACAGATAAAAGGTGGAAGAGGCAGGGAAACAGAGACAGAGAAGAAAACTAGGATTAGCTTTCAAGAGTGAGATAAAGAGGTGTGAAGTGTAGGGCGGTGGAAGTTAGAAGCATGAAGTGGAATCAGGACGAGATCATTTTTTATTTTAACAAATCAACCGCTGTTGGTCAAGGCAGAGAGAGCTCGTGCATGACCGGAGGAAGGAACGAGTGTTTCAACCCCCACCTATTATTTACTTAACAGCAAACCCTACCGCCAAGGATCCAGGGCGCGTTCCAATTTCGAGAGGAGACAAGGCCGAGATAGAACCCAGGAGGCAAACTGGCACCGTAAATGCATGCATTATAATCTTACATGTAACAAAAACCAGTAAGGTGGATAGGTCTGTCCTATTCCGAATATGTACAATCACGTAAAATAAATCAATAATAATCTTTTACGTTACCTATAAGAACAAAATGAGACAGTTTTGCTTCATTTCTCTGCTGTTGTGCTGATTACAAAAGTTGAGGGGTTGTGTCACAAACGCGCTCTGATCCGTGGATGTAGCAGTGCACCATCAGACCATGCATCCAGGCCCTAAATGCTATCGCTTAGTTGCGGCCTAGTGCAATGATGGCAGAAACCAGTTACTATAAAAATACAGGTGAGCTGCTGGGCGCTGCGCAATGGAATAAGTTTTCACGTTTGGAAAGAAGTTTTTTTCAAAGAATATTAATCTTAAAGTCACACTCAAGAAACGACTTTTCTGTCACATTATGAGCTCCGATGCATAGTGACGTCAGACACTGATCCATATTAGAAACAGTGAAACCTGTGAAGGATAACAATCAAAACGTTTAGCAATCCATAGACAAAAACTACAACAAGAAAAGATGAAAAGCTTTCTTTTGCATTAACCAGTTATATACAATGTTTCAAAGATGACAAACTCAATCAGCCAATTACATCCATTCATTCTTGTAGTGGTCTTGGGTACACGATCAGCGTTGGTGTTTCCAAAGCAGCCTTTTATTGTATGCATTTCATGACGGAGATGAAGCACATTCAAGAGTTATTAGCACACAGCGCTCTAAACTGCATGCCACAGATCATGTGCGCAGACTGTAAGCGGAGTTGTGGTTGGGGAGCGGTATGGTGCCAGATTCTAATCTGTAAGCATATTACCCAGGGCCGGCGCTAGGCATGGGCAGCGTGGGCAGCTGCCCAGGGCCCCACGCCTGCTCGCAGCCGTGGGGCCTCGCACCTTTAAAGACATCAGAAGTTCTAGGCCCAGTGGGCCCCCTGAGAGTTTATTTGTTTTCCTTTTTATATCTCCCCTGCTGGCCCGTCTCTGTGGGCCTAATGGCTGTATCTGCATGTTGATGACAGCAATCAGACAGGTAATTTGAGTGCCCTGCCTGTGAAGTGGCCCTGCCCCTGTATGAATAAAAGACAGAATATCCTGCAGGGGCACAGCGAAGGATAGAGTGGCGATGACGGCGCGTCACAATGGAAGCTGCTCACCGAGGACAAGTGGAAAGGGGAGCAGAGAGGCGAATAAAAGGGGCAAGACAAATGGAATACAGTGGGGGGGGGGGAGCAGATAGGTGTGTGTGCGGCATTGAGACAAGATGTGCACGCAGAGGAGCAGAATCCGCATGCAAAAGTGGATGGAGCAGGGTTTAAAGTGTGCTGGGTCACTCAAGTCTTAGACCCCGTAGTAAATTAAAATGGACATTGAAAAGGGGCCCTATATTCATGTCCTTAACTTTGCCTGCAAAAACATTGATCCAGTGTCTGCACAATGAATGAAAGCTCTGAAAAGCAGGTGATGAGACGGGCCCGCTCTCCATTTTTGCCCTCACCCTCAGAGGGGAAAAAACAAATCTTAACTCTGCAGCAGTGCCACCCTTCGCTACCTTTAATGCAACTTCAGTGAGACTCGTTATAGTTCTTTCACAGTCTCATCATGTCAGAACTGGAGCATTTTCAATATTATATACAAGGAAGCTGTAGATGTTGCTTATTCATCTTATGCAACTAATAACCACTGACAAAGCCAATAGTACTGGCTTGTTCTAGGTGTAATTTTACTTGTTGTAATATTTATCTGAAGGCAATGACAGGTTTTTTTCAACCCACTTAAAGCCCTGCTCTCAGGTCAGTATGTAGGCCGTTTTTAGGTCTCGCCTACGCAGCGCGCATGCGCTGCATAGGAGGAGACCTTTAGGAATCGATTCACTTTTTGGGCCAAAAACGTGCACGCTTTGCATTGCTTTCAATGGCAACGCGTGCACGTTTGGCGATTCCCTTGCGGGAGCGAGCTTTGAAACCATCTGTTTGTAATTAACGTGCAACCAGATGGTGCCCCTGCTCGCTCCCGCAAGGGAAACGCTTTGTGTGCTCTCGGCCGCACTCCCCCCACCCCTCCCCCTCAGCTGCATTCCTCGCATCCCACGGCGTTTTGCCTGCAGGAGCGAGCAGTGCCTCCTTGTTTACATAGAAAGGGTCAGCTTGCCTGCATTACTGAGTATATCGTATGTGTTTTAATTAATCGCCCAATAAAGTATTAAACATGAACCCGCAGCTTTGTGGCCTAAAAACTGATCCTGGCACCTGAGCATTTTGATGAACTGCTCTACCTCTCTACCTCTCCCTCTCTACCTCTACCTCTCTACCTCTCTCTCTACCTCTACCTCTCTACCTCTCTCTCTACCTCTACCTCTCTACCTCTCTCTACCTCTCTATCTCTCTACCTCTCTCTACCTCTCTACCTCTATACCTCTCTCTACCTCTACCTCTCTACCTCTCTCTACCTCTCTACCTCTCTACACCTCTCTACACCTCTCTACCTCTCTACCTGTCTAACTCTCTCTCTACCTCTCTCTACCTCTCTCTACCCCTCTCTACCTCTCTCTACCTCTCTACCTCTCTACCTCTCTCTACCTCTCTACCTCTACCTCTCTACCTCTACCTCTCTACCTCTACCTCTCTACCTCTCTACCTCTCTCTCTCTACCTCTCTCTCTCTACCTCTCTCTACCTCTCTACCTCTACCTCTCTACCTCCCTCTACCTCTCTATCTCTCTACCTCTCTACGGCAACTAAATCAGCATAATCAATTAAATAAGCCTTAATAAAGTTTGAATCCAGGAAGTTTAGACAGCATGCAGGTTTATTAAATATTAAAAAATACAGAAGGCAAAAACAATAGTAACAAGCATTGGCATAGCCAATAAGTCTCGCCTTTGGGACCTTATAAGTGCTTAGCCATGCAACAGTTGATGTTGTTGCACCAAGGATATTGTGCTGCATAACTAAATACTTATAAGGTCCCAAAAGCGAGACCTATTGGCTATGCCAATGCTTGTTTTGGCTAGTTGTTGACCTGCTTTTATGGTCAAGTGAGCCGGTTTTTACTGTTGATTTTTATGATAATAAAGCAAACATTGCCTGCAGCAAACTCAATCAGTGCAGTCCTTCCATACCTTACAAAAAACATATACAGCATGTGTTTACAAGTTGAAAACTGCGCTAGTTTGCAAACATGGGACACTTTTCTAGCTAACTAACTCCCTAATGGGGGCCTCTTTGTTTTTGGTACAGAGGCCTATTTTCTGTCCCAGTCTGATGCTGCATGTTAGGCAGGGCCACTGGAATTATGCGATTGTTCGGTGGTGGCGATTTCTGCATAATTATGCATTTGACGCATTCGCCACATAATCCATCAGCTGCTGCATAATCTACAGATTTTTACAACAAAATTGCTTTCTATCTCAAACGGTTCAAAAGTTACTAAAAATGCAGCGACACGTCTTGCCGCATGTGGGAAGGCCCTTTGAAAAGCTGGAATAGTCAACTTTCTGTTTCCCACTGCTAAATTTGGGTGTTAAATTGGTACTAATGGGGTGCAACCAGTGCCCAAACAGTGTTACCAAGTTTAACAAGCATTGGCATAGCCAATAGGTCTCGCCTTTGGGACCTGCTGCATAACTAAATACTTATAAGGTCCCAAAGGCGAGACCTATTGGCTATGCCAATGCTTGTTCTAAACAATGGAGTCTCTCAAGAGAGATGCATGCGCTAGCATATGCTATCGCAGGCTCGACCCTAAAAAAAGGGATACAAAGCGGGCAGTGCCGACCACGTCATAGCTCTTTTTTTCTTTACTTTCAGAGAAGCTGTACAGCAGCCATGCTGGTGTACAACATGGCTAATACACATTGACAAACCAATAGCTCTCACATAGGCGAGAGCTATTGGCTTTGCCAATGCTTGTCTTACTATTAGTGGGTGCTGGGACTTTTCTGCCTACATTTATTATTGTTAATTAGCATTTTATAGATCACAATATGACCTCTTTAAGTAGTCTTTTGATAGCTGTCCAAACATTTCAGATGTCTCCATCATATAATGACGCGTGTTTCAGTTTGTGGCGGTACTTCGATATTATTTAAAAAAAATGAAACGGTCCCAGAATATAAAGTTGGTGACCATAAAATCATGATTGACTTAAAGCGTTGCATATGACAGGAATCTCACTTGGCAGATAAGTACATTTCTCTCACCACAAGTCTTACAGTTCAAGCAGTGGCAGCCGTAAACGTACAGCTTTATTTACTAGGCTCAACGAATGGCCATGGTTTTATCTTTCCCATTTGAATTTTTGACTTTCACTTTTCTGTGCCACGTGAGTATCCAGCTCTTCCCAGATGTCAGACCAGACACAAAAAGTGGGGACTCCAGAGGGAAGAAGGAGAAGAGGATGTGGAGGATGTGTCAATAGGTCAGAGCTGCCGACTTTAGAACTGGTTCAAGTCTTAGCTTTGGCTCAACATCCTGTCATTCTGGGCAAATCACTTAATCTCCAGGTGCCTAAAATATGAATGTAACTGGTATTTGTTTAAAGCGCTCCGATACCTTCGGGTCGAGTTTGTGCTATATAAACCTGCAAAAAAAGAGAAGGGGAGGGGGTCATAGGAAGGGATGTATTTGCCCCTAAGCAAACCAGTGTTTATATTTTTAACTCAATGCTTTGAGAAGGTCTGAAAATAAACCACTTTCCCATCAAGCATGTGTTTATTTTGCAGCAGGTACAGCAATCCCTCCCCTACAACAAAAGCAATCACAAAGAATTTAAAGATGAAACATGCACAGATGAGGTAGACCTTCAACATTCTGTAAATTAAAGTTACTACTAGAGTAGAAACATGCATATCTTTATTTTTTCCTCAGTGTTTTGAAGCATGTAAGTGCAAAGTGATTACTGCCTACCTGTTAGAGAAGGCGGTTTGGTGCTCCGCAATGCTATGCTATGCATATTGCGTATTTGTATAGTGCACGACTCACCTGTACCTGGCACTGAAAGCAGGAATGACGTTGGCTGAGCTAAGGTCAAGACAAGGTGAAAAGCCAGGTCTTCAGTTTCTTGTGAAATTCAAGAACTAAGGAGGCAGCACTGAAGTGTAGGTCGTTCCAGGCTTATAGACCAAAGTAGAAGAAGAGAAGGCCCGGCCGCGGGATCTGGTTCGGCGTATGCAGGAGATGAGTGCAGGTAGTAGTCCAGCAGAGCATAGGTGTGGGATAGGTATGTGAACTTTATGCAATTGTTGGTGTAGGTGGTACCGATGTGTTTAGCGGACATATACCCATTAATCACAGCCATTAATACAATTCAGTGGTAGGACTATTAATGTGATTTTACCCTTTTTAATAATCTGTTTTTCTACTGCTGAAAGAAAAACAGACTTTTTACTAGGCAGCTGGAACTGGAAATAATATTCACTTTTCGAAAACAGTCAATTCCCCTTTTCTTGAAGAAAGTACCACCCCTACTATGGATTCATCGGTTTTGCCAGATGCCTGGTTTATGCGTTTCGGAAGTATTTTTAATCCAGACAACCAGGCAATTGGTGAGCCAGTAAGCTCCCTAAACAAAATTATGTTTGAGCCCCTGGAACGAGCAACCATGGAGGAGGTGAGTGCAGACCTACAAGCAAGCACACAAGTAAAACCCCGGGGCCCGATGGGGTTCCAGTGGATATTTTTAAGTCCCATACCTCCATATGGGTCCCGATATTGACCCAAATTATTAATGCGACAGCTGGCGGCCATTTCCCGAAATCCTGGAGCGAAAGCGTAACTGTCCCTATATTTAAAAAAGTAGACAGGGGTGATGCTAGGTGTTACCACCCTATATTCCTCCTAGATTCTTCTGTGAAAACTATGGGTAGGGTGATCGTGGCTAGACTGGAAGCCTGGGCCCAGGAAAAGATATGTTAATGGACTCACAATATGGTCGCAGGAAGGAAACAGGCACCGTGGATCAGGGAATCAACTTGCATCTCATCATCAGCAAGTATACTATGCATATATGTATGGAAGGCCACATCTACTTATGTTTTGCTGATTTGTCTAGCGCTTCTGACCTGGTGAACCATGCAAAGTTATGGCAGGTGCTTATAGATGTGGGAGCACCAATTAACATTGTAAGTCATCTTTCCCAGTTATATGCCTCCCTAACCTCGAGTGTGCGCCAAGAGAAAAACATGGAGAGTACAAGTAGTTTTCGGGTGACTCGGGAGGGGGGGGGGGGATTTGGCAGGGGTGCGTACTCACACCATTTTTATTTTCACTTTACATGAATGGTGTGGACCGCTTCCTGTAAAATATAAATACAGATGCCCCCAAGGTAGGCCCCCAATTGCCCCGATTTTACTCTATGCAGACAATGCAGTACTTGTATCCAGGATGGCAATTGGCCTCCAGCGACTAATAATAAATGTTACTGTTTATATGGAGAGTAGAGATCTAAAATTGAATTTACCTGGTATTGTCTTTTCTCAGAAAGGAGATTGGTCACCCCACTTGAAATCGGCCAAGTCAAAATTTATAAGGGCCATGTCTGCAGTATCTAGCTTTGCTAAAAAAAGTAGGTAATAACCTCCTGAGAGAGATCACTAAACTATACAGATCTAAATGCCTCCCATTGGCCCTTTATGGTTCACCCGCATGAGGCAGGGAATAGAGAAAACCTTTACAATCGCGGGAAAACATCTACTTACGTAGGATTTTGGCAGTTTTCACTGCTCATAAAGAACTAGGTTTAGAGTTTTTGGAGGATATTATTGACCTTAATTCACTTACAAAATGTTATTGTATTTCGTTCAAAACAGGACGTTAAGTTCACTAGGGAGATTTTTAAGGATTGTTTGGGTTTGGACCACTCTGGAAAAATACCTTGGCTCCAGTAAATAAAATCTTTGGTATCAGAGATGGGAATAGATTTTAACCCACTTAAACCCTACAGTATTTTGCAATTTAGCAAAAGTGAAATTCAATCAATCATGTTGGAAAAAAGGTTTGTCCTTAGGAAATTTCAAGAGGAAAAGAAACCTACAGTTGATAGATATTTCATAGGCACAATCCATGGTTCAGGGTTACTTGCTCGAAGTGAAGAACCCTTATGACAGATTTCTTTTAACGAGGCTTTGCCTCGAGATAATCCATCATTTATTGGTTTTCCCCAAAACACACGCATGGCTCCCGAATCTGCCCAGGTGCCCATGTAATGGACAGGCAAAACAGACAACCACACACTTTTTTTGTTTTGTAGATTTTATAGGGATATTAGGTCATCAATATTGCGCACACTCTTTTTATCCCAAGGTTTAATATACCATGAGGAGGCTCTCACCTTTTTAAAAAAATCTGACAAATCTACATATATGTTGTGCTATTCTTGAATACATCAAGAAGGCTCTTCGTAGATGACATTCCTTAATTTACTTGGATGATTTGCATTTCGAAGTAACCAATGAGGATATCTGAGAATCTCTATACCTTTCTTTTTTGGCAAATGAAATTGTCTGCTAAACACCGAGGGGCATGGCCTTTGAAAATTGTATTTGTAATACTGTGACGTGGTTCATTCTGAATTGCTGTTTTGCCAACCTATTTTAATATTTGACTAGTACTTGTATGAGTAATCAACTGTGTTTTTCATAAGCAATGTTTATTTTTTATCTTTTTATATTATTGAATGATTTTATGTGCAATTTTGACTTTTATTGTTGTTCTTTTATGGATTTGTTTATAAATTTGAATAAAGATTGAATTGAATGACTATTCCTATTGCTCTTACTGCATGAGTTGCCCAATGTAAACATGATGTGCAAGTTAAACAGACTGTCGATTATTTCTTTTCAATCATCCTGTCTTTCGTCACCAACTGCACCATCATAAAAGCCTTGCCTTCGAATACAGCAGGGCAAGAATTATTTTTTACTGCTTGCAAAAAAAGTTTGGGTAATTCAATTTTTTAAATCAAACCAGTTCCCAAGCTCAGGGATTTTAGTGGCAACAAAGTGAGAGAAGCATGCACAATTACATCTGATTTAGTAGTGCCCGACGTAGGCCAGGGGCTGAGTTCACCAGCTATCCTGTCACCTGCTTCTGCCTCCAAGTGCATGTGAACGCTGTGATCTATTTCCCAATCGTCCCCAGCACATGCCATCTTTTAAGTTTCGAAGCTTCCCCTGGAGCTTACTCTGATCTTTTGTGCACGGGGCTGGTTATAGATCCTCGGGGTGCCTTGAGTGAATCCCCATAGATTCATGGAAATGTGTGAAGGATGACTTCAATCAAACCGTTAGGTTGCGCAGCACGAAGGATGACTACAATGTTACAGACGTGTTTCTTGTGATTGGTCGTAGATTCCTTGGGAAGAGCAGTTTGATGGAGGTTATGAGCGGTGTTTAGGTCTTGATCCGTGCTCGGTGCCCCAATAAGTGTTTTGGCTGTAGAAAGCATTGCTCCATCTGGAGTGTACCGATTTTAGGTCTGGCTTTAAGAGTTTGTTTTCCATTCCAATGATGTTCTGTATTTTCTACACTTGATACATTATTTTCTTTCAGTCAGTTGTGGACAGGTTTACAATAGTCTAGCTATCATATGCACACTTGCTGGTTCCTCCCCGTGGCTGAGATGCAGTAGACGTAATATGTGCAATCGCACTTTCAGCCGCTGGTGTGCCTTCTTCAAAATTTCCCAAAGCTCCGTAGAATTGGCTGAAGTTCAATATTATGTGCCGATTTGCAATTCTCTCAACTTTCAATGAAGCATCTTCCACCTGGTACTCTGTGACGCCTGAGTCCAAGCGAAAATACTCTGATACCTGGGAGGGATGCAAATCTACAAAGGCCTCGAGCACCCTAATCATGCGACCAGAGGTGATGTGCCAAGTAACTGAAGTAATTTTACCAGTGGCATGTTAGCAATGGACAAAAACTTAAGTCAATAAATAGCTCCTGAGTCTCCAGACAAACCCACTTATCGATCGATGGATACAGCAGCAAAGGGGGCAAAAAAGCTGCTAGCTCTAACATGGTCCATAGGTGTCTGAGCTGATCTTTGCTTCAGAATGTTCTTGGTAACCATACATTTGGCAGATTGTCATGTTGCTTATCTGAATAGCACTTTATGCTAGCCTAATGTCACTTGAGAGAAATGGGAGGAGTGGGCAGGAGATGTGGGAAAGAAGGCTCACAGGGGGCTAAACAAAGGGCGATGATGTCACTTCGTACCATGAGGTGTTACACAGAGCTGCCACTCTCCACATTGTAGAACTCCATGTGCAGCAAGAGAAGGCTGATTTCCTTGTGGGAACCCTCTTCTCCACCCAACGCTCTCTTCAATATTTTCCCATGCTTAAGGGTGCCCTCAAGCCTGCCACCGAGATTTTTAAGTACCACGTCAAGGCGAAAGTGTTCACATCTAGGGTGGCTAGTAAGTATAAAGCCTCCCCCAATTACCCTATATACATTTGTGGCCAACTACCCCCTGATTCTTTGATTGTTTATAGAGCCAGAAAGCATGCCAACACTCAGGGAACAGGTGATGCACCTCCTCCCGACTGGAAAGGCAAGAAAATTGATGCCGGGGAAAGAGAGTGGCAGCGTAGTCCGCATTTCATCAACAACTTGAAAATTCTATGGCCTTGCTCTCCCAGTACGGCGATGCACACCGGTGCAGTAGCAGCCCATCCCCTGCCAAAGTGACTGGGCCTGCCTGGGGAGGGAGGGAGGTGGGGGGGGTGGCAGGGATAAAAAAAAATAATCTAAAAAATGTACCTGAACGCTGCCGCCAACACCGCCGTCTCTCGATGCATCGCGCTCTTCCCGCTTCGGGGCACCGGCTCCCAGACTGCACTGCGGCCAATCCTGACGCTGCATGAAAGCAGCATCAGGATTGGCCTGAGCGCTGGCATATTGCACTCTCAGGCAGCTGGGGCTGTAGAGAGCTTTACTGCGCATGAGGGTTTGGCTGGCCTGAGACAGCCAAGCCCTCATGCGCAGTGAAGGAAGTGCACTACCACTCCCCCACCAGCAGTGTTTACCCCTGGACCCACTCCCAAAACTCGTCAGACTCCTGGGGGTGGATCCAGTGGATTAAAATAAAACTATAATAAAACAGGTTTAAAACCCATTATCGTTTTATTTGAGTGTGGTGGCAGGGGGGGGCGGCGCTCCTCTGCCCTAATGGGGGACCGCCACTGGGTTTGTGACAGAAGGGATGATTATCTGTAATACTAACATCTACTGTGCTATGGAGGCCATGGATACAGCTGCTTGTGGTATTAATACTAGCATTCTGCTTCAACGCCATGTCTGGCTGTGTGTTTCAGGCTTTAACCCGGATGTGAGCAGCACCTACTAAATGTCCCTTTTTGATGGTCAGCATTTCTTTGGCCCTCAGGTGGATGAGATGCTTGAGAAAATCATAGAGGACACCAAGACGGCTAAGGCCATGGGTGCCCTACAAACACAGACTCCCAGGGGTTGCTTTCAGTGCACAGAGTATCATGGTGCATCCAAGACCCCACACCAGAAACCTCTTCTACCTTCACAAAGCCAACACAGCAGTCCCCCTCGCGGTGTTACTATAGAGGCAGGTATAGGAGAAATAACAAAGAGGTTGAGGTAAAGGTGCCACCCCTAAAGTGACCGTCCCCCCAAAACAGTGACATCTTACAGCTTCCCCCTGATCGCAAAACACATGTCGGGGAAAGATTACAGGGGTTTCTGTCCCACTGGGTGGAAATCACCAGAGACCGTTGAGTTCTAGATATTATACAGAAGGGGTATTGTCTAGAGCTCATGCACACACCATCAAGCATCCCCCCTCCTCTCCTCATAGATTGTCCGAAGAACTTCTGCGCCTCCTTCAAGAGGAGGTACAAGCCCTCCTGGATAAGGAGGCCATAGAGCCTGTTCCGCACCAACATCGTGCAAAGGGTGTGTACTACCTTTACTTTCTTATATTAAAAAAGGATGGCTCCCTTAGCCCCATCCTCGAATTCATGCCTCTCAACAAATAAATTCTGTCGGACCACTTCTATATGGTGACTCTACATGCCATTATACCACTCTTGCAGAAAGGTGACTTCATGACTGCCCTGGAGCTGAAGGACGCCTACTTTCACATTCCCATCCACCCAGGACATCAAAGATATCAGAGGTTTGTAATAAGTGGACACCATTCTCAATTCAAAGTGGTCCTCTTCTGTGTTACCTCTGCACAAAGAGTCTTCACCAAATGTCTGGTAGTGGAGGCCGCTCATCTCAGGAGTAGCGGCATCCACGTGTTCCCTTAACTAGATGACTGGCAGATCAAGAGCGCCACGCAGCAACTCTGTCTAGAGCACACTCAAACCACAATTCACACTCAACACATTCTGGGTTTCACCATCAATTTGACCAAATCCCACCTTCAACCACTTCAGATACAACTTTTCCTTGGTGTAGCCCTGGATGCGAGGGTGGGAAAGGCTTACCACAGCAGGAGTGCAAGTCTTCCAAATCTTTTTGCCTCTTTTCGGCCAGATTGGCAAGCAACAGTCACAACTGTGATGCGCCAACTAGTCATGCTGGCGTCATTCATAGCTACAGTCCCTCATGCCAGGTTCCACATGCATCCATTACAGGAATGCTTAGTAGTACAGTGGTCTCAAGCGGAGGGTCATCTAGAAGATCTAGTGTTGGTTTGGAGCAGCACACATCACTCTCTGGAGTGGTGGAACACAAACAATTTGTAGCGGGATGGCCCTTCCTCAATCCAGTTCCACAAGAGACCATCACGACGGATGCCTCACTCACAGGTTGGAGTCATTGGTCCCCTACCTAGAAACTTCTTCACATTAATCACCTGGAGCTGCTGGCGATCCAGCTTGCTCTGCGCACTTTTCTCCCCATCATTCAGAACAAGACAGTCTTGATACGCACAGAGAACACAACTGCCATTTTCTACCTACAGAAACAAGCTGTCCAGTGTAGCCCAGAGGATCTGGTGGTGGGCAATTCATCACAGAATACACCTACTCATACAACATATTCCGGGGGTGGACAAAGATATAGAGGTCCTGCTCAGCAGGACGCATCAACAAGTACACAAATGGGAACTTCACCCCCAGGTCCTACTCCTGTACTTTCAGTGCTGGGTGCTCCGACAAATAGATCTGTTTGCCCCCGCCGAAAACTCAAAATACTCAAGCTTCGCCACCAAACTACCATACTCACAAACCATGGGCAACGCACTGTGGATGAGTTAGCCAGGGATATTTGCCTATGATTTTCTGCCTCTCCCTCACCTACTGTTCATGGTGATGAGTCTGAGGCAGACATTCCTCATGCTCATTCTAGTGGCACCAACCTGGGCACGCCAGCCATGGTATTCCATGCTGCTAGAGCTCTCTATAGTCCCAAACAAGAGGCTCCCCAGCGGTCAGACCTTCTCACACAAAAACACTGAACTCTCAGGCATCCCAACCCTCAAGAACTCAACCTTGTGATGTGGCTCCTGAGGTCTTAGAATATGGTTACTTCAACCTACAAAAAGTGTGCATGTGTAGTCTTAAAGAGGCACACAGACCCACCACCAGGGCCTGTTATGCAGCCAAATGGAAATGTTTTGTACACTACTGCCTCCCAAAACACATTAATCCCCTCACAGCATAGGTACAGGATATTGTTTGTTACCTTCTACATTTGCAGAAGTCAGCCCTAGCCTATACCTTGATCAGATTACACTTGGCTGCCGTAGCTGCCTACCTACACAACAGGCTTCCTTATCCAGAATATCTATGAAAGAGTTATTCCACCCAGGACACCCCCTGCTCCAGCTTGGAACTTAATTATTGTCCTCACTAGGCTCATGGGTCCTTCATTTAAACTCCTTCATTCTTGCCCACTGCAATTCCTGTTTTGAAATGTGGCCTTCCTTGTGGCCATCATTACCTTAAGACGAGCAAGTGAGATACACGCTCTAACTTTAGAAGATTCCTTTTTCAGGTACATCAAGATAGAGTGGTCCTCAGAATCAATCCAAAATTCCTTCCTAAGGTGGTCTCCAGTTTCCACCTTAATCAGACGATTGAACTGCCAGTCTTCTTTCCGCAACCAGAATCTGTAGCATAACACGCTCTTAATACTCTTGATGTCAAAAGAGCACTCATGTACTATATTAATAGAACAAGACCAATTCGTAAGACCTAACATCTGGTTAGTCAGATGCATACGAACATGTTATGACAAAGCTAAGAGAACCCTTCCTGCCCCTCCTAAACCTCATTCTGCTTGTAGGAAAGTGGCTTCCATGGCTTTCTTATGTAACTTAATATTAGCTGACATCTACGAAGCAGCTACCTGGTCTACCCCACATACCTTCACTAAACATTACTGTGTGGATGTTTTCGCTGGACACCAAATTAGAGTTAGCTATGCTGCCCTGCATACACTTTTCCAGTCTTCTGCAGCATCCTCTGGCTAAGCCGCCACTTTTAGGAGGACTGCTTTACGGTCAATGCACAGCATGTGTATCTACCCCTACACATGCCACGAACGGAAAATATTACCCTGTAAGCATCTGTTCATGGCATGTAGTGCTGTAGATTCACATGTACCCACCCTTCTCCCCGGTCCCCTGAGGTTGTTGCAGAATCTATTATTTTCCTATCATTCTTATTTTCTTTCCTTTGCGTGGTCATCTTTATGGATTCTCTGTGCTCCATCTTCAGTCTTGCCCTCCATGCAGGAAACAACAATCCAACAATGGAGCTGATGCCCATGCGCAATACAACGAATAGGTGGGGTCACTGGACCTCGTGACCCAAAAAGACTACGGGCATATTTACAAGAAAGTGGGGGAGCGCGGGATAGCTCTAAAATTGCTAACGCCGGGCTCCATCACAGTAGAAACGCTGGGATGCGCCGTATTTACAATAATATGGCACTTCCCTGTGTTTCTCCCTGCGCTGGCGCTAAATTCAGCTGCCTAGCGCCAACACAGGCACCCTTGCACCATAGTGCAAGGGTGCCTGCATTGAGGGAATGATTGTTTATGGTCAGGAAGGGACACCTTCCGGCACATAAACAACCCAGAATGGTGATTTGCAACTCCTTGTGTGCTGCACACATAGAAGTTGCAAATCGTCATTTTTTTAATGATTGTTTATGTGCCGGAAGGGAAACCTTCCTGCACATAAACAATAATTCATGGCAATTTGCTGTTTCTATGTTTGCTGCACACATAGAAACAGCTAAAACGAGGAGAAATAAAGCATTTCTCCTTGTTTCGCCATGTTAAGACCAGGTATTCCCTGTTCTTAATTTTGGCGCTGCCTCCTATTTACCCCACCCTTGTAAATAGGGGGCAGCGTCAAAATCAATGGGTGTTGCGGCGTAACGCCCACCTCAACACCCATTGCCCATCCCTTTCACGCTAAGTGTACGTTAAGTGGATTGACCCCAACTTGTAAATAAGGCAAAGCCCTTATCGCCACAGGAACGTCACAAAAAGTGACGTTCCTGTGGCAATAGGGGCTTGTAAATATGCCCCTACCTTCGAAGAAAAACAAGTTGTACATGTCCGAGCCCAACACTAGATGGCAGAAGTATTCACAGCATGTGAATCTACAGTACTACATGCCACGAACAGATGCTTACAGGGTATGTAGCATTTTCCTTTCCTCACGCTGCTTCCCATGGTACTTCTTTACATTGCCATTCTCTCTATGGATGTTTCATGTTTAAACCTCTTTGTCAATATAAAGGCTCCTTCTCTGTATAATGGCTCATTTCTGCCTTTAAAAAAAAAATGATTTAAGAAGTAAAAATGTAATACATAAAATTCATAATTGAAAAATACAAGAAAAGCAAATACAAAAAAATACTGTCATTTCTTTCTTTCAAAGGGAAAAAAATATGAAAGTGCGACACTGGCAGGCACTCTGCCACATTCTCATGCAAAGGAGCTCTACCCCACAGGACAATCTTGCCCCACATTTTGAATCAGCCTAAATTGGTACAGATTAATACATTTGAAACTCATTCCACATTGCTTTAAACTTATTAGTGGCCCCATTCTGTTTGTCATAGCTGTATTCAAATGTCCTGGTTCGGGTAATATTTTGAAAACAATGTGAAAACGTAGGGATCTCACATTCATCTCTGTGCAATTAGGGATTGAGCAATTAGCATTCTAATGACTATCCATCTACGCTAACCCTTATCCAGTCTAAATCTTTGTAGAGTACACCCTAGTATATTGATCAGTGGATAGGGTTTGATTTCTAGTATTCAAATGCCGAAATAAAATTATAAACTTCCACCTAAAAAATGTTTTAGCTGATGAGATGTCCAAATCATGTGGTACTAGCATCAGAAATTGCTGTTCGCAATACTTGCTACACTTATCTGAAATTGTGCTCTGAAATGTATTTCGTTTTTTAGGCTGTGTAACATAATATCCAACTAGAAAGTACCTGCATGCTTTTGAGATTAGTACCTCTCAGAAAGGAAAAAGTAAATTTACTAGTCTCGGATCATACTAGTTTGCCAGGTTTCCATCATACCCTTTCCCAGGTGACGGTCTGATAGCATTAACACATTTTTATCACTGTCCAATACCCCACATTATTTGTTTTAGAAAATAGTTTTGAAACATAGTCAGCGGAATTTTTGTTTTCACTTGTTGGGTGGGTTCTCAAAAAGCTATTTGACTATAGGAAAGAAATGCTTCTATGATCCCCTTTATCTAATTCGTTTTATTTTTTATTTTTTACGAAATCCCATGAGGTCTTATTGTGAAGAGAAAAGTGCTCAATGAGTCGTATATTAACTCCTTCCCTAGTTCTTAGTGCCCCTTCTTCTTCTGGTCTACCCTTTTCTCTTCAGTCATCTAATCGTTTCTCAGCATGGATCATAGGTATTTTATTTGCCTTATGGACGGCCTTTCATCACTTCCAAGCTTCTTCTGAAATCTTGTAGAAAAACACATTTCGCTAGTGTACTACCTAATAGACGATTATCGAAAAGATGTTGATTATTGGGGAGAAAAAAAGCTTGTATTCTTGTAATGAGATGTAGCTGCCTCATAATAACTTCTAAAATTCGGTAGATCTAGACCGCCTTCCACTATGCACTGTTTTTGTAGCCTTACTAAATTTATCCTGGGTCTCTTGTCAGACCAGATTAAATCCCCAGTGGTGCTGTTAATCCTGGTGAAATAACTAGCCTGCAAATAGCAGGGCACAGTAGAAAATGCAAACATGAATGGGGTAACATAGACATCTTAACCAATGCAATTGTGCCAATAAAAGAAAGCAAGAGATGCGTCCATTTTTCCATTACAGAAACTACTATTCTTAACAGTGGTTTTGAATTTATATACTCTGAGACCCAGTACCTCACATATTTCTTTGTTGCATAGGAATAGCATACACTATTATAAGTTGTAAGTTTGGGAGAGCAAGTTTGTAAATGCTTTAGAAAATGATTCCGAAGTATCAAAGATCAGACCTGAAAGCTTCACAGGGTAACCAATTCAAATGCTGGGTTTTTCTAAGCTCCTATGTGTGTTCAAGGACAGGAAGGCAGAATGCATTTTGCATGTAACCATGGATGGATGGATCGGGGTAACTCGGGATGATTTTATATCCCAATAGTCCTGAACTCTTGTTAGCAGTTGAGAGAGGAAAGACATTTGGAGTTGAAGTTTTAAAACCATTTACTAATGTCTTTTCTGGGAAAATTGGTGAACTAAGTTTATTTAAACATAGGATTGTTAGTGGGCGCTAGAGAACCCGGCTGCAAGATGGCCGTCGCCTAGTGAGGCTCTGCCACCCGACTCCACATTCCAACATTTATCCGCGGTGCCAGGGCGCCTGACAACACTGACTGACCTGAATGATATGCCCTAATTGACAGAGCAGCCAGGGATGCCATTAGTGAGGCAAAGGTGATAGTGGGAGCAGAGTGAGCACTGGGTGGTTGGCCACGGCCTACTGAGAAGCTTGGCGGGCTGTGGTGGCCACTCCCCCCCCCACTCCAGAGGTCCTCGAGAAGATTATGGGCCTGCTGTCCATGGGCCGATGAACTGTGGCTGTGAACCCAACAACATGGTGCTCCCTCCAACGGGACACCTCCCTGACGGTTTCTCCTCCCCCCCTGTGGGGCCAACACACCAGGGGTAGCAACCACCAGTGATCACGGCATGTCTGCTGTAATTTCTACACTGCCAGTGGCCTGCTGTGACCAGCGCAGGGGGGCCCGACACAATAAAGCGGGCAGCTGACAAACTGTGGCCGTGCGCCCAACGTCCTGGTGCTGCACCTCGCGAGATACCGCCCTGATGGCTACCACTCCCCCTCTGTGTGGGCAAACGAACCGGGGGTTGTGGCTGGCAGCAATCGCAGCCGGACAGCATGCAAATCTGCATCAGCTGAGGCCTGCTGTGACCTGCGCAGGGGAGCCCCAACACTGTGAAGTGGCTGGAGGATACCAGCCCGGCAGGCCTGACATAACCTTTGGTGAGTCTTTTGCTGCAGGGGCCCGCGAGATGACTTGCGGCCTTGCTGTGGCTGCCGCTTCATTGGACTAGTGGAATGCACTACCAGCAGGCCCCTGTTGCCACAGGAAGGTCTCTTGTGCCGTGGGCCACCGGCCACTAACAGGGTAGTAGGCCAGCATACTTGCCTGCAAATTCCTGAACTGCCATATACCGGGGTCCGACGAGTTGACGGACCCGGTCTGCTGCAGCCTGTGGCTGCAACCCACCCCTGCAGTTGTGGAGAGGAACATAGCAGGCCCCTCACGGGACCTGCACTTTCTGGACTGGGTCTGCCAATCTGACCGGCGGGGAGCGCTGCCTCTGGGAGGTGAGAAGAGGTGGGCAGCACGCCCGGGGGCCAGAGGAGTCTATCTTGGAGACCCCACAATGGACATTATTTATGAGGGCCGCTGGTAGACGACAAGATCAACGTGGGGGAAGCCTTGAGGGTGGTCAGTGCATTGCTTGTCAGAGCCTCTGTTTGCTGGTGTGGGTGCCCCCTCATCCCCCATTTCTCTTCTGGACTTGGGTTTGCTCGTGCCCACCAACTGGCTCCTACTCGACCTTGGGGGAGGCAGGGCTCTGAATATACACTGAGAACTCATGGCCTCCCCTGACCATGCACAGACAGTCACCTGGGCATGGAAGCTATGCAAGGGGGCGCCCCAATTACCGCACCAGCTGGCCCCCTAGTGTCGTACCCCGGTGCCCCCTGCTTACGATCCTTGGTTCGACGGCGAGTGGGCTCTGCAGCAAAAGACCTCGAACTCACGGCCATCTCCTCTGACTGCGCACCATGGGGAAGCTGGAGGTTCGCCAATCAAAGCTGGCGTTTGAAGTGAAGCGCCAAAAGCACAATGTGGACCACGACAGGGACGCTGTTCCCCCTTGGAGTCCTCCCAACCGCAAATGTGCAGGATCTAAATATCAAGAAGATGATGGTGGACGTAAAGAACAGTCTCCGCATCATCAACGCCAAAATAAACCTGTTAACCAGTCCCATCGACTGTAAGGAGAGGGTAGACAACCATGACAACTGCCTCGACCACCTGGAGACCCGCAACTCCGATTTGGAGGACATACAGCGCTGCTTCAGGGGAGCACCTCCTCCGCATGGATACAACTCTGGAAGTTATCAAGTGCCAGAATCCACTGCAATCGACAAGATGGAAGGCTATGTGGATTGCATACTGCAGTTGCTGATCTCTGAAGCGCTGTCAGCGGTCTTCATTGTGGAGAGAGTCCATCATTCACTCGGTCCCTGTCCTCCTCTGGGAGCTCCGGCGTGACCAATCACTGCAAGATTGCTCAACTACAGAGACAGTGATACAGTCTGTAGGCCCGCATGAGAGCGTCGCACTGTCCAATATCAGGGAAACGATCTCTCCTTCCACCCCGACTTCATGCTCCCAGTGCAGGTGGCCCAGTGAGCATTTCGCCCTGCTAAACGCCGGCTTCCAAAAGCTGAAATACTGTATGCATTATTGTATCCATCCAAACTACACATTCAGCACAACCATACTCACGTGCAAAGGATTACCCTAGCGCACTCCAATAAGCAACAAGGATGGGCGCTACGTGATTGTGGCTGGTACCTTACACGCGCACACTGTCATACTGGCATTGGTCTACGGGCCTAACACAGACAGTCCATAGGTTTTTGCAGAGGTGTGGCAACAGATAACCACCAGGGGCCACGGAGCCATTCGCTGGGGGGGAGACTTCAACGTTATCCTTGACCACATCGCAAATCACTGTAGCACCTCCAGAAAGCCTCAGCCCAACGCAGCAGCACAGCTCCTCACGCTTATGCACGAAAACTGCCTGACTGATGTCTGACACCTGAAATACGCTGATAGCACAGAGTTCACCTGTATCACGACTGCTCGGGATACATGGTCTAGAATACACTATTGGCTGCTCACCTGAGATGCCCTTACATGGGCCACGAGCGTGGAACACTTGCCCCGCACCCTGTCCTGCTAGAGATGCTTGCTCCCCTGGCGGCCCTGCAAGCCTTCAACTGGCGCTTACACCCAATGCTCTCTGCGATAATGTCTTCCTCAATGACGTAGGAGTGGCGATTATAGAGTACTATGCCACTAACAAAGGCTCAGTTGCCTCCCCAGCGACGTTGTGGGAGGCTTTTATAGTCATTATCTGCAGAGTCTGCATCACGAAGCAATCGGGAATATTCAAAGCGCTGCGAGCGCAATTAACTGCCTTAGAAAGGGACATCCGTGCCTACGAATCAGATTGTTATGCCACATGTAACCCACTGGCTCTGGTTGCTATAAGGGAGAAAGTATCAGCCTATGACGAGGAGGTTCAGGGGGAAGCCCACTTCCTCCACCGGGAAGCCACTGCGTGGCACTATGGCAAAGGCGATCGATCCGAGAAGACACTGGCAACTATGCTTCGGAAACCCTGGGCTGCCGCTTCCGTAGTGGAGCTCTTGGACGATCAGCAGGTGAGCCACATGGCACTCTGCTACAGACCATGCCAATGCTCTACTCCCACTTATACAGCGCAGTGGTAATACTTGATTCAGCTGCTCTAGCTACTTACCTAGATACGATGCAGCCCACTGACTGGACTTGATGCTCCATTCACGATGGGGGAGGTGACTCAGGTGATCCAAAGCATCTGTGGAGACAAAGCACTAGGGCTGGATGGACTCACTACCTCCTTCTATAAGAAATATCCAGTGCTACTACCCCCCCCACCGCCTGGCTGTCTACGCAGAGTGGAAAGAATGCCTAATGTCAGATGTGTTACTATGCCAGGTAGTTGAATATATACAAAAGAGGCTGGCACTGAAAAAAGATGTGAATAAAATGCGAGTTTAATGGGAGGTTACTGTCGAAAATGCCATATCATTCAGGAATGGTAAAGTTGTTGCCCCTGATAAATTTAAAGATAGATTCTTGCAAATATATCACGAAGGGCATTTAGCAATTGCCAATAACAAGGGCAGAATGGATGGAATGTATTGTGGCCTGGGTTGCACAAAACCATTGAAAGATTAGAAAGAGAGTGTTATGAATACAATAACTCAGATAAAGCTCAGTCTACGTTCGGACCACCATTGCGACCAATAAAGAGTCCCAGTGTGTCTTGGGAAAGAATCAAAATTGATATCATGGGGCCAATACATACTGGAGAGGAGAACAAGTACCTCACTGTGATTACCGACCTTCTTTCTTAGTGGCCAGAAGTCAAGATAGTTTATAAAGTAGAGAGTGAAATGGTTTCGATGTTTCTGGATGTGGTACGTTTACCTTAGGGGTTACCCAAAACTTTGAGCGACAATGGCCTGCAATTTACATCCCAAACATTTCAAAATTATTTGATGAGAACCCATTAAAACTGATGCCACATCTGTATATCATCCTACAGGGAATAGATGTGTGGAATGCTTCAACAGATTGTTAAAAGGTAGCATCCATTTGGCTACAATAACAAACTTAAGTGGGAGAAGGAGATTACGAGGTTGTTGTGGGCATATAGAATTACTCTTTCTGAAATTAATGGTCACAGCCCTTTTGAGTTAAAGAAATGAAGGACTCCATTAACTAAAGCCAATCTTGGTTGGATGTCTAGGTCTAGACCAACAGAATGACCACCTGAAGAGGTGAGGGAAAGAATCAGAAAGGCACAGGCAGCTTATAAATCTTGGTTTAAGGAAGTCAAATTAAAGAAAAGAAGCTGGGTCACGGTTTAGAAAGATAAAAGAGTAAAGAAAGGAGAAAGTAATCACACTGAGCTTCTATGTGTCAAGGAAGTGAAATGCAATTCTGCCTTTTTCACTGATGCTAAGGTATAGCAGCATTTGTCAAAGTTCTCTAGATGCAAAAAGAGCGATGCGAGAATGGGAAGTAACTTGCAATCCTGGGAGCATGGAAAGAGTACTTTTGAATAGTTGGATAACCCCGAAACCACTTTTTCTGGTGGACAGGACGTATGGGAAAATTATTTGTGATTAAACAAATGGTACAGCATCCCTAAGAAATCTATGTTCTCCTGTAGTTATTTCGTAGGGCATCGCTGCTATTTATTTTATTTTGTGGAACTGTGTGAGGGGAAAGGCTACCTTACTGCACTGTTGTATTCCATTCTAGAATGTATTGAAGGAGAGGTACTACAGAAGGAGGAGGACTGTGGAGCAGGCAGATCCTTTCTCTACTGGGTTGAATAAAGGTTATGTGAAAAAGCAGTCGTTTGATGATACTATACACACCTAATTTAATCCTTTTATCACTTTCTTCCTCTCGTGTTTCTTCTTTCCTTTAACACATACTTTAATCCTCTATCATCTCCATTTTGTAAGCTCCCCTTTTCTCTGCATCTTTATCATCATCATCTTTTCACATCTTCACACTCCTCTCCCATCCTTTTTGCATTTCTACTGTTACTTCTCCTGCTAACTCTGTTTTTAGAGCCCTCTTTATTCTCTCCATCGGACCTCTGCACGTTTCCCCTCTTTCTACCGCGTTTCTCTTCCCCTTTCTCTGCTCCTTTCCTTCTGTTTCACTTCTCCAGCTGCCAGTATTCACTTCCCACTCTCTTTAAGACCCATGTCTTCCTTCTCGCATTACATCTCTGTTTTACGAGCAGATTATACAGAGATGTGTTTCACTCTGGCAAGATGTATTCCTTTAATGTGGAATAAAATGGCCCGAGGTTAATGGGACACATAAAGATGGAATGAAGGCTTTCAGCCAGCCTTATCCGGATGCTGCATAACCTCATTCTATATATGTCTTAATACTCTGAAAAGTAAACAGGAAGTGCATGTAGGTTTTGGGAAAGGCATTAGAATGACTAGATTGCTTACAGTATAAACTTGAGGTGGCGCTCACGTACGTCAGTACTCACCCTCCCAAAGCAGGCATGGCCAGTTAGGAGAAGTGGAAGATTTAGTGGGAGTTGATTAAACCCCGGATCTATGCACCTTTCAGGCGAGCAAGACTCGTTATGGATCAGATCAACATGTGACCTATTCTCTCCCAGTCCTTGCAGCCTTTCAAAGTCTCTGACTGGTGCAGTCTTTAAATGTGCTTCAACCACTTGGTTCATGCGGGAGAACTGGTGTAACGTGGGAGTACGAATCAAGCATTTTGAGAAGGTATTAGGACATTGGAATGTTGGGAGCTCCAGTGAGAACAATGGAGTGCTCGGGCTTCTAATGGCCGGTAGTAGCCCGGAGTGCCAACATTTCAATGTTTGTTTACAGCTGTTGAGCTGTGAACAAAGGCCTCACGGAGCCCTAGGGGATTTCAATCCCCTGGGCTCCGTGAGGCCTTTGTTTTACAATTTAGAACATACTGCCCTCTAGGGGCGGAATGTTCTAATAGCCTTAGAACCCTCCATAGTAGGCTGTACCAGCCATTAAAGGCCCGCTCCCTTGTTAAAGGCCTTCCCCTTGGGCTCGGGCCTTTAAAGCTGGACCGGGCCTTTAGTGGCTGGTAGAGCCAGCTACGGCAGGCTATAAAGCTATATTAAGGGCCCCGTCTGAACAAGCGGAACACACCATGCTTAGTTTGGTTTTTCACCACAGTATCAAGCAAGCAGCAGGAATTTACCCCTGAATGGAAGGAACACTCTTCTCTGAAGAATAGCATATAGTGTAAAAATATCGGAATTTCGAGTAAGATGAACTGCGAAAAAAAATGAATCATGAGTAAACTGATCTTCTTTGGCATTCTGTGAGAACTGTCCCAACATGTGAGTGAGAACCACACCCTGTGACACGCACTTTATCAAAAACCTTAAAGAGGGGAACATCTGATTGAGTTTTCTAATCCATCAGTCCAGTTTCTTCATAACTGTATGCCACAACTGCATACAAATACACAGGAATAAGTGCCGTTATCTCGGAACTGATGCATTGCCTCTGCTGCACAATGCATCTTCGGCACGGATGCACGCAATGCTCCGCAACCAGGATTTATGGTAGTTGTTCAGCGCACCTAACTGGGTCCCTGTAGCTGACTTGCGCTTCATTGTGACTTTGTCCCGGTCCGGCAAGACTATATAACCCCAATCGCGCTTTGTGGCATTATTTTTCTCTATAAACTTTAAAAACCATTATCTATGGTTCTACTAATTGGATTTTCGTTAGTTTGGTATTGTTTTATTTAATAAAGTCAGATCTATTCTTTTAATGTGGTGTCGGATCTTTTTGTGTGGTGTTTTCACTGTTTTACTGTTTGAAGTGTCGCACAAATACTTTATACACTGCCTCTAAATTAAGCCTGACTGCTCTATGCCCAGCTATGAGGGTGAGCACAGGTCAAATTATGGTTTGCCTGCCTCTTACCCGGACTAGGATTGTGGTTGCTGCTTGACCAGGGCTCACACCCCAGTCAACCAGTTACCCATTTTCTAAAAAGTACCTTTATATGTGCAGAATTACGATTCCCCTTGTGAATCAGCGCAGAGTATAGCAAAAAGCATTTAGCTGTAGTTATTCACTAAAATGAATATTCCTAAAAAACGAGTGATGACAACATTCCTAAATTGGTACATTTACATTTCAAGCTGATTAAGAACCTAATCCACATTTTCCCAACACTAACTCTAGCCACATGTGTCTATCATACAGTAGAGTTGGTGCTAATAATGCTAATGGACTGTCGTAATACTCAGCTGTAACATATATGACCCTAGATGAACTAAAATGGTAACACTTTCTACTAGACGCACTGTGTACCAATGGCATGAACCTGTCTCTACTGAATCTTCATTGTATAATGCGTTTACATACACGTGTCATATGTCATCTATGTGCACCTAAATTTATCAAAATCTGTGTTGTGCAGAGTGCTGGGAGGCAAAAGGTTATAAAGTCACATTGTTATAGAAAATAAATTAAATACATTTTCCGCCTTGACCAGGTTTTTTGTCAACTTCCCATCTGCCAAGAAGTACTTCAGCCAGTTCAAGCACATGGAAGACACACTGGAGATGGAGAGGAGCGTGCAGCTACGGAAGCATGCCCGACGAGTCATGGGCGCTATCAACAATGTCGTAGAAAACCTTGATGACATGGATAAGGTTTCTACCATCCTTTCCCTGGTGGGCAGGAGCCATGCCCTGAAACATAAGGTGGAGCCTGTGTACTTCCAGGTAAGCCTATGGTCAGTTGGTGTAGGCCATAGAGCGCTGCCTTCCTAAATATGAGTGGTTGAGGGAACTGTGACACACACTATGTACCAAAGGCGAAAGGACTGAAAGCATCTTCCTCTTATGCATGAAAAGATATGGCTTTGCCTTAGTCTTTCTCAACAAGAGGCAAGACTTGCAGTTGCACTGTGCTGAGGAGTTGATCCCTCAACCAATACAAAAAAATAATCATTTGTTTTCAAACATACACTGCTATCCCAGAGGATATCACAATTCTTTACAAGAAAGGAACAATAAAACACTGTTATTCTGCGTCAAGATAAAACAAGAATAATAAAACCTTGGACGAGACCAGAAGCAATAAGTGAGCTTTGTAAAACCCCCTTGTAGAGATGAAATGGTAAAGTGCCCCCTCTCCTAGGAGGAGGCACTGTCTGTGCCTTATAAATCATACTTTAACCCTGGCTTTTCAAATACTTAAGGAGGGGTTGGACAAACCTTTCTCAATAAAGATGAGGGAAGCCAAGTAAGGAGGCCCAGCAAAATGAAAAACATGTGGTAGACCACCTACCCCACTGATTTTATGAGAGCTGTAGACAGACTACCACATCACTGAATATTGAACAATGGAGAGCACAATTCTATTTTCATGCTAAGGAAGAGTGCTTATAATGCTACTATAGCAAGGGGGACATCACCTACACTTCAATAGTAAGAAGGCAAACTACTATAACACAAAATGCTAAAGAAAGAACACACAAGTCTTCCATAATAAGAGCTATAAATAACTTCCTCCTTCTATTCTAAGGGGAGAGCAACCAGCATTCAATTTTACAGATCTAGCCAAACCTTTTCACATTAAATGAATGGAAACTATGCCTGGGCGGTGAACTCCACTCCGTTCGCAGAGTTTAAGGAGTTTTCCGCAGTCCGTTCTCCATGGAGCACGCGGAGTTTAGACAATCTCCACTCTACGAAGCAGAGCTGTGTTTTTTCTTTGCTCGCCAACATTAAGTTGGTGAGGGCAAGCGTGAAAAATCCAACGCTAGACCATCTCCCAATGAAATTTCTCAATGCGGGCGGTCACGGATGGTCGCAACCATGCACGTTGAGAAACCTTCCATTCATGTTGAGAAAGCTGCAGCTCAAGTAGAACATCTACTTGAGCGACAGAAAGAAGCAGCGCTGTTCGCGCTGATTTTCCAGCATGGGACAAACGTCCGGCACTAAAAATCAGCGCGAACGGCGTAACCTAACGCACTCAGCTGCTTGCAGAACTCCGCGTAGTGCAGCAGAGTTTTTTGGTCACTTTACGAGGTTTCGCATGGCGGAACTACATGAACTCCGCTCAGGCCTAAAAACCTTTACCTTTTCCCATTAGCTTCAGGAGGGCAAAACAGTTTTTCAATGCAAAGGGAGATATCCAAACCATCCTACCATGTGGGGGGCAATAGGCCACCTCTACATTTTATAGTTGAAGAGGATCCCTAACTACTCCTTAACATGTGTGGAAGGCATTCTAACCTGAACTAAATCTCAGGTATAGTATGTTAACCTCCTAACTCCTCAAGGTATGGGATGGAGACAATTTAACCCACCCTTACAAAAGGTATGGTATGAATGTTGATCAACCAAAAACACAATGGGTAGTGAAAGTGATTTCATTCACATTTTAAAATCCCCAGCAGTCCATTTGTTGCTAAGGATCTAAGGGAAAGGCAAAAAGTAAAAACTACAGTAAGTAAACATGGCTTTTAGAGCCTCGTTTACATTCTTCTTTTACTGCTGCTTTCATTAACGTCCAAGAGCATAGGAGCAAAAGGGGTAGCAGCTGCCACCCCTGGCTATTTCTAGTTGACTTTTAATGGCTAAATGAGGGTGACCACATAAATCCTTGGTGCTGAAGATGGGCTCTGAATGAAGCAGTCGTTACCAAGTGAATCTATACCACAAATTAAGATCCCTGGAGGCTTTCTATGATAAAAGAAAAAGGTCACAAAAGTGATCTAATACATAGGTATAATATAAGGGAGAGAGCGCCCATCAAAAATATCAAAACATCAAAATATATCTCGGCAACCTAATTCATCTATACTAGTAGATTAGCTATCCAACCATTTTATATTAATTGGGGACTTCATAACTCCCCTGAACTAAGAGAGGGGGTGGTGTAAGGGTTACACACTTAAGTAGGGAGAACAATTAGCCCATATATGGACCAGTTGGTCATCCACACAACGGCTATATGCTGAAGGAGGATCACTTATTGTACATAACAAGACCAACTAACTAGTAACACTAACGAGAGAGTGGCTGGGTCAGTGGAGGGTTTCCTGAGCAGAGGCGTGATGGAGGTGTGTTTCCAGGTGTTTGAGAATGAGGCTGAGCCGATGAAGGTGTTGAGGATGTGTTAATGCTTCACTGATCAGTAGGAGTCCTTTGGAGAAGTCATGCTGGAGGCAAGGGCCCGATGGGGCCCCCCGAGTCTGCAATGATAACCGATGGTAGGCCCAGTCTGGGAAAAAACACTGAATCAGCAAATCACATATATATAAAGTGCTGTGATTCCTCGCACTGCAAACATCTTTGGGTAACTGCTGGCTTAGTCTATGAGGAAAAGAATATGGATGCACCCTCTTCAAGAGTGATTCAGGGAACTAACAAGGTCCATCCTTACGCACTGGAATTGTTCCTTTATTATTAGTAATGGTTGAAGGGGCTTGTGGGAGCGTATCATTTATTCTTTAGCTGTCAAGTCTTGCATGTTGAGCTCCATTCCCATCAACAGGTATCCAAGCTTCTTGCCCCTTTGTTTCCTCAAGTGGCAATTGATGGCATTTTAAAGTATCGCCTGCGAACCAGTCTGCATATCCCCGTCAATCAGTAGCATCAAAACCAACCTCCCCATGCCTGCTAAATGCTCCATTGCAGGTATAGGAGATGCACACTTCTCCAGTGGGGTGCAGGACTCAGCAAACCTGCTAGCCCACGTCCTAACCCCTCCATCAGCTGTAGGCAGCCTTATGTAAACCCAGGTACAACAGAGGATCTTCCGAGATTGGTGCCCTATTTAATGAACACAGTGAGTGAGTTATTATTTGATGATTTATTTTTAGCGCTCATTCCAGTGTTCTTTGTGGATGTATCATTTTCATCTTGTTGTGAAGACTCCCCATACAGTTGTGTCTGCAGTCCTGTGAAGCTTTTCTCTAAGCCAAGATCCCTGCCTCCTTGGTGGATGTTAGCTCCATTGGGAAAGGGAAGTATGTCGCCACATCTATTGCCGCTATGAACTGAAACATTCTTATGGTATCAGAGTGTCAGTTTTTTAAAGTTTACTGTGACCAAAGGGGTTCAGAGAACTAATTTAATTGGCTGCTGCCAGCACTCTGCAGGATGACATTACCAGGCAGACACAAAGTTAGAGGTGACAATGGACCTTTTGCAGCCATGGAAAGGCTAACAGGTTTGTAACTAATTACACAGCTGCCTTTAGGTTACTGCTACACATTCTGTTGTGGTAATACAAGGCACACGAAAAATTGCATCCTGGAGGTCTACTGAGAATAGTCAGTCACTGTTGGAACTGGTTTACCACATATGAACCATTTATGAGAGATAGCAGTTGTATCTTCTTTTACACTAGTAACTGGTGGTAGCCATGCCCCTTTCCTGACAGCAAGGAAGACTTTGTTGTTCCTAAAAGGGAGTGGATGATCCCCTCCACCCCACTGCCTCCTTGGGCTGAGGAAGTAGTCTGAAGAAGAGGTGGCCTAGAAAGCAGCAGCTGTAGAAGGTATAGAGCATAATTACTTCTGACCACCAAGGATTCATTAGTAATCTGGGTCTGATGATGGTTGAAGAAGTAGAGCCGTCTCTCACTAAAAGATATGTGTATTGTGTTATGAAGCAAAGAGGACATGCCTCGAGGCCTCGGGTGCTGAATGCATTTCCCTATGTCTACCTTTGGTCAAAAGTGAGCCAAAGGCAGAGCAGGAAGAGGTGCTGGCCGAAGGCTTGCGATAAACAATAGCCCTAAAATATCTTGGTCTGGTGAAAAGAGTCTGGGGACCAGCCAGTATAGCTTGATAGAGCTCAGGGATTTGGTTGTGGCAATTCTATACTGCTGCAACAACTGTTGGGGGTGGATGGGAAGAATTTTTGCATCAAATGGCAAGCCAATGACTTTGTCCTGGGCATGGGCTGTTTATAGTCCAAAAACGTTCCTTATGTTTACCATTACTTGATCAACATTCATGAGGGCCACAGACATCATCAGGTTTAACTCAGCCACCAAGTTTCCAAGGATGCGTATAACTTATACTTTTCCTGAGCATGTTTGGGACACAGAGTGAGATTTTGGTCAAATGTGTACCTGAAGTACAAACCCTAACTTGTCCTGACAGAGTTGGCTTGTCTTAGTGACAACCATAGACTCTCTAGGCGTGAAGAGACTATCTAGCCGCAGATTCCTTGCATTAGAATATTCCCCTGGCATCAGACTGGATCGGGAAATTTTCAAGCATTACCCTGTGTGCTGGTAGGTGCTGTCGTTCGCGCCAGATGTGACGTGCACGGTGCCTTTAAAGGTGCCGCCCCAGCATGCTGACGTCAGTTTCTTTTCATTACTTTCCACGCCAGAAGCGCGGATCCACGAAGAATGCTGACATACTGGTTTGCATTACTAAGGTCCTCAGAAGGGTGACCATAATGACTCAGTTCGCAAAGCGGGGAGGATTGGCAAGGAATCTGCGGCTACATATAGTCTCTAGCAGATAAGGCGTTACCGAAGGAGGCAAGTAACTTGTTCATCTGATAGAGACTTCTAGCCTCTGATTTCTTACCTTAGAATAGATACCCAAATAATACCTCCCAGGAGGTGGGTCTGCCAACCGGTTAGACCAAAAAGCCTTGCTGGACCAAACAGGCAAAGTGCCCGTCACAACGGACCTCACCATCCAGACAGTAGTGCTTGTGAACGTGTGCAATGACATCTACGATGCTGCCTGACTGTGTCCAGGACAGGGACTCCGCGAGCTAACGCAATGGTCACAGCCTTGGCTCTGGTAGAATTCACACGCAAGGCTCAAGGGGTTGATTTTTATGCAGAGCACTATCCATCATGAGATGGTCCATTTCTGCACTGCCTTCCTTTCTTAGCTCCAACACATCCTACAAAGAATTGCTTGTCCCCCTCTTCTTTAGAATGGTGAGACAGAGGAAAGAAGGTAGGCAAGGTGATGGTTCAGCCTACATGAAAGAGTGTCTCAACTTTTGGGAGGAGGGAAGCACCTGCTCCTCATAACCAGCTTGTTTGGGTAAAAAGTGGTAGAAGGACGTTGTACAGAGATGGCCTGCAGTTCTCTGACCCTCCTGGCCAATAGTATGGCTACTATAACAGCTGTTTTGATAGTAGCAAGGAAAGTGGGCAGTAGTATGACTGCTCAAAGGGAGAGCGCTTGAGGAATGTAAGAACCAGGTTAAGATCCCACTGGGGCATGATGAATGGCCAGGGCGGAAACGTGCCGTAATCCTTTCAGGAACCTAGTCACAACGGGTGACTTGAACAGAGAAGGTTGGTCCAGCAGCCGCAAGAATTCCGAAATGGCAGACAGATAACCTTTAACCGTTCCTAGAGCAGAGCTCTCCTGGGCCAAAGAAAGAACAAATAGAAGAACATGTGATAAACGTGCAGAAAGGGGATCAATGTTTCTGAATGCACATCATGCCACAAATGTTTCCTAAAGGCAGGCTTATAACTTCTTAGTAGAAGGATGTCTGGCTGCCAGAATAGCATCACAAACTTTGGGAAGAAGGTCAAAAGCTGTCAACTGTCACCGATCATTCTTCACACATGAAGGCAGAGGGTTCACAGGTTCTGGTCCAGAACCCTCTCCTGTTGCTGCAACACAAGATCCTCCCGAAGAGGCAGACTGATCGGAGGAACGATGCTCAAGCTCAGAAGCTCAGGATACAAAACTCTTCATGCCCAATCCAGAACCACAAGAATGACTTGGGCACGGTCATTCCTGATCTTCTTGAGAACTCTTGGCAGGAGTGGTATCGGGGGAAAGGCGCCCTGGAGGCCGGATCCACTCAAAACAAAAAGTGTCTCAGAGCGAGAGCCGCCTTCGAAACTCCAGCGCACAAAACTGCTCACTACGTGTTCTTGGCGAACAGGTCTAACTAAGGATTCTCCCCACTCTTGAAAGAGAACACCTCCAAATGGAGATGCCATTCGTGACCGGCTAGGCATTGACAGCTGAGTTTGTCTGCCTTGGTGTTCAGAGAGCCTGTCAAGTGTTGAACCACCAGAGAAATGCCCTGTTGTTCCAGACCAGTCCAGAGGCACAGGGCCTCTTGGCAAAGAGTCCACGACCCCACTCTGCCCTGTTTGTTGCAGTACCACACAGCTGTGGTGTTGTCTGTGAACACCTGCATTAGTCTTCCCTTGCAGGAAGAAAGGCTTACAATGCAAACCAGATTGCCTGGAGCTCCAGTAGGCTGATTTCAAGCCCGGGCCCTGCCAGAGATCAGAGTCCCCCAGATCTCCACCTCTCCCAGATGGCCGTCCCAACCCAGGAGTGATGCATCTGTCACTTCAGTCAGCTCTGATTGGGTAAGGGTGACCCATTCGAGGTTCGTTAGGCACCACTGCACATCTTTTGCAGTTCCCTCCAAGATCTGGACCAGGTCGGAGAGATTCCCGTGATGCTGTGCCTATTGGAACTTCAGGTCCCAATGCAGAGCCCTCATATGCAAACAGGCATGTGCCACAAGAAGGATACAGGAGGCCATGATCCCCAATAGCCTCAGAGTCAGTTTCACCAAAATCCAGGATAAAGGCTGAAACATCTGAACCATCACCCGAATATCCTAGACTCGCCATTTGAGAGGATAAGCCAGAAACTGCACTTCACCCTAGACGGCCCGATGAAAAAGAATTTGAGAGGGAGTGAGGTGTGACTTCAGCATGTTTATAGTGTACCCCAGCAAATGCAAGAGGTCTGCCATAGTCTGGAGGTGGGAGATGACTACCTGGGGTGAGCCCGCCATCAACAGGCAATTGTCAAGGTAGGGGAAGACTGGAACCCCTGAACTTAACAGATGTTCTGCAACCACCACCATCACTTTCGTGAACACCTTAGGGGCGCTGGTTAGGCAAAAGAGGAGCACTGCAAACTGGAAATGCTCTTGGCCCACTGTGTACCGCAGGAAGTGCATGTGGGCCGGCAGGACGACGATATGGAAATATGCGTCCTGCAAACCCAACGCTACCATCCAGGCTCCAGGGCAGACAGTACTGAGCTAAGGTGAGCATTTTGAACTTCTTCTTTTTCAGGAAGAAGTTGAGAAGGTGCAGATCTAGGATAGGGCAAAAGCCTCCATCCTTTTTGTGCACCAGAAAATAGCAGGAATAGCAACCACGATCTACTTCTGATGCCAGCACTCTCTTGATGGCTCCTTTGGCCAAAAGAGCCAACAATTCCTGATGGAGTAAAGAGAGATGGTCCTCCATTAGCTGGTCGTAAGTGGGTGGCATGGGTGAAGGGGTTTCAGGGAAAGGGATGGAGTAGCCCTTCTGGATGATTTGCAAAACCCACTTGTCAGATGTTATTGACTTCCAGTGGGGCAGGTGATCGTAAATTCTGCCTCCCACTTGATGCCCTTGCTGGTAAAAGGGCAAACTAAAATGTTTTGGAGGCTGCAGCTGCCGGGGGGATGGTGGACTGACCCACCTCTAGCTAGTAGTCCCACGTGATCTGTGGGAACCGTGTCCACAAAAGGGCTGGGAACCTGGTTGGTAGCTCCTACCATAGCCACAGAAGGGGCAAAAGACAGACTGGGGTTGTCAAGGGACCATGGCTAGGCCCAAGGACCTGCTATACTTACAGAGCTCCAGCGCTGAGTCTGCCATCTCACCAAAGAGGCAAGAGCCATTGAAGGGCATGCCCATGAGCGAAGCTTGGACATCCCCTGAAAAGCCAGTGGTTCTCAGTAGGCGTGGCGTTTCAGTGCCACTGACAAAATCGCTCTGCCCAGAGAGTCGGTCGTGTCAAGTCCACATCTGATGGTAAACTTTGCTGCATCTCGCCTATCAGCAATTGCTTGAGAGAGTATGACTCAGGCCTTCTCCGAGACATGGGCAGGATTTGGTGTTGGTATCAGCCTAAAAGGTGCAGTGCTAGGCTGGTGGAAAAGAAAATCCTCTTTCTGAAGGTATCCAGCCTTTTGGATTCCGTATCCAGTGGAGTGGTAGGGAACGCACCGGAATTGATCCTAGAAGTGGAGGCTTGGACCACCAAGCTCTCTCGGGTGGGGTGCTGCGTGAGGAAACTGGGGTCCCCAGGAGCGGAGCAATGGCGGCGGGCAATTGTTCTGTGGACAGGAGTCCCTGTGCAGGACTTCAACCAGGCCCCAAGGAGGACATCTGTAAGGGCTTCCTTGAAAGGGAGTAAGGGTTATATAGGGATGACTCCCGGCAGAGGCACCTCTGTCAAGACATTTGTCTTTACTCCCACTGTGGGCAGCTGAAGGTCCAGGACCTCAGCTACCCACAACACCACCACTGCAAATGAGGCACCTTCCTATGTAGCCACGGTAGGGGGAACCACCTCATCAGACAAACAGTGTCTGTTGAGGTGTCCAAATCACTGGTATCCACCAGTTCTCAAATCAGTTGTTCTCTGTATCATCCAGGGGGTGATGGTAACCATAAGGGTCCTCTTGCCCCTCTCAATCGTCCCCCTCTCCAGACCTGTGAAAAGAAAAAGGCATGGTACTGGTATATGGTACCGGTCGGCGCCGGAGTAGGTGTCGGGCAACGCTCAACTGGCAAGTTGGAGTCAGGCAGAACGATGGGGCCTGTGCCCCTGTGGGGCGTTGGTACTGACAGCACTGGAGCAGACGCCAGGGAAGGTTGAGGGCTGATGGGCAGCGCCACTCTGGATCCAGCACCAGATCCAAGGGGCCTGACTGGTGCTGAGGGAGAACCAGTAGGGGCCCCTCCCATACTTGTGGGGCCCAAAGGCGCTCCAGAGTGGTCGGGCTGCCCAAATATGAGGTGCATAGCCTCAGAAGACTCCTTGAGTTTGGCGGGGGTCACTCCGGCTCTGAGAAACTCCGAGAGGCACAGAGATGATCATGGCACAGGCTCCACCGTGAAGCAGGGCCTAGAGTGCACTGGGTCTGATGAGTTGGACCAGCTCGGAGAAATCAAAGAGTGCTTCGACTTCTTTATCTCATGTGACTTTCTCGACGACTGGGATCAAGATGACAACCATCGGGAGCGATTCCGTGAGCAGTCCCAGAACCTTCTCTGTGACCGACATTGAAAGTGTCATGGGGTCACCCTACATCAGGCAGCAAGGAGCTTGAGGGACTGTTCCTTCAGTGCCTTGCTGTTCATGGCACAGCAACCAGGCAGGTCTTAGAGCCGTGGTCCTGCTCCGAACAGCAGAGGCGAACCAGATGCAGGTCTGTCACAGATTTATGATTGTGAAAGGCACCACATGGTTTGAAGCCTGTGGGCTTCTTGGGAGATATCCCAAGCACACCAGGATTTGAAATCCTGAAAAACAGCGACAAAAGATCGAGAAAAAAGTAATTAAAAAAAGACTGGGGGTAGCTTTCCCTGAATGTGAGCTGACTGGTGTGGAAAGAAAAGAACTGACATCAGCGCCCTGGGGTGGTGCCTATATAGGCACCGCGCACATTACCTCCGGCGCCGACGTGGAGTCGAACAATGCCATCTACCTGAGCGCAAGGGTACTGCTTGAAAATTTCCAGATCCAGTCTGATGCCAGGGGAATATTCTAAGGTAAGGAATCTGCGACTAGAAGTCTCTATCATACTTACTTTAGCTTTTGAGGTATTCAGCCTCCTCAACTATATGGAGGGAGAATACATTTTCCTTCAATGAGGTTGCCATAGCCACAAGAGGCTAAGTTGGAGGATACCTAGACATAAAGAGGACCCATATTTATTGTCCAGAGATGTGGACACAGCTGGTTCAGAATTTGATTTCTTCCATGCCTGCGGCTCCTGTCCCAAACAGAAAAGTCTGTGGTTGGTGCCTTCATTCTCCAGCAAGGGGCAATGAATGGCACCTAAATCGTTTTTGCACAAACTGAAAGCTACAGTTTTTTCTGAGAGTGCCAGTCTATGGCTCATTGGTACTGGTAATATCAGTTTCTTTGTTCTGTTTTCAGATCTGCCAACCTCGGCTTTTTGCACAGAGCTGGGTTAGCCCTGGGTCGATTTTAGTGGTTCCCATGTAGAAAAGACCCTGCCAGAGAATTCGTAAACCAGATTGGGGACTGACTTGGGGGTCAGTGCTGGGTGCACCAGTACCCAGGCATGTAGCACTGACACCCGGACATGAGCCAAGCTCCTGAAACTGTCATTGCAGGGAAGGCACCAGTGCTCGAATGATCAGGGAAGGTGTTGAAGGTATCCTCAAATTACTGGCCTTCAAACTGGTGCTCACTGCATCCGGGAAGGAATCTGATCCGAAGAGGGAATGACAACAAGCTGGCAAACGTACACTGGCTCAGCTGAAATCTGTACTTCAGATCTACTTACTTTTCAGTGTTCTGTGTGTTCAAGTTCCCAGAACAACCTAAAACTTTCTCTCTACTCAGACCTTTCAGTACATGGGCAAAGCATAAGGAGAGCCAAAGAAGCCTGACAAAGGCAGTACACAGATAACTGTGTAGTGCTGCTCTACTCCAGCACCAAAGCATTGAGGGAAGACACACAAGCTGCAATGTCACTCTCTTTGATACAGTGAATAAGAGAGGATGATGAGACATGTATTCCCAAGGTTGTGAATTTGGGTCAGAGATATGTATTACCTTCCAGCACGTTGACTGGTCAGCACGTTGACAGGGGGAGCTAGGCTGATACAGTTTGAGCAACCTCCTCCGCTTCTTTATATGGTGCCTGAGTACTACTATGTTGACTGACACCATGGAAACTGTTGCTTCATTCACGTTTTATTGTGCAAGGCACTCACTCACTCACTCACAGCCTTCAAATATGTGCAGGACTAAGTAAGAGAGGAACATCACCACTGGGAAGAAGAGGTCTGGAATGAACATGAATTTTTAAACTGTGACTGGCCTGAAGTACACTCACATGGGAGGCGTGTCTCCTTGGGTCAAAAACCTAGAGTCACTGTGTAAAATGCAACTAGGTTGTCCAGATTGTGCCAATGGACGAAAGAGGGCTTGATCTCCTACTACAAAGTACTGCTTGTCCAAAGAGGAAGGCCCTGATCCTTTGTGTAATGACTGGTAGGGAATCTGAAGATGGCCATCTAACTGTGCATTCACTGTCCCTGATTTACTAGCAGTCTTTACATTTGACTAGTGAATGTGCCCTCCACAGGGAAGGGTCCTTGGAAAGGGTGCCCTGCTTCCTCACTGATTGTAGACGTGTTTGATACTGCGATATGGTTGATAAACATTCATATGTACATCTTGGTTCCTCTTCTTTAAAAGGAAATCAGACATCTCCTTCTGCATGGGATCTCCTCCACTCTCCATCTACACCAGGATGTTCATCATCGGATGGCTTTTGCACTGGCTAGAGAGATTAGGGTACCGACAGATTGAGAGCGGGAAAGACCCAGGATGTAGTAGTTAAGCCTATTCATTTTGGCTCCTTGTTGTGACATCCTTGAATTGAGGATCATTCGGAGTGCACAAAGCAGTGGTGATTCGGAAATAGAAAGAGGACTCTATAACGTGGATTGTAGAAGTTGCAGCATGGCAAGTCTAGTAGTCATGCTACTTTCCAGGTCACAATCCCAGTTTGCATTTTAAATGATGTTTAAATAGGCCCGTTTTCAAGAGTTTTAGAAATGGTAAGACATGTCTTTGATATCAGAAAGGTCTTGTATGCTGGATAGTCCGCTTGCTATATGTAGCCCACTTCAAAGAATTGCGGATATTCTTGGGATGCCAGCAGGCATTCTCACCTCTTGTTTTAAAATGCAGAACACTTACTGCATCTGAATATAAGTCTGGGCTCCCTTGGGTGCCAATGTAGTACTTATAAGGCAATATGAAGTGGTCATCAACGGCTAGTCTAGCCACTTGACTTGCAGTTATTACAGTCTGCAGATATGCACAGTTTTAATTGCATTGCAAAAAATGAATCATGCCATAATGAATGTCAGACTCACTTAGAGTAGGGGGGGGGATTTAGAGGGCAGCTAGGAGCTACTGGGCCCCAACTATAGTTCTACAATCTGGGCCAAGTCCAACCCTTTCCACACTTGTCCCTCAGGTTAGTGAGGGTGAGCAATCACAGGCTTCTCAGAGAGGTAGTATCGAGCTTAGAACTCAACAATAAATCAATACATACTGTAACTTCAATGTAGAGCCCAGAGCTTGACTTTTTAAGAAAAAACAAGAACTATTTTAAACACACAGCAGCACTAAATAGTACTCAATTCAATCCAGTATACAGGACAGTCATCCTTGTTATGATTCTTCACTGTGGTGCTACATCCGCTGAATCCCCTCATGCTAATCCCAACCGGGTCACCCCTTGATAGCTTCCACCGCCAGCAGCTAGGGCAACCGTGTGAATCAGGCTCAGGTGCAGTGTCACTTACCCCAGAAAGTCAAATGAGCACTTAGGTCACGTTTCTCAAGATTCTTATCCTGGCGTTGTAGTGGGTGATGAGTTTAGTCTCCATGCTCCTCCCGAACAGATCCACTTGCTTTGCTGTCCTTCCACTCCTTCACTCTCTTAGCAAGCAGGCAGGCAGACTTCCAGGCCATAGGGAGGCTGCCAGGTCCTCCAGCAGAAAGTGTAGACTTCAGATGATGTCCCTTCATCTCTGGGAGACTGGCTGTGAGATAGATATTAGCCCTGGTCCCACAGCAGTGCAGTCCTTAGAGTACTGTATGAAGCACGCCCTTTCTTGGTTATGAAGAACTTGGAACCAGAAAAAGTGGGGCGTTTCGTTCCCACTTTTATACACATTTTCTAGAGATTGAGTGTGGATCTACTGTCTCCAACTTTAGAAACACATCAGAGTGTTCTCTCTTCAAGTGTCCTCAGGTTGATCACTAGACACAGCCTGATGCTTCACAGAGCAGGTAGGAGGGGCTGTCTAGAAAAATGGAAGAACACAGAATACAGGTGCAATGAAGTGTGAGACATCTCCTAGCATCTGGCTATCAGCCTATCTGAAGCTTGCTGGAAATTAGCCAGTGTCTATTGTCTTGTCAGCCTGGCTCTGTACGGGCCTCCATGCCTCCATGCCCAGCAGTATCGTTCCTGAACATTTTGTTGTATTCAACACACATGTTTTATTGTATATAGACCTTTGGGCTTTACATTAAACTGGTCCTCCTCCACCAGCACTGAGGTGACTGCTTGTGTCTAACACAACCATGTTGTTGTTTGGTCTTATTTGTCTCCTTCTCATTTGTTCATGACGATTTGTAAAGCGCTCTGATACCCAGTCTTGAGTCATGTTCGCGCTATATAAAACTTTAAATAAATAAATAAATAAATAACTAAAGTACTCATGGGATTTCTACAGGAAGCCCTGTCTCACGTCAGTGCACCTTCCAGCCAGCCACTGCCAGGGGAAGGTGTCCTCATCCTCCATCTTGTGCTGCTCCAAACCAGGGGTATACAAAATGGATTCCACTGGCTTCTGTATTCAGGCTCGCTCACACACTCGCTCACACACAGGCATTACTATTATATATGTGCTACTTGCAGACTACACACAGATACTTAATCAACATACACACAGGGTGTCAACGCAAAGTTCTAGGCACACTCATCATTGAGGAGCTTTACACAAGAGGGACCCTGAGGCCCAGATTCATAACACAGATAAAAAGGTCTGGTCATGCTATCATTCTCATGCTATCAATTCTCCACATTCTGGCACAGATAGAATATCTGCAACTAAAAACTGCTTAACCATAAGAAAAATAATGGAAATGTATGAAATGCTGGACTGAAAAGGTTGAACCGAAAACGAATTTGGAAAGCAAATTATCCGACAAGAGAATGAAGATATATTTTATGACAAATTTTAACTTGTAATACTTTCATTCTAAGGAATAAAGCAATTTTGTATTTAAATCGGCATTATGCTGGAATAATTTAATTTAAAAATATACTCCCTTTAATAGTATATTGTGGATGGCGAGCCAGTGGGGTTACCTCCCTTAGAGGATTTGAGCACCAGCGCAGGGCCATAAGACTGGCAAAACACTTCATTTGCTATGCACTTGCCTAGGCTTGTCCTGGTAGAAGTATTGACATAGTCAGCATAACCTAAAATCAGCCATGACACACTGTGCATATCTGCACATTGAGAACTGAAAATATCTTTTAGGTCATGGTTAATACATTAGGTAAGTTCTTACATTGGCATTGGTACTTGCAGCATCGTCTTGGTATAGGTAAGGACAGAATTAGCATGATCTTATATCAGAGAGGGCACAATGGTATTGTACAGGTCTAGAAGACATCTTGTATATTATTGTAACAGCTTGAGCATTTCTAACATGAGTCTGGTCTATTAGTGTCCTCATTGTGCCCTCCATATCTTGAAAGGTGTCCCCACTCGCACAGCCTTATGACCCCTGAGTCTTCAATATTTTCTTCAGAAGTATAACAATGTGCATATTTTTGTAAAATCAAATTATTTCTAGGAAAACTGTCAGAGCTCTAACAACATTAAGAAATGCATTATTTTTTTCCTCAGTCAATTGACAATTCTATGCAATTTATATGTCTCATATTATTTCCATATGTAGATTATCATTTTACATGTTTTGACAACCTCAATGCATTTCGGACACCAGGGGTCCTTCTTCAAGCGGGGATTTGATAAATCAGAAACACATACATTACTCTAGAAATAGACAATAAATACAAACACAAGGTACATCTCAAGAGCATTACAGTCTTAGGGGCTTATTTACAAGCATCTTGCGCCGCCGGTACATCACTTTTTCCCATATTAAAAGTGACGCACCAGTGGCGCAAGAGGCTTGTAAATAAGCCCCTTAGGATTTTAAAGAAATGTGATCAAATTAACATCAACAAGCACACCTGAGACTGAGATTCATAACTTCAGATTACACAATGCAGTTTAATAAACATATACTTTCCAAAATGTACGGGACCTTTGAATGCTGCACATTTTTTTAGGTCGAGCCTAGAGTAGCGCGCATGCGCTTCTCTGCGAGACTTTATGTAAGGGGCTTCCAAAAGCTGACCACACGCTCGTGCACAATGGCCTTTTCCGTGCAGTTACCCGCACGGCCGCCATGTGTTTTCAATTATCGCGCCCGGCGGCCGAGCAGGTAACCGCAAGCAATAGGCCATTGTGAACGCTCTCACGCGCACCGCTCGCGGGCTTCTTTTTGTTTCAGCTACAGCTCCCCCGCCGTTTTAATTTTATCGCGCGATCATTGAAGTTTGACAAAAGCTGGTTTCATCGCGCGATCATTGAAGTTTAACACCGAGCAGCAGTGGCTTGTGCTTATTAAGTCTATTGTCTCCCGGAGTGTTTACTCGTCCCGGTAAACCACGCAATCAGAGGTAAGTGCAAATGCTGCTGTTGTTTGCATTACGGACACTCTGCAGCAGCGGCTTGTGCTTATGAAGCCTATTATGTCCTGGAGTGTTTACTCGACCCAGAAAACTACCCGATTAGTGGTAGGTGCAAAGGTTGCTGTTGTTTGCATTACGGACACTTAGCATTAGCGGATTTTACCGTTTGCCTTGTAGGCATAAAGATAGATGTTTTTGGAGCTGGCGTAATGTTTATAAAAATAATATGCGCGGACTGAGACTGTAGCGCTATCACTGGTAATACCTGTTTTTCTGTTATTTTTAAGATTACATTTCTCTTTTTTTTAATTTTTCTACTATGTCAAGCCTTTCCAGTTTCTCAAGTTCTGCTACCACTTTCTTTTGCAGAAAAAGGGAGGGGTATGCCTCCACTGTACATTCCCCTTGCACCAGTTGAAGCTAGTTTGTTTGGTGATTCTGTTATATGTTACTTGGTTATAATTAGGTTGGGTGTTGATGTTTCCAGGATCTGGCAACTTAATGTTTCATCTGTACTTGTGGCTTGTATTTCACCTAACTCCTGTGGCCTTTCTTTGTCAATTAATTCCTTAAAATGAGTGTTGATGTTTCTGCCGAGTTTGGATCATTGACATCCTTATATAATTTGAGCTCTTACCACCAGTAGTAGATTATTGAATGTGTCAGCTGTATATCTAGTTTGCTGTTTAAGACCATATGGGTGATAGCCTTCTCCCAAATGCACAATTATTATAACTGTGCAGTGCCTACTGTGACATTGTAACAGCGCCCTTTTATAAGACTAGCAGTTGGTCAGACTTTTGTGCGGGGCATGGATTGATTTCACTTCAACGTTCAACCCCCTTCAACCCAGTGTCACAATAAGGTTGTCTTAGCAGTGTGGTGTATTGTGCAACCACTTTTGCTGTTTGCTAATTTGCAGCTAATATGTAAAAGTCAGATGGTTGTGAATGTCTGTTGCCTCCATGACCTGATGGATGGTGTCTACTAGGTGCAGCTTCCATATTGTTGAGTGTATGAATGTGGGGTTTAGTATGTGTAGAGGACAATGGCAGAAAGGTTTGTGTGAGTATTTTAGTTTCAATGAGAGAGTAAAATGCTGGCTTTGCTCGTTAGCTGAAGGTGCTTGGCAGATGAGGTACATAGTCAGTTTCAGCTTCATGGCCATGGTTAGCTCCTCCTTCGATAACTGACTGACTAGAGCTGAGAGACTGTTTAGCCCAAGAGACAGCAGAGATTAGCAGTATTTAGTCCAGTTTCTTTTTGTTTTTCGGAGATTAAACACTGACACACAATTCTTTGAGTAACTCGGCATGCCAGAGTTTTTACCCTGCGATCTTTCCCGCTGCTGTTCAGGATGGGAACCCACAGGCAGTACTTTGGCTGAGGGAACTGTAGCAAATGAATCCAGAGACCACGATGGATAAATAAAGATTTTATTCTCCAGAAACAGGACCCACGACCAGAGTGAAGCATTCAGCCGAGGTAGTCAACCGCAACTGCCTGAGCAGCGTTCCTGTGGATCCCTATGCCTCCATGTTTCATACTGTGAAATGACATCCATTCGTAAAGATGTCGCTATTCAAGTGAACACACAGTTAAGCACATACATATATCATTTGTAATCTATTACATCACCTTCCCCCTTTTGAAAGCAAAAAATAAAATGAAGGTAAGTAAAAGTGGTATAAGAGAGCAGCAAGTAAAACCTTCAATAAATATAACAAGCATTGGCATAGCCAATAGGTCTCGCTTTTGGGACCTTATAAGTATTTAGTTATGCAGCACAATATCCTTGGTGCAACAACATCAACTGTTGCATGGCTAAACACTTATAAGGTCCCAAAGGCGAGACCTATTGGCTATGCCAATGCTTGTTTTAACTAGCCAGTCGACATGTAAACAAGACGTAGGTATACCGCTGTAGATTCTATGAAGACAGTCATTGTTTACTAAAAACATCACTTCCAACAAGGCGGGTCTAAGTGCCAACAGCAATAAAGGACTCAATATAGTGTGGCCTTCATATTCAATTCAAAACATGCTTTTCCAAAATGGCTCCCAACGATGCCATAGGTCGCGACGTGAACCAGTGAGCACAGAATATGGCAAAATAATGCAAAGGGACCTTCTAGTGTTAGTTTGATCACTTTTTATAGTTATAACAATGTAATTCTATTGAAATTGTGTTTGCTTAACAATTCTAAGATGACTTATATGTCCCATGATTGGCAACCCACCCCAGAAGAACGACTCCACCAGTCTGAAATGCATTACAGTTATTAAAGAAGCCTGGTGAAATATGTAAAATGATATGATAATATATAAAAGGAAATAATACAAGGCATAAAAATTGGATAAAATTGTCTTTTGAGTGAGGAATACAATCAATCATTCTTAATGAAGTTGAAAGCATCAAAGACCATCGAGTCATATGGCGGTGTGAGTGGATTCACCCTTCTCGACATGGAGGGCGCAGCAGAGACAATTAAAAAGGTCTCTTGGCTGGCAGACCTACCCACTGAACATGCCAAACATAGCATGCTGATAAAATAGATTACAGTGAGAACAAGAAGGGTAGCTCAGTGGTGGAGACTACCTATATGTTGTTGCTCTGATCTACAGATGGACACAGGTTTTTTCATTCATTGTAACAAAGATAACTAGCACAGTCTCAGACTTGGAATGAACCTGCCTAATGACTTAATTTACAGTTTGCGTGGCTTTTACCCATGTTTCTCTCCATATTCATGTTTCCTTGCATTTTTCTTAGATCATCACTGGAGTTATTCTGGAAATTCTCATCGAGGAGTACACAGACGACTTTACTCCTGAGGTGCAAAGAGCATGGACCAAGCTGAAGAGTCTAATCTACATTCAAGTGACCGCTGCCTACAAGGAGGTTGGATGGCCGCAATACCCAAACTCGACCATGTGATCCAATGGACACTGGTGGTCAGAGGACACCATAGGACGCCATTGCATTTTGCCACAGAAGACCCACATCTCAAAGTAGCCTGCTAGATTTAGAGTTGTCATATCAGAGTCAGGGAGTGGGTTGGCTGGGGTCAAATATTTTTGTTGCACTGTGGCAAATAAAACAAGGGGTGGGTCATTTTCACTTGGTGACACCATTTAGTTTAGAGACTGGCAGATGACATGCCTCCTGACCCAAGATGTGGGCCATCCATCTTCTGGGAGATGGATTTTTCGCTTCCAGGTTCTATCTCGATTCTGAGGGATAAAGGCCCAAGCAAGGATGCTGCATATCACGTCTGGGAGCATCATGCTTTGTGTGCTGTGTCGTGTTCTGTCCACACCATATGTTGTATAGTCCTCTGTGGAATACACAGTAAAAAGACTGTTGGTGGGGTTGAAATATACTTATTTGGGCTGTAACTCGAATTTGGAACCATGGATCTCTCACAACAATGCCTAGTCTCCCTCAATCAGAAATGCTTGGTGGCAAGGGGCACTTAAAATGATGTAACACTAATTCCAAATATATCTATATTTCCCATTTGCTAAATATGTATTCCTATATAAGGGGAAACGTACTCAGATACTTTAGTCTGTGGGCTCCTTCAAATTGCGAACAAATTGGTTTCCATCTAACTTTGTGACCGGACAACAAACCTCGAGTAAAGGTTTAAAGTTCATGTCCCTGGTGGCCATCGCATCTGTAGTACTCCATACAGTTTTCAGCTTCTCCATCCGTTCTGAAAGTCGTAGCTGTAGCCAGTGTGAATAATCAAATAAGTCCAGATTTCAGTAAAGGATTACCAGTGGGAAATGCTGATATCAATGAGTCTATGAGATGCCACCGCATGCGATAGATACCAAGGTAAGTAAGATGTTTGCACTTTTCCGTTGGGGTTCTTCACATTCCTAATTAGCTGTGAATTCATCACAAAAGTGAAAAAATAGGGAATTTGTAGCACCAAAAGACAAAGCAAGAGTATGAATGAGTAGATTACAAAAATAGTGTAGCCAACCTGGGCAATGGTTATAAAATTCCCATCCAGTGAGTCTCACTTGCAGTATACTTAGTCAAATTCCAAGATACCTGCCACACAGACTGCATATCAGATCCTTGTACATGATTTAGAACTGTGGAAATGTGATCTTAAATCGGGAAGCCATATGGGATTCTAGATTCAGGAATTATAAAAAAGGGAGAGTTAATATAAAAGCCAAAACATTTTCCCAAGGGAATGTTTCTTCGGAAAAGCGATCATCTAAATGAGGGTTCCAGTGGTCTCTTTTAAAAACGAAAAAGGGACCCAAGAGTAAGATGTGAGGCGTAAGGTGAGATCCCACATGAAGTGGGCATCAACAAATCTCATGGATTAAGAATTTTAATAGTATATATCTGCATTGGTTCTGCTGTTACAGTGGCTATTTTCAATCTAAGCGCCAGGATACCCGTAGGGTGGCAGTTTTGCGCTATATAAGTTTTTAATTCAATTCAATTCAATTTATAGTTCTCTCACCTGATTCAATTAAATCACAGTTATTCGAAATGTGCAGGAGCTGGACACATGAGTACTAAAGTTGTGAGCAATAGTGCACAGCACAGCTAGTAATGGTGGATTCTTGCTTCAACCCTACTCTTATTGTATCTTCAGCCTCTGGGAGGTGCATATAAATCCTTTACCACAGGCAATTGACATTATGATTGCGCATTTGTGCTGTATCATCACATGACCCTGTCTAACCAATTGCATTCTTTAGTTTATAGATAGTACTTTATACATATATAGGTCTATATTGCTGTACGTTTCCAGTGCATATATTCATGTATTTTTTAACGGCTACATGTATATGTTATAATGTCATTAAAGATGCATATGTGTTACTGTCTGCAGTGAAACAGTTAATGGCTCTGGTATGCGGATAATGAAGTGATCATTGAAATGCTCTGGAATAGTTCGGGTCCTCACTGTTAAAACACGTTAGGTAAACCACTATGCACTCATTTTCATACCAACACATTTACGGCTACCTCGTGAAAATTCTTCGTAAACATAAATTCTCCATATTTCGCATTCACTGTACACAGAATATAAGAATGACTTAGCCATATAAAGGTATTAAGTTGATCTTTTTAATAAAACCAGAGTACTTCTGAGGATGTGTGAATATGGAGAACCATCAATAAAGTTAATCACTTATATAGTAATTGCAAAGAGGACTGTAAGACGTCTTAAAGTGTATCCTGACTAAGATACTTGCCAAATATGAAAGGAGTTACTGAAATTACGTGCCAAAGACAATAAAGAGACATATGTAAATGTACCTACCTGCAGCATGCCTAGCACTTTTGAAGGTGATTTCAAAATACATATAAGACAAAGAGAAAATTAGTGGAAAGAGCAATGATAGAAATGGATGGCTAGAAACTCAGTTTGTATTATTCTTGTATACGACGGCACACGTGGCACGCACAAGCAGTTTGCTTGGACCTCGGCAAATTCTCTGAGAAAGCACTGTCAATCTTTGGGTTACTTATCCCCTACCTCGTCGCCATTCGTAGTGTCTTCCCAGCTGGGGTGTCTGTTATTGACTACTCCACACACAGAGCTTAGTGATTCACATCTTTATTCGTCTCTGTGTAACTGCAAACTCAGCATTCTAAGGCAGCCTTCACTGCAATACACACTTTTCATTATGTCATAGCTCTACATAGTTCATCAGGAGCCAAAAGGGTTCAGTCATTGTTGATTTGCAAGACGCTACAAAAACGCAGCGGCAGCTCCTCCGCTAAGGCGGAGGAGCGTCACCCCACTGCTTTGAAGCAGTGAAATGAAAAAAATAAAATGATAATAACAGGAGTTATTATCCTTTTATTTTTTATTCCTGTTGCCGCCAGAGTAGGGCGGGGCAAGGCGGGCTGGGCGCCTTGCCTAGAGAGAGGAGGAGTGGCTATTGCTGCACCTAAAGTGCACATGACTGTTTGGCCGGCCGACTCCGGCCGGCCAAACAGTCATGCGCACTTTGTATGTACTCCACCCAGGCTGCATTACAGCCTGGGTGGAGAACAGGCCCACGCACCCAGCCCCTGTCTGAGCACCGAACCATGGGGCACAGACCAATCACAATGCTGCTATCAGCAGCGTTGTGATTGGCTGGGGGCGTCTTGAAGCTTGGGTGGTTCCTGCGACAGAGAGGCAGTGGCTGGCGGAGATGACGATCAGGTAAGTTTTATTTGTATTTCCTAAACCCCCACCTTCCCCCACCTTCCCGCCACTGTCCCCTACCAGCCGCCACTGCAAAAACAGTACACAAAGTGACATTTTTAATGACTCATCTTAGTTAAAGTAAAAAAACTGCAGTTTTCAGTGAGTAACTAAAAGGTGTTTGGTGTATATTTAGTAAAGAACCAATTGTTTGGTGTTCTGTGTTTCAATCCTGCTGAAATTTATAACACTATAAAACCGCAAAACACCGCATTCTGAACATTGTTAAGAAACAAATGGGTCAATGCTGATCACTTCCCCCATCAGTTAACCCCATCCTGGGCTCCTCTAGAGGAGAAGGAAGATATTGTCTGGTGGCAAAAAAATACTGTGAGCCACATCGCAAATAAACACAAAGGCATACTTTTGCCATTGGGAACAGTAATGAAAATGCAAAGTAATTTCATGGGTTTTCATATAGTTGTAAAAGGGACACATCCGAGCTTCCTTCTGCCTTGAACAAAGCAGGACAGCCTCCCCTCTGATTAGTGAGGGGACTCAGTCCGCTCTCTTCCACCCCTGACTTGTTCTTTGATGATATGTGTACGAAAGACACCCAGCCTACATCTTAATTCAATTACCAGATGTTACCAAAACCTTGTCTTTGAACTGAGGAAATTTACATGCTTTTCTGTGCACTGCCAAGCATGGCTTTAAGGAAGAGTTGGGGTGCTAAAAGGAGGGTGATCTCTTCAAGTGCCAGGGCAAAAGACTACACCTGCAACAGGATAGGTGGCTGGAGGCTTTAACCAGGGCTACAGCCGGGTTAGCTCAGTTCTCATTGAATAAGGACATGCAGTCGAACTAAAAAAAAACACCCACAAGCATCCCAGTATGCCGCACCTTTATCTGATTTACAGCCTTGAAAACTCTTCATCTCCTCTGCAAATGCTATTAAAGTTCTGGTTAAACCCAGTGCTCCTGTGCTGTTTAGCAATATACTGTTGCTTTAGGTAGTGTTTGATAACTGGTTAACCCCCGAACTTGGCTCACTCCAAAAAGTACAAATAGCTCATGCATAAAATACACAAGGCATTGGTTGTCTTTCGTGGGAATTCTTGGCCGCAGTTTTATTAAAAGGTATGATTGGTGCTTTATGTCACTGCATTCATAAATCATGTTGACCGGTCATAAATCACGATGACAGGGTCATAAATCATTTTGCCAGTATCCTAAATAAATCCTTCTGACAGGGTCATAAACAGGTGACAGGTCATGAATCATATTTGCTATAATTCCATCACTGCTTGTCATTTACCTGCCATAATGTATGACACCCTTTACTTGTTGATATGCCATCAATCATATATTCCACTTTTGTGGGTTAATAAAGTTTAGCGTTTGATTTTTCTCTGACCGTAAGGGGGAGGAATAGACTCTCACTGCTGTTAGGCTCAACTCGCTACCTTGTCTGTCCATTTTATGCCCTGCCACCCGGCAGGTCTGGGCTTCCAGTGCCGTGTACCGCTTACTCCCCCCGTCGGCCGACTCACCCTGCCTTAAGGCATTCCCAGGTAAGTCGCCCGCCACCCTGCCGGTGTGCATCCTGTGGTCCCTCTGTGGCAGCAGTTACAAACACTCCATCGAGCTGACGGAGTACCGCCCGCCGTATTTAGATGTGGGCTGGCTGAACCGCCGTCCGCATCAACAGACTGTTGACTGTCACATAAGCGACGCACCTTCGTCGACACAGTGGACACCTCTGCTGGCTCACAGCACTCCGTCGCCGACAGGCCAGCGGGTTTTCCCGAGCCTATTTAGATGTTCCCTTTGTGCTGGTGTTGTCCTAGCGGAAGATTGCTGATGAAGTGAGTCCCTGGTGGAGTTGAGACTGATAAGTACTACTGATTAATGTCTCAATACACATATACGTTGTGTTTGCTTGTAAAGTATATGCAGGTAATGAGTTTTGCCCCTATTTTACATATGGCATTGCACGCAAACAACACACACACACACACTATTGAATGCACACCCACAGGCATCACAAGCAGAACACCCACAACCACTACAACAACAAATAATCTTTTGTGTCAATACATGTGTGTTCATTTTCCTCGATAAGTTGTAAAATGAACACTAATGCATTACACATAAAAAAATGCATGTAAGAGCAATGTTAAAATACATGAGGCCAAAGCAATTGTCAACACACGATTCATAGTAAGACAAGAGTAAAAGACGCTTACCTTAAATCCCGGCGACAATGGAGTTGATTACCGTCATGGTCAAGTAGACTCAGCAAAAGGAGGACCTGGACAATGGGATTCAAGACGCCAATGGAAATGGCAAACATAAAAAAAGGTAAGTCTGTACCTCATTTCCTTCGATTTCGGCAACTCAAATAGGAGGTATTCCCGCCACAGGACGGAAAGGCACATCGTGATTGGCCCGGCAGTAATCTTGGCTGGATTCCTGCCGATAGCCACTTCTGCCTATGATGCCATTGATGCGGGTGATGATACCTGCCGGAGTCTATGGCAGTTGGACGGTCTTTTGTCTATAGACCCGCCAACATCTAAATAGATTGGGCAGACTGCCAAGTAGGCGGGTAATGAAACCATCGAAAAAGTTTATAGCAGGACTAGTTCCGCCAAGATCCAAATCAGGCCCCTAGTGTTTGTGGCTTCTGGTGGGCCCGCCTGTCAGCTGCCAGCGTGGGTCCACCATGCCTGCATCCGGTGAATGAATGAGTGCCTGACCACCCAAACTACTCTTTGACACGCCCCTGCAAAGGCTACAAGAACAATTGTCAATTCGTTCGTGGCACGGCCACTCACTTTTCATGACAGTTGGGGCCTCACGTCTGATTTCTGAAGTCCCTAAAATCAGGCTCCTATGATGAAGACACTCAGATTGTCATCTCTCCTTCCAACCAAGCAGAAATAACCTCAACCCCCCTCCCCCCAAACGCCGGCCTTAAGTATGTCGTGGAGTGGATCTTGGCAAACTTAACGGGGAGAAAACTGAGGTGATGGTTGGAAACAACCCCTGCAGATGGATGGAACTGAACTGGCCTGAATCCCTTGGTAATCATCCTATTCCAAAGTCAGAGATCAAAAGCCTGATGATAAGTTGACAATGACAACACAAGCCCAAAAACTTGCAGCAAATGCTTTGGAAAACTAAGAACTTTGAGAAAACTGCTCAGATGGTTACCAGAGGCATCATGCAGGAAAGTAGTACGAGGTTTGGTCATTTCCAGACTTGACTGTGGGAATTCCTTGTACCTGGGCAGCCCAAAATCTGTTATAAAAATACTCCAAATCATTCAAAATGTTGCAGCATGTATCCTACTGAAAATTCCCAGATGTCACTCTGCCACCACCGCCCTGGCAAGCCGTCATTGGCTGCCAGTGCAAAAAAGGATACACTTTAAGGTACTGTGTATGGTCCACAATGCAATTCATAAAAGGGGTCCTAAACTAATTAAAAATCTACTTACCCTGTATAATCCTACAAGAACGCTGCATTCTAACACTCAGCAACTGTTAGCTGTCCCCAGGATAATGAGGACTAGGAGTAGAGGAAAATCCTTTCTAGTACCATAACTTTGGAACACAGTCCTTCAGAACCTAAGGCAAACAAAATTGAAACTAGCATTTAGGAAACTGTTAAAAACATTCCTTTTTTAACTACAAACTCTTCTGTATGGTAAACCAGTTGTCATAGCACTGGAAGGCCATTCTGGGTGGCCAGGCGCTCAAGAAATCCCAGTGAATAGAACAGAATAGAATAGAACAGAATAGAGTAGAATAGAATAGAATAGAATTTGTACGCATTGGAGGACCACCTACCCACCGCTTTGATCCCAGACTCTGGCATCCCGTGTTGCGTGGCCGTTGTTGCCGCCCCTATCCTAAATGAGTTGGACCTCATACGGCGGATGGGAGGTCTGTCCGCCCATGGCTTTGCGCATGATTTCAGAAAACTGAAATTTGCTAAGCAGGTCCCCGTTCATGTGCCTAAAGAGTGGGCCCTCCCCTGCGGGTCGTGCTGCCATGTAGGTGTACAAGTAGCACACTGGTAAGTATGTGGGGTCTTCTATGCAATGCAGCTCTACCCAGGACCCCTTGCCTTGCCGGTCTGTTATTGACTTCCTTAGGAGCAGCTCCACCCTTGACATGCCTGGCTTGACATCCTATGCTTGCAGACATGCTGTGCCCGCCTCCTATCTTGCTGGGGTCACGAGCTCCTCTCACCTTGAATGCCCCCAAAAATGCTTGTGCGAATGCTGCCATAAACAGGGAAAACTCGAAAGCGTCAACTGCCACCCCTCCAGTGCGTCCATTATCTGGGTCAGTTTTGTGAAATCTATGGGTCGTCTTATGTCCTCTTTCTTCCCTTCTAGGTGCTTTCAGGCTTTCATGGCTGCCCTGATATAATGTGAGGCCATGGGGTCCTTTCCCATGCTTAGTTTTGAGAAATGGGCCACTGCCGCTAAGTGGGCCTGTGCCCAAGATTTTGATTCTGTCTGTAGGTATGTCTGCTTGATGAAGCGTTCCACCGCCCTAGCTGTGGCTCAGGGTTCCTCCAGCGTCTGGATCACCCTCCCACCTGCATCACTAGGCCCGCATATTTTTTATATCTTCTTGCTACGCCGGGCATGAGTGCATGATCAATCAGACCACACAAATCTGCTCCGCCAGCTCCCACAAATCTTCCGGGAAAGGGGTCATCTGCTGCTCTGCTTCTGTTGCTAGCTTCCTGAATTTGCTCATCTGGGAATGAGAGAGCACATCTGCCGGTGAGTTCTCTACCCCGGGGACGTGCATTCCCTTTATGTCGGGTTTCCCTCTTACTGTAATCTTACCATGCACCTCATTAGCCTAAATATGTTTGGGCACCTGGTTGTCACTTTAATTATTGCCTGCACCACCCCCTGGGTGTCTGACCACAGGGTGAGTTTCATGTCCCTCAGCCTTACACACCGCAAGGGCCACGACATGGGAAACAGTTCAAGGAAGGTGATGTTCTAGGTGATGCCCAACTCCTATCTTCTAGGCGCGTGGTACTCAAAGTATGGCCCGCGGGCGTCCAGCGGCCCGCCAGACCTTGCTTGGCAGCCCGCGGACCTTTCTCATGGCCCCATTCTTGCTTGGGCAAGTTCAGCACAGCTGCTCCGTAGTGGGATCCCCCGAGGGTTTCAGTAAACACAAAAGAGGGGCGCTCTAGCATCGCAATATCAAATTTACTGCGCATGCTCCAGTGGCCCTCTTTGTGTTTACTGAAAGCCTCAGTGACTACAGCGCTCGGCACTGGCGGGAAGCAAAGGCCCTTTAAAAGTCAGCTGTTCTGCATTCACAGCTGACTTTTAAGGAGCCTTGCAGCAAGCTTCCTGCTACCTTTGTGAGCAAGTCGCCGCCCGCATTGTCCACGCCGCCAGCAGCCTGCTTTCTCAGATCTGCCAAAAGGCCTGCACAGGCAGCAGGGGGCCTCCCGTGGATCGGGCAAGTCTGCCCCCTCCTCGCCGACCAGCTTGTTTCACTTCTTTGGCAGCCTGCAAGCCATCAGCCAGCCTGCCCTCCTCGTCAGGGAGCCAGCCTCCCTGCCCTGTAAAATCTGCCTGCAGGTCAGTGTGCAACAGTGTCGTCTTAAGATTTTTTGGGGCCCTGGGCCAAACATATTTTGGGGCCCCCATTCAGAACAACCTTGAATTTTAATATGTATTTTCTGCTCATTCAAGCCTGCAGGAAGAAAGCAACATTAGACAAAATTGACAAAGGGGAAATCGAGTGATAGAAAGGTCACATTACCAGGGGCCCCTTGAAAAAACTTCTCTGTTGCACAGGATGCGCGCTAGGCCTTATGGGTCGAGTTTTGGCTTCTAGCATGTGGCGTCTCTGTAACCTGCATACAGGGAAATTTGATTCCAGCCTTCAGCGTCTCTGCAGCACTGCAGACCACCTTGTGCCCTAATATTTATAGCCTGAATTCCATTCCAGGTTTCTGCAGTAAGTAGATCGTGGTTCCTTCATTTTAACATAATGTTTCCCTAGGCAAAATGGCAGAATACTACTTTCTGTTTCTTTGCAGGTGCACATCCTGAATGTTCCTATTTAAGGAGACGAACTTAAGTTCACATTGCATCACAACTACGCTTGCTTGCTGCTCGCTTGTTGGACTCGGTAGGGTTCTCTTCGTGCTCCAGCCTCTTCATGTTTTCTACATCCAGCTGCACCTTTGGACAGTTCTGCTTCTCTTGTTCACTGGCCTGGTGTGGTGGAGGAGTTTTTCCTGAACTCCAGATTTTTTCCTTCAACCACGCAATTACTACTCATTGCACCTCTGGGCTTCCTGTTGTAATATGGAACCAGAGTCTGTTGCTGGAGGAAGCAGGCCCTTTCTGCGCATTAAGAAGACTCTTCATAGCCAAAAAGATAGCCCTTGACCACTGGCCCCTTCAGCTCACAGTCTGCCCTCTGCACACAGTCTGCCCCCTCTGCGCACACACTGACACTGTCTCTTAGCTCACTCGCGCCTCTGTTCACTCCCACATCTGTCCACACGGTGCCTTCTTTACTCACTCTCTCTCTGCTCTCACATTCCTACCTCTGCTCACACATTCCTACCTCAGTTCACGCAATGCCCCTCTCCTCACACATTGCCCCATCTGTTCTCTCCCAGCTCTTTTCACACACTGTCCTTTCTGCTCACTCCCAGCTCTGTTCACATACTGCTGCCTATGCTCACTCTTACTTTTGCTCACATCCTGGGACCTCTGTGCTGCCCCCTCTGTTCACGCCCTGCTCTCTCTGCTCACACCCAGGTCTATCTGCTCACACCCTGGCCCCTCTGCTCACACCCTGGCCCCTCTGCTCACACCCTGGCCCCTCTGCTCACACCTTGCCCCTCTGCTCACACCCTGGCCCCTCTGCTCACAACCTGGCCCCTCTGCTTACTGCTCACAACCTGGCCCCTCTGCTCACCCACTCTGCTCTGTACCCTCTGCTCACACTCTGGCCCCTCAGTTCACACCCTGGCCCCTCTGCTCTGAGTTCTTCTGCTCACACCTTGGCCCCTCTGCTCACACCTTGGCCCCTCTGCTCACACCTTGGGCCCTCTACTCACACCTTGGCCCCTATGCTCACACCTTGGGACCTCTGCTCACACCCCGACCCCTCTGCTCACACCCCGACCCCTCTGCTCACACCCCGACCCCTCTGCTCACACCCCGACCGCTCTGCTCACACTCTGGCCCCTCTGCTCACACTCTGGCCCCTCTGCTCACACTCTGACCCGTCTGCTCACACTCTTGCCTCTTCTCACACTCTGGCCCCTCTGCTCACACTCTGGCCCATCTGCTCACACTCTGGACCCTCTGCTAACACTCTGGCCCCTCTGCTAACACTCTGGCCCCTCTGCTCACAACCTGGCCCCTCTGCCACAACCTGGCCCCTCTGCTCACAATCTGGCCCCTTTGCTCACACCCTACCCCCTCTGCTCTGGCCCCTCTGCTCATAATCTGGCCCCTTTGCTCACACCCTACCGCCTCTGCTCTGGCCCCTCTGCTCACACTCTGGCTCCTTTGCTCACAACCTGGCCCCTCTGCTCACAATCTGGCCCCTTTGCTCACACCCTACCCCCTCTGCTCTGGCCCCTCTGCTCACAATCTGGCCCCTTTGCTCACACCCTACCCCTCTGGCCCCTCTGCTCTGAGCTCTTCTGCTCACACCTTGGCCCCTCTGCTCACACCTTGACCCCTCTGCTCACACCCGACCCCTCTGCTCACACCCCGACCCCTCTGCTCACCCACTCTGCTTTTGCCCCTCTGCTCACACTGTGGCCCCTCTGCTCACACTGTGGCCCCTCTGCTCACACTGTGGCCCCTCTGCTCACACTGTGGCCCCTCTTCTCACACTCTGGCCCCTCTGCTAACACTCTGGCCCCTCTGCTCACACTCTGGCCCCTCTGCTCACACTCTGGCCCCTTTGTTCACAACCTGGCCCCTCTGCTCACACTCTGGCCCCTCTGCTCACACTCTGGCCCCTCTGCTCACACTGTGGCCCCTCTGCTAACACTGTGGCCCCTCTGCTAACACTGTGGCCCCTCTGCTAACACTCTGGCCCCTCTGCTAACACTCTGGCCCCTCTGCTAACACTCTGGCCCCTCTGCTAATGCTCTGGCCCCTCTGCTCACGCTCTGGCCCCTATGCTCACAACCTGGCCCCTCTGCTCATAATCTGGCCCCTTTGCTCACACCCTACCGCCTCTACTCTGGCCCCTCTGCTCACACTCTGGCCCCTCTGCTCACAACCTGGCCCCTCTGCTCACAATCTGGCCCCTTTGCTCACACCCTACCCCCTCTGCTCTGGCCACTCTGCTCTGAGCTCTTCTGCTCACACCTTGGCCCCTCTGCTCACACCTTGGCCCCTCTGCTCACACCTTGGGCCCTCTGCTCACACCCGACCCCTCTGCTCACACCCCGACCCCTCTGCTCACCCACTCTGCTCTTGCCGTTCTGCTCACACTCTTGCCCCTCTGCTCACACTCTGGCCCCTCTGCTCACACTCTTGCCCATCTGCTCATACTCTTGCCCCTGTGCTCACACTCTGGCCCCTGTGCTCACCCACTCTGCTCTTGCCGTTCTGCTCACACTCTTGCCCCTCTGCTCACACTCTGGCCCCTCTGCTCACACTCTGGCCCCTCTGCTCACACTCTGCCCCTCTGCTCACACTATGGCCCCTCTGCTCACACTCTGCCCCCTCTGCTAACACTCTGGCCCCTCTGCTCACACTCTGGCCCCTCTGCTCACACTCTGGCCCCTCTGCTCACACTCTGGCCCCTCTGCTAATACTCTGGCCCCTCTGCTCATGCTCAGGCCCCTCTGCTCACGCTCTGGCCCCTATGCTCACAACCTGGCCCCTCTGCTCATAATCTGGCCCCTTTGCTCACACCCTACCGCCTCTGCTCTGGCACCTGTGCTCACACTCTGGCCCTTCTGCTCACAACCTGGCCCCTCTGCTCACAATCTGGCCCCTTTGCTCACACCCTACCCCCTCTGCTCTGGCCCCTCTGCTTACAATCTGGCCCCTTTGCTCACACCCTACCCCCTCTGCTCTGAGCTCTTCTGCTCACACCTTGGCCCCTCTGCTCACACTCTGGCCCCTCTGCTCACACTCTTGCCCCTCTGCTCATACTCTTGCCCCTCTGCTCACACTCTGGCCCCTCTGCTTACCCACTCTGCTCTTGCCGTTCTGCTCACACTCTGGCCCCTCTGCTCACACTCTGGCCCCTCTGCTCACACTCTGGCCCCTCTGCTCACACTCTGGCCCCTCTGCTCACACCCTGGCCCCTCTGCTCTGGCTCCTCTGCTCACAACCTGGCCCCTCTGCTCACAATCTGACCCCTTTGCTCACACCCTACCCCCTCTGCTCTGGCCCCTCTGCTCACAATCTGGCCCCATTGCTCACACCCTACCCCTCTGCTCTGGCCCCTCTGCTCTGAGCTCTTCTGCTCACACCTTGGCCCCTCTGCTCACACCCCGGCCCCTCTGCTCACACCCCGACCCCTCTGCTCACACCCTGACCCCTCTGCTCACCCACTCTGCTCTTGCCCCTCTGCTCACACTCTGGCCCCTCTGCTCACAACATGGCCCCTCTGCTCACAATTTGGCCCCTTTGCTCACACCCTACCCCCTCTGCTCTGGCCCCTCTGCTTACAATCTGGCCCCTTTGCTCACACCCTACCCCCTCTGCTCTGGCCCCTCTGCTCTGAGCTATTCTGCTCACACCTTGGCCCCTCTGCTCACACCTTGGGCCCTCTGCTCACACCCCGACCCCTCTGCTCACACCCCGACCCCTCTGCTCACCCACTCTGCTCTTGCCGTTCTGCTCACACTCTTGCCCCTCTGCTCACACTCTTGCCCCTCTGCTCACACTCTTGCCCCTCTGCTCATACTCTTGCCCCTCTGCTCACACGCTGGCCCCTCTTCTCACCCACTCTGCTCTTGCCGTTCTGCTCACACTCTTGCCCCTCTGCTCACACTCTGGCCCCTCTGCTCACACTCTGGCCCCTCTGCTCACACTCTGGCCCCTCTGCTCACAACCTGGCCCCTCTGCTCACAATCTGGCCCCTTTGCTCACACCCTAGCCCCTCTGCTCTGGCCCCTCTGCTCACAATCTGGCGCCTTTGCTCACACCCTACAGACTCTGCTCTGGCCCCTCTGCTCACACTCTGGCTCCTCTGCTCACAACCTGGCCCCTCTGCTCACAATCTGGCCCCTTTGCTCACACCCTACCCCCTCTGCTCTGGCTCCTCTGCTCACAACCTGGCCCCTCTGCTCACAATCTGACCCCTTTGCTCACACCCTACCCCCTCTGCTCTGGCCCCTCTGCTCACAATCTGGCCCCTTTGCTCACACCCTACCCCTCTGCTCTGTCCCCTCTGCTCTGAGCTCTTCTGCTCACACCTTGGCCCCTCTGCTCACACCCCGGCCCCTCTGCTCACACCCCGACCCCTCTGCTCACACCCTGACCCCTCTGCTCACCCACTCTGCTCTTGCCCCTCTGCTCACACTCTGGCCCCTCTGCTCACACTCTGGCCCCTCTGCTAACACTCTGGCCCCTCTGCTAACACTCTGGCCCCTCTGCTCACACTCTGGCCCCTCTGCTCAAACTCTGGCCCCTCTGCTCACACTCTTGCCCCTCTGCTCACACTCTTGCCCCTCTGCTCACACTCTACCCCCTCTGCTCTGGCCCCTCGGCTCACAATCTGGCCTCTTTGCTCACACCCTACCCCCTCTGCTCTGAGCCCCTCTGCTGACACTCTGGCCCCTCTGCTGACACTCTGGCCCCTCTGCTCACACTCTGGCCCCTCTGCTCACACTCTGGCCCCCTCTGCTCACACTCTGGCCCCTCTGCTCACACTCTGGCCCCCTCTGCTCACACTCTGCCCCCTCTGCTCACACTCTGCCCCCTCTGCTCACACTCTGCCCCCTCTGTTCACACTCTTGCCCCTCTGCTCACCCACTCTGCTCTTTCCCCTCTGCTCACACTCTTGCCCCTCTGCTCACACTCTTGCCCCTCTGCTCACACTCTGGCCCCTCTGCTCACACTCTGGCCCCTCTGCTCACACTCTGGCCCCTCTGCTCACACTCTGGCCCCTCTGCTCACACTCTTGCCCCTCTGCTCACACTCTTGCCCCTCTGCTCACACTCTTTCCCCTCTGCTCATACTCTTGCCCCTCTGCTCACACTCTTGCCCCCTCTGCTCACACTCTTGCCCCCTCTGCTCACACTCTTGCCCCCTCTGCTCACACTCTGGCCCCTCTGCTCATTCCTTGGCCCCTCTGCTCATTCCTTGGCCCCTCTACTCATTCCTTGGCTCCTCTGCTCATTCCTTGGGCCCTCTGCTCACACCCTGGGCCCTCTGCTCACACCCTGGGCCCTCTGCTCACCCACTCTGCTCTGTCTCCTCTGCTCACACTCTTGCCGCTCTGCTCATAATCTGGCCCCTCTGCTCACACCCTTGCAGAACTGAGCTGGCTGTATCAAGGGGCCCCCTGAAAGGCTGGGGCCCTGGGCCAGAGTCCACTTTGCCCATGCGTTAAAACGTCTCTGTGTGTAGACTGTTTTTAAGTTTGTGTGGGCCTGTTTTACAGTTGCTTTCCTTGTTCTTAAAAATAACGTTGTGTGCAGCAAGCTCAAATCAATGCAGTCTTCCATACCTTGCAAAAAACATATAAAGCATGTCTTTACTGAATAAAAACTGTCTCAATTTGTTGTAATGGGACCTGTTTTTAGTTTTCTAATTTACTAAAGGGGTGACACTTTTATTTTGGCACTAGGGCCTATTTTGTGTCCCAGTTTGACCCTGTCCCTAACGCTCCATGTCACTCCACATCTCTTTTTAAAGTGTAAAATCAGCCTCCCTACTCTGTATCCAGTAAATGTTTTAAAATGGTGGTGATTGTGTGTGTGTTTTTTTTTTTTGCCATAGTAGCCCCGCCCCCACCCGCAGGCCCATTAGTGCGGCCCTCAGCCACAAACCAGACTGTACTTTTGGCCCCCGAGAAAAAGTTTGTGAGTACCCATGTTCTAGGCCATATTCCTGCGCACTACTCCCTTCCTAGTATTGCCCCAAACCTGTTGCTGCTAGCTGCATCCGTGAAGAGGGCTATCTGTCTTGCTGTCACCCATCCTTCTCTGCATATAAGGAGTCCATTAAAATCGGCTAGAAATGTGTCCCACATGACCAGGTCTCCTTTCAATCACACCCCAGCCTAGTGTGATGATCCTTCTACTGCAAACCTGCGGTCACCTTGCAAAAACTTGCCCTGCTGATGACCCTCGCTGTGAAGTTGAGCTTGCCAATCAATCCTGCAGCTCATGGTGTTGTATTCCTCTTAGGGTGTCCATACACGGGCTTTCCTGTATCATGTCCTTATATAGGCACAATTCGCCCTGCCCTTATATAGGCATAAAATCCAAGTCCTTATTTAGGCATTAAACCGTGCACTCCAAATACAGGCATGGTCTCCGACATCCGTCCACCCTAACGTCACAACGAGTTCTTGAAGAACAGACCCTTAGGCTTCGGGAGTTTCCCTAGCACAGGACTATTGATTTCTTCAAGGACTCATCTATTATGCATGAACCATTATACCTTAGGGGTTCATTCATGACGTCTTCCGCTGTCCGATTCACGTCAATGCTAACATTCTGAGGTACCTCTCATGTATAAATATACCTTCCCTAGCCCTTGTAAACTAGAGGAGACCTTGACTTCAGAGGAGCCCATTTCCCGGCCTGACGCACTGAGAAGACGCTGTCATCCCTGCACGCAGAGCTTCCAGTGATCTAACTTCCCTCGCGGGGTGTTGGAGTTCGAGTCTGGCAAAGAGATTCCTACCTCTCTCATTCTAAAGGTATGGAGATGACTAGAACCTAGAGGGACTCTTGGCATACTAGGCATACTAGGCTTAACATACTCTTAGTATACCATAGTAAGGAATACTTCACCTACTTCATACCTCTCCCTACACCTAGGTTAGGTTAGGTACATTGGGGTAGAACTAGCTTAGAAACGCATCGTATGAGTACTCGCATTTTTTAGTCTGTGTTATTTATGTGAATGAATATCTGCTAAGAGATAATGCTATCGCAGTATTATTTATTTCTACTGCTTACGCTGTACATTATTTATCTTGCATACTGTCTTGTGATCGTAACTGCACATTTTACTTACACGAGAAACAAGACTGTTCAATAAATCTTTTATTGAAACGCCCGTCTATTTCTTTCTGTGTAACTTTGAGGAAAACTAAGCATGCACGATTGAGCTGAGTGAAATAGTTATCTATTGTTTCCACGACTCTGGGACACGTTCTGATTCTAAAGGGAAACAAAGTTGTCATGTTTTGCGGCTGCCAGAAACTACTCCCTTCTTGTTTGTCAAGGAGTTTCTAGTGGCCTCTGAGCTAGCTGGCACAAGTAATTAAGTTTAATATACTCGATAGGGACATACTGACCTTAGTCCTATGTCAAACCTATAGGGGATATTATTCCAATGCGCAGAGCCTATTAGGGAAATAGGAGCTACACTACATGGCGCCCAACGTTTGGTAAGGCGGTAATTTAACGCTAGATACTGAGTAACTCAGCCGTGCTTTTTCTCTCAGAGACCCCTACCCATATACTCCAAAAGACGTCTGGAGTGGGCAGGGTTAAGTATCCACCACGGCTACATAGGGAAACACCCTATATATTAGCTGTTTGGTTTGCTCAACGTTGAAGGATACAGTGTTCCAAAATATTGTGCACCTTATCTTTGTTTCCTTGAAACTTGTTCTACATTTTTCGAACAACAAAATGCCTGACTCAGACACTGAGACCGGAAACGGTAGAGCTGTGGCTGATCCAGCCCAAGCAGCAGTTTTTAACATTACAGGTTTAATTGAAACTGAGGAGGGTGTCATAGACATCAATCCAAACTTACGAAGAGCCATCACTCTAAAACTTATAAAACACGGTCTGCCACCAAGAGGTGGTAGAGCAGTTTTCGTGATAGAGGCACACGAATACTTTCAGACAGAGGTATTCTATTCATCGGTAATATTTCCTGAATCCAATCCAGTAACACACATGTTTCACTTCTACAAAGAAGATGATCCACCAGAGGAATACATTCCTTTCGAGGATATTGAAATTCCATTAACATACCAAGAGCATCAGCTCTGGTTTAAAGGCGCCCTAAAACATCACAAAAACATTACCAGGCTCGGTCCACTAGGTAGACCAGGAGCAACATGGCCGATTCTAGCCGGCTACACACCTCATCCCGACATTGAAGAAATGTCAGACGAGGAACTACTTACTCAACTTACAGAGTTAATAAAAATCTACAGGCAATTGGTTCAATATGTCATGCAGACTTTCACAGTCCAACAACCATTGACACTTCCAAATCAAACTCCCCAACAGGGGAATACACTAAAAATTACACCACAGACTCTATACGCAGTCATGGGTAAAATGCCCACAAAACGTGAGCAAATTCCATTCTGGATAGCTCAAAAAATTACTCAAATCGAAGCAGTATTTCCAAATACTAGCCCGTATGAGAAACACAGAATCCTAACAATCAGTTTACCAATGGGGATCACACCACAACTGGAAGACTGTACCACTTGGGGCTCAGTCTTTGCTGCCATCTATACTAAAACACATGGTATTCCGTCAATTGCGGTAATCCCAGATGTCCTGAAACAAATTCAAAACGAATACGGGCAGAGCCTGCTCTAAATTTAGGTATGAAATTACTGAAAAATTTCGACCAGGTCTCAACAATAATATTATCTAATATTAAAGGAGAGGCAGCAGCAGTGGTGATCCGCCAACGATTTAGGGAATTCGATGTTACAGAACATCAAACTGAACTACCCAGAATAATTGAACAATCATATGCAGAATTAGGCAGAGATAGTTTGGGTGGCAGACCAGTGAAGCCGAAACTATCTGAAAGTCCTGGGAAGGACTCAATTAAACAAACTCCTACATCCTCTAAAAAGAAGTGGGAGACTAATAAACAAAATTCAAACGAGAAACGTTCTCAATCCCGAGGTAGGTCTCCTCAAAAGGAGCCCTCTGAAAGGAGGTATAACCTCAGGAATAGGGATAATTTGAGAAAACCTGACAGGTATCAAGATACTGATACATGTTCCTCTCGTCCCTTTCAGATCTCATCACAGACTTCGGAAAGAAGAGGACGATCAGAACATAGAGAAGAACGCGTGAAATCCAAAAAGAAAAACACGCTCCAAAAAATAAAACAAAACCTCAATTCTCCAAAAAGAAAGTAGCAGGTCTGAAGATCAGACATGCCGAGAATACTGAGAACACAACTCAAGAACGGAGAATGGGCTCAGACAATGCTGGACAGTGCAGCAGAAGTCAGAATAGCTCGCCAGAACCAGAAGGAACTTCTGTAGATAGTGGACTTGAATGAGTACATCACAGTTGAGACTGTAGACACCAGGGTTAGTACTCCACAAAAGTTATATGAAATAACACTCCGGATGGAGGGAGACAAGCCAAGACAGGTTAAAGCACTGGCCACCACAATTTGTCAGGGAGTGCCCACACGGGGAGGACATTATTATGCCTGCCTTCTCCAACCATATTCCAATTCATCTAAAATATACTTATGCCAGGAAATGGGCAGTAGCCCAGGCCCCAGCATTATATAAAAATGATGTAGGATGGGATGAGGACTCCTCTCACCATAAAATACATTTGAAACATGAACCTACTGCACAAAGGCAGTATCCAATAAAGCAAGAAGCTAAAAACAGGTCAGGGAGATCTTAGATCAACTTGAATACCAAGGGGTGATTGAAACATGCACCTCCTCCATGAACAATCCTTTGTTTCCTGTCTCCAAACCAGACAATACATATCGTCTAGTTTTGGATTACAGACACCTAAACACTTGTTCTAAAACCTTTGCAGTGCAAAATGCACATAGCACAGCATTAATGAATAACATTGTGCGTAAAAAATACAAAACAACATTAGACATCTCAAATGGTTTCTTTTGTCAAAACATAGCACCTGAAAGTAGGTACTTAACAGCATTCTCCATAATGGGGACCCAGCGTCACTTTTGTCGACTCCCACAAGGGTTCAAGAACAGCCCAGGTTTATTCTCAGCGAGGGTAACGGAGTTACTACAAATTTATGACAATGAGGCATTGTCCTATGTCGATGACATCTATCTGACATCTATCTGACAGACGATGACCTGGACAAACACTTGAACAGGGTGAGCACCGTTATACTGGGCTTCGCCTCTGAGGGCTACAAGTTCAACTTTAAAAAGTCCTGAATGGCCCATCTCAATGTCCTATTTCTAGGATATGAGCTTTCAAGTGAAGGCAAGAGCTTGGCAGCTAACTTTTTTAGAAAAGTGTGCGCTGCTCCAACCTCCAAAACGCAAAAAAACTTACAATCCATCCTGGGTTTCCTAAATTTTGGAAGAACATACATTCTAAATTACGCAGAAAGGGTTAAACCTCTCTACGCATTAATCAAACCTGATTTTTCAATCAAAAATTGGACAAACGAACACACAGAAATCTTGCGTTCACTCCAGGCTAACATGTTAGCAACAAATCACTTACAAACACGCGTAAGTCAACGCAATTTGGTGATCCGAATAATTTCGGGTCAATGCGGATTCACCTACTTAACCTTCAATGAGGGAGAGAAAATACCAATTGCATACAAATCTCATTTGTACACACAAGTGGAAATGCGCTTCAGTTCAACTGAAAAAATTCTAACAGCAGTTCAAACCGCTGTAGCAAAAGAAAGAGCCTTAGCCCAAGGGAAACGCATTATTGTCGTAACCCCAGTACCAGCTTTAGAAGCGGTCACAAAAGCAAGCATTCCAAATGCTAAAGCATTACATCCAAGATGGATACAATGGGTTAATTCTCTTGCTGCAACAGATGTTGAATATGTTTTTGATCCTGATTTAAAAACACAAGCATTCCTGCAATATGAACAAGAATGTCCTCTGCCTACTGAAATTCTGCCTCTCGAACAGTACGAATTCATAATTTACACTGACGCATCCGCACAACCCGCAACAGGGAGTAAGCAAGCTTACAGTGCAGCGTGTGCAATCGTTAAAGGTCGCATGCGAGATGGCATCTTCAGACCTATGGTCACAAAAACCCAGTCTCTAGGAGATTGTACAGCTCAGTGAGCTGAACTACAAGCCTTCAAACTGGCACTTGAAAGTACAGATCGAGAATTCCCCACACTGATAGTGTGCGATTCCTTTTACTGTGTTCAGCCGTATAATGAATATATACAAAACTGGCTTGAAAATGGTTTCAAAGATGTGAAAGGTGGCACAATAAAGCACAAAATGCTTTGGGAACAAGTAGTTCAGTTGAAAAACGAACTACCAAAGGCTCACGTGATCCACACACTGAGTCATCAACATGATGGCGTTCACGTTGCAGGGAATTCATTGGCTGACGAAGCCGCAAAGGGGGCTGTTCAGATGGCTTCCGTAGCTGCGATCACTCGTTCAAAAACAAAAATAGACAGTGAGATAATGTTGGCTGTCAATGCTACAAGCAAAGGCAGTGGTGCAGCGTTACCAAAAAAGTTTCCACTCAAGTACTCTTATGTAATTGATGCGAACAACGTTCCTTTTGCTCGAATCCCTGGAGTGGGGGATAGGGTAATTCCAAACGCAGAACGTAGAGCAGCCTTGATTTATGAAACACATTTGGGGGAGGGTCTGTCACATCAAGGGATCTCTAAAACAATTTTGACATTAAAGGAGATGTACTGGTGGCCTGGAATGAATACAGAAATTCACATATTCATCTATAACTGCTTAGACTGTAAATTACAGCGAGAATGCCACCAGACACCATGCTGCGAATGCAGCTGCCCAGTACAGACACCAATGTTAGACAGCATTAGACTATCTAAGCGCATGCGTCCTTCTGGACAAATGCAATCCCACAAATACTGAATCTAGGTTCCTATGGATATGGCCACAGCGCTCGGCTGACGCTCGAACTGTTATAAAAGATTTGCGAGTCTTTATCGGCACATACGCAATAGGCACGCTACATTCTGACCAGGGCCCTGCGTTTAGCTCTCAGGCTTACAAAGAAGCCATGGCCAGTCTGGGCGTTGCATTGCGGTACTCCTCTCCATTCCATCCTGAGGGAAATTCGGTTGTGGAAAGGAAAAACCGGGACATAAAGCAGTCTATAACAGCTAGGGTATTAGGTTCAGGTGATGGGTGGGTCAAACACCTTTATGGGGTCCAACGCTCATTGAATAACCTGCCAAGAAGTTCTCTAGGGGGGGTCACTCCATATGAGGTCCTATTTGGGACAGGAATGTGGGTACCAGATCTCGATGATGTAGGCACAGTGGTGGAAAACAAAACGTTTGATATCAAAGATCGTTTGGCTGTTTTACAGGAACTGAATGAGTTAAGAACGAAACAAAGCAACGTATTCCTACAGCCAACCACCACTGGGGAAAAACCGGTGGTCCCAGCAAGGCCTGTCTGGATTCCAAAAGTTGGGGATCTAGTGAGAGAAAAATTGCGGACAAGAAGGAATTTGGACCTTCTTACAGACAACCAGTACCTGTCCTAGCAGTTCAAGGAACAAGAACAGTACTTCTGCCGCCCCTTGCTGGAAGAAAGGAGAAAAGATTTGTGTCCATCGACCTCATCAAACCACAGTATGTGGCCAATACTAAATAGTAGGCCTCGTGGACTCCGACCTAGTAGCAGACGCACTCCTCTCGCTACTATCCAAGAGGTTCAGACTGAAAGACTGATAACAATCGAGAATTCAGCTGTAACAGATGGAGGACTAAGCAACAAAGCTATGGAACTCATCCCTCTTGAAAATCAAGTAACAGTTCATCCAAATACACCTGTCTACACCAATGTAGCAAGTGATCAACTGGTTCCACCGATTTCTACAAATCTTGATGCAATTCCAACAATTGACAGAACTGCTTCTGGCTATTTCATTAACTTTGATACGTTCTCAGAAGATCCGAGTGAACCTGAAACGACGCCAGCATCATTGAAATTCAAGCAGCAAGTACAAGACTTTCTTCACTTTTTGAAAAAGACTTATTTGGTTTCTCCATGGATTGAACTCTGGATTACATCTGGACTTTTTGTTTTCCTACTCTGGCTAGCTTTGGTTACAACTGTGAGCGTGCTTATAAGTGGCAGATACATCCATGTGAATACTGAAGGAAAAGACGTGAACGTACTTTTGAAACCTCATAAATCTTCCCATCGTGAAGCAAGAGACTTGTCATCAGTGAACATCACAGCTATTCCTATACAGGATTGTATAGTGTGGGACAAAACAGATTTTGATATCTTCGGCCAGTCGGGACAATTGAACATTCCACATTTGTTTAAAATTTCACTAAGTGATCTAATTTCGTCCAGTACCTATTCTGATGATTGGGACTTTGAGACTGTTAATGACATAATGTTTGACTTAGAAAAATCTGCTGCATTTTCTAAAAATGAATATTTAGAGAGCTGTATTGCTATAACCACTATGGTCATCATTATTTGCATAAATCTGCTTATCCTAGAAATGTGTTTATGTTTAACGAACATGCCGAAAACTGGAGAAGATCTGGCTCCACGAACGGACAGCGGACAGCTACGCCGCCCACATGAGCGCCACCCGCAGTCACCATCACCTCATCAGATCCGCCAAAAGGGCCTCACTCAAAGACCGCCTAGACAACAACGCACACAACAGCAAAGAGCTCTTCAACATCGTGAAGGAACTCTCCAACCCCAGCTCCAACACCAACGACATCCAGCCGTCGCGAGACCTGTGCGACTCACTGGCCACCTTCTTCCACCGCAAAATCGCCGACATCCACGACAGCTTCAACACCACGACCGCCCCGGCAACCACCGAGACCACTGCCCCCACAACCACCAACCGCCTGCTCTCCTGGACCAACATCAACGACGAGGACACCAGCGAGATCATGAACACCATCCACTCCGGTTCACCGCTAGACCCGTGCCCTCACCACATCTTCAACAAAGCCAGTACAGCCATCGCGCCCCATCTCCGGAAAATAATCAACATGTCCTTCGAGACAGCAACCTTCCCGGAAAGCTGGAAGCACGCCGAGATCACCGCCTTACTCAAGAAACCCAAGGCAGACCCCAAGGACCTCAAGAACTTCCGACCCATCTCTCTGCTCCCGTTCCCCGCGAAGGTCACCGAGAAAATCGTCAACAAACAACTGACCCGCTACCTCGAGGAGAACAACATCCTGGACCCTTCCCAGTCCGGCTTCCGCAGCAACCACAGCACCGAAACCGCCCTCATCGTCGCCACCGATGACATCAGGACCCTGCTAGACAACGGAGAAACAGCAGCCCTCATCCTCCTGGACCTATCAGCCGCCTTCGACACGGTCTGCCACCACACACTACGAACACGCCTTCACGACGCCGGGATCCAAGAGAAGGCCCTGGACTGGACCACATCCTTCCTTTCCGGCAGAACACAAAGCGTCCGCCTCGCCCCCTTCCGATCCAAGGCCACCAAGATCATCTGCGGCGTACCCCAAGGCTCCTCCCTCAGCCCAACGCTGTTCAACATCTACATAGCACCCCTCACCCACGTCGCCCGACAGCACAACCTCAACATCATCTCCTACGCCGACGACACCCAGCTGATCCTCTCCCTCACCAAAGACCCTCACACCGCCAAAGCCCACCTCCACGAAGGAATGAAGGCCGTCGCCGAATGGATGAGGACCAGCCGCCTGAAGCTGAACTCGGACAAGACGGAGGTCCTCATCCTTGGTTCCAACCCTTCAGCCTGGGACGACTCCTGGTGGCCAACATCACTGGGAACAGCCCCGCCACCCACCGACCACGTACGCAACCTAGGGGTCATCCTCGACCCCACCCTCTCCATGACTAAGCAGGTCAACGCCGTTTCCTCATCCTGCTTCAACATCCTCCGAATGCTCCACAGGATCTTCAAGTGGATCCCCACCGAAACAAGAAAAACAGTCACCCAGGCCCTCGTCACCAGCAGGCTGGACTACGGAAACGCCCTCTACGCAGGAACGACGGCTAAGCTCCTGAGACGGCTGCAACGCATCCAGAACGCCTCTGCACGTCTTATCCTCGACATCCCCCAACGCAGCCACATCACACCCCACCTGAGAGACCTGCACTGGCTCCCTGTCAACAAGAGGATAACCTTCAAGCTCCTCACCCACGCACACAAAGCACTCCACAACTCCGGACCAGCCTACCTCAACAGACGACTCAGCTTCTACACCCCCACCCGCCAGCTCCGCTCGACCAGCCTCGCCCTCGCCACAGTCCCCCGCATCCGGAAAACGACCGCCGGCGGCAGATCCTTCTCCCACCTCGCCGCCAAGACCTGGAACACCCTCCCCACCAACCTCCGACAGACCCAAGACCTACTGGCCTTCAGAAGACTCCTCAAGACCTGGCTCTTCGATCAGTAGCAGCACCACCCCCCTCTTCCCCCAGCGCCTTGAGACCCTCGCGGGTATGTAGTGCGCTTTATAAGTGACATGATTGATTGATTGATTGATTGTTTATGTTTAACCAATGGGAGCATTGTCCTACGCCACCACAAGGTAGTTCAAAAACATTTGCCAACAAGTTTCCATATTTTTCAGGTTACAATACATCTGATCCAGAAACGTTTTACTACAAAAATGTAAACAAAACAGGACTGAAAATTATGTTAACAAATACAAAACAGATTTATTCTGCATTATTTATTGCCCAACTGTCTAGACAGGGTTTCGACTTATGGAAAGACACAATAGACACAAAAACTGTCTGGGGTACTAAAGATTGGCAAGTGCAGGGGATAGAAGCTTTATTTAGAGCCTGCATCATCCCTGAACAAATAATGTTTTTGAATGAAACTGTCCAACAAACATCTTGTCTTGGACTAGCCAAGATCAAAGAGATGAAAACACCTTCTGTACCAACACCTGCAAGTGACAATAATACACAAGCAGTGGTGACAGTTGACAATATACTACAACTCAACAGATCTAATCCTAATTGGAAAAAATGGTTGATCTGGCCCACAGACACGAACAACTGTCAGGAAAGATTCCTGAATAAAACTCAGGGCTTTACTATTCATAGGCCAGACCCAAAATACGTCCAAAGACAGCATCCGGGGGTAGTAACAACATACAGTGTAGGTAAATTATGCCTCGATTGGCTTCAGAAATCTACACTACAGGATGTGAAACAACACTTGTCCTTACTTAAAGAAGACGCAGACATTAGGGAATTCTTGCTTGGACCAAGAAAACCGCGTCAAAAACGTTTCATATATGCCGGCATTTACGCTGCCTATAATGAAGCATGGAAAGTGTCACAGATGGAGGCCGCAGAACGAATACTTGAACTTGATCGTATTAATTTAGAGAAAACACTCACTATGGTCGACAATGGGTTAACAACTTTGTCCTCCAAAATATATTCATTGGATGGCATTGTATCCTCTGCTATAGACATACTAGAACAAGATTTGGCGCGATTACAGCAAGGCCAATCTCAATTACGTTCTATTGTGTTATTAAGCTGGACGCTGCAATCTTTGTGAGCGGGCTATGTGCCTTGGCGTTTCATCAACACATCGGCTCTGTTTGCAGAATACAATCTAACTGATAAACAGATCGAACTGGCACAAAGAGGAGCAAAGTATACAGTGCTAAGCATTGAAAAACTGGAAAAGTTACCATTCACAGTGGCAGAAAAACCAGCTACAGAATGGCTCATTCATGGAAAAATCACTTTACCTGTGACTACTTTTCAGTTTCAGTATTGCCTCAGACAAATGCAAGCAGGCAAATATAAAAGGTTGGGTAAGGAATACATTAAGACATCTTGGGATTTACCGTATACATATAGATGTTGGAGTGGGGATCGTGAAGTGTTTTTGAGAGGTACACACTGTAAAAGTGCAGTGAGCGGTTCACTTATATGTCAGAACATTTCTTTACACGGGGCTTGCAATGGTTCTGTGGAAAATTTGTCTTGCCATCAGCAGGGTACACCAGCTGCTGTGATTAATCCAACGTTTGGACAACTTTTTAATGGGAGTTACCTCATGTTGAATGATCAGAGTTGCTGCGGCATGTTGCCAGGCATCCCATATCTAGTAACGGTCAACTCCAGGGTCACTTGCTGTATGCAAGTATTGTTTCCCCCAATAGACACAGTCAGGTAGTCGCCTTTGTGACCTTCGCTGAACGTCTCTTTTATAAGATTTGATAATTTGAGCAGAATGAAAGCCATGCTTTTACAGCAAACAGTGCCTTTGACCTCGGCCAAAGAAACCTATGCTCTACAAGTAGCAAGGACTTCGGCTGAGATACAGACTTTAATACGTACAAACTGCCCTATACATTTCGTAGAAATGATAACACGTATCTTCAACATGTCTGATACAAGTGGAATTGTACATATATTTAAGAGCATCTGTACCGGTCTGTTAGCACCTTTCCAGGCAATACTCGGAATAATCCCGAACTTTGCACATTCGGTGTTTGGTGGCATACCATTAATTCTAGCACTTGTTGCCGGACTTCTATTTCTCTTCCTGCTATTACGCTATGGCCAGCCTATTCGCAGACATCTCTCCGAGCGAAATGGAGAAAGCTCTCCTTGAACGAAAGTGCCGTGAGCGAATAGTACAGCTTTTGGGCATGACTCGTCTACGGGACCTTAATACCACGTGGTTCCTGTCATTCAGACCAATCTGGCAAGATTGCATCTTACCTGTTCTACGATGCCTGCTATGCGGTGAAGAATGCGTGTTGGACACCTGTCTAACATTTCCATCAGCAACGCCAACAGATGTCGATACTCTGCTGGTCCCGATAACGGCCCCCAGAGGCTGCCAATCCTGATGTCAGCATTCATTGAGATCTCACAGACGCTTCCGGCTGCTGCTGAGGTACGAGAAAGATCTGCAGGCACACAGGTAACAACGGACGCGAACATTGCTGCGGCAACCTATGCTGAAAGCGGTGCTTCGCATCTCTGTGCAATTAATCTACTACACAAGGTGTTCCAACTGACACCAACTTCAGTGGACGATGTTTTGTCTACAGACATAGATGATCTCATGTTTACACCAGACCCGTAAACTGACTCTGATTCAGCCCACAGTGTTCCAGAGATGCAGTAACAATTTGGCCTTCATATTTCAAAAACTTGGAACTCTTCCCAAAATTGAACTTTTTCCCATTTTTCGAACTAAAATGGCAATTCAATCTGCTTGAAGTAGAACTAGCCTTATAGTACAGACTTCGCGGTACTTCCACAGACACTTAGTCATCTTGTTTGTCTAAAAAAGTTAATTCATTTTCATGACATTAAATGACTTTGATTTTTGAACAAACTTATCGATCATTTTTTTTGTCACATGTAAATATTACTGCTTCTTTCATTCATATTGCATTTTATTTAAAATTATATGCCTGAAATGAAAAGCAATGCTTAAGATGTACAGTACTTTTTGCATTCTAATAGGTTTTTTAAATGCCTTTTAAATGGTTTTAAGAAATATTTTAGCAATATGCGGTACTCCATTTAATGTTTAGCATTTTTTAAATGTTTAGCATTTTAGTATTATCGTATACACGAAAGTGGAGTGGGTGTTGTATTCCTCTTAGGGTGTCCATACACGGGCTTTCCTGTATCATGTCCTTATATAGGCACAATTCGCCCTGCCCTTATATAGGCATAAAATCCAAGTCCTTATTTAGGCATTAAACCGTGCACTCCAAATACAGGCATGGTCTCCGACATCCATCCACCCTAACGTCACAACGAGTTCTTGAAGAACAGACCCTTAGGCTTCGGGAGTTTCCCTAGCACAGGACTATTGATTTCTTCAAGGACTCATCTATTATGCATGAACCATTATACCTTAGGGGTTCATTCATGACGTCTTCCGCTGTCCGATTCACGTCAATGCTAACATTCTGAGGTACCTCTCAGGTATAAATATACCTTCCCTAGCCCTTGTAAACTAAAGGAGACCTCGACTTCAGAGGAGCCCGTTTCCCGGCCTGACGCACTGAGAAGACGCTGTCATCCCTGCACGCAGAGAGTCCAGCTTCCAGTGATCTAACTTCCCTCGCGGGTGTTGGAGTTCGAGTCTGGCAAAGAGATTCCTAACTCTCTCATTCTAAAGGTATGGAGCTGACAAGAACCTAGAGGGACTCTTGGCATACTAGGCATACTAGGCTTAACATACTCTTAGTATACCATAGTAAGGAATACTTCACCTACTTCATACCTCTCCCTACACCTAGGTTAGGTACATTGGGGTAGAACTAGCTTAGAAACGCATCGTATGAGTACTCGCATTTTTTAGTCTGTGTTATTTATGTGAATGAATATCTGCTAAGAGATAATGCTATCGCAGTATTATTTATTTCTACTGCTTACGCTGTACATTATTTATCTTGCATACTGTCTTGTCATCGTAACTGCACATTTTACTTACACGAGAAACAAGACTGTTCAATAAATCTTTTATTGAAACGCCCGTCTATTTCTTTCTGTGTAACTTTGAGGAAAACTAAGCATGCACGATTGAGCTGAGTGAAATAGTTATCTATTGTTTCCACGACTCTGGGACACGTTCTGATTCTAAAGGGAAACAAAGTTGTCATGTTTTGCGGCTGCCAGAAACTACTCCCTTCTTGTTTGTCAAGGAGTTTCTAGTGGCCTCTGAGCTAGCTGGCACAAGTAATTAAGTTTAATATACTCGATAGGGACATACTGACCTTAGTCCTATGTCAAACCTATAGGGGATATTATTCCAATGCGCAGAGCCTATTAGGGAAATAGGAGCTACACTACAATGGAGCATAGCCTTTTCTTTGCTGCAAATCACTCTTATCTCCTCCCTCATCTCGAGTACCTTGCCATCTGGTAACCTGGATGTCCCTGCCACAGAGTCTAGCTCAATCCTGAGGAAATCCAGCTTTGTTGCTGGGCCCACTGTCTTCTCTGCTGCCTGTCACATGCCCAGCTCTGTGGCTAGCTCCTGGAACGCCCTAAGTGTTTCCACACACTCCCCAGGTTCCTGCTCACCCTACGAACAGGAAATCATCAAGGTAGTGAAGCTTACTTCCTTGGGGGTGTCATTTCTACAGTGCCCATTCTAGAAACGTGCTAAAACGCTGAAAATATGAGCAAGATACAGAGCAACCCATTGGCATTGCCGTGTCAAAGTTTGTTTTTCCCTCTCACTGTAAACCTAGAAGGTGGAAGCTATCAGGGTGTACTGGGAGGAGCCGAAAGTGGATTCAATGTCCACCTTTGCCATGAGGGACCCTTTGCCTGATGCCCTTACCAAGTTGATAGAATCCCCCACTGTTGAGTACCCCACTGAACACGCCTCTGCACTGATCCCATCGCTTACGGATGCTCCCTCCAGGAAAGACAGGTGGTGTATGAGTCAGAACTGGCCTACCTCTTTTTTGGGTACCACTCCCAGGGGTTAAATTACGAATAAGGGATAGGGGACCCTCTAATCGCCCCAGGTTCTTCTCCTTTTTTATCTTTTGCTGGACTATCTCTGGGTGCTCCTGAGGAGCTTTTAGATCCCTCACTATGTCTGTGGAGATGGATCCCTCAGATGGAATTTTAAAACCCTCAAAACCTTTCACCAGTAGGGCAGCATTCTTTCTGTTGTTGTACCAACTGACTAGCCTCCTGAGCTGGTGTGTGTTAATGGGGGACCTTGCTAGCTAGAAATCTCCCCATTCCTCGTGGACGCCCACACCGCTTCTGCTACTGCTTCTTTTTCTTCTCTTTTTTGTCACTGTGGCCTTTGTTGCACCTGCATCCTGAGGTCGGTGCCCCCTCCCCCCAGGACGTGCAAACGTGCCTGAATTTGCATGACGCCCCCAATATGCACTCATCTAAATTGTACTTCCAGCATATTGCTGCAGCCCCTTTGTCTGCTGCTGGATTCCAGCCGTAGTATGACTTTGGCTTGTAAAATGACCTCTGCTTATCCTGCCTTCCTATCCTCCTTGTTCATGATTGAGCGTGCGCACCTGGCACTGACTCCGGCTCCTCCGGTTGGTGCTGCGCCCGCACTATTATTAAAAAAACCTGAATTATAGGGACCACCACTGTATTCTTCGGAAGGTCAGGCAGATGGAAGACTCTGCCTTTGAAAATAACACGAGCCGCATATTTCCTGACTACACACAGCTGGTTCAACAACAAAGGATGTCCTTTACTAATGTGAAACAGAAACAGAGAGCAATGCAGCTACAATATATGTTACTCTATCCAGCCAAGCTGAAAGTTATACATGATGGTCGCTCCAATTCCCCACTCCCAAAGCGGTGTGGTATTGGCTGGAGGTGAGAGGCGAGGGGCGACCTCTGGCCTCAAGGGGGGCGGCTGCCCAATCCCAATGTTTGCAGCGCTCACATAGATCTAGCAGGCGAGGAAAGTATAATAGTCAATCTTCCCGTTCCTCTCAGAGGGTAGTATTGTGACAGGATGGTTCTTTGGATTTGGAGCACCAGAACTAAGACAATGAAGATGGACGTATGCCTCACATTGATCCAGCATGATTGCAAATTGAATGGGAGGAAACCAGAGCTCTAGTGGAGGTGGTGACTGCCTCAAATTCAGACACAAGTACTGGAGACGTCATGGAGGACACCCCTCAGGATCCGGTGCCCTAACCTGTTGCAGATTCATTGCGGATATTTGCACTGTTTTGGATGGCGCCATAGTAGGCGCGCGGTTCAACCGGTGTGCATCATGTTAAGTTCACTGAGGGCATATGTGGAGTATATGTGCTGGGAACAATCCAGTGGTTCACACACTGACGCAGGAGATGCATGGAATGGCTGCATAGGCGAGCCCCCCTCTGTCTTTCCTTCACCCCTTTCCCCTTCTTCCCCTCTTCCCAAGCTGTGGGCTTGAGTGTGTGGGACATTGAGTGAGTGTTCATGTGCTTGCGTGGCTGAGGGGGAGGGTAGGTTCGAGCGATGCACCTCTAGTGCTGTACTGGGGCTCTTCCTCTTGACTGCTGTGTGACTACTAGGTATTTAGTTCGATGGTGATTTGACCGGTGAATCAGTTTTGTGACTGGTGACAGATTATAACCTGTTTTATTTTGGGTCTTAGATAAAGGTTGGGGGTTAGACGTATGATTGGGGAAGCCCGATTTGTTATTGTAGTGTTTACCCGAGGGTGGGAAGGCAGGGTTATCCTCAGGGAAAAAATGAGGTTCCCCGCGACTTACCCCACCTATGCCGGGGAGTGGTTATCTGGGTGGCCCCGCAGCTGCCATTAAGAATCCTCTGCAGTGAGGCTGATGTAGAGGGGAGATATGTCCTGGTACACGTGTAGCTAGATGGTAAGGAAATCTGACTACTGAATATTTATGCCCCAAGTATCGACAACGACGATTTTTACCCACACACAGAGGCTCTTCTGCAGCCCTATGTGGGGATCCCGGTGGTGTGGGTGGGGGATTTCAATTGCGTTTTAGACAGCTCCTTAGATAGGCATCCCGAGGGTCCCCTCTAAACTGAACATGACGGCCACCCTCTGGGGGGTCATGGACAGGCAGGGCTATACAGACGCGTGGTGCACGATGCACCCGGAGGAAGAGGGGTACACCTGTCACACCCCCGCACATACAGTTTATAGTAGATAGGACTGTTTCCTACTCTCAGGGGAGGCGCCCGTGATGGCACTACATACACAGGTGTTGGGATGATACCTTTCGGACCATGCACCTGTACTCCTGGAGTCGGGAACGCAATGCGATCTCCCGCAGGCTCTTCTGTGGCGTTTGCGGCCAGAGGCCTTAAGGGACGACATGTTTCGGGGGGGAACTGAGAGAGGTGACAAGGGCTTATTTTGACGACAACTGGGGATCTACTATAGGCAGAGAGACAGAATGGGAAGCTCTAAAGGTGGCGACACGTGGGGAATGCTGCTCCAGGGTAGGTGGACTGAGAAGACAATTGGACAGGGACCTATCTATGGCAGACAGAGGATAACCTGGCTAATTTGCAGGAAGCAGAGCCCGACGGGGAAGCGCAGGGAGAGGCACTGCGGCATGCTCAAGATAGGGTAGGAGAAATATGGGATGGCTGGATTGCCTGGCTCGGGGTGAATATTGGCAACTGCTCCACCGGGCTGGGGACAAATCAGGATGTTTATTGCCATGGCGTTTTAATCATGAAAGCCCCCCACCCAATTATTCTTACGCTCCAGCAGGCGTATGAAAGCCACGTATCTACACAAAATGGTATCAATTTTCTCATGCATGCTCACCTATCGTCAGTGTACAATGAAGAGGTGGGAGTAGCCCCAGATGTTTTGGAGGGTTTCTTATATGACCTGACTCTCCCCAGCCTCACTAAGGGCCAACGCGAAGGTCTCGGTAAAGTAATCTGCTTGGAAGACCTGAAAGAAGCAGTGACCAACATGGCTCGCTGCAAATCTCCTGGCCCTGATGGTCTGCCGGTGGAGTATTTCCAGACTCAGACCTCCTGCTCCCTCACCTACTGGAGACCCAATGAGAGTCCAGGCAGGTGGAATTTCTACCACTGTCGATGAGAGGCCCAAATCATGATGCTTCTTAAACCAGGTAAAAACCCGTGTATGCCGTACCAAGATACTGGCCAAAGTATGAGCACTCCATCTGAGCAGAGTAGTAACCCATCTGGTCCACACAGACCAATGCGGTTTCATGCCAGGTCGTGGTATACACACAAACCTACCTAGGTTGTCCCATGTCCTGCACGCCACGAAGGCTATGGGCATGAGCGCTGTCGCCCTGGCCCTAGACATCGAAAAGGCCTTCAATACTCTAAGGTGGAACTATCTGTGGGAGGTGCTGGCACGAATGGGCCTCGGCCAGGAATTTATTGTGGGTTATAGCGGCCAGTCTACCGGTTGCTAGGGTCCGAAATGGTGGTGTGATTTCTGAAATTTTTCTGATTCAGCGCCGCCACTCTTATTCGCCCTGGCGATGGAACCCTTGGCCATCCGATTGAAACGGGACATGGCTCGCTAGGGCGTCGTGGTGAGCGGCTGGATTCACGTCGTATCCCTATATGCAGATGATGCCTTGCTTTTTATATCTCACCCTGAGGAGCCATTGCCTGTTCTTCTGGACGTCCTATCGGGATTTGGTGCGGTATCGGGACTGAAGGTTAATAATCAGAAATTGGTTATGTTCCCACACGGCTCATTGGTTGGTAAAGAGGTAGCAGACCTCCCCCTAATGGAGATTCGATGGGAATGGGATCATTTCCGGTACCTAGGAATTCAAGTGGCACACTCAACTGGCGAACTATACGTCTTGAATATGGGAGCAGTCCTTACGGGTTTGAAGTCCTCTATCAGCTTCCGGAATCACCTTTCCCCATCTATTATGGGTTGTGTGGCATTGGCCTAGATGGCCCTGCTGCCACGTTGCCTGTATGTCCTTCAGAATTCTTTCTGCGCTATTCCCAGGTCCATCTTTGAGACCCTTAACAGTCTCCTTGTCTGGTATGGGCCGGGAGACGTAGTACAGTACAACGAAAGATTCTTACGTTGGATGCGGATCTGGAGAGACTGGGCCTCCTGGTCCTGCACCTTTATTATCTTGCGGCTGTCCTTCAATATGCGGCACAATGGTGTGCAGAAGGCCCCAATATAGAGAAGGACCTCCTGGCAGATTGGGGATGGGAGAATAGTTTACCGGGATGTCTCATGATGGGATCCAGGACTCCTCTGAATTACCCCTTTGTAGTTTGCTGGGTCGTGTGAGCTTGGGAGCGTGAAGTCACCCTGGTCCTAGGGAAAGCTCCACACGTACAAATGCTGCCATTACAATGGCTACACAGTTTTCACCATATTCAGTCCGTGATGAACCTGACGGCGTGGTTCATGGGGGGGTGCCTAACGGCAGGTGACCCATACCTCAACATAACTTTTATTTCTTTCGCCGACGCACAGGAATGCTTCTGAGTCCCAGCGGGACACTTTTTGCAATATGGAAAACTTTTCGTGCACTGCACGCAAACTCTAGACCTCCTTCCCCGAGGAACCAGTGGAGTCTCGCACGTTGTTGGTGATCCTTGACCCAGGCTCTTTTAGGGGATTGATGTTTCGCTTATACAAAGCACTCAGGGCCGACCGTTATGTCGACGTTTCCCGCGTTCGGGATAGCTGGTCGGCTGACCTGCGGGTGCTTCTCATGGAGGGGAATGGAAGCGCTCATTTGCACAAGTTTGAAATGTGCCCAGTAATGCATGCTTTAAGCTTATACAATTTAATTACCTACACCACACATACCTGACTCCCGACAGATTAGCACAGTTGAGCTTGATACGTTCGCTGTGATGCCACCATTGCGGAGTCGAGCCGGCGACGTTTACACACATGACATGGGACTGCCCTTGTCACCAGTCTTACTGGTTGCGAGGGTTGGAGATGCTTCGAGAGGCCACGGGATCTCAGATTGAGGCAATGATTAAGCATTGTCTCCTTGGGGTTTTATTGCCCCCCAAGGCTGGGACGAGGATGCAATATAGATTTGTTAGCTTTGGACTGGTGTTGGCTAGGCACCACATTGCAATCCATTGGACACATTCTGTGCCCCCTCGGCTTACCAGATGAATGGCAGATATGCAGGAATGGGGAGTAGCGAAAGAGAGATGCCTACGCATAGTTCGCGCAGACGCGAATGCTGCCTGAGACCTGAAGACATGCGGGATACTACTGGAGAAACTGCAGGCTATTGAGCAGACAGGTGGGGACACGGACGCTTTCCAACAGACGGGGACCCCTGACTCACGGGCCGGGGGCGCTGACAGGCACCTCGATCACTCAGACTCCATCAGCCCGCGCGAACGGGCGGGTTTGGGGGGGCAGAGATGCCTGACTGACAATTTGCTAGTGGCAACGATACCCTCTCACATCTAGGTTAACCGTCTGGTCTCACTCTGTGAGAGGAGCCTTAGTATATGGCCCTGTCCACTTGTTACAGAACACATTATAGCTCCATCCAGGGGGAGGTACGTGATGAACATAGATGTAGAATTAAGTCAATCTATGGTATCTGTGGATGCATGTAATGCACTGCTCTGTCAATTGCTGCCTAGTTTTTAACAGTTATGTTTTGCTTGATTTTATATATCATTGTTGCCTGATTGGGGATGTGCAGCTTCTATAGCATTTTTCGGTTGCATTCTATGGCGGGTATTTGCCCCACGCACTGTAACTTGATTTGTCACCCACTATGCACCATGTGTTTCTTTCAAGTGATTGTACTGTATGTGCTGCTACACATGTCCCGAAACAAAAACAAGTTAAAAATAAACAGTAAGATCTTTTTCACCATATCTACCTTAGCATCCTTCTGTGTTATAAAATCCCTAAAATATCTATTCTTCCCATTTCTCCCTCTGGTTTTTTCCAGGTGCACCATTCTTTCTTTAAGTTTCTGTTATTTCTTGTCCTATTCCATAACCTCTCTTCTTCCAAATGTTTCTACCTCCCGAATCATGAGATCTTTTCTTTGACAAAATAAGGCCAGTGCATATCTGCATAGCACAAAGTAAAAACAATTTATGAATTGCTGTGTAATGTCAATGTCCCTTATGTCTGCATCCATACCATCAACATAACACTCACATTTTCTAGTTCAGTCTCCAGCTGAGAAGATGGTGAATGGTTTCAAAACAAACAGGTTATTGCTTGTGTTTTTTTTTCAATCAGGCCCCTTGGTTCTTTTTGAGAGATTTGTCCTGCCAGCCACCTTCTTCATATTTCTTCCTGAACTTCTTTCTATATTACAGCAGAGGTGTGGAATTTGTATAGCCAGATGCCCAGGACATGTTGTTTGGGGTCAATGACAACAAGTTTTCATGTTTATCTTGTTCAGGGGACAAATATTCACAAAAGCATGCAACTTGGAAAAAAACGTTTTGCTAAACTACAGTGAACGTTTAGGTACCGTTTCTGTGAAGCATTATTTAGTACAATGTGTTGATGCATGCTAATATTTCCCCAAAAATATTCATAGTGGAAAATCAGTGTAACGAGTTTCGACAAGATTATGGGGAACATGAAAATAAAAAATGATTGGCAAAGCTAATAGGTCTAACATTGGTGGTCATTCTTTTGGTTTTGTCAGTGCATGTCTTGTTTGGACATGGTTTTTGTAAAACTTTATTGTTGTGGGAGCTACTGGGCCCTAACCATTACAACAAACATTGGAAAAATAGTTTTTAGTCTAAAAAAGCACACAGTGCCACAGTAGTTCCTGGCACTGAACAAAACTACTTTGGGTGCTGATATGCTCCGTGTAAAAGAGTAGAATGCAGTCACTCACAGTGAAGCCAGCCGAGGGATAGAATTTTAATAAAAACAAAAGGTCTTGGTTAATACAAGACCTAATTAGAGGCTCAATTCTTAAAGAAAGTCACAAAAGTGCACCCATTGGATATGCCATTGCATTAGTTCAGATTTACGGCTTTCATGAAGTCACATGAATTTCCTTCAATAGGCCAGTAAATCGTACTCCTAGAAAATATTTGTGAACTGTATTTTAGAACAAGCAAATCTGATTGTGTAGGTTTTCTCCTGCAAAAATCTGTTGAGAGTTTGCAAGTTCACTTTTCTTCCAACCACATTTTTCCCATCTCTAGAAGAAATTTTACTTCTGTAGGTCAGAGTAAATTCCCAAACTTTCTCAGTATGGGAAAAGATTAGAGAAGAGCTGGTGAAAACACCTAAAACGTGCTAGTTAGTAGGTTTGCACAGACTCAAAAGGGCAATCCAACCCTGGAACTGTTGCTTACCACTAGCTCCAACCACAGTAAGTAGATCTGCGGAAAGGTGGCAAAATAAGGGAATTGCTAGTATTCAAACCCTTCTATACTATTAGCCCTGACATTATCAGAGAGGCTATAAATAGAGCCCTCTTATATAATGAGATTGCTGCCATTATTTGCAGCTCCACTACATGGCACCAATGGACATGTGGATTTTGTTACAGGGCAAGTAGATTTATGGAGCTACCTGTCCCATGGACAAGTATATATTTTATTAAATTCCACACCCCTGAATATAGAATATCTATCTATCTAGATATCTATCTATCTAGATATCTATCTATCTATCTAGATATCTATCTATCTAGATATCTATCTATTTATATAGATATCTAGATAGATAGATAGATAGATAGATAGATATCTAGATAGATAGATAGATAGATATCTAGATAGATATCTAGATAGATATCTAGATAGATACTGATATATAGATATAGACAGATATATAAAGATATATATATTCACTGAAAAAACAAAGGTTTAAGTAATATTATGGTTAGGTGTGATAATAAGATCTGTTTTAGTTTTTGAAAAAAACTTAGAAATTCACTGAAAAAACAAAGTTTAAAGTAACAATATAGTTAGATGAATATGTCAGTGACAACATTAACATTTTGAACTTTAAAAAAAAAAACACAGAAACTCACAAGTTATAGTTTACACAGCTAACTATAACTTGTGGCCCCGCCATGCACTGCTTATGGCCTCACATATTACATCACTCATGACTTGCTCTATGACATAATTTATGACATCACATCACATGTCAAACGACATCACTGATGATATACTTAGAAGTATATGTATCAGTCAGCTGGAAAAGACTAAAAAAACAAAGGTTAAAGTGACGTTATAGTTAGGAAAACAATAAATAGTGTACTATGAAGTGACGTTGTACTTAGGAAAAGAGTAAATAGTATACTCTAACTTAAATAAAAAACCCTCAGAAATTGACTGAAAAAACAAAAGGTTTAAGGGACGTTATAGTTAGGAGACAATATCAATTATAACATAACATTTTAAATCTAAAAAAAAAAAAGAAATTCGGCAGTTACAGTTCAGCAATTTAACTACAACTCGCGCCCTCACCAGGCACTGTTTATGACCTCACATATTATGTTAAGTTATGTTATTAATGGTTTTATAGCACAATAATCAGTTGTGAGGGTATCCAGATGCTCTGTAGCAGGTACGACCAGTCCTGGGAACTTGCTCAAAAAGTCAGGTCTTCACCTTTTTGCAAAAAGTCAAGAAGAGAGGAGACTTTGTTGTGTTGTGCAAGGCCGTTCCAGGCTTTAGGGGCCAGGTACGAGTAGGCACAAACCGCTGCTCTGCTTTTATGTATGCGCAGGGTGTGTGCAAGTGAGACTGAAAGTGTCTGGAAGGATCATGGAAGCGAATGCAGATGTTCAGTTAGGCAGGGCCAGTGTTATGGAGAGCTTTGTAGCTGTAGGTGAGGAATTTGAAGTGTGTGCACTGGTGTTTCCATGGTCTAGTCTGTGGTGATGAGATCTTTGGTGATTGTTTTCCTTTTTTTTTATTTTTTTTATTGTAGTCCTCATTCTGCCAACTCTCTTGTTTGGACTCCTCTTATCTCTCTATACCAAAATGTGGAGGCCCTCGGGGAGATAGAGAGAGCGGAGGTTCCCCACGAAGACAGTGCTGTTTCCACTTACATCTCCTGTTCACTCGAGGGGGCCCTCGGAGAAATACTGGAGAGGCCAGGACCGACAGCATATTTGACTTAATCATTGGACTCACTTGTCTTCTCCCTCCAATCCACCAGTGCAGACCAAATCTTATATCTACTTCTAGGGTCGCAAGCCATGTCTGATTCACTTGTGTAAATAATATTCTTTAAACACTCAGCAAAAGTTGGGGGGTTTTCTGCTTTCCAAAGCCTGCATATCTCCCGTCTCGCCAATACTATCACATAGAATATAAGCTTAGAGCTAGGTACGTTCAACTGGTAGCCATATGTAAGTCCAAAGAATATCAAACTAGGGCTTACTTCAATTGGTTTCCCAAGTATTTCCTCCAGGAAGTTACACACCCCTGTCCAAAAAGGTTTGATTTTTGGGCACTCCATAAACAGATGCATGTCGTCTGCTGCGGGATACTTGCACCTTGGACAGTTATACGTGTTACCTGTAACCTTTGATAACTTCTGGGGAGACCAATAGACTCTGTAGATAGTATACAAATGATTCCTCTTAAGCGATTCAGGTTTTACTACTGTCTGCAACATACCGAAGGAGTCAAACCAGAGTTTCTTGATGTCTTCATCGCTGTATTCTCTACCCCATAAGCTTATAATTTCAGTTTCTATATTGTCCTCGGCTTCCAAAAGGGCCCAATACCAAAAGGATATTTCTTTCTTCCACTTATCTGTTCTTGTCACTTGGTCCAGTTTTGGGTTCTCCTCCTCCTGGGGCCAGTTTTTTGTAGCCCACCAGGAGCAAAGCTGGTAATATTTAAACCTAAAACACACAAGATGATGGACGGAATGCTGCACATTGGCAAACATTCACCCCCAGTCACAGATCTGGGTTTAATCCATCGTTATTTTGCTTCACCACGCCACCCCAGTTCAGACATAGCCATATGCAAATCAGTCTTGACCCTGTGCCTCATGGGAACAGTCCAGACCGAACTGCCAAGCCATGTCTTCCCTGGACCGGAATCAAGCATCCTAGGACCGATTTCAGGCTATCAGACTTCATCAGCCAGGATAGCTTGACTCCAGTGGCGTAGTGAGCACGGGACCCACGTCTGGGCATACCCTTCCCACATAGGGCTTAAATGCAAAACACACAAGATGATGGACGGAATGCTGCACATTGGCAAACATTCACCCTCAGTCACAGATCTGGGTTTAATCCATCGTTATTTTGCTTCACCATGCCACCCCAGTTCAGACATAGCCATATGCAAATCAGTCTTGACCCTGTGCCTCATGGGAACAGTCCAGACCGAACTGCCAAGCCATGTCTTCCCTGGACCTGAAACCGGTCCTAGGATGCTTGATTCCGGTCCAGGGAAGACATGGCTTGGCAGTTGGGTCTGGACTGTTCCCATGAGGCACAGGGTCAAGACTGATTTGCATATGGCTATGTCTGAACTGGGGTGGCGTGGTGAAGCAAAATAACGATGGATTAAACCCAGATCTGTGACTGGGGGTGAATGTTTGCCAATGTGCAGCATTCCGTCCATCATCTTGTGTGTTTTTAATATTTAAACCTAGTCAGACTCCCACTTGTAAGGTTATTAAGCACTTCCCAGCTTACTAAACTGGAGTACTTTTTGAGATCTGCCCAGTAATATATGCCTCCTACTTTCAAAGGCTGACTAAGTTGATCTCTCAGGCATTCAGGGGTGCCTGGAGATTCCCAAATCGGGGCCCGCGATGAGTAGTATGGAATCTTCAGTCTCTTTCTTACGTAAACCCAGGTTTCTAACGCAGCCCTTAAAATCTTCAGCCTTACTTTTTTTTTAAACTTTGGATCGCCGTATTTATAGAGAAAATGTTGCTGACCTTGGCGGACATCCCCTAACATGGCTTCAAATAATAGTCCCAATTTTTGGAATTATAGAGGAAAGTAATTTTGGGAAGAATAATCATTTTTACAAGGTTTACCCTCCCATAGATGTTTAATGGTAGGTTCGCCCATCGTGAGAATAAACTCGTTATCTCCTTGCTCACTTTCTTCCAATTCACTAAAGGAATATCCTCTAATTTCTGAGTTAGCTGTACACCCAAATACCTCATTTGGTTTTTGGCTCCCCGACTCCTCGACCTCTGATTCCACTCCATTATTTCTGTTTTTCCCATATTGACCTTATAACCTGAGATTTTACCAAAACTCTCCGCCTTCTCCATTAAACTAGGGATTGCTTCTTGAGGGTTTGTAGTATAAAGAATCAAGTCGTCTGCATATAGGGCTAGTTTTACTTCGAACTCGCCAGATCTAAACGGAGAGATTGAGGTGTCCGCCCTGATCCAATTAGCAAAAGGTTCAATATACAAATCAAACAAAAGCAGGGACAGGGGGCACCCCTGCCTTGTACCTCTTGCAATACTAAACCAATCTGTTAGTTCCCCATTGACCAGCACCTTTGCCCTGGGGCTCAGGTATAAATTTTGCACCGCCTTTACCATAGTTGCAATAGATGCTGCCAAAGCCTTCGATCAAGTGAACTGGACACATTTGTGGGAGACGTTAAATAGCTTTGGTTTCCAGAGAAACATGGTGATTGTTTTCCTGGTGTTGTCTTGTAGCCACCTGAAGATTTTATTCAGCATCCTTAGCATGTTGAAGCTGGACAAGACCACTGTGTTGACTTCGGCTGTCATGTTCACTTTGCTGTCTATGATGAATCAGAAGTTTCTCGCTTGTGAGCGGGACGAGGAGTGTGTCCAAGGTCTGTGGCCACCAGGAGGAATCCCATGGTGACGCTTTCTTCCTGAAGACTACCACATTGGTCTTGTCTAGGTTCACTTTGAGGGAATTGGATTTCATCCAGTTGGCCACTTCTTTCATGCATATGGTGAACTTCTTTCTGGTGGAGAGTGGTTTGTCCGAGAGGGATAGTATCAGTTGCATGTCATCAGCGAAAGTGAGGATGTTTATGTTTTGAGATCGTATGACGTTGGCCAGCGGGGTCATGTAGATGTTGAAGAGCGCTGGACTGAGTCAGGAACCCTGTGGGACTCTGCAAATAAGATCTCGTGCATCAGAGGCATAGGGGGAATTTTGATTGTTTAGCTTCTTCTGGTGAGGAAGGCGCAGATCCATTTAAGGGCAAATTCCAAGGATGCCTGCTTTGTAGAGTCGTCAGATTATGATGGGGTTGGAGACGGTGTTGAAGGCTGCTGATAGGTCTAGAAGGATGAGGGCTGCAGTTTCCCCCCCTGTCGAGGATCATAAGGATCTCATATGTTGCTGCTATAAGGGCGGTTTCCATGCTGTGGTTGCGTCTGAATCCTGATTGTGTGGTGTTGAGTAGCGAGTGTCTGGCAATGTGGTCAGGGAGGTGCTTGTTGATGCCTTTTTGCAGGACTTTTGCTGGGCAGGGAAGGAGGCATATCGGTTAGTAATTGGTGAGTTTGGCTGGGTCAGTCGAGGGTCTCTTTAGACGGGCGTTGACGGCTGTGTGGTTTCATGGTTCTGGAAAGGTGGCTGTACTTATGGAGGTGTTGAGGATAGGAATGAGGGCCTTGGTGATAGGGACTGCTCCTTTTGTCTATAGCTTGGAGGTGGCAGGGGTCCACTGGGGCCTTGAAGTGAATAGTCTTCATGATTGTAGTGGTTTCAGCTGTGCTAATGGTGTCCCATGTGGTGATTGTGCTGAGTTTCTTGATCACTTGGAGACTTCTGGAGAGAGCCAGGGGGCCCGATGTTGGGGGGAAGTTGTGGTATATGGTTGCAATTGTGCTTCAAAAGAAGTTTGAGAGGCTGTTGCACAGATCTTGTGATGAATTGATGTTTCTGGTATCAACTGTGAGTTTGGTGAAATCTTTGACAAATGCTAAGATTTCTATGCTTCTGTTGAAGCTAGCATTTATTTATTCGACTAGGGCCTTCCTCTTGGTTTCTCAGATGAGCTGGAGGTATCTCCTCTGGGCGGCTTTGAAGGTATCTATTTCCACTTCCCTTTGCTAGTTCTCCATTTCTATTCCAGTTGTTTGAAGTGTCGCTTGGTCTCATTTTGAGATCTTCTTTGTACCAACTGGCTTGTGGTCTGGTTTTAGCTGTGTTGCTTTGTTTCATGAGGGCCAGAGTGTCGACGCAGTTGGTGATCCACTTGCTGAAGTTCTTGAGGTTGTGTGCCAGGGTGCCTGTTGGTTCCAGTTTGTTCTCGTGTAGGGTGGTCATCCAGTCTGCCTCTCTTAGGTTGTTCCAGTGTCGGCATGTTGGGCCCACTGTGGGAGCCCTTCTGGGTTGATGGATGTCGATTGTAAAACTAACTATGGCGTGGTCTATGCAGGTGGTAGGTCTTGGTGTGTTGATTGCAATGTTATCAAAAGATGTGAAGGCAGGGTCTAGGATGTGTCCAGCTCTGATGGTTGGCTCTGTGGCGCGTTTGCTAAACCCCAGGTTTCCGAGGTTGTCAAGAAGGGGTTGATCTGATCTTCAAGATTGAAACTGAAGTCTTCTAGGAGAATGAAAGCTCTGGAGTCAAGGACCAGGCGGCAATGATGTCCGTGATGTAGTTTGAGAAGTTGGCTCAGGGGCCTGTGGGGTGGTAGACTAGGGTTCCAACTTGGGTGAAATTTGCTGTGATTTGTGATTTGAAGTTGAGGTGCCCTATGTTGTTTGTTCTGTCTTCAGCGGAGGTGACGCAGATGAAGGTGTCTTTGCAGACAATGGTGATTCCTCCTCCAGACCTGTTTAGGCAGTCTTGCCAGGTGATCTTGTATTTGGGGGTGATGGAGGTGGCAATGGCTGGCATTGCAGCTGTAGTCACAACTATTTCCATAAGGAAGAGGAGGTCAGTGCGGCTTCTTCCAGCAGGTCCCAGTACTCCTTGGCATGCTTGCTGAGTGCGCGGGTGTTGAGGAGCATGCATGCTATTGTTGTGTGGGGGGTGCGGGTATGTTTGTTGGTAGGTGTTTGAGTGCATGTGGGGGTGGGTGTAGTGGGTTTGTTCTTGGTTGGTGTTGCAGGCATGATGGTGCAAGTTAAGCAGCAGAGGGAGTAGGTGAAGGTTCCTTCCCTGTTGTGTGGTATGTCACACTAGCAGGGGGTAGAGGAATGCCTGGAGTTCAAGGCGCGATGTAGAGCATAGGGTAGTTTTGGGTCGGGTTGGGACCAGGATTTCTGGTGCTGGGCTCGGTCCAGGCACAGATGGGTGCAGAATGGCTTGACTTTGGTGAAAAAGTGGTGCATACGTTGGGTGCCTGCACTGTGGCCACCATTTAGTAGGCCCTGGGTTTGGGCTAGGAGCCCAGGGGGCAGAGGGCAGGGTTGAGGAGGAGCAAGACAGCAGCGAAAGAGAGAGGCACAAAGGAGCAGCTAAAGAGCGGAGGGAAGGGGGTGCAGACAGGACCATAAAGGGATGCAGAGAAGCTAAAGAGATGGCAAAGGGCAGAAAAAGAGTGCAAGAAATGTCACAAAGAGAAGGAGAAATGGCACAGAAAAGTCACAGACTGAGTGAGAAAAAAGTGAGAGAAATGGCATAAAGAGGAAAAATAGTGATAGAAGCACCACAGAAAAGTCACAGTAAGAGCTGGAGAAAAGGCACAAAGAGAGAAAAGGCACAAACAGAAAGGAACAACGAGTGAGAGAGAAGGCACAAAGCGCGAGTAAAAAAGGCATAAAAAGTTGCAGTAAGAGTGGGAGAAAAGGCACAAAGAGAGAAAAGAGAAAGTCACAAAGAATGAGTGAAATGGCACAGAGAGGCAAAAAGAGCGAGCTAAATAGCACAGACAAGTCACAGAAGGAGTGAGAAAAGAGTGAGAGAATTGCTGCAAAAAGAGCCAGATAAATGGCACAAAAACGTCACTGAAAGAGTGAGAAAAGATTGAGAGAAATGGCACAAAGAGGCAACAAAAAGTGAGAGAAATGGCACCGAAAAGTCACAGAAAGGGTGAGAGAAAAGGCAGAAAGAGTGCGAGAAGTGCCACAAAAGTCACAGATAGATAAGGAGAGAGGGGAACGAGGTGGGTGGCTCGGAGTGCTGAAGCTGGGCTCACAAGGGCCTTGACTGGTCAGAGGACTAGTTGCAGGTAAGTCCAGGGGGGACCGGGCCTATGCACCTGCTTAATGGCTGGTCGACGCTTCGGCCACCATTAAGTACGTCCTGTGAGGAGGAAGCAGTGCGGGGGGAAATGGGCGGGGCTAAGGAGGATTGCGACGGCCGTGAAGGAGAGAGGCACTTAGGAGCAGGTAAGGAGCAGGGGGATGAGGGAGGGGGCGTAGAGAGTGTGGGAAAGGGGTGCAAAGGAGCTGGAGCGATGGCAAATGCCAGAGAAGGAGTGCAAGAAATAGCACAAAGAGGCAAAAAGAGCTAGGAAAACAGCACAGAAAAGTCAGAAAAGAAATTGAGAAATTGCGCAAAACCAGCAAGAGAAACCGCACAGAAAAGCCACTGAAAGAGTGTGAGAAATTGCGCACTGAGGCAAAAAGAGTGAGAGAAACGGCACTGAAAAGTCACAGCAAGGGTGAGAAAAAAGGCACAAAGAGAAAGGCACAAAAATGAGAGAAATGCTCGCGTTTTTATATTGTAAGGGTTTTAATTAACCAACAATAAAGTTCTTATACACCCTGGGAGAGAAATGCCACAAAGAGGCAAAAAGAGAGAGAAAAATGGCACAGCAAATAAAAAAAGAATGAGAAAAAGTGAGGGAAATGGTGCATAAAGAGCAAGCCAAACGGCACAGGAAAGTCACAGAGTCAGAAAAGAGTGAGAGAAATGGAACAAAGAGGCAAAAAGAGCAAGAGAAACCATACAGAAAAGTTTCAGTGATAGTGGGAGAAAAGGCAGAGAGATTGTGAGAAGTGGCACAAACGTTACAGAGAGAGAGAGAACGAGATGAAAAGGAGGGAGAGAGGCGAGGTGGGTGCCTTGAGTCGCTGGAGTCGGTTCTGCAAGGACCTTGACCAGTCAGGGGACTGGTGTCAGGTAAGTTCAGGGTAGGCTGGGCCTATGCACTTCCTTGGATCGCCCTATTCACAGCGCCTCGGCCTATTCACAGCAGCGCCTCGAGACCCTCACGGGTAAAGCAGCCACGCTCTACAACTCCTGATTGATTGATTGATTCACTGTAAACTAATTAATGAGCTACATATGCCTGCTGGGCTGGGCCTATGTACTATAAGCTAATTAACGAGCTTCATATAGGACAATTTTGTGTTTACTCTTTCTGTGGGAATGTGTCTACATTTTATCAAAATTGTAGGCCTCAAGGTCTGGAAGAAGTGGTTACTTTGTGACGAGTTATATACAGGCAAATGCTGTCCACAGTAGATGCTTGGCCACATAATTGAGCTTGGGATTCTGGGAAACCTGTCCTGTCCATGAAGACCTTCGACCAGGTTGAAAGCTGAGTGTAGTAGAAGTTTGCCCACCTAACGGTGCTTCCCTGGCTGGAGGTAGAGCACTTTTTAAAATAAGCTGTGCAGAAGTCAAATGCTGTGCATATTAGTTGCTTCCCCAGGTAATGGAGCTTGGCTGATTGGAGGGAGTGGGCTATTTGTTAAGAGTACTGTATATGATGAAGGCTGTGCATAGTAGAGTGCGGTGAGAGAGTGGGGTCAGTGCTGAAACATCTTTCTCGGATGATGACTTTGCATAATAGTATGGGGTGAGGGACTGCTCTGTCTACTGAGATCTCCTTACAGGGACACAGCTGTGTGCAGTAGGTTCAGGTGAGAGATCTGACCTGTTTACTCTGACTTGTCTGCACAGTGATGACTTTGTCTAGCAGGGTGTGGTTAGGCGTTAGGGACTGGTCTCTGTGCTAAGTTCTGAAATAAGGGTGATGGCTGTAAGTAGTTGGGTGTGATGAAGGACTGGTCTTTCTACTTGGAGGTTTTAGAAGCCCAATGGCTCTGCTTAATTGGGTGTGGCAAAAGATTAATATCTCCTGTTAGACCGCAGGGGAGGTCAACGGCTGTGCATAGTAGGATCTGGTAAGGGTCTTGCACCTCTGCTGACACCTCTGTGCAGGAGTAGAGATCTACGTAGTAGGGTATGTTCAGTGTCTGGAGTCTTTTTTTAAAAAATGTTTCATCCATTTAAACTGTAATTTCCTGGGTAGTGTGGTGGATGATGTCATCATTGATGTAATTTTAGATGTCATCAATGATGTCATTAAACATGTCATGAGTGCTGTAATATGTGAGGTCATAAGCAGTAGGTGACGGGGGCATGAGTTACAGTTAAACTGCTGAATTATTACTGGCAAATTTAAAACGTCATGTTATAATGGATATTGTCTCCTAGCTATTACATCAGTTTAGCCTTTTGTTTTTTTCAGTGAAGTTTTTTTTCTTTAAGTTATATAACACTATTTACTGTTTTCCTAAATATACCATCACTTTAACATTTGTTTTTTCACAGAATTTCTAGGATTTAAAAAAAAAGAAATATGTATTTCAAACAATTTACTTTTCTCTGTATTTTTTACAGTCAAATAACAATATTATACTTTTATTATGTATTACACTTATGTTTTCTACCCTTTAATTTTTCCCTTTTAAGTTCGGCGGTATTATTAACAAGCCCGTAAGAGCCAATAGCAAGCCCCCGTGGGAATTTCGAGTGGGTGTACTTTCTTTTCCAGGTGTTGCGATGGTACCCCGAATCCGGCAAAAAATTGAAATAAGTTGTATTTCCTATGAAAGATTTATTATTAATGTAGCTGATGCTAATGCCTACTAACTAGATCATTTTAAAACCATTCATTGTGTGTTCTAATGCAGAACTGTTGTTTTTATTTACTTTTTTCAGCGTCATGCTAGATTTGCAATGGAATCGCAGAGCTACTGAGAAGCCAATGACACACATAGTAAAGACTTCAGTTTGTTTGAAATCACTCTCTTTATTTAGTTGCAGGAAGTTCACACTCTTTTAAACTCATTTGAGTGGCACTAAGCTGCAATCAGTCGGTGTGGTGAACCCTGCCTCTTTTTTCCTGACATTATTTTTGTCATTGTTTTAAGGGGATTAAAAATGGCTTTAGGAGGTCAAAGAGAGCATGAAGTAGAAGAAGACACTCCATCATCTAAGAAGGAATCATTGGTATGGAATTTCTTTTCCTTATCATCTGGTAAATAAAAGGCAGAAGCTAAATTTGTGAAGTGTAACATCTTCAAAAAATAACTCCCCCGGGCACAGGAAAAAAATATTCTCACGGGACAAGCAGAATGTGGAAGCATTTATGTAATATCCACCCTAGACACCTTGCCAGAGCTGAACTTGAACGGGATACAGCAGAAGCTGCCTCATCATCTGCAGGAACTTGAGTAGCACCCAGAAATACTGTGTAAACAGACGTTGTGCAAGGAATATCCCAGACTGTTCCACAGCTGAGGAAAATGATAACATACTGCTCGAAGTGCAGCAAGATCATCATTGTTGGGGAGCAGCCAATATCCCCGCATTTGTGAAGATGTTGATTGACCACAACTGTGGGACGCAGTATTTTTTCTATTCCGAAGACATCCAAGTTGCAATGTCCTCTTTTTAGTTATTTTTAATCCCATTATTAAAATAACAAATATAAACCAAAACATTTTAAAAACGCTCCAAAAAAAGAAAGGTTCTTTTTAGAACCACCTATTCTGGTTCAAAGAAAAATAAATGACTTGTTGTGTGTCTAAGTGTGTGTATGAGTACAGATGTCTGCGTAAGGATGTAAATGTGTGAACATAGGTATATCTGTTTTCATTGATGTGTATGCAGATCTGTGAGTGTGGGTTTGTGTGTGTGCATGAGTACTGCTGTGTGTGTGCGCATGTGTGGGGGCATGATGTTTTATTTGTGTGTAGAAAGTATGAGATGTGTGTGTTTCTTAAGGTCTGTGTATCTGTTTGGGTGTCTGTGTGAAGGTGTGTGTGGGAATGTGTGTGTGTCTGTGGGTATTATGTGTTTCTGTATTTATGTGTACCTGTGTGTATGTTAATGTGTGTGTATGGATGTTGCATTAGTATGTACTGTGTATTTCACTGTTGTGTGTCTGTGTGAACGTGTGTGTGTGTGTGTGCGTGCATGTATGTGTGTTGGGTGGTTGGTATTTGTAGGGTGGGTAGCTGCAAGTCAGGCCTTGCGGCTAACTCCATGCCATGCATGGCCAAAGGTGGCACCTATTTATGACCTATTGTCTGTGAGGTCACGGTTTTTGTCCTACCTCAAAAGGCCATGCACGGCATGGGGTTGGCTGCCTTTGGGTAGCTGCCTGTGAGGAGTTAGACACAGGGTCTGGTTGCAAGAAAGGCCCTGCGGCCAACCCGACGCCACTTGCAACAAAAGGCCATGTGCAGTGTGGGGTTGGCTAACTGCAGGGGAGCAGATGCCTCCAGGTGTGTAGGCCTCCCACTTTGTAGCCAACACCCTGCTGTGCATAGCCAAAGGCCGTGTGCAGTTTGGGGTTTGCTGCAGGGCCTGGCCACAGCCCGCAGTGGGAAGGGGGTTGGCTTTACGTATGGTAAGAAAATATTACTTACGTTAAAAAAATTCACTGAAACAAACAAAGGTTAAAGAAATGTTATAGGTAGGTGTGATAAAAAGATGTTTTGTATAAAAAAAAAACCTTTGAAATTCACTGAAAAAAACAAAGGTTAAAGTAACCTTATAGTTAGATGAATACATCAGTAACAACATTAACGTTTTGAACTAAAAAAACACAGAAATTCACCAGCATTTTGGAGATGTCTTCCATTATGCTGGCTCTCACCTTTTCAGACACACTGTAGGTTTTACTTTTCAGAGGCATACTGTCCCCAGTATCAATAGTGTGGGTGCACAATGTAGAGAGTTCAGTTACAGTTTGCAGAGCTAACTATAACTTGCGCCGCACCCATGCACTGCTTATGACCTCATATTACATCTCTCATGCCATGTTCAATGACATCATTTATGACATTACTGATGACATCTCAAATTACATCATTGATGACATCGACATCTACGGAAATCCACTACGTCGGCTGCTGAAGCCCAGGCAGCTAATGACACCCCTGGTGATCACCTGATCTAATGGGAGAATGGTCTTCTATATAGCGAGCCTAAGGTTCCTGAGCCTGGTGCAACCTGTTTGTTGGTGGTTCCCCAGTGCTACAGGGCCTTCCTACTGGAGCTGGCTCATGATATTCAACTGGCGGTCATCTATGGCAGGCCAGGACCTTTGAAAGGATGATGAGCCTCTTTTATTGGCCCCAGATGAGGATGGCTTCAGATTCGTTCTGCAGGTCATGTCCTACCTGCCAGGCCAGTGGCAAGTGAGGAAGGAAGCGTAATGCTACCAGAAACCATTCCATGTCATTGGCACTCCCTTTGAACAGGTGGGCATCGACATTGTTGGGCCTCTGGACCCCAAATCCCCCCTTGGAAGCAGGTTCATCCTGGTCTTGGCGGACCATGCAACCCGGTACCCGGAGGCGGTACCTCTGAGGACAGCGACTGTGCCCAGAGTGGCCAGGGCACTGGTAGGGATCTTTACTCGTGTGGGGTTCTCTAAAGAACTTGTATCTGAACGAGCTACTAACTTGATGCCTGAGTACATAAAGTCCATGGGGAAGGAGTGTGAAGTACAAGTTCTCCACACCCTGCCATCCCAAAATTAATGGGATTTTTGAGAGTTTCAACAAGACCCTGTAAGGGATGATCATAGGCCTAATGGAGCCTTTGAGGCAGAAGTGGGATGTCCTCTAACCATACCTGTTGTTTGCAGAGAGGGAGGTACCACAGAAGCGGGTTAGATTCAGCCCCTCCAAGGTTCTGTACTGGCACCCTGTGTGAAAACCTGTCAGTCTGGTAAAGGAGGCTTGGGAACAACCTCTAAGGAAACAACCTCAGGATGTGGTCAGCTACATGCTGGCACTCTGTAGCCAGTTGAAGTGATTCTGCAAGAAGGCCAAAGTGAATCTAGAAGTCAGCCAGGAGGTCATGAAATGATGGTATGACAAGAAGGCCACACTAGTCGAGTTCAGCCTGGCCAACAAGTGTGGGTGATGGAGCTTGTGGAGCCCAGGGCCCTGCAAGACTGCTAGCCTGGGCCCTATGAGGTGAAAGAGCACAAAAGTGAGGCCACCTACCTGGAGCCCTTTAGGAGTTTTGCTCGTCAATGACTTCAAATCCCACTTCGAGAGGACCGAAGTAACCATGCTCCTGGTCAAGAATGATGGAGTGGAGGAGGAGAGTGGAGCTCTCCCTGACCTCCTTTTTTCCAAGTAACAGGATGGGTCAGTGGAGGGTGTCCAGCCTCTCCCCTTCCCTGACCCTGGAGCAAAAGAGAAGCTGCCGCCAGTTGCTGGGGCAGTTTGCCTCTCTCTTCTGCCTTACCCCAGGATTCAGTACATTGTGCACCCATGATATTGATACTGGGGACAATATGCCTGTGAAAAGTTAAATCTACAGGCTGTCTGATAAGGTGAGAGTCAGCATAAAGGAACATGTCTTCAAAATGCTTGCGCTAGAGGTCATTGAGCCCTCAAACAGTCCATGGTCCAGCCCAGTGGTGTAGGGCCCAAAGGCTGCTCCTCCAGGTACCAACCCAGAACTTCGGTTCTGCATGGATTATCGAGGAGCTCAGTGCAGCCACCAAGACTGATGTGCACTCCATCCCCTGAGCTGATGCGCTCATACATCGGATTGAAGCTGCTAAGTTCCTTAGCACTTTTGACTTAGCGCCTGGGTCCTGGCAGATTGCCTAGACCAAGGCGGGCAAAGAGAGGTCTGCATTTTCTACCCAAATACGCTTCCAGTTCCGGGTAATGCCCTTCCAGAAGTTGGTCAACCAGGTCCTGGCTGGATTGGAGAACTTCAGTGCTGTCTACCTAGACAACATTACGGTCTTCAGTTCTACCTCGAAGACCACCTGTGCCACCTCAGGGAAGTACTTCAGGCTCTGCAGAGGGCAGGCCTGACTGTCAAGGCCAGTAAGTGCCAGAGGTTCAGTGGTCTACTTGGGACACCAAGTGGGAGGAGGCAAGGTGCAACCCCTCTGGGTAAAGATCAAAACCATTCTGGCTTGGGAACCCTGAAAGACCCAGTCAGAGGTGAGAGCCTTCCTAGACCTCACCTGATACTACAGGAGATTAGATGTAATGTACCATTGTAGCTCCTTTACCCAGCTGACTTCTAAGAAGCAGCCCAGACAGGTAATCTGGAAGGAGGCATGCCAAAATGCTTTTGACACCCTGAAGAAGGCCATGGGCACAGCCCCTGTGCTTAAGGCTCCTGACTTCTCCAGAGCGTTCATTGTGCAGACCAGAGCTGACCTTTACCAGCGGCCCCTGGTTCACAGAAGAACTGAGCTGCTGTTTACTCGACTTAGCACTCTTAAAAAAGATGTTAAATGAATGGACAAGAATTTCTTAAAATGTTAATTGAAGTTAAAGAAAAGAAGTTACTATGGTGTCTTGCCCCGCATAACTTTAAGAGCACATTCATTTTTAAAGACATCTTGCAGCAAATGTGTAAAAATATGATAAAGTAAATTCAAAAAGTGTATTTCATTAACATGCAGAACCTTAATACATCAGACTATATCAATGAAGTGAGAAGTAGTAATTTAAAAGTGATAGCTTTCAAAGATGAATTTAGAAACATTCATCCCCCCTCACCCAGACAACAATGCCAATAGTGAACTAAGAAGCAAGTCAATTGTTATATGCACCCTTTAGGTGGCTTGGGTTGCTATTATACAGAAATAACATTATAGGTTATTAAATCAAACAAAGAAGCTTTTGTACAGCACACATCCTGAAATCATGTGTCTGGAGGTCCTCTTAAATGTGATAATGAAGCAAAAGGAGGAAAAATGAAATAAAACAATTGCGTAGGATCACACAATTTGATCAGGTGGGAAAGCTGGGATTGAGCCAGGTTTTCTGGTTTCACATTGTGCAATTCAGCCACTAGATGTACATGCTTTGCCACTCCTACACCCGCCTTACCTCCCTCTGCCCCCTCGATAGCCACCCTACTGGCATCAATGTGGCCCTCGGTCACATCACAGGACAAACCTTTTGGCCCCTGGGAAAATATTTGCGAGTACCTATGGTGCAGACAGACACCTCAGCGCATGGCATAAGGGTTGTGCTCTCACAGCTGAACAAAGAGGGCCTGGATCAACCTGTTGCCTTTATTAGCAGGAGGATACTTTCCAGGGAACAGAGGTGGAATGCAATATAAAGGGAAGCCTTTGGAGTGGTGTGGGCACTGTAGAAGTTGAGACCATACCTGTTTGGTGCTCACGTCTGAATTCTGACAGGCCACAGACACCTCAGATGGCTAATGCAGATGAGGGGTAAGAATCCCAAAGTATTGAGGTAGTCTATCTCCCTACAGGGAATGGACTTTACGGAGGAACACCATCCTTGAACAGACCACGCCAATGCTGATGGTCTCTCCAGTTTCTTCGGCCTTAGTGATGAGAACTCCCAGGGGGTTGGGTAGTTCTCCCCACTTTCAACTGGGGGGACATGAGTTAGACCTGGCATACTTTGCGTGGTTTTCCCCTGTACTTTTTGCCTTCAACCTTCCTGTTTTGCTATGTTTTTGTTGGCTTTAGTACTCTGTGCACTTTAGCACTGCTAACCATTGCTAAAGGACTTATGCTCACTCCTTAAAACATGGTACAACTGACTTATACCCAACTAGCATATTTAGTTTACGTCTAAGTCCCTAGCAAAGTGGCACTACCTGTGCCCAGGGCCTAGAAAGTAAATGTTACTAGTGAGCCTGCAGCACTGATTGTGCCACCCACTTAGTGGCACTTTAAACATGTCTCAGGTCTGCCATTGCAACCTGTGTGTGCAGTTTTGAAACTGCCATTTCAACCTGCCAAAAAAACCAACCTTTACCAGGCCCAAATCTTGGCCCTGTGTATTTAAAAAGCTGGAAATGTACTTTTAATTTTTGCGTGTCCTGATAGTAAAAAACTCTTAAATTCATAGTACACTACTGCAAGGCAAATCTCTCCCATAGAATAACTTTGGAGTTACATTGTTACATTTAATACGCTATAACCTCTGCATGAGAGCAGGTAAGCAGTACAAGTTTGATGTCTTTGAAATTGTAATAAAAACTCTTTCTCATGGTGAAGTTGGATTTTAAATTCCAATTTTAAAAATGCAACTTTTAGAAAGCTGGCGTTTTCCTGTCTTAGCCATTTAGTGACTGCAGCCTGTCCCTGGGTTACATGACTGGGTGTAGCTCACAGTTGGGCTTTGTGTATTCCCCTAGAAAGTCACACACAATAGAGAGCTTAGGTATGCCTTGTTAAGCCTTCACTGGCAGGATGGGAGGGCAGAGCTGGGCACAGCCCTACTTGCACTTGAATAAGCGGAGTCCTGCCGCCACACAAAGTGCTGCATGCCCCCTGTAGTTAGGCTCGAGCCAGGGAAGGCAGGAAGCCTGGGGGTTTCAAAAGGAAACCTCTAGAAGCTTCTCCCACTTCAAAGGAAGGCCCAGGTATAAATATTGGATCCCATACACCAACTCTTCAGTACACTTCTCGACCTGTGGATACTCTGCTAGGAAGAAGGAACGCTGCGCTGCTAAAAGGACTGCCACTCTGCTGAACTGCTGCTCTAAAGGACTGCTGCTGCGCTGTGCTGACCAGCTACCCTCTTGCCTGGGTGAGAAGGACTGAACCTGCATCTGTTGAACCCAGTGCCCCAGAGTGACTCCAAGGGCTAGTTGGCTGGCCTCCTGCCCAGACCCTAAGGATAAGAAAGCTCCAATAACCTTGAACCCAGCACCTAGACTCTGCCACCAGTGAGTCCTACCCTGTCAAGTGGTGCCTCCCCAGTCCAGGACCCTTGGAAGGTGCTCTGCCAGCCCATCTGTGGATCCAGCAGAACCAGGACATCTCCCCTATTGCTTGGCACTAACCTGAGCAGAACTGACACATCGCCTCTGCTGCAAGGACTCTCTCAGCGCAAGAACTCCGCATCGACCTCGCAGCCCACATCGGAACCGCCGCTGTGCAAAACGTCACTGACTCAGGCCCTCGCAAATCTCTCATCAAAAGCAGCCTCCACGACAATGCAGATTCTCGCATCGCAGCCTCACAACTCCTCAGAACCGACTCATCGCCTCAATTGCGCGATGCAACCTCAACACCATACTTCACATCTCAAGCCCTTGTTGAAGGGATCCTTGATGACAATGCAAGACCTCACGTCACAGCCTCACAGCCCTTCAGAACCGACGCAATGCCTTGGCTGCGCAACACAGCCTCGGCACGAGACCTCGCAGTGCTCCGCAGCCAGAATTTAAGGTACTCTTGTTCAGGTGGCCTAACTTGGTCCCTGTAGCCGGCTCACTCTCCATCGTGGTCAGCCTGAACTTGTGACTTGGTCCTGGTCCTGACCAGATATCCACATTTGTCTCTTTGTGCTTTTTGGTGCTGTTTTCATTAAAATCTTCAACATTCCATATCTCCGGTTCTACTGTTTGGATTTTTGTGGTTTTGGTCTTGATTTATTTATTAAAATGTACTCTATTTTTCTGAATTAGTGTGGGAGTTTTCTTATGTTGTGTTTTCACTCTATTATTTTTTGAAGTACTGCAAAGATACGTTACTCATTCCCTTTATGTTAAGTCTGACTGCTCTGTTACAAGCTACCAGAGGGTTTTAGTACAGGTTAATTTGGGGTTTGCACATGCCGTACCCTGAAAGAATTGTGGTTGCTACTTGAGTAGGGTTTCCCCCTGCTCAAAACAGTAACCCAATTTCTCATCTGGGTTGTTTGGCTTGCACATTGACATCAGTGGTCTAGCTGCAGTTCATGGTGTGTGCGTTAGTGGTAGACATTCAAGATGGTATAGTAGATAACACTTGAAGTACTTTGAGCACCAGAGACACACATATTGTCTGATGTCACCTTGTAGCACTTATGCTTCAGCTGAGGATACTTCTGGACTGTTTGACGGATCTTCTCTCATACAAAATATACCCTACGAGATCCTTCCTTAATAGTTTCATGCATTGGGAGATTGACAGTGCCACACACATTAAAATCCTATCTGGTGTTGTGAGATGTGCAGGAGCAGTTTCTCCTTTGGGCCCAGAGGGCCATTGACCCCCTGCCCTCAAGTTGCCACATCACATGAAACTAATAATTTTAATTATATTTCTAGTTTGAATTAAAGTGCCTTGCCCTTCCCCCCCAAAACTGTATGCCTGGTCATGGTGCTTTTTCTGTTGTGCCCCCAGGTCTCTTAAATAATGTGGTCAATCCTATTATTGGCAGAAAGATAGTGAGAGTAACAACTTAGTCACATGGTGGCAAGATGAAGTGTAGTGTGCATGTCTGGCTGGATGGGAGTCTTGTTGTGTCCAGCCAGACATGCACACTTAAGACCTTCCTGAATCCGAGCTGTCTAAGGGAGCTGGGAGAACACAGACACAGCCCTCCAGTCTCCCACAGAGCGCTGGATTTGCCTGCTCCAACCAATCTGTTTACTGTTATAAACAGTATGAGATCAGCGCCTGAATTGGTTCTGGTGGTTGGCCTGTTGTTCTGCGGGCACAGGCACACAAGGCTGCGCAGAGCAGGAGAATTACATAAGTGGCAATCACTGTGTAGCTTTTATTTTGAAGCTACACAGTGATTTGCCATGTGTCAGCGACAGTCTTTCTGGCAGTTTGCTGTTTGCCTTCGCACAGCATGGTCGACAACACTGCACGAGGTATGTAGGTAAGAGCACTGCCGGTGTAAGAGAAGCCTGCTTGTCCCTGAGCACTGAGCATGTGTGTTTACAGGCCAGGCCCAGTGAGACATTCAGCACTGGTGTGAGTGTTTATTTTTAAACTCCTCTTAGAAGAACAGTGGGTTACAATGCGATTGTCTGTATGCAAACAGATGCACACATTTTTCAATGCATTTCCTCTGCAATATTTTTGGCTCCCTGAGAGGCTTTATGCAACTATTAATCAGCTCATTAGTGTAGGAAATACGTTTTTTACCTAGAGTAATAGGTTAAGTGATAGGTGCAATATTTGATATGTCCAGCACTGTTTTCAAAGAGATGTCTTGGCAGTATCTATATCATTTTTAGGTCAAGCCTAGACAGCGCGCATGTGCTGTCTGAAAGACCTGCTGCAATCACTGTAAGGAGTGTAATCTCGCCTGCTGCTTGGGATTGGTTCACTCCTTCTTCGTTCTTGTTTGCTGGCTCATCATTGGTTGGCACCCCAATACATCACTTCCATTTTTCGATCAGGAGCACCTCCCAACTACAGTTTCGTTACTCTGTAAGTGTTTATATCATGGGTACTCACAAACATTTTCCCCGGGCCCACAAAGTTTGGTCTTTGGTGTGACCGGAGGCTGCACTGATGCCAGCGGGGGAGGGGGTGTAAAGTGGGTATAGGGCAAGCGAAGAATGTACATCTACTGGCTGAACTCAATTGCGCAATGTGAAACCAGAAAACCTGGGATGAATCCCGGCTTCTCCACTTGACCACATTTTGTGACCCTGGGCAATTGTTTTATTTCAATTTCCCTCCTTTTTCTTCATTGTCACATATAAGAGGACCCTGAAATACATTACTTCAGGATGCATGCTCCTGTCCTTGGATGTTCTCACTAATGTCATTGTTGTCAGGGTGGGGAGCATGAACGTTTCTAAATTCATGTTTGAAAACCATCACTTTAAAAAAATCTTCTGAATAGACTGCTATTATTTGATTTACTAAGGTGAAATGGTTCTACAAGTCAATGAAATACACTTTTTGAATTTTGAAAAGACTATCGTATTTTTACATTTGCTGTCTTTAACAAACACTTGCAATGCAATAGGTCTCGCATTTACGCGAGTTTGAGCTATTGACATTGCAATAACAATGCCTTTTATTTTGTTTTTGTTTTTAAAACATAAATAAAAGGCATTGTCAGTTACAATGCCAATAGCTTAAACTCGCGTAAATGCGAGACCTATTGCATTGCAAATGCTTGTTTATTTTTTATTTTAGGGTATTCTCAGTAGCACTGCAAATTTGTTCACACTGTGCTGCCTGCTCGGGGTGTGTTTTTGTACCCGAGCGATGGTGTAATAACTTAAAACATTTTTTAAGACTACTCCTATCCCTAGGTTTCATTCAATGTTTGCTGATCTGTTGAGCCGAAATAAGGAGACAGAAACTGGACTTCCGCCTCAGACTACATAAGAATAAAGTAGCCATCTTGCAAAGGACATTCTTCAAATATGTATCAATTGGAAAAAAAAGACCTTGGACTGAAATCGAACAAAAACACAGTCCAACGGCCCCACCAGCGCTGGGATGCCTGGCTTCACCTTGGGGGTGCCCAGGAGTGGACATTTCACAGGGAAAAGACAGGAAGGGTTCCACAGCGGTATGCGTACAGCGCCAGGACACCCTAGGGTAACAGTGCGCTTTACAAGTACAAATTTCATTTCATTTCATATTGAAAATACATCTCATTCTTGCCCTTTATGCAAGATTATAAAACATTAATACATGCTTTATCTATAAGTTTGTATAATATTCTGGGGGGAAATAACGACGCACCCTGTATTTAGTCTTAGCCTGCATAGTTCTGATGAAACGAGCGTTTCATTTCGATTTGGCATTCGCATTTACGAGAGCGCCGTTATACATAGAGATGTGACGTTGCACTTTACAGGAAGTAATCTCTAACGGAGCACCTGAAAATTTACTCCTATGTCCCATGGAATCAAAAGAACAAGCTGTTGTTTGGGATCCGAGAGCTGGGTTCCCTTAAGAGAGAGGTTATGTCGCTGTGTGTGTTATTGAAAGTTCACACGGCGGTGCAGTTTTCAGAGCAGGCTGACTGCTTCCTCCCCGCCCCGCCCCTCCTCTCTCCCTCCCACCCTCCCTTCCTCTTCAGCGTTAGTGTCATGTTGCACAGCTTCCCTGCTGCTGATGCAGTCTTTCCCTACAAAACTGCTTTCATAAACCCTGAGTCGACATTTTGGAAACAGGACAAACTTTCCTGCCCGTGTGCTCAGTTTCCTGCCTGTCTGCGCACGCGGATTCACGTCTGCTGGCCGCCATTGCCAAAGCCGAATGAAAAAAAATATAGTGCTTACCAACTAATGAAGGAGACAGTGTAACGCCGGAAGTAAAAGATCCAGTCCTGATGGGCGGTCACAAAACGAGACAGGGCGGTAACAAGGAGGGACTAAGACGCCTCATTATCAATCGGAAGCCAGCATTTACCATGGACAATGACACCAGCCAATGAAAAATATGGGCGGAGGCTTCCACAGCACTTTACAGTATACCCTACTACAGCATGCCTCGCAGAGCGAGCAGCGCATGCGCTGCAACACTAGGCTCGACCTAAAAATGAAGGTGTTCCTAAAGTTAAGGGCCTAGTTACTTCCTTTTGTTTAACTGAAATTAACCTTTAAATAAGTGCTTGCTGTATATTTAACATTTTTTTTTATGTTAGTGCTGAGTCGAGTAAGCAGCAGCCCGGTGCTGCTGCTGTTCAGGGGGCCGCATGTAAAGGTCAGGAGGACCGCATGCAGCCCCCGGGCCGTACTTTGAGTATCACTGGTTTATATGTTCCGTTGGGGACTACTTGTTTATAATTGTTGCAGCGCAGCATGCCGAGCTGTATCTTCAAGTATGGTGACCACGTGCCTTTCTTTTGATCTGCACGGTGCAGCCCGCCCACCTCCATGTTTGTAATCACTTTCAACATACTTAAACTCTCAGCACGGTGCCTGTTTTATGAGCCACCCTTTTAATTTTTGTTTCAGCTTCGGATCTGCATCTCCCTGTGTCTTTCCATCGCTAGTGGAACGTCACAGCAGTCTGCGAGTTCAATGGTAAACATGTTGTTCCTGCTTACATTTTATATGCTTTACTTGATCTCGCATTCCGTATAAGTGTTTGCTTTTTCTAGGATGTTGTTCTCTTTTTTCAGGCAGCATAATACTCTTATCTGCCCTCCATCATAACCTATTTCCCATTGACTCGTTCTCCAGCGCAGCAAAGTCATACCAATGGCAATACTATGCAAATATGATCACTCCACTGCAAATAAAAAAGTAAAAGTAAAAAACATTGTCATTTTCAACGCCAACCCCAACCTTTAATGCGAGACCCATTGCATTGCAAATGTTTGTTATTATTGCTTGACCTGCAGCTCAAGACTGCTTATGTGGGCAATGTACAGTTCAAAACGAATGCATAATGGATAAAACAAAGAGCTCCCATAAAGGATAGAGTGAAAAAGAGACCATGCAAGATATGTGGTCCATCGGGTGAAGAGGCATTGTGAATGTCCCTGTGGTTAAATAGCACTTAATCCATTTGGTCTATTGGTCTACTTATGGCTTCGAATGTCTGCAGATAAACGAACAGACGTACAGGTTCACACACAACTCATCAAAGTGGCAGAGCTGGGATTCAAATCATAAACATAGCTATACATGTTAGTTACAGACTCGTGAAATCCTGCACACAGTCCATGATTGTACTTATATTCCTGCTTCTCACTTCATGACATGCTGATCAGATCAGATCTGTCATTTTCATCTGATTGATACCTTTGCAAGAAGTTGAAACTTTGTGGGACTGCAATATTTTGCATATGAAATGGAGCTGTCCCGGTTTGTTTAATTCTGTAACACCAGTCTCTGCGTTTCCACGTGCTCTGGATTTGTGGGCGATACTATTACAAATATATTTACTTACCTAACGATTGCCTCTTTATGTTTTTTTTCCTACACTTTGCCACATTGCCATGTGTATTTTTTACGTCACTCTGTTGATTATTAAACTCATTAAAGTATTAACGGCATCTTTAAATACAATATTTAGATATATATCAACGTTTTAGTCCAGTTTGCGTAAATATGTTCGAAATTACATATGGCTTCATTAAGGTGAGAAAAATCCTTTTATTAAACTGAAAACTTTTACTCACCTGGGGCGGTCTCCTGCAGTTTTGGTGAGTTCTTAATTGTGAGGGAACAAAAATGAGCACGAAGGTTTGGAATAGTGATGAAAGTCGCTTTACTAGTAGAAAGCATGCTTAAAAAAAACAGTAACTAGATTATGGAGAATGGTAGAGGTGGACCAGGCTTGAACCTGATATCTGGTTCTGGCTCAGCTCGAAGTCCTGCTGGATCCTCGAGCTGAAAACGAGCCGAGCTCATATGTGGCTTCTGCCTGCCACCCACGACATAATGTCATGCGCCAAAGACAGAGATGCCCATCTAGTGGCTTAATTGCACAGTGTGAAACTAGAATCACTAGATATATCCCGGCCTCTCTACGTGAACAAATTGTGTGATTGTAGGTGAATATTTTATTTCACCAAGCCCCCTTTTTCATCTTGGAGGAACATCAAATATAGGAGATCAGTATGTGCGCTGTACAAAAATCTCTTGTGTTTGATTTAATAGACTATAATTTTTCTCCATGTTTATATAGGATGCACGTGACAACAGATTTGCATTTTATTTCACTAATGATATTGTAGGGTGGAGGGGCGAAGGGTGTGAATGAATATTTCTAAGTTCCTGTTGAAAAATTATCACTATTGTTAAATGCCTCTCAATGCAGTCATATAAACTGTTGTGCTAAGGTTAAACACTTTTTCATCATAGTTTATGTGGTGTTTCTTGTGCTATTTACATGGCAAATATTTTCAGGGCCCTGCTTGTATGTGTGTTCTTAGAGCCAAGCAAGACTCCTGGCTTGTCTCTGGCTCAGCTCTCCCTGTTAATTTGTTGGCTTGTCCACCTCTACCGATTGGATGAAATAGTTTGCACACTCCGATTTCAAAAGTTATACCACAATACATGCATTATAATAAATATTGTAGGCTACCAAAGTTTGACAGTTTCTATGGTAAGGTGTAATGAATCTGACAAATAGCATTTCTTTCTTGCTCAGTCTGTGTTTTCCAAGATCCTACAATGGGACTGCAGCCCTCCTGTTTTCTCGCAAGAGACTGTTGCAGGGATTCTGCTCTTAGAACAGAACTATGCTTAGAACCATTGAACATCAGTATGTAGGGACTGATTCACCATACCACCACAGTACCTATGGGTCAGAGTCCGACTAGCTATTGTGCCTCACTTGGCCTCCTAACCTTACCAGAGAAAGAAGTGAATTGGCACCCCAGAACACAACACTCTCGACCCTCTCAGAGATCTTGGTACCAGGACACACCTTTTTGATCTCTCACTCGTACTCGTCCACAATAAGATAACCAGGAGACACAAAGGAAGTTTAGAATATTTAATTAAACTATTGTGCTCTGAAATGCAGTATACGTGCCACAATTAGAAAACAAATGCGTACTAAAAATACTGTTAGCGTGGTTAATAATCCATTTATCATGAAAAGCCATGTCATTTTATAGGGCAGAATAACCTAAACCCCCCTCCCTTGCTAATGAAGCTAAATGTATATATCTACTGGTGGTCGCCAGTAGGTAGTTATAGTTAGGACCTAGTTTCCATAGGAAAAGCATTTTTTGACCTGGCTATAACTTTGCCATCGTTTGACCAATCTTCATGAAATTTTCCCCAAAAAGTGTCACAGTGGGTTCTATTGTTATGGAAAGTTTGGGGGTGATACGTGCAGTGGGGACAGAGAATTTGGGGCACGAAATAAGGTTGCGTTTGTTATGTTAATTCTCATAGGAACCTTTAGCCACACCTACAGCCCGAACCTCTGAACGGACTTACACCAAATTTGGCAGGGAAGTAGATGTTGGTTCAAGGAAGTGGTATTTGCTTATTTGGTGTAAATATGTTCAGTAGTTTTTGAGAAATGTAAGTTTAAAATTATAGTGATATCTAATGTCGCGAAGTCTTCGAAAACAAAGACGAGCTCATGCAGGGAAATGCATTGCTCTGATTGGCTGCCAACACTTCAACCAGGAAGTGTTGGCACCCATCTTGTGACTCGGTTGAACCGAGTCACAAGAAAAAACGTTTAAAAAAAGAAAAGGGGACAGGGTAGCAATGCCCTAACACCCTAGGCCTCTTCAGGGGGTCCCACAGGCACCCCCAGGGGCAAAAAAAGCATTTTTTTAAAACACAATTTCGGTGAGATCCGTGAATCCTGCCAAAAATAAAAAAAATAAAGCGCGGACTCATGCGCTTTGTTTAATTAGGCCTCCGGGTGGGCCAGGTCCCGGGGGCAACTAAAGATAATGATGGGGGGCCCACGTGGGACCCCCGCAGCCCCAAAGACGCCACCTCCCAGGGGCTGAAGAAAAATAAAATGCGGGGGCATGCAGCGCCCTTCAGCCCCAGGGACCGCCACCTCCCTGGGGCAATATTACATTATAATGCGTGGGGGGCTTCCGCCCCCCCCCCACTCAGCCCCAGGCACTGCAACCTCCCCAGGGCTCATAGATTCAAATGCAGATGGGCCACGCGGCCCCCCCGCTGCACCGGGTACCGCCAACTCCCTGGGGCACACACAATTTTTTTTTAAAGCTGGGAGGCCCTGTGGCCGCCACCTCCCTGGGGCACCAATCACTAAGGGGATTCATTGCTAACCCCCAGGCCCCGGGGACCACTACCTCCCAGGGGCAAATGTGATGAAAGGAGGGGGCCACGTGGCCCCCCTCCAGGAGCCCTAGATGGCCTGGGGGACCGCCACCCCCCAGGACCGGCTCCAGTAATGTCCCTAGGTGCCCATCCCCGGGACATTGCAGTTTGCTATGGCTTGGCAGGAACACTGCTCCTGCTAAGCCATAGCAAACTCTGCTCCGCTTTGTGGAAGCGAGAGCATTGAAAATGCTCTATCTTCCACGAACCGGAGCAGAATTGCTTTCTGTCCATTTGTCAGAATTGCTTTCTGTCCAAAATCAATGCCAGCTCCCGCAGGTGGCAGGGAACCGGCAGGGACCACGGGGGCGTTGAGGCTCCCCCACGTTCCCCAACGAGAGGCCATGCCCCAGGGGATGGTATCCCCGGGGCACTATCGGCCCGGGGAGAGGGGCTGCACAGGACCCCCTCCCGGTTTTTTTGTAAAAAAAGAAAAGGAAGGCCTGGGCCCGGAGGATGGGGTCCCCGGGGCCGAAATTGGCCTGGGGCAGGGGGGCCGCACTGGCCCCTTTCCCTATTTTTTTGTAAAAAATAAATGAAGGCCTGGCGCCAGGGGATGAGGACCCCGGGCGAAAATCGGCCTCAAGAGGGGGCCCACATGGCCCCCTCCCTTTTTTTTTTATCAACACAAAAAATGGGCCAGGCCCCGGGGGATGGGGTCCTCGGGCCCAAAATGGTCCAAGGAAGGGGGGCCACGCAGCCCCCTACCTAAAAAAATAGGATTTTTTTTTAAAAAGCCGGCAAATCGCAGAGGCCCCGCCCCCTTTCACCACCACTCTGCAAAAGCGCCTTCTGGCACGCTGCTGGGTGGAGGATGAAGCCCCCTTGGCTGCTGAGGGTACTTAGGAGCCAACAAGACCTCCTGTTACCTCCAGTAAGCCCCACACAGTGGGATTGCTGAGAGGTGGTCTGAGGCCACGACCCCTTTCTGGACCACTCTGCAAATACACCTCTCGGAGCACTGCTGGTGCAGGGATGAGGTCCCCTTGCCTCCTGAGTGCCTCAGGACTATAGTGAATTTCACCCCCCAAGCAGCAGTGCACTGAGCGGCGCAGGTGCAGAGTGGTGGAGAAAGAGGGCGTGGCCTCCGACCACCTCTCAGAAATCCTGCTGTGTGGGCCTTACTGGAGAAATAGGTTATGAGGGAGAGGAGACAAGAGTAATATGCTGGCTGTGAAAAAAATAGACATTGAACCATTCTAATTCCCTGTAGGAAGCGGTGTCTTAACTTGCGCCTTGCATTTCATGAATACTCTATAGAAAGTTTTCAAAAATAACTCTGGTGTACCGCCACATGCTTCACCACTAAATACCCAGGGGTACAAAAAATGATTAACTTACCAGTTCCAAAATACATGGATTTTCGTTCAGTTGGTACTCACACTAAGGCCATAAGCCTAGAGAGCCTGTGCAGCTCCGGTGGACCTTAAGAAGTTTGACCCTAAAGTCTTAAACATTTTTAAAATCAAGAAACTATTTTATTCTTTAAAGAAATTGTGATGTATGTCCATGTGGCCATATCATCCCATCAGCAGCTGCAAAACCCATTAAATAGCTGTGAAAGCCATCACCTAATATTAGTGAGTCTGTTACAATAAACTTTCCAACACCCTTTTATACTTTGCAGAACCTCATATTACAGTTGCCCATTGACTGCCTGAACATTTGTAATGACACAGTGACTTTTCGAATAATGATGGCCAATGGCTTGGAAAAGGTAAAGCTGCGAGTTGTTTACTGTGGCACTAGAACTATTCAAGATATAGGAAGTAGATGGCATCTTGATTTTGTTACAGCATGCTATGTACAATCTATTTGTGTACTTGTCTCTGGAAGTGTAAGTGCTAGGCAATTCTGATATATCTCTCGTTCCTAATTGTGTTACAGTTCTAGCTAAGAAACTTTATATTAAAGATGCATCTTTTGTCATATGTTATTCCTTGAAACATGCACCACACTAACTCCCAAAGATATTCCTTAACTTCTCGACCAAAACTACCACTCCAAATTCAGGGAACCTAAGCGAATTTTGGCTAATCACATAAGTCCTAATATTGACTGCCCATGGCCTGTAGCTGCAAGTAATTTTATATCTGACCTAAGGATTGGAGAAGAAGCATGATACAGCAAACATACCCAGTGCGCACCAAAATAACTTCATTCGTCTAACACATTAATATAGACTCACATTAATCAAACATACAATAAAACGAACTCACAATAAATCTCAAGGCGGTTATCAAACAATGATCAGTGCACAAGTACACTAAAATAACTTCACACTCATTGAGCATCCACCTCACTCAATATGGCCACTGCACAGGGAAAATGACCGCAAACTCAGTCAAATCCCAAGTGCAGCTAATTTACTCCCAAATAAAGTCACATACCTCAAACTTGCAATAAGAACAATGCACTCCGCACAGTTTCAGTAGCAGCACCTCCACCACAGACATAAATGCATTAGACACACTATACACACTTCACAGTCAGTATGCACCAAATACTCACAATGCAGCACAGTGAATGCACATCAAAATAAAGTTACCCATCAAATTCCCAACATTCACATGAATTCAGCCAATGCACACTAAAATAGTGACACATTCCTCTAACTCACAATAAAGTTGAAGTACCCACCGTTGCTAAAAAAAAATAAAGACACCCCAAAATACCTACAAACTCATTTTATACCCAATCCAGTGAATCCATAAAAATAAATTCACACTCCTCATACTAACCAACATAGATAATTTATGCAAAAGCAAACCCACAGCCTCATCGGAGAGATTGCATTGAAAAATAACATCACGCTTATCAAACACTCATCTTTCTCAACAACCCCTATGCAAACCAAAATTACCACATGGTCTTCAGTCTAGCAACATAGCCAAAGAACATGATACATCCTTCATCGTACACTGAAAACCATTGCTTAATTTGTAAAACAAATAACTGCAGGAGCCTAAAGTTTTCTTAGGAGCCTGCTGCAGCACTTCTGATGTGACGGTTGCCGAATACTAAGGCTGATATAGCCTTGGATCCACCTCATGCACCTTTCCTCCACCGCTCTACACTTAGGGGCCAGATGTATGACCGTTTTTTGCGGTCGCAAACAGGAGATCGGTCCGTTTGCGACCGCAAAAAAGAGTCCTGGCATGTACAAACACAATTTTGCGAGTCATTGACTCGCAAAATAGCGCTTGCGACTCTCGCTATTAGGAAGGGGCGTCCCTTCCTAATAGCGAGTCCCAAAGCAATGTACTATTGTTTTGCGACCGCATTTCGGCCGCAAAACACTCGCAGTTTACCACCTACTTCAAGTAGGTGGTAAACCACTAGCAAACGGGAAGAGGTCCCCAGGGGATCCCTTCCCCTTTGTGAGTGTGTGCGATAATATTTTTTAAGAGCAGGCAAAGGTCCAAGGGACCACTGCCTGCCCTTAAAAAATGAAACTGAAAAGTTTAATTTTCCTTTTTTAAATGAAGCCTGTTTTCCTTTAAGAAAAACGGGCTGCATTTAAAAAAAAAAAAAACTGATTTATGTAAAAAGCAGTCCCAGACATCGTGGTCTGCTGACCCCAGCAGGCCACCATCCCTGGGAGTGCTAGCCATTCCCAATGGGGTCGCAAATTGCGCTTGCCTCGTGAATATTAATTTTCTCTTCCTTACTTTTGGGCCTTTCTCTCTTCTGTGCTGGATTAAAGCCTTATGATGAAGAATAATCCCAAGTCCCCAAAAGTGAGTGCCATTGCTTGAAAACACTGCCATTAGCTAGGCACTGACGAAACCACCATGCATTACCAGTGCACTTTAAGAACCCAATAATTTTAAAACTCTTTACAGTGCAGTAGACCAAAATAACCCTACATTCTTCTCACAACCAACTCACAAATTACATGCCAAAAACTGATAGCAAACATTAAACTTGCTAGCTGGAAAGCTTGAATTAATCTGAGACACCATTAATTGCCAAGCACTGCATTCTGGTCCATAACTTTTTACTCAATGTGCCACTGCAGGCAAGGACCAACCATAGGCATCCCAGTCTTCATTCTGCTCCAGTAAGAACATTCTATGTGGAACTTCTAGGCCGTGTACTCTACGAATGGGAACATGAGCAACCCCAAACTAATTTCAGCCTTACGGGCCTTATTTTGAAGTAGGACTAAAAACATACACACAGACAAAAAGTGAATCTGGTATTCCTATAAAGCGCTCTAATGCCCTTGGGCCAAAATCGTGCTGTATAAAACGGCAAACAAAAAAGAACAACCCACTGACAGACCCACCTAGAGACAGAACTGAACCAAACACAAAAAGAGCTGCACTAGGAGAGAGCCGTTTCTCACATGGACGGAACTGCCCTGAGACCGGAAAGTAGCACCATCATGGACAGAAAAGTTCAGTTTGGAACATGGGAAGAATTGATTCTCACATAAATTACCTGTGCCACGCAAGGAAAAAGCTGTCTTCCACTTGTAAAGGGACTTCTCTTTGAGGGAAAGAACTTTCTCGGGTAGGGCTGGGGAAAAACTGCCCAGAACCTCCCTGCAGATGGACTGAACCAGCGCGCACAGATTCAGAACAACCTCACGTGAGGGAAACAGCAGTGTGTCTCAGAGATGAACAGAACAGCGCGGGCTTTGGGAAAAAGAAAGACTTGTGAGAGCGTGTCCTGTCTGCAACAGAAAGACATTTAACAAAATTGTGCTACAACGGTGTGAATAAACCTTGCTGAGTAACAACACATGTAACAGGGGATGTCCTCATGGGCGATTACAAGCAGAGGAAAAGTGGTACTAAGGAGGGACTACTAAGCCTATTAACCAATGAAAAGCCACCTTTTACAAGGGACAGAGACAGGAGCCAATTTAAAAGATAGGCGGAAAGTGGGCAGAGCTTAATGTCCATACCGGAATACAGCATGTCTCGAAGAGACAGTGCAAGCGCTGCTTAGGCGAGACCTAAAAAAACAAAGAAATTCACTGAATGGTTACAGGGACGTTATAGTTAGTAGTTAGCATTTGGAAAAACCTTCGAAATTCACTGAAAAAACCAAAGGTTACAGGGGCGTTATAGTTAGGAAATAGAATTTTAAAAAATCTTAGAAATTCACTGAAAAAAAACAAAGGTTACAGGGACGTTATAAATAAGGTCAGATTTCACTTGTACACAACCAGTGAAATTCAGCAGTTATAGTTAGCTCAGCTAACTATAACTCGCTCCCCCAATGCACTGCTTATGACCTCACATATTACATCACTCATGACATGGTCAGTAACATCACTGATGACATCACTGATGACATCTCAAATAACATCACTGATGACATCATCCACAAAATATCTGACCCCCACACACACACCCCAATATAATCTTTCATACACCCACTCCAACTTCCACACAACCATTCTCAAAACCATTGACACACCCATACCAGTACTTACACACCTACTCACTGATTCATGGGTCCACACACACACACACATCCACTCATACATGCATACAGCTACTCATACACCAACTCACTCACTAATACAGCCACTGATATATCCACTCATGCACCCATACAGCCTCTCACACACTGGCAGTCACCCATAGAGCTACTCACACACCTACTCACTCACCCATAGACTCAATCACACAGCCACTTACTCACCTATACAGTTATACACACACCCTCTCACTTATTCATACAGATACTCACCCATACTCACCCATACTGTCAGTGACACAAGCATACACTCACCCTTACAGCCAAACATACAGTCACTCATATACTCCAACACTCACGTATACTGCCTTTGACATATGCAGTTACTCACCCATATACCACTGACACATCCATTCACTCACCGACACAGCCATACACACACTCAGTCACCCATACAGCTCCTCACAGATGCACTCAATAACTCATACAGCCACTGACTCACTCACTCACTCATCCATGCAGGCAATCATACACACCCTCACCCACCCACACAGACACTCATACAGCTATACAGGTACTCAGACAACCAATCAGTCACCCATACAGCCACTCATGTACCCCCACTCACACACCCATACAGCCACTTAGACACCAACTGAAAGACAGATATAGACATTCACACAACCAGTTACTCATCCATACTTTCACTGACACAGTTAAATATTCACTTATACAGTCAGTCACACACCCACTGAATCATCCCTACAGGCACTCATACACCCACTGATTCACCAATACACCTTGGTATATATATTTAACACTCATAAACTTTTTGAAAACACTCACAGTCATTGAATGATGTCATCAGTGATGTCACTGACCATGTCATAAGTGATGTAATATGTGAGGTCATAAGCAGTGCATTGCGGGGGCGTGAGTTATAGTTAGCTCAGCTAACTATAACTGGTGAATTTCACTGGTTTTGTATGAGTGAAATCTGACCCTAACTATAACGTCCCTGTAACCTTTTGTTTTTTCAGTGAATATCTATCTATCTATCTATCTATCTATCTATCTATCTATCTATCTATCTATATATATGTATATATATATATATATCTATCTATATATATATATATATATATATATATATATAGATATATATCAAAGATCTCTGGGATTGCTGGCAGACCCCATACCTTAGCATTCACAGATGGATGATCTACATCTCAGAAGAGGCAGTGCTCTTGTCTCAGAACTCTCGTTCCATGTGTCTGTTTTTTGCTCATTTGTTCATCTGTATGATAGGACATGTGTGCACATAAACAAATGCTGCGTTTTTGTGTTATGTCTATGTGCTAGTGCCTGGCCAGAAAGAATAAAAAGGGGCATTGTTGTTTGACCTTGTCCATGGTGTTCAGACTAAATCCAAGGAAAAGAACAGAACGCGAAAACATATGCAGGTTCTGTGTGAAAGTACAATGTGGCACATAAGCAAAATGTGTGTATATAATAACATGTGCAAAGGAAAATGAGGCCTAGAGAGTGCACAGTTAGGCTAACATAGGGAAAACTACAATGGGCCATGCAGGAAACACACGACAAGACAGATTGAAAAACATAAACATACATGCTTTCATGTTTCTGGAGACATACTTACTAGATTAAGTACCACAATATACATAATGTTCACAAAAAAAGCGTATCCCGTCTGCTGCTGAGGAGACAGGGATAAGGCATGTATACCTGCTTCTTTAGATCTGCTGCCTGATTGTACAAATGGAGTTTTCAAGGAAAAATAAACAACCAGTGAGTGACTGCAGCAACAAACAGCCAGCTCAGCTAATTGCTTTTTATATTTTTGCCAGCAATGCCTGCTATCAAATAATAGCAAGCACTGGCAAAGTGAATAGGCCTAAGCATCGGCTGGCAGCCTTTTGGCTTTGTCAATGTTTATTTTGTCGTGGGTTTTGGGAAACTTTATTGTTGTGGAAGTTGCTGGGCTCTGGTCAGTCTGAAAGAAAAGAGAGAGGTGCAAAAATCAAAAATATTTTTTTGCGCTCAAAAAGCACCCATTATCATAGTAGTCTAAGGCACTGAAGGAATCAAATTTGTGAGTGGATATGCTGTTTGTGAAAGGGCAGTAAAGTTAGCCATTGGGTTAATAGGTGAGCCCACTGCCCTATACTGTAGGGGGTGGAAGAAAAATGTGAATGGCACAATAACAGACGAATGAAGAGGGATGGCAGAAACCCCCTCTAAGTGAGTATATTATACATATAATTTTGGTAAAATCAAAAGGTCTTGCTAACACCCACCCTAAAAAAAAAAAAAAGTGCCTCTAATATCTGCTTTAGTTTACTTACCTTAGAGCAGAGCTGTGAGCCTTAGTTATCAATTTAAAGATGTAAAATTAGGGCACACTGCGACTTTGGTTTTACATTTGCTTGCAGAGGTTTTGTCGCACCGTCCCCAATGACTAGAGGGGTGCAGCCGGGCAGTTCCTTCAGCCAAACACGCAGAACACAGCCTACCATAACTGCAATGATTCGACTTGTAAGAGCAGTAAAAGTGGTAGTAAAGGTACATACACACAACATAAAGGTAGAGTACACCAGGTGAAAAAACAGAACCAGAAATAAAGCAGAAATAAAGGTACACTACCTGTGATTGTAATGTCTGGTGTCCGTACTGGCCTAACATCCACCCTAGGTAGTGACAAGAAAAGGAATCAAGTAACACATTCCACAAACTGCTGGAACAAGTGGCATAATTTAACCAAATACCATAGGAGCTGCACACGTGACTCCCTGTATCACCGGAAAAGATTGGCCATTTCGCGTTTTTGCAAACATTGAAAACAAGGGGCTTTTGCATATTAGTTAGCAGTGCTTGATACAGGTGAAAATAACAAGCTCCTAAAATGAGAAAAGGTAGTAGCAATGCTTTTAAAATATCAGTAGTAAGATTGGTGAAATCTTAGGGACTTCAAAACCGTTCACGCATGTATGCAACTAGCAACGGAGGTAGAAACTGCTTCGCTTGGCTAGCTATGATTGACTTAGGCAGTTGAAACGGTCGTTTCTGTTTTTGTCTCAAAAGATCCAAAAAAAACATGAATGACTGCCACTGCCTAGCAGTCGCGGTCCGTGTAGGAGTGCCAGCCGGGCGGTGACGTGGGGCGGGGGAGGGGCAGGGTGGGGGGTAGCAAAGTACGGATTACGGACCAATACAGGTAAGTAAACATTTAAATCAATGAAACGAATTTCGTTGCGCGCACAGCATCGCATTTGGCGATGCAGCACGCTCCCCCCCTCACCTCTAGGATGAGACCGCATCGGGGCTACGGCGGATGGGGCGAGGCAGCCGATTATTTTGAATATCGGCAGGGACAAGGCCAAGGGGGCGGTGTTTCAGCCACAAATTCAGATTGGTACGGGGTGCGAAAGTGCAGCTTAAAACGATGTGCAAGGTCCAAATGTTGCAACGCGCTCCACGCGGCGGGGAGGGGGCATCGTTGTTTTGGTGGCACTTGCGCGAATGAGGCAGTGCACCTCTACTTACCAGGATGCAGTATGCTACCACCTTAGCCCTACCGCCAACAACAGAACTGTTTAATGTTAATATCAATGAAATATTGTGGACATTCTGTCCAGGATTACCTCGTGAATGGGTTTGAATGCACATTGTTAAAGAGAATGTGGTTGTGGTCCGTGATCTGGGCTCCAGTGAATCTGGTGTCCATTTCCCATCAAATATTTCTCTGTGCTGAAAATTGAAATACGGAACAGAGCATTCTTTCATGTACATGCATTGGCAAGGCCAATAGGTTTGTCAATTCCATGGTGAAGGCAAGGAAAGGTGGCAGTAGATGACAATAATGAACAAGAGGCATGCAGAACTTGTCTGGAGTATACGTGATCCATGGTGTGGAATCCCGAAGCATGGCCGGTGCTGAATTTTAAAGATTTAATGGCAAATGATTAGAAAGTAGTAGACCTCTAATGATTGTTTTCCAATCAGTGTACACGTGAGGGAGAACCTGATTATAAGTGAAAGAAGCAATATAAAACTGCGGATTTAACACAGCTTTGTGTAAAATGAGTCTTTTCAAACCGGCAAAGCAGCCACTGCACGGATGGGCAGTCACGGGATGCAGAGAGCCAGATTCACTAGTTATAGAGCTTAGGGATGGCACAGGTGAGGCTCGAGGCGCAAGCTAGTGGTAGCATAGTGACCGCTTTGCCGGTTTGGCGCCTGCAATCGGCTGTGTGGGGTCCCCGGGTCAATTCTAAGCGATGTGACGAGGGGGAACCCTCACTTCCGGTCAGACCGCAGTGTCCAGACACAGCGTGACGGAAAACTGATCATAAGAGAAGGAGGCAAAGTACAACCCCGAGTTTCACACATCTGTTGTGTGCCGGGCTGACATGCCCGAACGTCAGGATTTATGTTTCGGTTCAACGACCATGGATGACACTTTCGCCATTACAATTGGAACGCAGGATTGGTCAGCAGTCCGGGCGCTTCTGCGTGTTCCCTAAATATGCTTGTCTTCCGCTGGCTTGGGTGGTCTGTCGGGGGCAAGTAAAAGGCAGTTAAGAGCATGGTTGACCCTGAATATGCTATCTTTTATACCACCCCAGCAAGGGAAAGGAGCCTTGTGGTGTGCTGGACATACCAACCAATTATCTGTGACTGTATGAAGTTATTGTGCTTCCCACCAGCTAGGATCTTGGGGGCCAAACTGCGAGGTTAGCTGTGAGCAGTTTCGAAGGACACCCCTCGCACTCGAGTTAGGCCAGGATAGCATCCGGTCATCCACTGTAATTTGCGAGGAATTGGTCCACCAATGCTATTTCGCAGGATCAGGTTTACCGGGGCTAAATGTGAGCGGGTGGTCCTGGTGCGCGGCACCGTCACTTGTTCACCTCCTGCGCTGGTGACAGGCCACCAGTTGGCGCTGTCGGTCTAGTTTATAGAGAGGACCACTACTATAGGCATTGAGTAATTCAATAACATTGAAATTGCTATTGCCTGCTGCCCAAGCCATTCAAATAGCGGTGGGAGCATGGAATAGTCTGTATTGTCACTCTGGGACAGGTGTCAGGGCTAGGAGTGGTGTTGTTACTTGGGTGGCAGCACAGCAGGAACAATGTGTGGGGCAAACTGTAGTGGCCGCCTGACGCTAGTCCGGGCGGATAGTTGCACAAGTGTCAGGGTCAGTAGTAGCAATGTCAATAGGTTTGACATCGGCTGTTTGCTGGTGTAGGGAGGATTTGACCGTCGGTCGGTACTGCCTTTCCAATGGCAGCGGCAGTTTGGCTTTTTAGTGTGCAGGGTCAACCCTCGTTGTCACAACTCCTTTTGTCTCTGCGGGTTTTATGGGCTGTCGGGCCAGGATGCGGGATGACTGGTGCAGGCTAAGACTCATTAGTCTTGCACAGACCCCTCACTTCAGCATTGTAGCGGTGCCTTAGTTATATCTGGGCTTAAGAGGAAGGCCAGGCACAAACACACAGGTTCTGAACAAGTACACTCAATCCTGAGCGGAGGATATGCAGGCTAAGTAGCATTAGTAGCAGCCAGCGGACACGTGCTGTACCATGTCAAATAAGCAGATAGGTCTTTAAGTGTGAAGAAGGACCTTACTGGACAGGAAGGAACATTTAGCTATGCTAACTTGCCAGTGCAGACATTTATTATTCCGCACGATTGAGCGCAGATTCAATGCTATGTTAGTCTTAGGCTCTGTAGGTATGTCCCCTAACCCTGGGGGCATGGTGCTCTACCCTGCACATAGTAAGTAAGTTTTGTAATATGCCATTGTCAGTTAGAATGTCATCTATACCTGGTTAGTATCCAGGCTAAGGGGTGGCTGAGCGACACTCTGGGGTTGGAGGCTTTCAGCCGACGGGCAGGCCTTCTAGACGTAGGTTTCTAACCCAAGCCTGTCCAAGCAAGGGCGTAAAGTGCCAGAAGTCGGCACGGGGATGCAATTTCACAGGCTGTGGAGTGGCAGAACTGAATGGGGGGCTTGTGTTCGTCCTCCTGGTCACGGGTCAGAGCTTGGTAGGTACACTTAGCATTTCATCCTTCAGAGGTCGATAAAACAAGTACCATTGAGTCAGGTAACATTAACCATGTTATTAAGCACCAAGATACCAAGGGGTGAACGTATTCAAATGCGGCAGAAATGGAATTGTTAAAGGAATTTTGAGAAATGCTGTGGGCTCACTCAACAGGGTAGTAGGCGAGAGTGTTGCACAATTTCCATAGACCGGATGGGTGGCGCTGGTAACAAGTTTAACCCAGCCGAAGCAAAGCAGGGCACTCTGTGTCTGATGTACATTAGACATACATTCGCAATCCAGAGTGACACCATTCAAGTGGCTCCGTAGTTTATCACCAATATTGCCTGCGCTGAGGTCTTGTCGATGCCACTAATGACGGGCATGTTGCTTAAGTTAAGCTATAATAACCTGCCCTTCAGCCTTGGCAGCATGGCGAGTGTGGGGAGTTGTCACCTTACAAGTGCGCTGTGTTTTAGAAAGTTGGGGAAACACTGGTTTAAAGCACTAGGGGCAACTATGTGGTCAGGAACAGTCTCGCCAGAGTCTGGGGCAGGTTAACGGACCGCATCTTGTCTTTGTGGGTTTGATGTGTGGTCGGGTCATTTGACCGAATAGAGCCATTATCGCTTGGTATATCTGAGCATGAAGGAATGCCAGGCAAGATTCTAGCGAAGGCAGGTAGCGGTACTTATGGGGTATTGATGAATTGTCTCACTGGCAGGCCGCCACGCACGGGGACTATGTACCTAGGTCACGCACATCAGGCAGAGGTGCCCAGTGGAAGCATGAGGGGACTGCACAGAACAGGACACCTCATAGGTTAGATGCCGGCGAATTGTGGCGCCACTACTGCACATGGCAAAGTAAACCTGGACTGATTCACATGCGGGGTGTGGTGGTGGTGGTCCCTACCTCATTTCACAGGATCACTCCCTGTTGGGTCTATCTAATGATCATCTCAATGGTAGGCCCACTTAGCATTTCATCCTTCTGAGGTCGATAAAACGTGTACCATTGAGTTGAGTAACAATAAACATGTTATGCAGCGCCAAGATACCATGGGGTGAACGGGTTCCCAATTACAGTCAGAAGCGGAAATTGTAAAGGATTTTGTGAAGGTACCAGGTCACTCAGTAGTGTAAAAAGCGAGAGACTGTGTGGTAAATTCTCCCGCCCTATAGCCTTGGCAGCCAGGCTGGTTGTGGAAGTTGTCATCCAACAAGTGTGCTACGGTTCAAAAATTGGGGAAACTCTGGGTTATAGCACAAATGGGCCACAAAGTATTAGAGAACATTTGGCATTCCCGGTATTCAAAAAAGGGCAGGTATTTGTACATTGGTTCCCCCTCCTGTTCCCACTGTCTTATCTGATCCCTGGTATACTGCAGAAGTTTGGGAGGGCAAGAAGTCACCTAGGGTGGTGACTGGCTTAATTCGATGGACATGCTCCACAAGCGCTATACACAGACAACTGGGTGAGAGGAAGTAAGGCGGGCTTGATAACTCTTACTTCTACCTGCACTGGCACATCTTGTCATGAGTTGCTTGTCAAAGGTATTGCACTTCAGCCAGGCAATGTTAACACCCATCCACACCAAACCGATTGTTTAGGGTCATTCTGGGCGCATACCACAGCCCAGTATTAAGCCCCTGTGGTGGTCAGCGCCATGAATCACTAAATTCAACTGAACAGGAGGCATGACCGTGGTTACACTAGCAGAAGTGTGGGAGGGTAGACTCCACCTAGGGGGTGGTTGGCTGAATTTGATGGACTAGTCAAAATTGTTTCACAGCAACTGCATGGGTGAGAGTTCCAATTACCTGTGCGTAGTTCATTCTGATACACAGTATCATATTAATTTTGGCGCTCTGGTATACCTTTAGCAAACCTGGCCATGGGTTACACTCGCTGGGGTAGGGACACCAGCGTGGCGACACAGCACCTGTTGGCAGTTGCCATTATGCTAAATGGGGGGGCCAGGACGATCCTACTATGTATCTCCTTTTCAGGGCGGCACTGAAGGGCTGGGCGAGGCGAGTGCCCCGGATACTGGGTCCCCCTTCGAGTTTCAGACTCGGCAGGACATGCGTGCAGGTGGGGCGATGGGAATCCCAAGGCGTTAAAGGGTCAGCCGGCCATAAGCCACCCTGGGGAGGGGCCGGAAGACAGGTTAATGAGATCACATACAGGCAATTTTGAGTTTACCGAAGGCACCCTGTGATGCACCAGATGCTTGGTGTGGTGCTGTGCTATGGCGCCGAATTAAGTGCCAGCTTGAGTAGTTATATAGAATGGTGTGCAGTGCTACATTATTGGGTTTTGGCTCCTGGCTTTTCTTTAATTTTCCAGGGTCAACTGTATGGGTGATTGGCCATTCATGAGTTCTGAGAGTGGCACGATGGGCGGAAAGCAGGAAATGGAGGCATGGATTTCTCGTCACTGAGATAATTTGGTTTGGGTTCCTAGGCATGCACGGGAACAGCTTGCTAGAAACTGCGGCACAGACTAAGGGGGGGGGGTCCCCCCTCCCTACTTACTGGTCTGGTGGAAGGGCATTCCATGCGTCTTGAGTGGCGTGATGCGCGGAATTTAAAAAATGGAGGCATGGGTTTTCCACCACTGAGTTAATTTGGTTGGGGGGCCATGGCAGGCACTGGAACAGCTTCGGGAGAAGCAGCGGCACGGGCCGGGGGGGGGGGTCCCCCCTCCCATCACTCTGGTCTGACACCTGGGAGGCAATTATTTGACTTTCCAGGGTAGGAGGGTTCTGCTGCCAGAATTGAATTCCTCCTGGTGTAAGTTATGCAACCATTGGTGGGCACGTGAGTTTGATGTTCAGAGATACCCCAATGTAGTATAGAAGGGGCCCGGCCAGGGGTTGCCGTGGAAACCTCACGCAGGAAAGTTAATAGTGCCATGTGTATAGGCCCTGAACAGAGGGGTTTGGTTTTATCAGGCATGGCCGGCTGCACGCTGAAGTCCACAGGGAATTTTAAAAAGGATGGGGGCACCTGTCCAGAAGGGGCATGTCTGGCTTCCGGTCCAGCATGGGCTTGGACTTGTTTTGCGGGACCGGGGATAGGCCCTGGAATCATCAGGACGTCGGTAAGAATGCCTACCTTGGTGGGGGGCCCTGGTTGTGACGGTGGCCACCCCCAGAGCTGTGGAGGAGTTACAGGGCGATCCAGAGTCTGGAAGGTACAGAAGGGTACTCTATGCAGCAGCACAACAAGGGTGCAAAGCCAAGTATACCCAGGGATGTCCTATCGTTGTCCCCTGGAAGAGCGACGGCGCCCCGTTAGTTCTACGGGCGGTTGTGGGCCTGAGCAACCGGGGGCTGCCTGGAACGCTCCGCCCCCTTTTGGGGGCGTGAGTAAGGGCGTGGACTGGCGGTCCACTGATGGGAGGGGTGGCCCCTCCCAAAATTGGTAACCACCGATTGGCGACAGCCACAGTGTAATTTGGCTCATCAGGCGGGCAGGCGGCGTAGGGGGGCTTGCCTGCCCTTGGATCGCCCGTAAGATAACCCACCATTTTGGCATATTTGTGATGCAAATAAACCTGCAGCAATTTTCTCCACTAACAAGGTGTCGTGTGGTGTATTTATGTATTTTGCTGTACGAGAACTGAGAAGTGTTGCCAATATTGGCACTATGTGGGCTGCCCGTGGTCCACGAAGGGGACCCTCCTAAGAGGGCGGCTGCCTTAGTGCCACAGGAAGGCACACGAGTCAGGGATTAGGGTTCCCCGGTCTAGTGGCCAGATGGGCCAGTCGGCCGCGGCACTTCCGGCCGTGGTGGGGGGAGGACAGGGGGTACATATACCTTCCCCCGCCCACGGTGCGGCCTCTTGTTTGCTGCCCGTCTCGCTGTTTCCCGCCCTACCGCTTACCCTGTGGACGGCCAAGGGATGGGAAGGGGGGGGCGAAGATTCTAACTTATTGTTTTGTGTTGCAGGAGGAGTTACAGGGCGATCCAGAGTCTGTAAGGTACAGAAGGGTACTCTATGCAGCAGCACAACAAGGGTGCAAAGCCAAGTATACCCAGGGATTTCCTAGCGTTGTCCCCTGGAAGAGCGACGGCGCCCCGTTAGTCCTACGGGGGGTTGTGGGCCTGAGCAACCGGGGGCTGCCTGGACGCTCCGCCCCTTTTGGGGGCGTGAGTAAGGGCGTGGACTGGCGGTCCACTGATGGGGGGGTGGCCCCTCCCATTGGTAACCACCGATTGGCGACGGCCACGGTGTAATTTGGCTCATCAGGCGGGCAGGCGGCGTAGGGGGCTTGCCTGCCCTTGGATCGCCCATAAGATAACCCACCATGTTGGCATATTTGTGATGCAAATAAGCCTGCAGCAATTTTCTCCACTAACAAGGTGTTGTGTGGTTTATTTATGTATTTTGCTGTACGAGAACTGAGAAGTGTTGCCAATATTGGCACTATGTCCACAATGTCTGAGACGTCAGTCTCTTTGCTTTACCTTCTGTAATTTATCGTTCCCCAAAGCGCTGTGAAGCCCTTTCGATTATGTGCACAAAAGGGAGTTACATTAATTAAGTTAACACTTGTAAGATATGTTATAACATTTGTAGGAGACCATGTAAAGAATGTGTGATAATAAAGGATGTTTCTTAGGAGATCTACGTGATATTTGGTCCTAAAGCAGGTAAGAGGGGTACATACAAACTGTGGGGCAGCACTAGAAGTCTTAGGCGGTGTGCACGGTACGTGTATTAGAAAACAACTACAGAATGAGAAACACAGACAGAGGGGCAGCACCGGAAATTACTGAGGGGATCTGTATGATGTCCTTATAAAAGAAGCTTTGAGCATGTCTCCGAAGAGATAAGTATCATTTGCGGGTTATAATAATTATATGACGACATATATAATGTGTGAGGGTAACACGGGCGGTGTAGGTGAGATCTGCATGATAAGGAGTTATAGAGTTAGAGTTATAGAGTACAGCAGGGGCATACACAGAAAGTGTGGTGAGTTACCACTGGTAACACAAGAGGTCTCTGAGGAGAGGTGAACGCTATGGGGTTATGAACGTGTCATCGAATTATAGAATTACATTAGGAAAAGCTGACGCCAGATACAGAGGATGTATAGCAGGAGGTCTCACAGTTGATTGCATTATCTGAGTGGAGGGTGAGAGATTTCTTGGTGGATGGGTGAGATCGTTCAGTTTGCTGGACGTGGAGGACCCTCTGAGGAGATGTTGCAGGGAGATGACGTCGGATGTGCAGGGAATGGACGTAAATGCCAATAGTAATAAACACATGAGGAGTTTCAGCCCTTCATTGTAGAAGTAAAGCGCGTTTGCTAATTCAAAGCAAGTTAGGGAATGTGATATTTGATGAGCCTGTGAATTACGCGATGCGTGACACAGGTTAGAGATAATTCGAGTCAGCATTACACAAGAAGGTTGCACGTACCAGCGGGCCAGGCTCCAAACATCTGGGTGGTGACCCTTAAAATGAGAACCATCCGTCTTCCTGTAGCAAAGCCCACCAGGCCCTCATCGAGCTGCCAAATAAAAGCAGTGCGCCATTACTCTGTGAAGAATTCTCACAATGTATTTCAGTCGCCGCCATCATTCAGGCCGAAACATGGTTCGCATCCGCGCGACATGATAATGCGCTGCCAGCGTGCTGTCCAAGCCTTGTAGATGGGGATTAATGGAGGTCTTCCTGGGCCTTGGAAGCCGAGCCAGACAAGACTGCCCTAGAGAGCGCATTCCAGAGTTAAGAGCATCTGTTATCTGATCCATCGCATTTGGAGGCTTCTGTTCTGAGATCTGACTGCTCATGTGCTCTTGAAAGAAGTGCATGCGCTGTCTCGTCCCTACAAGAGGCAGTACTGGGCGTCCATATTAGTGACTTCCATATGGTGCCTTACAACGGTGGGTGTTCTTTAGAGTGCCTCCCAGCATTGAATCATGTATACACACACACACGTAGGGAGTTTGCTACGGTAAGATCATGCCACAAAGCAGGCATATTTTATCCTTAGGCAAGACCCTGGTAGGATGCACAGACAGGTGCTGCAAATCTAGCCAAGGCCAAGAAAGACCTGCAATAAAAACTGGCAGGGGTCTCAGTGGCTCGCCCCAGGGGCTTCAGCACAAGGACAACTGGAGAGGAATACTGCATTGCAGCTGTCAGAGACCCGGCAGCGAGGTCATTTGCACAGGTACGGACACCTAACTTGGGGCCTGATGTACTCATTTTCTGTTTGCATAAAATGGTCGTAAATCGACCATTGACCTTTGGCAACTGAAAGGAATTTTGCAAACCGACTTATGGCCTTATAGGGCAGTTCACAAAATTCTGAATCGTAGTGAGTCACAATTCAACCTACCTCATTGATATGTATGAGGCAGGTTGCAAATTGCGACCCACTACGATTGGCTAGAGTCACAGGCGTGATGGCCTGCTGTGGTCAGCAGACCACCATGTCTGTGATTGCTTTTAAATAAAACAATATTTTTTTTTAATGCAACCCATTTACCTAAAGGAACAGATGTGTTAAAAAAATAACAAAAAGTTCAACAAACCTTTTTTAGGAGTTAAAAAAAAAAAAACGCTTTAATCAAAGTTCTCAAAGGGGTCCCCTGGGCACCCCTTGCTGTTTGCGAATAGATTGACATCAGTTTCGAATTGGTGGTAAAATATTAATGTTTTGTGACTGGATTTTCTTGCAAAACCTTAATACATACCTTAAGGAATAGGTATTTGGAAGGGCGCCCTTAGTACACCCTTCCAAGTAGCGATTCCCTGATGTTTACTTAACCTGTTTAACAATTTGGAAAACCTTTTCCAAATCATTAATTGTGTTTAGTACATTACAAAAAGTGTTTTAGTGGTCACAAAGCCTCAGATTTACCCAACTCTAACGGTCTGTGACTGTTACAACACTTTGTACATCAGCCCACAGCTCCAAAAGGCAATGATTATAACAATGCATTAGTTGCAAATCTTTACTTTACACTGACCTAGTATATTAAAAGTGAAAAACAATTATAGTGATTACTAAAGCCATTAGCTCAGGCTCCTCTGCCGTTCAGCTAGGTTAGGGCTACAGAAATCCCACATACATATATACATATCTAACTTTTTATAAAAGGTTAAAAGAAGCCTACTTGTATTTTCCTGCTGATGTGTAGATTTTTACCCAAATCCTGGATCTTTCCTCCTGTGACTTTGAAACAAGCAGTGTTACAGTGTTGTTAGGGATCCATAGTCCTTGGGCATATCAATCAGGTGTGGTATACCCCCAATATATTGCATGCATCATATAGCATGACGAAAATATCACATCCACTACATTGACCTAAGCACTACAGTTCAAGGTAAGCAGATGTGGAGGTAAGAGCTGTACTGATATACTTACCTCGACAATGCATTTGATGCAATATTATTGTTGGTCGATATTATTGACTTCCATATAGTGTCATACAACCTATACGTATCCTTTAAAGTGCCTCCCAGGATTAAATCATGTACACACACATAGAGAGCTTGCTACAATAAGATCATGATTTTCATGAAAATCTCATAGCAGGCATATTTTAGCCTTATAAAAGGCACCATTTTGACTTTTTACAAAAAAACAAAGGTTGAGAAAAGACCCTGGTAGGATGCACGGGCAGGTGCTGCAGATCTAGCGAAAGGCCAGGACCTACGGCCAAAACCCTTGGCACACGGCCAAAGGCTGTACACAGCATCAAATGAGTACATAACAGATGAATGAAATGCATCATAAAAAACCCATAGAAATTCACTGAAAATATACAGTTAAAGGTTACGTGTGGCATAGACTGTTCTGGAAAATATTACGCAGGTCACCTTTAACGGAGGGCAGGCTTCTAATGGTGTTGAGGTCATTTTACAATATGCAAAAAAACATATCCTACGCTGTACATAGGTGACTTGTTTCTCAACAGCAGATTTATATCGTTCACATAAACTCAGGAGCAGTTCGGAGTGGGGCCGGGACAGTTTTTGCAATAAGCTCGATTAGCACACACAGACCGAAGGATCTGGACATTCCCTGACAAGCCACAAGAACACGCAGCCATGCAGTGGTTGCTGGAACTGTCAGGTTCCAAACGATTTATAACACACCTACATGCAGCCCTAGTGACTGACGTGAGTTACGTCTGATTGGTTTACAGACCATTGGAGGCTGACTGCCCAAAAGAACTAACAACCGTGTAATGGAAAAAACTTGTGAACAAGTTAAACAGGTATTCCCTTACGCACGCTTCAAACTCATACATCTTCACTATTTACATAGAACCAATATGACACCCAGTGCTTAATTTGACCCGGTGGTTTCCGGTGCTCAGCACCGGCTCTTAATTGGTTTCCGGTGCTCGGCACCCACATTCAATTGTCAACACCGCACTTAGGACAGTCTGCCACATGGTGGCGCTTCTCACGTAATTTATAGATGAGCAGAACAACGGTTGTTTATGAATCCAATATACTTTGACAAAAACTCATACCTGCCTCCCCAGCCATTCCTTTAGCTTTGAGTACCTGGAATTATCTGAACTGTCGCACTTGCATGCGAGAGAGATGGTTAGTAGTTGTTTTGGCAGCAATGACAGTGGCAATGGGTGGTGCAAGCTGCGGTGGCTTCCTGGTCAGGGCCCTGGCACTTTTTATTTGACAAATAAAGCACTGATGATACTTAAACAAGTTTTAAGCATCTATTCTACTATGCCCACTGCATGAGGAAGATGCGAGTAGCCCTCTGCAGACATTATCTATATGACATGGGTGGGTCTGGCCAAGAGCCCATCGGCCATTTACAGGTGGTCGTCATTAGTCGCTCCACCGTGGAGGGGTGGGGGACCAAGGAAGTGGGTCATGACTGGAAGAGGTCATGAGTTATGCAACAGAGGGAAGGGGGCAGAGTAGGGATGGGTTTACCGATTGTGAACTTCTGAGGCGAAAGTACCGCAACTTTTGAGTCACACTGCAGGGCTGGCATTGGATGGGTCTTTAAGAACGTGCTTACTAGGATATTTAATCAAAAACTGTAAAACCCTCCATAGGGGCTGGAAGTAGGGATGCTGGGGTTGCCGCAGAAGCCCCAGAAATAACCATGCCTGAGTTCAGAAGGTGAATGAGCAATAAAGATGCCTTTACATTTTGTCTTTATCTTGCCACTGTTTCTGTGCGTTCAAAGACAGTGGTCAAACGTCTTTAGGCAAATTGCAGCTTATTCCTTTAACATGGAGAATGATGTTTAAATCTTATTCTCTGAATACAAAGTGACAGCAACACTTAAACATTTAAATACCTTCAAATGGGCTGTATAAATATTTCAAAATATATCAGCAGAAGAAAGCATAAATGAAGCATTTTTTTACATTCTAAAGTGTGATTAAAAACACACATTTTTTATTAGGATCAAAACAAATCAGGACACTTTACTCAGTGATGTGCAAATAATTATTATTTGCTGAAACCCGTTTTCCACACATTGTCCTCTGTGCGCTAAATAGTTTTATTAGCAAATGTAGTGGCCATTTCAATGAAAAATGTGCTGTCTGTAATGACAGTGCATTACCACACCATGCTTTAGTAATATTTCTGTGACTGTGTGTTCCAAACTTCACACCGGTTGGCTAAATGTCACACCTTTACCACTCTCCTGCTTAGGTGACTTGGGTGGTGTAACATTTCTGGCAGCACCCCCATTTGTTCCAGCACCACTGAACCCCTCACTGCGCAGTAACATTTCGGCACGGAAATATATTTGCATTTGCGTTGTAAGTGAAGCCTCTTGCCAAATATGTAACCTCCTCACCATCACTGGCTTGGCTGGTATAATAGGCCTAACTTTGGGGTGCAGCTCCATACATACCGTTTTCCGACAGGTGATTTATTTACCCAACATCTAGGGAAAAAGGAAACATTTGATATACCAGCGCCTCGTGGAAGCCGCCGGGGCTGGAGAAGTCAGTAACAGGTCACCTGATCCCATTGGCCATTCAGGAGCCTGGCACGGGCAAAACTTTCTGTATTTACCTATAGGCCTGTCTACCAATGGCTGCGCCGGAGAGAACGACAACGTGGCTCTACTACATTTGAACCTTGCACCCACCCGCCCGACCCACCCACCCCGCCGCCCCTCTGTTACACGTACCGTTTCACTCCCATGATATCCGGTCTTTAAATACAGCATGAACACCCCCTCCCGGCTCCATCCGTTCAGAAATGCTGTTGGGCTGTGCATGTTTTTCTCAGTAAAAGATTCTTCCATTATGAAGATAGGGGGCATGTGAGAGTGGAGACAAGGCAGCTGTCGGCACCGCCTTTGTCTCCAGCGCACTGCCAAAGAGCTGACAAGTGTGAGGCTGGAGGCTGTGAGAGCGCTCCCAGGGCGACCACTCCACTGAAGTGTGAGGCGATGGAAGGGAAGGCCGCAGTCCAGTGACGCAGGAGTTTTATAACGCGCCCAGGAGACCTTCAGTGCTGGGGGTCGTTGAGTGGATTATCTCTGTGGGAGATCGGGCAAACCTGTATCTACTCTCTTCCAGCCACTCCCCTTTGCATTAGCAGGGCATCACTCGAAGGCCATTGTGTTATCAGGGGTTCATATATGTAGATGGCTAGCTTCTGCCCTCGAGCTTGAGTCAGAACCTGTAAATTCCAGAGCCTGGGATCAGAACTTCAAAAACACCACTACTTCACGTTTTATTCCCTTAAGAGCTCGTTGAATGATCTCTTTGAAAGGTGTGAGGTCACTAGAGAATAAGTAGCACTTCTTTGTAATTATAGAGTGAGTGAATTCAAAGAGCGAGCATGCGTTTGCTTTCCCTCCATTTCCTTTGATTCTGAGGTTTCTGGTTCGCAGGGAGGGGGCTCAAGTTGTTCTAGTGGCTCCGGCATGGCACCACTCTGTTTGGTTTCCTCTGTTGATGGAGAGTGGAGCTTTACGTTGGTTCCATCTCCTCTGAGGTTTTCGTCTCTTCAGGTGTCCTCCATTAATGGGCTCCAGTTAACAGCTTTGCAGTTGAACGTGGTGCCTTGGTGTTTCAGGGCCTTTCTGCCTCTGTCTCTTCTTCTTTGCAAGCCTCTAGGTGGTTGTCAACTCGGTCTTCTTGCGCTCGGCATTGGAAAAAGTTTTGAACTTGGTGTGATCGACTGCAGGTGGATCCTCTTTCTGTTGCCCTGCTGCAGGTGCTGGAGTTTCCCCAGGATGGGTTTCAGTTGGGCCTTAGTCCTGCCACGCTTAGGGTGCAGTGGGCGGCAATTAAGTCTTTTCGGCCTCGCTGGGTGGGGGTCTAGTTGATGATCAGGGTCTCATCTCCTGGATCTTTAAGGGGGTTGCCAATCTCCATCTCGTCCCTCGGGTGGTGTGTCCTTGGGATCTGCAGTTGTTTGTGCGATCTCTCCAGTATCCTCCTTTTGAGCCTCTGATGTCTGTGAGTTTACACCTTTTGACTTTGAAGGTCTTTTTCCTGGTGGCGGTCACCTCTGCTTGCCGGTTGGCAGGGGCGTAACAAACACCCCCGCAGCCCCTGCGGTGCGGGGGGCCCCCAGTCTTCAGTATGTGAAAGGGGCCTCCTCAGCTCATCTGTAGAGAGCTGTGAGAGGCTTGCTCTAAAGCAGCTGCAGTGTGCAGACTGCTCTGAGCTCCTCGCACTGACCCAGGACTGAAGAGAAACAAAGTAACAAGATACATTGTTTCTCTTCAGTCAGAGCCAGGCCCGGAAAAAGGATGGGGGGGAGGGGCCCTCAGAGAGAGCATTCTCCACAGGGCACTGCTCCTCTGAGAAGGGACGAGGCAGCTCAGAGCTGACAGGGGCAGGAGAAGGATTGCAGCTCGAGGAACAGGATCTGCTGGGACGCATAGGAAGTTAAACAAGCATTTGCAATGCAATTGGTCTAGCATTTGTGAGAGTTAGAGCTATTGACATTGTAAAGGACAATGTATTTTACCTATGCGTTTTCTGTTTGGAGTGGAGTGAATGTGTGTGGTGTCAAGTGGACATATATGGTTTGGATTGGAATTGTTAGTTGTGGAATTGTGTTGTGTGGATTGGATCTCTGTAGTGAAATAATGTGGCATGGTGTGCAGTGTAATTATGTGGATAGTAATTGTGTGGTATTGAGTGTACTGGAATTATGTGGAGTGGGATTGTGTGTCATGGAGTGGGATTGTGTGTTTTGGAGTGAGATTATCTGGAATGGTATTTTGTGTTGTGGAGTGGTATGTAGTGGAGTTTATTTATGTGGTGTGCTGTTAAATATTGTAGCATGATGTGGAATTTTGTGGTGTAGATTGGATGTATGTGGTGTGTTGTGTAATTGTGTTGTAGGTTTGAATTATGTAGTTTGTTGTTGAATTATGTGGTGTGGAATGAAAATGTGTAGAGTTGAATTTGTGTGACGTGGAAGTGTGCGCTGTTGAGTGAAAATTGTGTTGAGTGGTATTATGAGGCATGGTGTAGTTATGTGGAATGTTGCTACGTGACATAGACTGGATTTATGTGGAGGGTATTTATGCAATATGGAGTAGAGCATAATTATGTGGAGGTAAATTATGTGGTGCTGAGTGGTATAATGTGGAGTGTAATTATGTTGTGTGATGCATTGTGTGGGGATGAATTGTGGAATTGTGTGACGTGTGGAATTATGTGGCATGGTGAGGTGTATAATTGTGCAGAGTGGAATTAAGCAGCATGTTTCAGAGTTGTATTTTGTGGAGGGTAATTATGTGTTTTGGAGTTGAGTGTAAATATGTTGTGTGAAGTATAATTATATAGGTTGAAGTGGAATTATGTGTAGTTGAATTGTGTCGTGTGGAGTGTAATTATGTGGTTTGGAGTGGTTTTAAGTTGTGTGGAATGTTATTATGTGATGTGAAATTATGTGGTATGAAGTGAAGTGGAAATATGTTTTTTAATTTTTAGGATTGTAATTATGTGGTATGGAATGTTGTAGGGTTAAATTATTTATAGTTGAATTGTGTGGCATGGAATGATGAGATGTTGAAATGTGCTGTGTGTGGTAGAATTGGCATAGCTGCCAAGGTTTCAGATTGCTATGTGTGGCATTTTCATAATTTCAGTGTAATTATGAGTGACATTTCAACGACTATGGGTGACACTTTCTCGTGAGCAAAATCAAGCAATGAAGAGGAGGGAAACATAAATATCAGAAATTACACCCATTTGAGCAACTAGAAACTCTAAGAAAGTCACTGAACTAAAGTGCGCTAACAGCAGGCTAATGAAAACGGAGCAGAGTCAGACTGCGTGAATGTCACCCATTATTACAAATTATGAAAACGTCACACTTACCAATCTGAAACCTTGGCATCTATGAGTGAATCAGTGTGAAAATGTGCTCTAATTGAGGGGTATTCCTCTGCACCCTCATGGTGACCAGCCTGCCAGGTGTCTTTGCAAATTTGCAAGCACCAAGCAATTTTCCATCACCTACATGTTAATGTAACTCTACAAAATAAATACATAGGATGTTCTCTGCAGAAATCAGAGGTTTGCCTGCGCCAGGTTACACTTACTCCAGCACTTTAAAAGTGGCAGTTCATTCAAGGTTCAATCAGGCCTCCCATAATGTCTGGTTACTCTGCGTAGAAATGCGGCAAAGTTTTTTTTAAATGCTAATCTGTGGTCAGATTAAACCTTCCAAAAAGAGCTGCTTTCATCTATGAGTAATCAGTCCGTTTCTGGGATGCTAAAATCACAGTAAGACCCAGTGACCTACCCTCTAGTGCCTCCTCAGTGATCTTCTGTCTGAGATAGGGTGCAACTGGGATCTAACATGTTTTAGGACTATGTGGTCTAGACTGCCCTGGGCTGAAGTGTTTCATCCATTTAGCCAGGAGTGTGAGAGGAGGGGAGATCCGAGCCTGAAGCAGTATGTGCAGTGGTGCCTCTGATGCTCCCAGACTAGAGTTAGGCCACAGCTCCCTGCGCCACGGTAGGCACCTAGACCCTCGGTGCAATCAGCTCGTCTGCGGAGCAAGGTCTGTAGGTGCATTAATACAACACCTGCTGGACGGTAGGGGACCTGAGGCCTCTTCTGTGTGTGTGTAAATTGGGCCTCACCGGCCTGCGACCAGCAGGCAGAGCCCCGAACTTGAGAGGCTGGATGAGGCAATATAGTAGACTGTTAGAGCATGCCTCTCGATGGACTCTAGTCAAAAGAGGAGCATTGAGGACCGCGGGAGGGCCCACAGGCGTTGGATGGCTGCGAGGTGACTGACCACAGTAACAGGTGGAACTACGAGAGATGACTGGAGGCGCTAACCCTCTGAGGAGCAATAATTCATGGCAGTAAGGGGAGGGGAGGTTATGTCTATGCACTCCGAGAGTGTAATGTGCGGTATCAATACAATGTCACCTGGGTACAGTAACGCTTTCGGAAAGAATTGTCACGCATTTTGCAATTACTCAATGTAACACCCCTAATCAGTGCAGCTATATATCTATCTTGCATCTGAAGAAATCAACGCTCTGACACAGGTAAGAGCTACCAATACACCTAGGTCACAGGAGTTATGGGACCTTCACAATTAACGTTTTTGTTTTTCATTCCGGTATGTCTGCTGCTGAAAGTAGCTATTACCGCCATGTGAAAGTTTCGAAGAAAACAAGTAGGAATCAGCCTGGAAAGAGACTCCCGCATGTTATTCCTTTAATATTTACTCATCGTTATTTCCGTTCCTCCAACAACAAAACAGCAATGAAATTGGGCACTTCAGCGCTGTGGTGTCATCGTGTTGGAATCTTAGATCCCGGCTCCTCCATGCAGAGCGGCCGTTTTTGCACATCGCTCCCCGCAGGGAGGCGGAGGTTATCCCGGGTCACATCACCCACTCAAGAGCTCCGGTGCCCTTCTCAAGCCCCTAGCTCCCGTCAGGAACCAGTCCTTGCAGATGTCGCACTAGAAGCGGCTGACATCGTAGGGCTGCCGGTGCATGGCACGCGGGCCTGCAACAAATCCTCGCGAGACCTAACTTTATGGACACACTACGGAAATACGGCAAAATGTTGTGGGCATAGAAAAGGGACATTCATTACAGGACTACCACACAGGCAGCTGTACTGCATAACGAAATTTACCGCATCGCGTTTAGGAGACAGGGGAAGCACCAGAAAACAGACGGCGGCCACATGGAAATAATACTATACCATCATTGATTAGCAGCACTGGTACCCGAGGAGGCGCGATGCCTATTATGCATGATTTTGCATTCCAGTGCGGTGATGCGGATCACCACACTGAAATGCGTTAGTCTAATGCCAGATGCTTGGTACTTGGCAGGGCTGAATTAGGTGGCGTGGATTTGGACAAGCTGTGCACACTAAGGCTTTTATGCAAAAACAACAGTTGATGGACAGAATGCAGAACAATGTCATACATTCACCCCAGTACAGAGGTCTGGGCCTAATTCCATCGTTTTTTTGCTCACCATGCCATTCCAGTTTGAACCCAGCCATATGCAAATCAGTCTTGACCCTGTGCCTCATGGGAACAGTCCAGCCCGAACTGCCAAGCCAGGTCCTCCCTGGACTGGAAACAAGCATCCTAGGACCGGTTTGGGGTTTCACCCCTCTTCAGCCAGGATAGCTTGATTCCAGTGGCATGGAAAGCACGGGACCCACGTCTGGGCATACCCGTCTCACTCGGGGTGACAAATGCAAAAACAACAGTTGATGGACAGAATGCAGAACAATGTCATACATTCACCCCAGTACAGAGATCTGGGCCTAAATCCATCATTTTTTGCTCACCATGCCATTCCAGTTTGAACCCAGCCATATGCAAATCAGTCTTGACCCTGTGCCTCATGGGAACAGTCCAGCCCGAACTGCCAAGCCAGGTCCTCCCTGGACTGGAAACAAGCATCCTAGGACCGGTTTCGGGGTTTCACCCTCTTCAGCCAGGATAGCTTGATTCCAGTGGCATGGAGAGCACGGGACCCACGTCTGGGCATACCCGTCCCACTCGGGGTGACAAATGCAAAAACAACAGTTGATGGACAGAATGCAGAACAATGTCTACATTCACCCCAGTACAGAGCTGGCTGATGACGGTTGCTAGCCTGAAACCGGTCCCAGGATGCTTGTTTCCGGTCCAGGGAAGACATGGCTTGGCAGTTCGGGCTGGACTGTTCCCATGAGGCACAGGGTCAGACTGATTTGCATATGGCCATGTCTGAACTGGGGTGGCGGAGTGAGCTAAAGAATGATGATGGATTAAACCCAGATCAGTTGACTGGGGGTGAGTGCTTGCAATGTTCAACACTCCGTCCATCATCCCCTTTGGTTTTGCTATGTTCGCCCTTAGTTGGCAGGGTATGCCCAGACATGGGTCCCTTGCTCACTTTGCCACTGGATTCAAGATAGCCTGGCTGATGACGGCTGTAAGCCTGTAACCGGTCCCAGGATGCTTGTTTCCGGTCCAGGGAAGACATGGCTTGGCAGTTCGGGCTGGACTGTTCCCATGAGGCACAGGGTCAGACTGATTTGCATATGGCCATGTCTGAACTGGGGTGGCGGAGTGAGCTAAAGAATGATGATGGATTAAACCCAGATCAGTTGACTGGGGGTGAGTGCTTGCAATGTTCAACACTCCGTCCATCATCCCCTTTGGTTTCACTAAGGCTTTTATGTCATGGGGTATAAAGTGGACGTTTGTCTATTTTTCTTTGTAAAAATAATATGAGCTGTTTCTTTACCTTCCGCTACATTTCTGAACAATTTGTTAAGCTAAATTGTATTGTTGCATTGTGTGCGCATGCAGGGAAGAATGAGTGTCTGGCAGACATGCAAAAAATCATCCTACGTCTCAGTATTAACTTCCACACTTCTAAGCAGTCATTCCAATCCTAGAATGAGTTACCTGTTTGCTTTACAACGATAGTTAGTAAAACAAGTAAGTGCTTTGCGAGCCTGTATAAGTAGCAAAGGTATTAAAGGGACTTGTTTTTGTGCAAGGTATTGCTTTTCCCAGTTCACGGAAGGGATAAAAACATCTTCAGATAATAATAGGGTTGACAGGATGGTGTGATAGCAGAATATTGATACGTGTGGATCTGGTGAGGACTGCGGGCAGCAAGTGCTTGATACGCTATTTGCATAAAAAAATACTATATATTTTTTTTTGTTATCCTCCATTAGTTATTAGTAAGGAAGGGGGAAGAGAAGCGTTCACCGACAGCATTCGGTTAGTCTTAGGGAGACAAAGAATGCTGTGGTCTGTGGTAGATGCCGCCCAGAAGTCATAGGTATATGTATCAGGAGCTGCCATTGAAAGGAAGTGGAAATGCGCTTTAGATGATGCCGGTATTGATGGCTACTGTGCGGTTGCAGACTTCGCTGGGCTGACGATGGGTGGGTAAATGCTACGTTGTCACTGTAGGTTTAATTACATGAATGCGCATTCTCTCTGGTGTTTGTCCTTGAGGTACTTGCTGACTGGTGCTACACATGGGATCAGGTTTGCCTTTGAAAGGAGGTATGGTTTAGTGGGGTACATAGTGTAAATTAATGTTGGTGTGAGGAAACAAAAATCGGACCCTTTGTACATTTAATATTATTGTGTGCATCATGCAGAGGATGAAAAGTATCAGGAACAGCTTTGATGCCGTAGAGGCTAGCAGGAAGAACTGTTTTGGGGTGGTCAGTTGAAAAGATTGTTTAACATGTTTTAAACTACTACAGTGGCATTGGGGAGGGCAGCAGCTGAAAGGCTCTGTCTTTACTGGTAGGCAGTGGTTAGATGGGGACTGGCCATCAGTCTTTCTGTCGGTGGTGGACAGGGGAGCAGTGGGCGGCGGTCACGGGTTCACAGTGACATCCGAGGGGTGGTTTTAAAGGCGGGCGGAAAAGCATAACTGCGGGTTTCGTAGGGGTGAGAGTAGTGTGTAATGGATGCATTAGTAGCAGGCACGAAGGCAGTGGTCTGTGTTTGGAGGTGGTCAACTGAGCGGGCTTCGCTTGAAGGTGGGTCATCAAGTAGGAGGATGTGTTTGGTGGGCCGGCTGGAGGCAGTGTTATGTAACTTTGCTGGAGGGCGCAGCAGCAGTATTTACTGATGTATGTAAATCGCCCGATGAAAAGGCAGATGTGACCAATGGAGGAACCAGAATCCTTTTTTTATGGCTGGGGTGAGCCCCTGCAGTATGGTGGGTCGCTGGCCTGAGAGCTCTTGACTGACGTGGAGAATGGGGGGCCCCCTCCATGTACTTTGCAGGGGGGGGGCCCTCAGGTTTCGTTACGCCACTGCCGGTTGGATGAGCTGAATTCTTTCTCTATCTCCTTTCTTTTGAGTTTTTGACAACAGGATTGTTCTTTGGTTGTTCTCTGTTTCATCACCAGCTTAAAGTGATTCTTCCAGTGTTTTTCCCTGATCCTCAATTTCCTGATGTGAGTGGGGCGTTCTTGGTTTACCTGGAATGGGTGGACGTTGTTCCGGCTCAGAAGGGGGAGAAACCTTCCACTCTGACCCTGAGCAGGTGTACTTGGCCTTTGATCCTGCTCGCCTATAAGCAGTTTGGGGTGTTCTCTCCTCTGGGGATTCAGGGGAGGTCTATTAGGGGCATGCCCACTTCTGTGGTGGAACTCCAGGGTGCTACTTTGCAGGAGATCTGTTGGGCGGCCACTTGGGCGTGCCTTCTACTTTTGTGTCCCATTATCGGGTACCTCAGGGGCCGGAGGTGCCCGACTTGTTGGGTTCCAGGGTCCTGTCTGCTGTTGTGTAACCTGTTGTTTTTTTCCTATAGATTAAATCTATGTTTGCATTTCTATGCAGTTGTCCTGGTCCTCTTTGTGGCTTTGGTACCTCTCACTATGTGATTCATCATGGTGAGAGGGACAAGGAAGTAATGCTGTGATTACTTGCCGGAAATAGCATTACTCTGAGTCCTCTCTCGCCATGATGAATCCGGCCCTCCCTCCCGCCCTTTCGGCCGGTTCAACTGTGTGTTGTTTGGGCTTGGTACAGAACAGGAAGTGAGGGAAGGGGAGGGTTTTTTATTTATTGGGAAAGGGATTGTGAATGGAGGCACAGGGGTCTCACTATGTGATTAATCACGGTGAGAGAAGAACACAGAATAATGCTATTACCGGTAAGTAATTGCAGCATTCTCAGGCTGGTACATTCATACTAGTTTTTATATAGTAAGCAAGTACAAATGAGTTTCAAACAGAATGGTCTGCTCACAAAACACACCAAATTCCAATATGCTCTAAAATCTTCAGGTATAAACTATTAAGTTATGAGGCTTGACAGCCATAAAACAGAGCCTATTGGTACTCACACTCGCTCCCTTGCACTTTCTAAGTGCTAGGGTGTAGGAGAGGGTTGAGATGTGATGGACTGTATGGAATTACACTTCCCATGATTATTCTGGTCTGCAATACTCCTTGCTAGGTCAATATAGAGACATCAAATACATCGCCACCAATGCACCGTAATTCTGAAGTATTCCATAATTTGGTCCCACATGCAGCTCTCCTAGAGCAGTTCTGATCTTCAGCAATCTCTGGTAACCCAGTACAGAGCTAATATATGGGTCTCCTCCAATAATCAGCAGCGGTTTATTCGTGAGGGCATCGCCCCCCGCCTGCTGCGAGTCACACTAATGCAATGTGAACAATAAAATGACAATGAAATTATTCCATCCCATTTTATTATTTACAAAGCGCACTGCAGCCATCAGTCTGCCCAGGAGCCGGTATGAAGGAGGGGTGTGTCCTCTGCTGCACGGACGACTAGTGAGTGGCTGGCCTAACACTACAAAAGTGCGCAAGTCAGTTTGGCTGGCTGTCTTGAGCCAGCCAAAGTGACATGCGCACTTTGCAGGTCTCCACCCAGCTGTCATAGACAGCTGGGTGGAGACCAAGCACAGGCCTACAGGACCTAAAGGAGCGTCTAGCCAGCCCGCTCTACCCAATCCAGGTGCTGCTCTCATGCAGAATGAGAGCAGCGTCTGGATTGGTTAGGGGAGTTTCCTCTTCTACTGGTGCCTGTCAGAGCCACTGACTGCAAGGACGCAGCCCAGGTAAGTGCATTTATTCTATTTTTAATGTAAATATAATGCATGCGAGTGATTTTATTTTGTTTTCTTCTTTAACGAAAATGTGTTTGTATAGAAAACAGGGAAAGAAGACTACTTTTGCCATCACGCATGACACCAAAACACTTCCTACACAGACCACACTACAATCCCACACCTTTCCAACCAAGCACAAGCTATGATGTAGCATACTACCTGTTAGAAATGGGGGTCTCTCGTTGGCAATGGTTTGCACCTTTGTCCAAACAGGGACCCTTCCTTTTAGTCAGGATAAGGGTGATATACTTCTATAATAACCCCTGCTCCCCCCCTTGGTAGCTTGGCACGAGCAGTGAGGCTTATCTCAGAGGCAGTGTGTGAAGCATTTGCACATAACACACAGTAATACAGTGAAAACACTAAAAAAGGACACCACACCAGTTTTAGAAAAATAACCAATATTTATCTGTGCAAACAAGATCAAAACGATAAAAGACCAACATACAGTAATCAAAAATAAGCACTTTGCAAGAATGACTTTAAAATGCAGTTCCTTAAAGCCGGTAGCTCTGTCCGGGGCTACCGTGGTGCTGAAAACAACAGAATCCAACAGTTCCGGCCGACCGCGTCGGGGCGGACCGGCATCAGTGTCAGCAGACTCGTAAACAGTACCTTAGGTTGCGGCTGATCGCGTTGGTGCGGGCCGATCGTGGCAACTATCACGGTTGCAAAGTGAAGCGTAGCGGTGGGGCTTGCGGTGCCCCCAAATCGTGGTGCAGGCAGCGGCTCGGTGACGGTCGCCCAGCGGCGTCAGTGAGACCAGGGCTGCGGTGCGGAGCAGGGCGGTGCTCATTGTGGCGCTGACAGGTCACGTTGCAAGCGGCAGTGCCGGTTGATGGGAGCTGGCATCGGTCGGCCCAGACTGCTGCGTGGGATGGGGCAGTGCGTCGTGTGACTTACGAGAGGTGCACCCAAACCACAGTGCAGTAATGGGTGTCGAGGTCAGCATGCAATGACATTGTCGGTGAGACCAGGGCGGCGGAGTGAAGCGAGGTGGTGCCCACAGGTTGCGGTGCAAGCAGCGGCTCGGTGGGGCGGCAGTCGTCATCGTCGGTGAGACCAGGGTTGCGGTGCGAAGTGCAGCGGTGCTTTCTGCAGTGCCTTCAGGACACAGAGCCAGCAGCGGTGTTGGCAACGGTGTCGGCTGCTTTCCCCCTCTGTGGCAACTGAAACCCACCGTTCCAGAGGCGGTACCCAGAGGTAAGTGAAGTCTTTGCTGTCCCTGAGACTTCAGGAACAGTAGGCAAGCTCTATTTCAAGCCCTTGGAGATACTCAGCGATAAGTGAAGAAAGTTCAGTCCAGTCCTTTCAATGCCCAAGGCAGAAGCAGTGACTGCACGCCAACCCAGCAAAGCAACAACAAAGCGGAGGGGCAGTACTCCTCCTGGCAGTTCTTCCAGGCAGGTTCCTTGATCCAAGTGAGTTCTAAAGTTCCGGGGTCTGGGCCCAATATTTATACTCAGTTTCTCTTTCTTCTCTGTGCTCAGTCCAAACCAGTTTGGTCCTCTCTGGCCCAGCTTCCTGGCAGGAGGTGGAGACAGCATTGTCCAAGGCAGACCAGGCCCATTAAGGTGCAAGGAAATCTCCTCCCACTACTCTAAATGCAGCCCAGGTCTATTAAGCTCAGCCCTGAGTCATCCAGGAAAGGCAGGACACACCCGACCCGCCCAGTGGCTGTCTGAAGAGAATGCCCATCCCCAGCCCCTGTCACTCCAAAGTCAGACATTCAATCCACAGCCCAGCAGAGGAACACTGGATGGTTAAGCAAGAACATTTACTAAAAGATGCATTTTTACATTCTGAGTTCAGGCATACTAAACTCAATTTCTCTTTCTTGTCCCAATGGGAAGTTATACTTGTAAGATGTTACAAAGTATCTCCCATTCTATCCTATGGGACAGATAGCCTTTTAAATAGTGAAAAACGAAATATACTCTATTTCACTATCAGGACATGTCACACACACCAGTACATTCCCTACCTTTCAAATACACCGCACCCTGCCTATAGGGTTACCTTGGGCCTACCTTAGGGGTGACTCACATGTAATAGCAGGGAAGGTTAGGGCTTGGCAAGTGGGTGCACTTGCCAAGTCGATATGGCAGTAAGAACTGTGCGCAGACACTGCAGTGGCAGGTCTGAGAACCCTTTGAAAGGCTACTTGTGTGGGGGGCACAATCAGTGCTGCAGGCCCACTAGCAGCATTTGATTTACAGGCCCTGGCACTCTCAGTGCACTTAACTAGGGACTTACCAGTAAATCAAATATGCCAATCCTGGAAACACCAATCCATAATGTAATTTACAATAGGAGCACTTGCACTTTAACACTGAACAGCAGTGAGAAAGTGCACAGAGACACTTTAGCAGCAAACACAGAGTCAAAGCCGGGAGGTCACAAAGCAAAAAGACAGAGGAAACATGCCAAAAGATGCCAGGTCTAACACTACCCCTTCTCCAAAGTACTTGAGCACCTGGTCAAGGATATGAAGCATCATGTCAATGCAACTACAACTCAGTGCGATATTGTATAACACCCCTCCTGCAGTCCAGAAAGGAGCCGAAGATTCATCTTGTCAAGAGGCGCCTCATCAAACATCGATAAAGAACATCCCCACTCCCATGATCCATGGGCACATATTTAATCCCACTCATCTCTTCTTTTTACAGAATCTCCAGTCCTTCCCTACCTTCTCTCTGTACAGAATTTCCCTGCTACATATATTAATCTCTACTCCATAGATATATACATGAACGCAGCTATGTGACCAGGAGACCTGGGCTCTGAATTCTGTCTCCCCTACCTCAACACATTCTGTGATCCTGAGCAGTATAATCTCTCTGTGCTCAGTTCTTATTTTGGGCAAATTTGTATTATGCACTTAGAAGTAGGCTGAATACCAGCATTAAGTAACAAATTTGACATCCACAGCCCAATGAATAAGGTACAGCGACATAAAAGTGAACAGGACTAGAACCCGTACAGATCTCCACCAGCGAAATCAGACTCGGTTGCGATGGTGACCGTCAGACAGGTGGAAAGTCACTGGCAGAACTGCGCGACACAAATGCCAATAACATTACATAATATGTATGCGCGCTGAACATGTCCTTTTATATGCATGCCAAATCCCCGAAGTATGTGCCCACTGTGTCAGCGTGCAGGGCCTAGTGCACGAAACAGAGGCCAATACAGATCTATAGGCTGTGGCTTGCCCTATATTCCCTCTCACGTCACACTCTCTCTCTAGAAAAAAAAAGCATTGCGGGTACGGCAGGCCCTGTCCCTGGGCTGATCAGTGATAGCTTTGCCCTTCCATTTATTTTCTATTTCCAATTTCTGGCCGGCGTGGCCCTGAGGCGGCTGATAGGTTTATCTGAGATGCGCCTCGTGTGAGTGGCATCCCGCGCGCACATTAATACCCTCAGAGCCTGGCAGCCGACAGATAATGAAAGGAAGAGACAGGCAGCAGAAATATGAACTTCAGCCGTTCTGAGGGACGGCCTGTGTGGGGGGAGGGGGGGAGGGCGTTGAGGGGGTGTGGAGAGAGGGGTCTGTCTGTCTGTTACGCATGATACAAGCCTCGATCTCCTCAGAGGTGTCGCGGGGATAGGACAAGCACAGCATTTTCCATCGTGAAATGTTAAGGCTGTGATGAACACTAAGTAGTTCACTTGCACAACACAAATCATGTTTGGCGGCCATGTACGCTTTTAAATGGGTTATTTGGATGATGTTATGGTAAACAGGAAGAGGAAGGGGATGGCTTGCCGGTAAGTTCTTTTTAAGAATCCCAAATGTAAAAGCTCGTCAAGGTGGGCGTTCATTTGCCTTGTTGTTAGTCAAGCCTTAGACTACTCTTCATCCTTCAGTCAGAGTCACCGCTACCCACCTTGCTCTGAGAAAACGTCTGAAAACTTGGTTACCTACTCTACAGTTCTCACGTTTATCAACATGATGGCATCCAGTGGCAAGACACCGTAACAGGTAAAGGAGGGCTGAACAAAACCCACAGATATGTAAATAAACAAATACATAAATAAGGGAAGGAGGGTGTGTTCAACCCTAGTTCGAGCCTTTTTTGTAAGCATTTTTAATCACAACAAATACTGCTTTACACAAAATACAAATTTCAGTCAAGCACTATGGATTTTTTTTTTTTACATCAACCGCTTTACAAACAAATAATGAAAAAACGGCTAATTAGCGAACATCCATGACTGGATGATTAAGTAAGACACTTTTAAGTGACACAGGCAGTGCGGGCTGGGTCAGTTTATCCCATGTTTAACAAGCATTGGCAAAGCCAATAGGTTTCGCCTATGCAAATTCTATTGACTTTGTCAATGTTTTTTTTACATATTGCAGAGCAGTTGAGCTGATGTGCAATATAGCGAAAACAAAAACGATGGCTATGCTAAAGGGTTCGCACATTAAGCACGTGGTCAGAGTGGGAGGAAACTCAGTAAATCAGGGCAAAGACTGTCCCAGTAGTGGGGCTCACTTGGTACCGACACCCTGCCACCATGGCTGCATGTTCCATCCTGGAGCAAGGTCCCAGCAGGGTGAGTCAGAGAAAGAAAAGGTACCGAAGAACACAAACAAGTCCTGACAAGTCTCTTAAGACTATGATATGCCAACAGTAAGAGTCAGTAGAGTGTTTCTCTTAAATATATTTGTGACCTTTATTCTTCTCCAAGTTTTATTTGTGTTGCACACAATATATCTTCCCATCAGGCAGCCGACACATGTTTCATCTACAAGACTTTTTCAAGGCTATTTCACACTGTGAATTCCTATGTCCATGTGGTATGAAGTTCCTAAGTCAAGTACGAGTATCTATGACAAACTCCAGTGACCCATAGTATGGATTCTATTCAAGGCACTCAGGTAGTAAAGGTTCGCTGACATCCCAATATCCAGTGGTCAAATGTTATGTGTAGCTGGGACACTTCTTGTCACCTGTTGGCCCCAGAGACACTTGGTATCTCTCATGGATGGTAACCACAAAAGTGCTACCCAAGTTGTGCTGGAGGTTAGAGTACTCCTCCCAAGTGATGTATTTCACAAGTGTCCTCAGTAGCCCATGAAGTTACTCCCCTTTAAGTTTAGAAGGTAAAAGTACATCTCCTAGAATGTGAGCTTCTAAAGTGTGCTCTCACACTGCTCCAATGCCGGTAATAGTAAGTGGCGCTTAGCGGCCGTGATAAGCCTCCGCTGTGGATGTCTGGTGCCGAGTAGCAGTGCAGGGAAGACGATGGGAGATGTCTCCCGACATCTTTCCTGGACTGCTACCACATCCTCACTTCACTTCAAAGCTCCTCAACTGTTTCTCACTATCACTTTCACAATTATTCAGGAAGACCCCGTCAACATCGAACAAGCATTGGCAAAGCCAATAGGTCTCGGCAATGCCTGAGCTATTGGCCTTGTCAATGTGAATGTCTTTTAGCCATGTTGTCTAGCAGCACATCTGCTGTTCAGCATGGCTGCCACGGGGAGATTAACTGATTTTCCTGTAATCACAAAATGTGGAACTGAGGCAGAGGCTAGAGAGACAATGTGGCGTCCTCAAGGGTGGCGGCATAAGGGCCAAAACTGCCTACTATGGAGCTGGGAAACCAGGTTTAAGTTTCGGCTTAACATTCTTGACTCTGTTCAAATCACTTAATCTCCCTGTGCCTACAAAAATGTATGTGTCCTTGTGTAAAGGAACTGGTGCTAATGTAAAGTGCTCCAATACCTTTGGTTGGTGTTTGGGGCTATATAAAACTGCACAAAAAAAAATAACTGGTGCTTATGTAAAGTGCTCCAATTCTTTCGGGTGGTGTTAGCGCTACATAAAATCATGCAAAAAAAACAAATGTGAAAAGCAGAGATGGGGGAGAAGGGGATCTGGGGAAAGAGGGGATCTGTGCAATGAGAGTTCTGCGGGGCAAGCAGTGACGGGCGGGAGGTGGACAGGCAACCAATAGCAAATGCTGGCTGCCACGGGGAGATTAAGTGATTTGGCCGTAATCACAAAATGTGGAGCCGAAGCTAGGGAGAGGATGTGGCGTCCGCTTGGAGAGGATGTGGCATAAGGGTCAGAGATGCTGACTGTGGAGCTGGGAAACTGGATTTGAGTTTCGGTGTCGCCTTAACACCCTTGATTGTGGGCACTTAATCTCCCCTTGCCTACAAAAATGAATGTGTCCTTGTATAAAGGAACTGGTGCTAATGTAAAGTGCTCTAATACCTTCAGGTGGTGCAGTCGCCAAACATGCTTAATCACAAAGAAAAAAGTAGTGCCATAAAAGGAGGAGGAAAAGTTCAGAGGGAGTACTTGGTCCAAACTCCACTGATAAAAAGACAGACACAGAGAAAGATTAACACAACAGAAAATAGCATGCTGCAACCAACAGCAAGGAAGGAAAACAGAGTGACAAGCATACGAACAAATGGAAAGTAAGGGCAGGACTTAAGCCCCTTTTAGTTTGTTTTTTTAATTACAGAAGACTTCCAAGCTCATTGCAAGTGCTGTGCAGGAGAAATCTAAAAATGGAGGCTGATGTAGAGACAATTCAGGCTGCAAAGTCTGCTGCAGGCCTACGAGAAAATATGAAGGATAAGCTAGTCAGTGTCAAGATATCCACTGGGAGCTTAGAACATCTCTCAATCCCATTTGTCCGAATTGTGAAGTTCTTAAATGCTGTATGTTGCCCAGATTTACTATGTGTTTAATTCAATGACCTGTGGGTTTCCTTTAATCCAGTGTCTCAAGTTACCATCTCTGTCTCCTGACATCTTTGCACCCCATCCCAGCTCTGTCCGTTCTCACCTTGCACCCTCATGGCCGTTTGCATCTATTATTTGTCTTGCTGCAGAGGAGATGGATTTTCTAGGCAGTGACAAGACCCCGGGCCATGTTGGGGTGCACAGGAAGAAATAATACCAGCAGAAAAAAAAGTTTTGTTTGCCCTCCACTGAGGGTTGGGTCTAGATCTGTAGGTCTCACATGGTGGACTGTGTTCAGTTTTAGGGGTTACATCTCCAGTAGAAATAAGAAAGATAGTTCACAGGAGAAATAGGAGGCTGGAATAGTACCTAAAGAGAAACTTTATGGTGAGTGATGACAGGTGTGGAAAATAGCTATTGATTAGCCCCAATGTTGCTTTTTCATTTTATGAATGGACACCTCCCTTCCTATGCAACCCTTTCTACTTATCATGTCCTATCAAGTGGTTCTAACTTTGGGGGCTAAGCATTTTCTCCTAATCACAAGAAGCCATAATGAGCTATAGCATTTGCATTAGGGATGGGAGAGGTCACATCTTCATGAGTAACATCTACCTGAGCTCTTTTAAGTCCTAGGAGAATTCGTGTGTGAAGGTGGTTTGTGGGCCCTTCTGTGTTTCACTGAATAACCATATATCACTATTGCCTATTTTCTTTTAAAGAGCAACAAAAAACAGGAACAAAGAAGCGTACAGCATTTGGCTTTCAATGTTGAGAACAAGTGGTTTATTTAACCACAAATGTGTGTCCCTAATTCATTAGTTTACATTACCTTTCTGAGCCTTTATCAAGTGTCTCAAATACGGTGACTCGTTTCCGGAAGATGCACATGCAATGAGGAGTCACCTCTTGCCTCACAATCATCCTACAGGTGGATAGAATTTCACAAACCATGGCCCAAGTCACTTTTCTGCCTTTCAGCCACTTGTCCCAGCTGATGACCCTACAGGCTGACAAACCTAGGCTGGTAACCACTTTTGGGTAGGAGGGGATTTGACTCCTACGTCACATGCCAGAAAAACATGACACTCATCTTAACCTCCTCCTAGCTCCCAATGTGCAAGATAGATTCTGTGGAAACACTGCACAGCTTTACAGACTTCTGTTGAAGCTTAGCTCTGAAAAAACAGATCCTATCTTTGGCTGGGAAAATTACAAGTTGGGAGCAAGAATCCCCTGGGGGACACACTTTTTGTGAGACTAACTATAACAACTACAGACCTGCCTTCTACTTAGTGACTGACACACTACTAAACTCTGCATATCCCAAGGGTTTGCTACGTCCTTAGCAGTGGAAAACAGAGTGCGACCTACACTTCCACATGTCAGTAGCAGCTTGACTCCTTCCGGAGAGGGCAGAACGCTTATGTATGCACTGTGTTCGGCATAGCATCCTGAGGCCCAGGGACTTAGCGGTTAGTAGGGACGGCCTCGTTGACACCTACTAGTGAAATCCATTTAGGATTCCAAAATGACCAAGTAGACATTGCCTGTCAATTCATAAAATATTTGGGCAAGTTGATAGTTTTATCCTGAATAGTTTGACATTAAACCATGTTAGTATTATTTAATGTAATGGTACTCAAATTGCCAACCTCAGAAAGATGGAGATGGAGTTATCCTTATTGAACTTAAGGCCTTCAGCTCGCACATGTCTCAGGCAGGAGTAACAGTTTAATTTACTGAGCCATCCTGGGTACCAGAGAAAAATAAAATAAGGATCCCAATACATCACCAATTGATGGCTCTTGCTTTTGGGCCCTTTTCAAAGCAACCACTCGCCTTCATGTGAGAGTCTCCAGACAAAATCACGAGACCATGGTCCTCAGAGACACAACTGCCTCGTTCTTTCAAGTAATTTTGGGAATATCATAATAAAGTCACCAAAAACAATTACAGCAAGCTGGGGAGCCAGAGCAGTGAGGTTTATAGCAGATATTTATCACCCCTCCTGTTTTGTGGCTCTGTGCTATTTACATATGATGGAGCTTTCTAAAACGACTAGTTGCCTGCTCCAATAGGTTTCAGTGGTCTCAGAACGAATTCCTCCATAATATAAAAACTAAGGGGCATATTTACGTTCCCTGGCGCATCCCTGCATATCAGCAGGGATGCGCCAGGGAAAATGCGTCATGCAAGTTTACCCTTGCGCCACATCCGATGCGCCGCATTTACAATGCAACAAGTAAAGAGAACAAGGGTACCCCAATATATGAACCGAGGGTAATGAATTGTTTAGAAAAACAATGGTTCTTATGTGGCCCAAAAAGGTCCAGACTGAAGTGACCCAGCTAGGGGCACTAGGTTTTTGGATTGAACTTAATTCATTAGAGGAGAGCGGTAAGTAATATACTAGGAACATGTAGGTCAATGTATGACAGAATTTTATTCCACAACAATAATAGATAGGTGCTCACACATCAAGTGACAATAAGCGTGACGTGACAGGTGAAAGTGAAATTAAAATAAAGACATCGCATTGACAACAATAATAGAACATCCTCTAGAGCATTTTTACAGAGTAAAAAGGAGTTCTTGTTGTAGAGGGTCGACTGGCGTTTCGAACTCAATTATTTGAGTTCATCTTCAGGACATACATGGTGAGCAAATAGAATTGATCGATATTGCTGTAATGGTAGAGGTTCCTATGATGCAAAGGTCTCAGCTGAATTTAATATCAGTGACTCGAAAGATATTTGAAGGGCAGCTGGCCGTCGAGTGATTCCAAGCAGCGCCGGGGATTTTGAAGTTACGAAGAATACAGGGCTGTTAATGCGAGCCTGTGGGGAGAGAGCAGATCCTGTCCTGCTGCAGCTGAGGTCCGCGCTGAGTGCACTCAAATGGCAGGCTGTCTTCACACAAATTGTTGCTTCTCTTTTTTTTAAAGTATGCTGGCGTTTATTTTTTCTTCTTTAGCTGCAAAGTGAGAGTATTTTGTAAAGTGAGCTATTTGACAATATTGCTGGGGTACAGGGGTGTGAAAAAAGGCTTTAGGATTGCATTTTTCTACACCACAACAAAATGTAAATCTCTGTAAATTACCTGTAAATGCTGTATAAGCAGCAAAGAAAGCACAAACGAGGGACATTTTTAATTCTGAAGTGTGATGAAAGCAAAGATTTTAATAGGATCAAAACAAATCATGACACTTTTACTTGGTGATGCACAAATGATAAATATATGGAAAATAAACCCGTTTTCCACACATTATCATTTCCACGCCATATAGTTGTACCAGTAAAACTGTATGTCTGCAAATTTAGTGGCCATGTGCTGTCTGTAAATGACAGTTTTGCTACCTCACCATGCTTTATTGACAGTGTGCTCTGAAATGAGGGACGCCTGGTGTTAATGGGCGCGAGGGGCGTCGCCCTACCACCCTGGGGGAGAAACAAAAGCATGAGAAGAACCACTGAACAACTAGCAATAAACTGTGCTTTCTGTTTGATGACAAAGCTGTCTAAATATGTGTTTTTGTTTGGGGGGAGGGTGATGGCCCCTGGCTCATGCTCATCTGTTGGCTGGGTGAGGAAATCTTCACTCTGGAAGCATAAGCCAAAGCAGTGACGGCAGACTGTTGGGTGTGGTGTGGTGAGAGGAGCAGATTTTCATTTTAGGCATTATTTACATGGGCTACGGAGGGGTTGGAAAACCTCCATTAATCTTGATGGAGCAGGGTTTTGAGAAAATAAAACCTGCTCGGATTGAACCCTCTATAACATTTATTAACAGTGTGCTGTGAAAATTATTATTAAGAAACGCTAAAATAAGGGGAAATGGTTATGCGCATGCGTAAACGAATGCGTGTACTAATGCATGAAAAACTAGGCCGCAAAAATTGCTTCGATAAAAAACAAATGCTGCTTTTGTGCACGTTAATAATATTTCGCTAGGAATAACATGGGTTGTCGGTTTGCTGTTACCAGATAGAGGCCTACCTGTTTCTTGACTCCTGTCTTTATCTTTGCATTCAACTCTACTTGAGTGGCCTTGCTGCCCTGACTGGCCAGTGGGGTAGTTTTCCCAGATTCTTATTTGGGTTAGTATATATAATCTTCTAAAATTGCATATTCATTTGCAAATGTATTTGTCTCTGAAACTTTTCTCTCTTCGCCTATCCACTCCTTCAATGCATTGTTTATTTGACATGAGTTTGAGATTATTCATTGCCAATGTTTTCTCTCTGTGATAATCTATGATTTGCAATCATGTAACTGTACTTGATGAACATTTTATTTCACATTATTTTACGATAAATACCATAAAATTCACACTGAGGGGCCGATTCCGATTCGGGCCGGAAAAAGCACCGACCGACTCGGATCCGGTAAAAATACCGACCGACACGTACCAGTGGCGCCCGACACGCCAAGTACGATGCAAGCCGCGATAAATCCGACCGACACGTCAGGAAACCAAGCCGACCGACCGAGCCGCTCGGAAAATAGCAATCCGGCCGGAAAAACACGCGAATCCAACCGACCGACACGCACCCGGAACAAATCCGACCGAATCGTACCCGCCAACTCCAACCCGCAAAGTACGATGCAAGGCGCGAAAAACACGACCGAGTCGGACGGAGGACAAGCCGTACGACCGACACGCATACAAAACCGAGCCGAAGCAACACAATACACCGCGACCGACGCGTACGCAGCATACAAAACTGCACAAACACAGCGTGAACGAAGCGGAAAACACCGTACGAGACCAATGCACGGTCCGACTCGGTCACAAGAACGTTTCCAACATACACAAACAACACAAAGGAAAAATCAACCAAAAAAGGCCAAACAAGCAATTACCAAGCCAATAAATACTGGGGGGGTGGGGACAGAGAACAAAGACACACCCACAACTCCACCTATATAAAGGACACAAATCACTACCATGAGCCTTTGCAAATGCCATTCCACTACCAGCACCCAAGAGAAAGCAACCACACACCCACAGCTCACCCCTCACACAAGCCACACACCATCAGCACACCAACAAATACCTACCTCACAGACACCCAGCAAAACACACACTCACACACCCTCACCTGCACACCAACACACACATCACCCACCATCACCACCCATCACCATGCCCCCAAGAAGAATCACAAGTTCCTAGATTGTGAATTGGAAGTCCTGGTAGACGAGATCCTCAGGGTAGAGCCACAGCTGTTTGGCACATTGGTCCAACAGACCCCCATGTCGCAGAAAACCAAGATGTGGGAGAGGATCATCAACAGGGTGAACGCCCAATCACCATGTCGGCGCACAAAGACCGACATCCAGAACAGGTGGTATGACGTGCGCAGGAGGGTACGGAAACTGCTGAAGCAAGATTACATCAACAGCCAACACACCGGCAGTGGCCCTCCTGCCAAGCCAATATACCTCAGGCCCTGGGAGGAGAAGGTGCGGGCCATCCTACCGCCAGTGAGCATATATGGACTAGAGGACATCCCAGAGCCTGGTGAGTACACAACAAATGTACACAATATACTGCCACAAAACACACACATCACTGTCAAGGGGAGAGTCAAACCATGCACTCATAGCAATTACACAGCAACTAGAACAGAATCATCCCAAAATGTGTATGTCAGTCAGATAAACACAACACATGCCATCAAAAAGTCACATCCAACTGTGCCAACACATGTACAAACACAACCACAACTACAGCTAGGCAGTGGCACAAATAGAACTAACACACACATCCACACATGTAGCCACCACAACAACACCAACACACAGTGAAGACCACTCAAAGGAAGGAATTCTGTGTATGCTGGCCAAGTCAGTGTAGCCAATAGCATCATGGGAGTCGCAGTCACACATATTGCCCCCCCAACTGTCCCATCAACACCACCATGAACCATGCGCACATCACAGGGAGTGGAGAAGGACTCACAAGATGGCTGACACTGGCTACTGCTGTGGGGAGCACAAGGGCATGCTGGGAACTGCACACCAACCAACAGCAGGACACCACTGTCAGCCATCTTGCCATTGCCCTCACACCCACACACACTGAACTCCCCACAAAAGCAAGTAAGTATGGGAATGCTGGGAAGTGGGGTGGAGGCAATAGCATGATGGGAGTCACAGTCACAGACATAGCTCACCCCCACAACTGTCCCATCAACACCACCCTGAACCATGCTCACATCACAGGGAGTGGAGAAGGACTCACAAGATGGCTGACACTGGCTACTGCTGTGGGGAGCACAAGGCCCTGCTGCCAACTGTGCACCAACAAACAGCAGGACACCACTGACTGACATCCTGAGAGACAACTTACACTCCCTGCAATGCAAGCACGTTCCATGGTGGGATATCTGGCTGGCTGGGTGGGAAGGGGGACTTGCAGCACTGACCATAGTCACCAGCACCTCCCCTCACACCCCCCCAACACAAACTCCACAGTACCCACCTGGTAGAATGCAATGCCCTCCATCCTAACACAAGATCCCACAAAGCACCACCACCCTGGGTTATGTTGTGTGAAGCACAGGGACACTCTTGGGACTCTTAGCCAAACAACTGCCAGGACAACACTCCCAGCCATCCTGTCAGCACAGCCAGCCCACCCCACAGGGAAGCAGAGTCAAAAGGAAGGAAGCATGGGCATGCTGTGAAGGGGGTGGAGGCAATAGCATGATGGGAGTCGTAGTCACAGACATTGCTCAGCCTCACAACTGGCCCATCAACACCACCCTGAACCATGCTCACATCACAGGGAGTGGAGAAGGACTCACAAGATGGCTGACACTGGCTACTGCTGTGGGGAGCACAAGGGCATGCTGGGAACTGCACACCAACCAACAGCAGGACACCACTGTCAGCCATCTTGCCATTGCCCTCACACCCACACACACTGAACTCCCCACAAAAGCAAGTAAGTATGGGAATGCTGGGAAGTGGGGTGGAGGCAATAGCATGATGGGAGTCACAGTCACAGACACAGCTCACCCCCACAACTGTCCCATCAACACCACCCTGAACCATGCGCACATCACAGGGAGTGGAAAACAACTGACAAGATGGCTGACACTGTGCACTGCTGTGGGGAGCACAAGGCCCTGCTGCCAACTGTGCACCAACAAACAGCAGGACACCACTGACTGACATCCTGAGAGACAACTTACACTCCCTGCAATGCAAGCACGTTCCATGGTGGGATATCTGGCTGGCTGGGTGGGAAGGGGGACTTGCAGCACTGACCATAGTCACCAGCACCTCCCCTCACACCCCCCAACACAAACTCCACAGTACCCACCTGGTAGAATGCAATGCCCTCCATCCTAACACAAGATCCCACAAAGCACCACCACCCTGGGTTATGTTGTGTGAAGCACAGGGACACTCTTGGGACTCTTAGCCAAACAACTGCCAGGACAACACTCCCAGCCATCCTGTCAGCACAGCCAGCCCACCCCACAGGGAAGCAGAGTCAAAAGGAAGGAAGCATGGGCATGCTGTGAAGGGGGTGGAGGCAATAGCATGATGGGAGTCGTAGTCACAGACATTGCTCAGCCTCACAACTGGCCCATCAACACCACCCTGAACCATGCTCACATCACAGGGAGTGGAGAAGGACTCACAAGATGGCTGACACTGGCTACTGCTGTGGGGAGCACAAGGCCCTGCTGCCAACTGTGCACCAACAAACAGCAGGACACCACTGACTGACATCCTGAGAGACAACTTACACTCCCTGCAATGCAAGCACGTTCCATGGTGGGATATCTGGCTGGCTGGGTGGGAAGGGGGACTTGCAGCACTGACCATAGTCACCAGCACCTCCCCTCACACCCCCCAACACAAACTCCACAGTACCCACCTGGTAGAATGCAATGCCCTCCATCCTAACACAAGATCCCACAAAGCACCACCACCCTGGGTTATGTTGTGTGAAGCACAGGGACACTCTTGGGACTCTTAGCCAAACAACTGCCAGGACAACACTCCCAGCCATCCTGTCAGCACAGCCAGCCCACCCCACAGGGAAGCAGAGTCAAAAGGAAGGAAGCATGGGCATGCTGTGAAGGGGGTGGAGGCAATAGCATGATGGGAGTCGTAGTCACAGACATTGCTCAGCCTCACAACTGGCCCATCAACACCACCCTGAACCATGCTCACATCACAGGGAGTGGAGAAGGACTCACAAGATGGCTGACACTGGCTACTGCTGTGGGGAGCACAAGGCCCTGCTGCCAACTGTGCACCAACAAACAGCAGGACACCACTGACTGACATCCTGAGAGACAACTTACACTCCCTGCAATGCAAGCACGTTCCATGGTGGGATATCTGGCTGGCTGGGTGGGAAGGGGGACTTGCAGCACTGACCATAGTCACCAGCACCTCCCTCACACCCCCCAACACAAACTCCACAGTACCCACCTGGTAGAATGCAATGCCCTCCATCCTAACACAAGATCCCACAAAGCACCACCACCCTGGGTTATGTTGTGTGAAGCACAGGGACACTCTTGGGACTCTTAGCCAAACAACTGCCAGGACAACACTCCCAGCCATCCTGTCAGCACAGCCAGCCCACCCCACAGGGAAGCAGAGTCAAAGGAAGGAAGCATGGGCATGCTGTGAAGGGGGGTGGAGGCAATAGCATGATGGGAGTCGTAGTCACAGACATTGCTCAGCCTCACAACTGGCCCATCAACACCACCCTGAACCATGCTCACATCACAGGGAGTGGAGAAGGACTCACAAGATGGCTGACACTGGCTACTGCTGTGGGGAGCACAAGGCCCTGCTGCCAACTGTGCACCAACAAACAGCAGGACACCACTGACTGACATCCTGAGAGACAACTTACACTCCCTGCAATGCAAGCACGTTCCATGGTGGGATATCTGGCTGGCTGGGTGGGAAGGGGGACTTGCAGCACTGACCATAGTCACCAGCACCTCCCCTCACCCCCCCAACACAAACTCCACAGTACCCACCTGGTAGAATGCAATGCCCTCCATCCTAACACAAGATCCCACAAAGCACCACCACCCTGGGTTATGTTGTGTGAAGCACAGGGACACTCTTGGGACTCTTAGCCAAACAACTGCCAGGACAACACTCCCAGCCATCCTGTCAGCACAGCCAGCCCACCCCACAGGGAAGCAGAGTCAAAGGAAGGAAGCATGGGCATGCTGTGAAGGGGGTGGAGGCAATAGCATGATGGGAGTCGTAGTCACAGACATTGCTCAGCCTCACAACTGGCCCATCAACACCACCCTGAACCATGCTCACATCACAGGGAGTGGAGAAGGACTCACAAGATGGCTGACACTGGCTACTGCTGTGGGGAGCACAAGGCCCTGCTGCCAACTGTGCACCAACAAACAGCAGGACACCACTGACTGACATCCTGAGAGACAACTTACACTCCCTGCAATGCAAGCACGTTCCATGGTGGGATAACTGACTGGGTGGGTGGGTGGGTGGGTGGGAAGGAGGTCTGGCTGTCAACCAAACACAATCAATGCAGACCATGTTCACACCCCAGAGAATACATAGAAATGCCCAAATAATGCAGGACAATGTGCCACACCAATATCAACCCCTGACTGTGACGACTTAGGACAATACAATGTACAGGCCCGCACCCCGAGGCACAGTCACAACTGTCAGGTGTGTCAACCACTGATGCCTGCAGAAACATGACATACATTGTTTGTGTCTCCCAAAAACAGGTGATGATAGGGACACAGCAGCAGACGCTGAGGAGTCCCAGTCCCAGGCTCAAGAGGATGCCGAGCTCACTGGCGTCGTACAGCCTCTGTCCTCCTCGGACGATGAAGAACAACCTGGCACATCCGGTGCAAGTCAACATGCTGCACCAGCAGGACCACCAGCTGCAGCACCAGCAGGTCCACCAGCTGCACCCCCTGCACCCACCCCTCCAACGACTGTCACCACGAATACCATCCCTGCCGACATGGACAGAATAAGGAACAACACCAGCGCAGTGACCCTGGACCAACCTGGGGCCATGGACACCACCACCACCACCAACCCCCAAGGTGGACCAGGGTTATCTGTGCGTGCAACTGCACACACTGCACATGTCAGCAGGGGTGGTGGGAGGGTGGGAGACAGAGGTCGCTGCTTGCAGACGTTGCTGGTGTGCATGAAGACCCACAACTGGTACGCATAGCTGATGCGTACCAGTCCAGCACCGGAGAGCTCAGCCAGGTAGTGGGGCTCCTCAGAGACATCAAACAGCAGCAGGCTGCCCATCATGCCCGCTTGGACTCCCACATGTCCCACGTGGAGTCACACATGTCACGTGTGGACTCCCACATGTCACGTGTGGACTCCCACATGACCCGCGTGGAGTCCAAGTGGGATGTACTACATGAGATGACGGCGGTGCACAGGGACATTTTACAATGCCTCCGCCAGATGAACAGCAACCAGTCCACACCTCCCTGTGTGCCAACAACATCTGGTACCGAACAAACTGCAACTGCCACAGGGAGGGAGGAGGACTCTGGCGGAGAGTCCCCTGCACCGCAGCAGCCTGCACTAGAGGGCCCCCCAAGAAGAGGGGTCGTCCGAGGAGGGGACAGTGAGAGGCTGA